>OX016540.1:240555831-242955831 GCA_943590905.1 Sphaerophoria taeniata
AGACAACAATTTAATTTTCGGTCGTAAGTTGGCTTACCAAATTGTTCTCGGCAAGTTCAAGTCGATTAATGAAATTTGTGGTGAGTCTTACAATTCTATCTTCGATCAGCTCAACATTAGCTCTGTTATGTAGATCGAAAGTTGAATGATGCCAAGGTAAATTTAGCATCATTTTAAGCAGTTTGTTTTGACAAACTTGTAATCTTTTCTTATGGCTATATGCGGCATTTTGCCAAACAGGGCAACCATACAAAAGTATCGACTGAAATATGACCTTACATATGATGATTTTGTTTTCGAATGAAAGTTTGGACTTTCTGTTAATAAAGGGAAATAATAGATTGGTTGCAATCTGGACTTTCTTGACTATTTGTGTTATGTGGCAACTAAATGTTAATTTTGTATCAAGGTAGATACCAAGATACTTAACTTGTTTTTCCCAAGGAATCTGTCTACCTTGGATTTGAAGTTGATTGCTGGGAAGAAAACAAGTTTTTCTTTTTCTCGTGAAAAAGATGGCTTGTATCTTGCCTGCATTGAGTTTTATTTTCCATCGGTTATAATATTGCTCTAATATTCTTATCGCATGATTTAGGTTATTTTCAATATTGGATCCTAATTTATGCGAAGATATTATTGCAGTGTCATCAGCAAAGATTGCTGCTTCACAGGATGGTAACTCAGGAAAGTCGGACGTATACAAATTATAAAGGACCGGCCCCAGAACCGACCCTTGAGGCACACCAAAATCAAAACGTATCGTTTGTGAGAAACTATTATAAACATAAACCTTGAAACTTCTACTGGACAGAAAACTTTGCACTATTTTACACAGATAGGACGGAAAATTTAATGAGATCATTTTGTAGATAATTCCGTTATGCCAAACTGAATCGAATGCCTTTTCAATGTCTAATAATACCATGCCCGTTGACAAGCCTTGATTTCTATTGTTTTTGATAAAGTTGCATATTCGAAGCACTTGGTGCGAGGTACTATGATGTTTTCTAAAACCGAATTGTATATTGGGGTATAAGTTATTGCCTATTATTATACTTAACAATTTTTCTTTGATTATTTTTTCATAAATTTTACTGATACTACTTAGCAAACTAATTGGTCTATAACTATCAGTGCTAACGGAGTTCTTACCTGCTTTGAGAATCGGTATAACCTTTCCTGTTTTCCAGGCGTTAGGAAAGTACTGCAATTTTAAGCATGCATTCATAAGGAATGAAAGAAAAATCACACCGATCCTAGGCAACATTTTTAAATAAAGATTTTTAATTTGGTCAAGCCCTTGTGACTTCCTTGTATCAAGCGAAGTAATGATTTCACTTATTTGATCATGAGTTACGAAAGCATTATGTGGCGTTTCAAAAACCATCTGGTTGAAATTTTGAATTTCTGTGTTCACTAAATTATCTGTTGTAATATTGCCAAGATTTTGAGACACCAAGTGATTTTGGGAAAAGTTAAGGGCGAGTGCATTTGCTTTTTCCAAATTGGTAAAGTGAATTCTTGAATCAGTTTTTAAGAAAGGTATCTGTCTATGTTTGTGTTTTATTACTTTGACAATATTCCAGAATGGTTTGGCGTTTTTGTCTAGAGAACGAAGTTTTTCATTCCAATCCTGATTTCTTTTCGATTGTAATTCATTAGTGATGAGCCTATTCAGTATCAGAACATTATCCCTATAGAAAGGTTGGCGATATCTTTGCCAGCTAACCAGCTTCTTTTTTGAATGTTTCTGTTTCTGATAAGATTCAAAACATAAGGCGAAATATTAGTGTGAAAAGGTTTTTTAGCTACTTTCGGAACAGAAAGATCGACTGCTGAAAGAATGTCGTGTGTAAAGTTTTCCACAATATTGTCGACATCATTTTTACTATTCACCCTTTCCAGGTCCATTGGGACGTTACGAAGTTTGGTTCGTATAGTTGACCTAAACTGTTTCCAGTTTGCATTTTTAAAGCTCTGGTAGAACTGAATGTTTTTAATACCTGACGAAATAAGTTCACATAGAACTGGGTAGTGGTCAGAGCTTAGTTCATTTATAGTTACAGGGGAATTGATAAGACTAGGGATATTAGTAACGAAAATATCTAAGACAGAAGGACTTCCACGAGAACTGTTTGGGACATAAGTAGGACTGGGTGGGTACAAAATGTTAATAGGCATGGTAAGGGATATGTTATTTAAAATATTTCCATAAGAATTTGCCCTTAAGCAACCCCAGGTTCTGTGCTTGCAGTTAAAATCCCCACCAATTAGAAATTCTCCACTCATAGAGAAGAGTTTTCTTAGGTCATGGTTTAAGCTTAACTTCTTATTTTGCGTAGAGGAACCGCCTGGAAAATAAGCGCAATATACCTTAACAGATCTATTATTTCTCAGTTTAATCTCTATACCTATATTTTCAACTATTTTTGTTTGTATTATTGGCAAGAGCGAATGTTGAATTGATTTTCTGATGAGAATTGCAACTCCACCGCCCGGCCTATCAGTTCTGTCAACACGATAGCATATAAAGTTAGGTGTAGTCAAATGAATATCATTGTCTAGCCAAGTTTCTGTTATTAAAGCAACATCAATATTGTGTCTGCTCAAAAAATAAATTAATTCTAATCGTTTGTTTTTAATACTTTTGGCATTCCAAGTAACAATTTTTATATAACTATTTGTATTGTTATTTATCATGGTTAAATAAATACTTAGTTAGCAAATGTGCGATAACATTAAATTGATCTATTTTAGTCTTACAAGTCGACAATTTTGTAATCATTTCCATAAGTAATGAATTAAGCTCCTCGTAGGAAAAAAGTGTTCCACTGTTGGAACTTGGATTAGCATATGTATTGTTTACAGTCGGAGAAAGAGTATGATCACGATCGGTCTGATGATCCATTCTGGTTGCACTCACCACATTGTGAGAGGATTGACAACGCTGTGGATGTATTTGTGGGAGAGATGGAAAATCTACCATGGAAGTTAATGAAACTTGTTGTTGGTTTGCATGATTAGCGCTTTTTGATGCTGCTGATGGCGATGTTGATGATCTGGTATTTTGGAGAGTGATTGGATGTGTTGCATTCGTTCTCTTGGTCGATTTATTCCTTAACTGAAGGTATTGCGCTCTGTGGCCACACGTGGAGTCGGTAGATTTGTGGTTCTCGTTGCAATTTGCGCATTTCAACGCTGCAGAATTCTCACATTCGCCAGTCTTATGAGGACCAGCACAGTTGGCACAATATGTTTTAACGTGGCAGTTTCTTTCGCCGTGGCCAAACATTTGGCAATTGTGACATTGTGTCACCTTACCTTTAAGTTTTCTTTGAAAACTCCAATTAATCTGCGTATGAAAGACAGAGCGATAATGTTTTTTTAAATCAATAAGTTTGATTGAACCATTTTGAAGAGAAACAATGTGGAAAGTGTCGGTATAAGAATCATATTTTTTGGCTACGGATTTAACCTCTAAACACAAAAGCCCGCGTTTATTAAGTTCGGTTTTCAGTTCATTTTCATTAACTTCTCCTAACCCGTAGAGAACAACTTTGAAGGCTTTGGCACTTTTCAGATCGTGCGTAAAATATTGACAATTTTCGTCTTTTAATTTAGATATCACTTTCTGAAATGATTCGGGGAGATCACAATTTATTCGGATTCCGATTGAAAGTTTCTTAATAGAATAATCTTTTATTTCCAATGATTTCATCATTTGGTGAACATAATCATGCGACTTTTGTAAAAGTTTAATTGGTGGCACATAGGCTTTTTTCACACTCGGCGAAATAATTTCGTCCATTTCAACAATGTCATCGTCGGCTTCGGGTTCAGCCTGACATTGCAAGGGTTTCCAAAATTTGGGACCTTTCCAATTTTGTGGATATTTTTGTCTATCCATGTTGGAGTAGGGTTTTTTAGCTGAGGACAAATTGTCCTCAGGTTTGGGAGATCTAACACGTTTGGGAATGATTGTATAGGTATATATACTTTCGCACACACGAGTGAGATCAAGACGTCTCTCACAGCTAAAAGCTCGAACAAAACTGAACATTCAACATATTTTCGTCTCGATCACTCGCCGTTGTATTCATTGCTGCCACTGATGCTCGTTCTTTCTCCATCCGTTTCGCTTGAATTCCCGTTTCTTCAGCCACACGACAAATTTCTTTTGCTTTTGTCAAGGTTAAACCGTCTTGTTTCAGTAACTGCAATCTTGCGTTGTGATCCGTTATGCCAATGACTATTCGATCCTGTTCGTAAAAAATTGTCCACGAACACGATAACTGAAATTTGATCAAGAAAGTTCCATCAAATAAAAAACTAGAACACACAAATGAAATTTTAAATTGTCCTTTTATTGAAAAGCAAAGAAAACTGCGTCGTACAATGATGAATGCCAAAGAGTGAGTGCCATAAGAAAAAAAGTGATTGAGTGCGATGTGTGCAATTGAGTGGTTGACTGCGATGTGTTGTTGAGTTGCCACCTTCGTCCTTTTGTGAAAATATTGAACAGGTATGTTCAGGACTATTCCAGTAGTTTGCACACCTTCTGATTTGGTCGGGTGCATTCGCCAGTTGCGTGCTTGATGGTGATCACACGGACTAATCCATCTCGTCCAGGATGAAGTGCTATGATTTTGCCAAGTCGCCAATGAGTTGCTGGTAGGTTCTCGTCGCGGATAAGCACAATGTCGTTGAGTTTCAAATCTTCGTTGCCTGACTGCCATTTTGATCGCTGTTGAAGTATGCACAGATATTATGCCATCTACGCCAAAAGTGTTGTTGCATCTGCCTTAGTTGACGCCAATACGATAGACGATTTGCAGGTATGTCTATAAGGGGTTTATCCGGTACTGCAATAATCGATCTGCCAATGAGAAAATCTGCAGGAGATAGCGCGAGTTGACCATCCAAAGAGTCATGCAAGGCCACAAGAGGTCGAGAGTTCAAGCATGCCTCCACATGTACTAGCAGAGTGTGTAGTTGGTCGTAGTAAACTGACTTGTTGCCAACAATGCGTAAGGAGGTTTCAGATTTCAACAGATTTCAGATTTCAACAGATTTATTAACAGCATAAAGTATACATATTGGTCTTGTAACCGCACAATTTACACAGAGTTATGATAATAATATCTTACAACTGAACAATTTTTTAATGTTTGAAAAACAATGGTTGATTAGGCAAATATTTCATTGAAAGGAAAAGCTGACAAAAACCTTTCATATAAAGAGAAAAAAAAAATAGTAATAGTTTTAATATAATAATGGCATGGCTTAACATATATATAAACTAATATCACAGAATGGTTAAATGCATAAAACAAGACTTAGAACGAGAAAAAAAAGACTAATAAATAACGAGGTTAATAAGGAAAAAAAATAGATACAACAATTGATAGAACAATATTAATAAATAATAAACAAATGTAATAGTAATAACAAAAGAAAAGGGAAAAAAAAGTTAAGAAAAAAAAACAAATAAATTTTGCAATGTAATAAGGGTTATTAATTATTTTAAATTAAATAAATAAATAAATTAATAAATAAATAAATAAATAAATAAATAAATAAATAAATAAATAAATAAATAAATAAATAAATAAATAAAAAAATAAATAAATAAATAAATAAATAAATAAATAAATAAATAAATAAATAAGTAAATAAATAAATAGATAATAAAAATAAATAAATAAATCAGTTATTTAATAAATATATAAATACAACACATTAGTTAATAAGATTTGAAATCAGAATGTTATCTGACAATGAACAATTAAATGAGTATCTTGTTGCAAGTTTTGAGATTCTTAAAGAAATAGTGTCGATGTTAGCCAGTTCATGGAGTTCACGCGTTGAAAAATGCCAAGGGAGCTTAAGGAGTAATTTAAGAACCTTGTTTTGTGATACTTGTAATTTTTGTATATGAGTCTTCGCACATTTTCCCCAAACGGGGCAGCCATACAACATGAAAGATTGAAAAATTGTTTTGTAAATTATGAGTTTGTTTTCTCTACTAAGCAATGATTTTCTATTTATTATAGGATACATTATTTTAATGGTCTTATTAACTTTATCCACAGTGTTGGCAATTTGTTTGTTATAAGTTAGTTTAGTATCAAGAGTTATACCCAGAAATTTAGCACTGTCTTTCCAATTAATATCAATGTTCTCCATTTTAAGAGGGTTAGCAGGATAAAAGCAAGTCTTTCTTTTTCTTGAAAAAAGATAGCTTGCTTTTTCGACGCGTTAACCTTTATTTTCCATTTGTGGAAATATATTAATATTGTATTCAACGCTGATTGAAGATTGGTTTCAATAACAGAACCAAACACATCAGAAGAATAGATTCCTGTATCATCTGCATACATAGTGATGTCACAGTTATGGAGTTCGGGAAAATCGGAAGTATAAATGTTGTATAAAAACGGGCCTAAGACAGATCCTTGTGGTACACCTGCAGGAATATTCTGTTGGGCTGACAAGTTGTTATTAACAGATACAACGTATGAGCGATCTGTTAAAAAACTTTTTATGAGTTTGACTAAATAGTTTGGAAAGCCAAACCTCAACAATTTAAACAATAGACCATCGTGCCACACTGAGTCGAAGGCTTTTTCAACATCAAGTAACACCAAGCCAGAAGATTTCTGTTCAGCAAATGCACTTTTAATTTGTTGCGTGATTCTATCTACCTGATGAATTGTGCTGTGTTGTTTTCGAAAACCGAATTGTTGAGGAAGTAAAATACTTTTTTCATTTAAGACCTCCTCGATTTTTTCACTTATTAGTTTTTCAAAGAGCTTGCTTAAAGAGCTGAGCAAACTGATTGGTCTGTAATTTGAAGATACACTTGCAGAGCTTCCAGGCTTAAGGATAGGGATTATCTTTGCTTTTTTCCAACTTTTGGGAAAATATTGCATCATAATACAAGAGTTGAATATAAATAGAATAGCCTCTATTCCACGCTTGGGTAACTGTTTAAGGTACAGATTTTTAATGTTATCTAGGCCAGAAGATTTACGAGTGCTTAAATCAGATATCGAATCACAAAGCATTTCAAATGAGATTAAGTTGTTACGGTCAACTTGTAATGGTGAGGTGCTCAAATTTCCAATAGCGTCAGCAACCATTAGTGAGGTGGCATTGTCACCCAGACCATTAGAAACAAGGTGATTGTTCTGGAAATTCGAAGCAAATATATCGGCTTTTTGGGAGTTTGTAAATGAAGCGGATTGCAAATTATCTAAAGAAGGAATGACCGTATACTTTTTTTTCATAATTTTGGCAATGTTCCAGAAGGGTTTACTGCACTTATCAAGACCCTGCAGCTTGCGATTCCAACTTTGATTACGAAATATGTTTATCTCTCTTTTAATTTGTTCGTTAAGAAACTTTACATTTTGTTGATAAACGTCCAGTCTGTATCTTTGCCAATATCTTCTTGAAGCATTACGAGTTTTAATTAAATTAATTATGTAGCTTGGGAGTTTTGTGTTGTTAATGGCACACTTTAATTTTTTTGGAATTGACTGATGTACAGCATTTTCTATAATTGTTGTTAAATTTTCTGTACAAATGTCTAATTCAGAGTAGTCACTAACTGTACCAAAAATGTCGGTTTGGTTGGAAAGACCTAAGGAAATAGCTCTACGATATTTCTTCCAGTTAGCATTTTTGGTATCCAAAAAATAGTGTTCAGATTTTTCTGGTGTTTGAAGAACACTAGAAAGTACTGGGAGATGATCCGAGCTTAAATCATTTATAGCGATAGGTTGAGTGAAAAACTGTGGAATATTTGTTAAATAAAGATCTAACGTAGACGGTTTTGATTTACTATTAGACGGGAAATACGTTGGAGAACCAGGATATAAAATTTCGAATGGATGAATAGTATTGAGTTCGTGAAGAACATTGCCCCACGCGTTTGCGCGTAGGCAACCCCAACTTCTATGTCTACAGTTGAAATCACCGCCAACTAAATAGTTACCTTGTAAGTTAATAAATTTACTTAGATCTTGTTTAAGGTAAATTCTCTTATGTGGGGAAGAAGATCCACCTGGAAAATAAGCAGAGAATATTGAAATACTCCTACCGTTCGAGAAAAACAACTCAATCCCTACATTTTCAATTAATTTTGTATTCAAATTAGGCAATAGTTTGTGTTTGAGATTTTTTTTTATAAGCAATGCAACACCACCACCCAGTCTGTCGGGTCTGTCGAAGCGGTAGCATGCATACATATTGTGTGAAAAATTTATTTCTGGTGTTAACCAAGTCTCGCAGACAAGGCTAACGTCGACATTATTTTGACAAATAAAGGAAAAAAATTCAGAAGACTTATTGCGAATGCCTCTTGCATTCCAACATACCACATTAAGTTTTACTGCCATTACTTTGATTGAACATATAAATACTTAAGAGATAATTGTGCGATTACATTGAATTGCTCACGTTTATTTTTACAATTTGAAAGCTGGCTTGACATTTCAATTAAAAGAGATTGCATTTCCTCAAGAGAAAAGAGATCATTTTCATCAGCCGATGTGGGTGCCGGAACAGGTTTCGTTGATGAATTTAAATTTTGGTTTAAGCTTTGCACACCCGACCACTGCTTGGGTGCACTCTCAATGTTGCCGTTGTTAAATCGAGCAGATTTTGTCTGCTCTCTTAGAGGTGGGAACTGCTCCATTGAGTATAGCTCAAATGGCTTAGGATTAGAAGCTTTCATTACATTTGAGCGAGCTGATCGCGAAGAGTTTTTCGAAGAAAGCTTTTCTTTCATTTCCAAAAATTTCTTTCGGCTGATGCAATTACTGTCAGTTGACTTGTGTTTTTGATTGCAATTAGCGCATTGCACTGAATCGGTCGCTTGGCAATCTGATGTTTTATGATTACCAGCACAGTTGGAACAAAAAGTTTTAATATTGCAATTACGCTCACCATGTCCATACATTTGACAATTCCTGCACTGTGTAATAACATTTTTTGGTCGACGATGGAACTCCCATTTAATTTGTGTTTTAAAAACCGATTTAAAGTTTTTTCTTAAATCACTCATACGAATTGATGCACTTTCTAAGTGAACAATGTAGAATGTATCAATGTAATGTTCATAACGCTTGGATATCATTTTTATATCTACACATTTTAAACCCATCGCAATGAGTTCATTTTTTAATGTTTCACTTGACATTTCGTCGAGACCGAAGAGAACAACTTTAAATGTTTTGGTGTTAGATAAATCGTGTGAAAAAAATTGGCAGCTCAAAGACTTCAGCCCGCTGAGTGTCTTATTGTATGATTCAATGGTATCACAAATTATTTTGATTCCGATTGAGATTTTTTTAATTGAATAATTTTCAATGTTTAATTCTTTCATAAGTTTGTGAATGAACTCCGAATTCTTTTGCAACACTTTAATAGGAGGCACTATAATTTTTTTTGGGGTTGGGTTTACAGCACACGTGTCATCGGTAATGTCCGTATCTGGTAAACATTGAAGTGGGTTCCAATAATTACTATTGTTACCCAATTTAATATTTTTTGAAGAAGACATATCTTCTTCAGTTGGTTTGCGGCTCCTCTTCAGGGCTACGCTTTTTAAATAACCAGAGATTGTAAACTTTGATTCGGGTCGGGAAAACACGTCGTATGCAGACAATGATCTGACTCAAACTGTTGCAACAATGCGTAATAAGTGCTTCTTAGCCGATTTTACGGCCGCCTCCCAAAGTCCGCCATGATGTGGTGCCCTTGGTGGGATAAAATGCCACTGGGTGCCTCTGTTTGCCAATTGTTGCTGGGTGTATTGATCATGCCAATGTTGTAAATCCTCTGCCAGTATCCGATTTGCGCCTTTAAATGCCGTTCCATTGTCACTATAAAGCTCATGACATGGGCCACGTCGACTCGTAAATCGTGTAAATACGTTGCTGAATGCCTCTGAAGATAGATCCTCGGCCAGCTTAATATGGACCGCCTTGGTTGCCATGCAGATGAATATAGCTACGTATGTTTTCTTCTCAGTTTGGACTCGCTTTGATCCAATACGAATGCTGAATGGGCCACAGTAATCAACGCCTGCAACAGAAAATGGTGGTGTTGGTGTTACTCGGGTTCTAGGAAGCGAAGCCATGCGTTGTGTTGCCATGTTATGTCGATGTCGTTTGCAAACGGCACATAAGTTGATGCACCTTTTAACGCGGGTGCGTAGACGAAGAATCCAGTATTTTTGCCTGAGAGTCTGTATCATTAGTTGAATGCCGCCATGGAGTGTGTCTTGATGCTCCTGCTGTATGATGAGATTCGTAAGAATGCTTTCCTTTGCTAAGATGGGTGGATGTCGCTGTTCGTCGCTGATATTTGCGTTTTGCAGTCTGCCTGAAACACGGATTAAGCCAGTTGTATGATCCAAGAATGGAGCCAGGGTAATTATCCTGCTTGAAGATGAAATGGGTTTGCCTTTGTACAGTTGGAGCAGTTCTGGATGGATAAACTGCTGCTGCTCTGCTTTAATGTGTCAATGCAGTGCTTGTTCTTGCTCTTCTGCTGAAATAGGTTGATGTCTATTCCCACGATAAATTCTTTTCCAACGAAGCAGGATAGCTGTGTTTTTCTGCCAATTGTAGATTCACTTCTCCGTTCTCAGATTGATCTGATAGCCTTGCCAATACCTCAGCATTATTCGTTTTCCATTTGTGTAGATGGAAGTGTCCTTCTTGTAATACGGATGCCACATCCTGAGCCAGTTGAATCGCCTGATGAACAGTAGGAGCGCTAGTGAGGTAGTCGTCTACATAGAAATCATTTAAAATGCTCCGCCTTGTTTCCGAAATCCTTTGCTCGTCTAGTAGCTTATGACAATGATCCATGCCACACTGTATCATCGCTCGTATTGCCAAATATGGGCCACTTGTTGTGCCATATGTTACTGTCGCCAATTGGTATGTTCGTATCGGTTGATCGACTGACTCTCGCCAAAATATTTGTTGCCATTGTTGATGCGCTGGTTGTAAACGTACTTGCCTAAACATTTTCTCGACGTCAGCCGTAATCGCAATACGGAAGAGCCTAAATCGATGGATAATGTTAACGAGCAAATCTTGAGTTACTGGGCCAGCCAATTGGGTGTCGTTGAGTGGGTTCGTTGTTTTTGCGGATGCATTGAAAACAACCCTGAACTTTCGCGTAACTGCATGATGGGGAATGTAATACACCCGTGATGGATCGCCATGGTAGTCCTGCACCGGATGCATGTGGCCAAGTTAATCATATTCGCGCATGAATGTTATGTATTCTTGTTTCAGTTCAGTATCTGTTGCCAATCTTCGTTCCAATTGATGAAACTGCCTAAGAGCCAATTGATGTGACGACCCAAGAGCTGGAGCGTCTGTTCGGAAAAGCATATGCACTTCATAATAGCCATTCTGCAACTGCCTGTGTGTTTGAGTGAAAAGCCTTTCGCAATAGTAGGTATTAACTGTATCGGTATCTTGATTGGTGTTATTGTCCACGTTGAATATCTGTCGAAGGAGATCGTCAAGACGTTGGTCTTCTTCGCTCATCCGCAGAGTCATCGATTGAAATGCCAGTGAGTTGTTCTGAATAGCTGTAGCTGGTCCAAAAACTACCCAACCTAGGTGCGTATGTTGAGCAATCGGTTTATTAACTTCGCCTCGAACAATGCCATCTTGTCCCAAGATATATGCGCCAATAAGTGCATCTTTTCTGCCAGTTTTTCCAAAAGTATGGTCTGCTAATGATAAGTTGCGGAGATGCTGCCAGCAATGATCTGCCACTTCTGTCACAGGTGTCGGTGAAGTGATTGATGTGATGATGTGGAAATTAACAGAGATCCTGAACGATGGTTCAGAGATTGATGCCATTTGAATGTCTGCCCGGCCTCGCGTGTATTCGTGCACAGTGTTCCCAATACCTTCAACCTGAACTCTGAATTTATGCCTAGGAATTGCCAATTGATTAAATAAACGGGTTGTAATAAAGCTGACTTGTGATCCTGGATCACAAAGGAGCCTGCAAAGATGTTTGTCGCCAGAACCGTCGATGAGGTATAAGCCATTGCTGTTGCCAGAAGTATGATGTGATTGCTGTTGATCGTGAATGCCTTGAATGGTTCATGCAGTCAAGCTTGATTACTACTTGGAATAAAAGGCCTTGCTGCTGATGGGCTCCTTACTTCCAAGGTAGAGCCAGGTGTTGATGCTTCTTGATTTGTGGCTGCCTGAGATTGATGTGCCGCCATTCGTGGTCCTCTGCATAGCAAGGTATGATGTCGTCCATTGCAGACTCGACAATTGGTTGACGTACATACCTTCGTCGAATGGCCAGGTCTTAGGCAATTAAAGCAAAGGTTGGAGCTTTTTAATTTTTCGAATCGCTCCGCCACAGACATTGCCAAGAGTCTAGGACAGCGTCCTATTCTATGAATATTGTCGTTACAGTATTCACAATTGCCTGGACTTGTTGCTGCCAAATTGGTCTTCACCAAGCGTTGAATGCCACTGCCACTGCCACCTCGATTGCCAGTTATGCCAGTTGATTGTGGCCTAGGGGTACTTGCGCTTCTTGTAGGCCATTGTAGAACGTCAGCACTGAGACTGTTTGCTCTTCGTTCAACAAATGTGAGCAACTCTTCAAGTGTAAGGATCTTATGCGATGTGAGACTCATACCCCACGCTTGTTGTGTTCGCGATGGGAGTTTCGAGACCACAATTGGTACTGCCAACGCATCCCATTTATCAACTGGTAGTCGCATTACTGCCAATGCTCTCAATGATTCTCTAACCGTATCTACAACTGAGAGCAACGAACTTGTAGATTCAGATGTGAGAGGCTGAAGACTGATAAATCTCGCCACATGAATGTCAGCTAATTGCCTAGGACTGTCGTACCTATTTTTCAACGCCTGCCACACCTCTTCGTAGCCACCTGTGTACATGCCGCCCACTAAAGCAACAGCATCGCCTTGTACAGCCTCGCGTAATTTTGCTAACTTATACGCTTCTGGGGCTGGTTGGGAGTGAATAAGGGTCTCAAAGGAGTCTTTGAATGCTAACCAATTGCGCAATATGCCATCGAACTTCGGAACCGAAAGCCTCTCTAATTTGATGTCTGCTGAAGTATTGCCGACCTTTTACTCGGCAGCGCCAGAATTATTGTCTGTTGTCAACTGGGCCATTTTCCGTTGTAATGCAGCCATGCCGTCATTGAATTCTTCCTCGATGGTATGCCACAATTCAACGTGAGCCTCCACCGTGCTGCTGTCCCCCGAGAGCATAAATAACTCCTCGTTGTCCTTAACAAATTTATCGTAATTGGACTGTAGAGTTACTTCTGCCTGCCTCATGTTGAATATGTCATTGTTCACCACGTATTGTTCTTCTTTAATTCTGTTGACCGCCTTGCGAATGGCGCTTACGGCAGCCTGTCGCTTGATTAACTCAGCCATGTCTTGATTGCGTGTCGCACGGCAACCCTGGTTTGTTCTGTGTGTAGTGTGTGTATCGTATTTCGTATAATATTGTGTGACTCTCACTCTGTATACGACCGACGAAAAACAAAGCAAAAAATGGCAAAATGCTTACACAGACCGATCGATAGCGGATCTTTGTTTTTTTTTTGTGCCAAAGCCACCAGAAATATATGTATAGGAAAAGGCACTTTTCACAGCACTACCGATCTTAGGTTTAATTCTTTAGTTGTTGATTTTTACACATGCCAATGCAAAGGCAACAGTTTTATTTAAATTGTTGGGTTTTTTCACGTATGCCAATGCCGAGGCCACAATTATTGTTTTAAAACACACAAGGAATGATTCTGTCCCGGGTTTCGGCACCAAAAAATGTTCGTAAAAAATTGTCCACGAACACGATAACTGAAATTTGATCAAGAAAGTTCCATCAAATAAAAAACCAGAACACACGAATGAAATTTTAAATTGTCCTTTTATTGAAAAGCAAAGAAAACTGCGTCGTACAATGATGAATGCCAAAGAGTGAGTGCCATAAGAAAAAAAGTGATTGAGTGCGATGTGTGCAATTGAGTGGTTGAGTGCGATGTGTGCAATTGAGTGCGTTTGTTGAGTTGCCACCTTCGTTGTTTTGTGAAAATATTGAACAGATCCCGAATCATTTGTTCTTTCTGACACTCAAATTCGCAGTTCTCTGCCAATTTTGAAACATCAGCGAAAAAGTGTTCAAACGGCTCCCCATCATGTTGATAACGTGAGAAGAAGAGATATCGGTCATATACAACATTACTCCTTGGTACACAGTACAACTAAAATGCTTCCACCACTTCAGTAATTTTTGTTTTATTCTCCTCCGTTAATCCAAGGGTACCAAAAATTTCGATAGCGTGTTCTCCAGCACAGGAAAGAAATCGAGCAACTTGAATTTCTTCACTTTCGTTTTTTGTTTTTGAAGCGATAACATACACGTCCCACATAGCCTTGAACTTTCTCCAGTTTTCTTTCATATTTCCGTCCATCGATAATGGACCCGGCATTTGAAAATTAAAGTCACTCATAACAATTTATTATTATTTGTCTGTCTGTATGCTCGATTAGCTAATTACTTTTTTTTTACTGTCTTTTATGTACGTATTTTATTTTACAATTTTTTAACTTTCGGCGTAGGTTTTTATTGGACACATTTCATTTCGGCTGCGCCATGTTGTATTGTATTTTTTTTTTGGAGTTTACTCCTTTAGAATCGATTCATATCGAGCCCTTCCCGCCATTTAATCGTAAGCGACAAAAAGAGAATTTTACAGGAAGACGTTTTATTTGTTTTGATGCAAATCCTTAAAACCAAAAAGGCTCAAAGTCAGGAGTCATGAACATATATGTAAACTTAATCTGCTGATAAGAATCCTGTCGCTTTCTCTAACAAATAATGGCTGTTTTTGACGTTTTAGTCGCTTACGATGTTTTCCTACTTACCAAGTCGTTATATTAATGGTGCTTACGATTAAATTGATAAGTAAGATAAAATTTAAAAAAACAACGAAATTCTCGGTTTTACTGCATTTTGATGGAATTATATTTTAAAATTAATTAAATAATTATAGATATTAAAATAACTTAATAATATATTATTCTGCGCTATACAAAAATCAGATTTTCAAAAATGGACACCATGTGTATTAGGATGGTCCTTATTTGCTTTTTTTCGAAATCTAATGAAGACATTCGCTCAGTCGTCTACAATCACATAAAAAAAACTCTAATGGCTAAAACACAAACACGTTTCAGCTTCGTTTTCGTCTGTGTTACGATGAATGCGCTTCGAGTTAGCTTTGAATGACAGTTCTCTCTCCATCATAATATCATCCCTCCAAAAACAAATGAATTTTATTTGTGTATTTTATTTTAACAGCTCTTGAATGTTGAGCTGTCAGATAAAGAAAATGTTTAGCAAATTTGAACTTGAACGTATGTTTAGAGTCACGTTACGTAATTTTACGTACAAAACGTGAGGTCCAAGCTTCATTATGACAGCATGCATTGAATTTCAATGGCTGAACTCGAAAACGTCAGGCGAAGCCAAAGCTAAAGCGTGTTTGTGTGTGGGACTTAATGTTTTCAGATTTGTATCTATATACTTTATTGGCCCTGTACCAAAATAAAATTCTAGTACTTGGGATTTTGAGTCTGATTTTTAGATTATTCCCATATATCTCTTTACGGGTTGATCGATTTTGCTCAAATTTTGCACGGTTATACTAAACATTATCCTCAGTAATATTGCGTTCCGATATACCTATTAATAAAATCTTGAATCATAAAAAAATCGAAAAGGAAATCCATTTTTTTATACCTATTACGCTTGTTACACTTTTTTATAAATTTCTCAACATATTTCTTGCAAATTTCGTCAACATGTTTATTTTATTTGCAATGTTTAAATAATGTTGCACTAAAAATTTTCAAAAATGTTTTAATTTCTCTGATTTTTTCCTTTTGTAAATGAATTAAGGAAGAAAACCGTTAAGTTTCTTTATTAACAGTTTTCAGTGAATCACTGTATCAGCAAGCAAAGTGGGACAAACTGTACTCTTTCGCAACAAATTTTCTACCACCTCATGGCTTTACTTTTAACTGCAATTTACATGCAGAGTATACATTAACGAAAACCACATGAATGAACTTTGATATACATGATTTAAGAAAAATTATGTCGTTTGCGATATTTGTCACAAAATTGAAATGTCGCTTACGATAAAATTGATTTTCTCCGTTACTTTTCGTAGATAACTTTTTATGTTAATTAGTGATGTAGATAGGTGTGGTATAATGTAAGCTTTCGAATGGTATAATAAAAACAATTTTGTTAAAAATGTCGCTTACGATGATTTTGCGGGAAGGGCTCGATATATAGACCCCGGTATGGAAAAAATATGGATAGTAAAATCAATCATTGAAAAAAGCGTTACGAAAATTGACTACCAACGCTTTTTTTTAACTCTTAATAACTTTTAACCTACTGGATCGATTTAGATGAAATTTGGTAGTAAGATAGACTAGAACCTGTGGAAGGGCCATACGGTGTTTTTAACGCAATAAAAGGGGTTGAAAAGGTCACAAAAGGTTGAAATGTTAGGTCAAAGTTTGTATGGAGGTCGGTTAGGTTAGAAGTTTAAAACTTATTTGTATGGCTTTTGACTAAACATAAATAAGTAAGACATTCAAAGTTTAAAAAAAATTAACCGAGGGGGGGTGAAAAGAGGGGGTAAAAGTTTTAGTGCCATTTCGAATCTAATTTATTGAACAGAGATTTCAACGTAGAACGGTGAAATTTTCACACATGATACAGAATTTCATGCTCTTCAATTTATTATACTTTAATTATAACGGTAACTCATTAATATAGCCAATTAAGACATTTTCACATAAATTGGTATAAAAGTTTTAATCCTATAGACTGGATGTTGAAATTTCCATATGTCTAATCTACATGAAATAACGGTGATTTTGATACCTCATTTGTAAGGATACGTCTAGTACAAGCCTCACAATCTCGATTTTAAAATAAATTTTATTGCACACAAACGACCTGCTTGGTTCGTACAAAATGACACATCACCTGTGGGAGAATCCCGCTATGGCCAAAATTCGATCGTTGTTTTTCGATTAAAAGCATCCTAGCGTGCGTTCTAATAATCGGATCTTCAAGATTAAGATCTCTTAAGAAGCACAAGGCTTCAGGCTTTAATTCAATGTAAAATTTATCAACATTCAATTCCATTTTGTATGCAATAATGCACGATAAATGTGGACCAATTTGAATTTTCATCATTAATTAATTTAATTATAATTAATTTAAGTATAATATATTTTATCAAATTATTATGAATAGATAAATGAATATATGAATTCAATCCTTTGCGTATTATATATTTTAAGGTAATCAAATCATTCTTATTGAGTGAACTCCAGTCGCGCGTCGGAGCTGACACGCACAATTTTTTTTATCCCACGCCTCTTTCCCCCCCAGATACCGCAGGCGCTGGGGTCCATTTACACCGAGTACGATAACATTTACGATTGCTAGTCGTATCGGCACTTAGTAAGAAATTATTTGGAATAAATAAAACAAAGATGTGACAGCGATACGAACATGAGGAAGATAAGAGATTGGGACTGCTTAATGCAAGCAGGTACGAAAGGGAAAAAAAATCAAAATTTTAAATAAAATTTTACAAAAAGTTAAAAAAATAAAATAAATAAAAATGTAGAATCTTTAAATCAAAGATTTTAAGGTCAAAAATTCTAAAAATATGAAAAAACAAAGAACAAAATAGTAAAAACGCGCCTAGAAGACGCTTGTCAAGTTCGTAAAAAAGAAATAAAATCAACAAAAATAAAAATATAATAAAAAAAAACAACATGAATAGACAACAAATAACAAAAACAAAAAAATACAAAGAAAAAAACATTTAAGAACGTGGAACACTGGTTTTAAGAATTTGTTTTAGCTGGTTTTTATTGATATTAAAGTCAATAAAGTCTTCATACGCATTCAATAGCTTACTCATTCTTGTCAGTAGCTCATGCATTCCGTAGTTAGTTCTATGTTGGGGGACTTCAATCAAATTATGAGAACGCAGAATATAGTCTCCACCTCTATAATTAAAGAGGATAGAACTCAAAATATCTGGAGCATCAGTGACACCAGTAAAAATTTGATGAAGGAAAACTATATCATTGTTTGTTCTCCTTTGACACAATTTTTGCATCTGGAAAAACGCAAGTCGATCATCATAAGAAGGGATATTATTAGGGTCAATCCATTGAAGCCCTTTAAAGGCGAAACGTGTAAAATTGCGTTGCACTGATTCAAGTCTCTCAATATGTAACACATAATGAGGAGACCAAACTTGTGATGCATATTCGAGATGGGGTCGAACCAAACTATTGTACAAGGCATAGGAAACGTTTGGGTCTAGGAATTCCTTGGACCAACGCTTAATAAACCCTAACATTGAATTAGCTTTATTGACGATGTTGTTAATATGTTCTGAAAAATCTAAATTAGATGTGAAAAGAACTCCTAAGTCCCTTACTTTTAAGACACGGGATAATATGTGATGGGATATCACATAATCATAAGATGTAGGATTACGCTTTTTGGAAATTGTCATTGTCTGACATTTTCTTGGGTTAAGATTCAAATAATTCTTTTCACACCATACAACAAACTTATTTATATCATCTTGCAGTTGAACGCGATCTTCATTAGATGAAATGTTTTTGAAGATCTTCATATCATCTGCAAAGTTAAGAATTTTACTATTTCGAACAATCAACGGAGCATCGTTAATAGCTAAAATAAATAAATGGGGTCCTAAGTGACTACCTTGTGGTACACCCGATTTGGCGATGAAAGGTTTTGAGTAAGCGTTTCTGAATTTTACTTGGTAAGATCTATTATCAAGATAAGAAGAAATCCATTTGACGAATCCTAAAGGAAATCCATATGAATTCAATTTAAACTTGATAATAGTATGCGAAAGTTGATCAAACGCTTTGAAAAAATCTGTGTAAATACAATCAACTTCCTGTCCACCTTCTACAGAATTCAGACATTTGTGCAAGAACGCTAAAAGGTTTGTCACCGTAGAACGTTTCTGCATAAGGCCATGTTGTTCAAAGCATATAATATTTTTGCTGTAGAAGGCTAAGTTATCACAAACAACCTGCTCAAAAAGCTTAGGAATGCAAGACAGTTTGGATATAGGCCTATAATTAGTAATATCTGACTTGTCACCTTTTTTGAAAACAGGTGTTAAGTATGCGTTTTTCCACATGGTAGGGAATTTTCCTAGCCTTAAAAACAATTCAAAAATATTTAGTAAGGGAATAGCCAAAACTGTCCTACATTTTTTTAAAACAATGGGTGGAATACCATCGGATCCAAAAGAATAGTCTTCCTTAAGAAGGCACATACAATTTAGAAGTTCATCGAAGTCGATATGAACATTATTAAAAGTTACTTGGGGACAGTTTCGCAGATAATCAAAGAAATCAGTATCCACTGAAGTGGGAGTATCGATGAAAGACTGACTAAAATTACTTGCGAAAGCATCACAGATTTCTGAATTGCAGTTCAAGACAATATTGTTGAAATTGAAGTTAATAGTATAAACATCACATTTTTTTTTTAGAATTGACAAAATTCCAAAACCTTTTTGGGTCCTGTTTCAGTGAATTTCGCATATTTATAACATATTCACTGTAAAGATCAAAAGAGAGTCTTTTAAACTCTTCGAAAAGAGAGATATAGACAACTTGGTTCTCCAATGTCATGGAACTAATATACTTTTTCCAAACCTTGTTCCTTCTGTTCCGAAGGTTTTTCAGTTCTTTAGTATACCAAGGATGGATGGAGCTATTTGAGATAAAGCTTCTTCTTTTGGGTACTATTTCATTAATGGATCTCATTAAAATACAGTAAAAACTTGAGATAGTTGCGTTGATGTCATTTAAGAGCGGTATATTTCCAATACCGGAGTTTCTTAAACTATCCGAAAGCTGTTGAAAATTAGCTCTGCGGAAGTCATATTTGTAAGAACAGTCGTGGGAATTACTATTTTCTAGTAAATGACCGCTCAAGTCAAAAAAAATGTCAAGTGGTGGGTGATATTTGTCTATATTAGTTATGGCAGAGGAAGATTCAACAACTACTGTACTAACAGCAATTGATGAGAATACCAAATCAAGTAAGCGATTCATGGAGTTCTTTATACAGCTTACTTGATGCAAGTCAGATGAAATAATATTGTCCAGAAATTGAAGTTCCTGTTGCGATGAACTTGCGGAGGCTTCAAGATAAGACTCGTCGTCAGAAAAAACCCATTCTACGTTTGGGAGATTAAAATCACCTAACAGGAGAATATTATTTTCAAATACCGGCAATTTCTATGACATAGTCAACTGCAGCAGAAATTTCAGTAAACACTGAAACGGGACTTTTAGGTGGAACGTAAACATTTAAAATAAAAAAAATATTGATTCTATGGTTACTTTAATGCATAAGAGCTCTATAGAAAGGTTAAACGGGAAAACAATTTGGGATGAACAGAATCTGTTTCGAACTGCGATAAGAACTCCTCCACCAACAAGATTCACAGCATCCACATGACGGTCTTTCCTATAAACTAAGAACTCTTTATCAAAGAGTTCAGAATCAAGTATGGTGGCGTTAAGACAAGTCTCAGTAAATAAAAACACGTCATGCGGTAAAGCTTGTGAATTTTTTAAAAATTGAAGTAGTTTTACTTCGAAGTCCTCTTACGTTTTGGTAATAGAGGGAGATCCTATGCAGTTTTTTGGGTCCTCTTGTGTACGGTCAATCTGACTATGTGAATTCCTTCGTTTGTTAGGAAATATGAATTCTTTAACCAGGGTGTTAGGTGGCCAAGAAGATTTTAAAATACAGTCAAATAGGGAGTTAGGCGCGATTATTTTAAAAGACGCCACAAAACTGTTTGGCTTGCTTATTTTTTGACATTTCACCTGCTGAGTGTTAGTTAAAGCCTTACATTCTACAAGATGTTTCAATACATCATCTGGTTCAGTCAATGGCATAAGGCGTGAAACGAATATAGTTTTGGGCCTGGGAACAGACGTAAGAGTTTTTTGGATAGAAGTTGAGCTTTGAAGAGATGCATGGCTCGTCGAAGGAAGTTCGGATAAAACATTTTGGGCAACAGAATTTAGAGAAGGATTTTGGGAAACTTCATTTTCACTATTTAAATCATTGGATGGCGGATTTTTAGGTTCAACTATTTCTTTGTTACTCCTTAAATTTGACTTTTTAGCAACAGGACCTGCAATTGAAGATGAAGCTACTTCTCGTCCTCTCTTTTTGGATTTTACAGGGTTTTCAGCTGTGGACTTAATGGTCTGAGAACTTAATGTAAGTGGCGTTTCAAGGTCATCCGTGGAGGAGGATTTGTCAGTGAAATTATTCGGCACTGGGAAATTGTTTGCATTTTGAGCCATTATTGAAAAATGTACGCTCAATTCTTCAAAACTTTTTGAAATCTTTGAAATTGAAGTTTGAAAGACAAACTACCTAAAGAAATTTTTCTACAATTTTCACAGTACCAGAAAGCGATTTTGGATGCGGTTACTTTATCCAAAAAAGCAACTGTTGCACCTACGCATTTTGCATGAAAGAAGTTTCCACATGGACCGAAACAAGCGTAGAGGGGAGATGCGTCAGAGCGATCTGAACAATTTTTATTCGCGCAACTCATATTGAAAAGAAATGAGAAAGTAAACGTATATTATAAAAAAAAAACCCGAATGAAATAAAATAAAAAATAAAATATTTAAAAAAAAAAATAAAAAAAAATTGGGTAATGGTGGGATTCGAACCTATGACTGTTGGAGTGTGATGTTTAGGGTAGGCGCTCAGACAAGCTTGACCACGGAGCACGTTTGAATTTTGGGTTAAAAAAATAAACTTGATTCCCTATCATAAGATTTTAAGCTAGTTTGTATTGAGGGGAAATTTTCGGAATGTGTGAAAGAGCATGCGCACTGAGATCTGAGAATACGCGTTTGTTTTTGTTACATGAAGTAAATAAGCCAATTAAATACGAAATAAAGACTTACTTGGAAAAAGAGAGCACAATTAAAACTTCAATAACTTTTCGATATAAATTGTTTTTATCACGTATTTTGTAGTTAAGATGTTTTGTTAATTAAAGCACTTATAATAAAAGCACAATTTATTGAAAAACAAGATTTAAAACCAAAGCTCAATGGTTATTTAATTGAAAAAACTGCAGAGGGCAGACACAACACAAGTGAAGATTATTAAAACCAGTGTTACCGATGATATGCACTTTATTCAAGGTCTTTCTTATTTGACAATTATGATACAACTAACTCGCTATCTTAATAATTCTATGCTTATAAAGAGTTAGACAGAAAATCAGCAGCATGAGAGAGTGACAGTGTTACCAGCCTATACATACATCATAATCCACAATATAAATGCTGGTGTGTCCCAGGGCTCCGTTTTGTCTCCGACCCTCTTTCTCATTTTCATAAATGTTCTCTTGTTTGTAACTTCTAATCCAATAAACTGTTTCGCTGACGAAAGTTCCCTTAGCTTTTCTAATTCGTTTCCAGACTCACATCCATCCTCTTCGGATGTGGAACTGCAACGGTAAAATATAATACGCTCATTAAACTCTGACTTAAACAGCATTTAACAATGGGGAATAGAAAAAAGCGTAGAGTTTAATCTTTCGAAAACCCAATGCAGTCTTGTATCATTAAATCGATAATCGAGATATACCCCACCCCTTGGCCACCCCTAGTCAAGTCACTAAGTAGTCGAAATTCAACTAGCTTTGTGAATGCAAAATTGCACTACAAAGCTAGTCGAAAGCAAAATGTCAAATAATTTAGTTCAGTATTTTTAGGTTTTATCTGCCGAAAAATTCCTAGTGAGATGTAAGTTTGTATACACCTTTATTACGACCAGCGTTTAGATAATTTCACGAACAATTTTTTATGTATGCATAGGTCGCGAGATATTTGCGAAAAAAATGAATTTCGTGACCTTTTGACCCTTATAACTTTCTTAGTCGACGCGATATCAACGTCGATTCTTAACATCTTCATGACAATACCGTAATAAAAGAGTATACAAAATTTCAGCTCACTAGAAAATTTTCCCTAGATTGTTTTTCAAAATGCTTAAAATGACTGGACCATGAACATAATATGAAGTATGAACTTTAATTAAAAGTGCTGTCTTGTTTTGCTTATACTATGAAAAAACACTACCTCATAATATCTTATTACAAAAATTTCGTCTTCAGACTCTATCAGATAGTTAAAATTTTTGAATTGTACGATTCATTTCATTTTAAATTTTGTTTAAATTTGAAATTGAATTTTTGTTTCTTATTCAACAGCTGATTATGAAATGTCAAAATCTGTCAACTAACTTTGAAGTCGAAATCTCAACTCATTTCTGAGTTGTATTTGACCAATCATTACGAGTTGACTACGTAGTGACTACACTAGTGAATGCGGCCATTGTCCAAGAATCGAAAAATGTTGCCAGATTGAAGGATTTATCCCTTTTTATGGGATAAAGTAAACTAAAAGAGATAAAGGGATTTTTTTAACCCCGTAGAAAAAAGAGGGATCTTTCACTAATGCAATATTTGTCCATTTTTATTCATATCTGAACGCGGGTTGGCCTCATTATCCCGTCTGTCAATATCCCGTTTATCAAAATCCCGTCTTTCAATATCCCGGCGGTCAAAATCCCGCCGTTCATTATCCCGCCGTTCATTTCCCCGTTTAAAACATCCCGACACATCATTATCCCGCCACAATTGTATTATTTTTAAAAAGAGACACCACTGAGTAGGTCACTCGATTTAATGAGAATCGTATTAAATTATTTCTTGTAGGTCACTCGATTTCATGAGAATCGTATTAAATTATTTCTTGTTTTTTCGACAGCGCAGTCCTTAGCTCCTCCCCCTTTCCAAAAATTTCAGTCACTCGAAATTATGAGAAGCGAGGGAACGAAGAAAAAATTCTTCGTTCAAATTTTTCTATATAAGGCGAGTAATTTTTCAATAATTTCAGTAGTCTGCTGCCGGCCGTCATGGTGTGATGTTCGGCAGCAGTGAATGGTTTGCCCTTCTTAGGGCAAATTGCTCATTCTCGAGGGGGTAAGAACAGACTTTTCGAATTTTTTTTTGAAAAGACAATACAAGTTTATAGTTCAAAATCCGCGCGGATTTTGGTATTTGGTTTCTAATTGTTGATTTGAAAAGACAATACAAGTTTAAAGTGCAAAATCCGAGCGTTTTTAAAGTGGATTTTCTTCCCAAATGTCTATTAGATCATAAAATACGAAAGAAAAATAAGATTAAGGGAAAAAAAAGCAAAACCTTCGTTCTCTATGATTCTCATCGATTCATATGCCCTACAAAAAAAACATCATTCCTGGAAGCTCGGTTTTTGATTTTAGAGCTTGACAATATTCTACGAAAATGTGCATTTGGCCAAAAGACGCATTTCGTCTGAAGACACTCATGGTCTAAAATCAAGCCTTCTATGCTTTTTTCGACAGAACATTTTTTGCAATCCTGGAAGCCTCTGGAAGCTCGGTTTTTGATTTAAGAGCCTGACAATGTTCTACAAAATTGTGCATTTGGCCAAAAGACGCATTTCGTCTGAAGACACCTATGGTCTAAAATCAAGCCTTATATGCTTTTTTCGACTTTTAAGAAAAGTGCGTTTGAAAAAACGGTTTTTTTTCATAATTTGTTGTTAATTTTTTTAAATGTTCATAACTTTTTCTGAGAGTCAATTTGATGCGCTAAAGAACGACATCAAAATTTCAAAAATCTAACAATGATTTCTCTAGATATAGACACCTAAATTCAAAAATAGAATCATGTTTTCTATAAAAAGTACTGGTGGATTTTACATACAAATAAGTAATTGAAATTATTAGTTTAACTCTTTACGACCATTCGGTTGTCCTCAAAAGGACGGATTGTTGTTCTCGTTCAGGTCAAGTCATCTACTTCACTCCACGTTGACGTTATTGGCAATGCTCCTCAGGAAGTCCACCTTGTCCATAGCATTCCTGTTGTCCATCACCCTTTGAATTCTTTCGTACTTTTTTATCGTACGACTCGCAGGGGGGAGTACTCCTAGACGGACTTTCTCCACGGCGACTTTGGACATTATGGCATCCTTACCCAAATCGGCAATGATTTTGTAAACGCCAGCGTGCCTCTGACTAACCACAGCCTAGAAAAAAAAATTATTCATTATTATTAAATTCAGCAATTGTTTTTATTTTTTCCTTACCTTAAGGCGCCTGTGCCAAGCTTCAACGCTGTTTTGCGTCCTTGGAAAGTGACGATCTGTTGCTGCCGAACCAGTTGTCCAAAACAGAGGCGAGTATCTTGGAGCTCTTGACTCGGTTCCAATGTAAATAGACTTGAACCATTTGGCCATGTCTCTCACCTCGCTATGCCGCAAGCTTTCTACAAGTGCCTGGAAGTATTCTGGAACTTCGTCTGCGGGTACAAAGCTGAGCGCCTTCAGCATTCGTACCTCCAACGAAAAACTTCGATCGGCGCCAAATTTTAGCTGAAGATCTCTTTGTTGTACTTGTCTCCATATTATTTGGCCAAAATGGAAGAGGCAGCCATGAGTTGTTGCTTCTGGGAAAGCGGTTCTAGCAGTGCAGCCGATGGCGATTTCAAAATCGGATATGATTGTCCGAGGTCTTAGGACAATGGTCATATCATCCGCAGCCTTCTTCAACTGGTCCCAAAAGACGTCGTAAGCTTCTGTTGACCTACTGCTCATAAGGCAAAAAATCAAAGGAACAACGATGTTGTCCAGGTAGCCATGGACGCTGAAGAGCTGCCCCAAGATATTTGGAACGACAGCGAAGGTTCCATCCACCAGCCAGCATTCGGAGTTCGAGAGGATCTCCATGGTCGTCCTCGTTCCCATGAGAATATTTACTCCTGTGGAGTAAACACTCTCATTTAGGACGAATAATTCGCCATCCACAAACCGAAGATGCTGGGGAATTTGGATGTCTTCCAGGGTCTCCGGTTCCTTTAAGCTGCTTGCCCGTACTCTTCTGATTTTTTGCCTTTGGGCATCTGTCGATGGCAAATGCATCCTTCAATCCTCTGGTGTATTAGCCACAGAGTCTGTAACTATGACACACGGTGGAAGGGCGCTATCCTTAGCTTTTTGTTTGAGGTTGAAGTTGGTCTTCACCACTTCCCTCTCATGGGCCAGGGGAGCATGGCTGTGTTCATTCAAAGATGATGTTACGAGGTGCTCCGCTTCTCTCTCCACCGTGGTCATTCTTGCTTTGCACCTCCTGTTTTTTCGCTCCACGCAGCACCAAAAAATCTTTTCCCCTTTCTGCCTTTCAACATGAAAGCGTTAACCATCCCTTACCGCAATCTTTCCTCCTCGGTTTGAAACTAATATCTATTTAAAGTTTTGTAATTGTTAAAAGACATTAAAATAAATCACAAATCTAAAAATTTTCATTTTGTTTTCTACTTTAATTTATTTTAAATTTTTCAATCAAAAGAAAATTGTTTTCAACTGTTTTTTTTCATTTTCATTAAAAAAAAAATTGAAATAAAACAATATATATTTCCTGCTAAATCACTCACCTCAGCAAAGTGCGACATTTTCACTTTCAAAAAATCACTTTTATCAATCACTTTTATCAATTGAACTCTTCAACACTTGAAAATAACACTTGAATTTAATCTTCAACACTTGAAAATAACACAATAAAAGCAATTGTTAAAATAATAATTTTAGTTTAATTCGATTTCTTGAGAACTAAGGAGGAACCAAGCCTTCTATGTTTTTTTCGACTTTGTTTTTAATGTTGTTTAACAAATATCATTTTTCGCAATCATAAAAACCTCTCTGGAAGCTCGGTTTTTGATTTGAGAGCTTGACAATGTTCTACAAAAATGTGCATTTGGCCAAAAGACGCATTTCGTCTGAAGACACCCATGGTCTAAAATCAAGCCTTCAATGCTTTTTTCTACTTTTAAAACCAGATGTAATTTTTTGCAATCATTAAAGCCTCTCTGGAAGCTCGGTTTTTGATTTTTGAGCCTGACAATGTTCTACAAAAATGTGCATTTGGCCAAAAGACGCATTTCGTCTGAAGACACCCATGGTCTAAAATCAAGCCATCAATGCCTTTTTTCTACTTTTAAAACCAGATGTCATTTTTTGCAATCATTAAAGCCTCTCTGGAAGCTCGGTTTTTGATTTTTGAGCCTGACAATGTTCTACAAAAATGTGCATTTGGCCAAAAGACGCATTTCGTCTGAAGACACCCATGGTCTTAAATCAAGCCTTCAATGCTTTTTTTCTACTTTTAAAACCAGATGTCATTTTTTGCAATCATGAAAGCCTCTCTGGAAGCTCGGTTTTTGTTTTTTGAGCCTGACAATGTTCTACAAAAATGTGCATTTGGCCAAAAGACGCATTTCGTCTGAAAACACCCATGGTCTAAAATCAATCCTTCTATGCTTTTTTCGACTTTTAAGAAA
Organism: Sphaerophoria taeniata; assembly: GCA_943590905.1. NCBI lineage: Eukaryota > Metazoa > Arthropoda > Insecta > Diptera > Syrphidae > Sphaerophoria > Sphaerophoria taeniata. Next base: position 240,583,477 of record OX016540.1, read on the forward strand.
AGTGCGTTTGAAAAAACGGTTTTTTTCATAATTTGTAGTTAATTTTTTTAAATGTTCATAACTTTTTCTGAGAGTCAATTTGATGCGCTAAAGAACGACATCAAAATTTCAAAAATTGAACAATGGTTTCTTAAGATATAGACACCTAAAGTCAAAAATAAAAAAAACTTAATTCACTCCTTAATGAAAAAAGTATTAGATTATCCCGCCGATTCGACCGACGGGATATTGAACTTTACTCTTTTTTTGTCTTCTTCTTGTTCGAAAAAATTTCCATTTTTTGGCAGGCAAATAAAGTGACGGGATAATGAACGGCGGGATATTAATCGTATCCCCTGAACGCGCATAAGTGAATTTTCAACAGATGTATACGGTAATTGGATTTTCATCATTTGTTTTACAACAACATTCCCCATCCCCACTTCGCTGTTCGTCTTTGGTGAAAATGAGTAACTTATAAATGTTGCTTTTGTATGGTGGCGTGTCAGTACATTGTCTCATCTCTCATATTGATATTTCCTTTTGTAATTTTGTAATAGTCTGTGGCCAACGTCAATTGGTGTTTTTTTCTTTTTTACCTCTGAGCTAATATGTCAATAGTCCAGTCAATGAACGAAAAAAATTGCCTTCACCTCAAAAAAAATCCAACAGTTTTGAAACTTGGCACACTTACTAAGGGATGTCTGGTGATGACCCAAAAAAAAGTCCCCAAGAATCCGACGTGAGCTCTAGCGGCAGTTAAGAGAAACATGGAGTTTGTTTCAGTTTTTCACGTTTATCTCAAAAACTATTTGTCGTATCAAAAAATTTTGTTTTACAAAATTAAAGCTCATTAAATTTTATGAAAAAAATCTTTCATGAACTTTTTCGTATCTCTTATAGTTTATAAAATAACTCTAGCGGCAGTGAAGAGAAACATACGGTTTTTTCGGTTTTTCGGGTTTATCTTGAAAACTGTTTGTCTTATCAAAAAATAATCTTCTACAAAATAAAAGCTTATTAAATTTCCGAAAGAGCAAAAAATTAGGTTATAAATAACTCGACCCACATTGACGAAAAACAAGTAATTTTTTCATGCTTATCTTGGAAATGGTTTCTCGTATTAGTCCAGACAATAAACATTAAACATTCGCATAGAGCTGAAAATTGGTACAGAGCATTAGAACACCGATTAAAGTAAAATGTCAAAAGTCCCCAAAAATCCCATGCGTGCATAAGAAATTATTCAAGGTCAAATGACGAAAATGTTGGTTTTTCATGCATATCTTTGAAACGGGGGAAGCTATCAAAAAAAGTATATCAAAGGCTTGTACGTCTTGTAATTCTCTAAAAAAGAAATTATGACGAGCAAGCGTTTAGAAAATATTGTATTAAATCTGCAGAGTTAAATATAAAAAAACAACATATTCGACATTTAACCTTGAATAATTTCTTATGCACACATGGGATTTTTGGGGACTTTTGACATCTTATATAGAGAGATGTCCTTATGCTCTGTACCAATTTTCAGCTCTATGCGAATTTTGTACAGGGCTTAGGAGCTAATTATAAAAAATTCGAAATTTTGAGTTTTGACCAAATTATGTTTTTTTTTTCTGACAGCTTTAAACAAAAAAAAATGTTTTTTTATATAGAAAACCACATAATCTACAAGTTTTCCATAGAAATTTTTTCAATCGGACTCACCTTGCTCTCTTGCTCGTAGGAAAAAAAGTGTCATAATTTCTTTTTTAGAGAATTACAAGACGTACAAGCCTTTGATATACTTTTTTTGATAGCTTCCCCCGTTTCAAAGATATGCATGAAAAACCAACATTTTCGACATTTGACCTTGAATAATTTCTTATGCACGCATGGGATTTTTGGGGACTTTTGACATTTTACTTTAATCGGTGTTCTAATGCTCTGTACCAATTTTCAGCTCTATGCGAATGTTTATTGTTTATTGTCTGGACTAATACGAGAAACCATTTCCAAGATAAGCATGAAAAAATTACTTGTTTTTCGTCAATGTGGGTCAAGTTATTTAGAACCTAATTTCTTGTTCTTTCGGAAATTTAATAAGCTTTTATTTTGTAGAAGATTATTTTTTGATAAGACAAACAGTTTTCAAGATAAACCCGAAAAACCGAAAAAAACGTATGTTTCTCTTCACTGCCGCTAGAGTTATTTTATAAACTATAAGAGATACGAAAAAGTTCATGAAAGATTTTTTTTATAAAATTTAATGAGCTTTAATTTTGTAGAACAAAATTTTTTGATACGACAAATAGTTTTTGAGATAAACGTGAAAAACTGAAACAAACTCCATGTTTCTCTTAACTGCCGCTAGAGCTCACGTCGGATTCTTGAGGACTTTTTTTTGGGTCATCACCAGACATCCCTTAGTAAGTGTGCCAAGTTTCAAAACTGTTGGATTTTTTTTGAGGTGAAAACCTTTATTGACTGGACTACAAGGCAAAGCTCTGAGCAGATCATATTCAAAATCCTCCGATAGTAATTTTTACTAATTACTTCTTCAAACAATTTTTTGTTTAGCTATAGTAGATGCACTACTGCCTAGGACATCCGTTTTCAATTCTGTGTTCTTTTGTTTATTTATACCCTAGTCATTTATGTTATTTTCTTTTTTTAAGTATTTTTTTTATGTATTTATCTGAACGTAACTACTATGTCACATATACATTAATGTTCCTAAATAATAAAAGACTGATTAAAAAAAATATAAAGAGCTTTTTACTTATCAAACAAGACTTTTCAAAGATTAATGTTTTAAAAAAAAATGTGTCCCGCAAAGATTTTTTTCAAATCTGGCATCCCTACCCACTCCCTTCTTTAAATTGGAGTTTTTCGTGTAATTAGTAAAAACATATAATTATCTTATTTAGCAAAAAGGCTTGTTTTTTATTTTTCTAGCGATATCATCGTCTGTACAAATGCAAGGTTAAGGCCTATTTTATTTTACATCAAAAAAACTGCTACGCGCGCAAAATTTAGTTGTTACGAAAGCTCATCAAAGCGTCGAAATAATAAATACATACTTAGTTATATACATTCAAGCAAATTTAAGGAGATGGCATTGTTTTTAATCGTTCGAAAGCGGCTTTTTCTAATTCTTGACGATGATTGGGATGTGCGATTTGAATGAGAGCGTGCGCTCGTTGTCGCATTGTCTTTCCATAAAGCGATGCAATTCCATATTCAGTGACAATATAGTGAACATGAGCTCGAGTAGTAACGACCCCAGCACCTGAGGTAAGAATAGGCACTATTTTGGTCTTGCCCTTTCTTGTTTGTGATGGCATTGTAAGAATTGGTTTACCTCGCCCATCTAAGCACTGGCAAGCGCCACGAATGAAATCTACCTGGCCACCGAATCCGGAATAGAAACGTTTACCAATTGAATCCGAAGACACTTGTCCGGTTAGATCGACCTCAACGCAGGAGTTAATGGCAGTCATTTTGGGTTGTTGACGAATTATTTGGGTGGAATTGACATAGTCAACTGTCAGCATTTCAATAGATGGATTATTGTGGACAAAGTCATATAGTTTCTGATTGCCAATCAAAAACGATCCAACAATTCGACCCGTGTGCCTTTTCTTCTTTGAATTGGTTACGCAACCTTTTTCCACCAAATCAACAACACCGTTGGCAAACATCTCCGAATGAATTCCTAAGTCTTTGTGATTGTGCAAAGCATCGAGGACCGCATCAGGAATATTTCCAATTCCCATCTGGAGAGTGGCCCCGTCTTCCACCAAATTTTCCGCAATGATTTTCCCAATTTTGGTTTCAACTTCTGACATTTTGGTACTGCCGTGAATTGGCAGAGGTTCATCAATTTCAATGGCATAGTCGAAGTGAGATGAGTGGATGACTGAATCTCCAAAAGTTCGCGGCATTCTTTTGTTAATTTGGGCTGGAATACAAAATAAAAAAAAATAAGTTTTCGGTTAATTATAGAGAATTGTTGGTCGATCTTACCTATGATCATTTTCGAATGTAACAATGCAGCTCGCACACAATCTATACTAGTACCGAGAGAACAGAAGCCATGTTCATCTATAGGCGAGACATGAATAAAGGCAACATCGGGCTTGAAGATCCCGTGGAAAAACAATCTTGGAATGTCTTGCAAGAAGATTGAGAGATTATCGGCCCGTCCGTCTTCTACCGCCTTTCGAACATTGGCACCCATGAAGAGAGATATGGATCGGAAATGTTTTTCAAAATCTGGATGAGCATAGCAAGCAGGACCTTCTGTGTGCATATGTAAAATGTTTACATTCTGTAGTTCACAACAGTTTTCTACCATCGCGCTGATAAGGGCATTGGGAGTTGTAGCGGCTCCACTACAAAAGACTAGATTGTTTGACTTAACGCAAGCAACGGCTTCCCTTGCCGACACAATTGGTGGCTTCCTTGGAATCGGATGAGCCAATTCATTGACGTAACTGAAGTAATTATTATATTTTTGTAGAATTGCAACGATGGGAGGATTTAGACGAAGAATAGTTCTCGATAGCGTAAATGCCATTTCAAAGAAAATTTATGCTTAGATTTAACACAACAAATTTTGAATAATTTCTTATTTTTGTTCTCTTCTGAACTTGACGCGAATAAATTTAAGAAAACTAGTTTACTGATTTTATTTTCATCCGGAGAGCTGCTTTAAGTAAACATCGTAGCACAGTGGGGTGTCGTTTCCACTATGGACGGTCTGCATACGTGTACATATATAGCTGCAAGCGAAAGCACCCATTTTCGATAAAAGAGGAGGCCGCCGGACTTTATCAAGTGCAACAATCTTACATTCTCCAAAATGATGAAACGATTTGTTCCACTGTTCGGGAAGATAAGCCATTCGATCACCAGTGGACCTTCTGCTGTGAAAGCCGTACTGCATGCCGGTCATTAAGAAGTTTTCGGTCTTCAAGATATTTCTTGAGCTAATAGTTTATCAGCTTTTCCATTACCTTAGAAAGAAGGGAAGTAAGTGCAATCGGACGATAATTGTAGGGAGAAGAACATTCGCCTCTTTTTGGAATTGGCTGGATAAATGCTGTTTTCCAACTGACCGGAATGAATAGGATAGATAGAAAGCCTTACGCAAAGATTTTGCAAGCGTGAAAGAACACCTCTTCAGAATAATAGCGGGATACCACAGCACGAATGAGAAAGAAGATTTGACATAAAATTCTCTTGTGTGGCTCGTTGCCCCGTCTTGTTTGAGCCACATAGCGTCCAAGTAATGATCGCCAGCCCAAAAAAATCGGTTATCATTCGACTATATAACACCGAATTGACAGTAATTGCCCACCGGACCAATGATAAACAGTCAAACAGTCACTTTTTATGTATGCAAAGGCATCTCTTCGATCACTTGTGGGTTTCCTGAGCCCCATTTACGGCAGTTTTGTTTGTTTATATACCTGGGTACCCACCGAGTGAGAAATGTGCCTCATCGCTTGTCTGTAGTTCCAACACCCAAGAAGCGTATCTGTTCGATTCAGATTACAGTTAAGTTTAATAAGTATCAAATCCCAGCGCTATGAACTTGAAACAACGAAATGAATGACTCCTTAAATGTGAATTGCGAATATAATTTTGTTAGCCTTTTCACATCAGACGCAAAACGCGGTTTTGCAAAACTTTTCAAAAACTTGAAGGAAATCAGGTGTTTTCCCATACAAATTTGTTGACAGCCCTGTTTTGCAAAACAACAAGTTTTTGTGAAAACCAGTCAAAACCAAAAAAGTGAAAGCATTCAGCAGTCTATAATTCATTAAGCCGGATATACACAGTTCAAATGCTTGTCATGCACGAGCAAGTGTATTAGTGAACAAGTCACACGTATAGATCGGGTGTATGCTTGAAGCAAAATCAAAATCTTTTGATTTTCCTTCAATCAAGCTTACTGCTTTGAAGTAGTGTATGTGCAAAATTAATGATTAGGTTAGGTTAGGTTAGGTTATATGGGCTGACAGTTGATTTTGTTACCGTCACACTTAGATCAATGTAGATCCATTGTGATACCCTGAAGTGTTGTAACTTCTGAAAAAATGATTTAACCTATGAATTCTATGGTTGATCGAGCCATTTGTTGGACTTGATAAAGTTCAATAGGCGATTGCCTGAGAGTTCAGATAGTTCTTCTAGTTTAGTTAATGATTGATCAATCATACTTTCAATTTTTCCTCATTCTGAATTATATGTTGATGAAAAAATAATTTGTTCTATCACAAAACAGTCACTGTAGAATAAAAGTTTGAAGACTATGATTGATATGTGTATAGGCAACTTCAATCCAAATTAACAAATACATTTGCTCGTGCATGACAAGCATTTGAACTGTTTATATCCCGCTTTATATCGTATATATCGTATGTATCGATCGTATATACTTCTCCCTCCCTCCAACAGCAAGAGTAGATTGACAGTCTGCTTGTAAAATTGTTCACGACTAAACGTGTCAGTTGATATAGGGTTGCCATTTGAGAACATATAAAAATACAAATTAACAAATTCTTAGCAGCGACAAACAAATATTTTTTTCTTTTGAAAAATCGATGAGGAAAACTTTTTCATCCAGTGGTTTTCAATTTTTAATATCTTACACTAAGGTGAATCAAACTTGCAACGAAAAACACAAGAGCGAATGTGTGTGAAAAAAAGTGTGAATCTTCTAAAAAGAGAACATATGGCATCCCTTACTTGACATCAAAGATCTTTAATGTCAAACAAAAACCTAAAATTTAGGTGTGAGTGAGATTTCGAGTTTTTGAAAACTGACAGCTGAAAACAGCGTTTTGCGTCGGGTGTGAAAAGGCTATAAGTTACGCTTTCACTTTTCACGCAAAAACTGCTAAGCCGATCATCATGAAACTGTGTACATAGCAGGTATTCTTGGAGCTAGTAGAAGTAGGAACTGGTAGTTTATGGGGTCAGAACATAACAATGGCTACATTCTATCCCGATTATGGCCCGTGGTGACACCGCGGGCATAGCAAGTAGATTCATAAGTTTTAAATATTTCGAAATATACTATGTACATCAGCAATCAAATGGTTTCTAATCATAAAATGGAAGAAAATAATCATCTGGCAAAATTCTAGGTACTTTTTCAAGTTTTCCTCTTGATTTTGTTAAAAAGCTTCTGAAAATTCTACATTGGTAACGCTTTCTCGAGAATGTACGTAGATAATCGCTATATTTGTCAGAAGTTTAAAACACACTTGCTTTTTGATAATACCTACATAGAAAAACCGTCACCATCCGCCATTTGAGAGTTTTCCTTCAAGGATCTATATACCATATACACAATATTATAAAACATAATGTCTGGAAACCGAAATAGGTATAATATTTGTTCTTTAAAAATTATTTTAAAGGCTGCTCTGGGATGGACAAGTGATTCAGGAGAGTTGAGCTTCCAATGTGGCGGAATGGTTATCAGCGAAAAGATGATTTTAACTGCGGCACACTGTGTTTACAAGGATGGGTAGGTAGTAGGTACAATTGAGAAAAATGATAGTTCTGGTTTTTTTTAAGAGTATCTAATCTTGAACTCTTTTTGATTTCAGGAAAATCCCAGATGTTGTTTATGTTGGAGGTTACAACCTCTCAGACACACTGTCTAACGGTTGGAGTTATTTTCCATCCGTCGTCAACGTGACGATTTTTCCGCAATATAACTCCCGGCAGGCTTATCATGATATAGCAATTTTGGAATTAGACGGACCAACATGGTGAGAAAATAATGTCCAACAGTTCTTTCCACAGGTTATTATCTATTTCCCAATTGCATCAGGTTTTCGCCAATTTGCTTATGGAATTGTGATAAGCTCTACACGAATAACGTTTCAGCTATTGGATATGGTCTAACAGCGCTCGGTAGGTTCTGTAAATTTAAATGATCTTAAATGTTTGTGTACTTTTAAATATCCTGTCAGCTGGAATGGGTTCCCAACAATTGTTGAAAGTCAATTTGACAGTATTGCCCTCTGATTATTGTGAGCCGTTTTTCAAACGCCAGAGGAAATTCAAATTAGGACTTTCAGAAGATCACATTTGTGCTGGGGATAAGAACGGCAAGAGGGACACGTGTCAGGTAGGTTAAACGCGTTTATTTAAGTTGATGGATTTAATTGAAATTTGTTATATTCTGAAGGGGGACTCCGGTGGACCACTTTTCATTTACCACAAAAACGAAATGTTTGCTGTTGGTATAACGTCTTCCGGTCAGGCTTGCTTCGGATTCCCGCCAGCGATTTATACAAAAATTCAACCATACATCAAATGGATAACTGAGGTTTTGGAGGAGCGAGGGGAGTATTTGAAACAATGTGATGTTTGTGAATAAATAGATACCTTACCTACTACCTGTAACTATTATATTAATTAATCTTCAAAAGTTGTAAGGATATCATTTGAAGCCGTTTTTATTTCCAAATAATGTGGAAAGAAAGAACGACCGTAAGATAATAATTATGCGAAGTTCTACGTTGGGAACCTAATATTCAGGAAAGAGTTAAGAAAGCTACAGTAGCTCTTTTCTCTTACAAGAAAGCCATAGGAACCAAATGGGGTTTTCAACCTCGCATAACCTATTGGCTATACACATCGATCATCCAACCAATACTCATGTACGGGGTTGCAGTATGGTGGACTGCACTGGAGAAAGTCACTTACTGCGACAAACTCAGCAGAGTCCAACCAAAGACCATATAGCAAGTAAAGATGTCGCACGTAGAACAAAAATCTGTGTCTGCTTTTTTCCACCATCCCTTTTTTACAATGGGTCCAAAACATGAGTCTAGGAATTAGAATGAATAGAAACATTTCACATGTTGTGGATGCACACTGTGCGAAAAAGAGCGTTGCTATTTATACTGAAAAGGTAGAGGGAGAAACAAGGTTTTTCATGTTTATGAGTAGAAAAAACAAAAACAAAACGTATGTCTTTTCAATGGGTCCAAAACATTGTTGCAAGATTTGTAATAAATTTATGAAGCAGAAGAGAGAAAACATTTTTTTTTGTCCTATTTGTACAAGCAAGCTAGGTTGATCATCGAGTTAAAAGAAAGAAGGGTGAGTTGATGTCCTGCACGTGTATAGGTATTCAATATTCATATTGTCTTAGGGTTCTATGGGAGGTACCGTTTTGGAGCGATACAAATTTTTTTTTCATAAAATACATGAATGTTTAAGAGAATAAAATTCGAGGAAGTTTTAAAAAATCGTAGGAGCCGTTTCGGAGAAAACTGAAAGTTTTGGTTTTTGGTCAAAAAAAATCGTATGGTGGCTACCCTAAATTTTGATCTTAAAATAAAAATAAAAAAAACTGGGATATGAGTTTTTGCTCAAACCTCTTAATTTCAAGTTTGAAGTCAATCAGACCAGTGGTTAAGGCTGTAGGTGCCTGTAAATTTCCAGACTGACAGACAGACGAAATCGCCGGACCCACTTTTTTCAACTTCTCTATCATCGTAATGTCATATCTCATCTTTATAGAGGTAATTTCAAGCTCACGTTAGACTAATTTTAATAATACTGAATTTACTGTGGATGTTCTTACAGTTTCATTGACAATGTGTTTAGATGGGTAACTGTTCTCACAGGTGCATGAGTAGCAATGTGCAATTCTATGATTGATAACTTTAGATACTTGTCAACTTTAAGTTTGTTAAGGAGAAGTAAGTTATCCAGAATGTATGTTTGAATTTTTGAGACAATGTTTAACATTCGCGGCGAATTTTAAACATTGTCTCAAAAATTCAAACATACATTCTAGATTTTTGCATTCGAGATTTTTTTTCTAGATTTTGGCATTTCGAGATTATATTTTCCAGATTTTTGTTTTCGAGATTTTCATATTCGTGATAAAGGGGTAGCGGTTAGTGTGTTGAAGCAGTAGGTAGCGGGAAACGGGTAGTGGGGTAGAGGTTTAGCTGGTAGCAGGTAGCTCTGGAGGGTAGGAGGGTAGCGGATAGTGTGGTAGCAGCGTAAAAAAGTGAAGGCACTGCGAAGCGTGGCAGGGTACTGCTAGTTTTAAATGAAATGCAAGACAATTCATTGGGGCTATTCGGCGAAATCTTTTATTCTGTTATTCTGTTATTCTGTTATGAATTCCCATACAAAAGTTTTATTTGTCAAAAAATCTTTTTTGAATAACAGATTTGGTATTCGGCAAGCCAAATCTGTTATTAAATCTGTTATGAACTGTCAAAAAATTCGAACATACTGAAAATCTTTTATAAATCGCCTATTTGGTATTCAGCAAGCCAAAATCTTTTAAGAAATCTGTTAAAAATCATAAAAGAATAACAGACAACTTTTTGGGACTTTTATGATAAAAGATTTCAATAAGTACTACGATTTCAGTTAAAAATAAATGTTTTTAATACTTTAATTTGAAGCGTGAAGGACACAGCTCGGTCATAGTTACATAAAATGGTTATGTTTTATGTTTAATCCCATAGTTTTATGTTTTAAGTCGTTTTAAGTATTTCCAGTGAAGTGAAAGTGTAAGCGTCAGAAGTGGGATTACGGTTTAAACAATTAAATGCGAGACTTTACTTTTACTCAATTTATTTATATAAAATTCAAAGTCTTAAATTACTTAATATTTAATTTTTATTTGTAAGTTTAAATTATAATCGGGACTACCACCGCACACGACAGCCTTTTTAATAATAATAATTTCTTAGCAGATACCTAATTTTTGGTAAGCTTAGTTAGTGCATATAGTGCACTCTCCAAAGAGAGAATTCTAAATTATCTCTTTGGAGAAACACTTGGTTTTTTCGACGGTCAGTGGCGTGCGTTAAATCAAAAGTTATTTGAGAACACTACAAAAGTGGTGCATTTTAATAACAAATTTGTACGTATCGACAGTTGATAAGGTTGGAGGAATTCTGCTAGATCTGTCGGTGTTTATTCGGATAGAATCGTCGTTTCAAATTGTTTCGATAACCAGTGATGATGGGCATTTTTTGGGTAAGTAAATACTGCAGTCTTAAGACCAACGTGTCTTTTAAATTTATTCATTATACAGGAATATCACTTTTATCTTTCAATCACAATGGAGTATGTGGAGAAGCAGGGCAAAGGAGGCACTAAAACTATACTAGGATGGAATTTCACTATGCCCCGATTCGCCCGCCTACTAAGGCAATCGTGCTGCATGCCAAATAATGCTCTGCAACTATCACAATGCCCTGGTCAATGCACGCACATCCATTCAAATCGATCCAAATTCAAAAAGGAATACGTTCGCATTGCCAATTGCTGCACCGTCCTCGGCAATATTATCGGCACCGTACAGGTCGCACAGATTGACAGATGAAACAGTCGAGTCAGGGTCAAGAAGAACACACAGCCACATCAGCCGATGCTGTTAATGTTCGTTGATTGTGCCTGTACTACAGTGACAATCAAGAGAAGGAATTTTGCACTTTGAACGTGCTCTGCAACTCGATCCGGACCATACAAAGGCTACGCTATAGCAGAGAAGTGAATCGTATAAAGGCTACCAGAGTCGCGTCCGTCGTCTCGTATTAGAGATATGTTTGCTTCCAGAGCATGCAGAAAGTCTGTGATGGTTGGCAAGCCCTTGAGTAAATTGACAATATGCAATCTGATTGATCATATGGGCGAAATTGAGCAGCCTTAGGTAAGAACATATCTGAAATCAACTCGTATAGGAAAAAGATGTTTAATATGGTAATTTTTATAATTCGGTTTCAGAACTATCCACATGGCCGGCCCACTATGCGACACTTGATTAACGCTGACATGCTGCTAGACGCAGAAGAAGAGGACAACGATGATGATAGCAGCGAACATTCTGACTTGTCGACACTGGCGACACAAAAAAAAAGTAAAGAAAACTGTGTTGTATTTTCAAAAATACGTGATTTTTATTTGTACAATAAAAAAAGACCGTAAACTTTAAACACTTATCGCTGTAAATATATTGAACCCACTATGCGCCGTCGATAAAATAACCCCCGAAAGTTGAGGATGCCAACGAAATTCCTTGATTTCCTTTTGTTCTTCATGAATGCACAACAATTGTGGCGGAAGCTTGTTTATCTCATCGTCAATTTTATACTCTTCTGTTCCTTGATCCTGATCCTTTTCAACGGCCAAATCCCAAAGCGCAATCTGATCATCGTCTCCTCCCGACGCCATACTCGTGGTAATGTGATCGGTATGGTGCTTGAATGCTGCAATTGGTTTGGTGGTTTGGAACTGTCTCAAATCCCATATGTGAAGGAATCGATCGTCGCCGCCATTTGCAATAAAGGGCGCCGTGCGATTCGAGGATATAACATTTATGTCACTCTGGTGGAAGTTCTCACAAGTAAGCATATAAGCTTTTTATGGAGCAGCTCGACAATCCCAGATACGAATGGTATTGTCAACAGAACACGATGTCAGTACACTCTTTTCATTTGGAATCCATTGCAAGTCTTGAACGGACTCAACATGATTGACCATTCAAAACAGCAGTTCCGGAAAATGCAGGGGCTGGTTTCTGAAAAGATGGTATCGTGATATAAAATAGATAAATTAAAACTGAATAGAATTGAAACTCATCATCAGAATCAAGTCAACAAAAGATGCTTTGAATATCCTTCTTTGTGCTTCACGCAAATTCCCACTGATTATTGTGGACATGTACAATTTATAGCGATCCTCGAGATATTTTCTTGCCTGTTTGATAAACTGATGTATTTGACATCGACTCTGAATTGGATCGCGGCTTCGAGAGACCGGAGTCACGTTAACCATGTACTTCATGATCTCCCAAATTTAAGAGATTTTCTGATCTTCGAACCGCTCAGCGACTTTGGTGAATTTCTGTACGAGATTTGGTCGCAAAGCTCCCTTGTTAACAAGGGTATTGTACTCGCATACCTCACGGGCATATGCCATTTCCTAATAAAGCAAAAATTATTGTTTGTATTGTTTGCGACATTCCATAAAAAGCTACTTACAATGTTATTCAAGCAGGAACGACTTCCGCAAGTTCCATTGAGAATTGTTTGTTCTGGTATCTTTTGAATGTATATCCAGTTCTGCGATGGTCCAATGAGGGCGTTCAACAACTGCAATTTTTCCTGTCGCCAGTCGACCTTTGTGTTCCCATTTCAGCTTCAGTGCCGATTGGTAGGACTGTGAAGGGCAGTATTGCTTTTGTGCAATATCATTGATTGCTCCACCAATTTTCGGATGTTGAACATGCAATCATTACACGATGCTGCGGAATTCTTTTGCACGGTAAGAGAATGTAATGATCTAAGTTGGGCAGACAAAGGTGAAGTCCAATAAAAAGGAGAACAAACATACATACCTACTTGTCCTTGTATTCCGCCAAGGCGATTTCAGGAAACTGGCCATTCAGAACAGCAGTCCCAGAAAATGCAGGGGCTGGTTTCTGGAAAGATGGCATCTTCATATAAAATAGATAAATTATAATTTAATTGAAATTAAACTTACCATCAGTCGTGGTTTTCCATGTTCTTCATCTTTATTTGGCAATTTGCAAATTCACAAATTACAAATAATTTAATTTGAAGTAACAGCTGATAAATGACAGATGTCTCATAACAGATTTCTTTTTCGAAAAATTCATTTTATAAAAGTTCGAAGTTCTGAATACCAATTATAAAAGATCTTTTATTTCTAAATCTTTTATGATTCATAACAGAAAATTCATAACAGAATAACAGAAATGGCAGAATAGCCCCAAATATTTCAAAAACTTTATTATCGACTTGAAGTAGGTAAAATCAAAACAGTTATGAATCGAACTCGAAATCATTATTCTTTTCTATTCTTTTTTGAATTGACAATCAAGAATTTGAAATTGATACAAAACTTAATGTGCATCAATTTTGTTTAGATATCGGTAGTACAGACGGTGTATCAAAAATACATTGACAAAAATGATAAAATGATAAAATAAACAACCGAATTTCCATTCATTTCCATACATTAAAAGCGAAATTGGCTGCAGTTAAAAACCTTGATACGCCGCAAAATCCGTATTCAGAAAGCATCTTCAGTTGCTGTCGGCTACGTTTGAATCGCTGCGCTTCCATAGTCCTAGCCTTTTAAGCTCAAAATGTTGCAACTAAAAGTGATTTGAACCCCGGCCGCCGAACATCCAGCTTAAGCTTCCACTTCCACTATTGCCAAATTTTGATGGGCCTATGCAGCTGCATATGCAATGCCATTGTTCGTTTACTCAGTTCCTTTCTCGTTTTGCTGCTTTGAAGACACTAAGGGTTGTGCAGATCTCGGAAAAGCTTGTTGCTTTTCAAAGGCAAGATCAATCAATTGAATGGTAAAAACAAATCCGTCTCTCATCAACTACACAGGCAAAAGAACCTGAACTTTGGCTGATTTATCTTCTCCATTAACTGCTTGGATGATTGACATCGCCTGCGTATTCCTCTTTGCTACAGCCGTATTATCAGATACTTACGTACATACGTCCGGCAAGCGTATGTTGTTTTTAGTCAATGAACAATATTATTTTACGAACTTTTATTTTTTCTTCTCTGACATTTTTTTTTACGAAAATTAAAATCAGCCCAATTCTAAATATTCCCCGGGAATAGTACTCCCCAGGAGATGTGTTCTCCCGGGGAGTAGTTTCCCTTATTCTTAATTCTCCGGGAGATTATTTTTCCCTTCGAAAGCGGGAAAGGAAATTATGAATGTTCGAAACAGCTGCTTTGCTTTATTTGGCATTTGAAATAAATTTTAAGGAAAAATGTAGTTGTCAACTCAACAAAAATGTTCAGCATTGCTCGCAGCGTTTTACTTATAGAGGAGATTGAGGAAAGCCAATCTCAACCGCAAGAGCTATCAGAAGGTCTTTAAGGGATGCATTCAATCCTTTGGAGTTGCCACAATGCCTGTGTGTATTTTTGTTCTTTTTTGTTTTTCTACAAGAACTCAATAATCCTTTTTCCTTTTAGGTTTCAAAAATATTTCAGAGTCAACAAAATTGCATTTAACTACTTGTTGGATATACTGATAGGATCGTGTGAACCAGCTAAAAAGTCTTTTTCAGTTCCTCCCATTATAAAATTGAGCGCTTGTTTGCGTTTCTTCGCTGAGGGATCATATTAAACGGGGGTTGGAAAAGACTTTAATGTTGGTTTATCCCAACCTTGTTTCAGCAAAGTGCTTACTGAAGTCCTGGAAGTCCTAGAAGATCAGCTATGTCCACAATGGATAAACATATGTCAAACAGCCGCAGATAAAAGAAAAGTTGCGTTGGCGTTTTTCACAAAACACAACTTTCCTGGCATCATCGGATGTGTTGACGGAACTCACGTTCGGATTGTTGCCCCTCCTGTAAACAAACATTTGTTTTATAATCGACAAGGAACGTATAGTCTTAATGTAATGCTGGTTTGTGATGATAAATTAAAAATTCAATACGTGGATGCTTCCCATCCAGGAGCTTGCCATGATTCCTTCATTTGGAATGTGAGCGCACTAAGAGATCACTTTGAGCAGGAATATTTGAATGGGACAAGAAATTTTTGGCTTCTTGGTAAGTAACTTATTGATATCACAAAATTATCAGGACACATTGCAAGTAATTTGTAAACTTGGTAGGAGATGCCGGATATCCATTGGAGCCGTGGCTTTTAACCCCTCATCGGACGCCTTCATCGGGATCAAGTGAATCTAAATTTAATGAGGTCCAATCTAGCGCTCGAAACATAATTGAACGCACAAATGGAGTCCTTAAAAATAGATGGAGGTGTCTTCTGGGTGCGAGAGAATTGCATTACAGTCCGACGAAGGCGGCCAAGATTATTAATGTATGCTGCGCTTTACATAATATATGCATTTTTTACAAATCAGATTTCACCAGTGATGAGACCGTTTCTATTTCATATATCGAAAATCACGACATTGGTAATGGGTTTGCATCATTAGAAAGATCCGACTATATCATAGCAGCGCGGCGAATTCGAACGAATATAGGAATCAACCTTTAAATTTAAAATAGAAAACACAAATAATGTATTCATGAAATGGCATTTCCTTCGTCTTCTTTGGTTTTCAAATGGAAAACTCTAGTCATTGTAAAGAAAAAAGAAATAAAGAATAATTGACCACTTGATTTTTTGTATTGCCAAATAAAAAATAAACATCCGGAATAAAATCAGTTAAGTGGGCAAGGGAAGCGGAGTGTGCAGTGTGAAATGGACTGAAATTTTCAGCCCGAAATTTGGTGGATGAACGAAGACTTAAACTTACACATGTACCAAAGACAAAACCTTGTTTCAATCCAAAAACTATTCATCCCGTGTGTGCAGCCCAATAACATCCAAAATCGGATTTTTTTATTGCCACTTAGTCGTAACAAAGCTCAACGGGTCAGCTTTCCCTCGAATTGGCATTCCAAAAAACTATCAGAGTCCTAACAATTAATAACTTTGATTATGTGATCCACAATCAGGGCCGTCTTTACCCTTTTGGGGGCCCTGGGCACTTTTCGAAAATGAGGCCCCTGTATGATTATATAAAAATGTTATGTTGCGTAATAATGGTATACAGACAAAATAACATAACTTTGAATTGATATTTATTCTTTTAATTTTTTTAAATATATAAATTTTTTTTTAATTCATTCAAAAGATAAATAGCTATTGCAGCATTTAAAACATAAACATAAACAATGCAAAAATAAAAACAAAAAATAAAGATTTCATATAAAAATTAAAAATAAACAAAATTTAAATAACAGACAATTAAATAAGTTACTGAGAATGTAATTTAAAGAACAATATAGTGACACAGACTATATTTTTTCAGGTAAAAGAAAGGAATATTTATTGAAGGGGTCTTTTTCTTGTTTTGAGACTAGCAAAATCATTGATCACATCTTCAAAATCGATGCCTCTGAGGATGTCGCTTTCGATTGACATAAGCGACAAATATGTCAATCTTTTTCTTGAATCATTGTAGTTCTGAGTTAGTTTTTGATGCTTTTTAACTTAAAGAAGTAACGTTCCCCACTGCAATTGGTCACCATCATACTTAAGAAAATTCTTAGTGCAATTTCAACATTTGGAAATTCATTTTCAATTTTATTAGTTTTTAAAAAATTATAAAGCTCTAGAATGTTGTCAGTTCTTTCATTTTCGTATCGACTAATTTTCAAGTAGTCTTTTAAATTCAGCCATTCAGCATGTAGGTAGTTCATTTCCGTTCACATCTTCGGTGTAAAATTTAGCAAAAGATTTGCAGTTCTCTTTTAAGTCTTCTGAATTCATATTTTTTAATCGAAAAAAAGTCAAAACGTTGGCCAATCTTTGTAAACGAACCTAGTCGCTGTTTCAAATGAACGCTTAGTGTGTCTACAATGGGAAGAAAGGTTTCAATTTTAAATCTTTCTTTCCCATTCAGAATTACTGAGAGTCCATAGCCGTCAAAAAAAGTCTGGCGTGAGCTTCTACACATCATCCTTTCAGAAAGGTCCTTATATTCGGAATCCGGTTTTTTTTGTCAAAAATGATTCGACTATACGCTTAT
Organism: Sphaerophoria taeniata; assembly: GCA_943590905.1. Taxonomy (NCBI): domain Eukaryota; kingdom Metazoa; phylum Arthropoda; class Insecta; order Diptera; family Syrphidae; genus Sphaerophoria; species Sphaerophoria taeniata. Next base: position 240,601,054 of record OX016540.1, read on the forward strand.
CCTTTTCTTTACTATTGACCTATAGAACAAATAGTGAGAAGTGTAATCTTTCATCTATCTCATTGAATGGCCAAAAACAAAAACTCTTTACGTTGAAATTTTATGTGGCTTTTCTTACAACCAAGAAGAATCGCTACTAAAATCAATGTTTTCTGGCGTGTAAGAAATGTGCAAAAACGAATCAATCCCTTTTTTGAATGTCTGTGTTGCCTGGTCAGCTGTTAAATCGTTTTGTGCAAGATAATTACAACAATAGAAAACTCAAATGTCAAACTCGTAGTATATGTGTAAAATCCGTGTACAAGTATGTGTAAATCCGTCTCCAAAAAGAGATTTGAGAGAATTCAATCCTTCGAGCAAAAAATTCGATTTATTTGTGAAAGAAATGCGTTTAGGGGAAAAAAATCGCCACTTTTACGTCACGGATCGATTCTTGGGTTGTAAGAAAAGCCACATTAAAAAATTTAGTGCCGTTCATCCGATGGATAGTTAAATCGCCTATGTGTGAGTAACTGCGTTGATGCAAACTTGTATGCGCGTTGCAAATATAGAAACACCATTATCTTCATTTTTTCATACAGATAAAGTGATATTCAAAATGTGTGTTTTTTTTTGTTTCTGTCAGAAAGCAAACTGCATTGCCACTCAGTTAGTTATTCATATTTCTGTTTTAATTTGAATATAATTTCGCAGGGAATGTGATTTAAATTGTTCAGCAAAGGTTGTTGTTAAGCAAGGAAAGTACGAATTCTGATCATTCTTTATGCATCTAAAATTGTATCGAAATATTCTTTTTTCTTGAAAATAGACCAATAGAGGTTAAGTGATGTTTCAGCAATTTGGGGGCCCCTGGTTATTGCGGGGCCCTGGGCCTGGGCCCAGTGGGCCCAGTGGTAAAGAGGGGTCTGTCCACAATGTCGTACATACGTTACCTTTTTTCTTTATTTCAATTTTCTTGGGGCTCTTAATTTAAAGAAAGAAAAAAAAATCATAAGCAGGCCATTTTGTTTTGTTTTTTTGATATCACTTATTCACTTAGAGATGGATCCGTACGAATAAAAAAAAAACAATGCAAAGTGAGATGCAACAAAACTTGAAACGCCTCAAGGCATTCACAAGCTACTATTTAATTAAAACAAGTTAACAAGAAATCATAAAAATTCTAAATTCAAGAATCAGTTAAACTATTAAAAGAACAAACAAACGAAATTCACACACTAAAACATACATCAGCGTCGCAGTGCTTATTAAAAATGTTCTGTTTTGAGGTCTTTGTCTTCCAGCTCCCGCTTCCTTAATTCCTCCAAAGCCAAGTTGTGTCTTTTTATTTCTATTAATTTTTCTTTTTTTATATACAAAAGTTCTTGGCTGTTTTCTGCCACAGTCTTCAGAGCGTTACAAAGTTCCCTTTGAACTTCTAAATTTTGTTTCATTCCTTCGGCCAAATCCTTCACCGTGCGACATAAGTCTGCTTGAAGTTCCAATTCTTTTTGGAAAGTTTCAGAGGCAGTACTTGACACACTTGGTTGTGGACGAGAACATGTTTTTTTTTAGGAATTTTCTTTGGGGATGGTGCAGTTTGTACAGTAAGATTTTCAATTTGATTATCTGTCAGTTCTCCTTCAAGGAATTCAACGGATGAAATTAACACTTTTTCGGGCGGCTCTATATTTTCTTTCGTTGCTTTCCTTTTTGGAACCGGGCCTAAACCAAATGTTGAAGCAGCAACACCCTCAACAGACTCCTTCATTCCCACCAAATTATATATCCCCTGCTCAAATTCAGAGAATGTATGTTCTTTGTGAGGCCCACCACCAGTTGCATTTTTTGACTTTAGATTCTCGGCCGCCTTTCCTCGAACATATTTTTTTTGGTCACTCCACACCTTTGATAGTAAAAAATAAAAAATAAATACACAAGATTTTGTTACTGCTTGTGCTTACCTTCTTCCATTCTTGAATGGATTTTATGGGCGGCCCACACGCATTCAACGCCTTTTCTGTATTAGTCCAAAACTGCAGAACTTCATCTTTAGGTCGGCTCTGGAATCCACGGGCAATATCCCGGTTTTCCTCCATTAAGTCAAGCCAAATTTGCAGTTGCGACTTATTCGTTGTTTTTGACCTATTAAATTGTCAAGTCTTTAATTTATTTTGGGCACGAAAAAAAAAACTTACATTTTTGTTAAGGGTTCTCCAAAAAATTTAAGAGGAACGATTCTGTGGAAGGCGAGTAAAAATTTTCCCTATTTTACACATTTAGAATGACTACTTTTTCATGGAAATTTGTAAAATTAAAATCAAATCAACAAAATATCGGAACAATCAAATGCAGTAATCTGTGCACAGAAATTGTCGAGCATTCACTTATTCAGCACCAAAATAGTGACGAAAAAAATCAACAAAATCATCGATTTCAACTAATCCAGTGCTGGAGGCTAAGGAGTCCAATATGCGACATCGTCCAATTGGAATTGGAGTCCAAGGTAATGGCTGATGCTTTAATTACTATGCGTCATCCGTTCGAGAGTGAAGGCACCCAGGAGCTTTAGAAGCCAGTTGCGAACTGACAGCTCTGAAGGAGAAAATCGTCAAGCTCGAGTGCTCGTGGCTCCTAAGCCAACAGCATCGACTGCGACAACGAATCCTTCGAACCGTACACTTCGAATATGTACAACCGACGAGTTCTGTCCGGCGAGTTCTAATCAGCATCTGCTTAAGGACCTAACTGAGCTGGACTTGTGAGACGATGACATGAAGAACGAAATTATAGCCAGTCGATTTTCTAAAGTATTGTGCATTTCCGAAATTAAAGACACTAATTGCAATTCCTATTCTCTTGTTTCTTTTATTTTAAGACGACAGCTTTAAGGTCCCTTTGAGGTCCACAAAACCTTTCATTCTCTCTGTGTCCTACTCGAAGAGCATACAACCAAATCAATTGTCTATTCTTGACAATACTTGGCAGAGTATTACCTAGAGTTGAGACTCTAGGTTATACCTCCTCTATGCTCTGGAATCTGCAGGCGACATCTCCAGTAAATTCTACAACATTTGCAGCTGTGACTTATAAGGTGTTTTAGACCTATAAAATTATTTAAATTTAAATTTATGTTCCATGCAATAACAAAAACATCCATTTTCGTTTAAATTCTCCAACAAATTTCCGGGGATTGATTAGGCGGGAGACGAGTAAAAATTTTCCCTATTTTTGGCATTAAGAATGCCTCCTTTTCCCCGGAGAATTTTTTTCCATTTTTCGAAGATTAGGAAATTTAAAAAGGAAATAATTTCCCGAAGACTTTTTGTTTGTAATAAGAGAGCAGGGAAAAGGGAACAAACTCCCGGGGAATTGGTTTTTAGAATCGGGCTGAATATTTAACGAAATTTGAGTATTCGTAGGTATATTGATATATTTAGCTATAGTGAGAAAAGCATTATTTCTTAACATTTGCACCGTTTGTGATTTGAAAAGTATAAATTTTGTTTGTCATAAGCCTTCTTCAATTATTTCTCTTTAGTTTAAAATAAAAATTAAGAAAATCGGTCAACCGGTTATATCAACTGAAAAGATAACATGAATTTAACGAATTAGTCTTTTATATATATACAGCCCTATTAATAAAAATACCCTATCCACTGGATAACACACATTATACCTAGCACACGGATAGTGAAATTATTCGTTTGCTAAATAAGTTCATTAATAAACATATTTTTTCCTCGTATAATCTAGTATTTTTTCAAATTTGAACATTTGTTTTCATTTTTATTGATTGTTTTCTGTTTATAAATAAATAAAAACAAGCGAAGATATATCCAAGGGTGAAGTTTATCGGCTTAATATATTTGATTTGGACCACCAAACGGTACTGAATTGCATTCGCTTTGTGTTTTTGATTTACAAACAGAACTGCACATTAATTATTAAGAAGAGACAATCAGCAAACAGCAGCGATGGACGTCAAGGCTTCAATATACAGAAATTCGCCGAGAAGTGCCATTGCCAGTTGAGCGATCCAATTGCTGACAATTCCATTCCAGTCGAATATGATGATTATATTCCACGCATCTACGCACTATTAGGAGACTAATTTCATAGAGGGGAGGGCGTAAACAATACATGTTGGTGTATCTATATCTGAACGAAGTCTTAACTTTCTTATTAAATAAAATGCCAATGGTATGAAAAACTTCAGTAACTTGTCATTTTTTTGTCCACCAAACTGTATGGGATCATCCTTTAAAAGTCATATGTATGGAATGAGCTTAAGAAAATGTTAAATGTTTGGTTCTGAAGGATTGTTAGTAAAACAACAAGTGCGGTAAAATAAAAAATCGAAAAATTGCATGACGGTATAGTTGAGCAAAAATAAGTTTTAATTCAACTGAGTCCAATTCAGTCTGGCTTAGGCCACCCATATATCGGCGCTATCATCTTGAATCTATAGAACAAACCAAACTTTCTTTTCCTATCTCATTACGCTTGAATTTCTAATTGCAGCTTTACTTATTAGTCCAGGCAAATTAACTCATTTACAAAGATAAAACAAGAAAAATGTTATCCAGAATTTTACGTTTTCAAATGGTTTAAAGGGTTAAAGTCAACATAAGAAAATGAGTTCTGCGTCCAAAAAGGTAAGGGGATGATTTTAGGGGATGAAAAGGGGGGAAAATCGATTTATCTCGTGTTTTTTGCAATTTCACGCAAAATTTGATGTCCTACTGAAAAATGTTGTATACAAAAGTTGTAGATCTTAAAAAAATCTACAGCTTTTGTCTGGGTCATTTTTTAATATAACCTCAAAATTTTAGAAAAAAATGCAAAAAATCAAAAAAAATTTGTTTTTTTTGTTTTTTACTTGTCAATTTCTCAAAAATAAATATTTTTTAACCAAACTTGCTGATAATACTCCTTTTTATGTCCCAAACAACAGAAAAAAATTTTATACTGAAATATTAAAAACTGTTTGAAATATTAATTTTTTTCGGTCCGAAGCAAGTTGTTTTCAAGGTTACATTTTACTACATACAATTATCGTAGAGAGGTCATACAGGGCTCATTTTATTCGTTTTGACGTCTTCTTTTCAATGAAATAATAAAACAATACATTTCCATTTTAAAACATGTCTAAAAATTGAAAAATATAAAAAAGTTAATTTTGCAAAAACATTTTTTTTGGTTATTGTTAATAATTTGCTATAAATATTTTTTTTTTAATCTAATTAGACCATTGAAATGTACGGGAAAAAACACGAAGAAAAACAAAATGCCATGGTTCTGAAAGTTGTTCAAACGTTGAAAAAGTTTCAAAAGATATAAGTGATTTTGATGAAATTTCTGATAATCCTGAACAACCAAGTATTATCTTCAACTCAGAAAATCTAGCTATGGAAAAGCTTACACTGGAATTTGATGAAGAAATGATTGAAGATAATAAGGAAGTCACACATTTCGACGAACAATTAATCGATGATGATCAGCCAAACTTACAATTAGCGAAAAGACAAAAATTGGTTTAGTGTACATATTCATTCATTATTAAATATGTAATAAATCCCATAGTAAATGTATAATCCATGTTTGTGTATATAAAGTGTAAATGCTTGATATTTATCTGTACTTGAGCATATTTCATTAAAAAATCAACTTGATTTTAAAATTGAGTTTTTCATTATTGTCATTTACCTCCATTATTTTTTATTATTATTAGTAGTAGTAGTTTTGTTAACAATCTATTTTGTTGATATAAATTTCAATTATAAATTCGGTGGAAGTTAACTTATATATTATATTTATATTATATTTAAAAGCATGTTTTAAATAATTGTATACAAAAGTTAATTATAAGACGATTTATTTATCAAAATATGTAAAAAATAATTGAATTAATTAATTTTATCTCGAGAAATGAGGAACTTTACTTATTAAAGTAAAAGTCGATGGCATTGTATGTACTTACCTGACATCTTTCAACTACACGGAATATGCTATTACAATGTTTAAAGCAGTATTGTACAAAAATAAAAAAATGTATTTAAATAGGAAAACATATTTTTCTTCGTTTTTTTTCCCGTACATTTCAATGGTCTAATTAGATTTAAAAAAAAAATATATTTATAGCAAATTATTAACAATAACCAAAAAAAATGTTTTTGCAAAATTAACTTTTTTATATTTTTCAATTTTTAGACATGTTTTAAAATGGAAATGTATTGTTTTATTATTTCATTGAAAAGAAGACGTCAAAACGAATAAAATGAGCCCTGTATGACCTCTCTACGATAATTGTATGTAGTAAAATGTAACCTTGAAAACAACTTGCTTCGGACCGAAAAAAATTAATATTTCAAACAGTTTTTAATATTTCAGTATAAAATTTTTTTCTGTTGTTTGGGACATAAAAAGGAGTATTATCAGCAAGTTTGGTTAAAAAATATTTATTTTTGAGAAATTGACAAGTAAAAAACAAAAAAAAAATTTTTGATTTTTTGCATTTTTTTCTAAAATTTTGAGGTTATATTAAAAAATGACCCACGCAAAAGCTGTAGATTTTTTTAAGATCTACAACTTTTGTATACAACATTTTTCAGTAGGACATCAAATTTTGCGTGAAATTGCAAAAAACACGAGATAAATCGATTTTCCCCCCTTTTCATCCCCTAAAATCATCCCCTTACCTTTTTGGACGCAGAACTCATTTTCCTTATGTTGACTTTAACCCTTTTAACCATTTGAAAACGTAAAATTCTGGATAACATTTTTTTGTCCTCTATATTTAATTTGCCTGGACTATATCCTTATAAGTAAGATACCTACATAAATTTGCTGTCAAATAATTTGAAATAAAAAGATATTCGCTCCTTATACGCAAAAATCGAGCAAATAAGTTATCCGTTTGCTAACAAGTGTCATTTAAGGCTAACACACGTTTATTAATAAGAATTATGATTTGAGATACGAGTTAGTCTTGTGTTAGGGTTATTTTGTGTTTATTAATAGGGCTGATAGATTATTTCCCCCAAAGGAATCTTTAAAATCCGAGCTGTTTCTGAGGACTTTCTGAAAACGATCTTTTTTGAGCTTCATTGACTCCACTACAAATAATAAACCTATGTGCAGCTCTTCATAATATTTGTATTAAGTACAGATTGGAGAATTCTGAAGACAATAGTGAAGAAAATGACAGGAAAAAAAAATCTCGAATTTTTATTTTTTTTCGAGATGTTTTTCTAGATAGAGTCTTTCGAGATTTTTGTTAATTCTGGATTTTTGTGGATTCGAGATTTTTGCGTTCTAGATAATTTTTTTTTATTTTCGAGATTTTCGGCATTCGAGATTTTTGGCATTCTAGATTTCGTCATGATCCCCTTTACCACGCTACCCGCTACTCACTCCCGTTACCCATCACCACGCTATGCGCTGCCCGCTACCTACTTCTCCGCTACTCCACTACCCGCTTCCCACGCCCATTATATCTCAAAAACAACAAATCTGAAAAAGAAAATATATCGACTGCAAAAAATGTCAAGTGTACGTTTTTTTGTCGATGGAAAACAATATTTTACGAATATATATTTTCTTGACTGACATAAAATAATACATTTTCAATTTACATGAATAATTTCAGATCTGACATCTGACAGACATAATTTTCAATATTTGAAATTGATCATATTTTTTTATTATTTTGATGGGGTGGAAAAAGTATGTTTTTTTAACATTGGCAAGGATCCCTAATTTTTTTGAAAATGAAACATAGCCTATGTCACTTGGGAATAGTGTAGCTTGCCAACGGTGAAAGAATTTTTTAAATCGGTCCAGTAGTTTCGGAGCGTATTCATTTCAAACAAACAAACAAACAAAAAATAAAACCTTTCCTCTTTATAATATTAGCACAGATAATAAATTTATACAGATGTCTCACCCTTATGGCGAGAAATGATATATGAAACTGAAAGCTATCAAAAAAACAGCTTTTTCCAAAAGCTTTAACACATTCACTAAATGCATTCAAAATCTATTTTCGCTCGCCTCATTGCCTTTAAATGAATACTTATGCAAGGAAAAAAACTTTCAAAAGCTCCTTGTCTGTTAAGGCGTTGTCTGTTAAGAGCAAAAAGTGTTTCATTTTTGTCTGCAGGGATGAGACATCTGTATAAGTTTATTATCTGTGATATTAGTATAGAAAAAAGTTGTCACGTTTTATTGGAAAATAAATGTGAAATGTCGAACAAGTGAATAAGAATTAAATAAATAATTTATTCAAAAGTTGATAACCATTATAACAAACTATCAACTATTTGATAGAAATTATCGATTTTATATCAGACAATCCAACCGTAATACCCGCGCTTCCAGGGATGCCCATTAGTTTACCCTCGAGCCCACTTCGGACGTACGGTCAAGTATAGAAAATTGTTTTTTATCCGTGCTACGTGAATTTGGAACTCTCTTCCACACCGACACTTCCATTCCAATCCTTTTCTTTTTTTTCAAAAGCACTCTGGCATCTCTGATAAATTTGATAAAAAAAATGATGCTCATAATAGGGCTTTGATGTATATAAATAGAAATGTGTAATTAGGTTTAACTTATTTAGGATTTCTTGGCAGGTGCATTTTTGTAATCTAAGATATTCCAGAAAAAACTCGGAAAAAAAACAAACTCGCAAATTTTATATTGGCAAACGTATGTAATAAGAAAACCCTTCTTGAGAAATTGCAACAAAGAAATTGACGGAAAAAGCCATTGGTGGAAGCACTTCTAAGTTGCTATCGTTGTTCAAACAACATAAATGGAATTGACGGACGCAGCCTAACTGCAGTGTTAAATAACACAAAAACAAACTTAAATTTACCATTTACCACTTCTTTAGAGCGGGTACAACGTCCCGCGGGTCAGCTAGTTGCTTATATTGTTTTAACAATTTTTATATCTACACTAATATATAAAGCTGAAGAGTTTGTTTGTTTGAACGCGGTGATCTCAGGAACTACTGGTTCGAATGGTATAATTCTTTTTGTGTTGGATGGTGCCTTAATCAACTTAGACTTTAGGCTTCTTAACATTAAGCTGTGACCAATAGCAGCGAAGAATATGTGGAAAATGTGGAAAAAAACGGCAAAAAATATAAATTTTTCTGCGTTTTAACGCACTTATCTCAGGAACTACTGGTCGGAATCGTATAATTCTTTTTGTGTTGGATGGTCCATTAATTGAGGAAAATTTGAAGCTATTTAACATTAAGCTGTGACCAATAGCAGCGAAGAATCTGTGGAAAATATGGAAAAAACGGCAAGAAATATACATTTTTCTGCGTTTTAACGCGCTTATCTCAAGAACTGCTTTATGAAATTGAACAATTTTTTAAATGTTGAATGGTCCATTTATCAAGGAAGGCTTGAAGCTATATAAAATTTAGCTGCGACCAATAGGAGCGAAGAATTTGTGTAAAATGTGGAAAAAACGGCAAACAATACAATTTAATCTACATCTACACTAATATATAAAGCTGAAGAGTTTGTTTGTTTGAACGCGGTGATCTCAGGAACTACTGGTTCGAATGGTATAATTCTTTTTGTGTTGGATGGTGCCTTAATCAACTTAGACATTAGGCTACTTTACATTAAGCTGTGACCAATAGCAGCGAAGAATCTGTGGAAAATGTGGAAAAAACGGCAAAAAATATACATTTTTCTGCGTTTGAACGCACTTATCTCAGGAAATACTGGTCGGAATGGTATAACTCTTTTTGTGTTGGATGGTCCATTAATTGAGGAAAATTTGAAGCTATTTAACATTAAGCTGTGACCAATAGCAGCGAAGAATCTGTGGAAAATATGGCAAAAACGGCAAGAAATATACATTTTTCTGCGTTTTAACGCGCTTATCTCAAGAACTGCTTTATGAAATTGAACAATTTTTTAAATGTTGAATGGTCCATTTATCAAGGAAGGCTTGAAGCTATATAAAATTTAGCTGTGACCAATAGGAGCGAAGAATTTGTGTAAAATGTGGAAAAAACGGCAAACAATACAATTTAATACAATATAAAGCTGAAGAGTTTGTTCGTTTGAACGCGGTAATCTCAGGAACTACTATTTTGAATTGTAAAATTCTTTTTGTGTTGGATAGTCCATTAATCGATGAAGGCTTTAAAATAAAATAAATAAATAGAGTGCCGCGACAGCTCTTGAAGAGCCAACGCCTAAGTGGCTTACTCTAATCAACAATTCTCTGAGTGCGTGTGAAGAATTGAGGGGACTTACAATTTAACGCCGATTCCGAACGGCAAAGTTGAGAAGCATTTTTTCATTACAGATTGATACTCTTGGAAGATTTGTCAGGTCTTCGCAAGAGGCAGTACCCGTGAAAGATGAAATAAAAACTTGGCCTGAGTAGGACTCGAACCAACGACGTTCTGCTTAGCAGCCAACGCACTTACCAACTAAGCTACGGGCAACTGCTTTAGGCTTTATTCTACTTAAAATTAAGCTGCGACCAATAGCAGCGAAGAATCTGTGGAAATGTGAGAACTGAGATTTTTTTCTGAGATCTCTGAGATGAATTATTTTGGATTCGATTTCTCACTCAGCTATTTGACGTGGCTGACATATGTGCAGCAACAATTAGTAAGGTAACCATTAAATCTCAATGATAACTGAGAATTATGTTCCACCAAGGCAACAAATGATTTTGCATCAGTCAAGGTGACATTGAGATCTCAGTGAGATGTTGTTAGGAGGAACTGGCCTAATAACTGCTCAAATTAGAATTTTGAGAGTTCAATTGATTTGTGAATGTGATTGATTGCACTATTTGTGCAGATTATTGTGTTTAAACAATATCATTTTATGTACTTCTTAACTAAAAAATATGCTCAGTTTAAAGAAAAAAAAAATTTACTTAACGAAAAAAAAAACGATGCAGAAGTAAGAGAGATATTAGAATTAGGGAGAGTTCACCCAAGGGAATGCTTTAAGTATGAACAACTGAAGGGAATCATAAAAAATGCTCAAATTTTTCAAGTTCAAGAGAATTACGACATAGGGAGAGTTGACTGCAATGCAATTTTATAATAACTTCCGAACAAAATTCCCACGCGCGCATGATGCACAAGTCGAGACGATACTCTGGCCGGTGGACGAGGGAGAGGCGGACGAAGTCGCGGGCAACTGCTAGTTGTTTATAAAGGGTGATCCACGAACGATGTTTTCGAAAATTGGAGTGTAAAGGTTGCATTAAGACAAGAAAAATATCATATGAAAGGGGGGGGGGGGTCTATTGTCCCCCGTTTAGCCGGGAGGGGCGATCTTATAACAAAAAAAGCCTATTTTTCAAAAAAATATTTAAAATCAACGGCAACGGAACCGATTTTGTTCTTGTCTTAATGCAACCTATACACTCCAATTACCAAAAAAATCGTTCGTGGATCACCCTTTATAAACAATATAAAAATTGTTTAATATAAAAATTGTTTAAATAATATAAAAATTGTTTAAACAATATAAGCAATTATTTCCCCCAAATGAAATGTTTCAGATTTTAAACAATATAAAAAACAAAAAATTTGGAAACAAAAATTTTCCAAATCCGAGCTGTTTCTGAGGACTTTCTGAAAAAAAGGTTCATTGGCTCCACTATTGTGTTTTTTTTTATGCCGAGTAGGTCTTGCTTGCAATAGACAACGAAATCTTCTTTTCAAAACTCCAACAACAACACCCGTTCAATAATATTTCGACCTTGTGCATGCTTTTTATTAAAAGTAGCTTCTACTGAATTCTCTTTAGCGTCTCTGTATGGTGTAATTAGGTACGGTGAATATGGGTATCCTCCATCACCAAGAATTCTTTAGTCAGTTTTTCCATTCCGATATTCTCTTTCCAGCTTGATTTTTATTTGTGACATATTCCAAACGTTTGCATCATGTGATGCATCCGGATGTTTTGCATTTACATACCTGATGTTCATTAAGTGATCACAAATCTTTAAATAAATATAAATGTAGGTAATAATAATAGTTGAATTTTATGCTGAACCAAAACTTACAATCATGACAATTATACTATAATAACCCTTTCTATTATAATAAACATGCCGAAGATCCTTTTTCGGCCCAATAATTTTAACATGCGTTCCATCTACGGCTCCAACTACATACATTCGGAATCCCACATTTTACAAAAAAGAATATTTTTGACCTACGTTCTTCTTCCTGGAAGTTTTTAATTTTAATCCATTTTTGACAAATATGAGTCTCCAATACCCCAAGTAATTCATTTAAAACGACTTAAGCCGTTGTTGGTTGGGCCATGCCAATATTAAAATCATTTCCAACGCCCTATTGGCAACTTCCTTGAGCAAAGAATTTTAAAACCGCTGCGCTGAAAATTTTAGTACATTTGGAATAGAATGCTGACATTTGATTCGTTAAAAATAATCCTCGATATCGTGTAATACCTCAACGAAGGCTTGTTTGGAAAGTCTAAAGTTCTGAATGAATCTGCAACCGTTTTTCATTAGCCAAAGATTCAAAATAAAAAGTGAATTTGTTACATGTCTTCTTCCAATTCCATTGGGTTTGAAGAATCTCGTAAAGCTAGTCGAATTTTGATTTGTTGATTTGCATTGGCTTCATCATAACTTCCTTCAAAAACAGTTCTATCGAAGTCACGCTCTAAAAAAACCCGAATAAATTTGTTTCAATTAAGAATTTGTGCTTGATAAAAAAATTGATGTGTATCTTTTTTGTTGATTTTCATAATAGTAACACCGAGTCTTTCAAAAAAAATCATTCACAATAATGATAAAATCTAATAAAATTCAAAGTCGATAAAAAATTTTGACAGTTGATAGTCATAATAGGCCTTTTTCCCTTTTGACAGCGCATAAATTTCGACCATATTTCGACCAATTTCAACTGTCATTTTATCGGTCATGGAGGGCAAACAAAGCGGGATTTGCATACAATTTGAATTTTTTTTTGTAATTTTTCTTAATATTTCAATAATTAATGTATTTTAAAAAAGTTTTTTATTCCGGAAATGAAGATTTAAGTGTACGCAAGGGATTGGATGCAAAAAGAAGGAAGTTGGACACCAAAAACCAAAAACAATTTTTTTAACATTTTAACACAAACAACAAACAAATAACTATTAACTTTAATACATAACAATTTTTCATTTATTTTACGGGAAAAGGTATGTTTTATATTCCTTTTTTGATCAATTTATACCAAAAGTGAAGTTGTTTGCCCTCCACGAAGACAAGACGTCAGCTCGTTTGACGTTTCCCGCCGTTGGTCAATACGAATTCATTAAATTTGTTGATGTACAGTCAACTCCGCTTAACTGAACTCCGTTTAACTGAAAACATCTGCTATCTGAAACAAAAAATTTAGGACAAAACTATTTTGAACATTTTTCAACAAAACTGCTTCGCTTAACAGAACTCCGCTTAATTGCAAACTCCGTATAACTGAAACAAAATTTTTTGTCTCAAATTAACATTTTTCTCGTATTCAACTCCGCATAAGTGAAACGGTTGAACAATCGTTGACTATTGTTTAAAAAAGATCGCACCACATATGTGTGTTATATGGGTCTTTGTATGTCTAAGGCCGTGTGTGAATTGCGTTAAAATATATATTAAAACTTGACGTTTGGTTAAAATTTGACGTTTGGTTAAAAAAGGGAACAAATTTAGCCATTTGCTGTGTGAATTGCGTTAAAAAGGATTTTTTTCAACCAACATTTCTGCGGAGAACTAAGAAATTTCCCTCATGATTTAAGAAATTTCCCTCAGCAAAAATTGTTTTTTATTCTTCTAGTTAAATAATTTTGTGTACAATACCAAACTTAAAGCAGTAAATTTCATGTAAAGTCGCTAAGAATAACAAACAAACTCTGTTTTATTTATTTTTTCTAAATTTTGCAGTGGTAATTTGATATTTTGAAGCAACAGTAAAAAATCTTCAAACGAAAATTTCCCTTCTTGGATGATTGGTTTTTTCCATGTGGTAACACTGCAAAACACAGCTGATATCTGTTATCATTCTCAAAAGAAAGAACAATTATTTCGGTTTTCGATTTTGTATATGATTATATTCAAAGTATTTTATTTTAATCTTTTGAAATATCAATGTAATAATAATTAATTAATCATAACAAGTAACAAAATAAAACGAAAATGAACAGAAAAAACAACAAAACAGAAGCAATGTTCGCTTTCATTCATGAGAAAAAAAAGACACGTCAAAATTTTAACCCATTTATCCTGCTAGACAGCAGGATAAATTTTAACCCATTTTATTCACCACGCTAGTGTCAAGTTTTAACCAAACGTCAAGTTTTAATACACATTTTAACGCAATTCACACACGGCCTAAATTATGGTTACACGCATGAAGTACACTAGCGTCATCTGGATTTTACGTGATATAAGCTACCTTGACAATCTTTCACCATGCGAGTACTACTACATAATATTTTAGACATTCTACAAAGAAGTGGTGTAATGTAAAAAACGTATGGCTGATGCAATATTAGGCCTTTTTCTTTTTTAGCTCTGAGCAGGGTACGGAGTAGAGCCTGAGCTCATCGAGCTCGGTCTGAGCAGAGTTAGCTCAGACCTTTCTGAGTTAATAAAGAAACAAACCTGAGCACGGAACTGTCACACATACAAAAAAAATTGAAAAAAAAAATTATTTTCCTTCATTCGGAGAACAACTTACTCCGCCCGCCATTTCTACCGTTTTAATTTTTTTTTCGCATCATCTCAGTCATGATAAATGAACAAAATACATGAAGTCGGCCGCGCTCAACTTTTTGCTCCATCTACTCCATCAATTTTAACCGAGCTCGTAGATCGCGCTCCGACCACGGTCTAATCTAAAAAATAAACAAAAGTTGAGCGCTCCGATATGTCTGAGCTAAAAAAGAAATACGGGTTTTTTTTGACAGCTCCGTACCCTGCTCGGAGCTAAAAAAGAAAAACGCCTATTAACTGTGTTAACTTAATTAATTTAACAATTCCAGGCACCAAATTCTAAAATTAAGAAGAGATGCATAAACTTGTCTTTCAAAAGCAAGCAAGAAATTTTGGACAGAGTGGAGACTGGTATAGGAAAGGAATAAAGATTTTATGCGAGGAGTTTAAATGTAGTCGACCAACGATAACAAGAATCATAGTAGGAAAAAAAATCATTCGAAATGTTGCTGTACAAAACCAAAATCTTTCAAGGAAGCGATTGAGAACTGGAGCCGAAAAAAAGGTTGAAGATGCGCTATTGTTGTGGTTCAAGAACATGAGAGCCAATAATGCTGCTCTTACCGGCCCGTCGACCCGTCCGTCGTCGTTACTAGAAAAAGCTTTATCACTCTCTCTCTTATGCTTAACGTTGAGATCGAGTCGTCAAGTGGTTGGCTGGAAAGATTAAGATGGAAAAAAAGAGAGAACATCCATTTCAAAAAAAAACTACGGAGAAAAAATTTCAGGTAATATTCATGGTGCAGAAGAATGAATAGCAAATATTATGCCAAAATATATTTTGGAGTATGCATACGGTGACCATCCGTTCATTATTATAATGAACAGTTCATTATTTGAAGAAAATGTTCATTATGAATTATTGTGTGTCGGAAAACATAAAAATGTTCATTATTTTAGAAATTGCTCATTATTTGTTCACTATTTTATAATTTTTTTCGTTAAGGAAAGCCTAAAGATGAAAACCATTAAATGCTTAATGAAAACATACTCTTACATCATAATTCGTAATCTTTCTTTTTCGGAACACTTCCTTTCCTGCTCTCATAATTACAAAAATCAGAAGACCATATTATATAAGGTACTAACATAAATAATTGTATTCAAACTGCTGTTGAATGTTTACCGTTAGACATAGAAGTAATTGTAGTAAAAATATATTCCTATTTATATTTATACAATCGTTGTTGAACACTTAAAAGAAATATTCAATGAAGTTGACACAGAATATACAAAATTGATGGGTTTTAGTAAGACTAGGTGGCTTACTCTTCAACCATTAATAGAAAGGATTTTAAAATTGTTCAAAAATTTAAAGATGTATTTCTTATCTCAACCAAAGTGCCCAACAATATAAAGGGAACTTTTTAATAAGCCCTATTCGGAAATCTGTTTTCTTTTTTTTGTTCATTCTCATTCTACAAATAGAAACTCAGCAAATATCCATGATAGAAGTGTCTCTAGTAATTAAAAAACTTAAATCTAAAAATGAACAAAGAAAAATTGAGGGTTTTTTGCCAATTTTGTTCGGAAAAATCATCAAAGATTTTGAATAAGAAGATTCTGATGTACTAAATAAAATAAAAGTCATGCTTATGAATTCTACAGAAGTTGTCTTGATTATTTAAACCAGTCAGTGGGACAAAGCGTATGTAGATATTGAAGATTTAGAATGAGTACTTCTACAAACAACCCCTTCCTGACACAAAGTGAAGTTCAGTTTAATGTATATTATAAAAAAGAGAAGCAATCGTTCAATTAATGACACTAATGTATTCTTATACATGATACGAGTTTTTATGTGTAAAAAATTATGTTTCTTCAGAAAAAATCGTTGAATGAAAGGAGAGCCAATGAGTGGTGGAGATAGGTGGATTTAAGTTTTCAAATTTTTAAATGAAAAAAAGATACAGTATGTAAACATTTCAAAAATTGAAGGGTTTTGTTTATGCCTCCCTGGGTCTAGTGCCCCTACAGAGAGAGTTTTCTCATTTTTAAATAATGTAACGAAAAAAAAAAACAATATTAAAATTGAAACAATTACGTTAATTTTAATTTGCAAATGCAATTATGAATTAAATTGCATCGAATTTAAGAATTATTCCAAAGGAAGTCTAGGATTGATTAAAAAAACTTATTCTTCCGAAAAGTACTTATTTAAACAATATTAATATTGTAACTCGATGTCAAAGTTGGTCTTGTTTATTTTTTTGTAAATAAGTTAGGCCCATTTGCTCATTCGGAACATAAATTTATGTTCTACTTAAAGTTCTCCTTTTGTATTTAGATTTTATATGGAACTTAAGAATTCCGGAACGTCCCATATAAAAATGAAAACTTTAAGTTGAACATAAATTTATGTTCCGAATGAGCAAATGGGTCTTAGACACTGAAAGAATCTGTATTATTTTTATGTTTGTTTTGCTTATTATCGATGAAAGTTTATTTTATAAATATAATTATACTATACTCGCAGTTGCCCACCTCTCCCTCCTCCACCAGCCAGAGGTGCGTCTTGACTTGCGCATCATGCACATGCGTGGGAATTTTGTTGCGAAGTTATTTTAAAATTGTATAAAAATCGAGTCTCCCTAAGTCGAAATTCTTCATAACTCGAAGCCGTCAAATATGAATAGTTTACCGCGTTTTAGAAACACTTTTCACAGATACTTTGCTATTATTCGCAGCGTAACTTTGTATAGCTTAAAGCCTTCCCCGACAAATGGACTATTCAATACAAAAAGAATTTTACAATTCAAAGCAGCAGTTTCTGAGATAAGCGCGTTCAAGCGAACAAACAATTCAGCTTTATGTATTACTAGCAGTTGCCGCGACTTCGTCCGCCTCTCCCTCGTCCACCGGCCAGAGTATCGTCTCGACTTGTGCATCATGCGCGCGTGGGAATTTTGTTCGGAAGTTATTATAAAATTGCATTGCAGTCAACTCTCCCTATGTCGTAATTCTCTTGAACTTGAAAAATTTGAGCATTTTTTATGATTCCCTTCAGTTGTTCATACTTAAAGCATTCCCTTGGGTGAACTCTCCCTAATTCTAATATCTCTCTTACTTCTGCATCGTTTTTTTTTTCGTTAAGTAAATTTTTTTTTCTTTAAACTGAGCATATTTTTTAGTTAAGAAGTACATAAAATGATATTGTTTAAACACAATAATCTGCACAAATAGTGCAATCAATCACATTCACAAATCAATTGAACTCTCAAAATTCTAATTTGAGCAGTTATTAGGCCAGTTCCTCCTAACAACATCTCACTGAGATCTCAATGTCACCTTGACTGATGCAAAATCATTTGTTGCCTTGGTGGAACATAATTCTCAGTTATCATTGAGATTTAATGGTTACCTTACTAATTGTTGCTGCACATATGTCAGCCACGTCAAATAGCTGAGTGAGAAATCGAATCCAAAATAATTCATCTCAGAGATCTCAGAAAAAAATCTCAGTTCTCACATTTCCACAGATTCTTCGCTGCTATTGGTCGCAGCTTAATTTTAAGTAGAATAAAGCCTAAAGCAGTTGCATGTAGCTTAGTTGGTAAGTGCGTTGGCTGCTAAGCAGAACGTCGTTGGTTCGAGTCCTACTCAGGCCAAGTTTTTATTTCATCTTTCACGGGTACTGCCTCTTGCGAAGACCTGACAAATCTTCCAAGAGTATCAATCTGTAATGAAAAAATGCTTCTCAACTTTGCCGTTCGGAATCGGCGTTAAATTGTAAGTCCCCTCAATTCTTCACACGCACTCAGAGAATTGTTGATTAGAGTAAGCCACTTAGGCGTTGGCTCTTCAAGAGCTGTCGCGGCACTCTATTTATTTATTTTATTTTAAAGCCTTCATCGATTAATGGACTATCCAACACAAAAAGAATTTTACAATTCAAAATAGTAGTTCCTGAGATTACCGCGTTCAAACGAACAAACTCTTCAGCTTTATATTGTATTAAATTGTATTGTTTGCCGTTTTTTCCACATTTTACACAAATTCTTCGCTTCTATTGGTCACAGCTAAATTTTATATAGCTTCAAGCCTTCCTTGATAAATGGACCATTCAACATTTAAAAAATTGTTCAATTTCATAAAGCAGTTCTTGAGATAAGCGCGTTAAAACGCAGAAAAATGTATATTTCTTGCCGTTTTTTCCATATTTTCCACAGATTCTTCGCTGCTATTGGTCACAGCTTAATGTTAAATAGCTTCAAATTTTCCTCAATTAATGGACCATCCAACACAAAAAGAATTATACGATTCCGACCAGTAGTTCCTGAGATAAGTGCGTTAAAACGCAGAAAAATTTATATTTTTTGCCGTTTTTTCCACATTTTCCACATATTCTTCGCTGCTATTGGTCACAGCTTAATGTTAAGAAGCCTAAAGTCTAAGTTGATTAAGGCACCATCCAACACAAAAAGAATTATACCATTCGAACCAGTAGTTCCTGAGATCACCGCGTTCAAACAAACAAACTCTTCAGCTTTATATATTAGTGTAGATAAAAATAAAAATAAAAAAAAATAAAAAAATTAATAATTAATAAATTAATTAAAATAACTAAATTAAATTAATAACTATACCTACTATATTTATTAATTAATTTATATTATATTATATTTATTTACTATTACTCAAAGAAATAAAAACAATCTTGGAAACTGGTCAACATTTTTAATTTTTTGGGTACTGTTCATTATTTTGTTTCGGAAAATATGGTCACCGTAAGTATGCACCAGACGATAAAGCATTGCCGATGAGATCATTGGCCAACAGACCTGAAACACCATCATCTGTTAAAATCCCTAAAGAAAGACTCACGGTACTTTTTTTTGTAAACTCAACTGGAAATGACAAAATGGTTTTCTGTATTGGAAAATCCAAAAATCCTAGATGCTTTGATGCTTTCATAACAGCAATGTTTCGTTGAAATATTTTTCCGATTCAAAAGCTTGGATGACAATTACAATCTGGACCGAGATTTTGAAGGAAATTGACAAGAAATTCAAAGTATGACGACAAATTCTTCATTGTTCAGAGTGAGCAGACGTTGAAAGATTATGGTAAGAAAATAAACTTGCTTGAAGCTTTAAAATTGATTAAGAGAGCTTTGTGGATGGTGACCATAACGACCGGCCGCTGCCGCCGTCTCTGCCGATGTTGAAATTTTTTCCGAAGATGTTCAAGATAATAATTTATTTTCAAGTGCTGTAAGGCAAGAGATTGATTATCTCGCAGTTTTGGATGGCGAAATACCTTGCTTTGGAGACATTACTAACGAAGATATAATCGCTGAAGTCCTTGCTCCATCTTCTTTTGAATTCATTGAAAACGGCTCTGATAATGAAAGAGAGATTGTAGGGCCCAAGAAATCAACACTTAAGGAAGCGTATGAATAAGAGGCCGAAACTGTCGATTGACGCTTTTTGGCCTGGTCAAAAAAATAGGTGCGTTTTCCTAAAGTATTAAAAATATTGATTTTATCAACATTTAGTGTGGGTTATCTCAATTTTTGATTAACTTACTCTAATAACCAGAGTATGCTCCAGTGTTACCATGAACTTTTCGGATTCGGCGTGTCATTGATTCCACCAATTTCGGCATGGTCTGCTGGGGTATGGAATACATATCATTTTCTTTGTACTGCTTACCACAGTTGGTTTCTATTTGTGAAATATTGCCCGGCTTACTTTCGCCTGAATTCATGCCAAAAGTTCTCAATGGCATTGAGGTCGGGGAATTGACTTAGCCACGGGATAAGAGGTATGTACTTCCTTCTGTTGGAAGTTGGAACCAATCTTTGACGAGACTAACCATGTGTTTTGGATCGTTGTAATGTTGAAAATGCCACCGGAGGAGCATCAGAAAATGGAAGCATGACATTTTACAAGATATCCTTATAACCGTATTTTATTAATATAGTTTTTATGAGGAATATTGGACCGATAACATACCAGGAAAAACATCCCCACACCATAGGTAATATTGTCATCGCCGTGTTTGTTTGTTTTTTTTTTTTTGTATAGCATGGTATTCTCTTTTCCTTATGGAGTCGGGTGAAAACAAATTTATTTTAGTATCCTCCTTCCGCAGGATATTACGCCATTTTTTTAACTCCTTCAGGTCTATTCCAATTTGCGTATCTAAGAGCAAATTCCTTTTGCGGCCTTTTGTTGTTAGCTCTAAGCAAAAGAGATTAAGGCTTTGATGCTTTCTTCAGATAGTGCGTGCACTGACTGTGTTCTCAATTTTTGTGACTATAGTCCTTGATGACGTGAAGGGATTCGACTTGGCTATAACTAGTACGCGAATGTCAGTTGTAGGTGATGTTTTTTCGGTCTGCCTCTTTTTTCGCGCACTGTTTTCCGCCTCAGAGCAGTTGTTACCATATTTTGAGACCGTGCAAGGGTCATTGCGATACATTAAGAGCCGTTTTCTTCACAATTGCTCAACTTGTAGGAAACTCTCAAGTTGGCCAACTCTAGAGTTGAGAAAAACTTAAGAGTTGAGGGACAAGTTGAAAATCGTTTTTCTTCACTAATTTAAATCTCAACTCGAGAGTTGCAATTCAAAAGTTGAATTCTCTCATTATTTCAAAATTTCCCTGGGATATTTCTGACATTTACGTTTGTTTCAACTTTAGCTTTGACTTTTATGTCATTCAAAATGTCAAACCAATTGTTTGATGTAGATTTTATAGTCGTTCGTGTAATTTGCTGGACAACGAAGCCAAAAATCTTCTGAAAAATTATTTTAATTCAAAAAACGCACCAAATTTATTTAAAAAAAAAAAGAAATTCTTGAATTGTGTTTGTTTTTTTCAAATATTTCGTGTGTGAAACATCTGAATAAATACCCGAATCGCAACCCAACAATTTCGGGCAAGAACATTTGGATTGAACATCAACGACGACAAGCCAACCCAATGGAAAGTCAAATGCTAAGCACCGTTGCCGTTGATGGAAATGAAATCATCATACCCGAAAGCGGCCTCAATGGATTGGTACCATGGAGGTATTCAATGTAACCGACCGACGCACGCATTGTACGACATTCCCTGCAAGATAATGCACGTGCCCTAGCTCGAAGACGAGGACATCACAAATTCATAATGTACGCGAATGTTTTGAATCGTATTGTAATTTTGTTGATTGTTATTGTTTAAACTCCTAATTAAAATATGAATCCAACGAATGCAATGGTGTGTCTGGTTTGATTTTTTCTTATTGTTTTGGTAAGCCAAATAGACAATAGAGAGCTTCACAAGTTCACAAATATAGAATTGCAATAAAAAAATTCATACGAATTTAAGTTCCATGACCGAAAAATTTTTTCCAAAAGTGTTTTTTTCGAAAAGAGAAAGACTGGCTTGGCTTGTGGCAAACGCTTTTCAAGTTCCAAGGCAATGTCCACTTATCAATTCCTAAAAACATACGCTACATTATGTTACATACGTTGTCCGTATGTATGTATGTGTATAAAATCGTGGTCATCTCATATTTCGGGTACTTTCTTCTTCTTCAACTTCTTGAGCACACGATGGACGATTTCCCAATACGATTTTTCGCGAAGTATTTTATTTTCAAAACAAATATATTTTTTTTATTTAATTAAAATTTGAATTTGAGAGAAAACTCTCCAGTTTGCCTCTCAACTTCTACTTTTTTCGGAAGTTGAGAAAATCGGGAGTTGATTAACTTGAGAGTTGAGAATCAAAAGTTGAAACTGTCAAATGTGAGTGAAGAAAACCAAAATCACAAGTTGAGAATAAAAATCCTCAAGTTGAGTTCAACTTCTTGTGAAGAAAATGGCTCTAATTGTACGTTTTACCTTAACGGCGTAGATGATTGACAAGTCTTCTTCCTTCTGGTGAGTAGCGAATTCTTTGACCCATTTTAGGAGACTTAATAACAAGAAATCTTTTGTTTTCAGCTCTAAATATCATTAAAAACAATCTACCTTGTATTTTAATGCCGCAATAAATGAATTTAAAAAAAAAATTTATGTTTTATTGGAATTTTATGTGGAGCACACCTATTTTCATGACCAACTTAAATTACGCTCCATAACTTTTTGCAACATTAAAAATACACTGCTGGTTTCTCAAGATAATAACCGTTCTTTTCTAACGAAAACTTGTACATATTGCATTATATGCAACCAAAACAACCGCTATTTCTGCACACCCATTTTTGACCAGCTGTGTATGCACTAAGGTGGGTCGATTTTTATTTTTTCGTCAAATTAACTTGTAATAGAGATATTATGTTGCGTTTTTATCTCAATTGCACACACCTTAAATATTATTCAATTATTTTCAGTGTAAGAGCCCGCGCACCAGACTTTATTGTGATAAGATCGTGCAAAATAACGTTTAAATGCAATGTCATCCTAGGCCATTAAAATTATAAGTTTGGAATCTAAATGCGTATCATTTTGTTGTTTTTAATAGGCATAGAGATTTTATGTCCGTATTTTTAAATAAAATCTCTGCTTTGTAAGACTTTGAGATGGTAGTTGAAAGCTGTTTGAAGCCTTTCCCGTCATATAATATTGCGATTGTTCTACACACTTGTACACTTGTTACTAATAATAACATAGCAGTCACATAATCTCGTGTCAAACACCAATCTTCTCTCTGTGCAAAATAGCGGAAGGAAGTACACTTGTAATTCTAATTAATAATAAAATAATAAATAATTTTTTTCGATCAAATCTGTAGCTTTGAAGGTAAATTAAGCTTGATTTTATTTAGGTATTTATAAAATTTACTTCAATTACTTTTCGATTCACCATTGTTTGTTTCGGATTTATGCACACTCAATAGTGCTGGTATAATTATTAGATTAATACGGAAACGAGGAGACAAAGTTATCAGTGCCCTTTATTTGGAAGTGTAGGAGATATAAAGGATGACATTTTACCGACTTACGAAGATGTCATGAAATGTTATGAATGGAACAGATTAGAGCCCAAAATGATTCAAAATTCTAAAAAAGAACCAACATTTTTAGATATTGCCGTTAGAGTGTCACAGAAACTTGAAGAGATATCATCACTTCTGACGGTGTCATACACACTAGGGTCATTAAGCTTATAAAAGCCTACCACTTGAAAACATCATTAAATCCCTTAAGCACCTATCAGCTGAACAGAAGAACGATTTCTTACAGCAAAGCAAGATTCTTTTTGATATTTGTTCGTGTAAATGCAAACAAATTCAACTTTGTTGCTGTCGAAGTGAAAACAAGGTATCAAACGAAGAGTGGAGCTTTTTACTGGATCAAATACAAGAAAGGAAGATGCGGATTGGTAGAATTGACAGGATTCTTACTACTAAATTGCTAAAGAAGTTAAATCGAACCACTT
The DNA here is from genome assembly GCA_943590905.1 of Sphaerophoria taeniata. Classification (NCBI taxonomy): domain Eukaryota; kingdom Metazoa; phylum Arthropoda; class Insecta; order Diptera; family Syrphidae; genus Sphaerophoria; species Sphaerophoria taeniata. The sequence goes on from OX016540.1 coordinate 240,625,195, forward strand.
GTACCCAAAAACTTAATGTTAACCTTAACAAAAATCAAGGTGAGTCTAATACTCAAGAACATGAGTTCGTTTCATCTTCTGGTGACTCTGAAGTTACGGGATATTCTCCTAAGAAACTTATTTTACCATCATCCAATACACCTTCACCTGAACAACTTAACTTACCATCTACATCAAAAGCAGCAAGAAAACATTATTAGTTAAAAATTCGCCTATGGTGTCAAAAACATGTGACCGTTACGGTATTTCTGACAAAGCGGCTGCAGCAATTCATTGTATTTCTATTTAGCTAGTACCCGCGAGATGACAATCGATTGGATTGCAGTGCCATCTTGAGATCTGGTGCAAAGCTATTTTTTCCCCAATACCAAACTTATGTAAAAAAAAAAATAGCACTGCGCCAGAACTCAAGATGGCACTACAATCGATTGTCATCTGGCGGGTACTAGCTTAGCTAAATTGAAATACAATGGCGGCAATTGTTTCCTCTGTATTTCATGACATATCTGCTGATTTTGAAGTTGTTGATAAATCAAAGATACGACGGGAAAGAACGAAAGAACGCAATAAATTACATGAAAAACAAAAGCAGCTTCACTTACCTGCTCTGTACTTTGATGGTCGAAAAGATAAGACGCTGAACATTGTACAGAAATGAGCAAAGAGGTACAGACAAACAGTGATTGAGGAATATATATCTGTTCTTAAAGAACCAGGTTCAATTTATATCGGTTACGCTACCCCTGATGCAGGAACTGCCAAAAGTATTGAGGCATCTATTAACGAGCTTCTTTTGTCACAAACATTAAGGAAGATCATTTGATGGCTCTTGGTTGCGATGGAACGATCACTAACACAGGAAAATTCAATGGCGTTATTAAAAACACAAAATTGCCTTCTTCCAAAACATGGAACAAAAAATGGAACAAAAATCGAGTAGAAGCGTATCAATTTGACGATAGAAGTTTTGGAGAACATCATAACATCCACAGCCATTACACATCAAGCTAATCCAGTTCCCTGCAAAGCTAAATCGCCGTGGTATGATAAAGACTGTGAGTCTACTAGGAAAAAATTTTGCATTCTTAAACTTGCAATCTCAGAGGTTGAAGTAATTGTAGCAAATGTTAAAGAAAATAAAGCTGCCGGAGTTGATCGGATCCCAAACGAATTCTTTAAATATGCAACACAAGATTTTCTTATGCATCTAACAAGAGTATTATAATGATATCTTCACCACAGGAATTGCACCGGATGCTTTAAGAAAATCAATTATTTTTCCCTTACATAAAAAGGAGATAACTATAGGGTAATATCTTTCTTAACGCTTCGCTTAAAATATTTATGGAAATCTTAAGATGCCGATTTACAAAATGGGTCGAAAGTAAGTACCTTCTCAGCGAAGTACAAATTGGTTTCAGGAAAGGATATTCAACAATAGACCACATCCTTAGCTTGACAAACATTGCTGAAATATATCTTCGTAGGCGCAAAAAATTATACACCTTTTTCGTCGATTTCCGAGCAGCTTTCGATTCTATCGACAGAAAAGCCCTAATTTTCATACTGTTTAGAGACGGAATATCCCTTAAATTTGGAAGGTTGATTGAAAACATCTACAAAGAAACAAGCTACACAGTATCAGTATGGGATGAGCAAAATTTGTCAGAGTGGTTTCTTGCGTTCGCTGGATTGAAACAAGGATGTAATCTTAGCCCCTCACTATTTTACCTTTACATTCAAGATTTGAATAATGAGTTGCCATGTGACATAACAATTGATGGGTTCCCTATTAAAATGCTAATGTATGCAGATGACCTTGTTCTGCTATCGCAATCACAGGAGTCTCTGCAGCTAATGATCAACAAATTACGGGATTACTGCTTTAAGTGGAACCTTACTGTAAATCTCAACAAATCCAAAACGATGGTCTTTCGGAGAGGAACTGGACCTTTGGCTGCAAATGAAAATGGTACTATGGTGAAGAATTAATCGAAAACGTTAAAGAATACCAATACCTAGGTTTTACTGTAACGAGCAATATAAATACTGAAAAGCACCTAGAAAAAAGCTATCGGCTTCCAAAAACGCTGTTGGTAACAGTATGGCAAAATATATACGGAAATTCGGATCTCTCATTGAGCACCAAATATCGAGTTTTTACCGCAACGTCTCAGTCCATCATGTTGTATGCTGCAGAATCATGGGGCTGGCGCCCGTCGGAGACCACTGAAAAAACTCCTCCGATCCTTTTTAATACGGCAGTTTCGTCTACCGGACACAACGCCAAACTATATGCCTCTTGTCGAAACTGGTTTATCACCACTGTACTTAACATCACTAAAACTGCATTTCAATTATATTATTAAACTGATGAACAGCCACACCGATAAAATTGCAAGGAAGTAGGATTGCAGTATCAGTTATAAGGTCCCAAAGTTCATGGTTTGAAGAATGTAAAAATTTAGCAGACACGAGCGAAATACCTTTCAGCTTGACTTTGGAAAATGTTACAGAGTGACAACCTTTTCTCTTTAATTTACTTGAAAGCCTCCATTACAAAGCAAGAGAAGACAATATAGAGAACGCGAGAAGTTCACTTCACAGACAAATATATTCAAAACTCCAATACTATCTACGAGATGTGACAATTAAGTAATGAGACTGATTCCATAAAAACCGTATATTTCAAAATTATTCTACAACTCTGCCAGCCCCTTCAAAGTAGTCCCCTTGGGCAGCTATACAACGATTCCAGCGCGTTTTCCATGTTTCGTAACATTTCTGGAACGCTTCGACTGGGATGTCCGCGAGTACCCTCGTCACAACCGCCTTGATGTCCTCAATCGACTCAAAATGGGTTCCTTTGACCATCGATTTTGTTCTAGGGAACAAAAAAAGTCACAGGGTGACATTTCGGGCGAATAAGGCGGTTGTTGCAACAGGGCGATCCCTTTAGAGGCCAAATACTAGGACACGCTGAGGGCTCCTCGCAAAGGTTCCTTGGAACCATCTTTGCGCACAACTTTCTCATCCCAAAATCGTCGTTTAAAATTTGTCTGAGTGTTTCACGGTTCATACCCAGTTCGAACTGTTAAACGACGATCTTCACGGCTCAGGGCGCGCACACGCTGCGCATTCGTGTCAGTTCGCACCTCGACTGGTCTCCCGCCCCGCGCCCCGTCTTCCACGCTTTCGCGCCCCTCCTTAAACTTTTTATGCCATCGAAACACCTGGGCACGACTAAGAGCACTATCACCATGCACTTTTACAATTTGAGCGTACGTTTCCGAAGCTGTTTCGCCCAATTTGACGCAAAATTTTATCGCGACGCGTTGCTCTTAATTTTCGTGACGAGCACCACGCACACACGTTTACTCAACACGACTAGCAAGCGAACTAAACAAGCTAGAGCGATGGCAAATATATCAATGGAGAGGGGAAGGATGCTGGGAGAAGGGAAAGGGAATTTCAAGGTCGCAGGGTTGCTACAATCGCGGCAATATAATCAGTCTCATTACTTTATTGTCATACCATGTAGAAGAAGGCAACTATTTCAATGACAATTTTAGCAAGAGGAGAGTTGTTATATTTGAATTTCATACCGCACCGCAAAAACTTAGCTCTGATTTGCTCCATGTGCAATACCAACGAGAGGGAAAATATATAGGTCATTTCATCGAAATGTCCAATTCTGGCAGAAATACGACGTCAAATATGGCAACAAAATATTTAAGATGAATGTGACCTTCTAGCGATTTTAAATTTGAAAAACTGGCAACAACTATCACAATTTATTAAAATAGTAGGTAGTAAACTATAGAAGAAAAATAATAAGTGAAAGCTTTTAAATTTAAAAAAAAATCAATTAATTTACAAAATTCAATTAAAAACATTAAGCAAAGCTATCATCTTTAAAATGTTACTAATCACGCTTCAAACGAAAAATTACCAAGTGAACTTGTAAATTTTCATCCAAACTATTTTCTATTTTCTTTTAATATTGTTGTATTATCTTCTACAATTTAAAATATTCAATATAACTCTTTAATTAAATGTAAGAACTTGGCGTTCTATTAGATCTCATTACTTTTGGTGGCTCACTTTTTACACTGTGTTGTTCGTACATAAGAGAACTTGGCTCTGTTTTTTTTACATTTTATGTGTTTGTTCTGATTTCACATCTTTTTGCAAAGTTTTTTATGGAAGCATGAACCTTGAAATAACTTAATAAGCTAGCAATTTGCAAACTTTAACACTCTAATTGCTCTGCCAATTTATAAATAAATAATAGGTAGGCTAGGTTAGAGTGGCTGTCGAGATGTCACATTAAGACCCCAAGGGTCCATTGCGAAACCACTAAAGAAAGTTACTCATTGAGTTTTATGAAGTTTAACAAACCAGAATTCTAAATTTCAACATCCTATGACCATTTTAAGAAATTGGGCGGCAGCCACGCCCCTTTAATGAAACTGCATTTTTATACTTATATTTTCTCTTATAGTCAACCGAACCCCTATTAGAATTTCGAATTGAAACTTTTCGACCATTTTAAGAAAGTGGGCGGATACCACGCCCCTAAACGGAAATAAATTTTTTTCTCATTTTTTTCATGTTATTCAACCAAAACCTTAAAAGAATTCCAAATTTCAAGATCCTACGACCAGTTTTAGAAAGTGGGCGGATACCACGCCTCCTAAATGATCAAATTGAAATTTTTGATTTTTTCCTTTGTATACACCCGAAAACCTACCATTGTACCAATTTTCAAGATTCTGCTATTGTTAGAAGTGCTTCATAATTTTGATGATCAGTCAGTCAGTCAGTCAGTCAGTCAGTCAGTCAATTACGGTTTTTGAAATTTAATTTTTACTGTTCAATATCTCAAGAAGTAGTGGTTCTACAAAGTTATGTTTTTCACAGGGCCTTTGTGCCCATGAAGTTAATACGTAATTCAAATTTGAAGCTTCTAACTCTATGGGTTCAAAAGTTATGGGGGGTTAAAAACGTGCTTGAGTTCGATCCTGTAAAAAGGGAGTAGTGCTTGAACTTGGCTGGGCACTACCGTGATCTTGATAAATCTATTTCTCTATCTATCTAAGTTTCCGCTTTACTGAAACAAATTGTCTGTAAAAATGGAGTTTCAGTTAAGCGGAGTCGACTGTATATCAACTATCAAGCCGATAGTTGCTAGTCATTAGAGGGCTGTGTACTTTCGAAACCGAAAAATGAATGACCCTTTTCTTTTATTAAAAAAAATCAACCTCAAAATAAAATACCACAAACAAACATTAATTCGATGAAGAATCTAGATTCCGTTTTTATGTTTTTTTGTTATTCCTCTTCCTCTTCCTCTCCATACTCTCCGAAAAGTAATCCAAACGATTAATGTATGCTATTAATTATAACTACATACATACAACACTGTTGACTCATCATCATCATCAGAAATATTTACGTCGTGCGTCGCGTCGGTCGTTGGCGTTTCGTAAGTGAAATAAATATTATTCATTTTGTCAGCATTAGCATGATAAATGATTGCTTAGCAATGCGATATTAATTGATTGGTTTCTTTAATTTTTTTCATCATTTATCTTCGCAAAATTCGTACGGTATGGCATCGCAATTTGTAGTTTCTCCTTACAAGGTGTTCTTTTGGTTTTCCAAAATCTGTTATTTTTCTATTTAAAACCTTACATCTCATTTTTTTGTTCGAACGAAATAAAAAACAAGTTGAAGTTCAGACAGAGACCTTAGAGCTTAGACAAACACAAAACGTAGTGGCGAAACTAAACTGAAGCCAACCACAAACCGGTTTTCCTTAACATCAACAATAATAAATTCTACAATTAAGACAAACTCGCTCTCTGCGTCCAAAAAGATAAGCAATTCCAACTATCTCGTTATTTTCGGTAATCTAAAAATAGATTATTTCCACAAACTAAAAAAAAACACCATACAAAAAATAGTCACAACAATTCTCGGAAAAATACTTCCATGGTAAGCACATAATTATAAATTGCTCACCAATGTCTTCTCTTTTTGGAATTTCCTTCTTAATTTGGATAATAAAAAAAAGCTACGAAAACTCATTTGGATAAATGTAACCTCGCCTCATAAATCTGAATTATTTAGGTACATATAATGAAGTACGAATGACATCTTGCCGCAGTAACTGGAATAATACCTATACCTACCTACCTACCTGCCAAACAACCGTTTTGCATAGAAATTCCATATAATTCTGTAGGTACGCCATAGCCCATACCCATAGTCCATAGCATATGTTTCTGGTTCTCAGTATACAGGAGCCAAATTCGATTTTTCTCTATTGTTATCCTGAAAAAAAAAATCAACCCCTGTTATTCGAGGAAATACAAGCAATACACTACATATACACACCCTTGCAGGTTCAAACAAAAGGACACATTTCGAGTCTCGATTTGCTCGTTCGTTCTCATCCGTCATCATCGACTCTTCGACACCGCACGACAGAAACATTTTTTAGTCATGCGCCACATCGCGTTCCGTTCACGCTGTAAGTTGTTTTAGAATTTTAGCGTTGCGTATTGCGTTAGTTGCCCTCGTTGCGGTGTCGGTTCGTTATCAAATTTTAAGCAATTTTTTTTATTTTTGTGTTATAAAATGGCAACAAATCTGAACTTTGATTTTGATCTGATCAAATTGGTTAAGAAAAGAAGGTGCCTATATGAAAATATGTCACGGAAAAATGAAAATAATAAAGAGCGTGTAGCCGAATGGAAACGAATTGCAGCCGCTATTGGTAAGCCTGGTAAGTTGATATACAGAAAAACATAACCATCATAAGTACTGAAACTACTGCTGTGTTGTTTTAAGTTCTTGAATGTAAACAAAGATGGCGCAGCTTGCGGGACCGTTTTGTCAGGGAGAGAAGGAAAATGGAGCGCGGTCAGATGCAGCCAGGCTATGCAAATGTATGGGAGTACTACGACGACATGAAATTTGTCATTCCCACTGTAAGGCAAAGGTAAGGGTTAAAGTGTTTCGAATTCAAGCTCGTTTGATCTCATTAATTTTTAAATTTATCATTTTGACAGAAAAAATAAAAGAATATTTCGTGGAAGTGAAAGCAACCGCGCTATCAAACAAGAAATACCTCTAGATATAGACAATACAAGCAACAGCATCGATGAAGAGGAAGAGCAGGGCGCAGCTTCTTTTGTGAGCGAAAATCTATCAAGTGACTCTTTTGATGTTGAACCAACAAGGGTTCAGCAAAACCATCCTACTGCATCGCATGCGAGTTCAAATGGGAATTATGAAAGTGACGGACACATTTCGGTTGATGATGACTGTTTTGAATTAGAAGAACAGATGGCAGATGAAACAAAACCGTTTCAGATTGATGATAAGAATTATTGTAAACTAATAAATTCAACTTCTGAACACCAAAGTGACATCTCCAATTTGATTGAAACCAGTCAATCGACAGCGGCGCGTCAATCAGAACATGTAACCACAACTACTGCGAGAGGGATGGGTTCGAAAGCGCCTTTAAACGATTTCATGAACGTAGTCAAAACGGAAATGAGAAAAGTGCTTGACAAAGAGAAGGACGAAAACGACATTTTTTTGGAGTTCATGGGCAAACAAATGAAAAAATTGTCTGGAGTGGCGAAATTAAAAATTCAAGCTGAATTTATGCAACGTGTAACTGAAGAGTTGATAAAGGAATTTCAGGAATAAAAGAGGAGAATATTGAACAATATACATGTGTACCTTTCCTAATACGACGTTTCATAAACTGGTAGTTGAATAATTTAAGAATATTTATAAGAAGCAATATGATGTAGCTGAGTGTTAAATGTTAGCTGCGAATTTTCAAATTAAAAATAACAAAGAAGATGTTTTGGAAATGTTTTGTTTTAGTTGGTATACGTTTTTCCTCTACGAAGTAATGTTTTTCCTTAAAATGAAAGTGCTGTCAGTTTATATCATTTTTCGAACTATTCATTTACAGAACAGCAACGAACAAAAATGGGATGTGGAAAACCAACGATGTAGAAAAAACCCAAAGAATAGTCCAAGTGGAAAATTAGCTTCTATTACGCACAATTTATGTCGTTTCTTTAAAATAAGTAAAACTATGAAATGTATAGGTACAGTAACTCCCAGTTATCTTCCCTCTTTTTTATGCACAACCCGTGTATCTGAGCAATATTTTTCAGTGCTTGCTATCTTGTTTCCAATTGCTCACAGATAAGCACTCTTTATTTTTGTTGCCTCTTGGATACCTACACAACCAGCTTAACGGCCTTCTTCTTTGTGGATAACTGTTTTTGATTTTTTTGTTTAAATTAATAACAATTTTTTTATAAACAATCAAGTATCTTATTATTTTTTTAAATAAACTATAAATTCCTGGGCTACGAACGCTTTTAAGAAATAAAACCGTAACCTTTTATTAGCCTCAATTCGGCACTTAACCGGGTTCGCGTAGCTACCCTTCCCGGCACAGAAAAGACAGCAAAATTTAAGAAGCACTTATCCGGAGAGAAAAATAGATTGCAACATTCGCGGAATAAGTACAAACTGGTGAAAAAGTTCTCCCAACATGGATGAAGTACCTACTTTTGAAGAAATCCTTGTACTGTTTCTGTTGCAAGCAGTTTGGCAGTTCCGGGTGGAACTTAGCATCTGAAGAAAGCTTCAACAAATGGTGAAAGCTACAACCGAGAATCGGAGATCGTGAGAACAGCCTAGACCATGAACAGAGCTTCTGCAGATGCAGTTTTGTCTCACGAGCAGGAACTCCGTTAAGAGGTGTTCGCATCATTTGATAAAATCATACTGAATCAGAGGTATAGAGGGCAAAGGGCCACTGGAGCTCATTCTGAATTTGACAATATATGCAACTAGTTGTGAAATAAGGTTTTCTTCACTGCTTATAAGGTCTGTAGAATCCGTTTGTAAAATCGCTGATACCTCATTTCCTGTGAAATACCTAATACTTCGAAATTAGATTTTACTTAAATGGGGCTGTTAAATGGGTCTCCCACCCTTGGCGCTAAGATGGCATGCTACCAATGTAGGACCTGGACCAGACACTTCGGACTTCGGTAAGCAAAGTCTAAAATATATTTAAAATGAAATAAAGAGTCAACACTTAAACTAAATAAACTTACTAAGGCATCAGGTTATGACAACAGGAAGAACATTTTCCAAAAACTTGTGAAATAATACTTTTGCATGTCCCCTACATATAAATGAGATATTACAGCACTCTGCAATAAAAGAGGATCAACATTTTTTTGCACATTCTTTATTTTCCCTAAGACATGCGATCTAACATATCAATATTAGCTATCTGTAAGTATAGATTTAAATACGCCTACGATAGCACAGCCAAAAGAGACAGCTGCATCCTTAACAAACTGATAAGACTTCGTGGACTGGCCATAGCCAACATTTCAAGTCGGATTTAACTGATAAGTGAAAGAAATATTGACTTGAGCCCGATGTTTACGGAGAATTTCCCAAAGAATGGTATAAAAATATACAATTTCCCAAAAAATATATATTCTCCACTCACTCATATCATTTCGTTTTAATGTACTTGTACACATTACATAGCCCTCTGCCTCAATAATAGTCCGCTCAGTCACTGCCTAAACAATTGCTTGAAAGTTAACATGAGATATGTTTTTATTTTGACTACAATCGTAAACACCAGCATAAAACATCGTCAGCGATAAAACATTACCGAAATGACACCACTGGCACTGTTGCTATCAACTGAATAGAAACAATATGACTCCTTCAATAACAATGAAATATTCAGCATTTAATGTTCCCACACAATTTTTGAACTTCTGTACCCATAAGGCATCAAGTATTGTATTTGTAAAAAAGAAAAAAATAATGACTCGAAATGACAGATCGGATTAAGGAGGTTTTGTCATTCCGTTCATCGGTCCACATAAACAACATGTCTTTGCTACTCCATCATTATTTTTTTTTTTAAACATTCATAGAGCGAAGATATATAGCACCTACATTTTTCCGAGCTTCCAGTTACAAATATTTCATTATTTAAAATTATTTTTTTTTAAAGACACTGGCTGATATCATTCAAATATATCAGCAAATACATGCGACATAGCACTACACTTAAGCATTTGTTGTAATATAAACTACTTATCGCAGTGTTAGCATAATTGTTTTGAATATCACTTGACTGTCACTTGCGTGTAAGCTGTTAGAAGTTAGAACGGCAACTCAAAAAAATTTACTTTTCATTAATGTACATACTCATAGTCATACTTCTCCTACCCAGTGTAGGGAGATGTCTACTTTTGGAAAGTAGTTTTAAAGACAATAAGTACCTACAGATCTAACGTAACGACACCTCGTCAATGAAACACCACACTCTTGGAAAAATATTTAAAAAAAAATAATTGATACTCTTTCAGAGAAGATTTATTAGTTTTTCGCAAAAGACAATACCAATGAAATATGAATAACATATTAGACCCAGAGACATTAGTACCTACACCTTCATAACGCCACGTCCAAGTTTTCAAGCATTAGCAGACTTATTAATGGGTGTTAAGTGATGAATAAATAATTAGGGTGCAATGACAGCTCTTGGAGACCCATGTCAGCTCACATACATCAACAATTCCTTCAGTGCGTGTGAAGAATGTTAAGTGGTGAGCCAAGCTAAGAAATGAAATATATACCACGAATCAAGAGATTTACAAGTCCAAACTAAACTAACTTATATGTCATGTTTCCACTGATGCTTAATCCTAGATTTGAACAGATCTCGACTTTTCTGTGATTTGGGGTAAATGTTGGTAGATGTTGCCATTAATCTGAGAAAAGACGACTATCAATTAACAAAATAATAAAGGGTCATTCATTTGCAGTTTCGAAGTGAATTTAAATCAAACACAGAAGGATATATTATTATCAATGTACATTTTTGTTTCATTGTAAGGCTTGGACTTTGGCTTTAAGTGTGAAAAACTTCGGTATCTCGGCCAAAACATAAGTAATATGGGATTTTAATGTGTATAGAGTTCGGAGATTATTCACGTAAGCACGGTCTTTTCTGTAGCCCCGCAGAAAACCTATCAAAATTCTTTCAAAATAATCTAGACTCGATAAAAACCACTACTATTTTTATTTCTCAAACGATACGTATGACCTAACGAATGTCATCATCTCAAAGTCACTACTCATTCGTTCGATCACTGATAAGACTCACTCACCTTTCGATCACAGAGCACAACAAACAGTCATACTTTTCTGGATGCAATGGCACCTCTTCGATCACTTGTGGGTTTTCTTAGCCCCGATATACGGCAATTTTGTTTGTTAACATTCCCACCATGTTAGAAATGTGCCTCTTCGGTCAACGCTAAGGAAAATGTTGTTCGAAAATTCGGTGTTTAGGCTAGGCGCGTTCGACACGAGTGACGCTACACAGCACAGCACTTGTTTTTGTAAACAGTATAAATAAACAGGACAACGCATATTGATAGAACGACACGACATGACTTGACGAGCGTTTTCCGGAAATCGCGTGACACAGTGATCGAAACACAGTTTTCCTTGCGAGACTGCCATGAGTTTGTTTTTTTATATCAAAAATAAAAAATTGAATTGTCGTTGGGTTTGAAAAATTAAAAACAGTTTCTTCTTTTTTTTATAATTAATTGTTTGTTTTCAAAGTTTATTTCAATATTATTAACATGGCAGAAGAAAAAATAAATGAGCTTGTGAGAATCCAAAGAGTCCTCTACGACACAAGTCATGCAGACTACATGAAATCAAAGTTAAAGACCAGGATTTGGAGCGATATAGCGAAGGAGTTAAAATTCAAAAGCGGTGAGAATTGTCTATCTTTTTATTAAGCTCAATAATTTCCTTGCATTACCGTCTGATGCTGCCATGGAACGGCTCCCCAATTATTGAAGTAGTCTTTGAAGTTTTCTCTGACTTCAAAGGCTCCTGATGAATTCCTCACATTTGTAGCTCGCATCAAAAGCAATTGACGTTGGGGCAAGTTTTCAATGTCCTCCTTATCCATATTTTTGATTGGTGTCAACTTTACTTTCAAAAGGTTTTCGAAACACACGAAAGCGCGAGGCTAATATACCGAAGGTACATTCTACAGTTTGTCGAGCTCGAGAAAGTCGAGCGTTAAAAACCTGATTTGCATAAATTTTAGTAGGTAACATATCTTCTTGGATATGATCTCATCAGATTTTCTGATAATGGGAAAGCCTCATCTCCCACAAAAACATACGGCAGTGGAGAGGCAATCGGTGGAATACATGCTGCTGCAGGAAGTTGTAAGGCATTCCGCATAATTTTCTTCCCGAGTACACTACTAAAAAATAAACTTCCATTGCTAAATCTTCCCATAGCTCTAATATCAACAGTTGTGAATTTGTAATCTGCGTCTATAGTTGCCATCAAAACAACAGAGAATGTGTGCTTATAGTTAAAGTAAGAAGATCCGCTTTTTCCAGGCTTATTTATAACTATGTGCTTCCCATCGATTGCTCCAACACAATGTGGGAACTGCCATCTTTGCTCAAATCTACTAGCATTTAATTGCCATGTTATACACCAGTAATTATTGATGAACTTAGCCTTGAAAATTCTATCGGCCAACTGCTTTCCGATGAAAACGACACTTCAAATAATCAAATAAGTAATGAACAGCCAATTACCTCTGACAAAACAAACAATGATCGGCCTAATTTAAAACGCACATATATGCAACCACCAAATATTGGTTAGAAACCAAAACCCAATAACGATGTAGGTATATGATATAATAAAACGATCCATGGAATAAATAGACGAAAGAACACGAAAAAGAGAAGAGGATCGAAGAATGTTTTTTAGAAGAAAACAGTTAATGTACCAATCCGAAACCACTAAAAAAATGACACAAAATCACCAGCACATGGTCAAAGCCCAACTTTTTCGGGCAGTATCTGAAGCTGAAGCAGATCTTATGGGTATTCAATGTGGTTTATTCAAAAGTAGAATCAGTGAATCGTTTGACCTTTCATTTCCAACATCACCAAAGTCTCGTCCACCGATACCAACTCCAACTTATCTCAAACCGGATGCGGATGGAGTAAATGGACCAAGTGAACTGGACTCTAATTAAAAATACTGGCGTTTATTTTGACTAATTAATCAATTATTTAGATTTTACATATGTACATATGTATGTATGTGTTTATATTAACGTATGCGTTCTGTTATGTTTATAAAACTTACCTTAACAATACTGCTAGTTTTTCTTCTGTACCAATAGGCTTTTGGGCATAACATCCATCTGAGTAAATAGATTCTTTAATAATCTTATGGATTTCCTTAAACTGCTCTCGAGTCATTCTATAGAAGTTGATGAATGTCTCATCTGGTAACTCCAATGTCATTTTGAACTGTCCGTGGCTTTTTCTTTTTGAAAGATATTTTGCATTTTGGGATTTGAATTTTTTGGTCTTCAAGGAAATCAGCAAAAGTTTTTCCTCCTCGCATTCTTCTTTAGACTCAGAACTCAAAAAATTCAAAAAATAGTTAACTTTTGACAAATTCATTGCGATGTTCTTGCCCTGCTTTACAATTTGTGATTTAATTAATATAGATATATATATTTTGACACGAGACACGCGAATCAATTTGCGGAGAACGGCATGACATGTTTCTATAATCATGTCGTGCGACAGTTGTCAGGTCACGTCACACACCTTAGACGCGTTCCAATATGCGCCTAGCGCTAGCCTTATTGTCTGTTGTTCCAACAGACGTAGTGAATGGTCAGCAGGCTTCAATTGTTTCGTGATTTAAACCTTGTAAGGATGGAGATGCAAATCCAAATGCTAATTACGCCATAGTGGGGTGTACGACACTTTCAATTGCTGGGAACGCAACGCCGGGAAATCGATAAATTCAGATCAACAGCAACACTTGTGCTTGCAGCAGCAATAGCCGCGTATTTTTCACTACTCAACTCAGTAGCCAGCAAAGTAATCAAGTGCGAATAAAACGCTCCATTTCACTTTATCTGTCAAATTCAATTTGTATGGCAATAGTTACGTAAAAAGTAAAAAAAATGGACCTGAGGGATGCGTCTCGGATAAAGCAAAATAGCAAATATTTCAACCTAAGCGTGTTCATTACGCAGATCATTGAAATACCCTGGCTTTTTTATCGACTGCAATCCAAATTGTTGTTGTTTGCCAAGGGAAATTTTGCTGTGCTGGCTACTGAGTAGTGAAAAAAACACGACTAATATTTTAAACTGAGCGTGAGCGTACATTACGATGATACACAGGCCTTGCGACATCAGTAACGCTTCCAATCTTTTTCAATTCCTTCATGGCAAACATTCAAATAATGTTATGATATGACACTTCAGATGGCAGTAAAGTTTGACATTTGTATCAAATGCCAGCGCTACCAAATTCACACCACGGAATGAATGAGCCTATATTTTCTCCTGACTTTAGATACAAAAATGTATGTATTCGAAAGGAGCAAAACTCTTAAGGTCCGTTCGCGTCAGAGTATATGTATCTAATAATGAGTAGGGAAACTCAGAAAAATTCACCTGTTGATTCACACATATTTTCACACACATATTGGAAATAGATGCCAATGAGAAACTTGTAGGAAAGAAAGGGAAACAACATAAGTTTTTTATCGAATAATTTCTAATTTTGATTTATGACAATCAAATCAGACCGCCTCTGAAAGTCTATAAGGAAAAAAGGGAAAGAAGCTAGTGATGAATGTGTAGTCATTTCTTCTTACGCAGGCAGTTGTCCACAACGAATTGATTTTCATTTGAAAGAAACAAAAAGTATTATTCAAGTCGGACCGCCTTTGAAAGTCAATAAGTGAAAAAGGGAAAGAAGCAAGTGATGAACGTGTAGCCATTTCTTCTTGCTCATGCTTTTTTACATAAGGAATTGATTAAGACTATTTTCACTTATGGAATTTTTGTTGTATTTTTTTTCGCAAATTTGTGGTTGTAGTAGTGCCTACTACATTTTCAAAAGAGTTTCCCTACTCATTATTAGATATACTCTGGTTCGCGTACCCTCCTAAAACAGTAGGTACAATTTTACGAAAAATTACAAAATTTAACCAAATCCTGTTCGCATACTCAAAAATTTTGTAGTTTTTCGTAAAAGAGAGCGCTCACGAGAGAGTAAAATATTTCCCCAACCTACGAAGTACGAATTTTAGCCCAAGAAATTTCTTTGGGCTGATTTGTGAAAAGTGTCAAATTTGATGGAAAATAGCAAATAAATAAGTAAATTCAAATTCAGTTTCAATTTTTCATAGAAAAACACTTGACAATTAAAATGTGGGCAAAATTTATTGTTTTCCCGTTCGCTTACTTTTTTTTAGTTTTGTTTTTCTGTGAGAAAATTTTACCCCCACTCTTAAAAATGTCTCTTTTTACGAATTTTAGTGCAGAAAGTACGCGAACGGACCTTTTAATTTATTGTATTTGGCGAGAGTAATTAATGGAATCTTGAGTTTTCCTGTCAAATGTGTACACAAAGATTCAAATAACGTCAGGGTTATTCGCACCTAATATTATTATCGGACCTTTAATCGAGCGCACCCCAAAACCCAAAAGTTTGTTTTCTCGATCTCGATTGTTTTATCGGTACCGAAACAGCTGCCGATGTATACCAAGAAAACATACCTTTTGTTCTCTTATCTCGATCACCGATAACAAAACACAAGTTAGCACTTTTTAGATTCGGAAGATTATTAACACACTTGTCATCTTTTGAAATTATGTTTACTGCTAAAGATTTGACGTTTGTTGTAATGCATACGTGTTCCTATCACTGTTCAAACGTAGGTACTACATACATTCTCCATGTTCCCCTACTACTATTAACAATCGTCCTAACACCCCTAAAATAGAACCAAACGAAATTCTAATCCAACATTTTTTTTTTTTTTGAAAATGGTACCTTACCTACCTACCTCTGTACCACTAGGTACCTACGAGCTATGAATAGGTATACAAAACTAGAACAATCGTTATTGCTCATGGTTTTAGCTCTAGTCAAAGCAAAATAATTACATGTTTTTTTCTTGAAAAACTCATTATGACAATGAGCAAGGCTGATCAAAAAGTTGCATCAGGGCTTCTACTTCTACCTGACTTCATACCGGATTTTTTTTATCCTTATTACCTACTCATCCTTTTCATTTTTCAAATTTTCTTTAAAAAATTATGCAAACTGCTATAGATATGCCGTTTGTTGTGCAATAAACAAACAATTTTCCAATTAATCAATCTTCAAAAAATAAAATCCATTATTTCTAAGCAAATTGTACGTATTTTATTTTGAACATTTTTCACTATTTGACTAGTTAATATAAACATTTGAAACACAATGCATGATTGTGTCTAAGCGTTTCGTATACGTATGTATGTGGGTAGAGGTAAATGATAGGTTTTGTCCTTATTCCTGTGATTCCTTTATCAACTCTTCAGTTACACGTTGCATAAATTCGGTTTGAATTTTCAGTTTCGATATTGCAGACAACTTCTTCATTTTCATGCCCATGAAATCCAGAAACAAATCAGTGTCGTCCTTCTCTTCGTGAATCACTTTTTTTATTTCAAATTTTATTGAGTTAATGAGGTCTTTTACTCCAGCATTGGAATCAGGAACAAACCCTTTTGCAGTGGATGTGGCTTTTTTCTTAAGTGACGACGACGGCTCTTTGACTTCATAACATTCATCATTAACTGAAATGTGGTCGTCACACTCACCACCCCCATTCAAACTCGCATGCGATTCAATATGAGAGGTTTGCTGCAGCGTCGCTGGTTTGATATCAAACGATTCACTGAATGACAGATCTTCGCTTACTAAAGATTGTGCGTCCTCCTCATCATCTTCATCGATGCTATTGTTGGTGTAGTCAATATCGATAGGTAGTTCCGGCTTGATTATACTCTTATAATCCTTTCCACGAAATATTCTTTTCGCTCTTCTATCGAAAAAGAAATATGAATTAGTCAGAAACGAGTTTACATTCAAAACAATTCGTCACTTACTTTAATTTTATATAGGGAACGATGAATTTCATCTCATCATAGAACTCCCATTCATATCCACAACCTGGCTGCACCTGACCGAGTTCCATTTTCTTTTTCTCTCTTACAAAACGGTCTCTCAAACTGTTCCATCTTCGTTTACAATCGATAACTGAAATCAAAACAAAAATGTTTGTGAGTATTCGTGATGTTTATGTTTTCTGTATCCACTTACCCGGCTTCCGTAAAGTAGAGCTAACAAGTTGCCATTCAGCTAATCGCTTCTCAATATTTTCAGCTCTTCGCGACTTGGCTTCGTACAGGCATTTTCTTTCTCTTATCGATTTTATCAATGCTAAATCAAACTTTGCGTCGGTCGTCATTTTTAACAGTTTAAATAATACAGCAGGAAAAGGTTCTTTTATTTTTAAAAGTTTAGGCGAGAAGTTTTTGAGAGAGTTATTGCGACGTGAACAGCGGAAATGAACGCTCTAAACTAAAACACGATACAATGTGAGTGCGGTGCAGCGCATGACTAAACAGTAAACATTGTTTGTGTCGTGCTGTTGAGCGATGTCGATGTTGAATGTTGACGGACGAGCACAGACGGTCATACGAGACTCGAAATGAGCTCTTTTTTTTGAAATAACAAGGGTGTGTGGCTGTATGCTCGTTTGATGCCCACATGAGACTTTTTTGTTTGTGTAACTAGTTTAAAGTAAGTTGAATATTCTTGACAAAAATTTAATCATTTTCATGGAAAGAATTTAAAGGGATGTTGAACAAAAAATAAGTACAGGGCAAAATCAGAGTCAACTACTGTATTAATGAGAGCTGTATATTTCCCTCAACATAGTTTCTTCAACATACATGATTTCATTTTAACCAACAAGACAACAGCAGTATCATCATTTCTTCAACATATAGTTTAACTTCAACCAGCAACAGCTCCACTGTTTGCTTTAGTTTACACATTCTTTTTATATTCACTTTATTACTAAATTTATGAATTCTCACGCAGTAAGCAATTTTCGGCACTTCGACCCTGCACACGCTCGATCGAAGTGCATCATATTACATTAATTTCAATAGACATTTGACTCTGGTATTATTTTGTATCTAATTGTTATTTAGTCAAGTAAGCATTTTTATTGTATAAATAGAATTTTAAGTTAATAAATGTTATCAGTTCACTGCATATCGTCTTCGTGTTCAATTCAATTATTTTGCTTCCCCCCACCAGTGGTAAGGGGCAATTTTAATATAAACGAACTATTTGAGTGCTTCTTGTTCATAGACCTACGCTTCCCCCACCAGTGGTAAGAAGCAATAGGTCATCATCCACGCAACACAAAGGTACACAGAACCTTTTGTGCAGCTTTTACGAACTGGTCAAGGTACATGCACCTTGTCCAGTAAATCGGTGCAAAACAGTTCCGATCATTTTGGTGACCCCGACGTGATTTATCACGCGCAGGAAGCACTCCTTGGCGTTTCAAGGGCCTTTAACACTTGAAAATTACTCACTCTTTGGCGTTTCAAGGGCCTTTAACACTTGAAAATTACTCACTCTTTGGCGTTTCAAGGGCCTTTAACACTTGAAAATTACTCATTCATAGGCGTTTCAAGGGCCTCCAAACACTTGAAATCAGTGATTCACAAAATAAATTCACAATGGACGAAAAGGCCAACATACAAAAGGAAACTGGAGACTCAATCCAAAGGGTCATCACAAATTATAAGAAGGATGGACAAGGACGGAAAACACTTCCGTACTACCAGAAGTTGGTAGCCAACTTAGACGAACTTTGGGAAAAGTTTGAGTCAACAGATTCAACAATACGGGATGAGTTTCCAACAGAACTATCTCATCCGTATTACACAAAAAATTACTACGACTCTGTGAAAGATATTTATCAGAAGTACAGAGAAGAATTCCAATCGAACATGGGGATTATAAAGACGACTATGGAAGGCCATGGCAAACCTCCACCACAAGGGAGTGAATCCAAAAAGGATTCTTCAAGCCAAGGCAAGCCTCCACCAGAGGAGTTTGGATCCAAAGCGTACCAAGTATCAAACCCTTCTAGCCAGATTCGTGACATAAGGGGACTGGTACGAAAGCAAGCTATTATTATTGACTCAATGCAAAGAGTCTTGAACAATTCCGAGCGTTCTGGTGAATCCAAGCAATACTATGAACTCCAAGAAAAAACCATCCAAAGATACTGGATGCAAATTGAAGAAATCCACAATTTGATATGGGAATTCATGGAAAACCCACAAATCGCTGGATATGATTCGAACAAGTTCATCGGTCTAGAGGTTAAGGTACAGCAAGCCTTAATCAAACTAGCGCAACAGCAACAAGGTAGCATGTTCTCCAATCAGGCCTCAAAATTGCCAACGATAGAGCTACCAAAATTTGATGGAAATTACTCCAAATGGGTCCAATTTCGTGACCTTTACGTGGAACTGGTTCACAATCAGCCTATTCCACAATGCCAAAAGATGTGGTACCTCAAAACCACGCTAACTGGAGAAGCACAAAAACTAATTCAGCACTTCTCCACATCTGATGCGAACTACAGCACGGCTTGGGAGACTATCACAAGTCGATACGAAAACATTCGACTCTTAGTAACGACCATTCTTAATAAGCTCATGAATCAGCCCAAGCTCCAGAATGAAGGTGCAGAACCAATTAAGGCTCTTCATGATACCACGAAGGAATGCTTGCTGAGTCTACAAAATTTGGGCGTCAATACACAATACTGGGACCCTATTCTGCTGCATCAACTCATCAAGAACATCGATTCCAATACCCACGCTCTTTGGGAACAATCTTTAAAAAACCCAAGAGAATTACCCTCAATCAAAGAGTTCTTGGAGTTTTTGGAGCTACGTTTCCAATCTCTTGAAGCTCTTGGTACAAACCCCAAGAAAAGTACTGACGAAAATAGGCGACGGAATAAGGCGGTCACTACGGTAACTACAACAGGACAGTCGTGCATATCTTGCAAGGGTAACCATCAATTGTTTGCTTGTCAGAAATTTTTACAATTGAACCCGAAAGATCGCTTCAAGTTAGTACAAGAGCAAAAACATTGTACCAACTGTCTCAAGTCTGGACACCGTCGTTCAAATTGTACATCCAGAGGTTGCTCGAAATGTCACAAAAAGCACAACACTCTCTTACACTTCGATGCAGGACAAAAAACAAAGGACTTAGAGACAGTATCTAGCACAATCGCTGTGGACTCTGCAACACCTTGCACTTCTGCAGCAACAAACGGAGAACAACATGTAACCGTTATTCTTGGCACAGCACTCATAAACGTGAAAGGACAAAATGGCAAGAACATAACCTGCCGAGCACTTTTGGATTCAGGTTCACAAGTTAATCTCATATCCGATAAAATGGCCAAATCACTAGGGCTCAAAGACATCCACGAGACCCTCTATGTTGAAGGTATTGGCCAAGGCAAACAAGCTTCTCACAGGAGAATAAACTGTGAAATATCATCCAGAACCAACGGCTTCACCTCCAGATTAGAAATGCATGTCCTGCAGAAGCTTATAGCTCCACAACCATCACGACCCATCAGCGCGACATCTTGGAATATCCCCAACAACATCGTTTTGGCTGACCCTCACTTCAACCGTCCAGCACCCATAGATATACTAATTGGGGCTGAGTTGTTCTATTCTGTATTAGTTGTTGGACAGATCAGTTTGGGAAAAGATCTTCCAACTTTACAGAACACGAACTTTGGTTGGATTGTAGCAGGAAAATTCTCATCTCCCAGCTATGACTCAATGGCATCGTGTGGAATTTGCACCGCTGATGAGACTTTGAATCAGCAAATTGAAAGGTTTTGGCGCATAGAAGAACCTGGTGCGGTCAAGGACAACTTTACTGAAGGTGAAAGGCGTTGCGAAACACACTTTCATCAAACTACGACAAGAGATGACAGCGGCCGGTTCGTGGTCCGATTACCATTCAAGGAAGGACCCGAACGCTTGGGAGAGTCGAAAGACATTGCCTTTCGACGATTCATCGCTCTTGAACGCAGACTTGCAAACTCACCTGATCTTAAACAACAGTACAGAAAATTCATGGAAGAATATCAGCAGTTGGGTCACATGGAAGAGGTCAACATTCGGCAAATCTCCAGACCCTATTATTTCTTGCCACATCATTGTGTTCAGAAACCCGATAGCAGTACTACGAAACTAAGAGTAGTGTTTGATGCCTCTGCGAAAACTTCTTCAAATCTCTCTCTTAATGATATTTTATATACTGGTCCGACACTTCAAGATGACGTATTTACAATGCTGCTACGATTCCGTCTGCCAAGATATGTTTTCACAGCCGACATAGAAAAGATGTATAGACAAGTGTTATTAAATGATGAAGATCAGAAATATCAGCTTATTTGGTGGAGACCTAGTTCGAACGACACATTGAAATGCTTTAAGCTCAAGACAGTGACTTATGGCACCAGCTCTGCATCATACTTAGCCACGAAATGTCTTCAAACTTTGGCCCAAGAGAACAAAAAACAATATCCCTTGGGTTCAGCTGCTCTGAATCGAGACTTTTATGTTGATGACGTCTTAACTGGATCCGACAAAATCACTGAAGTAATTGCGACTCAACATGAACTACAAACAATCCTGCAAGCAAATGGCTTTAAATTGAGAAAGTGGTGCGCCAATCACGCATCGCTTCTGAAGAACATTCCACTCGAGGATAGGGAAACCGAACTTGATTTCTCTAGTAACATCGATGAGCACATCAAAACTGTTGGTCTCACTTGGATGCCAAAATCTGATCAGCTTTGTGTCAAGACTACTTGGGTTAGTAAGACACGAATAACAAAGCGAACTGCCTACTCCGACATCGCCCATCTATTTGACCCATTAGGCATCATGGCACCAGTAATCGTGATTGCCAAGATATTCCTACAGAAATTATGGGAATTAAAATTAGATTGGGATGCCGCGCTGCCTCAAGAAATGAACACAACATGGCATAAATATCGAGATGGATTACAAGCACTTAACAACATAAAAATTGACAGGCACATATTTGCGCACAAACACTACAAAAATGTGCAATACCATGTGTTTGCTGATGCCTCAGAAAAGGCATACGGAGCCGCAGCCTACGTCAGAGCAGTCAGCGATGATAACATCATCACAGTCCGATTGTTATGCTCCAAGTCCAGAGTGGCACCATCAAGAATGACGAAACAGCAAGCAACTATTCCCCGCCTTGAGCTTTGTGCCGCGGATCTGGCTACGGACTTACTTCTTCGTTTGCAGAAAGACCTTGATATTGAAATTCATTCTACGTTCTTATGGACAGATTCACAAATCGTGCTCGCTTGGATAAACTCTACGTCATCAGCAACGCTTCCAGTCTTTGTTGCCAACCGTGTCTCTCGCATTCAAAGAAGCACGATATCCCAACAATGGAACTACGTCCCATCCAAAGAAAATCCAGCTGATGTTCTCTCTCGTGGAATAGCACCAGAACGGTTGAATGATTGCCATATATGGTTTTATGGACCGAAATTTCTTCATGGGCCTGTTTCAACATGGCCACCCAAATACAAGGCACCAGTAGAGACTCATCTCTCAATCACAACTATCACAAAGGATCAATCTTTGCATACGGAAGATATACTTAACAGAATCAATCATAGAAATTCATTCAAGACAGCAGTCAGAATCATCGCCTACGTATTAAGGTATATCAACAATTTAAAACAAAAAATCTTGTTATCGAAAATCAGCGGTGACGAGAAAGAATCGAAGACTCAGGTTCGGAAAACTTACCCAACGCAAGGTCCTTTGACGGTTTCCGAACTCGATGACTCAAAAAAGAGAATATTCAAATTAATACAAAAAACCAAATTCAAGAACGAAGTTGCGATCCTGGAAAAGTCAGAGGAATTGCCAAGGAATAATCAATTCAGCAGTCTCACACCATTCCTGGATGACCAAGGACTGATTCGAGTAGGAGGACGCTTGGAGGCATCGTCACTACCATATGGTGCTAAGCACCCCATACTCATTCCATACGACCACGACTTCAGTAAAATGTTCTTGACCTCAGTTCATGAGAATAACAATCATGTTGGGCCACAAACAATGCTTTCAATAGCCAGACAAACGGTCTGGCCAATTAAAGGAAAGACGCTTGCCCGATCAGTTTATCATAAATGCATCAAATGCGCTCGCGCCACACCAAGGCTTTTAACACAACAAATGGGCAATCTGCCCGCTGATAGGATACAACCAGCCCGGCCGTTCATTAATACCGGAGTTGATTTCTGTGGTCCCATAATAACACATTACAAAGTTCGAGGCAAAAAACCACAAAAATCATACATCTCCATTTTCTGCTGCTTCGCCACTAAGGCTTGCCATTTGGAGCTTGTGACCGACCTTACATCGCACGGATTCATAGGAGCCCTCAAACGCTTTACTGCAAGACGAGGTCATTGCCGCAACATCTATTGTGATAACGCCACGAATTTTGTTGGTGCCAGAAACAAATTATCCGAGCTTATAGGCTTCATGGATTCAGAAAAAGAAAGGGACAAAATAATATCCTCGTGCACATCAAATGGATGCGACTTTCATTTCATCCCACCACGATCACCTCATTTTGGAGGTTTATGGGAAGCAGCCGTTAAATCTTCGAAACATCTTCTACAACATGTACTGGCTGGAGCATCACTTACTTATGAGGAACTTGAGACAGTTATAACTCAGGTTGAGTCTATATTGAATTCAAGGCCACTTACGCCAATGTCGTCTTCTCCCAATGATTTGACAGCATTAACTCCAGGTCATTTTCTAATCGGAGAGCCACTTACCAGCAATATCGATTCTACGGCAGCAACTAACAACTCGGGGCTTCTTGCTCGGTGGAACCTCGTCAACCATTTGAAGGACGAATTTTGGCGCCGATGGTCACGCGATTATCTGAATCAACTCCAACACAGGTGTAAATGGAGAGAAAGGTGCCAAAATGCTGAGAACGGAATGATGGTCCTCATCAAGGAAGACAATATTCCAAGCCTGAAATGGCCATTGGGAAGAATAACAAATGTGATTACAGGAAACGACGGGCTAGTTCGTGTAGCTGATGTGCGAACGGCTAATGGCACTTTCAGAAGGGCCATACATAGACTGGCGCCCCTTCCTATCCCTATACCAGATCACGAAAAAGAACCAGAGGAAATCGTAAACTTAGATAATGTCGTTTCCACCCTGACACATTCATTCAACGAACCTGATGATGAACCAATACCAAAGAAGAAGTTCAAATCTTCAATCGGACCAGCAACCCTCTCTCTTCTCTTGATATCGTTTTTTTTACCAATGATTGCATGCTCCAGAGTCCATATAAAGCCATTTCAATCTCAGCCAGGAATCTACTTCGAGAACTTCGGAACCTCGGCACTGACATCAAGCAGCTGGAATATAATCGCCTATTATGATTTAGAACCATATTGGACCGAATACAACTCCATATGGGCATACAGCAACAAACTATCAGACATCTGTGAACGGCTACCTCATACAAACGAGACATGTAGAACAATAATCCTTCAATTTAATCGATTGTATGCGGATCTCAAGAAGGACAATGACCTACTCTTAGCAACTACACCAAATCAGAGAACTCGTCGGGGAGCAGTGAACTTCGTCGGAAATGTAGCCAATGCCTTATTTGGAGTTCTAGATGATGAATACGCCAAGAACATGGCTGCCATCATCAATACAATCCAACAAGATGAAGGTCAAATAACTCACCTCATTAAAAACCAGACTTCAATTATTGATGCCACTTTGAATATAATTAAAACAACGGAACAGGACACAATCTCCCATTTCAAAGAAATAGACAAAAGTCTCCAAGTGTTTACAGAAATCACAAACGGCATCACGCAACAATACAACGAAGAAAAACTTCGGCAAATCTTCAATGCAATTGCCCTGCAGCTCATATTAGTATCCACTCAGTTCCAAAAAACACAAGGCTCGCTAATAGACGTAATAATTGATACTCATCATGGCAGAATTAGCCCTCAATTAATTTCTCCAACGCAATTAGGGTTGGAAATTACCAAGATAAGAGCGAATCTACCTTCCACAGTCAGGATCCCAGTAGGACCAGATGAGCTTACTAAGTTATACCATCTAATGAGCATACACGGCAAGATAATGAAGAAGCAAATTATTTTCAAGATTGGCTTGCCACTATTAACCCTTGAAGAATTTGAGGTTTTCAAAATCACTCCGGTTCCGGTCCTCATAGGAGAATCCCTCATGACCATCGCACCATCAACCGACTACATTATGATCAATTTGCACCGTGACCAGTACTACTTGTTATCGACAACAGAATTTCAAGAATGTATATCTCTTGACAGAGACAGGTATATGTGCCAGTTACAACATCCTGTATATAGACGAGGGTCCGGAGTTGGCTCATGTGAAGTAGGCCTCCTCATCAACAATCAGCAATCTCCTTCATGCAAACTTATACGCGCAAATAATGGTCCACACTGGATTCCACTGCGCAATCATAATGAGTGGATATATGTCTTGAGATCAAGAAATATTCTGAGCGTTGTCTGCAACAACTCCGTGGGACAGATAGAATTGGAGAACTCCGGAATCCTGCAAATTCAACCGGATTGTGTTTTGAAAGATGACTTCATAACATTGCGTGGACATTCTTCTTACAAAACCATGTCTCGAGTATCAATCTCACCGTCAGTAAACCTATCAAAGTTTACACTAACTAATAATGAGGCATCAACTTCACAACATAGCTCTTCCTGGGAATACAGAAATCACTTGAAGGAAATAGACGCTTTGAAGCAGAAGATCTACAACGTATCAATGAACCTACCATCATCAAAGCAATATAATGAAGTGCATCACTTTACGGTCAGCTACGCCGGATTGACCGTGTCCGTCGTTATACTCCTAGGCTTGCTTCGGTGGTTAATATGTCGCCGTTACAAAAAGAAGAGCATCAATAACACCAACTGCAAGAGGGCGATCTCACCGAACGAGAATGACGCAAACTTCGAGATAACTGTTTAGAACATAGTTCAACGGGCGGAGAATGTATATTTCCCTCAACATAGTTTCTTCAACATACATGATTTCATTTTAACCAACAAGACAACAGCAGTATCATCATTTCTTCAACATATAGTTTAACTTCAACCAGCAACAGCTCCACTGTTTGCTTTAGTTTACACATTCTTTTTATATTCACTTTATTACTAAATTTATGAATTCTCACGCAGTAAGCAATTTTCGGCACTTCGACCCTGCACACGCTCGATCGAAGTGCATCATATTACATTAATTTCAATAGACATTTGACTCTGGTATTATTTTGTATCTAATTGTTATTTAGTCAAGTAAGCATTTTTATTGTATAAATAGAATTTTAAGTTAATAAATGTTATCAGTTCACTGCATATCGTCTTCGTGTTCAATTCAATTATTTTGCTTCCCCCCACCAGTGGTAAGGGGCAATTTTAATATAAACGAACTATTTGAGTGCTTCTTGTTCATAGACCTACGCTTCCCCCACCAGTGGTAAGAAGCAATAGGTCATCATCCACGCAACACAAAGGTACACAGAACCTTTTGTGCAGCTTTTACGAACTGGTCAAGGTACATGCACCTTGTCCAGTAAATCGGTGCAAAACAGTTCCGATCAAGAGCAGAAGGAGAAAATATAAGGGATGCTGGCTGTTGGGTGCGTATATGCGGCCTAGGTATACAATATGATGTTGAATTTATTTCAGAATGAAAACTTTTCCTTGCATGAAAAAAAAAATTCAACAAAATTCTGAATATTGAATTACTTCTACTTCAAAAGAAGAGATGATTTTTTTGTTGTTATTTAAATCACAAAGGGACCTAAAAAAAAAGAAAACTAGCTACTATGAACCTGATTTATAGGTAGGGAAAATTTACTTTACAAAGGAAGAATGTGCAGCCTTGTTTGCTATTTTTTTATAGAAAAAAAAATGTAGATAGGATTTTGTAGGGAACATTCTGTTTTACCATTGAACCATTCTTTAGGAATAATTTATCTGAATGGGAACTATAGAATTATCAACCATTTTATAAGAAATCAGTTTAAAACAATTCTATTAATCTAGAGAATTAAAGTCTGCAAGAATGAGTTAGAGAGAATTTAGGGAAAATTCGAATTATAGAGGGGAAATTTTGTTTCGTTTTTTTTTTTCATTATTTTAAATGTTAAGGGATTTGGTAACAACAAAGAAAATAGCTTTTTGCTCTATTATAATTAAAAAGAAGAATAAAAAACAATACGTAAATTATTATATAAAAACGAATCGTTTTTTCTCTTGGCCGCGGTATCCCGCCTGAACGGATTTCGCTAATTGTTTTTTTTTCACGAGAAGGTTGTTATTAAAGCAAATATCCAGAAAATTGGGTGGTAAATGAGAAAAATTTAAGAATACTTAACCAAAATGTAGAAAAATAGGTTTTGAACAGTAAAAAAAAAATAAACAAAGTTCGTTTGCTTGAATTTTTTTAACCAATATTTCTGCGTAGACCTAATAAATTTCTTTCATGACTTCAGAAATTTCCCTCGAAAAAAAAACGTTTTATTAATTCCAGGTAAAATAATTTCGGGTTCAAAAGTAAAACTTTTAAAGAATAAAGTTAAGAAAAAGACACTGAAGTAACAAATAAACTCTGTTTTGTATATTTTTCTCGATTTTGCAGTATTCATTTGATATTCAGCCTTATTGTGAGTTTCACGTGAACAGCATTCCACCCGCGAGCTCTCAGTTCAGGCGGAATTAAATGTCATTCAGGTCTAAAATTTTAATTTTTATTTAGGAGGCGAACAGAAGAACAAGAAAAAGGTTTGATAAAAAACCTAAATATTAGAGATAAGAAACAGTAACATTTATAATCGTTTGGACTAAAAATGAATCTAGCGATGTAAAGTTACAGAAAACGTCTAGCTATACAAAATCTATTTAAAACGTGGGTTTTGTCAAGTTAGTGCACTCAGTACGAACTAGCGGACGGACGAGTGTATCTATGGATATCACTTGTCAAACAAAAATTATTCTAGGTCCTTAATTTAATCTGGCTGGTGAATGCAAAAATTTGTTTTTTGTCGAAAATAGTAACTTTTTTGTTTTTTTTTTCAAGATAAAAATTTTATTTAACGTGGTAGGTAAAAAAGTTGACATGTACTCATAAAAAATTTAATCGACTTTGTAAACATTAAAAGAAAATCAAGCTACATATATTCCATTTTACAAAATTTATTGATCTTTATTTGCGAAAAAACGTCTCACCTCTGTTGTAAAATGTATTTAAAATGCACGAATTCCATTCTTTTTTGATATAAACATGCCATGAGCATATTTAGAAAAGAAGGAGCAGCGCAAAGTAGTGTTTTGCAAAGAAACTTTTGAAAAGTAATTAACATGTTGTGATTTTGATAAGGAATTAAGGTATTTATTTTATTTTTAGAAAACACGTTTAATACCGATTTTGTGTTCATACAAAACACCTCAAATATAATGAAAATGATATTTAACAAGATATGTATGAACGCGATTTTATTATCTTTTGTTTTGTTTAACTCGAAGATTTTAAGTATGATCAAGAGGGTGGTCAAGTGGTCAAGTCTCCCGGCTAAGCGGGAGGATATCTACACTAAAGTTTTTTTCCACCGATATACCAGAATGTCTTTACGCAGTCCATCCCAGTTCCCATCCTAGACGATCATTTTTATTTGCCTTTATTGTTAGCCAATGTTCGTGGCACAACAACATTCCAACATCTGCGGACCGTTCACGGTGCGGTAGGGATTGCAATCCCGGAATGATTTTTCAATCCCGGGATTTCGGGATTCAAAAATTTGGATCCCGGGATCCCGGGATTCAAAGAAAAAATAAAAGATATTTGTGGAAATATTATTTTGTTTGTTTGACAACTTAAAAAAAGAAATAACTCAATAAAAACTCTTAAAAGCAATAACTCCATGTTTATTTAACAAAAAATATTAACTTCTTAAAAAACTAATTCATAAAAACTCTTTTTTTTATTTCCATTTTTGATGTCGGAAATTCTACTGCTTGGTACATTTGATGCCATTTGCTGCTTTTACGCTATTTTATGGCGGCACATACAGAGAAACTTGCCAAAGTCAAAGTTTAGGGTTGCTATAGAAAATGACCATCATTAGGGCCACACCGGGCACACTCACGATGATGCTGTGATTTCGTAAAATGTTGAAAATTTAGTAGGTAAGGTAGGTACATTGTTTTCTAAAATTTCATCAACATGCTTCCCATCAACAGCGATTGATGTATGGAACAAATATAAAGTTCACATGCATCAAAAAAGTCTTATAACATCAATGCAAGTTAGGAACTTAACAAGGAACTGTACAATTAAGCATTGACAAGAATTGATACAACTTGGGATGACAACGCCCAGTCACCCAATGCACGAAACATTTAATAAAGATTTTGGACGAGAATACATACCGAATACCCCATATGATTCCGGAGCATTAACATGTTCCCTTTTTGAATGAGCAACAAAGGTAGATATGCCTTCGAAACGCTAATGAAAGCAGTGACAGTGGAACTAGCGGATTTTTTTTTCTTAGTTGTGCCCGAAAACTGGGAAAACTTTTTTAATATTATTGATTTTGTTATGTGATTTTCACCGAACCCTTCCAGTAATGCCCAGTACCCACGATCAATGCCAGTCGACGAATGCATGTTTAAAATCAATGGCGCAAAATTATAGTCCGCTAATGAACAACTTTAGTGTGATACTAGCTTAAAATGACGTTTGAGTCATGTCTGAATGATTTTGCGCCAATCATTTAATCGAAATACGTTAAAACACTCCAATTAAATGTGAACATTCGAGTTGATTTACAGGACGACCAATCTGGAGGAGTTTTTTCCAAATAATTGAACGAACTCACGAAAAGGTTTTCCAATTGATTCCTTTACTAACCAAGATGACGCGTGGCCAACTATCCAACGGAGTTTAATTGTGCTAGAATTGCCTGAATAACCACCTCATAATCTGACACTAAAAATCGGATCGGTAATATTACGTTGCGAAATATATACCAGTCAAGACTTTGAAACTGCACCCGCCTTACGGCGAAAAAATAATGAACATCGGCATCGAAGCCACAATTTTGATAGGGAAGTACAAAAGCGAAGACGTTTTGATTCCACGGATTCCAGTGCGGCTAGAATTTGTTTTGTCAATATACAAATCTCGAGGGCAGTCGTTTAGTGTTTGTAGCATCAATCCTGAAAACCCATGTTTTTCACATGGTCGATTTTATAATGTCACCTGTTTCTTTGTCGGAGTACCAAAAAAAAAAAAAGAATGTTGTAGATTCACAAATCAGTTATACTAGCCGCCCTGGTAAACGTTGTTTTGCCAAATAAATAATTTCTAAGAAGGGTTGAACCGTTTTGGCTCAAAGTTGATTGGCAGGTTGCTTAGAAATAGGAGACGGCTATAGGATACCTTTAACATACTAGCTGACTCTAATTTCTAATTTCTTAATGTTGATATGGTTGATAAGCAAATATTGTTTGGAATTAGATTATTCTGAAAACTTTGCGATACTGGTTTGGTAAGAGAAGTTTATGCGTTTGTAATGAAGTTCACTCTCATGTGGGCCTTAACCTTAGTAAAGAATATGAAATTTTAAAACTCACAATACCAATGATAAACAAACAAAAATGTCAACAGGTTTTTTTTGTCAAACCATACCTATATTAAAAAGAAAGTAGGTACTCATACGCCACAGTGTATCTCCATCATCATCATAACAATCAATATTCATGATTCAAATAAATCACATTGCATTTGGACAAAATCTGTGTTACATTATTATTCTGGAGTTGATCTGAAGGGAGACGAGATAAGCTCGCGGGGTCAGCTAGAGCTAGTAAAATATATAAAAACGATACCTATTTACTGTTTTAAATCCAAACAAAAACTGTCATATCGATTTTTTTTTAATCGCAAGCGAAAGGACATACAATAATAAACCTTAAGAAACTTCAACTTATATCGCAATTCAGACACTATTTAATTAAAAATTCCAAATAAATTCCGTTTATTCAGTCCATCACGCTATTCAAGCTTGCCTTTTATATCTTTAATCATACGTTCCTTTTATTTTATACATTCACACCTAATAGTACGTTTTATTGGACTTCAATGTTCTGCTATCTGCTCTTTGCTGTGTGCAAGTTTTCGGACATATGAAAGCAAGATTAGATACATTTAATATGGTTCAGAAAGTTCAACCTTATATTATTTCTGTTACACCTTCAGAACTTCAAGATTCAACTCTCTTACACGCTAGCGTGAAAAAAAAAATTCTATAGAAGTACAAATTTACTGTCTTATCCAATCGCTCTATATCCGAAAAAAAAAACAAGCTGACCGAAATAAGAACAATCTATGTAGATATCACGTGTGGTCTTAAATTAGATTGTTTCCACGATTTCCTAACATTTAAACAGTCTCATAATTCATGGAAACTCTCTCAAATGCGTAAATAATAAACAACAGTCGACTCCGCTTATTAACTTTGCGATTCGAACAAATGTTTCGTTTTATGTACATTAAAAACAGGGTCAGCGCGACTAAGGGTTCTGATGGAGACATGTTGTTTCGTGTAATTAAATGCAAATTATTTTTATATTTATTTAATATTAATTTATCGATTGTGGCGCCATTTTTTGAACTGAAAGAGAAGCATTTTACTAACATTTTTTTTATTCTTTAGCTAAACCACTCTCGTAAACGTGAGTTGAGAGAAATTTTATTTTATTAATAGTATTTTCTACTTTGTCCACAGAATAAGGGTTATTCCTTCGCTATTCTGTCCATTAATTTAGCTGTCTGTGTTTAAATTAACAATCTTAATGTAGTAGGTACATTTTTCGTTTTTCCATTCCATTTAAATGACATTTTATCTGTTTATTTGATGATAGATGGTTCGTGATAGATCGAACGATTGATCAGCAGTTTAATTTTAACACAACTTGTGTCTCATTAAAAGTATTTAAATTTTAATTGTTGAGCCATAAATATGTTGTTTATCCATGATTTAAATAACGGCAATCTGTCCTTCTTCTACTTTCCCCTCACTGAAGTCGTGCTTAAAATTGCATTCATTTGTATCATCTTAAGCAGTCTCGACTGTAGGTACTCAGGAATGTCTACGAATCTCCTTTTGTCCCTTTTCAGAATATCCTTTCTAGCTTGAATAAAAAAAATGCAGTTTCGTCTGGACATATAACATTGCCTCTCATAAATCGATTTTATGTGGTTATAAGGGACGAATAACATCTTACCACAGTAACTGCAACAATGCCTATCTACCTGTCGAACAACCGTTTTACACAGAAATTCCATAAAATTATGTATCTCTTATCTGTAGCATATGTTTTTGTCTCTCAGTAAAAGTAAATAGAAGGAAATTCCGATTTTTTCCTCTATTTGTGTATACTGAACAAAAAAATCAACCCTAATCATTCGTGGAAGGCAAGAAGCATACACCCTTGCAGTTTAAAAACAAAGACAAGTTTCGAGTCTCGATTTGCTCGCTCGTTCTCATCCGTCATCATCAGCAATTCGACACCGCACGACAGGACAGGAACATAATTTTAGGTTTTGCCATGCGCTGCAGTGCTGCACTGCGTTGTAGGATGTTTTCGAATACTTGTGTCGCGCTCGATGTCCTGCTCGTCGTCGTCGTCGTCGTCGTCGTCGTCGACGGCGACGTACCAATCACACAGTTTTACGCAGCTACTAAAAACTCAGCATTTTCCCTTTTTGTAATTTGATTTGGAATTTTATTCTCTACAATATTGGTCACACATACAAATAGCGGAAGTCCCATAGATAAATAAATGTTAAACATGTGAAAAAAACGATTTTCTTTGACCCATGAATTTAACACATGCCGGCATCCAATAATATTAAATTTTTGAGAGCAGCTTGAGGATGCCAAACTACATTTGTTTACGTTGTGAAAAACTGGGTATGTGAATTTCCGAACAGTGCCCCTATAATGACTGGACTATTACTGACCACTACTGTCATATTTTAGCCTGCTAACACATTTTATTCAATGCGAATGCGAAGTGTCAAAATTTAACCAAACGTCAAGTTTTAACCACTTTAAAACTGAATTCGCACACGGCCTTAGTTGGAAAAAGAAAGATTTATATTTGAAAAAATGTGTACGACTCGGTCGTATGAACTTGCTCCTGTATTCCCAATTATAAATCATAAAAAAAAACCTAAACAAAAATTCATAAATACAAATTTAAATTGAAATATGTACCTCAAAAATGGATTCAATCGGAAAAAAATTGATGTCATATGATTTCTTAAGAAACTGTTGGTTTTTCAAATTTTTTTAATTTATTAAAAAAAATCAAATTTGAAAATGTACCTCGTAAATATATTTTATTCCAAAAATTTAAATGCCAAAAAAATTTAAACCTTATTTTTGATTTGTTGAATTTTTTTTTTGAAAATCGTCGGAGCCGTTTTTTCTTAAGTTAATTTTTTATAAATAAAATTTTCAAAAATGTCTAAAAATTAATTTGGGTATGCAGTATTTGTTGAAAATAACACACAATCAAACAGATCTTTTCATTCCTTTTTATAAAATTCTTTGATCATTTCCTTTTCTTCAAATTTTCCCCTTAAATGTTCCCCTTAAAGCTTTTTTCTTGTATTATCCTACCATTTTGTAATATTCAAATTCTGTCGTTACTCGTTGAGTTCTATTTTATCCACCTTTTGATTCGGACGTTTTTTAATAAAGTGTAAAACCAAATTATATTTTGCGTTTTTATTAAAGGAAATAGATTTTTCACATTTGGTGCCGAAACCCGGGACAAACCCAGTAAAGAATAAAGAAAACTAAAGAACATATAAATAAAGAACATAAAAAGAAACTAAAGAACATCCAAAAAAAAAAAAGTAAAGAACATAAAAAAAAATAATAAGAAATGGAATTGGCAGCGCGCGGTGCCATAAGGGCGCAAGTGACAAAAATATCTAAAGCCGCGACCGAATTCATGAGTTCCGAAAACTCTCGCGTACGTGACGCCAGTTCCGAGGGACTTGAATTGATAGAGGAACAATTGTGCACCTTCTTAGACCGTTTAACAGCCGCGTCAAATTCTCTTAAATCCGCCGACCAAATTGTCCTGAGTGGAGGATTCCTCCAAGCGGACACTCTTGATAATGAACTAAAAAAAGTGTCGGAATACGAAGACACAATTGTGTCTACAATGTCTAAACTAAACTTTAGGGTCCTAAAAGTACGCGCCGTCTTATACCCACAAACAACACAACAATACAACGAAGATAATTCACACAAACCCCCCAAAACCGCAGTAAAATTACCAAAGTTGGAGCTAAAAAAATTCGGTGGTGATTTGCGTGACTGGCTGCCATTTTGGAGCCAATTTGAAAGTTCTATACATAAAAAATAAGATTTGTCTCCCTTTGATAAATTTAACTATCTCGAAAGCTCGTTATTCGGAGTGGCAAAAAATACGATAAAAGGTTTTACAGCTTCGGCAGCATGCTACGATGCAGCTGTCTCCTTGCTTTTAGAGCAATACGGGAATAGCGAAAAGCTCGTCGATCAATACGTGCAAAAATTAATAAACATTCGTCCCGTCGCGCAAAAGTCTGACGTTGTTGGCTTACGACTTTTATACAATACGGTAACAACATCCATACGATCCCTCTCAGCATTACAAATACCAGCACACCAATACAATGTTATGCTAAAGTCCATACTCTTACGCTGTTTACCAGCAGAGCTTCGCGTAGAATATCATAGAAACAATAAAACCACCCCAAGTAGTGATGAAGAAGTTCTCGAACCAAACGAAGAGAGAAGTGAAGATAATTCGTCCCTTCGTTGTATTGGTGACAGTTATATACAGAGTATATCTAATAATGAGTAGGGAAACTCAGCATAATTTCCTTATCAGTTCACATTTATTCTTACACAGATAGTAGAAATAGATGACAATAAGAAACTTAAAGGAAGGAAAGAGAAAAGACATACGCTCTTTTGCTTTTTTCCTTATTCTTTTTCTTTGTTCACAACTGATAACGATCATTGCTCATCGCCTTTGAAATTACACTACAATAATAAAAGCAACCCCTATACACAATCTCTGTTTGCGTTGCCAATATTGACGAAATCGCATCATATGTTGCGTTGAAAAACATATAGCAGTTATAAAGAATCCATTCTGGCAACGCATGATATTATGTTGGAAGGAAATGAAAAATGTTTCATTGCTCATCGCCTTTGAAAGTCTTTGAGAGAAAAAAGGAAAGATGCAAGGGATGAACGCATAGTCGAAACTTCTTGCACATACAGTTTTACATAAGGAATTGATTTGACTGTTTTCCCTCATGGAATTGTTGTTAGGTTTTTAATTGCAAATTTGTGATTGTAAAAGTGACTACCACTTTTGCAAAAGAGTTTCCCTACTCATTGTTAGATATACTCTGGTTATATACAAAATATTATGCGTTTTTTGAAACGAGAAGTGGAAGCGCTGGAGAACAGCAAATTCACTCCCGTTCAATCCTATACACAAAAGTCACAACAACAGCAATCCACAGCTGCAAGTTTGCTAGGGGTAAACAAAAATAATATTCCTGTGTGTGTGTTTTGCAATTCCGATGATCATTCGACCTTCGACGAAAGATTGTGTGAAGGAAATGACAATGAAACAAAAAAGAGATATTCTCATTAAAGCGAATAGATGCTTTCGTTGTGCGAATGTAGGTCATTCTTCAAAGAAATGCAGGAGTGTTAAATTTTTAAAGTGCGGTAGTTGTGGAGGTAAACACATAACTTCAATGTGCGATCCAAATTTTAAAGAAAAAAAAGAAGCTGCCGCAAACTTATGCGCGTATGACAATTCAAACAATTCGAACATATTTTTAAAAACAGCACAGTGCGTCGCGATGGGTGCTAAATCAAATTTTCTGGTACGGGTGGTAGTTGATGGTGGAAGTCAACACTCTTACATAAGACAAAGTCTCGTTACAAAATTAAAGCTCCCCTTGTTAAACGAAAAAATTAATATTTCGATACTTCCTTTCGGTTCAAAAGAACAACTAAAACCCCAAGCGCTAAATAAAGTTAGAATTAATTTGAAAAGCCAATACAGTGATAAAGACATTCAGATAGAAGCGATTGTCGTGCCGGAAATTTGCGTGGACGTACTTAAAGCCCCCGATAACTCTTGTCGTGCATTTAAAAAATTAAAACTGGCTGATCGTGTAGTAGTCGATATTGAGAACTTTGATGGGTTAAGTTTGTTGGTCGGTTCGGACTTTTATTGAGAAGTGGTTACCGGTAAGCAACGTAGGCTCTCTAGTCGTCTCAGAGC
Source organism: Sphaerophoria taeniata (assembly GCA_943590905.1). NCBI lineage: Eukaryota > Metazoa > Arthropoda > Insecta > Diptera > Syrphidae > Sphaerophoria > Sphaerophoria taeniata. The sequence continues at coordinate 240,661,840 of OX016540.1, forward strand.
GGTTGAAACAATTTTCGGGTGGGCACTTCAAGGACTGCATTCCTCTATTGAAAACGATCCTAAACAAAATAAAGAACATTCCTCATTCGTGACAAACGTGCTAAGTTTACAAATAAGCGATAAAGAACTCTCAAAAATGTGGTCCTTAGAATCGATCGGTATTCGCGGAGAGGAATTGGAGAAGTCCCATCTGACAGAAGAGATGACTAGTAGATGTTTGAAAAAAGTCGGGTCACGTTACGTCGCAAGTATGCCATGGAAAGATCCACAAGCTGTGTTTGAAGACAACAAACATATAGCGGTAAGTCGTTTAAATTCTCTCAAAAATCGTTTATCCCGTGATCCAGGAAAATTCAAAGAGTACGATTTGGCGGTACGACAAATGATTGAAGACGGTATAGCTGAACCAATTATGACATCAAACGAACACAGCTCAAAGCGAATTATTTACCTTCCACATCGTCCCGTTTATAAAGAAAGCAGTGCCACAACAAAGTTACGCATAGTTTTTGATGCGTCAAGCCATTCAGAAAATATTCCGTCATTAAACGATCAGCTTTTTACTGGAACTAATTTACTACCCGATGTATTTAGCATTTTACTGAATTTCCGTCTAGGAAGTATAGCGGTAGTAGCTGATATTGAAAAGGCATTCTTACAGATATTTTTGAATGAAGTAGATAGAGATGCCCACCGTTTCCTTTGGTATTCCTCGCCAAAAAAGAATTCAGAGATAGCTATATTTCGTATGACTCGTGTTACCTTTGGGGTAAGTTGCAGTCCATTTATTCTTTCTGCTACAATAAATCATCATTTGAGTCTTGAGCAATCAACATACCCCGAAACTTGCCAAGCACTACAGAACGGATTTTATGTTGATGACCTCGTAGTAAGTGTGAACTCTGAACAAGAAGCAGTTAAGTTATACAAACAGGCAGTAGACATAATGGGAAGGGCTTCAATGAACCTTAGGAAATGGCATTCCAATAACGAAGCGGTTAGAGATGCAGCAGGTTCTCTAGAGTATCCAACTATACAAAAGGTTCTAGGTTTGCTGTGGTCGCCATTCAGTGACGAGTTGGCTGTACCATTAGATTCTCTTCATAGCTTTCTTGCATCTAATCAGTCAAAAGGATCCAAGCGAAATGTTTTACAGGCCATTGCGAGAGTTTATGACCCATTAGGAATTGTGAGCCCTGTAATTATAAAGTTGAAAATAGTGTTCCAAGAAGCTTGGAAAAGAAAACTTTCATGGGATGAAGATTTACCATCAGATTTAATGTTGCAATGGAATGAATGCATCCGTAACGTCCTTCAACTAAAAGATATGACAATTCCTCGAGCAATACAATCAATTTCATCAGCTAGAATCATTTATTGTCATATATTTGCTGACGCAAGTATTAAAGCCTATGGAGCGGTAGCTTTTCTTCAGATTATAAATGAAAGAGAAAAAATAACGTCATTTTTATGTGCTAAGAGTCGAGTAGCTCCTCTTAAAGAAGACAATCAAGATGAACTCACACTACCAAAATTAGAGTTAACTGCAGCTTTAATTGCAGCAAGACTATGTGTATATTTCAAAAAGTCATTACATATGTCTATCGATAAATTCTATTTATGGACTGACTCAAAAATAACGCTCAATTGGATATTCGGTGAAACTCAGCGATGGAAGCCATATGTTCAAAGTCGGGTTCTAGAAATAAGACGCTTCAGTTCAGTTTCGGATTGGAACCATTGTTCCGGTAAATGTAATCCTGCAGATCTTCTCACTCGTGGCACATCAGGAAACAAGCTCATTTCATCTTTACTCTGGGAGAAAGGACCAGACTGGTTGGACAATCCTGAGAATTTTTCGAATCGCCAAGAAACAGAAAACTTTCAATTTAATACGACATTACTGGTGGAAGTTGACGATAGTCACCCGAAAAAAGTAGAATTCCCAATAAACTGCGAAAGTTTCAACAGTTGGATACGTCTGTTACGAGTAACATCCTGGATCATCAGATACATTCGAAATTTAAAAGAAAAAGCAGAAAGAAGAAAAACCGCTGGAGTTGACTTTGTCGAAAGAGAATTGAACGAAAAAATTCCAATTGAATGTCTTAAAAAAGAAGAACTTGATTACGCTGAAAATATCTGGATAAAGAACGTACAAATAAATCATTATTCAAGTGAAATAGAAAATTTACGGAAGCTAAAGCAGTTAAAACCATCCTCAAAGCTTATTGAATTGTCTCCATTTTTGGACGAAGATGGCATCATGAGAGTAGGCGGACGACTACAGATGTTAGAAGAAGAATTCGATCTCAAGCACCCTATCATTTTACCGGCAGATCATCACACTACTTCATTAATTATTGATAATCGTCATCTTTTGACTTGTCATGGAGGAACAAGTGCTGTCTTAACCAAGCTTAGACAGCGATTTTGGATAGTCAGAGGACGCCAACTGGTAGCAAAGAGGTTACGAAGATGTATTGTCTGTAAGAAATTGTTTGGTCAACCCGCAAATCAGCCATTTGCTCCTCTCCCAATCCAAAGAATTACACTTACGAGACCCTTTGACTGTGTGGGAATCGACTTCGCCGGTCCACTTTACTACGTCAACCCTGGTGATGGCAGTCAACATAAAGCATACATTCTCATATTTACATGTGCGGCAATCCGCGCAGTACATTTAGAGTTAACTACAGATATGTCAACGGATAGCTGTTTGATGGCTATTAGAAGGTTTATAGCACGACGTGGTGTACCCTCAACTATAGTATCCGATAATGCAAAAACCTTTCGACGATCAGCGCTGGACCTTAGCAAGATTCATTACGAAGTTCTTGATGATAATGTGTTGCATGATTTTTTGACTCAAAAGCAAATCAAATGGAAATTCAGCGTAGAACGGGCACCGTGGTAGAACTGTGAAGAACACCTTAAAAGTTGTAATTGGTAAGGCAAAGCTTACCTTTGATCAGCTAAGAACTGTTCTGAGTGAGACTGAGGCTCAAACCAACGATCGACCATTAACGTATACATCGAACGATCCCCTTGAATTGGTTCCCCTAACACCAGCCAAGTTCTTGATTGGGTGGACAGCACAAAGTCATGATCATCAAAACCATACTGTCACTGACGAAACAATAAAAGAGCTCTGGAAGCATCGAATGAAATATACGTCAAAGATTTCAAAGAGATGGCGAGCTGAATATCTCCAACTTTTACGATCGTTCCATCATGGGAGTTACAAATCTACTATTCCTATTAAAGAAGGCGATGCTACATGACCAAGCAAAATCAAGAATCCACTGGAAGATGGTAGTTATTGAACATGTTTATCCTGGAAGAGATGGAAGAATCCGTGCATGTGAAGTTCGATGTCCTGATGGCAACAGATTTCGAAGACCAGTTCAGCTCCTGTACCCACTGGAGTTGAGTCTTTTGCCCCCCGGCCGAGGATGTTGAAAATAACACACAATCAAACAGATCTTTTCATTCCTTTTTATAAAATTCTTTGATCATTTCCTTTTCTTCAAATTTTCCCCTTAAATGTTCCCCTTAAAGCTTTTTTCTTGTATTATCCTACCATTTTGTAATATTCAAATTCTGTCGTTACTCGTTGAGTTCTATTTTATCCACCTTTTGATTCGGACGTTTTTTAATAAAGTGTAAAACCAAATTATATTTTGCGTTTTTATTAAAGGAAATAGATTTTTCACGGTATTCAAGAGTATGTAAATATACATTTTATGAGTAAATTTCGGTTTTAAATATTGATCCGTTTTTAAGATACACAATTTTATAAAAAAAGGTTAAAATATTTTTTTTTTAAATCCAAAAATTTTTTTGAATTTTTTTTGAATACAAAATTTTATTTGGGCAATATATACGTACTTTCAAAAAAAAAATACGCTGATCGGACTTTTATTTTTCGAGAAAATCTAATAACAAAACACGGTTCTATGGGAGGTACCGTTTTGGAGCAATACAAAATTTTTTTTTTACATAAAATACATGAATGTTTAAAAAAATTAAATTCGAGGAAGTTAAAAAAATCGTAGGAACCGTTTTGGAGAAAATTTAAAGTTTTGGTTTTTTGCCATAAAAATCGTATGGTGGCTACCCTAAATTTTGATCTTAAAAAAAAAATGAAAAAACTGGGATATGAGTTATTGCTCAAACCTCTTATTTTCAAGTTGGAAGTCAATCGGACAACCACTGGTCTGTAGGTGGCTGTAAACTTCCCGACAGACAGACAGACGGAATCGCCGGACCCACTTTTTTCGACTTCTCTATCATCGTAATGTCATATCTCATCATCATCTTAAATTTTTTTTTTACGAATTCAATACTTGCCATATATTCTATATGCCGCAAGTAAAAAGTATCAGAGAAATGAAAATTGTAAGCAGAGTGACTTGGCCGAATGGCAACAACAACTTGTAGCCGTCAAAATGTTCTGTAAAATGTATGGAAGTACTAAGATGAGCTGAAATTTGTTAATCCCCACTGTAACAAAGGTAAGTAGGTAGGTAGTCAGTTCTTTCAAAAGCAAACTCGCTTTTCATTTTTTATCCTACAGACGACGGGAAAGAATAATTTTTGGAAGAAAAAACTCGCATGCGAGTTTACATGGGAATACTGAAAGTAACGGACAAATTTCGATTGATGATGAGTGTAAAAGCCGAGCAGAATACGTCACCCCCGCCAGTCACCCGACCGACGACGACGTTTCGCGCTTAACTGAACTGCAAAGTTTGCAGCGATTGGCGACGCATTTTGTTCAGCTGTAAGGATCCGCTTCGAGTTTGTATTGAATGACATTTCTCCATCTCATCATCCCTCAAAAGTCCAAAAACATAAAACAAATAAATTTTGTTTGTTGATATTTGGCGAATGTTTAGCATATTTAAACAAGAGCGTCCATTTGGAGTCACATTGACATTACGTAACATTGCGTACGAAACGTGATGTCGTAACTTCATTGTGATAGCATGCATTGAATTCGTGAGACTGAACTCGTAAACGTCAGACGAAGCCGAAGCTTAAAGCTGAATCACAAACACGCTTCAGCTTCGGCTTCGTCTGCGTTACGATGCACCCGCTTCGAGTTTGCTTTGATTGACAGTTCTCCCTCCATCATCATCATCCCTGCAAAACAGCTTTGCCATTTTACTGCTTTCGATTTTTTCGCAAGAGTTTTCAAACACGAAATGTCAACCTTTACAAATACGCAAAGTATGAGTTACGTGCTTCAGTGCTTGTATTGAAGTGTTAAATATTTTAGGCCGTGTGCGACTTGCGTTAAAATGTTGGTTAAATTTAAACACTAGTGTCATATTTTAGCTTTCTAGTAGTTTCATGTAGTTTCAAAATTAAATCGAAAATCAAGTTTGTATACACATTTTAACACAATTCACACACCGTCTATGTATCCATGGTCAATATAAAATACACTATTTTAAAATCTTCGTCGCTCTTTCTCAATCTAGTTCGCTTTATTCCCAAATCTACTTCACTTCATTTTTTTTCCAAGTGGTAACGCTGCTCCAAACAACAAGTACAGTAATCCCCACTTAGTTGCACCTCGCTTAATTGAACATCCCGCTTAATTGATCGAAAAAATTGGCTTCGAAAATTTCTCGTATTAGTAGCAAGGCTTTTTAAACGGTTAATTGAACCCCGCTTAGTTGAATTACTCGCTTAATTGATCTTAAAAATATGCAGCAGAAAAACTGAATACATAGACATTTTTCGGATAATTGGACGGACAAAAAATTATAATGAAACAAACCTAAAAACAAATTCTCTTATGTCGTTTTCCATTGGTTGTTCAGAAGCCTTCGGATTTGAAAACAAGAAGAATGATACATATATCATAACCCGATCCATTACAGGTAGAAGAAGAAACGTCAAACCGACCAATGAAAATCGACATTAGTGGAAGCGCTAAAATTGTCAGTTTTTGTTTTTGTTTTTTTTTTTTGCATTGAATAAGGAGTACAGAAAGCGGTGTTGGGTACATGTACAGTGTACGTGAGTGAAGCAACAAACATTTCTGATGATGTCAAATTTTTTTCCTGTGCTGTCAAACTTTTTCCTGTGCTGTCATTTTTTATAAATTTATTTAACAAATCTGTAAGACAAATTTAAATATTGAAGTTTTTGCAAAATTTCTCAAAAATAAAAATCCTTTGTCCATAGAATTTATTTGGTCTTGATCTTTAGTCTTATCTGTCACAAAAACAAAAACTCGAATTCAGGGGCGCATTTATTTATGTTAGTGATCGAAAGGTGCTGTACAATTTCTTGTGTTTTTTAACGCTTTCAAATACCACCCAATAAGGTGCAATAAATGTGATGAATTACGGATGAAAAATTATAAAAATTTACTGAGGAATTAAAAAAAAAAAATACAAATCGTGCGTGTGCACCTTGAGCTTTATAACACCATGTACCTAATTCAAAAAAAGAATTGAAATTGAAAAAAAAATTAAAGCACAATCGATATAATCTTGATTCGATCAAATTTCACTTGGCGCCCCAGAGATTAACCGTTCAACTGCAGGCCAGCCCTGTTGTAATGCATTTGTGTTTGTGAAACTCACACTACTTTGAAAAATGCTTCACTTCTTTTTCATAAGACCCCTTCCTGTACTTCTTATTCAATGGTTTTTTATCATACGAGATATTTTAACATATTTGCGTGTGTATTCTTTTCGATTTTTTTCCAGGTTTTCGTAAGTTGATACTGAAATGTTTACAGAGTGAATTTCTGGGATGAATATTTTATTTTTTAGTCGACCTACTCGTGCAATTAAACGGGTTTCGCTTAATTGAACAGATATGTCAATTAAGCGGGGTTTCGTTAATTGAACCACCCGGATAATTGACCGAAAAATCTGACAAAATGGTCAGTGCAATTAAGCGGGGAATACTGTAAACAAACAGCTGTTGAGCTGTCAGACGAAGCAAAAGTTCAGCATATTTGAACTAGAGCTTCCGTTTGGAGTCACATTACGTACGAAACGTGAGGTCGAAGCGTCATTGGGCCTTACTAATAAATAATCAGACACTAATGTCGACTATTCGTAAAACGTAAAGTTAAAATAAAGGGTGCTTTCATAAATGCATGGTTGCTTTGCTTACATGCGATCATTTGCAATCATATTAACGTCAGACAAAAATACTTGCGCATGTGTTTTACACTGCATTTATGATACTATATACCTGTCTCTTTTATTCAGAAAGAAATTCAGTGTGCATCTTTGTATATGGATTTACCTAGTATTATCAAGAATGGTTTTCAAGCAAGCAAGCAGAGAACACACATTACAAACTAATGTAAAAAACTGTCAAAAAACTGTCAAACCAAGCAGAAAACCATTCTTGATATTACCTGGTAAATCCATATACAAAGGTGTGCATGTGATTTTTTGTAGTTGCACATTTGCGCTGCAAATATTTGCGTTTTGCTTTTATGAACATCTGACTTTTATCATTTGCATTTATGAACAACATGCATGCGTCAGACTTTCGCAACCATGCATTTATGAAAGCACCCAAAGTGTAGAGCTTAAACAGAATCCTACCAATAAACTATTTAACCTCCTCGTTAACAAATCTTCACATTTTCTTTAAGTCTACTACAATTTCCATCAAGTAATTGTCAAATAAATGTCAAATGAATGACAACACAGACACAAGACAAATAAAAAAAAAACAATAAATCAAATAATTTGTTCACTACCTTACTTATTGTTAAGTATTGCCGTATCCTTTTTCAACACTTCTTTATTGTCAGCACTTATAGTACATCAATTGATTTAAAGTGTTGAAAAGCTTTTTTCTTTTCTTCATATTTTAATATATAGCCGTGTTTTTGTGCTTTATCTTCGCTTCTATCTCTGCATAAGTCCAATTTTGAATGTTTTTCTTGCTGATTTCATTTGAAAATATAACTTAATAACGTATACCAATATTAAACATTAGACGTGTCTAATTGTCCCTTTATGATCTGACCTTCTCTATCTTGCTTATTTTTGTATATCGTGCATATGTCTGTTGTATCTTTTCCTTACACTACTTTCTCTTTTTCGGCTATGAGAGACTTCCTGCCCGCCAGAGTAAAAACTAGTTTTTTGGTCATTAAAAGTATTACCGATAAATAGGAGGATCTCGTGTAGTTATTGGGCCTTACTAATAATCAAACGCTAATGTCGACTATTAGTTAACCAGAAAGTTAAAACAAAATCCTGAGCTTTAACAAAATGCTACCAATAAACAACTTAACCCTTTTACTAACTAGTCTCCAGATTTTTCTTTCATCTATTACAAAATCTACTACAAATGAAAAAAAATATTAGTGAACTGTCAGAATTTGTTTAAATTTTTTGGTGTCGTGCAAAAGAAAAAATAATTTCAATTTTTAATAATGACTCCGAGTGATGAAGGCATATTTTTAGATTTGAATTTAATTGCGGAAACTTCTACATCTCGTTAAGTGAAAATTTATAAGGAAGAAATAGATCCCTTTACGAAATATGATGTTCTTTGGGTGGAGTTCCACCAGCGGTTTGGCGTTGTGCCTTTTTAAATGTTGAGATTTTATTTCGGGCTATTTGTTTTCTGCGGTTCCATTGCTCCCACAACTACTTGGTGGAAACCTGCATTCAATTCGCATCGAAGGCTTAATTTATTTTTGTACAAGCATCGTTTTTTTATCATTGGCAGGCTGTTTATTTTGCTAACGATGATATGGTTTACAGGTTTTATAAGAGAGATGAGTAAATTAATCATTTCTGGTGTCCAGTTGCTGGATCTTTTTCTTTTACTCTCAAATTCCATTATTACTAAACACAAATCACTTTTACCTTTTGCATATTATTTCACAGAACAGATAAATGACCTGCCAAAGATAAACATAAAAATTTGATTCACAAATAGATAAACATTACGATGATACCAGACTCAGACAGTTTTTGTTTTTGTTATCTGATTTCGTGTCCTTATATGAACGTGAAACCAACAACAACAAGTCACTTTTTATTTAGTGCTCGACTTTAAACATGGATTTCCGTGTATTAACGTATTGCTAACGACTAAACTGGAGATTAAATTCATTATTGGTATGCGGATTTTCTAAAATCTTCAGGTTTTCTTTTAACCTTAGCACTAAAATTCATTATTAGTAAGGCCCATTGTAATTCATTTTTTGATGAACCACATAGATAAGTACGGCTTAAGCCAAATTTAACAAACGGCCGGCGCGCGGGCGGCACAAATCCATTAAAATAAATAAATAAATACAATTTTTACTTCTTTTGAACCAAAAAAAGTGAGACGTAATGAAAATACCTATAGAAATCGAAAAAATACTATGAACAATTTCAGTACATTTAATACTTATTTGTGTACCATAAAATGGCACCACAGAAACACTTGCCTTCAGATGTGATTTTAGTGCACGTGCCCCGGTTCTGTATGTCAGTCGTTAATTTAGCGAATCGTTAAAAAATGGAACAGATTGTTCCCTCGTTAACGATCCTGGAAAAGTTTGTGTTCTGTAACTACAATCGTTAACTCAAATTTGCGTCGTTAATTGAACTGGAATTTCCAGTGGAAATCGTTAAAATTGACATTTCTTTCAAATAATAAAATATTTATAATAAACGAATTTTCTTTATTCTTTTTTCTTTCAATAATGGGGCACGATGTCGTCTTAGTAAGGCAAGAAAATATCGAAAGTTAAATTGACGATACCGAATGTTTAGTCATTGTATTTCTATCTAGCTAGTACCCGCGAGATGACAATCCGATTGTGGTGCCATCTTGAGATCTGGCGCAAAAGCTAATTTTTCCCAATATCAAACTATGTACAAAAAATAGCTCTTGCGCCAGATCTCAAGATGGCACTAGGATCGATTTTCATTTCGCGGGTACTAGGTAACAGAAATACAATGTGTTTAGTTTGCAGTACGTGTGCTCTATCATTTATCCCATCCTTACATATTTTTTCTTTTATTTTCAGTCATTCGTCTGTGCAATGTACAAAAAAAAGCATAAGATGCATCCATTCTTCCAACTCATCGCAAATTGTGTGCAACCTCTGTGTCGAGGCATATCCTCATAAGCTAATGCTGCTGCCACCACAGTACCGAGCCCAAAAAAGTAGTCTCGAAAAAAGAAGAAGATTCTTTTCTTCCTCATCTAGCTCGGAGAGTTCTAGCTCTGTGTCGAGTGAAGAGGCCATTTCACAGATGCCCAAGCCGTTGAAATCAAGCAGGAAATAAAAAAAATAAAAAAAGGAAACGCTGTTGTCTGTTTAGGAAAGCAAGAAAATATCGAAAGTCCAATTATTGACGATACCGAGTGTTTAGTTCGCAAGCGAACGCGAGAACTATCCTGACTCGGAAAAATTGCCAACGTGAAGATTGGAAACGCTATTGCAAGGAATACGCAGGGTTGGAAAAAAAACATGTTTTTTTTTAAAAGAACAAAACACTATGTTTTTTTTGTCAAACAAAAAAAACATTTGTTTAAAACAGTTTTATATGCTGTTTTAATTACTTTGTTTAAAACATGTTTAAAACATGTTTTAAACATGTTTTATATGCTGTTTTAAACATTTTCAAATATTTATATATATATATAAAAATGTAATCTTGTTCGTGTGTAACCGCATAACTCGCAAACGGCTGGCAGATTTTGCAATTTTTTTTTTTATTTTGTTCGTGTTAGTCTGTAGATGCATCTTAGGGAAAATTTGTTTAAATTACTAGCGGACCTACGCTTCGCTGCACAGACATTGTTCTGTAAATGGATTTTCATGGTTAATACTATTGTATTCAGTGATGATTTCTGTGAAAAAAAAAATTGGAAATACCTTATGGGAGAGTGGGAAAACTGGAAAAACCAAACAAAGGTCGGGAATTTTTTATGCTTGGAAAATTTTTTGTTTCAAAATGGGTTTTCAAATGGAAAAATGAAATTTGTTGATGAAAAACTCGGAAAACTTCGCGGGGTCAGCTAGGTATATAATATAAGAAGAAAGGTTGCAGTTACAGTTATTTTGGACCGACCGACCGACGTTGGTGGTGTTAAACTATAGACTATGGATTCTTTGCTAAGGCGAGTACAGTTGACTCTCAGTCGCTCGTAGGTCACAGCTCGCAGATCGCAGTCGGTCGCAAGTACTGCTACTTGGGACCAAGATCAGTGAATTTTTATTTTTGAAGGCGAATGGGCTAACGACGACACCGACGTTGTCTTTCTTTGATATGTTAGTACTGCCTTGCTATTTTTCAGTCGCAGCTAAAGTTATTTTGGACCGACCGATGTTGATGGTGTAAAACTAAAGGCGAGTGCATTCGAATCCTTCAAATGGGACCGACGACCGGGTAAATAAGGTCTATATTTGTTGTTGTCGACAAATGTGTAATTGTCGTCATGTTTCATGCAAAAAAAAAACGTAAAATCAAAGTAAGGTGGTGTGTGATGTGTTTTGCAAGAAAACAACCAAATTTAAAACGTCGGATGAGCAATGATATTACTTGTTTTTTTTAATGTGTTTTAAACAGTTTAAAACAGTTTTAAACAGTTTATGTTTTAAACAAAATGTTTTTTTTTATGTTGTGTTTTAAACAGTGTTTTAAACATTTGTTTAAAACAAATGTTTAAAACATTGCCAACCCTGGGAATACGTCAACCTGTACAGTTTCGTGTGTTGAATGTGCTGCGACATTGGGTGAATCATCTTTTTATGATTTCGAAAAGGATCCGATATTGCAGGAAACACTGTTGCACTTTTTGGAGAATGTCAATGGCAAATCGATGAAGAAATGTGTTGATTCGGTAATTAAGATTGTTCAAAGAAAGGTATTTATCAAGTGAGTTTATTATAACCAATAATAAAATATTTTTCTCTTCTCTCTTCATAGAAAAACGAACATGAAAAAAGTCAAAAGCAAATAACATTCGCTTACGGCAACGGCCCTCCACCCATCGAACAGCATCTCCAAGTACAAAACTCTGAAATCAATATACTCACACTGCATCCTCTGGAGCTCGCTAGGCAAGCAACTCTCCTCGAATTTGAACTCTACAACAATGTCAAACCCTCGAGTTTGTCGGGTCCTGGCGGAGATGCAAATTTACGTGCGATAATTGAAAATTGATAAGTTTGTTCGTTGTCCTGATGGAAGTATAACGAAAAAGAATGTTTAAGGTAAAATCTTTAATCCAAATTCAAAGAGACTCAAAGTACAAAGATTTTCTTTTTGTTCAGTGTGCTCGAGGAACCTACCAAGATGCAGCTTTGAATGTTTGTAAATTGTGTCCAGTGGGAACTTATAATTCGGAGTATGGCCAAACTGCGTGTTCCAAATGTCCTCCACGTCATACGACTAGGGCGTTTGTATCGAACTGACTACAAAGGTACGTTTTTTTTGGGTTTTTACAGTTTTGAAATAATCCTTACAATCGTCCTGCTTACAGCTGAATGTCCTCCTGGTACATGGGCCAAACTGCGTCAAAAACCCCGCCGAAACTCCCCAGGATCGAGGTTCTCGCACAGTTTTATGCCATTTTGTAGAAAATGTGCCGCTGGTGACTTTCAGCCAGCCTACAATCAAATAACGTGTCACCAGTGTCCGGAAGGGCTTACATCATTACGTGGGGCAGTATCTCTCGACGACTGGGATCACTACTGAAACAAGCGTCTCGACTTGGCCGGAGCACTACTGGCGTTCTTATTCAGAGGATTATTCAAGAATCTCGACCTGCGAAAGCTCTGTGTACGTCTTCGAAATCACAGAAGAACAAGTTTTGACGCGGAACTAGAGGCTAAATATACGACGATTATGCAGGGCACAGGAAGCAACATGGAGGTGTGCAAGAACTGCGAGCAATTGTTTTATGATTGCCTATGCAAAGAATCTTCATTCAACGGAGAAGAAACTCTGTAAAAAGATATTTTAACAGCGAGTGCCTACGATTATTGTACTGTTGGAATTGAATCCGCACAAGAGGATATCAGCCCAAGAAGCTTTGGAGCATCCGTTTTTTGAGGAAGCTATTTGTGAGACTGCTGTGTAACCTCGCAGTCTGAGAGGTTCAACGCAATGGACTGGAATTATTTTGTTTTTGTATTTTGAGAAAGCAAGCAAATAAAAGAGAGATGGTTCGAAGATAATTGTAAACTTTTGCTGATTTTCTGAGCACAATCAGACCAGTTACCATACTTACTTACTTTAGGTGGCTCTTCAGTCCGTTGTCCTAGCTAGCTCGGTCCCTAGCTAGCTGTCTCCAGTTTTGCACTCCAGTTTGATTGAGGTCCGCTTCCATTTGTGTGCGCTACCTGAGTGGCGGTCTTCCTGTCCTTCTACGTCCCTCGAGAATAGTGTCGAAGGCTTTGCGGGCCGGAACATTGGTGTCTATGGGCTCTAAATGACTGAGCCATCTGAGTCTCTGGACCTTGACCCTTCTGGCTAGGTCCACGTCGTTGAACAACCCGTAAAGTTCTCTGTTGTATCTTCTTCTCCATTCCCCATCAATGCACACGGGGCCAAAGATGACCCGAAGAACTTTCCTGTCAAAACAGCCTAAGGCATTTGAAAACGTGTGCACCTACCATTCCATGCAATTTTTAATTTTGCAAGCCAATGCATTTTTCGAGTTTTGCATCATAAACTTTCTATTTTTCCATTCAATTCTCTACAGAAAAAAACAAACATCTGTTGGGCCGTTTAGGAGTCCATACCGGACATGCAAACAAACATTAACCTATTTTTACATCATTTACTTTTATTTGCAATAATATAAAGCAAAAAGACATTCGTATAATTAAATTTCAGGAGTAGAACCATCTCCGTCTACAGCGAATATGGTTATAATCTCCATAACCTTTTCATCCATCTCGGTGAGATCCGGGGTCCCATATAAAAATTTGGCCGTTGTTGTCGATTTTATGTCCGTCCAACACTAAAAAGAAATTTGTAAGACATTTTTCTTTAAAACTTTTAACTTTTACCTTCTTCCATTCGTCTATCGTTTTGATGTTGGGCCCAAGAGAGTTAAGCCGGTTGCTCAAAATCGCCCATAATTCTTGGGTGCACTGGCTCCCCTCGGCAGTCGAAATATGACCTTTGTTTTGGCCCGTAATTCCTGCAACACAGGTATTAATTGATAAGCCACAGTTACCATCTGCAAATTGAAGTGGGTTTTGTTAGCATTGATGTAGAGGAATCTCAATGAATTTTAATCCTACTCAAAAGCATTTAGAAATAATTGGATCGTTTGGGTTGGCCGATTGTGCTGCTTGGCGCTGTTGTTCAGTGCGTTGTTGCGATGGTCCTTCAGTTTGAATGCTTGGCGGTAGAGAACGGAGTTTTCGTCGTCGTTTGGCCATTTTCTGAAAATAAAAATGTTTTTATAAAATTTGAAACGGATGTCCAAAGCTTTTTGGGCTGATATCCTCTTGTGCGGATTCAAGTGCAACAGTGTCTCCTGCAATATCGGATCCTTTTCGAAATCATAAAAAGATGATCCACCCAATGTCGCAGCGCATTCAACACACGAAACTGTACACGTTGGCGTATTCCTTGCAATAGCGTTTCCAATCTTCACGTTGGCAATATTTCCGAGTCAGGATAGTTCTCGCGTTCGCTTGCGAACTAAACACTCGGTATCGTCAATAATTGGACTTTCGATATTTTCTTGCTTTCCTGAACGGACAACAGCGTTTCCTTTTTATTTTTATTTTTTTCCTGCTTGATTTCAACGGCTTGGGCATCTGTGGAATGGCCTCTTCACTCGACACAGAGCTAGAACTCTCCGAGCTAGATGAGGAAGAAAAGAATCTTCTTCTTTTTTCGAGACTACTTTTTTGGGCTCGGTACTGTGGTGGCAGCAGCATTAGCTTATGAGGATATGCCTCGACACAGAGGTTGCACACAATTTGCGATGAGTTGGAAGAATGGATGCATCTTATGCTTTTTTTTGTACATTGCACAGACGAATGACTCTGAAAATAAAAGAAAAAATAAGTAAGGATGGGATAAATGACAGAGCTAACTTACTGCAAACTAAACATTCAGTATCGTCAATTAAACTTTCGATATTTTCTTGCTTTACTAAGACGACATCGTCCCCCATTATTGAAAGAAAAAAGAATAAAGAAAATTATTTTATTATAAATATTTTATTATTTGAAAGAAATGTCAATTTTAACGATTTCCACTGGAAATTCCAGTTCAATTAACGACGCAAATTTGAGTTAACGATTGTAGTTACAGAACACAAACTTTTCCAGGATCGTTAACGAGGGAACAATCTGTTCCATTTTTTAACGATTCGCTAAATTAACGACTGAGATACAGAACCGGGGCACTGGGCTTTAATTTACAGCGGAACAATATCATTTTATTTTAAAGATTCTTTTCTATTCCAATAATTATTTTTTAATCATAATGCCAGATTCGGGAAATAGCTGCGTTGCCAAGGATTGTCGCTTACCTGACGACGACGAGATGGTTTCGTGTGAGACATGCAAGCGCTGGTGGCACTACAAGTGTGGAAGTTTTAATCCATCCCTGTATGATACAGAAACTCCCTGGTATTGCAATTCGGAGGATTGCAAGAGTGTTGAGAAAGACCCCGATCACTAGGAGGTAGATAGAGACAGTGATGCTGGACTTTTATCTTCCGTCGACGCTCTAATTGAGGCGGCCAGGTCAGCGCAGTCGACTGTAGTGGAGCGTGAAAGAGAAATTGCTGGTTTGAAAGAGGAGATGGAAAGTTTGAGGTTACAACTAGTTGGAAAGACACGTGGTCCTCCAGAGGTTAAAGTTTAAGGAAGCTTTCCATCAACAGGTTAGAAGCAATCCGAGAGATTGACGATAGGCGCAAAGAGATGTTGGTAGGTTCTTCTGGGGCTCACTCCACTCCTCTGTCAGGAAAGCCCACTCAAACGAAGGTTCTCGAAAACCAACAGACAGCAAGCCATCATGAGGGCTCACATGACAGTTCATGTCAATCGGTAGATATGGCGAATTTACTTACGATCTTAAATCGTAGTCAGGTCCAAGACTTTCCTTCGTTCTCAGGCCATGATAAAAAAGAGTCTCGACAGGAAACGGATTGTGGCAGTTCAAAGTGATGCCTTTTGGACTGTGCAATGCTCCAGCGACTTTTGAGCGCCTTATGGAATGCGTCCTGCAAGGACTCACTTGGAAATCTTGCCTGGTCTATTTGGATGACGTCATCGTATACGGGAAAACATTTGACGAACATTGTACAAATCTGAGAGCCGTGTTTCAAAGACTTCGAGAAGCCCACCTCAAGCTCAATCCAGAAAAGTGTTCACTCTTCAAAACCGAAGTGAAATACCTGGGACATATCATCTCATCCCAAGGAGTTAAGACGGATCCTGATAAGGTTGACACCGTGAAGAATTGGCCAACACCACAGGACAAACATCAACTCCGAAGCTTCCTGGGTCTAGCCACCTACTATAGGCGCTTCGTCAAGAATTTTGCTGAGATCGCCAAGAGTCTACATCAGCTAACGGAAAAGGGAAAGCAGTTTAAATGGTCAGGTGAGTGCGAGCGCAGCTTTCAAGAGCTCAAGCAACGCTTGTGTAATGCACCAGTGCTGACCTACCCGACTCCAGGAAAACCGTTCATCATTGATGCTGATGCCAGCAATGTTGGGATTGGTGCTGTATTGTCACAGGTACATGATGGCGAAGAAAAGGTGGTTGCCTATTACAGCAAGGTACTCTCGAAGTCGGAAAGAAACTATTGTGTGACCAGAAGAGAACTTCTTGCACTGATTTTGGCAACAAAGCACTTCCATAAGTATCTCTATGGACAGAAGTTTCTTCTCCGAACCGACCATGGAGCACTAAACTGGCTTTTGAATTTCAAGAATCCAGAGGGTCAAGTGGCGAGATGGATTGAGAGGCTGCAGACGTACGATTATGAAATTCAACATCGGAAGGGGAAGCTTCACTCAAATGCTGATGCACTGTCTCGGAGACCATGTAAGCAAGACTGTAAGCATTGCAGACGCCAAGAAGAAAAAGAAGTGGTTACTGTCCTACGAACCAGAACCGATCCCATTTATGGCTGGAGCAACGACGAGTTGAGGAAGGCTCAACAAGAGGACCCAGATATTGAACCCATCCTCGCATGCAAGGAACACCAGGAAAAACCGGAATGGGCTGATATCTCCGACAGAAGTCCGGCTCTAAAGGCCTATTGGGCACAGTGGGACTCGTTGCATGTCCAAGAAGGTGTCCTTCGACGTAAGTGGGAATCAGCAGATGGAAAGTCCTATGTAATGCAGCTAGTCTTACCAAGATCGAAGATTATGGACGTTCTGCGAGAGATGCATGATGGAGTTTCGGGAGGCCATCTAGGAGTAAACAAGACGCTAGAAAAGGTTCGACAACGATTCTATTGGCTACATGCAAGGGAAGATGTCGAGAAGTGGTGCCGAAAATGTGATACCTGTGCTGCCACCAAAGGCCCAAACAAAAAGAATCACAGCCAAATGCAGCAGTATAATGTCGGATCACCCTTTGAAAGGATTGCAATAGACGTGGCGGGTCCATTTCCGGAAACAAATAATGGAAATCGTTATATTCTGGTCGTCATGGATTACTTCAGCAAGTGGCCTGAAGCATACGCCATTCCGAATCAAGAAGCCAAAACAGTCGCAGACCAAATTGTGTTCAACTGGGTGAGCAGATTCGGTGTTCCATTAGAACTGCATTCCGACCAGGGAAGGAACTTTGAATCAAACATATTCCAGGAAGTTTGTGGGCTTCTTCACATCAAGAAGACAAGAACAACACCACTCCACCCACAATCTGATGGCATGGTCGAACGGTTCAACCGAACCCTTAAGGAACATCTTTGCAAAGTTGTGGACGACAACCAGCGAGATTGGGATCGACACATTCCACTGTTTTTGATGGCGTATCGAAGTGCAAGACATAGCTCAACTGGCCATACACCGTCTGAGATTTTGATGGGAAGGAACATCAGATTGCCGAGTGAAATTAAATTTGGATGTCCCACGTCGGAACCGCAAGCCGAGGATGACTACTTGGATGACCTCAGAGAAAGACTCCTTCAGATCCACGACGATACTAGGTCAAAAATAAAGATGTCCAGTGACCGAATGAAGACACGCTACGATATACGAGCGACAACAACAGAGTTCCAAGCAGGAGATCGAGTGTGGCTTTACAATCCCCATCGACAAAAAGGGTTGTCACCGAAACTTCAACGGGACTGGGAAGGTCCATATACAGTGATTAGCAAAATCAACGACGTCGTGTACCGGATACAAAAAGGAGTCAGAGGTAAACTTAAAGTCGTACATCGCGACCGACTACATCGCTACAGTGGTGATGAAGATGATGGATTTGTTCGGGACGATCAATCCTAAGGAGGGGGCAATGTAATGTGTATACACTTTATTTACGCTCTGTATTTCCTTCTATTGTAATGTCTATTACTAATGTGTATACTTTATTATCTCTTACTCTCTGTATCTCTTTCTATATTTAATGTACACACTTTTCTTACTCTCTTTACTTACTCTGTATCTCTTTCTATATTTAATGTACACACTTTTCATTACTCTCTTTACTTACTCTGTATCTCTTGTTTATTTAATGTACATACTCTCTTTACTTAATATCGTTTAATTGTAGTAGTAAACACTCGTGAGGGGCAATAATTAATTAAGATTAAGAGAAACTTTTTGTTTAGCATTAAGAACGTTAGCCCCTACAAAAATCCCAGTATTTTCTCTCGAACTTTCAGCTTCCCCAAGAAACAATAGGAACCAATAGTAGTTTCTAGAACCCATCATTTTTGATATAAATAGCCGGTTGGTGGCGAGGCGAATTAATGAATTGTGAACTGCGATAAAGAAAAGTACTCTGTGGTTGCAAAGTTATAATTGAAAGTGTTGAATAAATAAGTTTGTGAGTGATTTGAATAAAGTGAATTTGTGTTTTATTTAAAAAGTGAATAAGTTTTAATTGTCGGACCAAGCCGAATATTACAATATTAACGAACATTCGATTCTCATAATACAGTGAGATCCAACTTCGAAAAACGTGTGACATTAAAGTCGAATGTAAGGTTCTCGATTCGCCAACCGTAATACGAAAATCCTACACTCACATGTTTTTCAGTTCGACTCGCCAGCGGTAATTGGGGCCTAAGATACAGGTGAGCTGCTTCTAAGCATATTTTTAGTTTAGAATTGAGATGTGTGTTTTATTAGCACTAGGTTTCCAAGAAAGAAGATCTACACAGCAACCTGGCGATCTCCTGATGGTCGAACCACCAACCAAATCGACCATGTGCTAATCGGCGCAAGGCACGCATCCAACATCCTGAACGTGCGCACTTTCCGAGGAGCAAATGTCGACTCTGACCACTTTCTGGTAGTGGCTAAGTTTAGAGCTCGAATATCAAACGACAAAAAAACACGTGCAGCCCAAAGAAAGAAGTTCAACATCGGTTGCCTTAGCACATCAGAGAATGCCAGAGACTACAGCGAGCGCCTGAGCGAGCGACTCTCCGCCGTCCTCCCAAATACTACAGACGTCAACACACTGTGGAACTAATATCGAGAAGTAATAAAAAATGTAGCCGAGACCACCATAGGTTACCAGCCACCCCCGAAAAAGAACCCGTGGTATGATGATGAGTGCGTGACATTGAAAAGAGAGACGGAAAATGCACGCCTGCAGATGCTGCAACGGAAAACAAGAGCAGCAAGGGAAGAGTACCGCACGAAAAGGAGAAATGAGAAAACGACCCTGCGAAGAAAGAAAAGAGCATCCGCAGTTTCTCAGCTCAAAGATCTAGAAGAGTCTCGGGCCAAGAACAACACCCGGCGTTTCTTTAAAAGGTCGAAGCAATTAGCTTCTGGTTTCAGAACCGGGACACAAGCTCTTCGAAACAGTGAAGGAAACCTAGTCACCGAAGCACATGGAATTGTAGATGTTTTCAAGCAGCACTTCCAGCAGCTGCTGAATGCGCAAAATGTCGAGCAAGATAATGACGAAAGAGAAGCAAAACCAGTCAATGAAGACCCAGTCCCAGCCCCCAGCAGAGAAGAGGTAGAAAGAGCCATCCAAAAGCTAAAAAATAACAAGGCCGCAGGGTCGGATGGCATACCCGCGGAACTCTTTAAACATGGAGGAGATGTTTTGATGAACCGCATGCACCAGGTCATCACCAAAGTGTGGGAGGAAGAATGCATGCCCACTGACTGGTCGATAAGCTCCATATGCCCCATCTACAAAAAAGGCGATCCGATGTTATGCAAAAACTACCGTGGCATATCCCTGCTTAATGTTGCATACAAAATCCTATCCAACGTACTGTGTGAGCGTCTTAAACCTTTCTGCAACACAATAATCGGCACGTACCAGTGTGGCTTTAGGCCAGGCAGAACAACGATAGACCAAATATTCACACTGAGGCAGATCCTGGAAAAGACCAACGAATTTCAAGTCGAAACCCACCATCTTTTCATCGACTTTAAAGCTGCTTATGATAGCATCCACCGCCAAGAGCTTATGATTGCGATGTCTGAATTCGGGATCCCGAACAAACTGATCCAGCTGTGCCGCATGACGCTAAACAATACGCAGTGCAGTGTGCAAATGGGTAACAGCTCATCCGAGTTATTCCAAACTTGCGCAGGGTTTAGACAAGGAGATGCGTTGTCATGTGACTTCTTCAACATAGTCCTGGAGCAGATAGTGCGCAAGGCAGGTGTGAGCACGGAGGGCACTATCTTCAACAAATCCACCCAGCTCCTAGGCTATGCGGACGACATAGACATCATCGGTCGATCCAAGAGAGCTGTGCTTGAGGCCTTCACAGCGATTGAAGAACAGGCGAAACTAGTTGGTCTTGAAGTGAATGAGGACAAAACAAAGTACATGTTATCAACAAACAAAGCAACATCTGTCTACCGCCTAGGACAAAACGTCACTGTTGGTAGCAGCAATTTCGAGGTAGTTAAGGAGTTCACCTACCTTGGAACAAACATCAATCCCACGAACGACACCTTAGTGCAGATCCGAAGAAGAATCACCCTAGCGAACCACTGCTGCTTCGGTTTGGCCAAACAACTGGGTTCAAAACTCCTCACTCGAAAGACAAAGTGTCTGCTATACAAAACTTTGATTTTACCAGTCCTACTCTACGGCGCCGAGTGCTGGACGATAAGTAAAAAAGGGGAATTGATACTGGGCACGTTCGAAAGAAAAATTCTTCGACGGATTTTTGGTCCCGTATGCGACGATGGCGAATGGAGAAGAAGATACAACCGAGAACTGTATGAGCTGTACCAAGATGTGGATGTAGTCCAGAAGGCCAAGAAAAGACGACTACATTAGCTCGGCCACATCGAGCGAATGGACGACAACGCTCCAGCCAAGAAAGTCTTCTCATCCCAGCCCCCAGGTTCAAGACGACAAGGAAGACCGAACCTACGGTACAAGGACCAAGTGACTGCGGATGCCAGAGCGCTTGGTCTCGGTGACTGGAGAGTGCATGCGAGGGATCGTTCACGATGGAAGACTGCAGTATCTAGGCTGTGACCCTTCATGGATCGTGAGCCGGTAAAGTAAGTAAGTAAGTAAGTAAGTTTTATTACTACAGATTTTTTGTTAAAATCGAATTTTGGCTAAATTGGGTTCTATTACTAAGGGCCATTGGTTTTTTCTCGATGACCTTGAGCCAGCTGTTTTGTTATACCTACCGGTAAAACCTCCGAACCTCAGCATTCACTTGAATTGACGACTTAAGAAGCCGTCGTTCCTCTCTCTCTGTATGCCTCCTACTTGGCTGTCTCCGCCTGCCTATATTCTTCGTCAAACTGTTTTCTGGCAATGTTGCAACTGGTCCTCGATACTTGATGTTGGCGGAATAGTACTCCTTAGAGGTAACTTGAAACTCGATCTTGCGATTGTAATCGTCCAACGTCAAATTTTCTTGCAGAATTTCCTCGTTTTGTACTTTTTGATACAACACCGCTAGCTTAAAAAATGCAACGAGGGCAGAGTACGAGCAAGGTCTATTTACCAAAAAGAAAACACCTAGTACTGCAACTGCAACATGCAAACCCACATTTAGGGTTCAAACAGAAGCACCGTTCTTATCTCACGTAACAAACTGTCACTTTGAACGTGACGTCAAAACTGAAATTTTGTAATTGCAGGCAAACAAACTTTTAAAATTTTAAATTAAAAATAAGGAAAAGACAGAACAATTATGTTTTCATTTAATTATCCTCCGAATAATCCCACCGATGATCATTTTGCAAATATAAACAACATGAAGAACATCGAATGTATATTCCCCAATTGCGAACTATCAATAAATGTCCGCTCCAATGGAATATCCACCAAAAAGCAGTGCTTTGTTTATGCCGAAAAAATTGATTTCAAAGGATTAATTGTAAGTACGCGTGTTAGATCTACTTATCTCCATCTAACAATTCTCCATAAAAAAAACTGCAGCAACTCCGACTAGCCGAAAAGTCTGATCATCGCAGGATGTTCATCTCAACCATCGATACAAATTCCTTCAACGAACTGAAACAGGATCAATCATTGCATGTAACGTTTTCAGGATTTGTCGAGAATTTGATAAAGATCCTTCAAGACTGTCAACGTGGCCAGTTGGAGGTGGACTTAATCAACAGCGCGAATGATAACCAAATGAAACTGCAGTTCTATGAAATGCGTTCGTTTAAGAATCTTGTTCACCTGTGTTTGCCCATTAAGCCAGCTCCACTGGATGTGATACTCTTTTATATGAACAACGTCTTGCACAATTTGCAGAAGAAGAACGCCACAATCGAAAGTAGCATGCAGTGTATCCAACACGAACTCAATTCGCATATCAGTCGAATGTCTCAATTGGAAGTCGAGAATTCCAAATTGAGAGAATCTCTACTCGAGAACAGTAAAGCGATGACTAGCAGGCATCAGGAGGAGATCCAGCGCATGCAAGAGGCCCTCAAGAAGTCCTCGGATCACAGACATTCCGACAACGAGCGGCACATGATGGCCATGCAAGCCTTGCAAGCTCAACTTGACAAAGCGCTCCAAGATAAGGCAAATCTGTACTCGGAAAAATGGTAAGACAGTTTAAGAGAACCCAAAATACACCAATCGAAAACCCTTTACTTCCAGCCATGAGACAAAGCGATGTGACAATTTGCGAAATGAGATTGCGTCGCTTAAGTCGTCGATTTCATCGTTGAAGGACCAAAACGAGAAGCTTGTGTCGGATATGGCGGCGCTAAAAAATATCGAGAGGAAAAACGACATGCATATGATGGACTCGAGGAAGCACATTCACGAGCTGCAGGATAAAGTCAAGAAGTTCGACAAAATGAAGGTATTTCTGGGTTTGGCACAGTTCATACCGAAATGACGATTCTCAATGTTTCTGTTTTGCAATCCGAACAGTCTGATTTGCTAGCCGAGCTGGAAGCAGAGAAAAAGATTTGCCAAACCAAGCGGCAGGCACTGGAAATGGCCACCGAGGAGATCTCAAAAGCTAACGAAATCATTGCCAAGCAGAGTCAAGAGATCATGAAAAACAAGAAGACAATTAGTCTGCGGACCGAAGTGGCCTTACAACAAGAGAAAGTCATCCGCGAAAAGGACAAACAACTTATCATTCAGGAAGAAAAGATTCAGGGACTGCAGCGGGCGATAGAGGGTCTGAGAAAGGACATCCCTATGCAATTGGAGTCAATGAAACACTTCGCTGATTCCATTGAGAACAAATACAGTGAACGTATGCTCCTCTGCAATTGCATGTCACAAATGATAATAGAACTTTTGATTCTTACAGAAATAACGGCTCTTAACCAGAAACTCTCATCGACGAGTAAGGATCGAACACCGGGAAGACGAACAATCAGATAGCGAATCATGTTAAAAATTTAGTATTTATTGTAGTTTATTGTATAATAAAATCTTTTTACTCGACAACGTCCTCAGATGGTCTTGCTTCGATAGCCGCACCCACATTGACAACTTGCGAGAGATCCAGGTTCTTTTTGAGTCTTTCGCGAATCAGCTCGGCGATAGCTTTCTGGGTGCGTCTATCGAGTTTTTCTAGCTTTTTGGCAACGTCACGTTTGAGATCCCAATCCAGCTTGCGTGGCGCCAGATTGGCTATGTCGATTTCTTCAATAACATTTGGAGTCTTGAGCAGTTCAAGCTGTGATTCGACTTCTTTTTCGATCTCACCGGCTGGACCTTGTTCGAGAACTACTTCGCTGAGGTTTTCATCTTGAGGTTTGTAACTCCGGAATATTGGCCTGTGGAATACAAGGTAAATTCATGACTAGGTTAGATGGAAAGGCGAACAAAAGCAAATTTACTTGGGTATTTCCGTGGTGTCACTTGTAGCATCTTCGCCTTGCTGTGCTACTTCTCTCAGTCGTTTCAGGCGTTCTTTCCTTTTAAGGGATTCTTCGGTAAGGGATCCAATTTGCTTTTGATTGTTATTTGTGTTTTCCATGTTTCGTTTGTTTTTTTTTTTTAATTTAATTTGATTTTATTATTATTTTATTTTATTTCTTAAAAATTCGCTTGTTTACAAACTCAAATGTCAAAATTTCTCTGAAAAACGTTTACGAGCAAACGAAAACAGGGATGTTATAAGGTTTCAAATACTCTTGTGCTTTCGATTGGAAATAACAATCAATTTTTTCTTAATCCGAAATTTAAACTAACATTTGAATTATAAAAAAAGTGTAAGATTTTTATCGTTTTATTGAAAATTTGTGAGGAAATAGGTCTTGAAATGTTTCTACTCTTTCATTCATTCGTCCTTGATTGGTCGTTCTTATGTGATTAGTCGTTTACTCTTGGAATGAAATTTTAAAACAGATATTACCAATGGAAAACCCTACTAAAGTGCTCTTGAAACTTGAAAGAACACTGAACGCATCCCTTCTAGCTGACATCATCCTTCAGCTGATGTGATTTAAACAAAAAAAATAAAGTAAAAAAGTTGCCGACGATTTTTAACCGAAAAAGGGGATTCCTAAAACAATCTACAATTAAAAATCTTATTAAAAAAATGTTAATAGGCACAGTTGTTATAATATCTACGTTATTTGCATTGCCAGCGTGTGGTTTCGATTCTTGGGTCGAGCCAAATGCGTGGGAACTTCATGCACGTACAGAAGCAATATCAGATTCGTGTCCAGTCTGTGACGCACCTGAAGTTACGTGTCCTGTTTGTGATGGCTCTAGCCATGATGAGCTAGTAACAACTTTGTATTACAAAGCTCTGGTCAATGCACTCTTAAACAGGAAATATTACAAGGTGACAAAAATGATTTAAACATGTGTACAAGGGTTCAGATTCATAACCGGTTTCTGTTGTTTCTTCATAGAAAAACCCTCAGAATGGCAATTTGGAAAGAGTGATCCACCTATCCCTGTCGAATGCCCAAATGAAGGCCGTTGAAAACTGGACAGATTTACGAGATTTAAATGCCGTCGTGTCCTTAGTTCTTTCACGTGCCAGAGAACTTGAACTCGACATTAAAACCAAAGAACACGAGAGTAAGAGTTCATTTTCCTTTATTTTTGGATGGCTGTCCACTCTGTTTAGTTATTTGTTTGGATGGCTTTGGAAGTTTTCGAAGTTTGTTTTTCATCTTTTTTCCAACAATTCTGAGGTAAGAGAAATCATTACTAACTTGGTCCTCCAGATTAATGTTTTGCCATTTCTTTAGACTCGCTTCGTTTTGTCGGCAGTTGGGATTATGCTGGCTATGTATTTCGTCCATAAACGTTACAACAAGAACCTGATATTCTTGGTAGTTGGATTTATGTTCTTGTTTGGATACTTGTTCACCTATATCGAATGCAACAGAGTAAGTTCTTATAGAAAGTCTTCATTTTCAATGGTCGGAGGTCATAAACGACCTGTCTACCAACTCCCTTTTTAAATGAAGCCGCAGTAATGTAACTAACTCTCAATACAGCTTTCACTTTGAGGAATCGGACTGTGACTGCTTAGGATTCGTTTAAAATGCAGTAACCGCCAAAAGTGCTCAAATCACTTGCTTCTCATTAGGAGTACGAAGTATTTGATTGTTAAGTCTCTTCTCGATTTAATTTTTAATTTGAGTACAAGCAGTGCTTGTGCATGACACAACAGCATGAACAATGACATAAGCGCATAAGAACGCTGTACAAAAGTGTGAAAATTCTCCGAGAAGGAGAAACTGATTTAGCCAGAAGAGTGAGAATCCAACGACTTAGATGTTTTCGTCATGTAGAGCGAATGGAGTTCAGTGCTTCTTCGCAACCCCTAGAGAATCTTGCAGCAGAGGAAAACCGTAATCGGGTGGAAAACAAAGCTGGAAAAGGATTCCAATCTACTTGGAGTTCACAACTGGATCGCGTTTGCTGGGTGTTAGATTCGAAAACTTTAAGGGCCGGAGGATCGTATGACACTTTTATCCAACCAGATGCACTCTTCGGCATACCAGCGATTTCGCTATTATGGCCGAGTGAATCCTAGCACTTTTGGAGATGTTTTGAAACTCTCGTTTTCTTTGGGTCCCAATCTTAAGTTTAACTCCAAAATAAGGCCAAACCGTTTCTTTAATAACTGGGACTATAGACATTTCTGTTAATTCAATCTGGAGAGTTATTATCCTTACTTAGTCGGCTCATGTAGAATCTCAGCCTGAGACACAGCAGTTTTCCATCAGGATCAGTCTTCGCATGCATTTCTCAGTCGTTGAAACCAAGCGCTCTGGCATTCGCAATTACTTGGTCTTTGTACCGGAGGTTCCGTCTGCTTGGGCGTCTCGAACCTGCGGGCTGCGAAGAGAAGCCTTTCTTGGCTGGAGCGTTGTTGTCCATGTGGCCCAGCCAATGTAGTAGTCTTTTCTTGGCTTACTGGACTACATCCCGTAGCTAAGTTGGTTGCTAAGCAGAACGTCGTTGGTTCGAGTCCTACTCAGGCCAAGTTTTTATTTCATCTTTCACGGGTACTGCCTCTTGCGAAGACCTGACAAAGCTTCCAAGAGTATCAATCTGTCATGAAAAAGTGCTTCTCAACTTTGCCGTTCTTAATCGGCGTTAAATTGTAGGTCCCCTCAATTCTTCACACGCACTCAGAGAATTGTTGATGAGAGTAAGCCACTTAGGCCTTGGCTCTTCAAGAGCTGTTGCGCCACTCTATTTATTTACTGGACTACACCAACATCTTGGTACAACTCGTACTGTTCGCGGTTTAACCTTCTCTTCCATTCGCCATCGTCGCATACAAGACCGAAACTCCGTCGAAGAATTTTTCTGTCGAAGATGCCCATTATCATTCCCCTTTTTTTACTTATCGTCCAGCACTCGGTGCCGCGCCGTAGAGTAGAGCAGGACTGGTTACATCAAAATCCTGTATAGTAGGCACTTTGTCTTTTGAGTGAGGGGTTTTGAACCAAGTTGTTTGGCCATTTGGTAAATTCTTCTGTCATCATTCACTTTGAGAACAACGAGCTTCGCCTGTTCTTCAATCGCTATGAACGCCTCAAGCATAGCTCTTTGGGAGCGACCGATGATGTCTATGTCGTCCGCATAGCTTAGGAGCTGGGTGGATTTGTTGAAGATAGTGTTTTCCGTGCTCAGACCAGCCTTGCGCACTATCTGCTCCAGGACTTTGTTGAAGAAATCACATGACAGCGCATCTCCTTGTCTGCAGGGCTTAGACTAGTTTGAAACAACTCAAATGAGCTATTACCCATTTGCACGCTGCACGCGTCATGCGGCACAGCTGGATCAGTTTGTTCGGTATCCCGAATCCAGACAACGCTATCATAATCTCTTGGCCGTGGTTGCTTATAGACCAGTCAGCGAACATGCATTCTTCCTCCCACACTTTGTTGACCTGTCACATGAGGTTCATCAAAACACCTCCTCCATATTTAAAAAGCTCCACAGGTATGCCTTCGGCGGACCTGTTATTTGTTAGCTTGTGGATCGCTGGGTCTTCATTAACTGGTTTCGCTTCTTTTTCGTCACTGACTCGCTCGACATTATCAGCAGCTGCTGTAAGTGCTGCTGGAATACATCTATAATTCCCTATGCTTCGGTGACTAGGTTTCCTACACTGTTTCGAAACTAGAAGCTAATTGCTTCGACCTTTCAAAGGAACGTCGCCGTCGGTCGGGTGTTGTTCTTGGCCCGTGACTCTTCTAGATCTTTGAGCTGAGAAACTGCGGATGCTTTTTTATTCCTTCGCAGTCTTTTTCTTTCCTTTTTTACTTCCTCCTCAACCCTATTTCTTTTCTCTCGGTTCTTCATCCAGTGTTTTCGACTGCGTAATATTAATAAAAAGGAAAATATTAAAAATTTCAGAAACTTGAAGTGGAATCGTTTATCGAATTCACCAGAGAGACTGAACCCGAGGAACCGAATTTCATAATGAAATTTCTTGGCGGCATCTTTAGAACATCAAGAAAGGAGCAAGCCATCGAGAAAATTAAGTATGCCGCAGTATTGAATTTAAACAACAACAATTGGTTTTGATTTTGTTTTTTTTTTTTCATCAGAAAAGATGCAAAAATAAAAATGCCCTTCTGCCGTCCTGACGATGTAGTGATAATGTATTTTAACGACATGTTCTTCGGCCAACTGCAAGTGGTTGTTGAGAAAATTGCCCAATCAATGCACATTATTCAAGGTGGGGGTTTGATTTATTTGTTTGTCTATGAACATCTTTTAACGCATTTATTTATTTTTCAGATCAAGTTCCTTTCCCCTACAATTACATGGGAATGGTTGCTTTTCCGTTTCTCTTTTGGTTGCTAGTTCCGTTTGTGTTTCACTACCTTCTAAACCCAACAACATGGTATAACATTGCTAGAGGTTTTAGTTCTGCGCCACAAGGAACGAACAACAACCATCATGCCCATCAAGGAGATCGTCTTTCAGGAGAAAACCTTGAAAATTTCCTTGCTGCTATTAGGAATGCTCGCAAAGATGATGAAAAACTGAAGCATTCTGCAGTTGAGGATGTTAAAGATAAGCTTCCGGCGATTGGTGAAAAATCAAATGAAAGTACAGATGAGTCTTCCAAGATTGAAGCAAAGGATGACAGCTTATGTGATGAAAAAACTCCCAATGGTGATTGCAATGAAAATTTAAGCCAAAGTCAAAATGAAAAAAAGAAACAAAATGCAAGTTCAAGTTCATCGTCAAGTACTTAAAAAGGAATTTGTCATTTAAATGGAGTCAAAATCTAGTGAAAGTGTATTGCTTTTGATACGAAATTATTTAATATTTAAAGTTTTAAATTTAATGTTTTTTTACATTGTGTTTTACATTTGTTACATACATTTAAGCTCAACACTCAAAAATTGAAACTCTAAACTGGCTTTTGAGATTTTTTTTAAATAAAATAAAAACTGTGTATTTTAAATTATTGAAGAGCAGCTTGTTTATTTATTTATATTTTAAACAATTTAATCTTTTAAACAATTTATTAATTTCGATTTATTACACGTTCAGTCCAGTTAATTTATTAAAAACAACAATCGAATCAAATTATTTTCACACTTTCAAAATAATGTACGCACCGGTTCGAAGTCAGATATTAGCTTTGTTCAGCGAGAAAAAAGACAGCACAGTACAGCACAGTACAGCACTGCTGCATGAGAAATGTCAGAACAGTTTGGAACACAAAATGTGTTCTACCTAAAAAGATGTAACAGAAAATCCTGTCCTAAACTGTTCCAAACTGTTCTAGACAGACTCAATGAACAGCAAATCAGAACAGTTTGGAACAGCAATAGTGTCAATGAACACCAAAAAGCTGTACTTTTCTGTTCCAAACTGTTCCAAAGTGTGCAGAACAGTGTCGCTGAACATACAGTGCCTTGCATAAGTATAACCGCACCCGAAAAAATGCATTTAAAAGAAAACCTACAATAGGAGTGACTCCTTACTATTTTTTTTATTGAGTTGCATCACTGATCAAGCAAATTGAGAAGAAAATAAAGTACCGTTATTTCCTCTCCTGGTGTTTAAAAATTAAAAACAGATTTTGTTGTATTCAAATCTCTTTGAAGCTGCATTCAGTCAAGTTCTTTCAAATAAATAACAACAATGCCACGTGGTACGCATTCAAGCAAAATTGAAAAACGCAAAATCTTGGCTTTTCGGTCAAGCGGCCTAAGTCTTAGGGCTGTTCTAATTTTTTTAAACATCCAGAATCTTATGGGACAAAAATAAGACCCGGGCGTCCGCAGAAGCTGACACGTCGCGACAAGAGGCGTTTAATCAATGCTGCATCCAATTCGGTGCATTCTTAAAGCAGTGGATTGAGGCACAAGTCCACACCGGACTGTAGCGCCACCTTAAATAAGTAAGTAAGTATTCAGAAATACTAATCCGATTAAAATAATTTTTTCACTTATAAAAACTACAATACTCTGGAGTAATATATGCTATATTTGACTACTAGCTGACCCAGCAAACGCTGCTTTGTCATAAAAATGATAATCTTCGGTTTCCCTAAACGATTCCGACTTCAAACAGCCCAAATTGAATTCGAAGCGTGGACTTACCTTTCGACGCAATCTAAGAAGCACAATTCTTTTTAAAAAAAAATCGTTGTATTATTATTTTAATGAAAGTATTTTCTTTATTTAAATTTATTTAATTGTATATCATTTTCAATATTTATATAATATTGTGTACCTATGCATATTATGTTTTTTAACAATAATAAGTACTTTAATTAATATGCATTCTTGTATTTATGGTTTTTTCAATATACTCATTATCGTACTATATAGTTCAAATTTAATATTCATTAAAAAAAAAGTTTAATAGATTTTTAATTAGCAAAGAATGAATTTTTTGTTAAAATAATTTTCTATGTATTTTCTGAACTCCATGCATCACTTTTCGTGATTTTTATTTTGCTCTTATTGTTTAAATTCTCTATTAAAATATTTATAACTTTTCAAACTATATTCATGATCCATGGTCTATGGATTCAAAGTTTTGTTCCATTGAAACTCAATATTTTTTCGAAAAAAAGACTTTTTCTAGCAGTAAAAATATGAAAATAATTGTTTTGTTAGTGAAAAAAAGTACAGATATTTTTATAAATATTTTTTAAACAATCAAAAATCTGAGTTTAATATGCCTTACGTTTGAAATCGTTACATATTCTTTTATAAAGATGTGTGGTTTTTTTTCTTAATAATTCGTTGTATTTCTCAATCAATTTCGAAAAAATTATCTTATCAAGTATTTCCAATATTTTTTTTTTACTATTTATTTAATAAATTCATGCTAATTTGCAATGATTTTATTACCTTTTTTTTTCTTTTTGAAATATGTATACGTTTATATGTTTTTGTTTAATTTAATTTATTTGCAAAAATGCGCATTTATTTTTATATATGTATGTATGTATATATGTATTTTAGTTATGTATATATGTATTTTTTTAATTAAAGTTATTTTATGTATTTAATTGTATAACAAAAATTATTTTTCCAGAACAGAATTAGCCAACAAAATATTATCATTTAAATAGCTACGAATGTTCACTTAAAAATCTAATAAATATTAAGGCAATACACTGGAATATGCTATTAAAACGTTTATTTTTGTTTCTGGTTTTTTCAATTTAATTTAAATGTTTAATTATGGTTTGTTTTTGTT
This sequence comes from Sphaerophoria taeniata, assembly GCA_943590905.1. Taxonomy (NCBI): domain Eukaryota; kingdom Metazoa; phylum Arthropoda; class Insecta; order Diptera; family Syrphidae; genus Sphaerophoria; species Sphaerophoria taeniata. The sequence goes on from OX016540.1 coordinate 240,693,605, forward strand.
TTAAGTATAACCGTTCAATGCTTATTAAAATTATTAAGTTAGTATGTAATGTGTTTCATTTTCAAAAATTTAATTAACTCTTAGTTTTAAGTTTGTGTTAAAGCTTTTCATCAAATCTAAAAAGAGTCGTGTTTTTGTTTTTTGTAGTTTAAACAAATATTATTTACATAAATATTATACTAAAACAAAATATATATATATATATATTTTAAGATTTATGACTGGTAAGTCAAGTTGTAAGAAATATTATTATTTTTTATTTTTTGTCGAGAAAAGAGTAAAAACTTAGTAAGAGTAGATTTTTTTCTACTATAGGTACCCTCTTTTACATAATGTGTACTTTATTATTATTTTTGTGTTTTTATTTTGGTTTTGTTTAATTAAAGGAACATATAAATATTTGTATTTTTTTTCTTGTTATTATTATTATTTTTCATTTTTTATTTAATTCTAATTGTTTTTTACTAAAGAGTCGTGGCAAATTCAATTAAATAAAAGTGTACTTATTTATATAATTTTCTTGTGCAACAAAGTCTTAAATTAAAAAATAAAATTAAATTAAAATTAATAGATTTATGTATAAACAGATAAATAAATTATTTTCAATGGAAAATCTTATTCACAATTGGTCCACTTTAAAAGTTTCATTGAAAATAAATAAACGTAAGAACCTATAGGTTAATAAAATAATAATCTTATTTTTAAAATTTCAAAATGAAAAAGTAAGATCACAAAGCTTCATATTAATTAGTTGCATGATGTTGAACTGATGAGAGAAATAAAAAGAATAATAACAATAATTGACACTTATCAAGAACAAGCACTTGGAGAACCAACTTAACTACGTTTTGAACGGAGTCCAATTCGATCTATACCAAATCTAAAACTATCAAAATTCAGAAGCTTTAACTTTCCTTTAAAACATATGACTAACGTTAGGTTAGGTTAAGCGGGCTGATAGATGGTGTTGTTACCATCACACTTAGATCAATGTAGATCCATTGTGGTACCCCGAAGTGTTGTAACTTTCTGAAAAATAAATAACCCATGAATGATGTGGTTCGTTTAACCATTTAGAGGTCTTTACAAAGCTTTGTAAGCTTTTGCTTAGCAGTTCGGATAGTTCCTCTAGTTAACTGAAGAAGACATTGCCTAAAGTTTTCTTCCTAGTAAGACAGAGTGAATGACAGTGGCAGAGAAAATGAGCGACTCTCTGTCGTCCTCATCACCACAGCCTCAACAAAGGTCATCGGTACTAAACTCCATCTGCTTCTTATAGTAGCCAAGTAGGTTGTGTCCTGTAATAATGCCGATAAGGAATCTTAGGGACTAACGTACAATGATTGGTGGTTGGGTGTTGTAGGAGCTGTGGGCGTATGTTGTAACTTTTCCTACACACCAAGTGCTTACTTTACCTCCACGAGGTAACCACCGGGTACTGGTTATATCTCTAGATATAGCTTGCGAATCTTGTAAGCGCGGGTGCAAATCGGGAAAAAAGCACCTTATCAACGGCTCAACAAATTTGGAGGTTAGTGCGAGGGGCTTACAACCCCTCCACAGTAAGAACTTGAACGTTATGAGAGAGATAGTAGCCTCGGATAATGACCCCCCTCTTATGGTAACCAGACCCGGAACGACAACGGACTATGCATTGAGAGTTTGTACCTGGAATGTAAGAACACTCTACACTCCAGGTGCAACTCAGAAACTTTAATCTGTCCTCTCGCAGTATAAGGCAGATATTACTGCGATCCAGGAAATACGATGGATAGGATCAGGGACAATGAAAAGGAAAAATTGCGCCATTTATTACATCTGTCATCAAGGAATGCTTATATTTGGATGCGGATTCGTCGTTGGAAATGCTGAGGAGTCTAGCGAGGAAGATTTCTACGACCTCCTGGATAGAGCCTACGGAGCCTGTCCAGAGAACGAAGTCAAAATCGTACTCGGAGATTTCAATGCAAAAATCGGGAAGGAAGACATCTTTGGCGGATTAGTTGGAAAGCACAGCCTCCACGAAGTAACCAAAGATAACGGCTTCCGACTGATCGACTTTGCTGCAGCTCGTAATACGGTGATAAGTAGCACTAGGTTTCCAAGACGGAAGATCTACACAGTAACCTGGCGATCTCCGGATGGTCGAACCACCAACCAAATCGACCTGTGCTAATCCTGAACGTGCGCACTTTCCGAGGAGCAAATGTCGACTCTGACCACTTTCTGGTAGTGGCTAAGTTTAGAGCTCGAATATCAAATGACAAAAAAACACGTGCGGCCCAAAGAAAGAAGTTCAACAGCGGTTTCCTTAGCACCTCGGAGAATGCCAGAGACTACAGTGAGCCTGAGCACCTGAGTGAGCGACTCTCCGTCGTCCTCCCAAATACCACAGACGTCAACACCTTGTGGAACCAATATCGGGAAATAATAAAAAATGTAGCCAAGACCACCATAGGTTACCAGCCACCCCCGAAAACGAACCCGTGGTATGATGATGAGTGCACGATATTGCAACGGAAAACAAGAGCAGCAAGAGAAGAGTACCACACAAAAAGGAGAAATGAGAAAAAGACCCTGCGAAGGAAGACAAGAGCAGCCGCAGTTTCTCAGCTCAAAGATCTAGAAGAGTCTCGGGCCAAAAACAACACCCGGCATTTCATTAAAAGGTCGAAGCAATTAGCTTCTGCTTTCAGAACCAGGACACAGGCTCTTCGAAACAATGAAGTAAACCTAGTCACCGAAGCACAGGGAATTGTAGATGTTTTCAAGCAGCACTTCCAACATCTGCTGAATGCGCAAAATGTCAAGCGAGCTAATGACGAAAGAGAAGCAAGACCAGTGAATGAAGACCCAGTCCCAGCCCCCAGCACAGAAGAGGGTCGCCGGGTCGGATAGCATACCTGCGGAACTCTTTAAATATGGAGGACAAACGACACCATAGTGGATATCCGAAGAAGAATTACCCTAGCGAACCGCTGCTGGGTTCGCTTAGCTGCCAACGCACCCAACCACTAAGCCACGGACACTACCGAACAGGTTAGGTTAGAAGAAAGATGTCGTATCGTAGCACTGCGTAAAGTTTAAAGCTGCGGATGGTAGCAATTTCGTTAAATACTTATAATTTTTGGTATGATTCAGTAATCCTTAATTTTGTTAATTCATTTTTTTACATCAAAATTTGTTGTTGAACCGCGTAAAACCCGATAACAATTAAATTGATTTTTTAATTTTTAATTTAATTCATTTTTTTGCATAAGAAATAAAAGTTACAAGAAAAAATAAACTTTCAAAAGTTCATATTTGTACAAACACAAAAGGTTAAAGTTCGTATGTTTTTGAAGAGCGGAATATCTAGAATATAATAATAATAATAAATAAATGCTATCAATGACAAATGATAATTAATAAATACGAGTATTTGAGTGACCTAATACTAAATAATACATAATTACATTAAAAAAAACTTGTTTCTGTTATAATTATGTAAACAAATTTCTTTATGTTTTATTTTCAACACGAACTTAAAAAATAGAAATAAGTTTTCAATTTTAAGGTTTGAACACGTATTTTTGTCAATTGTTAAGATGATTATTGGGCTTAATGTTCCAAAATTTGTTGATGTAATTAAATAATAAATTAATTCATACTTTTCCTAACGTTTCTCCGGTTGTTTTCCGGCATCTTCAACAATTAATAGAGATTGGTTTGAGAACAAAACGAACATCGAATTTCCAGAACAAAGCATATGGATTCTCTCCATGGGAAAAAAGTTTGCTCTCCCAATTTGCAAAAATAATTTCTCACCAATGCACATAATTGCAGAATTAGAACAATACCATAGCTGGGCACCGTTAATCAAAAAGTTAACTTCGTTAATCGCTAATCCGTTAATTCAAAATTTAACTTCGTTAACAGTTAAAACGTTAAATTTTAGAAAAATTAACGCAAGTTAACGTTAATCGTTAATCCGTTAACACGCCATAAAAAATTTATTTTCTAATAAAAATTGGAAGTTGGAAAAAAGAAAAGACAAGTAAATTTTTTTTAATATAGTAAATTATATTTTATAAGAGTTTAAGTGTTAAAACAACAATTTATTCAGTCACATGTATATGAATTTAATTGTTCCCTTTCATGAACATCAGCATGTTGAAATTCTCGTCGGAAAGCGAAGCTCTTTTCGGCTGAAGTATATCCTTGCCCGTGGAGACGTTCAACAGCAGCGCTTGAGGGTATGGCAGTATTGTATTGGATAAACAGATTTTCCAATACTTGTTCCCCGAGGAATGCCGCTTCATTTAACGAGTCTTTTGACTTCAAATCTAGCTGCGTTTTTACGAGACTTCGAGCTTTACTTCTTAATGATTTGTTGTTCTTAGGTTTTTCTGAAGATTGAGTTACAGAGTTGAAAAAGTCATCCTCATTCAATATTCAATCGTGGCTTGTGCAAGTTCGCCTTCTTTTCCATTCGTTTAAACCTAAATAAAATTTAACATTTACCTTAAAGCTTATTTGCATTCGGAAACCACTGATCTGTAAGCCTGTCAACACTTACATAATATATTCAATTGTAAATTACCTAGAACTAAGAAACGTAAAACTAAATAAAAATCTTTTAATATTTTAAAATAAATTCGCGTCTGCTTTTATATAAAAGACTGTTCCAATAAGAGGGCACAATCTTTTTAAATCAAAACAACGCGAACAAAATATTTTTATTTGGTTTTAAGTTTGTAATTTAGTCTTTTACATTTAGCTTTAAGATAAATTTTAAGTTAAGATTTAAGTTAAATAATCGAAGGCGAACTTGCACAAGCCACGGTTGAATATTTTGTGCCCTCTTATTGGCACAATCTTTTATATAAAAGCAGACGCGAATTTATTTTAAATGTTAAAGTGTTAGGTTGATAAGTACAAGAAACGACCGACTTCTTTGGAAATTTTCAAAAGACCGATCTTGTCGTGTCATTTAGGTGATCGCAAGCCCAAACGTTCGCAGTGGATAATCGTCGGCACGTTTAAAGAGTCGGCACAATTCAACTATTGTATGATTGCACTTTGATTGACCCAAAACAATGTCCGTAATATGATATTGAATTGACAATCAAAGAGTACAACACAATTGAAGTGTGCTGAGTTCAACGCACGACGATTTCCTCTGGTAGGTATTGGAGGAGATACAACATAAATATTAAAAGATTTTTATTTAGTTTTACGTTTCTTAGTTCTAAGTAATTTACAATTAGCTTTAAGATAAATGTTAAGTTTTATTATTATAAACGAATGGAAAAGAAGGCGAACTTGCACAAGCCACGATTGAATATTGAATTTGTGTAAAAAATCAGCTCCTATAATAGGCTGAACGATGTCGGCAATAACAAAAGTGAAATCAAAAGCGCGTCTAAGATTCAAGTCAACTGTTAATCGTTTGCAGCCGTATGTATGAATTTTTCACCGTTCGCAGTAAGCAGAATGAAATCGTTTGGTTCTTTTATTTGCTGGCAGAATTTGCGAGGAATTATCGAAATTTCAGCACCAGTGTCGATTAGAAATTAAAACTTTGTATTTTTATCGCGAATAAATAGACCGGCGTTGTGTTTCCTAAAGGGTGTTGACTAATTTTTTATAAGTTATAAAAATAATTACCAATAATCTAATTTGAATGTGTATCTTTATGGTATTTGTGTTCGATTAACGATTAACGGACTTTGGAAAATTTAACGATCGTTAACATTTTTTTGAAGTTAACTGAAAAGTTAATCCGTTAATGGGAATGTTAACTTCGTTAATTAACGATTAACGGATTAACGAAAAAATGCCCGTTAATGCCCAGCTATGAACAATACATACAGACAATAGAAGATACCAAATTAAAAGACGTTACCAGATCAAAATAATCGAATAGAATATTAACATTCAACAGTAAAATAAAAAACACACCAAAAGAGAAATTCATTTTAAGGACCTTTGAAACACTGGTTGTTTCAAAGGTCCTTAAAATGAATTTCTCTTAATTAAAAAATATAAAAACGAAATAATAGTAACACATGCAGATAAAGGAAATAAAACCGTTATAATGTACAAAAATGAATATGACCAGAAAATGAATGGATTACTAAACGACAAAAAAAACATACAAAACAATAAGAGCAGATCCAACTTTAAAACTATAGACAGCCAACAATAGTCTAATCAACGAAGTCTACAAAAACAAATTCATCGACGCCTATCAAAAAACAAAAGTCTTCTGTTCAACTCCAACAGCACCAATACTTTACGGTCTCCCAAAAACACACAAGCCAAACCTTCCGCTCCGTCCGATAGCTGCATCAATGAATGTTCCTTGTTATGAACTCTCGAAGTTTGCTGGGAAAATAATCAAAAACCTAGTATCACTAGATTTGAACATCAAACATTCTTTTGAAGTAAGGAACAAAATGCAAGAACTACACATTGATGAAGGTGAAATACTAGTGTCCTTCGACGTAGTTTCACTATTCACAAACATTCCAACGTATACCGCTATCAAAATTATTATTCAAAAATGGGATACCTTAAAGGAACACACCACAATACCGAAGAAACATTTCTTAAAGATCCTTCAATTCTGCCTTAACGACAACAATTACTTCAGATATAAGGATACTTTCTATAGCTAGATATTTGGAATGCCAATTGTCAACCCGCTGTCCGCAACAATAGCTGATTTACTACTTGACCATTTACTAGAAGAAACCATAGACAAATTAAAGAAACACAACACAAAGATTAAATTCATTGCAAAGTATGTTGACGACAAGATAGCAATAATCAACGAAAAAGACAATAATACTGGAAACACTCAATGAATATCACAGCAAAATTAACTTTACAATTGAAATAGAAAACAACGACTCCATTGCTTTTCTTGACTTAAACATAATAAAAGACAACAATAGAATAATTTTTGACTGGTATTCGAAACCTATGTCATCAGGAAGAATGATAAAGGAGAACCGGCAAAAATGTATGGAAGCTGGCCTAGGAACCAATAACGACATGATATATGTCAATGGAAAGGTCTTTTGGTCTACTTTAACTTTTCCTATGGCAGTAAGTTCCGAATCGCTGTGTGAAAAAAGTTATTGCACAATTAAGTAATTCACAAGTAATAAGTGTTTTCTTGTTTTCATCTTGACCTTGGATCCAATAACGACATGATGTATATGAATTGAAAGGTTTTTTTGTGTACTTTAACTTTTGTTTTGGCAAGAAGTCCCAAATCACTGTGGGGAAAAAGTTATTGCACAATTAAATCATTCACAAAAAAATAAGTGTTTTCTTGCTTTCATCAGAATAGAAAATCATCACAAAAGAAATCAAAACAAAACTTTTTTTTTGTGAATGAATTAATTGTGCAATAACTTTTTCCCCGCAGTGATTTGGGACTTCTTGCCGAAACAAAAGTTAAAGTACACAAAAAAACCTTTCAATTGATATGCATCATGTCGTTATTGGTTCCAAGGTCAAGATGAAAACAAGAAAACACTAGTTACTTGTGAATGACTTAATTGTGCAATAACTTTTTCCACACAGCGATTTGGGACTTACTGCCATAGTAAAAGTTAAAGTACACAAAAAGACCTTTCCATTGATATATATCATGTCGTTATTGGTTCCTAGGCCAAAATGCCGGTTCTCCTTTCATGTCCTCACTACCAATCAAATATAATAATAAACACAGCTACAAACTTTATAAACAAAGTAATTGATATTAGTGACAAAAAATTCCATCAAACGAACACAACAAAAATTATAAACATTTAAAAAAAGAACAACTATCCGACCCTAATAATCAACGAGTTGATAAACACGAAAATGCATCAAATCCATAAACATAAAAATATTCAACAACAAACAATAAAACAGACAGATGGTAACCCTAGATATTACCCATTAACAGGGCTGCCGTTTCAAATTTTCACAGAGGAGTATTTTCAAGTTCTAGAGGGGAGTATTTTGCTATTGAAGGGAGTACACAAACAAACATTTTTTAACAGGGACACTTTTTGATTAGGTAGAAGAAAAAAAATCGAGTTTTGGCAGCTTTTAATTTAACTTGTGAATGCACCCTTTCACTCATGAATCACTAACTATTTTCATCATGAAAGTTCACTAACGGCTTTCTGCCGAAATCCGGAGTCGATGACCACAAATTCATTCGTATTTCTCACCCTAGTAGACCGGGGGAAGAATCGTGTAAGCTGGTTTATGATAGTTGGCAGTCAAATTCAGGAAAAAAAAAGAGATAATTGAGTGTCAACTATCAACTATCAGCTTACAATATTCCAACCCGGCAATAACAAGTCGAGTCCAAACATTGGAGTCAATATATTTGTTCTGTGATGTTGCCTTTCGAAGTGCCGAAAATATCGCTGCTGTTCAGGCGTCCGTAGCAAATGATCCAAATCAGTCAATTCCATCGCGTTCTGAATGGCCAGCGTTATCGCATCATGATAACCGATTTTTTTTCGCTCGCATTTGAATTTATATGGACTTTGGCCAAAAGTAGTTTCAACAGGATGGTGCTACAAGCCATAAAGCACACCTCACAATCACATTATTGAAGAGTAGGTTTGATGAGCGAGTTATCTCAAGAAATGGGAGTCTATTGCCCGTCTTGTTCGTGCGATTTGACACCACTAGACTAGTTGTGTTCGCTCAAACAATGGTAATCAAAAATACACTAGTCAAAACAATTAAAGGAACACTTGAAAAAACTCAAAAATGGAGTGGTTTTTTAAAAGGCTGTATCTCAGTAGAAAAAAGTCGGATTGAAGTGAAATAAAAAGTTTTTCAAAGGTTATCATTTTTTCTTTTCAAATTATTTTGAGTTAAAAAAGTACCGTTAGTCGTTTTTGCTTGAGCGAAAAAAATGTTCACTCAATTTCAAAATCGAAAAAAAATAAACTTTGAGGTTTCATAAAATGAACGGAAATTTTTTTTCAATCCAACCAATCTAAGATTCAATTTAAGAATTTTGTTGGCTATAATTCACTGTTTGGTTCAGATCGCTACGATTTTTTTCTAATCAAAAAATGGGTTTACATGCAAAAACACAATTTTGAGTTTGGACCCTAATAACTCTGCTAAATATTGACTTACCAAAAAAATAAAGGCAGATTTGAAAAATTTGTTAAATTTTCTAAACAAAAACATTTTGAAAAAATAAAAATATTGCTTTTTTCAATTTTTTCTATCAATTTATAAAAAGGTCCAAAATACGCATTTTTCAACTTTTTCATAAAAACTACCGTTATTTTGTGGTTTTCAGTGATACAACTAATCTGAGGCTTAATTATTAAAGCTCATAAAATTTCCTTGATTTTGGTGAAAATTTCACATCAATACGATTAACCGTTTCTCTGTTTCGATCAATCAAACTTGCGAAACACTTTTTGTTTCAATTTTAAGGAAAGCTTTGTTTTTTCTTATTTTTCTGTTCTTTTGAATTTGTTTATTTTTTTTTATTTTTTTTATTTTTTTCATTATCACTATGATTTTGTGAAATTCGGATGAATTTCCTTGATTTTGATGAAAATATGAAAAAGTTGAAAAATGCGTATTTTGGACCTTTTTATAAATTGATAGAAAAAATTGAAAAAAGCAATATTTTTATTTTTTCAAAATGTTTTTGTTTAGAAAATTTAACAAATTTTTCAAATCTGCCTTTATTTTTTTTGTAAGTCAATATTTAGCAGAGTTATTAGGGTCCAAACTCAAAATTGTGTTTTTGCATGTAAACCCATTTTTTGATTAGAAAAAAAATCGTAGCGATCTGAACCAAACAGTGAATTATAGCCAACAAAATTCTAAAATTGAATCTTAGATTGGTTGGATTGAAAAAAAATTTCCGTTCATTTTATGAAACCTCAAAGTTTATTTTTTTTTTCGATTTTGAAATTGAGTGAACATTTTTTTCGCTCAAGCAAAAACGACTAACGGTACTTTTTTAACTCAAAATAATTTGAAAAGAAAAAATGATAACCTTTGAAAAACTTTTTATTTCACTTCAATCCGACTTTTTTCTACTGAGATACAGCCTTTTAAAAAACCACTCCATTTTTGAGTTTTTTTCAAGTGTTCCTTTAATTGTTTTGACTAGTGTATGTAAGCCCGGTAGTAAATATAATACATATAATATTTCTTAAAGTTTCTAAGAGACGATTTTTCAGTCGTCAGATAAATAAGCAGAAGTGTTTATTCGACATATAACAAAATATTGGATTTTTCAATCGTCAGATAGACTTTACCTGACGAAAAACTTTCCAATTTATTATTTATAAGTTTATTTGCCAGTTTGTTATTTGCAGATTTTTTCGATGATTGAAAAATCGGATCTAAGGGGAGTACTTTCGAGTATAGCGGAGTATGGGAGTACACTGAACGCAAAGGGAGTACAAATACTCCCATGGTAGTAGTTCCGGCAGCGCTGCCCATATGACGTCTTCTATGCAATTCCTTGCAAAGGTAAACATGAAGATGAGTGTAAACAAATCTACATTGGTACCACGAAGCGCGCCTTGGGGTTGGGACTTGGGAGCAGCGCTGCCACCCTTCGAACAATTGAGCGCAGTATATTCGAAAAAAAAAGCGCAGTAGATTGAAATAAAGCGCAGTAGATTTTAAAATATGCAATACCTATGGATACGAATATAATACCTTGGCGTTGCAGACCTAGTTACAAATTTGTCCATTTCCAAAAAAAAAGCACAACAAATCAAAAACAAAAAACAATTCGATAAAAACAAACACAATTGTACGACATCTAGTGTCAGCCAGCTTTCAGTTTGATGTTTTTGAGCTGATAGCCAATAGCGAATGTAGTTTGAATTTTTCGATGGATGCATTCAGAGTTAAGAGTTTATTTTGAACTAGCAGTTGCCGCGAATTCGTCCGCCTGTACCTCGTCCACCGGCCAGATGTTTGTCTTGAGTTGTGCATCATGCGCCCGTCGGAATTTTGTTTTGAAGTTATTTTAAAATTGTATAACAGTCGACTTTTCCTAAGTCGAAATTTTCCTTAACTCGAAGCCTACAAATGTATAATTTTCCACGTTTTTAGCAACGCTTTTCACTCATTCTTTGCTTTTAATATTTGCCCCGTAACGTTGTATACTTTAAAAATTGATACATTTCATATAATATATTCAAAACAAAAAGAATTTTTCAATTTAATTTAGCAGTTCCTGAGAACAGCGCGTTCAAGCAAACAATAGAAACCTTCAAAAATTAATATTTTTTGCCGTTTTTGCAATATTTTTCTCTGACGCTTCGCTCCTATTGGTCGCAGCGTAATATTATATTGCTTCAAGCCTTCCTCGAAAAATGGACAATTCAACACAAAAAGATTCTTACAATTCGAACCAGTAGTTCCTGAGATTACCGCGTTCGAACAAACAAACGAAAAACGAACAAACTCTTCAGCTTTATATATTAGTAAAGATTTATTTTGAATGAAAGATTCGTAAAGTTGTGTAGAAAATATACTGTTTTTCAAAATTCTAAAAAAGGAGTAGATTGGTTTTGCTGCGCAGTATATTTTCGTTTGGGCCAAAACGCAGTAGATCTACTGCTATAGGAGTAAAGTGGCAGCGCTGCTTGGGAGTCAGACAAGCTGAGCACGAAGCTGACGTTCGAAGGAAAAAACAACAACAGCTCTCTCACAGCATATGATCGAACATCGAACTGCAACATCAACCCGATTTTGACAATGTGAGAATAATAGACAAGGAAAGACGAATGGGTTGGGTTTGGGTATCCGCTACACACTAGAGAGCCTACATATTCAAAAAAAAAACATAGAACGAACAATGAACCACAAAGAAGACACCGACAATATCAGTGCAATATTATAGTGTTACCATCAAATAGTTCCTGTGATATTAAAGTTTAGTTTTTCTGTTATGCTTGTTAACTTTAATAATTGTTCAAAAATAAAAGTAGTTTTAAATTAAATAGTAAGTACTTGACTATAAAAATCAAATTGCTAACAAATTATTATTCATTTAAAAAACTGTTATTTAAATCAAAAGGTTTTTAATAAAATTCACCCCTGAAGATGCCGGAAACCAACCGCAGAAACATTGGGAAAAGTATGAATTAATTTATTATTTAATTGCATCAACAAATTTTGGAACATTAAGCCCAATAATCATCTTAACAATCGAAATAAGTTTTTTTTTATCATAAATCAAACAAAAATAAATTACGTATTTATTTTAATTTTTTTAATTTTGTTTTTAATTTTAATCAATTTCAACATCTAACTTTTCTTTATTTATTTGAATAATTTGTTGTGTATGCCGTTTTTTACTTAACATTCTTCTGTCCATATACAATCGTTTGTAAATATATTTGAATATTTTCTTTATTTATAACTTCACCATTAAAATGTCACGTTTTAACTGAATTGATATGTGTACAGTTCGTTTGTTTTTTTTTTCAATTTCTATATATTTCTTGAATATTTATTTTATTGTTTTACTAAAGAGAAGTTGAGATAAAAGAAGCCTCCATCTTTTAATAAAAAAAAAAAAACATTCAAGAAAACTAAATAAATTTTATTGAAAATTAAGATTTTCGACATTTTTATAAAGGTGGGGTTTCAAGGAGTGTAACCTATAAAGCACAATATTCCCCACTGTAAAGCACCAAACGTTTTGTCAGATATTCAGGAGAATCCAATCTGATGTCGTTTTCCCTTGGTCTTTCTTTTGATGTTTCTTCTTCTACCTCCAATGGAACGGGTAATGATGTATGTGTCATTCTTCGGACGATTCTATTTTCAAAACAGAAGAGTTCTGCTCTTCTTTTTTTGAAGGAACGACCGACGTCTTTAAGAGTTGTTGGGCTGACTGATGGACAACACAATTGAATTCCTGAACATTGCAATGATTTGGAAAGTGTGGAAGGGAGTACCACATACCGGTCAGTGATGCACATACCGAGAATCGATGCAAGTGCCACTCATGGACAGTCGCAAGGGGGTGTATATCTCGCTTTAACGATACAAGCCAGCATTGAGTTTTCGAAGCATTGAACTCTACTTGATTTTCCCTATTCTTTATTGTACAATGCTGTTTAAGTCAGAGTTTAATGAGCTTATCATATTTTGCCGTTGCAGATCCACATCTGAACAGGAGGGATGTAAGTCTGGAAACGAATAAGAATAGCTAAGGATACTTTCGTCAGCGAAACAGTTTATTGGATTAGAAGTTATAGACAAGAGATCATTTATATGAATGGGAAACAGGGTCGGGGACAAACCGGAGCCCTGGGGCACACCAGCATTTATGTTGTGGGTTTCAGACATGAATCAATACAATTTGTATTGAACGGTTCGAAAGAAAGTTTCTAATCTAACGAAGTGGGAATTCATCGATACTTTAAAGCACGCACTTTCGATAAAAGAGCAAGATGGCAGACTTTATCAAATGCCTTCGAAATATCAAGTGCAACAATCTTACTTTCTCGAAAACGATGTAAAGACTTGTTCCACTGTTAGGTGAGATAAAACATCAGATCACCAGTGGACCTGTTGCTGCGAAAGCCGTACTGCCGGTCATCAAGAAGCTTTCGGTCTTCGAGATATTTCTTGAGCTGATAGTTAATCAGCGTTTCCATGACCTTAGAAAGAAGGGACGTAACACGTTAGTGCAATTGGACGATAGTTGGAGGGAGAAGTAGAGTCGTCTTTTTTTGGGATTGGCTGGACAAATGCTGTTTTCCAACTGCTTGGAACGAGCCCAGAAGAATAGGATAGATGGAAAAGCTTACGCAAGGATTTTGAACACCTCTTCAGAATAATAGCGGGGATACCATCCGGACCAGCGGATCTATGTATGTTAAGATCTTATAGGACTCTCGCCACAGCATGAGTGCGAAAAAAGATTTGTCCTATGGAATCATTGACGCGCTCAAGAACTGGCGGAGTCTACAATATGTCTGCAACAGGTATGATAAATTTGAAGTTATAAATAAATAAATTAATTATTTTCAGAAGAAAATCGCGATGGTAAGAGGATTTCGGTGGAGCAACTAGAATACTTCGTGACATTCATGACCGACCACCCACCACCCGCAGCTCATGGCCAACAAAAATGACCAAACCGATCCGGAAAGGGTAAAAAAATTATGGGGTCAGCTGGGAGAAGCGTTGAATAAAAATAGAGTGGCGCGACAGCTCTTGAAGAGCCAAGGCCTAAGTGGCTTACTCTCATCAACAATTCTCTGAGTGCGTGTGAAGAATTGAGGGGACCTACAATTTAACGCCGATTCCGAACGGCAGAGTTGAGAAGCACTTTTTCATGACAGATTGATACTCTTGAAAGATTTGTCAGATCTTCGTAAGAGGCAGTGCCCGTGAAAGATGAAATAAAAACTTGGCCTGAGGAGGACTCGAACCAACGACGTTCTGCTTAGCAGCCAACGCACTTACCAACTAAGCTACGGGCAACTGCGTTGAATGCCTGTGCTATTTTGTATAGCCATTGGGTGTATCTCAGGTTTCGTAAAAATCGCTTCATTGCAATCTTATCAATTTTATTAGTTTGTTTCAAATGATGTGTGATGTAAAATTCTTACTTTTCATTTACGGAGGAAACTTCGTCAATAATATGCGCCATTATCATTTCAACTTCCATTTTATTCACTAGTCAAAAATCAAAATGTCAAATCTCAAATATTTTGCTACTTATGAATTATGACCTGCTCTGAAGGAGATCGCAATTTCGATTGTTTTTGTGACTCTCACAAGTTATGACTTGTGACTTTGGGGGAGAATACGAAAAAGTCACAAAATCAATTTCACCTCTTCTTATGACTTGTGAGGTATCAGTGATGATGGGGAGAATCGGGCAGTAAATCAAATAAAATTAAAATAGCAAAGATTAAAATTTCCTTCCAAATAACATCTTTCGTTTAAATATTGTTCTAAAACTATTCGCTATTTTTTTTATTAAATATATGTCTGGTTTTTAATTGATTATACTAGATAATTTTGTATGGGTGGTTATAATTATTTGATTAAACTTCTTGTAGTTTTAACCTCAAACACCGTTATATTTGGATAACAGGTCTTGAGGTTCGATTGAATATACTTGACATTTTTTTCTATTTACAAACGTACCATTAATCAGAAACATTCAGTTAAGTTTTGCAGTTCCAGTTTTTTCTAAGAAAAAAAATGTCTCTTCATTTTTCAATAACAATTCTCTCATTATCCTTTTACTTTTCTTTCTTTTTTTCAACTAATTCTACTTTCTTTAAAACAGAAATATTAAAAACCATTTTATTTGTTTGGTTTGGTTATTATAGAAAAAATAGACTAAAACTAATGACAATTTACATAACGTGACATTTCTCTTTGGCATTGCCACTTGTGCCCTCACCACCGGCTTCGCCTTCAGCTATCGCTCCATTTGTCTCTTTCTTTTTCTTTTGTTTCTGTTTTTTCTGTTTCTTGCCGTCTAATTGCAAGGATACACTTCGGTTTTTTTCCATGTTTAGTAGTTCCTTTAATCACAAATAGAAATGAATCAAAGATATGATCGGAACTCGATTTGTTTTTTTAGTTTTTTGGAATGTCAATACCTTTTGAACTGTCATAATGTTTGGTGATCGACATTCAACAATTTGCTGGTCGATATTATAAAACTTAAATAATTTAGAACGACTTGATAAACTCACCTGAAACAGCTCGGTGACATTATGGTTTGTTTTTGCAGAAGTCTCCATGAATGACACGCCCCATGCAGCTGCTTCAGCTTGGCCCTCGGCTTGAGTAACTTCACGCAATTCGGCACTTTCATCGCATTTGTTACCAACAAGCATGACAGGTATTTGAGTAATATCTTGTCCCTAGAAATAAACAAATTATCTGTATCAAAAGTTTCATCACATCACTGAAATTAAATTAATTTTTGTCGAATTTTTGCCTGGTCGAAAATAATATTTTAAGGTCTTGTAATTGAGTCTTAAAAATGGTTGAACAGAATTTGATAAAGTTTTCACTATAATGGAAGAAAACGTTCGAGACTCTATTTACCCGCAAATTCTCAACACAACGATAGAAATATAGGTTAGGTTAGGTTAGGTGATGAGGGGTGTGCACAGCGTGAAACTGTTGCATACACGGGGGCCTACTGGTCCATTGTGATCCCCTATAAAAATAAAAGTAAGCATCGATGCTCTTCAAAAATGCCGATTAACGTAGACTGGCTCGTGAACGAACCAGCCTGTGCTATCTATAAATTTCCTCATGTTTGCCATTGAGACCTCTGCTAGATCATCCAGTTCCTAACAAACCTGTTCCCGAAATGACGGAGTCGGTTAGTTTGGAGGTTCAGACAGTCACAGAGCAGGTGTTTAATGGTTTCTATTTCCTCCTCATCCTGACAGATCCTACAGAAATCGGGTGCAAATGTCCCTATCTTGTTGGCCATTGTGCCAATGGCGAAATGACCCGTTGGTACACCTATCAAGATTTTAATGTTCCTTTTACTCAGTGATAGAATATACCGAGTTTCCTTTTCATTAGTGTAAGGACATAAACTCCTAGAGATTACACAATCGTCCCTGGATTTCCAGGAGGTATTGATTTTCTCTTTTGATTTAAGGTCTATCTTCCTCTTGAGTACCCCAACTGGGACGATCTAGTGAATCTATCTTATCTATCTGAATGGTTGCTACTACTTGTATCTGCTTCTGACCCTTTCCTGGCTAGTTCATCTACTATTTCGTACCCTTCTCTATTACTATGTCCAGGAAGGAACCCAGCAAAGCTTAATCTGGTTAGTGTGGCAGATTCTATTTAATACACCGGGAGCCCTCAATCCTGAATGTGTCTGTCATACCTATTTTAAAATTTTGTCACTCATATGTTTTTAAAATAGGTATGACTGACATTGGTGCCAGGATGGCAGCTGTCATACCATTTTTTCCTGAAAGCACATTAAATTTCCAATAATATGCGCTAGTTAAAATTAAAATCCGCGATAAGTGCAAATTATCAATAATTATTAATAATGCAAAAAATTGCAAAAAAATACTGGTGCCAGGATAGGCCTCGTCATACCGGGCTTAATTTGTTGGTATTTCTATAAACTATCTTTTAATATAAAAAATTTTGAAATCCGTGTAAGTGCACTTTCAGGATTGAGGGCTCCCCGCCTATAATTCCTTCATACAGTTTAAAACTGCCTTTGATCTTATGGTCTCACTGGCTAAGGCTTTGATAGCAGCCTGGCTGTCCACGAAAAAAGTAATCTCCGAGGAGCTTAGCTTTTCATGATGTGCCAGTTCAGCTGGCAAAGATCTCGGCCTGAAAGACACTACAGTCAGCTGGGAGTTTATACGACTCTCTGATGTTGAGAGATTGGCAAAACACTCCAGCACCTGTTCCTGATTCCATTTTTGAACCGTCAGTGTAGAAAGGTATACCCTGTTTACTTATAAGTGCATTAGGATCCCAACCCAGTCTTTCTGGTATGCAAATAGAAAATTTCCTATCGAAATCTAGCAAAGGGGGAACGTAATCGGTGGTCTCCATCAGTCCTGGAATCGTGTCATATCTTTGTAAGATTGACCCGTGTCCATAAGTGCTGTGCTTCCAAAAACTCAGTTCTTTTAAACGAATTTTTGCAGTTTTGGCATGAACTCATCCAGAGCCGGGAGATCCAAGATCATCTCCAACCCAGCTTGTGGTGTGGACCTCTGAGCCCCTGTTATTCCTATACAGGCTAGTCTCTGTACCTTATTCAGGTTCTTGAGATAGCTTGATTTTTCCACCGCTTTCCACCATACAACAGAATGGGTATGACAATCGCTGTGTACATCCATTGGATGACTTGCGGTCGCATACCTCAACGTACACCGAAGGTCTTTTTGCATGTGTAGAATGCACATAGTGTTTTTTTCATTCTTTCCTCAGTATTACGCTTCCCTGTAAGCTTGGAGTCAAGGATTACTCCTAGAAATTTAACTTCCTTAGAATGTTTAGAGAAATACCATTTAGTTTCGTTCATTCGTTGACCGTTTTTCGTGCTCATGTGAATTATGCAGTTCGAAAACACAACACACTGCTGTCTTCGCCGTTTAACAACATTGCCACTCACTATCCATAAGCATCGAGGATGGTCAGTTATCTCGAACTTCTCGGTATATGCTACCCGGGTACGCGGGTATTGCGGGTATTGCATGGGTACCTGATTTCGGGTAACCGAATACCTGTAATACCCGGGTATTCGGGTACCCGTGTGCTCCAATGGTCTATCAGCGGCCATTATTAATTCAAATAAATGTAGTTCAGTTAAGAACACGGTTTTTGAAAATCTTAGATAACAAGTTTTAAAATCAACAAAAAAACTTTTGCTTCAATTATTTTTTTTTCTTGCACACTTCCTAGAAGAAGTTATTGTTATGGGGCCGATTTTGTGTATGCTATGCACGTACACGCACAGCATATACGTTACGGTTTTTTTGCTCAACTATCTGGCGAGCCACTCATAGCATTGACATGAAATTTTTCTCATTCGACGCGAAATCGCTTTTTTAAGAACTGATTACATTTTTACAGCGATAACGGATTAAATATGATTTTTTTTTTAATTTGCACACACTAAAGGGGCTTTTCATACCCTTATTATGCCAGAGACACAGTGAGCGCATTATGAATTAAGAAAGGGGTTAGAAAGTAAGTGTCGGTGTACCTGTACATTGGACTTGACTTCCTCAAGATTGCTGGGATGACTGGGAAAGACAGAGTGTGGAAGGGAGTTCCACATTCACGTAGTACGGCTAAAGAACGATTCTCTATACTTGAGCGTACGACCGAAGTTGGGCTCGAGGGTAAAAGATGGGAATTGTACTCAAGCTTTGGACGGATATAAGTTTTGTAAATAATAGCCAGATCAGACGGGGAGAAAAATTTCTTGCACCGTCTTAAGAAACCCAAACATCTTGCGACATTTTTGGCGACATCGCATATGTGCTCGTTCCACAAAAGTTGGTCAGTGATGCACATACCGAGAATCTAGGGATGTTCGGTCTCAATGATGCAAGTGGCACTCATGGGTAGTGGCAAGGGTATATCTCGCTTTAACTATACGAGACAGCATTGAGTTTTCAAAGCATTAAACTCTACGCGATTTTGTATTCCCCATTGTACAATGCTGTTTATGTCAGAGTTTAATGAGCTTATCATATTTTGCCGTTGCAGTTCCACGTCCGAAGAGGAAGGATGTGAGTCTGGAAAAGAATATAAAAAGCTAAGGGTACTATCGTCAGCGAGACAATTAATTGGATTAGAAGTAACAGACAAGAGATCATTAATGAAAATGAGGAAGAGGGTCGGAGACAAAACAGAGCCATAGCCGTAGCTAGGATTTCGTTTCAGGGGGGGTTAAGATAAATGATAATTTTTTTCAAATTTTTTAATAAAAAAGGAAACATATTTATCAAATTTATCACAATTTTTCAATTCGCCGAAGCCAATTCATTTGTTCACGAAACAATGTTTGATGGAAAGTTTGAAAATACTTCTTGAGTGTATCTATTACCCTTTATTAATGGAATGGGGTTGGAAAGGAGGTGCCGGTGTACATTGGTCTTAAATACCTGAACATTGCATTGAAGTGTGGAAGGGATATGAGTTCCACATTCTTGAAATACGGTTAAAGATTCTTTATACATGAGAGTACGTCCGAAGTTGGACTAGAGGGTAAACTGATTGGCATTGCAACCAGGGTTGGAAAAAAACATGTTTTTTTTAAAAAGAACAAAACACTATATTTTTTTTGCAAACAAAAAAAACATGTGTTTAAAACAGTTTTATATTCTGTTTTAATTACTTTGTTTAAAACATGTTTAAAACATGTTTTAAACATTTTTTAAACATTATTTAAACATTATTTATAATATAGAAAGAAAAAAATTACTTATCAAAGTTTACTAAATATTTGATTATTAAAAGAGGCCGTCCATAAATACGTTTGCACTTGAGGGAGGGGGGGGGGGGTGTCATGCTGAGCGTGACATGATATGACAAGAGGGAAGTGCCATATTATGAAATTAATCCAATAGAGTGCCACTTCATTTTATCTTTTTATTAAAAAAAAAATGGAATTAAAACAAAAAACATGAGACATAAAAGTTTTTTTTTGTAACTAACGAACTAAATTCAGTTTACTTTTTACTTTTTTTATTTTATTTACATTTTATCTTAAAATAAAGTGAATATATTTTTTTATGTTTTGAAACTTGTGTTCTATCAATTAAATTTTTTTTAAGGGGGGAGGGTCTTTGTTTTGCGACGTAATTTTTTAGGGGGGTTACAGCAAGTGTGACAAAACGTGACACCGGGGGGGGGGTGGAGGGGGTCAAAACAGCTAAATTCAGCGTGACGTAGTTTATGGACGGCCCCAAAGAAGTAATCATAATTCAATCATAACAAAAAATATAATAACTAAAAAAAATTGTTGTAATGTAATGGACCAGCTACAGTTATTTTGGACCGACCGACTGACGTTGGTGGTCTAAAACTATAGACTATGGGTTCTCTGCTAAAGGTAGCCCTAAACGACAAACATGATCGCCGAACATGCTCGTGCGCGGTATTAATTCGTCGTGTAGGGGATGGTTTGCGAACTGTTCGCTGTTGGTAAAAATTTTCGATTTTCTAGTGTTTGTCCGTTTCGTTGTTTGCCATGTAGGGAGATGTTCGCGAACAAATCTCATTTTTTCTATGAGATAACCATAAGCGCAATGACTTGCTTCTCTTTTTGACACATCCTCACACTTTCAAGAATCAACATGAAATGATATTTGCCAATTATGTTTTTGCCGTGTAACGATAACGAATAACGCAAACGAGCATGCAAAAAAAAAACTTAAAATCAAAGTAAGGTGGTGTGTGATGTGTTTTGCAAGAAAACAACCAACTTTAAAACGTGGGATGAGCAATGATATTACTTGTTTTTTTTTATGTGTTTTAAACAGTTTAAAATAGTTTTAAACAGTTTATGTTTTAAACAAAATGTTTTTTTTATGTTGTGTTTTAAACAGTGTTTTAAACATTTGTTTAAAACAAATGTTTAAAACATTGCCAACCCTGATTGCAACTGGCAATTTGACTTGAACACTTACCGTAAAAGTAACGATAGAACCGAGAGAATGAGTTGGTTATGTCTCTGTCGCTAATCAGTCTTATGGCTCTTTTTTGTATACCGTTCAAGAGGCTTAAGGCCCTATTATGTAAGACAACTAAGAAGAAAGTTGAGTTGTAATCCGGCAATTGGTATTACCGATCACAACTAGTTGACTCTCACAAGTCAACCAATAGTCAACTAAAAAATGGTTGACTTTTTAGTTGTGTTCGGGGTATTATGTAAGTCTGCTATTACACGGTGACTCATGAGTCTGACTTTTTTCGAACTACGTTGGTGTAAAAGGGATACGAAATTCGAAAAGCTGAAAAGGAAAATAATTTGCCCGGTGAGTCGCTGGCAAATTTTTGTACGACTCATTTTTAATTTTGTTTTGTTCTCATTCTATATTTTTTGATTCTGTTTTATTTAAATTCGCTTGCGTCCAGTTCACATGTATACCCTGCTATTTGAAAAAGTGAGAAAGAATGTTTTTCATTTCGTTTCAAGAATGTGAATGAAAGAGTGTTGCCAAAATATGAGTCCTGACTTAAAAGTCATGGTGTAATTGTGTTCGACTCAGAGGATAAAATTTCAAAAGAGAATTCGAAGAAGAGTCATGAAACATGAGTCACCGTGTAATAGCAGACTAAGCCAGTTGAGTTGTCTTTCAGTTGTGATTGTTGGCAAAATTAGACAACTGCTATTAACCAGTTGTGTAGTGTATTTTTGTGTTAAAAATTTTTTTTTATTGAGAAAATTGAGATAAAAATGCAAGTTTAAGAAAAAATAATCAAAACATTTGCAAGCAAATAATTTTTTTAGTCTAAAAATCACAATACCTGCCAAATTCGAGAGGTTGATTGAAATTCTACAGCAGAAACGAAACCAAAAGCAGATAGAAGGCACGTGAAACTTTTGATCACGCCAATCGTTGTTGGAGCACCAGGCTAGGGTCGAGAATTGTACTCAAGCTTTGGACGGATATAATTCTTATAGATAATGGCCAGATCAAACGGGCAGAAAAATTTCTTGCACTGTCTTCAGAAACCCAAACATCTTGCGGGATTTTTGGAGACATCGCATATGTGCTCGCCGGAGAATCTCGAGATGTTCGGTCTCAATGACGCAAGTGCCACTCATGGACAGTGGCAGGGGAGGTATATCTCGCTTTAACGATACAAGACAGCATCAAGTTTTCGAAGCATTAAACTCTAAGCGATTTTGTACTTACCATTGTACAATGCTGTTGAAGTCAGTGTTTAATGAGCTTATCATACTTTGCCGTTGTAGTTCCACATCCGAAGAGGAAGGATGTGAGTCTGGAAATGAATAAGAAAAGCTAAGGGTACTTTCGTCAGCGAAACAATTGATTGGATTAGAAGTTACAGACAAGAGATCATTAATAAAAATGAGAAAGAGGGTCGGAGACAAAACGGAGCCTTGGGGCACACCAGCATTTATATTGTGGGTTTTAGACTTGAATCCGTCCAATACAACTTGTAGTGAACGGTTCGAAATAAAGTTTTCATCGATACCGAAAGCACGCATTTCGATAAAAGAGCAAGATGCCAGACTTTATCAAATGCCTTTAATATATCAAGTGCGACAATCATACTTTCTCCAAAACGATGTAAAGATTTGTTCCACTGTTTGGTGAGATAAACCATCAGATCACCAGTGGACCTGTTACTGCGGGTCATTAAGAAGCTTTCGGTCTTCGAGATATTTCTTAAGTTGATAGTTTATCAGCGTCTCCATGACCTTAGAAGGAAGGTACGTAAGTGCAATCGGACGATAAAATTAGAGGGAGAAGAAGATTCGGGCTTTTTTTTGGAATTGGCTGGACAAAATGCTGTTTTCCAACTGCTCGGAACGAGCCCATAAGAAGGATGGATGGAAAAGCTTACGCAAGAGTTTTGCCAGCGTGGAAGAACACCCCTTCAGAATAATAGCAGGGATACCATCAGGACCAGTAGATTAATGTATGTTGAGATCTTTTAGGACTCTCGCCACAGCACGTGTGCGGAAGAAGATTTTTCCCATGGAATCATTGACGCGCTCAAGCAGCTTATGGTTATCTCTGCTTGTAGGTAACTAGATGGCGAGAGCAGTAAATTATATATTGATTATACCAAACCAAATAAATATACATAGGTTTCTGAAAGAATATAGAAAAATACCTTAAAGCTTCAATGGAAAAGTTATAAATTCAGTGTCAGCAAGACAAAAAACAAAAACCATAGTTATTGATCAAAAGTTATTTGATTTTGCTATACAAAATTATTTCGGGGAGGGTTAAACCCCGTAACCCTCCCCCTAAATACGGCTATGAACAGAGCCCTGGGGCACACCAGCATTTATTTTGTGGATTTCAGAAAATATTTTATAAATAAGGAATATGAATAGGTTGATGTACGTTCTTATACTCGTTTTAACTATTCCGGGTTTCAATTCAATTTTATTATCATTTGCTTAACACAGTAAGATACAATATCTTATAAGCTAGTGAGAAGCTATTATTAGAAAAGAAAAATAATTAAATTAACTGTAAATTATAATTATAGGTTACTTGTCTGCTCAAACATTTAAAATTTCTAATTTCTATCTTCATCCTTCGCGGATCTTCAATACTCCTAATATCGCGTGGAAGACTATTCCAAAGACGAATACTGTTTATAAAAAATTGGCGTTCCGACTTCCGATGTTGAGGATGAGTACCGCGGATGTATGAGTTGTCCGGATCTACTCGAAGTAGGCGTTCGTATTCTTTCGAACAAATAGTGGAGTTGATGCGTTAGTATAATGTCAGAAAACAAAAGTAGAATACGAAGTTTCAGGAAACTGTTAAATGTCATGTTGAAAAGCTTAACTGAAAACGCTGAAACATGCTCATATCTACGTAAACCATAGATATAACGAACTGCGCTGTTGAAAGCTACATTTAATTTACGCTGGCTTTCAAAACTGCACGAACTAATTTCACAGCCATAAATAAGAATTGATACTATTAATGTTTTCACCAGCATAATTCGAGTTTTGATAGGGGATTAGGGGTAAAAGATTGAGAGGCTTTAAGGGAACGTAAAGCACCATACGTTTTTCCTATGACTGAAATTATGTGATTATCCCACGTCAAGCGGCGATTAAGGCCGTGTGTGAATTGCGTTAAAATGTGTATTAAAACTTGACGTTTGGTTAAAACTTGACACTAGCGTGGTGAATAAAATGGGTTAAAATTTATCCTGCTGTGGAGCAGGATAAATGGGTTAAAATTTGGACGTGTATTTTTTTCTCATGAATGATGAGAAGTTTGCTTCTGTTTTGTTGTTTTTTTCTGTTCCTCTCCGTTTTATTTAGTTCTTTGTTATGACTATTTAAGAATTGCTTTGATATTTCAATAAAATAAATAAAATTCTATGAATTCATAATATTTTCAAATCGAAAAACGAAATTATTTTTTTCTTTTGAGAATTATAACAGATGTCAGTTGTGAAAACATGTTTTGCAATGTTACCAGATGGAAGGAACCAATCATCTAAAAAGGGACATTTTCGTTTGAAGATATTTTACTGTTGACTCAAATTATAAAATTACCACTGCAAAATCGAGAAAAATGAATATAACAGAGTTTGTTTGTTATCTTAAGTGGCTTTTCATGAAATTTATTGCTTAAATTTTGGTTTTGTACACAAAATTATTTTACCTAGGTGGATAAAAACATTTTTTGTTGAGGGAAATTTCCTAGTTCTACGCAGAAATGTTGGTTAAAAATATCCCTTTTAACGAATTTCACACAGCAAATGGCTAAATTTGATCCCATTTTCAATCAAACGTAAAATTTTAACCAAACATCAAGTTTTAATACACATTTTAACGCAATTCACACACGGCCTAAAAAGAAAAAGAATAGCCAGATTTCTAGCTGTCTCATGCCCGATTTCATAAACAACTTTTAAATACTAAATAGGCTTTTAACCCGTTAAATGAGATTTTTTGGTTTCACCAAGCGTTTAGAGTTTTAGACATTTTTTAAAACTAAATGCCAATTTTCGACACATTAAATTTTAAAAGTGTCATTGAATATTTAAAAAAATGAATATAATGCTTTCTCATTTTTTCTCACATAATTTTCATGAGGATGTCAATTTTGACAAAAATTTCCCTGAAATTTCCCATTTCAAGTTGGTGAAACTCAAAAGTTTTAAGGGTCTGATAAAATTTAAAAATATTTTTGCTAAAAGTACTTTTAGTGTTTGTTTATGAAATTGGGTATCAGAGTATATAATTGGAGTATTGTTAAGTAATACCAATGGAAAATAAGATAGGTCTAATGGTTTTCGTGAAATAACGAGACAGTTTGATTTCAAAGGGCTTAATAAGAGGCTACGAGATTGAGATCAACTTGAAATGCTCTCCAAATCTTCGTTTATACAAGCTACGTGATGTTCAATGAGACCGACTCTGCAACTTAGGTACAACTGCACATCGTCAGCGTTCATACACATTTTGCAAATTTTGATTAAATTTACAGCATTGGATGAGAAACTAAAGTTTGTTGCACAGAACAGAGAAGTCTACGGAATCGAATGCTTTGGAAAAGTCTAGTAAAACTAAAAACGAGATCTTGTCTTCATCCATCGATTGCCGCAAATCTTCTGTTAAATTTATGAGCGAGGTAATACAGCTATGTCTCTTACGGAAACCATTTCATATTCATTTGTCTTTGTACCAATCTTTCAAACACTTTTGAGAGGTAAGGCAAAATGGCTATGGGCCTGAAATCATCCATTTTAGAATTTTTTGGGATGGGGATGACTTTTGCAAGTTTCCATTGAGGAGGATATTCACTTGTTGTAAGGATGAAATTAAAAATATGAGTTATGTATATGTATGGTAAGAGTATATCGGCAAAATAACTTTTAAAAATATGGGATGAATCTCATGAACGCCAGAAGCATTAGATTTTAAAGATAAAAGCCTCTCTACTATATTTGTTTCGTTTATGGTGGTGAAACCAAAACTTAATGTTGAGGTTATGGTCCTCTCGCCCAGTCTTACATCGTTTGAATTTTCAACGTTGTTGGAAACGGGTATGGATGGCAATGAAACAAATTAACGATTTAAGACGTTGCCATCGACATTGTCAACCGCGTCACCTTTAAGTTTACCAATGCCTATTTCCCTTAAATGCTTCCACAACTGACGCTTGTTCAAAGATGAATCTAAACGTGTAGAAAAAACCATAGCCTTACCAGCTTTTATCTCTTTGACTACTTTATTCCTTAAAGATCAGTAAACTTTTCTAGTTCCTGTAGTCTATATCGTTTCCACCACGTACTTTGGAAGTGAACCACGGAGGCCTATAAACGTCAATTCTTACTGTTTTTAAAGGAACATGAGCATCGTACAAGATTTTAATATTTTCGTTAAGGAATTGTACTTGTTCCGTTGTTGAATGCATATAATAAAAAGGTTCCCAATTCACATTTTTAGTTTGGTGTTCCAATGCATTTAAATTAATATTTCTTAAGTCCCTATACTTAAATATGAAGAAATATGAAAATCGAATGCAAACTAGTATTAGTCAGAATTTAGAGCTCTGAACATAAAAACCAAACCTTCTACGTTAAACAAAAATTAATCTGATAACTTAATGAAAAAGATACAGATTTCTTTGTAAGTGTAAAGGTAAAGAGGGGAAGTAATTATAACAGAAACGTACATGACAGGAATTAGGAATTTCACTAGCTTAGCACCATCGCAAGTTGCGCTCTAAAATTCGTTCGATCACGTATTGGAAGTCCTCTTAGATTTGGATACAAGCTTTTCAAGTAACCCACATCAAATGACTGACTGGCGAGTCCCAAATCTTTGATCGTATACATATTCTTCAAGTTATATTTCTTACTGCTGTTAACTCCAGAAATTTCCCAAGACGTGCGTTTAGAATCTTCAACTCGGGACACCCCTTTCGTCCACTGAAGAGTGAGCTCCGGATGCCCAGATAAACCAAGCTGATTAAAAAGATCTTCTTCAATCATCGACAATGAAGACCCATCGTCCAAAAAGGCGTATGTGGATATGATGCTGTGGTACAAAACGAACTGCCGTTGAGCTTAGGCCAGTGTTACAGGTACTTGGTGACGCATGCAAAAGAGGATGGTGACGCCGATTGCAACCATCAGTGCAACACGATCTCTTTTTAAAGCATTGTTTCCATTGATGTTTCGATGGATCCAGACAAGCAAAACATATTGATTTTTCTCTTGCAAATGTCTGCCTTTGCTCTGGAGATAACGCCAAGAATTCAACACATTGAATTAACGAATGCTGAACCTTATTACATTTGCAACATAAGCCTAAGGACGTATCAAATGAAACAGGTTGATGCAACAATACCCGAGAAGCCTTTGCATTACTACCTGGATTTAACTTCTTTTGTTCGGAAAGGCCTCCGGGTTTCGATAGATATCGGGTGGTAAATCAAAAACTCGTTGAGATAAAAACGCAGCAAAATGTTCAAAATTTGCACGTGGCAATGCCGACTTTCTCTTCTGCCAGTCTTGATAAAGGCCGCCCCCCCAAACCTCGAAGCTAAGTTAGTTAAAACATAGCCATTATTCAGATCTTCTTCTCGGTTGATCGATTTGACATCGGCAACAAATCCGTTAAGCTTCACAGCCCATAAGCGTAGTTTAGGATCGCACCTGGACGTAAGTTTGGGTAGACTCAAAAGATCTGCGGTCAGATCATGAATTAAAATATCGTAAGGACCGAACATGGACCGAAGAGAGCCCATAATCGCATCAGCGTCGGAAGAGTACTTAAGGCGTTCGCTGACGCCTTGCTTTGCGCAAACGAGATACATTTTCTTTAGCGCTATTTCTACCCTCAATCGTAGTAGATTTTTAAACCTCCTCAAAATACGGCCATTGCCGTTTGTTTTCACCAGAGAAAATTGGCAATTCCTGAACATTGTTATGATTCGGTATAGTGAGGAGGTTTGCCATATCTAAATCGCGAAAGGAAGCTACACTTGCGCTTGAATGTTCTTCGGACGTTATATGGACATTAACTGGCTTACCGGTGCGTGTTTTCCCTCAACGGGGTGGACTGACAATTAGCAATTGTTTCGTTTACGAGTGCCTGGTGATTTGTCTGAATCTTTTTTATTATTTGGAGTTTGGAACGCTCAAACAAGATGAATTATCCTTGGCGTTGGGAATCGGTGGAGCTTTAATACTGGAAGCCTGTGACAATTTAAACTTGGTGTCAGACAATTCAGCTCGCAGTTCTAAAAGCTCTTTGTCACGTTGAGCAACTGTAGCTTGTGCCACCGCAGCAGCTTCAATAATCAAATCGACCTGTTCTTCTGTCACATTTGCAGGAGCAGCAGGACCTGACGAAGAAATCTTTTTTGAAACATCCTCGTCTTCACGAAAGACACAATCTTCTTCCTCGCAAAACTAAGGAGTTATTGTGTCGAATTTATCGGCTTCAAAGATTGAACGCTTACAATTATCGCAAGCGACCATTTGTTAAGTTTTACATTTCTAAATTTTTAATTTTAACTCAAGCAACTCTGAGAAATTCTTTTCACTTCATTCTGATATTTTCTTCAAGCAACATCAAATTTATTTTCATTAAATTAAATTTTTCTTCGAGAACAAATATCTTTTGTTGTTTTCTTTTTTCTTCAAGAAATTCAAATTCAACGAAGGACAAGTTTAACAGGTTATCGGCCCAGCGCACTAACCCGAAGAACTATTTAATAGAAATTTGTTTGCAATATAATTGGTTATTAAACTTTGAAGCCCAATAACAAGAAATTTGCAAAAATGAATATGGAGGATGTTGCTCATAATGTCTCACCGTTTGAATGGGGCCAATTTTAAAGCTTGAAAATTTCAAATTTCTGCAGTTTTGCGTGGAAAAGGGTTAATGGAAATTGCAGATGGTTCAGAGGTTGCACCAGATGAAACGAAGGATAAAGAACGCAAGGCATGGCTAAAGAGTGATGGTCAAGCAATGGCTATTCTTTTTTCTTCACTGAACCAGCGAACAAGCAAATCATGTTTTAACCTGCAAGACAGCTTACGAAATGCTAACAAAATTGGAATGCATTCATAACATGAAGAGTGATGTTAGGGTTATGACATTGTATGAAGAATATTTTGCAGTAAAAATGAATGAAGATGAATCTGTTGCAGCGTACTTATGTTTCAAAGGTTTCTCGATTGGCAGCTGAAATAGAAGAAAATAAAGAAAAATTGTCTGATAACCTTAAGATGTGTCGAATTATCAGCGGCTTGAGCTCCAAGTTCAAAAACTTCAAGACAGTTTGGTATAATATCAAAGAATGTCGAACAATTGATACACTTATGGCAAAACTTCAATTAGAAGAAGATCAAATGAACAAAATAGATAGCGAACAACATTCGGAAGGAGCAGCTTTCAATATCAAACAGAAAAACAAAAAGCAAATATTTGACAACAAAAAGAAACCAAAATTTACTTGTTTTGGCTGTGGAAAGGAAGGACATTGGAAGAAAGATTGCCCAGATCAGAAGAAGCCGAATCAAAAGAGGACAAAACCAGAACAGAAATCATCGATGGCATTTTCGGCGATGACAGATATCTTATCAACAAGCTATAAAGATGTTTGGATAGCAGATTCTGGAGCATCAAGACATATAACTTTCCGGAAGGACTGGTTCTGTTCGTTTTCATCAAATGAAGCCCATAGTAGTATTAGAACTGCAAACAATGAAGCACTTAATGTCGAGGGAAGTGGCTCAATAGAAATCGAAGCATGGATTGATGGCCAATGGCATTCAAGACGTTTGGATGTACCGAAATCTAAGGTCAACTTATTTTCAATTGGATCGCTAATGAGCAAAGGTTTTGAGATCAGCTTTGACGAAAGTCGATGCATTATTACAAAAGACGATGTGACAGCGGGTATTGGATATAAAGACGAAAACAATTTGGTGCGAATGATTTTCAAGCATACCATGATGAATCAAAATTACATTGAATCTTGCTTATCTGCAAACAGTATTTATGGTCAGTCGATGAATTCCTTGCAACAATGGCACAGACGTTTAGGCCATATGAATACTGCAACAATCAAGACAATGATCAAACAGGACTCAGTAACAGGTATAAATTTATCTGATGAAAATAAATTTTTCTGTAGGGAGTGTCAGTTTGGAAAAATGCATAGAAGTTCACATCCTTTGAGAGAAAAGCATTCTATTGCAAAGGGTGAATGTTTCCATGTGGACTTATGTGGAAAAATGCAGCAAATAGGTGTTGGTGGGGCTCAATATTTCATGTTGATAAAAGATGAGGCAACTGGCTTAAGATTTGTTTACTTAATCGCTTACAAATCGGAAGTAGGGGAAAAATTCAAAGAATTTGTAGCTTTTGTCGAAAATTCGATGCAAGTTTCGATCAAAAGAATTCGATGTGATAACGGAACTGAATTTATCAATCGAAGTTTGATGAAATATCTTTCTGAGCGTGGTATTATCATTGAAAGAATCTCTCCATACACACCGGAACAAAATGGGTATATTGAACGTGACAACAGAACTGTACAAGAATTTACTAGAACAATGTTGCTGGCAAGTGGATTGAATAAATCTTTGTGGCCAGAGGCGGTTCGAACAGCTGTTTATTTATTAAATCGTTCACCAAATGCAAAGAACCAAGCCACAACCCCTTATGAGATCTGGTTTGGGGAAAAGCCACAACTTGGTCATGTAAAGGTTTTTGGCACTGTTGGCTTTGTTCACATTCCCAAGCATTATCGCAAGAAATGGGATGAGAAAGCGAGAGAAGTTTATTTGGTTGGATATGAACCAACACAGAAGAATTTCAGACTCTATGATCCAAATTCAAAGAAAATTATTATTAGCTGCGATGTTAAGTTCAACGAAATTTTCATCAAGAATATTTATTTTGATTTTTCAAATAAAGAACACAATTCTAGTACCAAGGCTGAAACAATTCAAGAAGAATCATTGGATAATATCCAAGGAGAAAATCCAACCAACATTCAAGATGAAATCAGGCCAGTTGAAGAAGACATTCTGGAATATAAACGAGGAAATGGACGTTTAAGATCTGATCCGAAGAAGACGGATCAATTTGACGCTAGCATGTGTGCAATTTTTGATGAGCCTCTATGTTATGAAGATGCAATACGTTCAAATAACTCGAAAGAATGGAAAATCGCTATAGAAGAAGAAATAAAGTCTTTGCAGGAAAACAAAACATTTGATATTGTCACGAAGCCAAGGAATTGCAACATAATTGGGAACAAATGGGTGTTTAAGCTTGAAACAACTCTTTTTGATGTTGGAACAATCCTTTCAAAACAAAATTGCGATTATGACTCAAACTTTCCATACCGTCAAGCATGTGGGTCTTTAATGTATGCTGCTACAGTTTCAAGATCCGATATTTCTTATGCAGTGGGAGAAGTAAGTAGGTTTATGCAAAATCCAAATCAAGCAACTAAGATTATTGTTGATAACCAAAGCGCAATACGCTTAGTAAAAAATCCTGATATGCATCATAGAACTAAACATATCGATGTCCGTTTACATTTGAAGAAAAAGTTATCCAAGTTGAATACATTAAAACTGAAGAACAATTGGCAGATGGTTTCACAAAACCCTTACCAGCAACAACTTTCAAATCAAATACATATAATCAAATTAGGGTTAAATGAAATCACTTAAATGTATTCTTTCTGTTTTTTTCTTTTTCAAATAATATTGTATGTAATTTAAAAATGAGTGGGAGTGTTAAGTTTTACATTTCTAAATTTTTAATTTTAACTCAAGTAACTCTGAGAAATTCTTTTCACTTCATTCTGATATTTTCTTCAAGCAACATCAAATTTATTTTCATTAAATTAAATTTTCTTCGAGAACAAATATCTTTTGTTGTTTTCTTATTTCTTCAAGAAATTCAAATTCAACGAAGGACAAGTTTAACACCATTTCGTTATTAGTTAACTGAATTATGTTTACTGCATATGTCATGGTTATTAATCAAATCAATGTTGGTCTAAATACGTTTTATATTTCCATATTTAAGGCCAAGAATTATTATTGGGTTCATATTTCAATATTCAGACTTTGCTAACATGTACACAACACAAATGTTCAAGTCTTTCAATTTTAGGTCACTGGGGCGTATGTGTAACATTTTTGTTTGTTTGTTTGCCTACCGTGTATCGAGTGTGTCAATTGTCAAGCACAAGACAAGGGCCATTGTACTTTCAATACAACAAAGAATAACAAAAACAAAGTACCTGACTTTCTATTGATTCGCATTCACGACTCAAAATAATCCGATTAGTAACACACATGCACTCAAAATGTTCAACTTTCGACACAGTTTCCTCAAGCCAAATGCAACAAGTTGCATTCAACAACACAATAACATGTTCATGCAAGGCAACGTACCAAGCTTGGGGGCTTTCAACCGATTGTAATTAACCATTTAATTTATGAAGGTCCATAAAATGATGTGAACCCGATCTCTCTCCGAAAGAAATTCCAACCCCATTTATCTCAATTAATTCCAAGAAGTATAAATAAGTTTTGCCATAAATATTGTATACGAGTAAGTTAATAATTAATTATCATTACCAGACGCCTATTTCGCCAGCAGCAAGGACCTGCCACTATCACATATCTATAGAAGCGAATAAATAACTCCACTTTCCTGGAGTCTATTGAAATGCGATTAAATCTCCGCCCCCACACAAATGGTGTCGTTACCCGCACACACACAAACACACACACACACACAGAACCCCCGCCTTATCAATTATTAAAGTCATTTCTCTCAAACATTATATCGTTCATCTTTTTATGTGTCGAAAGCCATAGCCAGACAAATAAATTGAACCTGAAAGCTTTCTAATTTCCGCTTTACTTCACTATTTGTAAAAATAGTAAACACACTCACCTTTAATTCTTTAATTAGACTCCAAATAGGTCGCAATTCCTCCAGACTCTGCTTCGAGCACATCGAGTAGACCAATATAAAGGCATGTCCTTTTGTAATGGAGAGCCTTTGCATCGCAGGAAACTGATGTGATCCTGTAGTGTCGGTTATTTGCAGGGTGCAAATATTCTTATTACAGCTAATGACCTGCGTGCAATAAAAAAAAACGTACATACGTCATTATATTGGGCTTTTCTTTTTCATTAAAGGATGAAAAGGATGAAGATGGACGGGCAAGAAATCAGGACATCATCAGGAGGATGAACTTCGACATGCGTCAATGATAAATTAATTGACATTCTTTTAAGGAATTGAAGTCAACTTTTATTTCAATTGAATTACACGTAACGTAACGCATTTATCTGAAGGGCCGAGCGAACCCTTGGGGTCAGATGCAACTCACCTGACGATATGTGTCCTCAATGGTCGGTATGTAGCTCTCACGAAAAGTCCCCTTGATGAAACGCAGCACCAAGGAGCTCTTCCCGACACCGCCCGCACCAAAAACAACCACCCGATAGTCGTTGCTTTGTTCGGGCATGTTTGACGCTGGAGAATACACTTTTGAAATTTTTTGTTTAACCCGTTCTCAAAAGAAAGTTTTTTTTAAGGATTCGCAAGTAGGTATCCACTTGCGGTTGTTTTTTTTTTTTTGTGAGGTGTTTTTTCTTCACCAGTTGCCTCCTTCAGGCTTTTTTTTCTGTAAGGATGAAGCGCAGAATTAAATTCTCAGGAGGCCACGCTCAATTAGGTTCAGCAGATGCCTGCAACCAGAACGACGACGACGACGGCGACGACAGCAGGACAGAGATAATAATAATTATTGTTAAATGTCAACATGTGGGAGTCACTGTATATGTATACGCGACGACACGGGGGTGGTGGATCTATTTTCTTTTTGTTTTTTAATTGCAATATTTTATCGCAAAACGTTTGGTACGTTGCACTGTGGCTTGAGAACAGATTTGGTTTTCTTCTTTTGACTAAATATTTGGCAAACACATTACAACTTCCGGTTGGTCGGTTATTTGTTAAAACACAATTTTACGTTTCTTGTATTCTTCTTGTAATTGAAGTGAAAAAATACATGAACGGAGAGTGAAAAAAAACACGCCTAAAATGCAGCAATTGATTTTGTCATTCGATGTACACCGGTTGGCAGAATGTTGATAAACAATTAATTTATCGGTTTTGCAGGTAGATTTCTAGATTCACAGTAAAACAATCGCGATTGTAGAACTTTTTTTGTGGTTAATATTCGTGTGATTTGAAGGACTCGATTTGGTTGAATTCGATGATTTTAAAAATAAGTAAATTTTCTCATGCAAACATCCTGCAAGTAGATGGATGAAAAGCAGAGTTTTGACATACGATTTGAGTGTTGGAAAAAAATATCTAGAGAATTCAGGCGCAGGTCAGATGGAAAATTCCCTTATTTCGGATTGAAGATTGGGCAAGGTAACTGTCATACGTTAGGGATATTAGGGGGATTTTTTGTTTTGTTGTTGTGATGTGTGTTGGTGGAGTTTGGTTGGTGATAAAAATAGGGTGTATCGGAATTTTATATTCAAGGTTTGTTTGTGTGTCCTCCCTCGAAAACAGCAGATAACGGGTGTTTTTTTCGAGGTATAGAACTTTAAGTTGGCATTACTTTTCAAGACGGCGACCGATTTAACAGCTGTCAAGTGATTTATTCTCAGTTTGGTTTGGCAATTCATCATGAATAGACTCACGCCTGAACAACGCTTGAAAATTGTGCAATTTTATTTCGAAAATAATGGTTCTGTGCGGCCGTTGTTCCCGATGTTCATAAGCCACAATCGATTTATTGAAAGACAAGTTTGGTGACCGCCTAATTTCACGTTTTGGACCTGTGAATTGGCCTCCAAGATCTTGTGATTTAACACCGCTAGACTATTTTCTGTGGAGTTATGTAAAGTCATTGGTCTATGCGGATAAGCCACAAATGCTTGACTATTGTATCTCCCCCAACAGTCAAGTATGTTGGAAGACAACATTCGCCGTGTTATTGCCCATATACGGCCACAAATGTTGGATAAAGTCATCGAAAATTGGAAGTCCAGGTTGGGCTATATCCGAGCCAGCCGTGGCAGTCATATGCCAGAACTCATATTTAAAATGTAATGCCACAAGATTTTCTTTCGAATAAATAAAAAATCATGTCAATCGAATATTCCGTCGTTGTTTTATTGCAATTTAAAGTTCTATACCTCTAAAAAAAACACCCTTTACTTCGTTTTGTCCTCATTTACCGCTAAACGCATTTTTTTCCGCTTTTGTCTGAATTCTCACAAATGCGCAGGCTGAACCAGGTTTTTTGGAGATGGTGTCTCTGCTGTGTGACGTTAGCGTTGACGACAGCATTGACGTGCATTTTTAAGTCAACGCAACGCGTTTACTTATTTCGTTGACCGTGTTATCATCATGTCAATGCTGTTGGGACGCAGTTTCACAATTTTGTTCACGTTAATGTTGTGTGCAATGACATCTTCTATAGTAATAAGGTGGGAGACTTGAGCCACTTCTTGTTAAATCGTTCATAAAAATGTCCCTATTCATTTCAGCCAGATGTTGCATTCATCTTTGTAAAGGTACATTTATTTACTTCAAAAATAGCCTCATAAACTTTATGTACAGCCAAGTGAGTTTTGCCTAATGCAAAATAAGTGGGAACAGATTTTTGGCAAGAGATTGCTAGATCCTTTTCCGATCGTGTTTCCGAAAATCTCCTCAGAAGTCCTTTGCAACCAGCACAAAATATAGAGGACCAGTGGCAACACTGCCAAGCAGCCATCAGAGATGCCGCCTCTTATAAGTGCTAGGATTTACACGGCCACCACAACGAAACCCCTGGTTTGACGATGAGTGCCGGATAGCACACGCAGCTAAACAAGAGGCATACAAAGCGGCGCTGCAAAGAAGGACACGAGCAGCTCGTGAGCTTTACGAGCAGAAAAGGAGAGAGGAGCATAAACTTCTCAGAAAGAAAAAAAGGGAGCATGAGAAGCACGCGATCGAGGAGATAGAGGGATGTCACAACAGGAACGAGGTTTGAAAGTTCTACAAAAAGGTGAAACAAACCTCCAGAGGTGCGTTTTTGCGCTGACTACAATCAACTATAATCAACAATGGTTGACTATTTCTCGTTTTTGCACGCCAATAGTTACGATTCGTAATCACAATTGTTGTTTTTGCGGTCTGTGTTGATGTAAATGAATCGTAACTATCTCTAACTATTTCCAATCCATCTCAGGAGGTGAGTTGAAAGTGGTTGGTGTGTCAAAGTGTTTTTTTTCTTTTGTATAATGGCGTTTGTCAATCTGGAATCTAAAAAAAACATTCTGTTTGTGCATTTTTTACAACCGCGTAGTCGTCCGTATATTTCTGTTCGTCTTCAATAATTATCTCATTACAAAATAAAGAAAATAAGCGAGACATACTTGAAAATCCTCAGTCACTGCGAGGAGAGTCACGCCAAGGAAATGATCGCCTTTCCAAGTGACTTAAAAGTCAGCACCAATTTCAAGAATCTCAATCTCTCCCTGGTCACAATCCCTTCCAATCGAATTGACTACACTGCGATCCGCAAACATCCATATTCGGGAGGACATGGCTGAGAAGTTCAGTGAACGACCGAAGAGCGTCGGCGATATACCTACTCGAGAAGCAGTACCAAAAATTGGAGGACAAGTTGGCCGCTGCCCATGAGCAGATGATTGTCGAACGTCAGTCGGCACGAAAGGCAAACTTAAACCTGTGGAAGGTGGAGAAGCAACTGGAGCACAAAATGTGCGAAAACGCCGAGCAGGAGAGGCTGAAGGAGAAATCTGAGGTAAGGTTTTTCATCTCCAAACAGATCTCATTTAATGTTCATTGTATTCTTTAGGTCGTCGAACAAATTTCACATGCTCATCGTTTGGAGATCAAGAAACTCCTTCGTGAACTCAACGAAGAGCGTGAAAAATCCTCAAACGTCATCGATGCAGCTTCAGCTATCGAAATCAAGCTCAAAAACCTCGAATCGAAGACAATTAAGAACGACTCAAGTATGCATGCACCATCACCGACAACCAGCTGACCGAAGTCGAGGCAATACTGGAAGCCGAAGAAGGGCGAAGGAGAAGGACGAAGCCATCAGCTGAGGAAGACAATCAGCAAGAAACATGCGAACAAATTCGGCCTTATTTTTATTATTGCTTTTATGCATGTATATAATTCTGTCGGCAGTAAATTTTTCATTAGTATCAGAAAATAAAGACTTTCTCCGTTTATTTATATAAAAGCACGAAATAGATATTGAATTGATTATTTATTGATAGTTTTTCAGCGAATCTGGAAGCAGCAATTAGGAGAATATCAGGAGCTGGCTTACTTGGAACAGCTTGAGGATTTCCTCATGGAGGGTGGATTTCAGTACGAATATTGCATTTGCCTTTCTTGCTGTGGGTTGTTCAAAGATAAATAAATATTTTCTTATTTTAATTTTCTTCAAAAACTTACCATATCAAGATCGTTCTTGAATTTTTGGAATAAATTTAGAGCAACGAAAATTGTTTCAATTGTTATGATCAAAAGAAAAGAAAAATGTAACCTCAAAAGATTTGTTTTTGTTTTTCTTGTTTGACAGCTCAACCAAACCTAACTAAAAAGCGTTTTTGGATTATTTCAACTATTTCTAATAGCGTTTTTTTTTTGGTCGTCCGGAACTGTTCCGAACAGTTCTGTACTCGTTCACTTGGCACAAGATGACAGTTCTTGTTCTGAATAGAACAGAAAAACGATTCCGAATTTGAAGTCAGAATCAAAAACAGAATCACGCATACATGCACACACTCGCATATACGTACTCGCTGCCATGTTTACAAATAAAGAAATTAAAAACAATGTCATGTCATCTGCAATTCTTCATATGAGGTTTCACAAATACACAACCATTCAACCCTTAGAAGCAAAAAAATGTGTTTGCCTGTTCGTTTGGAATCCGGAATCGGACAGTTCTGTGTACAATTCCGGATTACCAAAAAAAAAACGCTATAACTATTTCAACTATGACACATCAACCATTTTTTTTTGACACAAAAACTATAGTCAACTATCGTCAGCGCAAAAACGCACCTCAGGGCTTATACACCCCGAACCGAAGCCTGTATAGACCATCATGGGAACATCGTAGTGGAACCGCAGTCAGTGCTGAGGATATGGAAAGACCACTTTTCCAAGCTGTATAATGTCGATGACGAGCAAAAACTCTGCCAGCAATATATAACCATTCAATTGTGGTGCAGAAGGCCAACAATTCCACCCACCCGATATGGACGAAGTGAAGATATAGCGATATCTAAACTTAAGTCGAACAAAGCCGCTGGAGCAGACGGGCTAGCCGCCGAACTGTACAAAGCAGCTGGAGATGATTTGGTTAGGAGCATGCACCAGCTCATCTGCAAAATTTGATCGGAGGAAAGCATGCCCGATGAATGGAACCTCAGCATCGTATGCCCGATCTTCAAAAAAGGAGATCCCCTGAATTGCACCAACTACAGAGGTATAAGTCTCCTTAACATCGCCTTTAAGATCTTGTCTGCCGTGCTGTGTGAACGTTTGAAGCCCTTCGTCAACAACCTGATAGGTCCTTATCAGTGTGGCTTCAGATCCGGAAAGTCCACCATCGATCAAATATTCACCCTACGGCAGATCTTGGAGAAGACTCAGGAACTTCAAATCGATACCTACCACCTCTTCATCGATTTCAAGGCCGCGTATGACAGCGTCTATAAAGATCAATTATATAGAGCAACGTCTAGTTTTGACATTCCAGAAATACTCGTCCGTCTGGGTAAGATGACAATGGAAAACTCACGCTGTTCCATCATGGTCGGAAAAAACCTAACGAACGCTTTTGATGTCAAAAAAGGTTTTACACAAGGCGATGCGTTGTCATGCGATTTCTTCAACATTATTCTTGAAAAGATTGTGCAAAGCTCCAACGTCAACACAAGAGGCACAATCTTTCAAAAGTCCGTCCAGCTACTAGGATACGCAGACGACATTGACAGAATTGGAAGAATACAGCGTGATGTCATTGGAGCGTTTGTGAGTCTTGAGACGGAAGCCAGGAAGATGGGTCTAGCGGTTAACGAGGGCAAGACCAATTTAATGCTGTCAACAAGAAAGGACTACCAACATCGACGTCTTGGAGCAAACGTCAACATAGACAAATTTAACTTCGAGGTAGTTAAGGACTTTGTCTACCTGGGATCCGCTATCAACTCAGACAACAACACCAGCGCTGAAATCAAACGAAGAATCACTCTTGCCAATCGCTGCTTTTTTGGATTTGGACTTAGAAGGCAATTGAGTAGTAAAGTCCTCTCCCGAGCAACTAAAGTGACAATCTACAAAACCCTCATCATCCCGGTACTCATGTATGGTGCAGAGACATGGACCATGACAACATCCGATGAAAACGCTTTGGGCTGCTTTGAGAGAAAAATTCTTCGAGTGATTTTTGGTCCTGTCTGCATTAATGGAGAATGGAGACAGAGATTCAACCAAGAACTGTACGAGCTGTACAGCGACACTGACCTAGCCAGAAAAGTTAAGGTCCAACGACTTAGATGGTTGGGTCATGTTGAGCGAAGACCGCAACTCAGGTGGAGCACACAGGTGGTAGAGGACCTGAACCAACTTGGCGTGCGAAACTGGAGACAGCTAGCTAGGGACCGACCGCTAAGCCGATTTCGCTCAAAATCAAATGAGACCAATTTCACAGCAATACGTTGTGGTTCGTGAGATATTCGAGCAGAAAAAACGTAACGCACATATGCACATACGCACACACAGACATCATGATAAAAAGGGTTGATTCGGATTCTAGTGACCTCGAAACATGGAGATATGAAAAACTGGAAATTCACAAAATCGGCTCCATTCAGTGACGGATTAAACGTTGAGGGCGCCATAGGCAAGCATCTCATCGGCGCCCCTATATTAGAAATAACTCGTATTATAGTTTGACCTAAACCGCTGAACCGCGCTTTAGAAAAACGCGTTAAAATGGGGGCCAAGGAAAAAGAGGACAAGCTTACATGAGATCGATATATATATTGTCCCAAAGGTGTTACGATTTCGGTTTAAAATATTTTAATTAATGATGTGCCGAATCGTAAATTATGTAAACCAAGTTGCAACTCGGTTCGCCAAATCGGATGTCCGCCGGGAAGTTATACTACTCTGTTTTGTCCCCATTTTGGTAAAAATTAGTCTTGACATTTCATATTTGGCAGTCGTGAAGTAGACACGTGGCAAACTTATAATTGTGCAGTTTGTGTAAAAACTGTCAAAAGTCATCCCCACTCCTCGAAATTTTGTGATTCACACAAAAAAATTAAAGAACGCTTCACACCAAAAATCTGCCAAATACACAAAATTATGTCAGACGTCAACAAAATTCATGTCGTTTTCCATTGGTCGTCCAGAAGCATTCGGAAGAGTCCAGAAGTCTTCTGAAACCATTCCATTGGACTGACTTTGACAGACGGAATGCTTCTGAGAAGAGCAGAACTCTTCTGTTTTGAAAACAGAACCGTCCGGAGAATGACAGATACATCATAACCCGTTCCATTGGAGGTAGAAGAAGAAGCGTCAAAAAAATACCAATGGAAAACGACATCAATGTACTTCTTATGGCTTGACAGAACTTACACAAAATTATGTCAGACGTCAACAAAATTCATGTCGTTTTCCATTGGTCGTCCAGAAGCATTCGGAAGAGTCCAGAAGTCTTCTGAAACCATTCCATTGGACTGACTTTGACAGACGGAATGCTTCTGAGAAGAGCAGAACTCTTCTGTTTTGAAAACAGAACCGTCCGGAGAATGACAGATACATCATAACCCGTTCCATTGGAGGTAGAAGAAGAAGCGTCAAAAAAATACCAATGGAAAACGACATCAATGTACTTCTTATGGCTTGACAGAACTTACACAAACTGCCACAAGAAATTTTTGTGGGCAATGGAAAACTTTCAAATTATTCATCAGTCATCTTTGCATCCATTAAAAGTTACTGTCTGGTGTGCAATTTGGTCAGAAGGAATCATTGGACCTTAGGGTTAGGTTAGGTTACAGTGGCTGCGGATTCAGAATCCACACACTTAGGCCAGAAGGAAAGGCCCATTGTGATACCATGAATCTAGAGAATTACTTCTTACTAGTCGAACCATTTTGAGCTTTTTATAAAGCGAAGAAGATATTTGATATCCTTATTAGCTAGTTCACTGGGGTTGTCATAAAAGTATTCTCCCAGATGAAGTTTGCGTCTTAGTGAAAGAGCAGGGCAAGTGCAGAGAAGGTGAGAGACTGTTTCCTCTTCTTCCTCATCCATACAGCTCCTGCAGAAGTCATTTGAGGCTACACCAAGTCGTATTGCGTGTCTGCCTATAAGACAGTGTCCCGTAAGGACACCTATCAGGGAGCTAATATGAAGTCTGCTTTGAGATAACAAGTCTTTAGAGCGCTTTAAGTCCAGTGAAGGCCATATGAGTTTCGTAGCAGCGCACGTTGGTAAATTGTGCCACCTGTAGTTTGTTCTCGTTAAAGCTGCTTCTTTTAGCAAAAGTTTATCATTGGACCTTACCTCCTTGAAAATGAAAACGGTGTAACGGTAACTGTGGATGGGGAGCGATATTGTGATATGATTGAAAACTTTTTAACGCCACAACTACATGCTTTGGGCTTAATTAACATGTGGTATCAACAAGACGGTATCACATCGCATACAGCCAGGATTACAATGGAATTACTGCGAGACCTCTTTCCACAACAAGTAATTTCAAAGAATATTAATGTTGATTGGCATCCACGGACATTTATCAATATAAGATCCATTCTCTTTCATTTAATCAAAAATTATAAACAAACCTTCCCGGCGGACACCTTGTACTTAGAGAGCAGAAAAATGAGGTTTTTAATCCGTCAAAATCTTTGCCATCCGCTGATGAAATTTGACGATTACGTTAATAAGTAAAATCAAATTCAAAAACACTTTAAAATATTAGAAGAAAGCTAAGTAGATTATCGTTATCGAGTTGCCAAATCGAATATTCAAACCGAGTTGACACTGTACCCGAGTGGAATTGCTCAGGAACGATTTTTATTTTAACATAATAGCCCAGGAGCCCCCATACAAGAAATTCCCGTCATCGCACCCACTAGAATTTTTAATGATGAATTAAAGTTAAAGCCAAGACGAATAAGATTCGCTTGGTCGGCGTGAATTGAGTTAGCCAGAAAGGCCGCGCATACCTGTTGCAATTTGGTGAATGACTGTGAAATGTCTCCATCATCACGGATTCCATTTCTGTTTCTTTCATTACACGCGTCCTAGTGTTAGATGTGGAAATACCTTGGTTTGTTTGCGCAAACCAGATTTTTTATAAACGAAACTACTGTAGTTTGTAATAAGAACACAGTGTTTTAGGTCATAATAAAACCTTGTTTGCGCGATACTTTTGTAGTACCTTCTGGGTTCATAAAACTCTTTTCTAGATTTCTCAAAAACGGCTCAACCAATTTTTTGGAAATTTCGTCAACACGTTTATATGCAATTTTTTAATAATGTTGCATACCAAAAAAATCATAAGTGTTTTAATTTTCCTGATTTTTTTTACAAGGATCTGCCGCAACGTTAAAATTTGGTCGATGGTTGACTTTCCTGCCCTGAAGCCACATTGATAAGGACCAATCAGATTGTTGACGAAAAGCTTCAGACGTTCACATATTACGGCAGAGAGGATCTCGTAGGCGATGTTAAGTAGACTGATTCCTCTGTAGTTGGCGCAATTTAGAGGATATCCCTTCTTCAGGATCGGGCAAACAATGCTGAGGTTCCATTCATCTGGCACGCATTCTTCCGACCATATCTTACAGACGATTTGATACATGCTCCTATTTATATCGTCGCCTGGTGCTTTGCACAGCTCGGCAGCTAGACCATCTGCTCCAGCGGCTTTGTTGGATTTCAGCCGTAAAAATTCCGTTTTCACTTCCTTTAGATAGGGTGCACGGAATTGTTGGCTAACATCCTGTCCAATGTATGGCATTCTGTTCGTCGTCGCCGTTATACAGGGTGATTCACGAGCGTTGTGCCAAAAAGCTAGAGCGTGAAGGTTGAGTTGAGACAAGAAAAAAATTGTATGGGAGGGGGGGGTCTATTCCCCCCCGTTTATCCGGGAGGGGCAATTTTCTGAAAAATTGACTTATTTTGTAAAAAAAAATATTAAAAATCAACG
This sequence comes from Sphaerophoria taeniata, assembly GCA_943590905.1. Taxonomy (NCBI): domain Eukaryota; kingdom Metazoa; phylum Arthropoda; class Insecta; order Diptera; family Syrphidae; genus Sphaerophoria; species Sphaerophoria taeniata. The sequence goes on from OX016540.1 coordinate 240,737,131, forward strand.
GCTTAGTTTACAACACCGTGCTATACCTTTCTGAAAAGCTAAAAACTTCTTCTTTCACTTTGTTTTTAAAATAAATTGTTTTAACGAATAGTTTTAAAAAAATAAATTTTCAAACTCAAAATTTTCAAAAAAATAGCCAAAAAAAAATTTTTGAACTAATTTTTTTCAAAATTTTATGTAATTAAGTACTAATTTTGTTTTAAAATTTCAATGTCTTTGTTAATTTTTAGTCGAAAACAGAAAACCGGATGCCAAAATGTCTTTTCGTTTTTGAGAAATTAAAAAAAAAACCAAAACCACTTTTTTCTAAGAAAATCTTTGTTTTTATTTTTACCTATCTGGACTTTTAGTTTAATTTATTAGTTTAATTTACAAATTTAATTTTTTGTAATTGGAGTTTTATGACGACTCAATAAAGTAAAAAATATTGGATTTTCAATGGATTAACCATTTTATTCATTTATAACGTCTGAAAACTGACCAGCAATTTTTTCTTACTATACCTGGGGCCACGGCCACTCGCCAGCGAAGGGTTCTACCTGCTGGGGGCTTAAGATAATTAAACCGCAATTTTTCTTGAATGAAAAAACAATTAACAACCTAAAGGTTAATAAAAGGCATCGCATATTTACTTAACAACCATTAACAATTAAAATATTAATTCATCAACACATAACAATAACAAACTCATATGTTCGAGAAGAGTTAGCGGACAGGAACTTCTGCTACGGTTTAACTTGTTGTCGAGATCGGGAAGCCGAAAGACTCTACGCTGAAAGATATCCCAATAGATGGCACCCAGGTCGTAGCATGTTTTCAAGAATCCGCCGACGAGAGCACGGAGAGCTAGAAGTGAAAGGTCAATGGCAGACGTTTTCAATGAACAAAATGATTAATCCAGGGAAAATCCAATACTTTTCTACTTTATTGAGTCCTCATAAAACTCCAATTATAAAAAATTAAATTTATAAATTAAACTAGTAAATTATACTAAAAGTCCAGATAGGTAAAAATAAAAACAAAGATTTTCTTAGAAAAAAGTGGTTTTGGTTTTTTTTTAATTTCTCAAAAACGAAAAGACATTTTTGCATCCGGTTTTCTGTTTTCGACTAAAAATTAACAAAGACATTGAAATTTTAAAACAAAATTAGTACTTAATTACATAAAATTTTGAAAAAAATTAGTTGAAAAATTTTTTTTTGGCTATTTTTTTGAAAATTTTGAGTTTGAAAATTTATTTTTTTAAAACTATTCGTTAAAACAATTTATTTTAAAAACAAGGTGAAAGAAGAAGTTTTTAGCTTTTCAGAAAGGTATAGCACGGTGTTGTAAACTAAGCCGTTGATTTTAAATTTTTTTTTTTACAAAATAAGTCAATTTTTCAGAAAATTGCCCCTCCCGGCTAAACGGGGGGGAATAGGCCCCCCCCCTCCCATACGATTTTTTTCTTGTCTCAACTCAACCTTCACGCTCTAGCTTTTTGGCACAACGCTCGTGAATCACCCTGTATAGTCTACAGAATTGCCTTTCCAAATCCTCAGCCTACATTCTTTGTCAAACCAGGGTTTTCGCTTTGGTGGCTTTGGGAAACCTAGCACAGCAGAAGTGGCATCTCCATCTCTTGCTGTTCTCGATACTGACTGCATAGGACTCCTTAAGAGATAACTTGACACTAGATCAGAGAAGAATCTGGCGATTTCTTGCGATTGTATCCGTGCGACTTCGAAGCGGTAATGTCTGCTTTGTAGCAGTTGAGAGTCTCTGCTAATTGTTCGGCAGCATGCGGTCAATTAGGGGACCTTACATTCCACGAATGTTTTTCTTCGTAGCCGGGAAGCCACTTCGACATACAACCCCCGACATGGAGTACCAAGCACTTGATGTAACTCTAAGTGCAAGAGCCGAAAATACCGCGCCATTTTATGAAATATGTCACCAAGTGGTTTGACCTATACTGGAACTGAAGACTCCAACGTTGATTCTATAAAGAAAGAATTCTTCCGCTAGCGTCATTCGTTGGAAGCACCTTAGCGGGACCACTACTTAGTTATGGGGCAATTTGTGGCAACAGTCAACTCCGCTTCGACCTGTCGACCATGGTTTCGCGGTCGCATAGCTCTTAGCTTCATAGTAGTAGTCACCTAAAGTCACACCTCCGCCAACTTTTTTCGATTATTATCGAATGTCGATTACATTTTTTCATATTGCGAATGTCGATTGTAATCGAAACACTTCGAATGAAAACAAGTTCCAGAAACAGTAAAATGCGATAAAGAGATTTTTGACCCATTCCATCGTAGTTTTGTTCTGAATCGCACTGTTTATGCGAAAACTTATTCGATTTGAGTTACAGAACATAGGCCCTGGATCGCCTGAAAGTGTGGAAGGAAGTCAAAGGCTTAAGAGGGGGGAATACGGTTACCGTTACAAGTTATCGAAACTAACATCAAAGGACGACGCTCTATTCCGAACTATTTGGGGCTCGCCTTTGTCATTATTTTCCACACCTCCTCGCCCCAGAAAATGAAAATTTCAAATTTTTCCTCAGACATAAGAAAGAACCAGTAATTTATTATATTCTTACAACAGTAATTCAATAAAACAAAAATAAGAAAGCCCAAGTTAGTAGTTTTGCAACTTCAACTTTGGCACAACATTCATACTAGTCAGCTCCTGGAACAGCAGCTTACAAGCATACGGCATCGAAATCTTCGAAACATTAGCCGACGACTGGCAGTAATGACACCACGAACAATAAGCCAGTCGTCCGCAAGTCTTACACACATCCACATCGAAAGCATCAGACGAAATCATCAACCGTTCCATAATCAACATACTTGCCCCGTACGAGATCAAACAATCACGTTCCATTTCACCCAAACGCAATCCACCCTCCCTACTTCGTCCTTGAGTCGGTTGTCTTGTCAACACAGCCTTGGGTCCTCGAGCACGAGCGTGCATCTTATCTTGTACCATGTGTTTAAGCTTTTGATAGTATACCGGCCCGGAATAGATATACGCTTCCAGTGCTTCGCCTGTTATTCCCGAATAGAAAACATCCTTGCCCATGTAATTGTAACCGTGCTTGAAGAGCTCGTCCTGGATATCTTTACACTTTGATCCACCAAATGCGGTGCCGTAGTGAAATTTCCCTTCGAGAAGACCAGCTTTACCGCCGAGCAGCTCGAGTGTCTTGCCCACTGTCATTCGAGAGGGGAAACCATGGGGATTCATGACCATGTCGGGACAAATTCCCGAGTCATTGAAGGGCAGATCTTCTTGGTCGACAATGAGACCAGTAACGCCTTTTTGCCCGTGACGTGAACTGAATTTGTCTCCTATTTCCGGACGTCGAGTTTGCCTCAGAAGGATTTTGATTAGGAAATCTTCTTCGCCATTGGCCGATACCATCACTTTTTCAATGTAACTTGGTTCTGGATTTTTATAGGATATTGGAACCGCTGTGTATTGGATTCCAGCTTGCCCGGGTTCTTTTTGCTCAATTGGATTGATTGAAGTCACTGCGGGCATTTCCTTGTTGATGAGGATCTGTTTGTTGACGACCATCTCTCCGGGAGAAACTATTCCGTCAGTGTCCAGAGCATCGTGTTTGTGAATTACCTGAAAATAAGAAGAGGTCTTAGAATCATTACATGTTGTTGGTTACTGAGATCCAAACCTTATTTGTTGCAGAGTCCTTCATCGGCCCCATGATCCTGTCGTACGTCTGATTTGCATATCGCTTCACCGTGCACTTGGAGTTCTTGTACACCAAGCACCTTCCATAGCCACGATCGATGGACGCCTTATTCAAGATGAGAGCATCTTCGATATCGTACCCCGAATAGCTCATCACCGCCACAGTTGCGTTCTGTCCAGCAGGCAACTTATCAAAATTCGTCAGCTCAATTGTCCGCGACTTGACCATCGGAGCCTGTGGATACACAAGATTATACATCAACGTGTCAATGCGATTCTTCTGGTTGTAGCCAATCACTCCCATCGCTTGTTTGCCCATAGCACATTGATAAGTGTTCCTGGGACTCTGATTGTGATGCGGATAGGGAACGAGCCCAGCACAGACACCAAGCAAAGTGAATGGTTCCACTTCCAGATGTGTTGTGTTCTCAGCACTGATTTCGGCCTCGTTCCATGAGATGAACGAATCGTTCTCTTCGTTCACGTCCAAATACTCAACGAGCCCGTCAGTTAGGAAGTCTTCAAATTTTCGAACTCCACGTTTGAGTTCATCAATGTGACACTGCTGCACCATGGGTTTGCCTTTGATGACTATAATGTAGGGACGACAAAGCCGTCCTCCGTCGGTGTGGATGTAGACACAGCGTTGTGTGTGCGAGGTGTGGATGGACACAAATGGTCCAAGCAAACCCTTGCGTCGCATCATCCGGAACACCTGCACGAGGCGCTTGTAGCAAATTGTCACCCCGAGAATGTTTCCGTTGATGAAGACCATGAAAACTTTGGGATTATTGATTGCATCACCTCCAACTAGGCGGATATCCTCAACGCCAGCATTGAAAGCAAGTCGAATTACAGGGCCTTCATCGACTTCAGTAGTAATGTGGGTCATCAGGGCTAAGTTCTTGACCAAACCACAGGCTTCTCCTTCAGGAGTGTCCGAGGGACAGAGCATTCCCCACTGACTGGGTTGCAGGGACCTCGGTCCGGACACTTTGCGAGTCTTTTCGAACTGTGAATTTACTCTTGTCATCATGCCGAGACACGAGATATAACTCAATCTTGAGAGGACCTGCGTCACTCCGGCACGTTCCATTTTGAAACGCTTGATGGTCCAATTGCCCGAGGAAATGGCAGATTCCAAGCCGACAGTTATTTGAGCCGCTCGCATGTGCTTCACGACGTCGAATTGAGCTGCTTTGACTTTGGGAATATTCTTGTCGGCAATCATTTTGAGTTCCCAATTGAGTCTCTTGAATAGATCTTCGAACATCAGGGATATCAGAGAACCTGCCAGTTCGAGCCTTTTGTTTCCGTAGTAATCGCGATCGTCGAAGGCTTCGCTATTCAACTCGGCGGCCATGACTCGTCGAACCATCAGTGAGACATAAATTGACTTGATTTGGAAGTTAAAGTTCTCGACGGGAACATGGGCCAAAATGGTGGTCATGAGAAGTTCTCTAGCTTCATCAGCTGGTGTTTTGTTTTTGGAGGCTGACGTTTGGAATCGCTTTACTACCAATTTCGAACCCATATACTCAAGAGCTCGCTGCTGAGTGAAGACCTTTAAATGAAACGCATCCATCAATGATGCAGCAAATCTATTCTGCGTCTCGGTGTCGGTTCCAATGAGAGACATAATCTCCTGATCCGAGATGATTCCCATTGCTTTAAAGATCACAACAATCGGGATGTCATCAGTCATTGAGTTATGCTTCAGATAGTATTTGCCATGTTTGACAAGTACCAGAGTTCTGGACTTCTTTTCGTGAGTAGAACTAGTTACCTGACACTGAATCTGGCCGTTGAACTCCTCGGTAATCATTTTGTTCCATGACAATTGTTCTTGAATCAGAATAACCTTTTCCTGTCCACGAACAACAAAATATCCACCAGGATCCAGTGGACATTCGTTCATTTTGGCCAATTCATACTCGGACTTGCCACTTAGCACACAATTCGAAGATCTCAACATGATGGGCATTCGTCCAATGAGCAAGTTATTTCTTATGATTCTCTGGGAACCCCGGGTGTATTCAATGTCGACAGTGATGGGTGCCGAATAAGTGACATCCCTTAGTCGGCACTCGTGAGGAGTTGTTGGTTTAGTGATATTGAAGCCGTCTTCAATGTCCGGTGTGCCTACATTGACATCAAGATATTTGAGGTAGAACATTGGATCGGCATCGCTCTGGACGATTTGATTAGCTGCTATGATCTTTTTGATGTCCAAATTAACAAAATGATTGAATGAATCGATGTGCTGCTTGACCAGACCTTTGACTTTTAGAAATGCCGGCACAAGTTTCCATTTTTCTTCGAGAGGTTTGATTGGTTTCGACCAAGATTTCGGGTCACTATCCCATTGATTATTTTTTTCAGGCATGGTGTGCTAAACAACAAAATTTTGTTTAATAATACACTTTTTTGGAAATAAAATTTATTTTGTTTATAAAACTCACATGGCATTTAAGAAGAGCACTTGGAGCACTTCCCAAAATTTTAAAATTTCAAAGAATGAAATGTCAAAACATTTGTTAACAGGGATGCACATGAGGTCATTTATATATTTTAACTAGCTATACACAATTTTTTCAACGACTTTTCAAAATATGTACAATTATTGGCGAAAGGTGGTACCCTGCACAGGCGCTTTTTATTTAATTTTTAAAAACCGATTATGAATAAAAATTTTACATGAATCTTTAAAATATTTGAATAATCAAGAGCTGAGCATAATGGTGGATTTACATTGATCTGCATGCCATCATCTGCAAAAATAGAGGATGCAAGATACAAAACTCATACTAGTGTAATAGAGAGGTAAGACCAAAATGCAGACGTCTGCACGGATGAAGATTATAGGAAGTTCAACTCATGCAGAAGAAAATTATGGTGAAGACGAACATGTTCATCTTTTTTATAGCGTTTTCATCTGCACCATAATTTTTTCATCTGCACCATAATTTTTTGTTGTTGGCTGTTGTTGTTGGTTGTCATCGAGCTTTAAAAATTATAGCAAGTAAAAATGGGTAGGTATATGTGTACTCTTTCACTCTTTCGTGTTATGTCGTATAGCTCCCCCGCTTTACTTTTCTGCGAATTTGCAGATGCAGACGTGGAAGATTACATGTAAATCCACCATAATGCATCGCCTGTCGCCCTCGCCCGGCGACGGAAATGACAGATGAAATCTGTATAAATTCGGCCGACAAAGTTTGTAATGAAACATTCATTACAAATAATAAATACCCCATCCCCACTCCACCATAGGCGACTGAGGACAACCAGCAGTCTGCTTACAGACTGTAATAATCGAGTGCCATCTGGGGCCTGTTTCAGAGGTTTCACATCAACTACATCAATTACATCCTACATCAACATTCTACAACTACATCATCTACATTTTTCTGTTTCACACCTACAACTGGAAATGCTGTATGATGTAGCTGGAAAATGTAGTTGATTTGACAGACTGTTGTGAATTTGAATGTGAAGTTTAATTTATTTGAGGCAATAATTTGTAAAACTTTCATATTTACTTCATTTTAGTTGACAAAATTTTCTTGTGGAAGAGCCATACGTTGTGGAAAAGTTTTTAATACCAAGAACATGCATTGATATTGAATATTTATTAAACCGTTTAGTTCCATTCTTTGATTATAGTTCTTGCTGATTATCGTTTTTACACAGTCAGCAGCAATTTTTCTGGTTGGACGGAATGACGAAGGGTGGCGTCTATTTCCAGGTGCTGTTATTATTGGTTAATCCGGCTACCCGTATATGGCTAGGTTAGGTTGGAGTGGCTGTCTAGATGTTATTGACTCACTTAGACCATAAGGGTCTATTGTGATACCCGGCTACCCGTATATAGAGAAAGTGGTTTTTCACCCAAATACGTCAAATGCCATTGGAGAAAGCCGATCAAAATATCGTTATTTTTTTTTTTAGAAAAATTTGAAAAACAAGTGGTGTAGTGCAGAAAGTTGCCAGGTGCTCAAGAGCAGTGTTGCATGTGTAAAATTGTGTAACATACCTACGCAAAAGGATGTCAAATGAACACGAGAAACGAGAAAAAAAATTTAAAAGCTATTGTTTCAAACAAAACGTACATAATGTAGGTACATATATTTTTATTTAGTCCCTCTAGATTACGTCCAAGGTGGACAAGCTCCTTGCTTTCAAGCAATGGCAGAAATAAAGTGCCGGGTTTTGTGAACTATACGAAGTTTTCAACAAAAAAAAATGCTTTCATTAACGTTTTTTCGTTTTGCACATTGCATTTTGAATTTATAACATCTTTTATTGCACAAAATTTCAATGTTAAAATGTAGTACAAAATTACTGTTGTTTGTACTACAACAATGTGAAATAAAAAGCTGTGAAACAGAATCATACATCCTTCCAATAATTCCAGCCTATTCTCCATAGCTACAGTTCTGTAGTACATCAAAGAATTTGTTGTAGCTTTGAAACAGAAATGATGTAACACAAGTTTCAAAGTACTACATTGTAGTTGATGTAAAAGCTCTGAAATAGGCCCCTGCTTGCTCAGATTGTAATAACGGGTGGCGTCTGCTTGCTCAGATTGTAATAATAAAGGCTGTTTCACAATAGAGCGGTCGCACTTGTCTCGCGTTGACATTTCATATAGAATACATGTGAGTAAAGGCTTCCACACAAAATAGAGCGTTGAACGCTCTCGCGGCACGTAACGTAAGCTTGAGCGTAATCCTAAATAGAATTGTGTTCTATTTTTCATTCGCGTCTTGAGCTTTTGATGTTATCAAAAGAATATTTTTGATATTTTCTTCAATTTTTTGCTGACCATCTTTGATGATAACAAAAACACTAACAGCCGTATTTATAAAGATTCCTTAAGAGCGCTTTAAGACGTTACTTAGTTAAGCATGCTTAAATATTTAAGTTGCCTTTAAGTAACGTTATTTAAATTCTTATTTATAATCGATAATCGATTGATACTTAGTTAAGAAACGTCTCTGTCATAAAAAGTAACAGAAGCGACTATTCTACTACAAGAAACTTGATTTTTATTTGTCAAATTGTTGTCAAAAACAAAAACAAAAAAACATTTCACAGAAATAATTCAAACGCGAGTTGGAATTCGAAGAGTTCTTGTAAATCCAAATGATTTTGATTCAGGTAAGTTCTATTTTTTGTGTTGAATTTTCAAACTAAGCAAATATGTGTACTTTTCAGAGAAGAACCTGAGAACCGGTGAAGCAACGTAAAAAGTAAACTGCAGAGGAGCTACAGGAGCGATGACCAGGAAAAAGAAAGCTACGCCGCCGACGCTTGCTCCACATCATCTGGAGAATGCCAACATGCCAGAGGAGGTGCAAAAGTTTTTTGATTTATTTGGCAAATCGAAAAGTGTAAATTAAAAATAGTGTGCATTTTTTGACGGAAAATAATATATTTTGTAATATGTACATATGTGCACCATATGTATCTTATGAGAATAAGCAAATGAGGTTGTTTTTGGGTATTTCTTGGTATTGGGTGATATTTCAGAAGGGAAACTTTTCGTCTTGCACCAGGCACGAATCAAGTCAATTTTCGTCGTTGGAATTTTTCGAATACTATCCCGAAGAAACTGGCGTTTTTTTCTTCCCATGAGGAATATTCTTTCCCATCCCATCACAGTACTGCATGTCGCTGGAAATTGTCGAATAATTTGTAGAGTTAAAACTCTTTTATATGCTATATTCCTATAAAAACACTAAAATAACCAACGAAAAAAGACAATTTCTCAATATGATATAAAAATGTCAACATTTAAGCAACATTTAATCAACCTTTAAACAACAAATTTGGCGTTTAAGTTAAGCCAGCTTTAAGTAACGTTGCTTAAATCTTCAAATTGATTATAAATATGGATTTTCTACTTAAATCATACTTAAAGGTTGCTTAAAGTTAAGCAACCTTTAAGATTTGATTATAAATATGGCTGTAATAATATAAATGAAGGAAACATTAAGAAAACTAATGTGTATTGAAAACGCTGGTAAAATAATCTAATGTCACATGTAAGAATGAACGCGTTATTGTGAGCTGAAGTTGAAAGCACCTGCGTTTTACTGTCAAAACTGCCAGACGCTTACGTAAAGCTTGAAACACACGAACGACTGAATGCTCTGTTGTGAAACAGCCTTAAGTGGCGTGTGCTTTCAGACTGTAATTATCAGTGGCGTCTGCTTACAGACTGTAATAATCAAGTGGCATCTGCTTGCTCAGATTGTAATAACGGGTGGCGTCTGCTTTCAGACTGTAATAACCAGTGGCGTCTGCTCTCAGACAGTAATTATCAGTGGCATCTGCTTGCAGACTGTAATTATCAGTGGCGTCTGCTTGCTCAGATTGTAATAATTAGTGGCGTCTGCTTTCAGACTGTAATTATCAGTGGCGTCTGCTTTCAGACAGTAATTATCAAGTGGCACCTGCTTGCTCAGATTGTAATAACGAGTGGCGTCTGCTTTCAGACTGTAAAGCACTATTCACATGAGCACGAACAACGACCACCGAATGAACGAAAATTCGTCGATTTTGACATTTCTTTCTTATGAGTGTTTTTAATTCGTCGTGAATGAACGACCAAAACACAAAGCAAGAATGATTTTTGAGGTTATACCCGCGCGATCATTTTGTTCGTTGGGAGTGTGGATGATGTGGAACGCGAATAGTTTGGCACTTCGTATCAACTAGAATTCTTTTCGCGCGAATAAGTTTGTTTTCTCAAATTTGTTAACATTTCAGATTATAAAGTTAATTTATGCATCATAAATCAAATATAAACTTTACTTCTATCGATTTGTTGAGAATTTGTAAAGAAATACGGCTTCAAACGTATCTAAAATCACTTTTCTCCATTAATTCGTCGTTCGTTGGTCGTGCTCATGTGAATAGTGGCATCTGCTTGCTCAGATTGTAATTAGTAGTGGACTTTGTTGTCCTAGATTGAACTATTAAGGAATTTTGTACTATACTTGTTAAATGCTTAACTCATAATACAAATTATAATCATTAACCTATTTGAAATAAAATAAAGGAATTGTATGACTCCCTCAAAGAGCTAAAGTTTCGTTATTTCTTTAGTCAGATCCTGGACACCGCTGAGTTCTACCTCAGCCCTTGATAAAAAAAATAACCCGTCTTAGAAGTTGATCTTTTTCGAACTTTTCGCGCGACGAATTTGACCCGAACGATTCCGGACGACCAAAACAAATAAATCTATTAGGCTAATTGTTGACCTCTTGTGATACTACGGAATGCGGATATGGAACCATTACAGTTCCAAGATCGTTAAACAGGAAATATTATGTATATTTAATTTTTTTTTACGATTCGCTAATGTAACGTAATGTAATGTAATGGAGATCCTCCAAACTGCGCCAACTAAAGAGGAATCAGCCTACTTAACATCGCTTATAAGATCTTCTCTGCCGTAAAATGTGAACGTCTCAAGCCATTTGTCAACATTCTGATTGGTCTTTATCAATATGACTTCAGAACAAGAAAGTCAACCATCGACCAAATTTTCACTTTGCGACAGATCTGGAAAAAACCTATGAACTCCATATCGACACCCATAACCTTTTTACCGATTTTAAGGCCGCGTATGACAGCATCTACAGAGACGAACTGTATAAAGGTATGTCTTTTTTTGGGCATTGCCAAGCTTGTTCGCTTGTGCAAAATTAAGATGGGGACTCGCGCTGCTGTATTAAGGTTGACAACTAGCTTACGGAATATTTCGATATAAAAAAAGGCGATACAGTGTCATACGATTTCCTTAACATTGTGTTTGAGAAGTTAGTGCAAAACGCCACTCTCAGAACCAGAGGCACTATCTTCCAAAAGTCTGTTCAACTTCTCGCGTACGCCGACGATATTGATATAATGGGAAGAACACAGCGTGATATCAATGGCGCCTTTGTGAGTATTGAGACAGAAGCGGCAAAAATGGGTTTAGCGGTAAATGAGGGGAAAACAAAGTATATGCTGTCTTCGAGAAAGGACACCCAACACCGACCGCTCGGACAGAACGTCACAATAGACGCATACAACTTCGAGGTAGTAGAGGAGTTTGTCTACTTAGGTTCCGCTATTAACACGGGCGATAACACCAGCGCCGAGATCAGCTTAAGAATAGGTTTGTGCGCTCTGGGTCGCTCTGTGGCGCTCTGATTTCGCATTGAGCTGTTCGATGTCGCTCTTTTCTCGCCCCGTTGCATTTCCACCGTGTTTGATGTGTATTCAGTGCTCGCACCGGGAGCGGCGGGAACGCTCTGAATCGTTTTTTTCGGGGCGAGAATTTCGGAGCTGTTCGAATAAGCTGTTGCTATACAACAAAGGGAAAAAACAGAGCACTACTAATGCGTTCGATGTGAAACCAAACCCAGAGAAATTTTTCAGTTTTTTGACAGCTCCGTTAAGGGTAGTGACAAGCACCTGAGCGCCCGGGGCTGGTTACATCGAACGAACCTAATAGCTCTTGCTAATCGCTGTTTTTTTTGCACTAAGAAAGCAATGGAGTGGAAAAGCCCTGTCTCGATCAACTAGGGTAAAACTATACAACACCCTCATCATCCCAGTCCTACCTATATGGTGCAGAAGCATGGACACTGACAAAATTGTATGAATGTACCTTAGGCTGTTTCGAGAGAATAGTTCTTTGGGTCATCTTCGGCCCCGTGTAGGGAATGGAGAAGAAGATTCAACAGCGAACTTTACGGGTTGTACAACGACTAGGACCTAGCCAGTAGGGTCAAAGCGACTCAGGTGGCTCCGGCCCGAAAAGCCTTCGACACTACTCCCGAGGGACGAAGAAGAAGAAGAAGACCGCGACTCGGGTGGCGCACCCAATTGGAAGAGGACCTCAATCAACTTGGAGTGTTAAATTAGAAATCACAAGTTAGGGACCGAGCTAGCTAGCGGAGACTGTTGGTTGAGGCTTAGGTCCAAAACGGACTGTAGCGCTACCATAAGTAAGTAAGTAATTTAACGACTGAGTCACAGAACAGGGCCCTATTCTTGAAACCATGCGAAAATTTTCGTATACGATAATTATCGCATACTGAATCTCGCATATGAAAGCAGAGTGGTATTCTTGAACCAAATTGACTCGTATACGACTTTGTGCATGCGATGAATATCGTATACGAGATGGCAACGCGTTGTCAAAATTAAGAGTCCATTTCTCTCCCTCCCACTTAAGGGCAAAAAAAAGAAAACATTTTGCTGGCATGTATTTTCAACTCAGTTGACATTGCAAATTTGACAATTTTTCATTGACTTTAATTTATTTTGAATAATAATATTCCTTCCGTATCCGCAGCAAAATGTATTAAATACGATATTTTTTGTTGTGTTCCATTGCAAGATTATAATGGAAAACATTGAATAAATTTAATTTGAAAATAATCTTTTAAAATCTGTGAGTAAACATTGCTGTTATACCAAAATTCGGATGCAGCATACATTTATAACTTCCGAAAGAAGTTATCGTGAATGACAAACAACAGAAATTGGTGGCGAAAGATTCACAAACTATCCAATTGGTGTTGGAATCAATTCAAATGAAGAAGTTCGTATTGCAGAAAATCATAACAATATATAAGCAAGAAAATATTCACAAGGACGGTCAGTTGGTCGTTGCGTTGGTTCAGCTGTTCAATCAAAGGTAAAGCATGTTTAATGCTTTGATATTGATCAAATGGACGACGAAAGCGTGGTGTTAGCTATTAAGGATTATCATTTTACATTTATCGTTGTGTTTAAGGTACCCAAGATATGTCAATGTGCTATAAAATAAAATAAAAAATACATATCCAATGAACAAAATGCAGTTTTCAGTTTAATTTGTTTACATTTAATTTATTAGCCGTAAAACATTTTACATCCCATTTTGGTACCTATTCAATTCAGCCAAAAATTAGGCAAATTCGGTATTAATCGCACAATTTTCGTGTACGAAATTCCATCTCGAGTGGGTCTGACTACTCGAGATGAAGCATTCGATAATTTTCGTATACGAGACGTTTGACAGCATTCGAATAGCGTTCAAGAATACTATTTTTGATCTCGTATACGAAAATGTATGCGATATTTTATTTTTTTGATTCAAGAATAGGGTCCCAGAGGTTATTCTGCATATAGATACATACTTTGAAGGCATTTTCCTTGAGAAACCTTGTCTTATTAAAAAAAAATACTTCATTAATTCCAACTACTTTAACTTCAAGTTTTTGACTGTGAAAGGGTTATTAGCCCCGCGCACTAACTTCAGAATTTGTAGGTCCGTTGTTCAAGTGCTGTTATTTCTCTGTGTGCACTCGCGCCTACAAGTTATGTCTAAGAGATATAAATAGAACCCGGTGGTTACCGCGTGAGGTAAGATCCTAGGGAACCCAACCATCAAGGCTGCTGTGTCTCAAGTTGAGATCCTAAATGGATTGGGAGCCGGATAAGTAAGTAAGTAGTTAATTCCATCGACGGCAACCGGAATACGATATATAGAATCACTTACAATTTCATATTAAGGCCGTGTGCGAATTACGTTAAAAAGTGTGTTAAAACTTGGCATTTGGTTAAAGGGCAAACTATAATGAACGGAACTGAGCGGACGGAGTCGTCCGTGACTGAGCGAATACAAGGAATTCGTATGTTGTGCCCTAAATAGCGGATTGCTACGTTTCGTCAATTTTCGTTCAGTTTTGCTTACGGACGTAAACTACGCTGCCCTTCGCGTTTCGTTCGGTTCTGACACTAGCTTCCGCTCATTATAGTTAGCCTTTAAATGTTCACACATCGTATTGAATAAAATGTGTTGAAATTAGACTAGCTGTGGAGCAGGCTAAAATATGACAGTAGTGGTTAAATTTAACCAGTATTTTTAACACAATTCGTCCAATTCGCAAACGGGCTAAAAAACAAGTTTTCCATTGTCATACCAAATCGGGCAACGATTCCCAAGTGCAATCAAAAGAACGAAAAGTAATAGCGTTTTTTTTGGTCTTCCGGAACTGTTCCGAACGATTCTGAATTCGTTCACTTGGCACAAGATGACAGTTCTTGTTCTGAATAGAACAGAAAAACGATTCCGAATTTGAAGTCGGAATCAAAAACAGAATCACGCATACATCTACACACTCGCACATACGTACTAGCCGCCATATGGCATATGTTTACAAATAAAGAAAATAAAAACAATGGCGCAAAATTATAGTCCGATTTTAAGAAAATTTAAGGCTGTTTCACAACAGAGCGTTCAGTCGTTCGTGTGTTTCAAGCTTTACGTAAGCGTCTGGCAGTTTTGACAGTAAAACGCATGTGCTTTCAACTTCAGCTCACAATACCGCGTTCATTCTTGCAAGTGACATCAGATTATTTTATCAGCATTTGTATTACACTTTCGTTTTCTTATTTATATAAAAGTTTCCTTCATTTATTATTTTATTAGTGTTTTTGTTATCATTTATTATTTGTCAAAAAACAATTATTTGTATTCTCAGAAGCGAACAAATTTGTGATGAAGCTCAAGACGCGAATGAAAAATAGAACACAATTCTATTTAGGATTGCGTTCAAGCGTACGTTACGTGCCGCGAGAGCGCTCAACGCTCTATTTTGTGTGGAAGCATCTACTCGCATGTATTCTATATGAAATGTCAACGCGAAACAAGTGCGACCGCTCTATTGTGAAACAGCCTTTAGTGTGATACTAGCTTAAAATGACGTTTGGGTCATGATTGAAACGTCATTTTAAGCTAGTATCACACTAAAACTGTTCATTAGCGGACTATAATTTTGCGCCAATGTCATGTCATCTGCAATTCTTAATATGAGGTTTCACAAATACATAGACATTCAACCATTAGAAGCAAAAAAATGTGTTTACATGTTCGTTTGGTATCCGGAATCGGACAGTTCTGTGATTACCAAAAAAAATAACGCTCACTCACTTCAGCGACAAAGAGCAATTAACGTACTTTTTTAACACCCCTGTTCTGAAACTGTTATAAATACTGGGATACCATCGTTTGACAGCTATCTCGCCTTCAAAATTTCACATTTCGCTTCAATTCGCCGCCAACTCCACAAAAAACTGTCAACTGAAATGACATTTCCAGCGACTGTGTGAGATTGTGACGTGTAAATTACTTTTCTTGCAAAAGTTGAAAAATATTCAATTAAATTTCACTAAAAAATATCTCTCAAATAACACCTACCCAGATTATAATTTAACAAATAAAACCAATTCAACAAAATGGGCAATTTCCGACGTGAAAAGGAAGACGAGGATGAAGGTAATTTCAAGTTGAATTTGAGATCATCCAATGATGACTGACCGGGTTTGGTTTTCTCACTTATTTTCTTATGTTGTGGAGTTTGTGAATTCAAAAACTTATGTTTTTTGCTTTTAAATTTGCAGAAAGTATTTTTAGATCAATTTGGAGTTGCCCCAAGCGTAGAAACAATTTCCACAAGACATTGAACAGATTTTAATATTATGGTGACCGTTTCTTGTGCTTATCAAAGGAAAAACAAAGTTTTAGTTTTGGCCCTGACATTTTTTTCTGTGAAACACATCAGAAGGCTACTAGGCTTTGTGCATAAAAGCATTTGTAGCCCGTTCTCTTTGTGAGACTGTGCCTGATGACAACACTTTCCATCTTTTAAGACCCACTCAAGGGATAATCTAGTCTAATCCTAGTCCTTACCTTAACGTAGCCTTTTTTAGCAGCTTTCTCAGTTCCGAATTTGGTTGGGATAACCAATGAACGCCATTCCCACGCACAAGAGGCATTAGTGGCGTCGAGCATTCAACTCAATTAATCTGAGATGGTAATTAGTTGACCCAGTGAGCTCAAATGTATGATTCATGCTGTCTGAGCATTGTACGTCCGTTAATTCCTTAAGATTATGGAGCAGCCCATTGAACTTGTTGAAAATGTTTGAGGGCTGTGTCTGACATTGATCTTCTTGGACTGACAGAAGTGGAACATTTAAGCACTTCGAAGTGAACAAAAAATCAAAATAGAATCACGTTGTCGTGGCAACATGTTCTTATTTACTTTCTACAAATAAATTTTCCAAGGGACCTCTAGGGACTTGTCAAAATCATTTTGAGTATTTACAATGCGTAGGAATCGAGACCCCCCAAGTCAGTGTTGTGTTTTAAGTCACCAACCAAAAATAACAAACTTGCTTTCAGGACAAACCAACATCTACCAGAACTTGGAGAAAACATCAGTTCTGCAAGAGACCCGCACATTCAACGAAACACCAGTGAATCCAAGAAAATGTATTCAAATTCTCACCAAAATCTTGTATCTCATCAACCAAGTAAGCAAACACACAACTCAGTTTTATCGGACTGAATTGAAATGAATCTCTTTGCAGGGTGAAGTGTTGGTGTCGCGTGAAGCCACCGATTGCTTCTTTGCCATGACCAAGCTGTTCCAATCGAAAGATGTCGTTTTGCGACGAATGGTTTACCTGGGCATCAAGGAGCTCAGTTCGATTGCCGAAGACGTCATCATCGTGACAAGTTCGTTGACAAAGGACATGACCGGCAAGGAGGATCTCTACCGTGCTGCTGCGATTCGTGCCCTCTGCAGCATCACCGACAACACCATGCTACAAGCTGTCGAGCGTTACATGAAACAATGCATTGTCGACAAGAACGCGGCTGTTTCTTGTGCCGCCCTCGTCAGTTCCCTTCGACTGGCTGGCCAAGCTGGCGATGTAGTGAAACGTTGGGCCAACGAAGCTCAGGAGGCCCTTAATAGTGACAACATCATGGTGCAGTATCATGCTTTGGGATTATTGTATCACATTCGAAAGTCCGATCGCCTGGCAGTGTCTAAATTGGTCAATAAGTTGACGAAGAACTTCCTCAAGAGTCCTTATGCTGTCTGTATGTTGGTAAGTTTTTGTTTATTACTTCTCTTGCCTCTTCTAATACTTGACATTTTCCAGATTCGAATCTCATGCAAATTAATCGAGGAGGAAGACTTCAGCAGTGACGAACTCTCCGAATCTCCAATGTTTACTTTTATCGAGTCCTGTTTGCGTCACAAAAGTGAAATGGTCATCTATGAGGCGGCCCATGCCATTGTCAATCTAAAGAACACCAATGCACGAGTTCTATCGCCAGCTTTTAGCATTCTTCAGCTTTTCTGCTCGTCGCCAAAGGCAACATTGCGTTTCGCTGCTGTGCGAACTCTCAACAAAGTCGCCATGACCCATCCGGCGGCAGTGACAACTTGCAATTTGGATCTGGAAGGCTTGATCACCGATTCCAATCGATCGGTTGCCACTTTGGCCATCACGACACTGCTCAAGACCGGAGCTGAGAGTTCGGTTGAACGTTTGATGAAACAGATTTCGTCATTTGTAGCCGAAATCTCGGACGAATTCAAAGTTGTTGTGGTTCAGGCCATTTGCGCGCTCTGCACCAAATATCCACGCAAGCATACAGTTCTCATGAATTTCTTGAGTGGCATGTTGCGCGAGGAAGGCGGCTTGGAATACAAAACATCCATTGTCGACACAATCATCACAATTATCGAAGAAAACGCCGACGCCAAGGAATCGGGACTCTCACATTTGTGCGAATTCATTGAAGATTGTGAGCACACTTCGTTGGCTGTGAGAATTCTCCATTTGCTCGGCAAGGAAGGACCATTCGCCAGCAGTCCATCCAAGTACATTCGTTTCATTTACAATCGTGTCATTCTCGAGAGTCCGATTGTGAGGGCAGCCGCTGTGACGGCTCTTGCCCAATTCGGAGCATCGTGTCCAGCTCTGTTGGCCAATATCATGGTTTTGCTGGGTCGTTGTCAAATGGATCCGGACGATGAGGTTCGCGATCGTGCAACTTATTATTGGCACATTTTGCAATCGGAAAAACAGGATCTCTACAAAAGTTACATTATTGAGAGGTCGAATTGTTCGTTGCCGTTGCTCGAGAAGGCATTGCTCAACCATTTGAGCGGTGATTTGAATGAAGCATTTGATTTGTCGATCGTTCCGAAGGCGGCCATCATAAAGGAGGAAGTGTCAAACGAAACAATGTTGATTTCAAATGGTATGTTGGTGGTCGATGGTGGTTTGTATTGTTTTGTTTTTATTTTTTCTTATTTTGCAGCTCCCCGGGTACCGAAAATCACTCGCGAAGAGGAAAGTGCTGCACGTTTGGCTCAGTTGCCTGGAATTCAAGTGCTTGGCCCAATCCATCGAACCACGACACCAATACAACTTACCGAAAGCGAGACCGAATATACTGTGCAATGTGTGAAGCATATTTTCAAAAATCATATCGTATTCCAGGTAAGTGATCTTTTTCTGTTATTAGGGGCTTGTGTTTCGTTTCACAGTGAACTTGGAACAAACGACGTGGTTTTTTCTTAGGTTTGTCTTGTGTCCAATGAACATTTAGGATCAGTCCAAATTACTTACTGCTGTGTTACCAATTACTAAAGTGGCACATGCTATGACAACGTCCTCGTCAACCTTCGCATGCTTTGCTATGATGCTATGCTATGCTATGCTCAATCTGAAAATCGTATGCCATTAAAATTAGTGCCCAACGCTGAAGACGGCTAGCACTGTGAGCAGGGATTCCTTTTTTAGAGTCAAAAATTCTTAGAAGAGGTTTCTGGTCAGCTTGAATTTGCGACCATAAATCATACGTTGAAACTTCGTTACAGCGAAAATTAATTCAAGACCCCTCGATCTGGCTCAGTTGGTGCCAATGATCTTGCTGCGTGAGAAATCACTTTTTCTGTTCCATCGGGAAACTCGTGTGCTTTGTATGCCTCGATGCCAATGCCTGATGAATCCGCGGACACTTTGATTGGTAACTTTGGATTATAGTGACACAACATAAGTTCTGATGACAGAATTTCCTTAAATTTGTCGAAAGAGCTCTGACATTGTTTTGACCACTTCCATTCGGAGTTATTTTTCAGTAAATCATCAAGTGGAGCTCTTATTTCTTTCATTTGTCTTATAAATTTGCCATAATAATTTATAGCGCCTAGAAACGATCTCAACTGGCTAATATTTTCTGGAACAGGCATGGTTTTAATAGCCTATATTTTTGAAGGGTCAGGTCGAATTCCGTTGCGGTCAATTATGTGCCCCAAATATTTGACTTGTCGTGCTTTGAAAACACATTTTGAGATCTTGATACGGAACCCGTATTCTTTCATTCGTTGAAAAAGCCTTTCCAGATTGATCAGATGCGTTTTTTCATCTGTACCGCTAACAATGAAATCATCTATATATCCAGACACACCATCTAGTCCAGATATCATGGCATCAACTAGATATCTGCTGAAACGATCCAGGTGCTGACTTAATGCTTGGGGGTAAGCGGTTTTGCAAAAATATATCCCTGTGGATGTTGATCGCCAGTAGCTTCCGAGATTCTTCGGAAACTTCGACTTGAAGATATGCGTCAGAAAAGTCTACGCAGCTAAATACTTCTGCGCCAGTATGTTTCGCATATATGTCTTCTGGTAGTGGTAATGGATGTTGATTTGGTTCTAGCGCATCGTTGAGACCTGTGGCGTAGTCCCCGCAAATACGAATGCTTCCGTTTGCTCTTCTCACTGCAACTATGGGTGCTGCCCACTCTGAAAAATCAACGGGTGTTATGATGTCTTTGTACAGCATACGTTGTAGTTCGTCATCAATTTCCTTCTGGGAACCATAAACAAGCGGTCGTTTTGCCCTGAAAACCGGAATGGCGCCTGGTTTCAGATGTAAGTGTACTTTGTGCTTAGTACAGCATCCCAATGAATCTTCAAAGACCTTAGGAAATTTGTTTGCCATTACAGAAACGAAATCATGATGAGCTGTTGTAACTGCATTGCATATTGTGCTAAAGGGCTACTCCCAGAGATTGAATTTAGTAATCCAATCAGTACCTAAAACATTAAGCGAGGCTGATACAAAAACTTTACAAAATAAACACTTCACTTGAAATTCTATGTCGCAACCAAACTCACCCGTGAGTTTGATTGTGGTATTGCGCGTTGAAGTGTGTTGGCTTTCATAGGAAATCCTATTTTTCTCCAGACATCCTCGGAAAAAATTGTTATGTCCGAAGCTGTGTCCAACTGCAGTTTCACTGGAACATTGTTCATGCGAACAGTGATGTACTTCCTCTGTGACCTTATGCAACCCACTTGCTGAATGGAGCGGTGCACTGCTGGCATTTTCGTCCGGTTTTTATGTTGACGAATGTTGTTAGACTGTCGATCGCTGTTGTGTGACGTGCTGCTTCTTTTGGCTGAGCAATAGCCCTCCTACCTGGCCTACTCGTGCACAATTTTTGCATTTGTGATTGAAATACTTACAGTCGACAGTGTAATGCATCTCGCCGCATCCTCAGCATGGTGTTCTGGGTCCTTTTTGTAGTGATGAACCTCGATGGGTGCTCCTTTGACATGTCTTTCTTTTTCCATTGCTTTCCACCTTGAATAGCCTGAACTGATGAAGGGCTTATTTCAACCAAACTCGGATCTTGTTTACTTACTTACTTACTTACTTAAGGTAGCGCTACAGTCCGGTGTGGACTTGGGCCTCAATCAACAGTCTCCGCCAGCAAGCTCGGTCCCTAGCTAGCTGTCTCCAGTTTTGCACTCCAAGTTGATTGAGGTCCTCTTCTAATCGTGTACGCCACCTGAGTCGCGGTCTTCCTCTACTTCTTCGTCCCTCGGAAATGGTGTCAAAGGCTTTCCGGGCCAGAGCATTGGTGTCCATCCGCTCTAAATGACCGAGCAGTCTGAGTCTCTGGACCTTGACTCTTCTGGCTAAGTCCATGTCGTTGTTCAACCAACCACATGACCCGAAGAACTTTCCTCTCGAAACAGCCTTAGGCACATTCATCCAAGGTTCATGCTTCTGCACCATACAGCAGGACAGGGATGATGAGGGTGTTGTACAGTTTTACCTTAGTTGCTCGAGAGAGGGCTTTTCCACTCAATTGCTTTCTTAGCCCAAAGATACAGCGGTTAGCAAGAATAATTCTTCGTCTTATCTCGGCGCTGGTGTTATTGCCCGTGTTAATAGCGGAGCCTAGGTAGACAAACTCCTCTACTACCTCGAAGTTATATGCGTCTATTGTGACGTTCTGTCCGAGCCGTCGGTGTTGGGTGTCCTTTCTCGAAGACAGCATATACTTCGTTTTTCCCTCATTAACCGCTAAGCCCATTTTTGCCGCTGTTGTCAAAATTCTCACAAAGGTGCCATTGACATCACGCTGTGTTCTGAGTCGGCCCGAAGCCACATTGATAAAGACCAATCAGATTGTTGACGAAAGGCTTCAGACGTTCACATATTACGGCAGAGAGGATCTCGTAGGCGATGTTAAGTAGACTGATTTCTCTGTAGTTCGCGCAGTTTAGAGGATCTCCCTTCTTCAGGATTGGGCAAACAATGCTGAGGTTGCATTCATCGGGCATGCATTCCTCCGACCATATCTTACAGATGATTTGGTGCATACTCCTATCTAGATCGTCGCCTGCTGCTTTGAACAGCTCGGCAGCTAGACCACCTGATCCAGCGGTTTTGTTGGATTTCAGCCGTGATATTTCCGTTTTCACTTCTTCTAGGTCGGGTTCACGTAGTTGGCTATCATCGTCCCCGATGAAAGGCTCCTGTATGACGGCGGGATTTTCTTTATCGTCGCCGTTATACAGTCTACAGAAGTGGTCTTTCCAAATCCCCAGCATTGACTGCGATTCTACTATGATCTATGACGTTTCCTTGTTTATCTCTGCAGTCATCGGTTCTTGCTCGATGACCAGCTGTTTTGCCTTCCGATAAAACCTCCGAACTTCATTCCTGCTGTTAGCTCTCTCAACATCTTCGATCTGACGCTTCTAATGCTCTCTCTTTTTTCTCCTGAGAAGCCTGCGTTCCTCTCTCCTCTTTTGCTCGTAGAGGTCACGAGCAGCTCTTGTCCTTCTATGCAGCGCCGCTTTGTATGCCTCCTGCTTGGCTGCAGGGGCCTGCCTGCATTCTTCGTCAAACCAGGGGTTTCGTTTTGGTGGCTGTGTGAAACCCAGCACATTAAATGCGGCATCTCTAACTGCTTTCTGGCAATGTTGCTACTGGTCTTCGATACTTGATGTTGACGGCATAGGACTCCTTAAGGGGTTACTTGACACTCGATCAGAGAAGGATCTGGCGATATCTTGCGATTGTAGCCGTCCGACGTTGAATTTTCTTGCAGCATATCCTTGTTTTGGCCGTTGTCGGGATATTCGTAGCACTACCTTGGCTACGACGAAGTAGGGGTCCGAGTCGATGTTGGCTCCTCAGAAAGTTCGAACATCTAGAATGCTGGACAAGTGCCTTCCGTCGATCGCAATGTGATTAATCTGGTTGACGGTTGATTGATCAGGAGATCTCCATGTACCTTTATGGATGTTGAGATGTGGGAACCAGGTGCTTGCTACCACAACATTTCGCCCCGCAGCAAAATCGATCAGCCTGAATCCATTATCGGAAGTGGTGTCGTGCAGGCTGTTGTTTCCGACTGTTCCGCCAAAGATGTCCTCTTTTCCCAGCTTTGCGTTAAAATCGCCAAGGACAATTTTCATGTCATATCTAGGACATTGCTCATATGTTTTGTCGAGGAGCTCGTAGAATTCGTCTTTGTTGTCGTCCTTTTTCTCTTCTGCGGGGGCATGCGCGCATATTAGACTAATGTTGCCGAATTAAGCCTTGATTCGGATCGTCGTGATGCGTTCGCTTACACATTTGAAGTTCAAGACTTTTTGCTTGAGTCTGCTTCCCACGACGAATCCGCATCCAAAGAGTCGCTGTTGTTGCTCCTGATAACAATCACCATAGTAGATGTCGCAGTTTTTCATCCTCCTTTTGCCCGGTCTGGATAGCGGTAATGTCTGCTTTGTAGCAGTTGAGGGTCTCCGCTAGTTGTTCGGCAGCACGCGGTCTATTAGGGTATTAGGGACCTAACATTCCACGTGCATATCCGAAATTCGTTGTCCTTTATACATTTGCTTGGGTCGTCATCAGTATATCCGTCCGTTTCCGAGGCCTGTGGTTTTTCTACGTAGCCGGAAAGTCACCCCGACGTACAACCCCTAACCTGGAGTACCAGGAACTTGATGTTACTCCAAGTGTGACAGCCGAGCCGACAAAACCGCTCCTTTTTATCCCGTATAAAGGTGTTCACTAAGTAGTTCGCAAGTTTTGCAATCGCATAGGTCTAAGAAGTCATCGTAAGCCCCTCCGTAACGTCAAGGCTTACCCCTTGGATTACTAATGCCTTATGCTCTATTTCTTTTAGTTCGATTGCCTTAACACCCTGTCCGATCAAATACTTGAAAATGCCCGAGTTGAGTTAACCATTCCAGAAGGATTCACTACAAGAGCGGTTATTCCTTGCCCAAAGTTGCCATACAATGAACTCAAAACGACATTCGTCATTGTCGAATTCCCACCAGATGTTGGAAGCTCAGCTGGTAAGTACTCTGGAGTACAATATCGAACTCTTAAACTAACAATGTCACTTACCAGCTACGTTTGGTGCAACTCTGCGTTTTGTTGTCAAAGATTGTGACCCAACAACTGGCGAACCAGATTCCGAAGATGGCTACGATGACGAGTATATGCTGGAAGACATGGAAATAACTGTTGCCGATCAAATTCAAAAGTCCAAGAAAAGTAATTTCGCTGCTGTTTGGGATGCGGCGAATACCGAAGGTAATTTCAATACTTTTTGTCGAAATCGCCTAATTTTTGTTTGGTTTTAGAATGGGTTGAAGCTGAAGATACTTATTCGTTGTCTGCTGTAAATACTCTTCAAGAAGCCGTCAACACAATATTGAAGTTCATTGGATTGGGAGCTGCGAATATGTCGGAAAAGGTAGCCGAGGGAACACACACGCATACACTCCTTTGTTCAGGTTTGATAATTGGAATTTGTTTGCGTTTTTCGGTTTATTAACATGTTTCGCTGACCACTGGAATACAGGTACATTTAGAGGTGGAGCAGAGATTCTTGTGCGAGCTAAACTGGCTCTATCGGAGGGTGTAACGATGCAATTGACAGTCAGGACAACAGATTCAGATCTAGCAGAGCTAGTGACGTCAGCAATAGGATAATAACGTTATGATTACTTCTTTTTCTGATTTTATTTACTTTTTTAATTGGAAGCCTTGAAACATTTCAAAGGCTTGAAGTTATCTTTTATTTGAATTCGTTGGTTCTTAAAATTTGAACACTTAGCAAGTTAAACAAACAAACACAATAAACATTCAATGAGTTGAGTATAAATGCAGCATTTAATCCCAAATGAATGCGTAAATGTTAAATGTAATAAATTTTCATTGTAGTTTTTTTCAAATAAACAAAAGAATAAATGATTCATTCTTATTTTATGAGCATTATAAGCGTAAGGATAAATAAATAAACAAATATATACATTTACCTAAAGATTACACGCAAATCATTGTCTTTTCGATGCTTTGGGGACCAGTAACAATACGGGGAGTCCACTGCTGCTGGCTTAACAACAGGTAAAGCCATTTACTGGCTTATATCGTCTTACCTTGGCCACGACAGCCCAGTTCCAGGAGATACTTTAAGGAAGGCTGTTGCGGACGCGCAATCAAAGAAAGTGGGTCTTCTAATCGGATCAGACGCTAACGCCCATCACACGGTATGGGGTAGCTCTGACATAAATGAGAGAGGTGAGTCCTTATTTGATTATCTACTAAGCACTAACCTACTCATTACTAATATTGGTAATGAACCCACATTTGTAACCAAGAACAGGAAAGAGGTACTTGATATTAAACTTACCTCTGACTCGATCCATAATGATTTCAAACTGGCATGTCTCAAAAGAGAACTCCTTCTCTAATCACAGATATGTTCAGTTTGATCTCAATGTTGTGGCAAATATGTATAACTACGGGTTTTCGCAATCACCGTTATACAAACTGGGAACGGTATAGGGATGTACTAGCACAACTGCTTGACCACAACCTTCTTAAAAGCTCCTCCAGTAAAGGTGAACTAGACCTTTCTGTGAATCATCTCACCGAAGCCTTCCTTGTTTTTGCTTTTTGTACCTGCTTGCATTAAGCAGTCTCTAACTCTTGTCTTCCTGATATTCGTATCGCCATCGGTTTTTTTATTTAATTTTTTACAAATAATTTATAATTAAGGCCGTGTGTGAATTGCGTTAAAACTTCTACCACAATTAAAATTTGACGTCTTGTTTGAGGTGGGATCAAATTTAGCCATTTGCTGTGTGAATTGCGATAAAACAATTATTTTAACCAAGATTTCTGCGTAGGTTAAAAAAATTTCCCTCGATAATTTAAGAAATTTCCCTGAACAAAAATTGGTTTTCTTTTTCACGGAAAAATAATTTCTCTTACAAAACATATTTTTAAGAAAACAGGGTTAATAGTGGAGTCAAGGGAGCTTTTTTTCAGAAAGTCCTCAGAAACAGCTCGGATTTGGAAAAAAAAAATTCCAAATTTTTTGTTTTTTATATTCTTTAAAGTCTGAAACAAATCATTTGGGGGAAATAATTGCTTATATTGTTTAAACAATTTTTATATTGTTTATAAAGAGAGATTCAAAAACAATGTTTTTGATAATTGGAGTGTTTAGGTTGCATTAATACAAGAAAAAAATTATATGGGGGGGTCTATTGTACCCCGTTTAGCCGGGAGGGGCAATCTTATAACAAAAAAAGCCTATTTTTCAAAAAAATATTAAAAATCAACGGCTTTTCACCCAATGCCGTGTTATACCTTCTTGCAAAGCTTAAAAATGCTTCTTTCATTTTGCATTTAAATTAAGCTGTTTTCAGGTCTTCAAAGTCAAAATATCGAATTTTTCAACTTATTTTTTTAACTTCGAACTAATTTTTTTCGAAATTGTGTGTAGTTAAGTACTATTTTTTTCCACAATTAAATGCGGTTACAACTTCTCAGTGCGATCCAGAAACCGCATGCCTTAATGTCTTCTTGTTTTTAAGAAATTAAGAAAAAACTAAAAACACTCAGAAAAAAATTCACAAAATTACTTGTAAGTATTATTTTTTCGAATAAATAGAACAAAATATCATCCAAATTTTCTGAGTTTTTTTGGTTTTTTCTTAATTTCTCGAAAAACAAAAAGAAATTTAAGCATGCGGTTTTCTGGATCTCACTAAGAACTTGTAACCGCATTTAATTGTGAAAGAAGTTAGTACTTAATTACATAAAATTTTGAAAAAAAATTAGTTCGAAGTTGAAAAAAAAAGTTTTAAATGTCAATATTTTCACTTTGAAGATGAATTTTTCGAAAAACATTCCTAAAAACAGTTTTATTTAAATGCAAAATGAAAGAAGCATTTTTTAGCTTTGCAAAAAGGTATAACACGGCATTAGGTGAAAAGCCGTTGATTTTTAATATTTTTTTGAAAAATAGGCTTTTTTTGTTATAAGATCGCCCCTCCTGGCTAAACGGGGGACAACAAACCCCCCCTTCCATATGATTTTTTTCTTGTCTTAATGCAACCTAAACACTCCAATTATCAAAAATATTGTTTTTGGACCTCTCTTTATAAACAATATAAAAATTGTTTAAACAATATAAGCAATTATTTCCCCCAAATGATTTGTTTCAGACTTTAAAGAATATAAAAAACAAAAATTTGGAAAAAAGAATTTTCAAAATCTGAGCTGTTTCTGAGGACTTTCTGAAAACCCCCTTTTTTGAGCTTCATTGACCTTACTAATGGGTGATTTTTTAAGAGCTTGAGAACTTTAAAAAAAAAACGCATAAAATTTGCAAAATCTCATCGATTCTTTATTTGAAACGTTAGATTGGTCCATGACATTTACTTTTTGAAGATAATTTCATTTAAATGTTGACCGCGGCTGCGTCTTAGGTGGTCCATTCGGAAAGTCCAATTTTGGGTAACTTTTTCGAGCATTTCGGCCGGAATAGCCCGAATTTCTTCGGAAATGTTGTCTTCCAAAGCTGGAATAGTTGCTGGCTTATTTGTGTAGACTTTAGACTTGACGTAGTCCCACAAGAATAGTCTAAAGGCGTCAAATCGCATGATCTTGGTGGCCAACTTACCGGTCCATTCCTTGAGATGAATTGTTCTCCGAAGTTTTCCCTCAAAATGGCCATAGAATCGCGAGCTGTGTGGCATGTAGCGCCATCTTGTTGAAACCACATGTCAACCAAGTTCAGTTCTTCCATTTTTGGCAACAAAAAGTTTGTTTGCTATTCCGGCCGAAATGCTCGAAAAAGTTACCCAAAATTGGACTTTCCGAATGGACCACCTAAGACGCAGCCGCGGTCAACATTTAAATGAAATTATCTTCAAAAAGTAAATGTCATGGACCAATCTAACGTTTCAAATAAAGAATCGATGAGATTTTGCAAATTGTATGCGTTTTTTTTTAAGTTCTCAAGCTCTTAAAAAATCACCCGTTATAATAAAAAGTCTCTAAAACTAAAAAAAAAAATATTTTGTATTTATTGTTCTCGATTCTAATGTCATATTTAAAAACAACAGCCAAAAATATTCAAACAAATTTCCCATTTTGATTAATTGATTTATTCGGTGTGGTAACACTGAAGATAGTGTTCATCCCGCATTTCATTGATTTCGGCGCGTATTTCTGGTGCTGTTTTCTTCCTAGAACGCTTGCTTATGGTGATGATATGCAGATCTTCGGTTTTCGTCATAACTCTAGGTCGTCCTGACATCGGTTTATCCTTAAAACCGCCGCACAGTGGCCCGTTTCGGCTTTTTTGGTTCCAAAAATCATAGCTCCTAAACGAGTTGAGATATTTCCACAATTTTTTTTTTATTTTGAAGGTTACACCCAACGCTATGAAATTGGTGAATTTCAAAATAAAAACATTACAGGGTGTTTCGGAAATAGCTGTCAAAAAGCTTAGTTATATTAAGTGAGATAAAAATGATTAAATGTGAATTAAACAAACAAGAAAATTCATTTTCTGGCGTAAAACAAAAGGAATTGACGTTTAACAGTAGCGCAAAAAGTAAAACACCGATTTTAGAGAAACAGTGGCGAAAAAAGTTTTTTTAATTTTTTTTTTTTTTTGTAAATTGACATTAGAATAATAATAAATAACAAATTGAACAGCAAATTATACAATAAAAACAGTTGAAATGTACGTATAAACATTAGATTTCTTGAAAACTATCATCTTGGTCCGTGGTAATATTCAATAAACTCAACATTTCCGGAGAATAAAGTGCTTTCATATCGTTTTGGGTCCTTACGTGCCTCAGAGAAGAAATAAGCGGATCAGATGAGGCTGCAAGCATGTTGCATAAGTCTTCATTCTGCCTTATTCTCGAAACTTTGCAGGTATTTTGATATCTATACCTTTTGTAGTCCTTATTTTTGGATTCCTGGGCTTCTTCAGATAATTCTCCTAGGGGAAGTGATTGATACTCTATAATATCTTGACTGTGAGCCAAAATTTTGTGAAGAGTAGGTGTCAGTTGTTTTTCAGGATACTTTTGAGTCAACAGAGCTGCTGTTGCTTTAGTATACTCCCCAAATTTAACTGCGTTCACAACTTCCCTGCAGTTCAAAACATCAAGTATTATTTTCAGCCTGGAAATAACCTCTATGTTTACTCCAGTTATTTGAGCTGTTATCTCCGATTGCTCGAAAAATCTTCTCGAAGTGTTCCCATCATTAGTATTTCCGAATCCCTGCTTGGTTTGTCTACATCGAGTCCAAGCTGATCACGGAAACACGTTTGTATCCTTTCCTTTCTTCTTTTTTGTGCTTCTTTGATCCCAATCGATTCACCGAAATCCTCTCCATCCTGTCGAAGTGTATATGCAAGTTTTAATATAAATTCCATGCATCTGATTCTACCATGCAGTGGAGATATTCCATATTGGTAGTTATGTTCGTCAATGTTTGCATTGGATTCATCTTGGCTATTGAAACTCTTTTGTGTCCTTTTGCATATTGGGCATGACCGCGTTGATTTTGTTTCTGTAAGTTCATTTAAAACTTTTCCGTCAATCTAAAATTTTATGACATCGAGCAATAAAAATAAACATTTAATCCGATTAAAAATTAATACCTACATAAATAATCACTGAACATTTAATCTCCTTAAGTCAAAAGTAACTGCTAATATTTTATTATGGATATAATATAAACCCTTCAATTTAATTTTTTTATTGCCTCCGATTTATGTAATATTTATGACATATCGTATTTTAAAATATTTCCGTCATCAAAAACAAAATTGTGGTGAATTCATTCCCCATTTCAGATAATTTTTTGAATTTGAAAAAAAAAAAATTTTGTTCGAAAATTCTGGAACACCCTGCAAATGTAATAAATTTAAAACTCATCATATTGTTAGCCGTGAACATTTTCTTCGAAATAAAAAAAAAATTGTGGTGATATCTCAACTAGTTCAAAAGTTACAGTACTAAACATTTTATTAATTTGCCATTGAAAACCCAGAAAATTGAAAAAAAGTGCCTGCCATCGATTAATAAAATCGCTCTAGCTCAGTTGGGCGCAAGTTGGCGCAAATTATTTCTTCAGGATTATATTAAGAAATACTTCAGCTTTCATTATGCGTTGAGTTTTGCTTAATGCTTTTTGAAGCTTTTTTTCCATGCAATGTAAAGTCAGAAAAAGGTACAAAAAGTGGTGTCAAAAAAAAATATATATATATAGACATTTTTTTTTTTTTGTAATATTTTTTCCAAACATATATTTTACCGTATTTGTTAATTTCAGAAAGAAAAAACAAAAATTCTTTCCCCACGTTCGTAATATAGCTTCTCAAAGTCAAGAAAAAGAAAAAAAAATTGTTTGTTATTAAAACTGAAAAAAAAGTTTAACTTTGACCCCCTCTCAAAACCAAACCGTTGGGAAAATTCAAAAAAAAACTTCGGTTTCAAGAACTTCAAATATTTGTTAATTCAGCGAAACAACAAATTTTGAATTCTGGAACAACGAAAAAAATGAATTTTGGAATGACTTTAGCCTAAACGGGCCACTGTGCGCCGGTACTAGAGTAACGCTGTATGGTCCTGCGAACTGCTCCTTTGGATATCTTCAGTTTTGTGGCGATTTTTCTTTGCGAATAGCCTTCTTCAATAACGCCCGATTTCTTGACAAAGTTCTAGCCCTTAAAACTCGGTTTAGTGAAATTTTAGAACTCATTTGAGTTCTAAGTCATTTCTTCACCAAGTTCTAGTGCGTTAGAACTTCGATTTAGAACTTTGTTATAGTTAGAACTTCGATAAAATTAGACCCTCGAATTCGGGGGTTTAGTGCCTTAGAACTTCGATTTATTCGAATTTCGTTTTTTCAACGAATTTGCTGATTTCATATTGGACAACGGCGTCGAGCGTTCGTTGGGAAAAATTGGTATTTACTTTGTAGCATTTGTTGGTAATGAATTATTGTTGGTGTTGTCAGACGACCGCGACAAAGCTGTAGACACCTGAGCTGTCGGTGGAAAATTGACGGTTTGAGATGGCGTCATTAGGGTTGTAGCTTTTTTTTCAACCAGAGAGCATGGGATATGGGAATCGTCTGCAGGAGTCATATTTAAGACGTCGAAATCTGGTGGCATTGCATCAGAATCAAATGATGCTAATCTTGTTGGCAAATGGTCAGTGAAGTATACTTCGGCGATGGCGACAGCTTAACGAAAGCCAAAGCCTAAGTGTAAGCCACTTATCATTAACAATTCTCTGAGTGCATGTGATGCACAATTAAAGGCCGATCCTATATTCAGTTAGGGGACCACTCGTCCCGATTGGGGTACTCAAGAGGAAGATAGACCTTAAATTAAAAGAGAAAATCAATAACTCGTGGAAATCCAGGGACGATTGCGCAATCTCTAGAAGTTTATGGCCTAACACAAATGAAAAGGAAACTCGGTATTTTCTATCGCTGAGTAAAAGGAACATTAAAATCCTGATAGGTGTACTAACGGGTCATTGCGCAATCCATTTGCACAATGGCCAACAAGATAGGGGCATTTGCACCTGATTTCTGCAGGAGCTGTCAGGATGAGAAGGAAATAGAAACCATTAAACACCTGCTCTGTGACTGTCCGAACCTTCAAACTAGCCGACTCCGTCATTTCGGAAACAGGTTTGTTGGAGAACTGGATGATCTAGCACAGGTCTCAATGGCAAACATGAGGAAATTTATAGATAGCACAGGCTAGTTCGTTAACGAGCCAGTCTACGTTAATCGGCAGAATTGAGGAGCATCGATGTTAACTTTTATTTCTTTTATAGGGGATAACAATGGACCAGTAGGCCCCCGTGTACGCAACAGCTTCATGCTGTGAACACCCCTTATCACCTAACCTAATCTAACCTAAAGGCCGATCCTGAACGGCGAAGCACTTTTTTCTTGACAGTTTATGGGATATGGGCACGAGTAGGATTCGATTTTGCGTAACAGCTAACAGCCAACACACAAACTAATGGCGTTTTCAATTGGCAATCTGGAATCTGAAAAAAGCATTCTGGTTTTAAAATCACAACTGTCACTTTTGCAAATTGAGCGCATTCAGAATGCTTTTTTTCACTTACAGATTAACAATTAAAAACGCCATAACACGCCACGGACATCACCAAAATAAACATACACATAGCTACACCGTACACACATATGTACAAACACAAACAAAAAATTAGCGCAACTTCAAAAATTATATTTATTTTGTTTTGAAATGAATGAAATATGTGTCAAAAATTACTGCCGGGTGACTCAAAAATTTTAAAAACATGCTAGAACTAGGTTCTAAAAATGACAAGTTCTAAGCGCTTAGAACTCAGTTATGATTTTAGATCGAGTTCTAGAGAAGTGAAGAAATGCCCGAGTTCCAAATTTTCTAAAAACTAAGTTCTAACGTTAAACCGAGATTTACTAGATCGAGTTTTAAGGGAACTTTAGAACTTTGTGAAGAAATTGGGCGTAAGGGTCATAATCGCAGATCGAGTTTCAGTAGTTAATTCCTTTACTTTCCCATGATGCGTACTTTGTTTACTGAAGAAGATCACGGTCTCAAATAAATCTAAATTGGATCAAACCGAGCATTTTATAGAAAATCCTGAATATGCAGGTATTCAGATTTTACATTTTTTTACCCTTTAACATTACCCAAGTCATAAAAAAATTCTAAATTGAATGTAAAAAGTCATAAAAATTAAAAAACTACGGGAAATCCAAACAGAAGTCAAAAAACCAAAATTGGGGTTTTTTTACCTTTTTTCCTTATAATTACAGAAAAGGATTAATATCTGTGGTTTTTAAACGTGTACCTTTTATGAATGGTATAAGTTATCAATGCAGGTAAAAAAATCCTATTTTCATTCATAAACTCAAGCGTCAGGCACAAATAAAGCAACCCTTTGAAGGTGGTCTCAAGCTTTTGACCGGTAGTGTAAGTACACTAGATCTCCTTCTGACTGGGACTTATACAAACCAGCTCTAAAGCAATATAAAAAAGAATTAAGGAAGAGTAAGAGGTCTTCTTGGAGAAACTTCTGTGGTAAAATAGAAAATACTTCAGAAGCCTCAAGACTCAGGAAAATTCTCTCAAAAAGTCCAACAACACCCAGTGCTTTAATGACAGACGCGGGCACGTGGACTACCACAGATGAAGAATCTCTTAATCTGTAATTAGACACCCACTTTCCAGGTAGCACTAACATACTTAACGACTTGACATCAGAGTCTCAAGTTTCTACAAGCGATTTAGTTGATCTAATAACGCGGGAAAAACTGCAATGGGCTGTAGATAGCTTTGATCCGTATAAATCTCCAGGACCAGACGGAATCATTCCGGCCGAATTACAAAAATGCTCAGACATGATCATTCCACTTGTAACCACTAGAAACAGCACTTCATTCGCTGGAACGTAGTATTGAATATTACTTCAAATACAAAGAATATAATCTAGTAGCTTTCCTAGATATCGAAGGAGCTTTCAACAACGTCAGCTACCAGGCGATCACAACAGCAATGTACAAGCTGAAATTAGAGAAATCACTCATAGATCTAATAAGCTGGACAATAACTTCCAGCAAGAGAAGTTTTACTACCACCAGATTGGTGAATCTACCCTCCAAGGTGGGGTCCTTTCGCCTCTTTTATGGAACATGGTAGTAAACGACCTCCTAACATCAATGGAAGCAGAGGGTTTCAAGGTGATTGCCCATGCTGACGACGTTGCCATATCTGTATCTGGGAAACACCTTCAATTTCTCTCGGAACTCCTACAAAATGCCTTAAACAGGCTAACAAATTGGGCTAAGCAGTGTGGCTTGGACGTCAATCCACATAAAACAGAACTAGTACTCTTTACGAGAAGGTACAAAATTCCTCAGATTAACCCACCCACGAATAAAGGAATACCCTCAAGCTTTTCCGACCAAGCCAAATATTAAGGCCTCATCCTAGACAAAAAACTAAATTGGAAGGCAAATATTGATGAAAGAGTAAAAAAGACTACTGTAGCGCTTTTTACTTGTAAAAAGGCCATAGGCTCAAAATGGGGCTTCTCCCCAAAAATAATCATACCGATACTCATTTATGGAGCTGTCGTATGGTGGACCGCACTGGACAAGATGGTAAATCTAAATAAATTCATCAAAATCCAGCGTTCAGCAGGTATGTGCATCACAGGAGCACTTCGCTCAACACCAACAGCAGCCTTGGATGTGCTTTTAAACCTAACACCTCTTGACATCTTCTCCAAAATGGTGGCAGCCAACTCATGTGTGAGGCTTAGAGCCACCTCTCAATGCAACATTAACAATACTGGACATACTACTATTCTAGACAATTTCAGATCTATCCCAGATCGCTTAGACTATACCACCCTAAAAATGGTATTCGGTAAAAGCTTCCATGTTTCCATCCCTTCAAGATCCTCCTGGGAAGAAATGAGACCCCTGGAAGACAATGCGGTACACTTCTATACAGACGGTTCAAAGACCGATTACGGAGTTGGAAGTGGTATCTATTCGGAACAACTGAATCTCAGTCTATCATACAGACTTCCCAATCAATGTAGTGTATTCCAGGCAGAAGTAATGGCGATTAAAGAGGCACTATCCTGGCTCAATTAAAACGTTATATCTTGCAAGGATATACAAATCTTCTCGGACAGCCAAGCCGCTCTCAAATCTCTCGCGTCTGTCTCCACAAACTCTCAATTAGTCCACGATTGTCGATCATCTCTGAATGAGATGACGGAACAGTTTAATATTCACCTCATTTGGGTGCCGGGCCACAGAGACATTCCGGGAAATTGCAAAGCCGATGAGCTCGCCAAAAATGGAACACTTCTGCCTAATGTTAGACAAAAACATAACATAGGAACACCACTTGCTACATGCAAATATCTTCTCAAACAATATGCTCTAGAATCAGAAAATGCTTGATGGTCACAGGGTATCACCTGCCTAGCAACCAACAAAATATGGCCAAGCATAGACCTGAAACGGCCAAAGAGCCTGATTTCCCTATAAATAAATAGAATAGCGCGACAGCTAATGAAGAACCAAGGCCTAAGTGGCTTACTCTCATCAACAATTCTCTGAGTGCGTGTGAAGAATTGATTTCGGATTTCCCTGAGCAGACAAAATATATGCTCTACAATTGGAGTCATAACAGGACACTGCCTCATAGGCAGACATGCTTTGAGGCTTGGGGTCTACGCAAACGACTTCTGTAGAAGCTGCATGGACGAGGAGGTAGAGGAAACAATGCAACACCTTCTGTGTACATGTCCGGCACTCTCCAATAGAAGGAATAACTATCTCGGTAATCCCTTCTTCGATAATACCAGTGAACTGGCAACGATCGACACAAAATGTCTCTCTAACTTCATTAAAAGTACAAAATGGTTTGTTTAAGTTCATTACTCTCCCATGAGTAACTTCTTTAGTGGTATCACAATGGACCCTTGAGGTCTAAGTGTCTAATGACATCTGGACAGCCACTCCAACCTAACCTAACCTACATAGTAAATTGAAAGTTGATTTCAAGTTTTCTTCGGGGAAATAAGGCACACCTGACAGAAGAGCATCACAAGCCACTGTACGGCTTTCTTGAATGTTTTGTTTTTTTTATTTCGTTGAGTTCAATTTGAGTGAAATTAGTTTGTTTATTTGCATCATTTAAGGCTGTTTTTGATATTGGTTTTAGCGCTCAAAAGTGCTGATTCAAGTTCGTAAACTCCTTAATTCAGTGTTTTCAATCGAGGATTTTAATTCATTGATTTGTGTATAAATATTATCCGAGATTCGCTTTTCAGCTGCGTTTATGTGTTTCGATAAAAGAAGTATTATGTTATCACTTTGCTCTTTCAATCGAAGTTCCAATGTTTTGCATTCTCCACTTTTCCCGATATTTTGTGAGGAAGACGCGAGGTATCTCGGTGAGGGAGTTAGATTTTTTATTTGAGAACGTGTGTAATGAGATGTTGTTTTACTCTCTGCACTTTTTTTGACATTCTTCACTTCTGTAGACTGTATAACGGCGATGACGAAGCGAGCCAATGTTTCCGTCTACCCGACCTTGAAGAAGTGAAGATAGCAATATCTCAGCTTTAAAACAACAAAGCCGCGGGAGCTGACGGCATCACTGCCGAGCTCTTCAAAGCAGCCGGCGCGCGAAGACTTTGTAAGCAGCATGCACCAAATCATACGAAGAAAATGGACGGAAGAGAACATACCCGATGAATGGAACTTCAGCGCTCAGCATTGTTTGCCCGATCCTGAAGATTTTAAGGCTGCGTATGAAAAAATCTATAGAGAATAACTGTATAATGCTATGTCCAGTTTTGACATCCCTATCAAGCTCATTCTTCTGAGCAGGATGAAAATGGAGAACTTAGCTGCTTAATCAGAGTGGATAACGACCTCACCGACAACTGCGATGTCAAAAAAGGCTTAAGACAAGACTGTCATGCGACTTCTTTAACATCATACTGGAAAGAAATCCCGATCAACTAAGGTGACGATCTCTAAGACCCTTATCATTCCCGTCCTGCTAAACGGTGCAGAGGCATGGACCTTGTCAAAAAACGGATGAGAGCGCCTTAGGCGGTTTCAAGAGAAGATATATGGTCCTGTCTGCAACGACGGTGAATGAGAAAGATTTAACCACGAACTTTACGGGTTGTACAAAGAGTAAAAGTAAAGGTCCAACGACTCAGTTGGTTTGGTCACGTGAGGGGATGGACATCAATTCTCCGGCCCGTAAAATCTTCGAATCGACCCCAGAGGGACGACGCAGTAGAAGAAAATCAAGGCTCTGGTGGCGCGAACAAGTTGAAAACCAACTCGGCGCGCATTATAATTTGAAGCAAGGTTAGCAGATTCGTAAAGCTTATCTGACAGGCCAAAACTATCACCCTAATGACTCATATCCATTAAGAAGCTTAAAGTAAAATATTTATTAAGTCCACCCCGCATTGCCAAAAGTCATTAATCCATAGTGTATGTGACTCACTGGCCCACCCAACAAAATTGTCACCATGCCCACATGACGCGAAAACATCAAGCAGGCCCTACAGATGCATCTAATTTTGATAAATACCAAACCAAAAATACAAATTTTCAAAACTAATAAGCTCTAACATCTGTTCAAGAGTTTTCGAAAGTCAACAATAACATAGCAGCAGGCTGTTCCTCAGACCCTCCCCCAAGTTCTGTTTCGATAATTTAAAAATACAAGAAGTTTATTTTTGGAAAACTAGATACAAACAATAATTGTATGAATGTATGAAAGACTGAATCAGGAGGGATGCCCATCTCCACCCATGTCATGCCCCATCACCGTTTTCGAGCTATGAACTGTCGTCTGATCATTATTTCTCTTTGTACACCAAAATGTGTATCATTCGAAATGTCTTTAGTTTAAAATAATAAAAAAAAAATATTTTTATTTAGCTCCACGGGCTACAGCATGAATGGAAAGAGAGCTGAAGTCTATTGGCGTTTTTAACCTTTGGAAAGTTTTCATTTCACTATTTTGCTCAGTTTTTAACACAAATTTCCCGTAGCCAGTCGCTCGTGGACGCTTTCGGTTTTATAGTAAAAATTAACGTTAGTGTGTGTTTTCGTTTCTTGTCGAGACTTCGAATTCGAGCGATACCAATATTCATTGGCCGTTTTTGTTTTTTATCAAGTTTTGCTTTCCAGACACAGACATTGCCAATAAAAACAATAGTTTCCTCAAGTGACGCGGTCCACGCGCGATTAAATCATTCAGAATTATTGTTGAACAAATATACTAAGCGGAAGAAAAATGTTCAAAGCATCTCAAGAGATATGTCTGAGCAACAATAATGAAGCAAAACAAACTGAAGGAATTGTTTTTGGAAAATATCAGAAAACACCTGACATGGGTGGGTATTTTTTTTTTTTGAAAAATAAAAGTTTTTATTTCACGTTTGAATTAATAGCATTATTTTATTCCTAATATGTTTTTTTTTTGTTTTTTTTTTTTGTTAAAAAATTGCATATATTTATTTTGTTTTCAATCCGAATATTGTTTCGTCTTTGCTTATTTAAATTATCAATATAGTATTACTATAATAAAGGGTCCCTTTCTGCTGTCGTTCTTGCTACTATAGTAGTATTTTACTTACTCCCTTCGAGGGTCAAATGCTACTCTACTTCCCATAAACGAAATATACTCCCCAAACCTAGTGAACAAAATACAGTGCCTTGCATAAGTATAACCGAACCCGAAAAAATGCATTTAATAGAAAACCTACAATAGGAGTGACTTATTACTATTTTTTTATTGAGTTGCATCACTGATCAAGCACATTGAGAAGAAAATAAAGTACCGTTATTTCCTCTCCTGGTGTTTAAAAAATTAAAAACAGATTTTAATGTATTGCAAAAATATAACCGCATTTATTGTTTTTTTTGTTTTAAGTTCATTTTTAACAAAAAATTAATATGCAATTTTGTTGCCTTTATTTTCCACCAATCTGAGAATTCTTTTTGGCATACTATTAACTAGAATTTTCAATATGGAGTCGTCTAAAGCGTTCCATTCTGTCACAACTGCCTCTCGCAGCTAAGCAACACTAGCAAATCAAAGGGCACGGTAGTGCCCAGCCAAGTTCTAGCACTACTCCCTTTTTACAGGATCGAACTCAAACACATTTTTAACCCTCCATAACTTGTGAGCCCATGGAGTTAGAAGCTTTAAATTTGAATTTCGTATTAACTTCATGGGCACAAAGGCCCTGTAAAAAAAATAATTTTGTAGAACCACTACTTCCTGAGATATTGGCCAGTAAAAATTTCAAAAACCGTAATTGACTGACTGACTGACTCACTGACTGACTGATCATCAAAATTATGAAGCACTTCTAACAATAGCAGAATCTTGAAATTTGGTACAATGGTAGGTTTTAAGCTGTATACAAAGGAAAAAATCGAAAATTTCAATTTTCTCATTCAGGGGGCGTGGTATCCGCCCACTTTCTAAAACTGGTCGTAGGATCTTGAAATTCGGAAGTCTGATAGGGTTTTGGTTAAATATAAGAAAAATGTAAGTAAAATATTTTAGTTTCATTTATGGGCGTGGTTTCCGCCCACTATCTTAAAACGGTAGTAGGATGTGGAAATTTAGAATTCTTGTAAGGTTTTGGTTCAATAACATGAAAAAAATGAGAAACAAAATCTATTTTCATTTAGGGGCGCGGTATCCGCCCACTTTGTTAAAATGCTCGAAAACGTTTAAATTCGAAATTCTGATAGGGTTTGGGTTGAGTAAAAGAGAAAATAGGTATATGTACAAAATTATAGTTTTATTACAGGGGCGTGACTGCCACCCACTTTCTTTAAATGGTCATAGGTTAAAATATAGAATTCTGGTTTGTTTAACTTCATAAAACTCCATGAGTAACTTTCCTTAGTGGTTTCACAATGGACACTTGATATCTAAATGTGACATCTAGACAGCCACTCTAACCTAACCTACCTATTATTTATTTATAAATTGGCAGAGAAATTTTACTGTTACTTTGCAAATTGCTAGCTTATTAAGTTATTTCGAAGTTCATGCTTTCATAAAGAAAAAAAAAACTTTGCAAAAAGATGTGAGATCAGAACAAAAACATAAAATGTAAAAAAAGAGCCAAGTTCTCTTATGTGCGAACAGCACTGTGTAAAAAGTTAGCCACCAAAAGTAATGAGATCTAAAAGAACGCAAAGTTCTTACATGTAAAAGTGTTATATTGAATATTTTAAATCATAGAAGATAATACAACAATATTAAAAGAAAATAGAAAATAGTTGGGATGAAAATTTACAAGTGCACTTGGCAAGTTTTCTTTTGAAGCGTGATTAATAACATTTTAAAACTTGAACAGTGAACTTGTAAATTTTCATCCCAACTATTTTCTATTTTCTTTTAATATTGTTGTATTATCTTCTATGATTTAAAATATTCAATATAACACTTTTACATGTAAGAACTTGGCGTTCTTTTAGATCTCATTACTTTTGGTGGCTAACTTTTTACACAGTGCTGTTCGCACATAAGAGAACTTGGCTCTTTTTTTTACATTTTATGTTTTTGTTCTGATTGCTTATTATGCGCATAAATTTTGCGAGTTAAAATTCCCCAAAGATTTTCGATGGGGTTGCAATCTGGAGAATGTGACGGCGACTCCATCAAACTAATGTTTTTCGATTCGAACCAATCCAAACTTTGACGACTTACATGAATTGGGGCATTATCTTGCTGGAAGACATGCTCAATTCGGCGAAATCGTCTTAAATAAGGTACCAAATTCTCCTCAAGGACCGAAGTGTAGTCAGAACTGTTCATTCTGGTAGAGGTGAAGGCAAGTGCAACCTTACCACGCTCGCAGAAGGCCCCCCAGACCATACAGCTGCCACCACCAAAGTTCCTCTTGGAAAAAAACTTTTTCTCTTTCCTCAAATCGTGCCAATATCCGCTAAAACCATCTGGTCCATCGAGATTAAACTTTTTTTCATCATTAAAAATAACCTAATAAAAAACATTCATTGCAGTATGCCATTTGGAATAACGAGATTTTAGTGTAGATTTAATAGAAAGTCACTTACGGTTTTCCAATCCCGATTTATGTTTTGGCGGGCAAATTCCAATCTTTTTTCTTTGTGGGCTGCTGTTAAATTTGGAGCTGGCACCATTTTGCCCCGAACAATCACTCCTAAACCCAATTCGTTGCGAAATTCCGGCAAAGAATGCACCGAATTGGATGCAGCATTGATTAAACGCCTCTTGTTGCGACGTGTCAGCTTCTGCGGACGCCTGGATCTTATTTTTGTCCCATAAGATTCTGGATGTTTTAAAAAATTTCGAACGACACGATCCGATCGTGAAATTCGTCTTCCAATAGCCCTAAGACTTAGGCCGCTTGACCGAAAAGCCAAGATTTTGCCTTTTTCAATTTAGCTTAAATGCGTACCACGTGGCATTGGTGTTTTTTATTTGACAGCACTTGACTGAATGCAGCTTCAAAGAGATTTGCATTGTGCGGTTATATTTTTGCAATACATCAAAATCTGTTTTTAATTTTTAAACACCAGGAGAGGAAATAACGGTACTTTATTTTTTTCTCACTTTGGTTGATCAGTGATGCAACTCAATAAAAAAATAGTAAGGAGTCACTCCTATTGTAGGTTTTCTATTAAATGCAT
This sequence comes from Sphaerophoria taeniata, assembly GCA_943590905.1. Classification (NCBI taxonomy): domain Eukaryota; kingdom Metazoa; phylum Arthropoda; class Insecta; order Diptera; family Syrphidae; genus Sphaerophoria; species Sphaerophoria taeniata. Next base: position 240,778,623 of record OX016540.1, read on the forward strand.
TTTTTCGGGTGCGGTTATACTTATGCAAGGAACTGTATGCATGAGATAAAACAAAAATCGAATAACAATATTCTCATATTTATTAGATCATTAATGTTATGATAGTTGGCCTAAATTTAAGTCATAGTAAACAATATACCAAAATTGCCAAACATTTCAAGATTCCTAAAACTACACACCTAATTCCATACCTCAATTACTCGAAAATGTAAAAAAAAATGAGCCAGCATATTTTAAAACACGCTTTCATGGATTACTTAAGCCTGCATTTGTAGGTACGTTTATGATTATGGATCACTACAACCTTGAACCTTAACTGAAGATCCAGAAACGAAATTATAAGCATTAATATTAAAGTAAAAGTTGAAAACTAGATTAAATATTTTGTACTGAAATACGGAGGCTGTGCTTTCCTAATCCGCCAAAGATGTCTTCCTTCCCGATTTTTGCATTGAAGTCTCCGAGTACCATTTTGACTTCGTACTCCGGACAGGCTCCGTAGGCTCTATCCAGGAGGTCGTAGAAATTCTCCTTGCTAGACTCCTCAGCATAATCGGTAGGGGCGTGTGCACATATTAAACTGTTGTTTGTTTGTGTGGCCTTGATGCGGATTACAGCCAGGCGATCACTAATTGGCTTGAAATCCATGACTTTCGATCCAAGCCGATTTCCCACGACGAATCCGCATGCAAATATATGCATTCTTTGATGACATCTGTAATAAAACTCGCAATTTTTCCTTTTCATTGTCCCTGATCCTATCCATCGTATTTCCTGCGAGAGCACAGATTCAAGTTTCTGAGTTGCAAACTGGAGTGTAGAGTGTTCTTACATTCCAGGTACAAACTCTCAATGCATAGTCCGTTATCGGTCCGGGTCTGGTTACCATAAGGGGGGGGGGGGGGGAGGGGGGTCATTATCCGAGGATATTATCTCTCTCATAACGTTCAAGTTTTTTACCGTGGAGGGGTTGTTAGCCCCACGCACTAACCTCCAAATTTGTTGGGCCGTTGATTAGGTGCTTCTGTTTCTCCGTTTTGCATACCCGCGCCTACTAGTTTTGCAAGTTATATCTAGAGATATAACCAGTACCCGGTAGTTATCACGTGGAGTGGAGGTAAAGTAAGCACTTGGTTTTTAGGCAAAGTTACAGCATACGCCCCCAGATCCTACCACACCCAACCAACCAAGTGGAATACTGTTCGGGCGTAATTCATGAAAGTCTATGTTGTTGGTGTTTTATCTACTGATAATTAACAAGAGCGGGGTTGATCAGCACTTGATCAATAAGTAAAAAAAAATCGAGTTATGTTAGTCAGAAAAACTTCTGAACAGAGCCCCTGAATCCCTAAATTCAGAACAAATAAAATAAAATAAAATCTTAACGTCGAAAAGCTCCACTTGCCTTTACCAAGTTAATTTCTTCAAATCCCTAATATTTCCATAATTTTACATTTATCTATTTATGTCTTGGTTTTCATTACATTACATTACATTTCACAGTACTTCGCACATAAATGTAACGAACTACAGACATATAGCAGCACTGGTGACTGAGACCATCGGCTGGGACAGAACAATACATTAATAGAACAGAAAGAGACAGATAGACACATAGAAAGAAAGCACACATAACAGAAACCTACGTGGCTCAGAGGAGGAGACTTAGATTTGTATTGTCTCATGTTATCGCACAGGTGGCCTCAGATAAGCTGGCGATTTTTGTAGAAAAAAGAATGCTGCTGAAGCTGGGGTTTGAACCCGTAGCGTTCGGCTTAGCAATCCACTACTCTATCCTCTGAACCATGGCCACCTGCTGGTCTTCATTATTAATCGAATGATTGTCAGTTCAGTCTTGTTCTGGTTAACTTTTTTGAGCTGTTTCCATGTTCTTAATGAGTACCTTTGCACAAACTATCCCTGAGGTCATCAGAACCATATCATCAGCATACGCTACTACCTTTGCTCCACTATTTTCAAGATTGCATAGGATTTCATTCAAGACTAGTAGCCTTAAAAGAGGATAATTTAGTGAGTTGATTGATTGAATGACTCTTGTTCGAAGCATGAACACAAACCAGCTAGTAACATGATCTTCAATTTCAAATTTGGACAGTTATTCGTTATTAAAAGCTCCTTCCACGCTAAGAAAGGTGTCTTCTTTATACTCAAGAGATCTTTCCAATGCACATTGTACTTGTGTAGTGCTGTATCATAGAATTTGCCATTAAAGAAGGTGTGTTGAGACTTAGAAAGAGGATTGTTTTCAATGATAGCTCTGATAGCTCTTCATGGCCTCTTCTACCTATCTAAGGAATAAAGACCACCTTAATCCGCCTCTAGGATTCAGGTACGTAGGAAGAAAAATACCCTCAGCCACGGAAACGTTACAGGGCCGTTGTCTCCATAAAATTAAAATTAAGGTTCAAAAGTTTTAGGGGGTTAAATATGCTGTAAAAAGGGAGTAGTGCTAGAACTTGCCTGAGCACACCGTGCCTTTTGATGTTTGCTCTTTGCTCGTCATCGTCACTGCTCGAGTTCTTTGCTATTTGCTCTACTCTGTTTGTGCACTTTAAACTTGGACGCACTCAAACGGACAGCGGGTATGATTTCTGCTGATCCGGAACTGGTATCAGTTGATTGTAAACTAAACCAATGCACTCGTCTCTGTAGGACGACTAATACAACCGTAAAATGGACGAAGCAATAACCTTGCCCGAACAGACCACCGATTTTTATAAAACAATTTTATCATTTGCAAGTGTTGTTGAATGCTTTATCCCGTCCATGGTGATCGGGCAAAACAGACTGAACAAATAACAGCCATTTTGACTGATGTAGCTTCAAAAAGATTACCGCTATCAACTGTCAAAGCTCGGACATCTCTTGACGACCAATTGCTCACTACGGCGTATGGTTAACATTTAACTACCAAACAGTTACTCTAGGTTCTAGGAGACGGTGAGTGCAACATAAACCCATAAAGATACAAAACATTGAGTATGCAGAAATTGATCTACGTTAAACTAAATACTTATTAAGCTCTCAAAACGAGCTACAGACGAAAATAAAAAAGCCTTTAAAATAATATAATTCACATTCATAATTATAAGGTCTTTCAATAGCGACATTCGCACTTTGACTGTTGAAAGTGATCTTCATGTTGAAGCTTTCTGTTTGGCCAAATCACCATGGGCAGGTAAAGCGTTCAACAATACGTGCAAATGATATTTTACCAAAATGGGTGTTCTGTCAACTTGGAAAGTTTTGCCCATTGCATGGTCGCCATAATTATCGTCACCAGTATGATTGGGTGCGTGAACAAGCGAAATTGTCAAGTTTGGGATTATATCCACAATCCACAACTAATGTATATAAGATTCTTGTGTCACAGTTTTAGTGTTTTTACTCCTGCGAAACGGCTTGACCGATTTGATGAAATATCATATGTACATACACTAGTCAAAACAATTAAAGGAACACTTGAAAAAACTCAAAAATGGAGTGGTTTTTTAAAAGGCTGTATCTCAGTAGAAAAAAGTCGGATTGAAGTGAAATAAAAAGTTTTTCAAAGGTTATCATTTTTTCTTTTCAAATTATTTTGAGTTAAAAAAGTACCGTTAGTCGTTTTTGCTTGAGCGAAAAAAATGTTCACTCAATTTCAAAATCGAAAAAAAAATAAACTTTGAGGTTTCATAAAATGAACGGAAATTTTTTTTCAATCCAACCAATCTAAGATTCAATTTTAGAATTTTGTTGGCTATAATTCACTGTTTGGTTCAGATCGCTACGATGTTTTTTCTAATCAAAAAATGGGTTTACATGCAAAAACACAATTTTGACTTTGTGAAATTCGGACGAATTTCCTTGATTTTGATGAAAATTCGTCCGAATTTCACAAAGTCATAATGATAATGAACAAAATAAATTTTTTTTTAAAAATAAACAAATTCAAAAGAACAGAAAAATAAGAAAAAACAAAGCTTTCCTTGAAATTGAAAAAAAGTGTTTCGTAAGTTTGATTGATCGAAACAGAGAAACGGTAAATCGTATTGATGTGAAATTTTCACCAAAATCAAGGAAATTTCATGAGCTTTAATAATTAAGCCTCAGATTAGTTGTATCACTGAAAAGCACAAAATAACGGTAGTTTTTATGAAAAAGTTGAAAAATGCGTATTTTGGACCTTTTTATAAATTGATAGCAAAAATTGAAAAAAGCAATATTTTTATTTTTTCAAAATGTTTTTGTGTAGAAAATTTAACAAATTTTTCAAATCTGCCTTTATTTTTATTGTTAGTCAATATTTAGCAGAGTTATTAGGGTCCAAAGTCAAAATTGTGTTTTTGCATGTAAACCCATTTTTTGATTAGAAAAAACATCGTAGCGATCTGAACCAAACAGTGAATTATAGCCAACAAAATTCTAAAATTGAATCTTAGATTGGTTGGATTGAAAAAAAATTTCCGTTCATTTTATGAAACCTCAAAGTTTATTTTTTTTCGATTTTGAAATTGAGTGAACATTTTTTTCGCTCAAGCAAAAATGACTAACGGTACTTTTTTAACTCAAAATAATTTGAAAAGAAAAAATGATAACCTTTGAAAAACTTTTTATTTCACTTCAATCCGACTTTTTTCTACTGAGATACAGCCTTTTAAAAAACCACTCCATTTTTGAGTTTTTTCAAGTGTTCCTTTAATTGTTTTGACTAGTGTATATTCAGTAGGTATGAGAATAGGTTTATTACTAGTTTTTACACCCCTAGGTGTTCAGGTTAAGGTTCTGGTGTCTGGACACATTTTTTTTTGTTATTTTTTTATGGTGTGGAATTGAAAAATACACCAAGTCCTAAATTTTTACCCTCTTACCACCGACCCCTATGCTTTGATAGCATTTTATATTTTTCAACCCTATGCAAATCCATTGAGGACTCACTACTTTTGTACCAGGCAGTGGCACCAAATGCTTAGGGAATGTTCAGATAGTGGCTTAGATGGGTTTTAAGTAGGTATTTTGAAACATCTCAATTCTCTATCATATATCAATTAAAAAATTTCGAAATTTAGTATTAAAATAAAGATCTTCGATCTCCGTTAAAATTTGTTTCCCAAAACCAATAACAATAAAAACAGACTGTGCACTTGCTTACAAGTGATGATTGCTTTTTTCGTAAGTTGGGAGTCTGTTCTCGATTATATGAAACCGGTATTAATAAGCTTGGGTATCTATACTCTATACTAATCTACACTAATATATAAAGCTGAAGAGTTTGTTTGTTTGAACGCGGTAATCTCAGGAACTACTGGTTCGAATGGTATAATTCTTTTTGTGTTGGATGGTGCCTTAATCGACTTAGACATTAGGCTACTTAACATTAAGCTGTGACCAATAGCAGCGAAGAATCTGTGGAAAATGTGGAAAAAACGGCAAAAAATATACATTTTTCTGCGTTTTAACGCACTTATCTCAGGAACTACTGGTTCGAATGGTAAAATTCTTTTTGTGTTGGATGGTCCATTAATTGAGAAAGACTTGAAGCTATTTAACATTAAGCTGTGACCAATAGCAGCGAAGAATCTGTGGAAAATATGGAAAAAAAACGGCAAAAAATATACATTTTTCTGCGTTTTAACGCGCTTATCTCAGGAACTGCTTTATGAAATTGAACAATTTTTTTAATGTTGAATGGTCCATTTATCAAGGAAGGCTTGAAGCTATATAAAATTAAGCTGCGATCAATAGGAGCGAAGAATTTGTGTAAAATGTGGAAAAAACGGCAAACAATACAATACAATACAATATAAAGTTCGTTTGAACGCGGTAATCTCAGGAACTACTATTTCGAATTGTAAAATTCTTTTTGTGTTGGATAATCCATTAATCGAGGAAGGCTTTATTCTACTTAAAATTAAGCTGCGACCAATAGCAGCGAAGAATCTGTGGAAATGTGAGAACTGAGATTTTTTCTGAGATCTCTGAGATGAAATTATTTTGGATTCGATTTCTCACTCAGCTATTTGACGTGGCTGACATATGTGCAGCAACAATTAGTAAGATAACCATTAAATCTAAATGATAACTGAGAATTATGTTCCACCAAATGATTTTGCCTCAGTCAAGGTGACATTGAGATCTCAGTGAGATGTTGTTAGGTGGAACTGGCCTAATAACTGCTCAAATTAGAATTTTAGAGTTCAATTGATTTGTGAATGTGATTGATTGCACTATTTGTGCAGATTATTGTGTTTAAACAATCTCATTTTATGTACTTCTTAACTAAAAAATATGCTCAGTTTAAAGAAAAAAAAATACTTAACGAAAAAAACGATGCAGAAGTAAGAGAGATATTAGAATTAGGGAGAGTTCACCCAAGGGAATGCTTTAAGTATGAACAACTGAAGGGAATCATAAAAAATGCTCAAATTTTTCAAGTTCAAGAGAATTACGACCTAGGGAGAGTTGACTGCAATGCAATTTTACAATAACTTCCGAACAAAATTCCCACGCGCGCATGATGCACAAGTCGAGACGATACTCTGGCCGGTGGACGAGGGAGAGGCGGACGAAGTCGCGGGCAACTGCTAGTATGTATATAAAACTGAAGAGTTTGTTCGTTTGAACGCGCTAATCTCAGTAACTACTAGTTCGAATTGTAAATTTTTTTTTTGTGTTGGATAGTTCATTAATCGAGGAAGGCTTTAGGCTACTTAACATTGAGCTGCAACCAAAAGGAGCTAGAAATCAGTGGAAAATGTGGAAAAAACGGTAAGAAACTATATATTTTTTGTTTTAACGCGCTGATCTAAAGAAATGCTAAATAAAATTGAACAATTCTTTTTGTGTTGAAAAGTCCATTTGTCAAGGAAGGCTTTAAACTATTTTAGACTACGCTGTGACCAATAGGAGCGGGGAATTAGTATTAAATGTAAAAAAATGGAAAACATTCATTTTTGGAAGCTACTGTTGTTTGTTTGATCTCAGGAACTGCTAAATCAAATTGAAAAATTCATTTTGTGTTGAATATATACATGGAATATATCCATTTGTAGCTATACAACGTTACGCTGCGAATAATAAGAGCAAAGTATATATTAAACGGGGAAAATTCAACATTTGAAGTCTTCGAGTTAAGAAGAATTTTGACTTAGGGAGAGTTGACTGGTATACAATTTTGAAATAACTTCGCAATAAAATTCTCACGCGCGCATGATGCACAACTCACGACGCGACGGACGCACCTCTGACCAGTGGACGAGGGACAGGCGGACGAAGTCGCGGGCACCTGCTAGTTTCAAATAAGCGCAGGGTTTAGACAAGGAGATGCGTTGTCATGTGACTTCTTCAACATAGTCCTGGAGCAGATAGTGCGCAAGACAGATGTGAACACAGGAAACACTATCTTCAACAAATCCACCCAGCTCCTAGGCTATGTAGACGACATAGGCATCATCGGTCGATCCAAGAGAGCTGTGCTTGAGGCCTTCACAGCGATTGAAGAACAGGCAAAACTCGTTGGTCTTAAAGTGAACGAGGACAAAACAACAACCAACAAAGCAACATCTGTCCACCGCCTAGTAGTAGTTAAGGATTTCACCTACCTTGGAACAAACATCAATCCCACAAACGACACCTTAGTGGAGATCCGTATTTGTCTTTTATACAAAACTTTGATTTTACCAGTCCTACTCTACGGCGCCGAGTGCTGTACGAAAAGTGAATTGATACTGGGCACTTTCGAAAGAAAAATTCTTCGACGGATTTTCGGTCCCGTATGCGACGATGGGGAATGGAGAAGAAGGTTCAACCGAGAACTGTATGAGCTGTACCAAGATGTGAATGTAGTCCAGAAGGCCAAGAAAAGATGACTACATTGGCTCGAGCACATCGAGCGAATGCACGACAACGCTCCAGCCAAGAAAGTCTTCTCATCCCAGCCCCCAGTTTCGAGAGGACAAGGAAGACCGAACATACGGTACAAGGACCAAGTGACTGCGGATGCCAGAGCGTTTGGTTTCGGTAACTGGAGAGTGCATGCGAGGGACCGTTCACGATGGAAGGCTGCAGTATCTCAGGCTGAGATCCTTCATGGATTGTGAGCCGGATAAGTAAGTAAATAAGTTTTGTACAAAGCCACGAAATGTGGCCAGGGTATCGGGTAGTGGGTAGCGATTACCGGTGTAGCGGGTAGCGGGTAGAAGTATTGGGTAACGGAAAGTGGGGTAGCGGGTAACAGGGTAGCTGGGTATTACGGGATAGCGTGTAGAGGGTAGTTGGGTAGCGGGTAGCGATTACCGGTTAATCGGGTAGCGTGTAAAAGTATGGGGTATCGGGTAACAGGGTATAACGGAGTAGCGGGTAGACGGTAGTGGGTAAGCGGGTAGAGGGTAGCGGGTGGTCTGGTATGGTAGCGGACTACACAAGACTAGGTCTTTTCTATATCAGCTAGTGATATCTAAGAGCGTCGTATGCTAGTGACGGTAATCTTTACAGTTAGGATGCGAGCCACCAAGAGAAGTCACTGCGGAAATACATTTCGTTATTTTCAAGAGAATTTTTTTCAATTTTATTATGAAAGCATGAAACAAAGAAATTGACGGAAAAAGCCATTGGTGGAAGCACCTCTAAGTTGCTATCGTTGTTCAAACAACATGAAAGCATGAATTTAATTTTTTTCAATATTCTTCAATATTTCCAGACATTTATCCACAAAACAGCAACAATATTTTCATTGCTCCTGAACTAACCGATGTAACCCGAATTCAACTCTTCCACTTTCCAAATGGTGCCGTGAGAGTTGGCACCAATGTATCATTCATCATCAAACGTAATGGAGTAAAGGGAAATTTCGATGTAAAGGTTTGTAGCATTTGAAACACAAATTCTATAAATATTAGGTGCATATTCTGAATTTCAGATTGAAAACCCATCAGGCGTTTTAATTCCAATTCCACTTAGAATAGTCGATCCAGAGCGTCTGGAAGTCTCTTTTGATTTGAATCAGCTCGGTTTATATCGAGTTCACATTACTTGTAACTCAGTGAAATTGCCAAGGTCACCTTTTATGATTGTAGTCATCTCTGGCGAACTTGAACATGAAAGGAAAACCGAAGGTAAACAATGATTTTCTTTTTAATGTCAACCTTATTTTCAAAAATTCGTATTATGTACTTCTTTTTAGTTCCCGTTTTCAAGTCAGATGCTTCCAAAGTAACACATCGAGGTATTAGTCTAAATAGCATTAAAGTCAATCAACGCAATGAGTTCACTATCGATGGGTCAGAAGCTGGCAACAACATTCTTTTCGTGGGTATTTTTGGACCAAAAGGACAATGCGATGAGGTGGTTATCAAACACATGGGCAGAAATATCTATCGAGTTACTTATCAAGTGCAAGATCCTGGGGAGTATATGCTAGCCGCAAAGTGGGGAGATGATCACATTCATGGATCACCATTTAATTTAACGGCTCTTTGAAAGAAAAGGTTCTTGGAGTGGAGCGGAATCGGCGAATAGTATAATCTTTAGATATAGTATAGTTAAGTCTAGTGTTTATTGAATAAAACATGCCCTTGCTTGATTCAAATAATAGCAGTGCAAAGTGTGTTGCTCGATCGGAAAAAGCAAAAAATCAACTAAAGTGGCGTTTTCAATTGGCACAAAACTGATATTGAAGATCAGTTTAACTATTTGAAGCGATTCATTCGAGTGAAATAAACTCGCTCGATTTCTGAGGTTACCCACAAACGGACTACTCAAAAGGAATTACTTGTATTTAGCTTTAATAAATCACCTTGGACAGTTGCCCGTAGCTTAGTGGTTAGGTGCGTTGGTTGCTAAGCAGAACTGCCTCTTGCGAAGAATTGACAAAACTTCCAAGGGTATCTGTCATGAAAAAGTGCTTCTCAACTCTGGCGATCAGAATCGGCGTTAAATTGTACGTCCCCTCAATTCTTCACACGCACTCAGAGAATTTTTGATGAGAGTAAGCCACTTAGGCCTTGACTCTTCAAGAGCTGTCGCGCCACTCTATTTATTTGTTTAAATCACCTTGGACGGATATAACTACAACAGCACGTGCAAACGATAAAATTGTGTATTCAAAATGGCTTAACAGTTTAACCTAGAGCTAGAGCCCAACTTTAGACGTACTTACAAGTGTAGAGAATCATTCTTTAGCCGTACTACGCGAATGTGGAACTCTCTTTCACACTCTTTCTCGATCATTGCAATGTTCAGGAATTTAAGACCAATGTAGGTACACCGCTACCTCCTTTCCAACCCCTTCCTTCCTTCCGAAAGCACTCACTGTCACTGTGTCTCTGGCATAAAAAGGGTATCATAAAATTTCCGTGTGTGTGCAAATTATAAAAAAAATAAAATGGCTCTTTTGCTCGAGTAACATTCCGCGCCGCGCCGTCCGCTTTTTGTATGGTCGCTATAATCGTATTTTCGAAAGGACGTTGGCAGTGTAGAGAAGAAATTTGAGTTCACATATCGCCACCATCTGTGAAAATCAAAGCAACCGACACTTCGGTTACCGGCAAAAAGGGAAGCTGTGGCGGATATTTACTTACTAAATTTCTTAAGGTGGCCATTTAGTCCGTTGTGGACTTGAGTCTCAACCAACAGTCTCCGCCAGCCAGCTCGGTCCCTAGCTGTCTCCAGTTTAGCACCCCAAGTTGATTGAGGTTCTCTTCCAGTTGGGTGCGCCACCTCGTTCGAGGTCTTAATTTACTTTATCGTCTCTCGGAAATGGTATCGAAGGCTTTCCGGGCCGGAGCATTGGTGTCTTTCTGCTCTATATGACCAAGCTATCTGAGTCACTTGACCCTGACAAGGACCTAGCCAGAAGGTCCTTGTGTTTATATCCCGTTAAGGTCGCTGTTGATAACCCGAAGAACTTTGCTCTCGAAACAGCGTAAGGCACATTCATCCGATTTTGTCAGGGTCCATGCTTCTGCACCATACAGCAGGACTGGGATGATGAGGGTGTTGTATAGTTTCACCTTAGTTGATCGAGACAGGGCTTTTCCACTCGATTGCTTTCTTAGCCCAAAGAAACAGCGAACTCGGCGCTGCAGTGCGCCGAGTACAGTACTCTTGTACTGTACTACCTCGATACGTCTATTGTGAGGTTTTGTCCGATCCAGCGGTATTGCATGTATGTCCTCGACGACTTCGTTTTTCCCTCATTTACCGCTAAGCCCATTTTTTCGCTTCTGTCTCTATTCTCACAAAGACACCATTGACATCAAGCTATGTTCTTCCTATTATATCAATATCATCAGCGTTCGATTGAAGTTGAACAGATTTTTTAAAGATATTTATAGCACTTTTCATTGGACGAAAAGAAGCGTCCAGAAGCATCCGGAAGTCTTCTGAAACCGTTCTATTGGTAAGAAAATGACACTTCTGACGATTCTGAGAAGAGAATTTTGCTTCTGGATTTGAAGTCAGAATCCACTCAAGAAGCACAAATGCATGCATAAATCAAATGTCAAAACAAAATGTCAATTTGACGCCTTTTAATTAGTTTTTTGTTTTTAGAATTGTTGAAAGGATTTTGTGTTTCAAAGGAATTATTTAATTAAAACGGAAGTGAAAAAGAAATTAAAATAGTGAAAAATAAAATTCATACATTAATAAGTGACAAAATAAAATATGGATATAGTTACGGCTGTAGATGGTTTCTTTTCATCATCTTCATCATCGTCTTCATCATCAGATTTCGCACTCACACAAACACAAAACGTCATTATTGAGTAGAAGCAGTTTTGCTTGTTCCATTGGTTTTCAGAATGAGTTGTTCCCCGAGTGAAACCAATGGAAAGTGCCATAAGGGAATCCCTTGTTTGAATTATATTTTGACATCGAATGATTCCGTATGCTTGTTGCCAACGTTGATGGAGCAGCGTGAGATCTCAATCCTCATTTTGCAAAGCTGAACGAGCTTGGCAGGGTTGCAAAAACTAGACATAGCTTTATATACACTAGTCAAAACAATTAAAGGAACACTTGAAAAAACTCAAAAATAGAGTGGATTTTTATAAAATTTCCTTGATTTTGATGAAAATTCGTCCGAATTTCCCAAAGTCATAATGATAATGAAAAAAATAAAAAAAATTTAAAAAATAAAGAAATTCAAAAGAACAGAAAAATAACAAAAAATTAGACTTTCCTTAAAGTTGAAAAAAAAGTGTTTGGTAAGTTTGATTGATCGAAACAGAGAAACGGTTAATCGTATTGATGTGAAATTTTCACCAAAATCAAGGAAATTTTATGAGCTTTAATAATTAAGCCTCAGATTAGTTGTATCACTGAAAAGCAAAAAATAACGGTAGTTTTTATGAAAAAGTGGAAAAATGCGTATTTTGGACCTTTTTTAAAGTGATAAAAAAGATTGAAAAAAACAATATTTTTATTTTTTCAAAATGTTTTTGTGTTGAAAATTTAATGAATTTTTCAAACCTGTCTTTAGTTTTTTTGTAAGTCAATATTTAGCAGAGTTATTGGGGTCCAAAGTCAAAATTGTGTTTTTGCACGTAAACCCATATTTTGAGTAGAAAAAAAATCGTAGCGATCTGAACCAAACAGTGAATTATATCCAACAAAATTCTCAAATTGAGTCTTAGATTGGTTGGATTGAAAAAAAAGTTCCGCTCATTTTATGAGAACTCAAAGTTTTTTTTTTTCGATTTTGAAATTGAGTGAACATTTTTTACGCTCAAGCAAAAACGACTAACGGTACTTTTTTAACTCAAAATAATTTGAAAAGAAAAAATAATTATCTTTGAAAAACTTTTTATTTCATTTCAATCCGACTTTTTTCTACTGAGATACAGCCTTATAAAAATCCACTCCATTTTTGAGTTTTTTCAAGTGTTCCTTTAATTGTTTTGACTAGTGTAGTTCGCCTCTGTAGATGCTGTAATAACCGGCTTTAAAATCGATATAAAGGTTGTGGGTGTCGATTTGGAGTTCATGGGTTTTTTTTAGCGGGATTTGCCAAAAAGTGAAAATTTGGTCGATAGTTGACTTTCCTCGTCCGAAGCCACATTGATAAGAACCAATCAGATTGTTGACGAAAGACTTCAGACGTTCACACATTACGGCAGAGAGGATCTTACAAGCGATGTTAAGTAGACTGATTCCTCTGTGGTTTCCGCAGTTTAGAGGAGCTCACTTCTTCAGGATAGGACAAGCAATGCTGAGGTTCAATTCATCGGGCATGCATTCTTCCGAGCATATCTTACAGATGATTAGCTACAAGCTCCTATCTAGATTTTCACCTGCTGCTTTGAGCAGCTCGGCAGCTAGCGACTTTGTTGGATTTCAGCCGTGATATTGTCGTTTTCACTTCTTCTAGGTCGGGGTCACGAAATTGTTGGCTATCATCGTGTCCAATGAATGTCTCCTGCCAGGTGGCGGGATTCTGTTCGTCGTCGCCGTTATACAATCAACAGAAGTGGTCTTTCCAAGTCCCCAGCATCGTCTGCGATTCTACTTTGATGCTCCCTTGCTCATCTCTGCAGGCATCGGTTCTTGCTCGATGACCTTGAGCCAGCTGTTTTATCTTTAGTTAAAGCCTCTGAACTTCATTCCTGCTGTTGGCTCTCTCAACATCCTCGATGTGACGCTTCTTGTATTCCGGACATTTAAACGATGTTATAATCCACACTAGGTCTTTCATAAAAACCTTAATAGTTTCTATTGACCGATAATCCTTTGGAAATTAGTTTATAGGGTTTCTTGCAACTACCCGAAAGTGATTACTGTAACAACACCGGCTGTTGATAATTCTTCCGTTCGTCTTGTAAAGGACTATACAATGATAAAAATACTCTTCCTTGTCGTGCAGATTTGTTTTGTATTCAATATTCAACTTATCTCTCTTTCAAAGGCGGCGTTCCTTTCCTATCTATTAAACCGTTTTTTTACATTTTTAATTGCTGGTTAAGTTCCCAGCACAAACGCTTTGAAATATTCTGGCAACCATGAAATAGACTCTACTTATTGGCGTTTTTTCTTTTTTACCTCTGAGCAGATTAGATCAGATTACGGATGTGTCAAAGCGAAGCTCTGAGCAGATCATATTCAATGTCCTCCGATTTAATAAAGAAACAAACCTGAGCACTGAAATTTAATTTTTTACTTATTATTATTTTAATCATTTTTTTCACCTACAATAGACGCGCGACTGTCTTGGGAATCCATTTTTAATTGTGTGTTTGTTTTTGTCTGTAAAATCCGAAAAAACACGTGAAGTTGTCTTCGCTCAGCTATCTGCTCTATTTGCTCGGTCGATTTATCCTGAGCAAATAGATTTAGCTCAGAGCATGAAAATTCTTAGCTCCGATATACCTTACTTATCCGGCTCACAATCCATGAAGGGTCTCAGCCTGAGATACTGCAGTCTTCCATCGTGAACGATCCCTCGCATGCACTCTCCAGTCACCGAGACCAAGCGTTCTGGCATCCGCAGTCACTTGGTCCTTGTACCGTAGGTTCGGTCTTCCTTGTCGTCTTGAACCTGGGGGCTGGGATGAGAAGACTTTCTTGGCTGGAGCGTTGTCGTCCATTCGCTCGATGTGGCCGAGCCAATATAGTCGTCTTTTCTTGGCCTTCTGGACTACATCCACATCTTGGTACAGCTCATACAGTTCTCGGTTATATCTTCTTCTCCATTCGCCATCGTCGCATACGGGACCAAAAATCCGTCGAAGAATTTCTCTTTCGAAAGTGCCCAGTATCAATTCCGCTTTTTTACTTATCGTCCAGCACTCGGCGCCGTAGAGTAGGACTGGTAAAATCAAAGTTTTGTATAGCAGACACTTTGTCTTTCGAGTGAGGAGTTTTGAACCCAGTTGTTTGGCCAAACCGAAGCAGCAGCGGTTCGCTAGGGTAATTCTTCTTCGGATCTCCACTAAGGTGTAGTTCGTGGGATTGATGTTTGTTCCAAGGTAGGCGAACTCCTTAACTACCTCGAAATTGCTGCTACCAACAGTGACGTTTTGTCCTAGGCGGTGGACAGATGTTGCTTTGTTGGTTGTTGTTTTGTCCTCGTTCACTTCAAGACCAACGAGTTTTGCCTGTTCTTCAATCGCTGTGAAGGCTTCAAGCACAGCTCTCTTGGATCGACCGATGATGTCTATGTCGTCTACATGGATTTGTTGAAGATAGTGTTTTCTGTGTTCACACCTGCCTTGCGCACTATCTGCTCCAGGACTATGTTGAAGAAGTCACATGACAACGCATCTCCTTGTCTAAACCCTGCGCAAGTTTGGGATAACTCGGATGAGCTGTTCCCCATTTGCACACTGCACTGCGTATTGTTTAGCGTCATGCGGCACAGCTGGATAAGTTTGTTCGGGATCCCGAATTCAGACATCGCCATCATAAGCTCTTGGCGGTGGATGCTATCATAAGCAGCTTTAAAGTCGATGAAAAGATGGTGGGTTTCGACTTGAAATTCGTTGGTCTTTTCCAGGATCTGCCTCAGTGTGAATATTTGGTCTATCGTTGTTCTGCCTGGCCTAAAGCCACACTGGTACGTGCCGATTATTGTGTTGCAGAAAGGTTTAAGACGCTCACACAGTACGTTGGATAGGATTTTGTATGCAACATTAAGCAGGGATATGCCACGGTAGTTTTTGCATAACATCGGATCGCCTTTTTTGTAGATGGGGCATATGGAGCTTATCGACCAGTCAGTGGGCATGCATTCTTCCTCCCACACTTTGGTGATGACCTGGTGCATGCGGTTCATCAAAACATCTCCTCCATGTTTAAAGAGTTCCGCGGGTATGCCATCCGACCCTGCGGCCTTGTTATTTTTTAGCTTTTGGATGGCTCTTTCTACCTCTTCTCTGCTGGGGGCTGGGACTGGGTCTTCATTGACTGGTCTTGCTTCTCTTTCGTCATTATCTTGCTCGACATTTTGCGCATTCAGCAGCTGCTGGAAGTGGTGCTTGAAAACATCTACAATTCCCTGTGCCTCGGTGACTAGGTTTCCTTCACTGTTTCGAAGAGCTTGTGTCCCGGTTCTGAAACCAGAAGCTAATTGCTTCGACCTTTTAAAGAAACGCCGGGTGTTGTTCTTGGCCCGAGACTCTTCTAGATCTTTGAGCTGAGAAACTGCGGATGCTCTTTTCTTTCTTCGCAGGGTCTTTTTCTCATTTCTCCTTTTCGTGCGGTACTCTTCCCTTGCTGCTCTTGTTTTCCGTTGCAGCATCTGCAGGCGTGCATTTTCCGTCTCTCTTTTCAATGTCACGCACTCATCATCATACCACGGGTTCTTTTTCGGGGGTGGCTGGTAACCTATGGTAGTCTCGGCTAATTTTTTTATTATTTCGCGATATTGGTTCCACAATGTGTTGACGTCTGTAGTATTTGGGAGGACGGCGGCGGAGAGTCGCTCGCTCAGGCGCTCACTGTTGTCTCTGGCATTCTCCAATGTGCTAAGGCAACCGATGTTGAACTTGTTTCTTTGGGCCGCACGTGTTTTTTTGTCGTTTGATATTCGAGCTCTAAGCTTAGCCACTACCAGAAAGTGGTCAGAGTCGACATTTGCTCCTCGGAAAGTGCGGACGTTCAGGATGTTGGATGCGTGCCTTGCGCCGATTAGCACATGGTCGATTTGGTTGGTGGTTCAACTATCCGGAGATCGCCAGGTTGCTGTGTAGATCTTCCGTCTTGGAAACCTAGTGCTACTTATCACCGTATTACGAGCTGCAGCAAAGTCGATTAGTCGGAAGCCGTTATCTGTTGTTTGTTCGTGGAGGCTGTGCTTTCCAACTAATCCGCCAAAGATGTCTTCCTTCCCGATTTTTGCAATGAAGTCTCCGAGTACGATTTTGACGTCGTACTCTGGACAGGCTCCGTAGGCTCTATCCAGGAGGTCGTAGAAATCCTCCTTGCTAGACTCCTCAGCATCATCGGTAGGGGCGTGTGCACATATTATACTGATGTTTTGTAATGTGGCCTTGATGCGGATCGCAGCCAGGCGATCACTTATTGGCTTGAAATCCATGATTTTCGATCTAAACCGATTTCCCACGACGAATCCGCATGCAAATATATGCAATCTTTGATGACAGCTATAATAAATGTCGCAATTCTTTCTCTTCATTGTCCCTGATCCTATCCATCGTATTTCCTGGATCGCAGTAATATCTGCCTTATACTGCGAGAGGACAGATTCAAATTTCTGAGTTGCACCTGGAGTGTAGAGTGTTCTTACATTCCAGGTACAAACTCTCAATGCGTAGTCCGTTGTCGGTCCGGGTCTGGTTACCATAAGAGGGGGTTCATTATCCGAGGCTGGTATCTCTCTCATAACTTTCAAGTTTTTCACTGTGGAGGGGTTGTTAGCCCCTCGCACTAACCTCCAAATTTGTTGGGCCGTTGATAAGGTGCTTTTTTCCCGATTTGCACCCGCGCTTACAAGTTTCGCAACTTATATCTAGAGATATAACCAGTATCCGGTGGCTACCACGAGGAGGTAAAGTAAGCACTTGGTGTGTAGGAAAAGTTACAGCATAAGCCCCCAGATCCTACAACACCTAACCACCATATATCGGAGCTAAAAAAGAAACACAGATGGTTTTTTTGACACATCCGTGATCTGATCTAATCTGCTCGGAGGTAAAAATAAAAAATGCCATATGTAAATGGAATATACAAATTGAATACATTGGTAGAAGCATCTTCAAAGTTGTTGTTCTTTTTCAAATATTAAAAAAACAGGATTTTGTTTTAAACTCGAAATTTGGCAACTCTGAATTAACTTTGAATGAGATTGTATCTTTTCTTCGTTTCCTTCACCCGCATCCTTTTCCAGCCATTGGATTCCAAGATATGCCGGGAAATGGTCATCAATTTTCCCACAGCAACATTTCCCCACTTCCACGAAAACCATTATCGTCTTTTCTGTCATTCACAAGAAGCAAACGCAACTTCTCCTCCGCCTAATGATGATGATAATGGCCTCCCATTTGTGAACATTATTTGCGTCTGCCTGCTATTCAAAACCGTGAGCGAACATAAAAAAAAACTCATCAGTGTTCCGTTCACAAGCAATTCCACAGAGGGCAGGAAAAAATTACCAACAAAAAAAAAAACATGATGATGATTGCGATTGGGGCTTTGTGTGGAGAAACGATGAGCCATTATCGTTAAATTACACTACATCTACCCAAACTTGCTCGTTCTCTGCATCTCGCATCCCATAGAATTTAAACCTACGTAATGTACCCAACACATACGACCAAAACTCGAAAGAGACAACACCACCTGTCAATAGATAGATGAAGATAATGACCGCAAGGTTTTTCATCCATAATAATTCCGTTGGTTCGAAGAGGAACATCATTATTGAAGGAACTGCGTATGCTCATTGCCATTAAATTAATTACATCATTTATTTTCAGAGAAGCACAACCAATTTTTTTTTCACTTGAGTCGATTCACTCGGACTCGATGATGTTGGTTTCGTATCCTTCTCTTTTCATTCTCTCTTCGGCTCGCTCACTCTCTGAACTCCATCCAACAAAACCTATTGGAGAGTTCATTGCAGTTTCGAACTCCATGTAAAGAAGTGCTTTTTATGTTTTTATCTCGAGTTGGATTAAAATAATTTTCTATTTTACAAACCTCAAAGTCCAAAGAAAATTGGAAGATTTCAGTGAAATTGTTAAAATCACCGACTGTCAGAACTCATCGAGACTTGTTTTAAGAGCCAAGTGACAGCGACGCGCCGCCATAACACTGTGTGTGTGTGTAGCTGTAGACCTCACTATACAACAATCCAATCTGAATCCGATCCAATTGACAAATGGAGTTTTTCTTGTGTGCTTTGGCTTTTTACTCTTGCATGTCAATTTGTTGGAGATGAATTTTAATGATCATTGAAATTCAATAATTACAATCATTAGTGCACTTAATTAGTTTGATATCGTAATTGTGTAGGAATTGTTTTGGTTTTTTGTTGCTGCTTCATCTTCTGCTATTTATCGGTGGTGCACTTGTCGTGACTTCTGTCAAATTCGATAAAAGACGACTCGGAAGTCATCGACGAACGAAAATCACCCAGGCTGTTGGTTGGCCATGGATGTAAGTTATCTGATAAAAAACGATGACGACGACTACATGAGTCGGCTTGTATTGTGAATGATGATGATGATGATGTGAGGATGGCCATTATTTTCAAAGTTTGATTGAGAAGCCATTATGTTACTTACACAGGCAGTGTGCTGATTGCGAGATGGACGCAGAAATCTCTTTTATCGCATTGACACGTCTAGTTCGCACAGAGTACAGTGTCGCTGTCACTGTCAGCATCGGTGTTTGGCTACCTTCGACTCATCAGCCGAAACATAAATTATGATGTGTTTCTTTTCTTAATAACTCTCATCATCATCATCATTAAAGAGAGCAACAAATTTAATCTTGTTTTCATTTTTTCGTTTTATTTTTTTCGTTTATTTTTGTATTCATTGTTTTCATCGTTCTGCTGACTGGCTTGCTTGGGATTCGGATCTTCCATTTGCAATAACGACACTGAACTTCATACAACAAAACACAAGGGCCGCGTAAACGGGGTTAGTATTGAATTTTTAAATATTTTCTTGAATTGTTTACAAATATACATCTTCATAAGAAAAAACGCCAACGTGGGAGTGGTTTGTCGTAAGCGTTGGCCTTTTGGAATCCATTTGTGTTCTACATTGTGCAGGTGTATCCAAATTATTTAAACAAATCCTAGAACATCCAAAATGTGCATAGAAATGGGATGATTTTTCATTTGGTCCATCATTTTACATACAAAAATAAGCAAGAGACTCCGTCTCTCTATTTCTGTTTCACTTGTGCTATGTGTTGTGTTTGTGTACCTTTGCGCGGAATTATTGGATGATGTAGTTTCTGATGTAAACTTATTGTAGGATAAATAAAGTTCCATCCGTTCCACAAAACCAATTAAGCCGGCTGCTATCTATCTGGATTCCAGAGATTGTCATTGAAGTGAGTTCAGCTTTAAATGCTACTCTTATCAGCATTTGGAACGCTCCAGTTGGTTTTAAGCTTTATTAAAACATTTTACCTGCTTAGTTTGACAAATATATTCTCAATTTTCTAGAGGCTTTGGAAGCGTGATAAACGCAGAGGCATTATTCTTTGATTTGATTGATAAATCAACACTGTGTTTTCTTTTTAGTGATTTCATTTATCCTTCAGCATCCAGATATCTGTGAAGGATTCAAGTCGACCAGTGACTTTTTGAACCATTCCTTTGTACTACTTTAAAGAATCTGTAGATTATCATCTGTGAATTATCATTTGAAATCAAAATGGAACCCAAGGTCCAAGTTTCTTTGTTCATAATGGTTGTATTTATTTATCTCAAGGCAATGTCTCTGTTGCAACTGTCTTTTTAATATGATTTTTGATATAATGGTCATTTTTGCTACCCCATTCTGTGTAATGTGCATTTGGCACTATAATACACCTAATAATATAATTATATTGAAAACGATAAGAACAATTTAAAGTCAGAAATAAAAAAGTATTTTACCAAGCAAGTGTGAATGATGATATGTGTTTCGACAATTCAATGATATAGTTATTATGCCAGCGTCAGCGAAGTTAGTGCGAGAAAGCAATGCGATCCGAGAAGCGTTTGTATGCGAGAAAAATATTTACATCGATTCTTATGAAAGTGCGTATTACTTACTTATTTATGGTGGCGCTACATTCCAGGTCGGACCAGGTCCTCACCCAACAAACATCTCCAGCCAGCTCGGTCCCTAGCTCATCTAGCACCTGTGTAATCCACCTGAGTCGCGGTCTTCCTCTTCTGCGACGTCCTTCCGGGTTGGATTCGAAGACTCTACGAGCCGGAGCATTATTTCAAATTCGCATGACCCAACCATCTAAGTCGTTGGACCTTAACTTTTCTGGCTAGGTCAGTGTCGCCGAACAGCTCGTACAGTTCTTGGTTGAATCTTCGTCTCCATTCTCCATTTTTGCAAACCAAGGACCAAAAATCACTCGAAGAATTTTTCTCTCAAAGCAGCCCAAAGCGTTTTTATTGGATGTTGTCATGGTCCATGTCTCTGCACCATACATGAGGACCGGGATGATGAGTGTTTTGTAGAGTGTCACTTTAGTTGCTCGGGAGAGGACTTTACTACTCAATTGCCTTCTAAATCCAAAGAAGCAGCGATTGGCAAGAATGATTTTTCGTTTGATTTCAGCGCTGGTGTTGTTGTCTGAGTTGATAGCGGATCCTAGGTAGACAAAGTCCTTAACTTCCTCGAAGTTAAATCTGTCTATGTTGGCGTTTGCTCCAAGACGTCGATGTTGGATGTCCTTTCTTGTTGACAGCATTAACTTGGTCTTGTCCTCGTTAACCTCTTCCTGGCCTCCGTCTCAAGACTCACAAACTCTCCACTGACGCTGTGTTCTTCCAATTATGTCAATGTCGCCTGCGTATCCTAATAGCTGGACGGACTTTTGAAAGATTGTGCCTCTGGTGTCGAAGTTGGAGCTTTGCACAATCTTTCCAAGAATGATGTTGAAGAAATCGCATGACAACGCATCGCCTTGTCTAAAACCTTTTTTGACATCAAATGACCGACCATGATGGAACAGCGTGAGTTTTCCATTGTCATCTTACACAGACGGACGAGTTTTTCTGGGATGCCAAAACTAGACATTGCTCTATATGATTGGTCTCTATAGACGCTGTCATACGCGGCCTTGAAATCGATGAAGAGATGGTAGGTATCGATTTGAAGTTCCTGGATCTTCTCCAAGATCTGCCGTAGGGTGAATATTTGTTCGATGGTGGACTTTCCGGGTGTGAAGCCACACTGATAAGAACATATCAGGTTGTTGACGAAGGGCTTCAAACGTTCACACAGCACGGCAGACATGATCTTATAGGCGATGTTAAGGAGACTTATACCTCTGTAGTTGGTGCAGTTTAGGGGATCTCCTTTCTTGAGATACTTCTTTCCTTGCCCGATACGATGCTGAGGTTCCATTCATCGGGCATGCTTTCCTCCGACAAAATTTTGCAGATGAGCTGGTGCAAGCTCCTAACCAAATCATCTCCAGCTGCTTTGTACAGTTCGGCGGCTAGCCCGTCTGCTCCAGCGGCTTTGTTCGACTTAAGTTTAGATATCGCTATCTTCACTTCGTCCATGTTGGGTGGGTGGAATTGTTAACCGTGCGTATAGTCAAGTGATATCTTGAATGAGTTTCTCGAATAGGAATTCGCTTCAAAACTCCTTTGAACAGCTTTTGAAGTGAGTTGGAGCGAGTTGAAGTCAGAATGTTTGTTTTGAATTTGAATGTGACGTGACTTTTGAAAATAGCAAATTTATTTATTCCAATGCTTGGATTTTGTGTACACAAATTTGTTCGTTTTTTTTTTAACAAATGATAGATTAGGTTGGTTTAAATGGGACTTTCTACTCATTGAACCATTTGGAGCCTTTTACAAAGCAAAAAAGACTTGTCTGTGTTGTGGATAGTTCACTGGTATCATTGTAGTAAGGCTATCCTAAGCGAGTTTTCCTAGTGTTTCCTCTTCCTCCAAAAATTATTTAATTAGTGGGCTATTCAATCAGTCCCCTGGTCTAGATGGAATCTCTCCTATGAAAGCATCATCCCACACCTAATAAGCAGTTTCTATATGAGTCTTAAATGGGGATATTTTCCCCTTATCCGTACGTGAGGTAGAGGTAGTTTTCATCCCTAAGGCTGGTAAACCTAGCCATACAGAGGCCAACGACTTAAGACCCATCATCGTTCATTTTGAAAACTTTTGAGAGGCTGATTGATATCCACATCCGAAGCACCTTGACACTGGATTGTACCAACATGTCTACACAAAAGAAAAAAGCGTTAAAACAGCACTATATTGTCAGCGTAGTTAAAAAATCACTGAATGACAAGGAATACACCCTTGCAACGTTCTTGGATATTGTAGGAGCCTTCAATAATGTGAAGAACGAAACAGTTAAGCAAGCTTTGACCGACCACAAGCTCGAGAAGGCAATAATACAGTGGATAATGTGTATGCTCAGGAAAAAGACAAATCAACTCAGAGTTATCAGAGGAAAGGGTGAGCCACAGGGGGGAGTCCTCTCACCGCTACTCTGGGTTCTTGTCATGAACGGCATACTCTCTAAACTAAAATCAAGTGGAGTAAAAATAATGGCAAGTTCTTGTCCACTATCAGTGAACAGACCGAATATGCCTTCTCGTAGGTAAGTAAATGGACTATGAACTGTGGGCTAACAGTCAATCCAGCTAAGACAGAACTAGTGTTATTTACAAACAAACGTAAAATACCCGAGCATAAAGTACCTTCAATTGAAGGCTGTCTTCTTAAAATCTCCAATCATGCAAAGTATCCCGGTGTGATCTTAGATAAACAACTAAACTGGGGTTTGAACACCAAAGAAAGATATAAAAAGGCGTCGATCGCCTTTTACTTCTGCAATAGAATTTTCGGGACAATCTGGAGAGGGAGACCAAACCCTGTAACTATCAGATGGATGTATTCGGCAATAATTCGACTAATACTAACCTACGGTAATCTTGTTTGGTGGAATGCTGTAGAAGAGAGCACGAACTTCAAAACTTTGACAAAAGTACAAAGACTTGCGTGCACAAGCATTACAGGGGCAATGAGATCCATCCCAACTGCGGGAATGGAAGTTATCCTCAATTTAAAACCTGTAGATGTCTTTGTTCATCTGTTAGTCAGACTAAACTCTGGAAAACACAGTTCCATGCTTAGATCTTTCACAAAATTACTAGTCATAGTACTACGACAGACTATAATATACCCGAACTTGATTTTCACAAACCATTCCAGGCTGCCATCCCAAGCAGAGAGGAATGGATAGATAACATACCATACTCCAGTGAGTCGTCAATAGCTATCTATACTGATGGCTCTAAGGTGGATACTGGTGTAGGGGCAGGCTTCTATTCTGAATCTCTAAATTTAACCCACTCGCTTAGGCTTCCAGACTACAGTAGCGTCCTCCAAGCGGAGCTCCTGGCAGTGACAACAGTTGCTAAACAGGTATTAATGATGGCGATACCACGGGCTGATATCACCTTCTACATTGATTTCCAAGCGGCAATAAAAGCGATTACTGCAACTGAGAAATAATCAAAGCTTGTTTCATGCTGCCGCGAAGAGCTTAAGGTTCTTGGCGCACAGCATAACATTAGACTCTGCTGGGTCCCAGGCCACAGCGATATACCAAGCAACGAGAAAACCGATGAACTAGCACGATTAGGATCAACGTTTGACGTAAGCCAAGCTTAGCTAGTCAGCACCTCACCCTATTATTTAAAGCAGGAAATCTCAAAAAAAAATAAACTGTTAGAACGATGAACCTCCTTAACACCTGTGGCCTGTGGCACTACAAGAAAAATCTCGCAAACAAACAAAGAACGGAAAGAATAATGAAATTACACAAGAGATCACTTCGAACTCTTGTAAGCATAATTCCCGGACATAATCTGTTAGAAAGAAAAAGATGAGAATCAGTTCAGATGATCTATGCTCTTTGCAGAGGATGCGGTGATGAAGAGGGAAGAGGTGCATCAAGACAGTTCGCACTTTCTATGTCACTGCCCCGCACTTTCCCACCAAAGAAAAAAATTGCTCGGTAATTATTTCTTCGGGGACTTAGAAGAACTCTCTAGTGCTCCAGTTACTAACATTTTGAACTTCATCAATGCCTGTAAATGGCTTGATTAGCTGCACACATAAGTTTTTCTTATTAGCTTGAGTAGCAATACTCACGGGTATCACAATGGATCTGTATTGATCTAAGTGTAACGGTAACGACATCAACTGTCAGCCCCTTAACCTAACCTAACCTATCGGTTGAAAACTAAACTCGTTGATTGTCACAATACATTTTCAAGGAAACTATTTCAAAATACACTCTCGCAACGGTGACTATTTTATGCTTTAAAGTTGGCGAAAATGCTCAGAAAGTGAGTGTCTGAATGGCTTACACTCTTCAACTACACTAACTCAACTGGCACCTAATGTAATGACTCGTAAAGCACCACGGATCAAATTTTTACTTCGGTTTCCTTCAGTTCCTGTTTTCAGATCATCGAAAAAACCTTAGAAACAATTTTTAGAGTCCGTTTTCTTAAAGCCACTCATTGAACTACGTTTTCCTTGACTGATCGTACTATGCAAGTAGCGAATTATAAGATTTGCTCACCTTCCAATCAGCTTATTGACCTCATCCGCCTTGGAATAAACATGAATTTACATACATTTTTGTTTGGATTTGAATCAAGTTCCCATTCCAACTAACGATAATTCGAAAAAACCCAACAACCAAATAACCCTTTCTGGGTATGAAATTATACACTACGTAAATTGTCTATTGATGTTTTGTTAAATTTATGAATTTGAAAGAAATATTAAATGCACTTACCCCGTAAATTTTCCCATATTTTGCAACTTGATTTATTTTAAACAAAAACTTGAACACAAATAACAGAAAACAGACGTTTGTTATTTTTTTCAAAAGTCATAATGCAAGGACAGGGATGTGATATGTGAAATATGAAAGTGTTCTACGCAAGTGGTGCCAAATTATTTATCACAGTGTAGTGAAGAATTTACACTCGACAAGCTAATACTACGTTTCCACCTAACCTAAATCCGAGAATTACTGAAGTAGATTTAGAATAAACCTCCACTTTCACTCGATTAGCTTGGTTAATTTATGGCGTTTTTAATTGGCAATCTGGAAGTAGAAAAAAGCATTCTAAATGCGTTCATTTGGGCAAAAGTGACAGTACTGATTCTGAAAAGAAGAGAATTCGCTTCTGATTTTTAAACCAGAATCTTTTTTTTACATTTCCAGATTGCCAATAAAAAACGCCATTAGAATAAATTTCGGTAAAAGTTTTTCTTTGAACCTGATGTGGCTTTTCTTACAACCAAGAAGAATTGCTACTAAAATTAATAGCGCAAAATTATAGTCCGCTAATGAACGATTTTAGTGTGATACTAGCTTAATATGACGTTTCAGACATGACTCAAACGTCATTTTAAGCTAGTATCACACTAAAATTGTTCATTAGCGGACTATAATTTTGCGCCAATGTTTTTTGGCGTATAAGAAATGTGCAAAAACGAATCAATCCTTTTTTTGAATGTCTGTGTTGTCTGGTCAGCTATTACTGTTAAATCGTTTTGTACATGATAATTACAACAATAGAAAACGCAGAAATGTTAAACTCGTAGTTTATGTGTAAAATTCGTGTACAATTATGTGTAAATCCGTCTCCAAAAAGAGATTTGAGTGAAATCAATCCTTCGAGAAAAAAATTCAATTTCTTTGTGAAAGAAATGCGTTTAAGGGAAAAAAAATTGCCACTTTTACGTCACGGATCAATTCTTGGGTTGTAAGAAAAGCCACAAAAGTTTTTTTCGTTTTCCAAAAACATTGTGCTGATGAGAGACTAGTGATTTTTTTTCGTTCGAAGCTTTATTATTCACCTTGGCTGTGGTGAGTTTCGTTGTGACTTTTCTTGTGAGGATTATGGGAGAATCCGACAAATGGTATCGAATGAAAATAGTCACAAGGGCTTCTGACTTGTGATTCCTCACAAGGGGGAGAATCAAGCTGTTAATTTCTCTTTTTCGAAACTCAAAAGGATGTTACAAGCAGTTAAACTTGTAAAAAGTCGTACAATTAAAAAAATATATGTACGCTACTTGCTGGCCAGAACTTGCTCGTGTGGCCGCAGGGTAAGGGTATCGTCGGATAATGCTATGTTTTAACCTTTTCGATAAAAAAAATGGAGATTTATTCCAAACCTACTTCTCTAAGGGTTTTTCTTTGAACCAGATTCAACTCAAGAACAAAAAATGAAGGCAAAGATTATGTTCACTCTTATTTATCGATGCGATAATTCTGCTGAATTTCGATTTTCCTCATGAAATAAGCAAGTCCGGAACCTCTACAAGGAATTTAAAAAGGGTTTAGTATTTGACCCTAGGATTAACCGCAATCGTTTGGGCAGGTTATACCAGTTATTAGAAAAACGGCTATCCTAAAAAAAAATATGATAATGTCAAAATTGAATAATTTACTTAAAATCGGTTGATCCATTAATTACTGTTACTTTTTCTTTCAATAGTACGAAAAATTTGGAAAGAAACGTCGCCAGTGGGAAGACTCTGGAGTACATGAACTTATCAAACTTTGGAAGTGCTGTGCCTACGAACTAAGAACTATCAAACGAAATGGACACCTCTATGTTGCTATGGCCAAGCAGTTATCTGCAATAGGAGTTCCTGTTACAGCACTAGAAGTTCATTTCAAAGTTAATAATTTAACACAACGCTATAGGTAACTTCTAACCTTTGACAAATCTTCAGCAAAACTGTATATCTGTCTCCATCTTTTTACAGACAAGAGTCAAAAACCTATGAAACTACAGGTATTGTGAGTACTTGGAAATTTTACAGCTTAGTGGATGATGTGTTTAAGAGTTTGTCCGGCCATACATCAAACACACCCGGATTTAAAACGTATGCAAATCTCAACGAGAAATTATTAGAAATAAATTTAAATGAATTTTATTTTAGTGAAAAAAGAGTAATGACACCTGCAAGTAATGCCAGTAGCATAAACGATTCCTCCTCAGTTTGGAAAAATTCAATGACCGAGCCAGAGTTTAGCAATAACTCCGAACCTTTCTACAAGTAAGAATCCGTGCAAATAATTTTTTTGTTTTCTAAATTCTTATTTTCCTCAGAACTGAATACATGCAACCGCGTCATTATATCGAGCCGCCTTCACATGGAAACTCGACAAATACAGCCGAGGTTCCGGCTTTCATGTCCAATCCTCGAATGAATGAAAATAACATGAACCCAATGACTCCAAGTGTGCCGAATGGAAGCGATGATGATTTTGTTGGTCGATTAAGTAAAGTTAAAAAATCAGATGACTATGAAAAACTGGTGGATATTGTTAAGAATATTGTTGATAATTACAAAACCGGACAGCCAGACAAAGTTGACTCGTTTACCGATTTCCTGAAGTCATATCTACGAAAATGGCCCGATCGAATGCAGGACGAGGCAATCAATCACATAACCAATTATATCATTGTCAAGAACATGGAGCATACGATAAGCAGTGCAGCTGCTAATAGACAATAAGCATTACAGAGCAGTATATCGATAAAGTGTAATATTAGATTTGTAGGAGACAAAATCCTTGTTTTTATTTTGTGTAGGAAATAGAGCAAATAAAAGAATGTACTTAGATTTAATTATAATAATCTATATTTAAAAGAAAAGAAAAACGGAGTTTTATTACTTTTGCTCTGTCACCATCGACAAATTACGGCAGATCCTAGAAAAAACCTGTGAACTCCAAATCGATACCCACCACCTTTTCATCGATTTTAAGGCCGCGTATAACAGCATCCATAGAGACTGTAGTATCGAGTTTCATTCCGAATAAGTAATCGAACAAGTTCTTTATAAAATAACAATCGAACAGGTCTGAATATTAAAACGTCAAAGTCAACCGTGCCGAATCGGGGAAATTTC
Organism: Sphaerophoria taeniata; assembly: GCA_943590905.1. NCBI lineage: Eukaryota > Metazoa > Arthropoda > Insecta > Diptera > Syrphidae > Sphaerophoria > Sphaerophoria taeniata. The sequence continues at coordinate 240,807,256 of OX016540.1, forward strand.
TCTGAAAGAGGGATCACTTGAATGCGAACCGTTGAGCAAGGACAACAGCTATTACAGAGACGAATGTACAAAGATATGTCTAGTTTTGACATCTCTGTCAAGCTCGTTCGCTTGTGCTAAATGACAATGGACGCTGTGCCATCAAGGTTGACAACGAGCTAACGGAATCTTTCGATGTTAAAAAGCAATATGGTGCAGAAGCATGGACCCTAACAACATCAGATGAATGTGCATTGGGCTGTTTCGGGAAGTAGTATAGATTTAACGTGAGCACCTAGCAATTAAGAATTATCCAACGGTTGACCTATCCACACTGTTGGCGTGACAAATTCCAACCGAAGTCAGCTGAGTCACTATGTTTTATTTAAGAGGACACTAACAGCCCGATTATCCCCATCATCACTGATACCTCACAAATCATAAGAAGAGGTAAAATTTTTGTGACTTTTTCGGATTCTCCCCCAAAGTCACAACTTGTGAGAGTCACAAAAACAATCGATATTGTGATCTCCTTCAGAGCAGGTCATAACTAGAAAATTATTTGAGATTAGACATTTTGATTATGAGTATGAATGAATATAGTGAAAAAAAGGAAGAAAAAAGAAAAGACATACGCTCTTTTTCTGCTTTATTTATTCTTTTTCTTTGTTCTTTGAAATTACACAACAATAATAAAAGCAACCCTCATACACAATCTCTGTTTGCGTTGCCAATATTGACGAAATCGCATCACATATTGCGTTGAAACACATATTGCAGGTACAAAGAATACATTGTGGCAACGCATTTCCATATTCACATTGGCTGTGGTGAGTTTCCTTGTGACTTTAGTTGTGAGGATAAGGGGAGAATCCGACAAATGTTATCGAATCACAAGAATCCTCACAAGAAATAGTCACAAGGGCTTATGACTTGTGATTCCTCACAAGGGGGAGAATCAGGATGTAAACCTCTTCCTGATGATCCATCAGCATACAAAAGCGCACCTCAACTTTCTAAAAAGAAAGAAGCAGAGTACCCTGTATCTAGATTCACACCAGCACCAATTGAATTAGTGCCAGCTCTTATTCATCTTGGTTTGATTCTAGATTAACTACTCATGTAACACCACGGAAAACCGCACTCAACTTTCAGTCACCGAAAGAAGAGCCGTTGTCCGGTCACGGAAACTGCACTCAACTTTCAGACACCTCACTACCCGCGGTACCAAGGTCGTCCATTAGCTCGATGTGGCCGAGCCCATGTAGTCGTCTTTTCTTGGCCTTCTGGGCTACATCCACATCTTGGTACAGCTCATACAGTTCTCGGTTGTATCTTCTTCTCCATTCGCCATCGTCGCATACGGGACCAAAAATCCGTCGAAGAATTTCTCTTTCGAAAGTGCCCAGTATCAATTCCGCTTTTTTACTTATCGTCCAGCACTCGGCGCCGTAGAGTAGGACTGGTAAAATCAAAGTTTTGTATGGCAGACACTTTGTCTTTCGAGTGAGGAGTTTTGAACCCAGTTGTTTGGCCAAACCGAAGCAGCAGCGGTTCGCTAGGGTAATTCTTCTTCGGATCTCCACTAAGGTGTCGTTCGTGGGATTGATGTTTGTTCCAAGGTAGGTGAACTCCTTAACTACCTCGAAATTGCTGCTACCAACAGTGACGTTTTGTCCTAGGCGGTGGACAGATGTTGCTTTGTTTGTTGATAACATGTACTTTGTTTTGTCCTCATTCACTTCAAGACCAACTAGTTTCGCCTGTTCTTCAATCGCTGTGAAGGCCTCAAGCACAGCTCTCTTGGATCGACCGATGATGTCTATGTCGTCCGCATAGCCTAGGAGCTGGGTGGATTTGTTGAAGATAGTGCCCTCCGTGCTCACACCTGCCTTGCGCACTATCTGCTCCAGGATTATGTTGAAGAAGTCATATGACAACGCATCTCCTTGTCTAAACCCTGCGCAAGTTTGGAATAACTCGGATGAGCTGTTACCCATTTGCACACTGCACTGCGTATTGGCGCCACAGCTGGATCAGTTTGTTCGGGATCCCGAATTCAGACATCGCAATCATAAGCTCTTGGCGGTGGATGCTATCATAAGCAGCTTTAAAGTCGATGAAAAGATGGTGGGTTTCGACTTGAAATTCGTTGGTCTTTTCCAGGATCTGCCTCAGTGTGAATATTTGGTCTATCGTTGTTCTGCTTGGCCTAAAGCCACACTGGTACGTGCCGATTATTGTGTTGCAGAAAGGTTTAAGACGCTCACACAGTACGTTGGATAGGATTTTGTATGCAACATTAAGCAGGGATATGCCACGGTAGTTTTTGCATAACATCGGATCGCCTTTTTTGTAGATGGGGCATATGGAGCTTATCGACCAGTAAGTGGGCATGCATTCTTCCTCCCACACTTTGGTGATGACCGGTGCATGCGGTTCATCAAAACACCTCCTCCATGTTTAAAGAGTTCCGCGGGTATGCCATCCGACCCTGCGGACTTGTTATTTTTTAGCTTTTGGATGGCTCTTTCTACCTCTTCTCTGCTGGGGAGCTGGGACTGGGTCTTCATTGAATGGTCTTGCTTTTCTTTCATCGTTATCTTGCTCGACATTTTGCGCATTCAGCAGCTGTTGGAAGTGCTGCTTGAAAACATCTACAATTCCCTGTGCTTCGGTGACTAGGTTTCCTTCACTGTTTCGAAGAGCTTGTGTCCCGGTTCTGAAACCAGAAGCTAATTGCTTCGACCTTTTAAAGAAACGTCGGGTGTTGTTCTTGGCCCGAGACTCCTCTGTGATATTATGCAACGCTAATTTATTGCATATTTTATAATATTATGCTTTTATTAGCTTTTCGCAGCTTCTCAAGCTGGCGGATGAGGGACACCGCTCACCCTCTGTCAGGTATATCCACATGGATCAAAGGGATGAACCAGCCAATCAAGGGACACACCCAACAGTTTGTCTAATTTCCTTAACGTTTATCCACAGTCGGTACTCGTTAATCGTAATTTCCTCCTTTACTATATCCTTGGATATAGTATCTTTTTAGGATCGCATTGATCTTCATCATACATCCTGCTTCAATCCGTTAATTCCATTATACTAAAGCTGCCTACGTCCGCAGGTTCATGCCAATAAATTGACAAGAACCTCTCAGAGGCACCGCTAGAAGGTGTAGGTCAGCACGTTCACTTACTGGCGAATATGTACTCGGAACATGTTTCCTTTCTAAATTGCCAGGTCCATGATTTCACCTCCGGGCTGTTTCGGGAGGAAAGTTCTCCGGGTTATCTATAGCCCCATGTGCATTGAAGGGAAATGGAGAAGAAGATTCAGCAGCACAACGACACGGACTTCGCCAGAAGGGTCAAAGTTCATAGACTCAGATGGCTAGGTCATTTAGAGCGGAGTGAGGAACGAAGAAATATAGAGGAAGACCGCTACTCAGGTACCGCACCCAAGTGAAAGGGGACCTCAATCAACTTGGAGTGCAAAACTGGAGCAGCTAGCTAGGGACCGAGATGGCTGGCGGAGACTGTTGGCTGAAGCCAAGCCCACAACGGCCACAACGGACTGTATAGCCACCTTAAGTAAGTAAGTAAGTTTTCTTTGTCACATTTTGTAGGATCACTCAAGCGGTTGTTAATAATCGAGATTACATTGACTTCGAAAGGGTTTTTGACTGTATCAATAGGGAGTCCATCTGGTTAGCCTTATGGAGAAGAGGCATCTCAGATCCTAGTATCACGTTCTGCATGATGGTAGGCTGTTGGACGGTTTTGAAATCCACAGCGGAGTCAGGCTAGGCCTGTATTGTTTTTGTTGATGATAAGCGATGTACTGCGCGAAACTTTGTTAGGTAGCCATAGCCGTATTTAGGGGGGGGGGGTTACAGGGTTTAACCCCCCCCCGAATTTTTTTTTTACATCCATTTTCCATTAAAGTTAAAAGTACATAAGTCGTTACATAGATGACTATATTTAAAAGTGCCATCTTGATAGCACATCCGTATTTAGGGGGGGGGGGGGGGGGTTACGGGGTTTTCTGACCCCCCCCCCCCCCCCCAAATGCAAAATCAAATAATTATTGATTAATAACTCAATGAATTTATTTTTTGGCTAACACTGAATTTATAAGTTTCTATTAAGGCTTAGAGGCATTTAGCTTTCAGAATAAAAGTCTGTTAGAGCCATAGCCGTATTTAGGGGGGGTTACGGGGTTTTCTTTTAAATAAGTCGTTATATAGATGGTTACAGTAAAAAACGCCATCTTGATAGTACCAGTCAAATAAATAGGTATACAAAGCTCTGAACACACTTTTAACTGAACGTGTTCTGAGCGCTCAAATTTTTTCGAGACGCATTTGATATCCAATTGTAATTCGTCATTTAACAGCCGAAAATTCATGAGAATTTTTTGTAGTTATATATATATTCTTGGGTAGTAGAGGCAAGATGGCAATCGATTTTGGTGACATCTTGAGAGGGAAGCAGTTTTTTTAACATAAAAAAATCCAATTAAACCCATCCTACTTTGACGCAGTTCGGACTAAAAATGTAATCCATTTTAACCAAACGTCAAAACGGAAACGTTTTTATTCGTCCCTCAATAAACAATAATGCTTTTTATGAAAGAAGTTCTCTCCTACTTTTTCCAAAACAAAATAATACATAAATGTCATGACTTCCAATAAAGGTAAGTTAACTTAATTTAAGAATTATATATCTATTATGCAAAAACATCTACTCTGAAGCTTTGAAGCCAATATCTTCAGTTAGACTTCAATTTTTTAGTAGAAATGATTTTTTCATATGCATTCAAATCTTTATTATGTGTTTTACAATATATTTAAAAATACTGAATAAAAAACAATGATTAATATTAAAGATTAAAGTAAAAGATACACTCAAGAAATATTTTTAAACTTTCCATCAAAAATTGTTTCGTGAACAAATGAATTGGCTTCGGGGAAGTGAAAGAATGTGATAAATTTGATAAACATGTTTCCATTTTTATTAAGAACTAGCCGACCCCGCGAACCTCGTCTCGCCTGCCACCAGATCAAATCCAATCTAAAAATAATTTAAAAAATTCTCATTTTGCGGAGTGTTCTGGTGTTTTTACTAATTTTTGAACAATTGTAGCTATGATCCCATACAAAAGTATAATTTTCGACCACCATTTGATTGTTTCCATTTTTCAATATTCCCGTAAAATGTTCCCAAAATTTGTTTTCGCAGGAACCCTGACTCGTGTTAGCTTTGCCTATAGTCAACATTTTATAACAATGCGTTAGACTACTTAAGAGTCTTTACGGATCACATAGACAAATCAAAATGCATCCATTTTATTGTTTACATTAATCTTTAGCTAACCTCGTTTCACCACCATTAAGCGCCTTCACAGATAAGCTCTAAAATGATTATAAGACCTATATTTCCAATTTCAAACATTTGAAATGTTTCTAGCTTGACAACGAACTTTCCAACACAGTCAAAATCCTAAATGTGATAAACAAAATCAAACGTGTTGCTCTTTTTCTTAATTTTCCAAAATTGCACCTTAAATTCCATGCAATAGTTTGATATTGTGCTCTCCCAGAGTTTTCCAAGTTCCCCATCACCAATTTTTCAGTTTTCCGTTTGAAAACCAATGCACATAGATACAATTTCATGCAGTTTTTCATTTAAAAAACCAATGCGCTTTCCGAGTTTTTCATCAAAAACTTTCTATTTTTCCATTCGAAAACCCAATTTGAAAACTAAAAAAAATCAAATTTCCGACCTTTGTTTGGTTTTTCCAGTTTTCCTACTCTTCTATGAGGTTTTTCTATTTTTTTTTGTCACAGAAACCATCACTGAATAAAACAGTATTAACCATTAAGGACATATAAACAAACAAACGTATGTATATAGGTAGAGGTACATCCATTTTTATATATGTATATAGAGATTTTGAAAAAAATTATCATTTATCTTAACCCCCCCCCCCCGAAACCAAATCCTAGCTACGGCTATGGGTAGCGGAGGGATTAAATGGACTTTGACATCTTATTTAAAACACCTAGATTACGTGCGTGGATGACCGACGTTTGCTAACTTCTTCAAGGGCTAATGGATCTCTATCAAATGACACCTAGAGCGGAAAGAGAAGCAGATATCGTAGGGCTGAAAATCAATTTCGGAAATATTGCAATGATCAGCCTCGGAACCCGACTATCTTCTCAAATCAATATTCTCTCATCCGGTGGAGAGTTTATATCTCAGTAGTATCACCTCCTTCAAAGGCGGAACCGAAAAAGACGTAATTTGCTGCATCGGCGAAGTAAAAGTGGCGTTTGGTATGTTGACCAAAGTAAGGAGGAATAACTCTCTCAGCTTAAGAACGAAGCTGCGAGTGTTTCGCACAAATGTCGAATCTGTGTTACTGTATGGATGCAGCACCTGGAAAAATACTTCAGCCATCACAAGGAAGCTGCTAATCTTCGTCAATAGATGTCTTCGCAACGTCCTTAGGGTATTCTGGCCCAATCCTTCAAAGGAGGACAGGTCAAGAACTTATTGACTCTATTATACGGAGACGTAGGTGGAAGTGTACGCTTCCAAAAGGTAAAGATTACATTGCAAGATGCAATGCAGTGGAACCCTGCTCACATAATAGAAAGAAGAGAACACTCTAGAATCAGCGTCCTTAGGCAAGAAATGGAGGGAGCTGACACTAAAACACATATCCGGAAAGCGAACAAGATGGCGCTTAGCCATAGAAGCGGCCCCTTTACGGGTCTCCCACGGACTTAACAGGTGTGAGAACCTAAGTAGTAAGTAAGTAAAGCATTTTGGGCTTGTTTTCAAAAAGCATGTAAGGTCTAACTACAGGTTCTTTGAATTTGACTGGTGATAGCTGCTCATCTTTCAAATTGGCTGTCACTCAGTTGCATGGCAACCACAATGCAACCACTTCCCTACCTAAAATCCACATGATATATGAAGACAATACCTACAATTATAGTCGTGGACGTGGATTCAATGATGTTGACTTGAAGACTTGCAAAACATCTTCGCGACAACCACGTGACAATGTGGATGACGTATAAACAAATCTAAAACAAGCAGAGAACATACAATATAAACTTATGTAAAAAAAACTGCTTCTTTGAAAAGGTCTTCAGATGGCGCCACCATCTTTTTCCATCTTGAGACAACTCCCCAAATATATATACAAAGGGTTACACTACTGAGGCGTGGGTCACCTCTGACATTCAACTGATTAACAGGACAAAATTTTTCTTAAATAAGGCCGTGTGTGAATTGCGTTAAAATGTGTATTAAAACTTGACGTTCGGTTAAAATTTGACGTTTGGTTAAAAATGGGATCAAATTTAGCCATTTGCTGTGTGAATGGCGTTAAAAGGAATATTTTTTAACCAACATTTCTGTGTAGAACTTAGAAATTTCCTTCATGATCTAAGAATTTTCCCTCAACAAAAAATGTTTTACTTTTTCCAAGTAAAATAATACCAAAATTTAGAACAACAAAAGCCGTGTTTTTATCACTAGCCAGTAACCAGGACCCATGTTCTGTAACTAGGTCGAAAACTTTCGGAGTCGAGAAACATAGGAAATCGAAACAAATTGTGTCAAATTTCATACAAAAAAAACTAGTTACGCTCCGTTTACACTGTTTTCGGTATGATTTTCTCGATGTGAGAAGTTACAGAACATGGGTACAGCACAGTAATCAAGTGCGAAAAAACGCTCCAACTCACTCTATCTGTCAAATTCAATATATATTTCAATGTTGGCATTAATTATAAAAAACTTCAAAATCTAATGTCAAAACCGACTGATAACCAATAAAAAGAGATACAAAATTTTCGCACTCGCCATCATCAGCACAAAACTTTTGTCAACAAAATCGATAAAAAGTGAATAAAACTCTAACATATCACTTAAAAAATTAATAAAAATCTTTTCTTCAAAGTTTAGAAACAATTTGACACCAAAATGGCCGATTTGGACGATACGGCCGAGCTAATAGCAGCACACATTCTCCCATGAAATCAACTCGGTATTTTTTCACATAATTCAACAAAATTTGTTTTTCAAATTAAACATTTCGTTTTGAAGGATATAAATTTGGATCTAGTGCAATTCCCGAAGCCAGTATATATCACACAAGTTCGCATAATCCCGCTCGGCGCTCGAGTGCAAGCAGATTTCCCGGGCGGTGTTCGCCTGGGTGCCAGGAATCGCTCGAAGTTCTTCTCTTTCCCGAAGAGGAACCGATCAAAGTCGAAAAACCCGAATGGCGAGCGGATATTCATCCCTTCGAACCCACTACCATGGATACTGAACAGTGCGATGTGGTTCAGAGTCCGTCTGTGAGTAGTTTTCAAGAGCCCGACGACGCTGACTCCTACAAAACTGTTGCCCGCTTGAGAAAAACTTCTCATTCCTCCGACAGAAGTGGAAATTCGAGAACTCGAACCCATTCGTCCTGAATACCGTCAATCTGGACGAAGGACTCGATCCAGTGGCGGGGATGCATCGTGGCTCCAACGCTTTGATCTATATACAATTTGATTATTATTCAATTTTAAACAATTAAAAAATTTTGTTTGCTTACCCCATTGAAAATAATAAATTTTTTGACACTCATGAAATCCAACGAATAACGAATGAATGAAATTGAAATCGAATACAAATAATTTTTAAAATTCGCGTAGCAAAATAGTTCTTAACGCCATCAGTGCCATCTACATTTCAATAATATGAAGTTCTATCACCGGCTTATCTATCATTATTTTACTGGCCTTTTAATCGACTGTAAAATCAAATTGTTGTTGTTTGCCAAGGGAAATTTTGCTGTGCTGGCTACAGAGTAGTGAAAAAAACACGCCTAAAGTTAATAAAAAGTCACCAGAAGCAATGAATAAACTATGTTTTATTTATTTTGCTCGATTTTGCAGTGGTTATTTGATATTTTGAAGCAACAATAAGAAATATTCAAATAAAAATTCCCATTTTGGATGATTGGTTTTTTCCCTGTAGTAGCACTGCAAAGCTTGTTTTTACAGCTGATATCTGCTATCATACTCAAAAGAGAAACATTTTTTTCGTTTTTCAGTTTTAAAATATGATCAATTTAAACTATTTTATTCTAATCTTCAATGCATTAAAACAAGGAACTTAATAAAATGGAAAAGTACAGAACAAAACAATAAAACAAAAGTAAACTTCTCTATCATTCATGAGGAAAATTGGGAACGTCAAAATTTTAACCCATTTATCCTGCTCCACAGCTGGGTAAATTTTAACCCATTTTATTCACCACGCTAGTGTCAAGTTTTAACCAAACATCAAGTTTTAATACACATTTTAACGCAATTCACACACGGCCTACTTCTTAACTTCTATGGTAATATGGTGGATTGGCATAACTTATGCAACGGTAATTTATTTTCTTTCTCATACCCGGAACGCATTTGAACTGGAAGTTGCTTTTCATTTTCCACTTTCCAGTGTCATTTTTGGCAAATGTCACATTTTGATTGTGATTTCTGACCAAAACCAAAATAAAGTACTTGTGTTTAATTTATTTTTGCCGAAATAACTTTCCGATTTTTTCACTGAAAATTGTTTAATTAAGTGAAAATGTCCTTAATACCACCACCAATGAAACCTGAGCCATCAAAACCGGCTGTCTTTTTCGAAAATCGAGAACTCGATGACATGGCAAAAGTCTTCATCGGTAACTTCCAAAGGTACAGTGCCTCTAAAATCACCACATTTTCTATTACGAAATCATAACAATCTCAATGCAGATACCGAGAAAATATAATCATCCCAAGAAATGTGGGACCCGTACAAATCAAAACCGACCAAGAAAAACTAGTTGAATCGACGCTAGAGAGTTGCGGATTCAAATCTATCATGGCATGTGTTATGGGTGAGCTTCGACTGGATATTTTTGGTTTTTACTTCATAATCAATTTATTTAAATTTAGGATATGGTTTGGGTGCTGCCATCGGATTGTTCAGCTCGTCGGTAAATCCAAATATATCAGATCCCCTGGCGAATGAAAAACAACAGACGGCTAGACAGATTTTCAAAGAAATGCGGACAGCGACGCATTCCTATGGTAAAAATTTCGCCATGATCGGTGCAGTATTTTCAGCAGTGGAGTGTACTATTGAATCGGTAAGAATTAATGCGGTTCGTTTGACCAATGTTAAGATTGCCTGTTTACCCTTAGTCTCGAGGCAAGACGGATTGGAAGAATGGCACTTATGCTGGTGGAATAACTGGTGGCGTTATTGGACTCAGGGCTGGAGTGAAAGCTGGAATCTTGGGAGCACTTGGTTTCGCTGCTTTCTCAACTGCCATCGATTATTATATGCACCAAAGATAAATCTTTGAAAATACAACTTAACTTAAGGAGACGATTTTTTGTCCTTTAATTGGTTCATCTGACTGCCTGTTAGAGAATGTGGCAGAATCTGGTTGATATGGAAGAAATGCATTGCTGTGGAAACCTGTTGATTACCCTAAAGAAGGATTTTAGACAGCAATGCATTTTTAAAACTAAATTAAGTTTCGTCTCTGAGACTATCAGAAGGGCAAGTGGAAGGACTGCCCTGCCTTATCTTCAACATTGGATTCTGGAATGCCGAATTGTGTGCTCACCCAGATGGCTTTAACGCTTTTAGAAAGAATTTAACCAACAAGCAGTACGAGCTTCTTCTTTTCTTCTTCTAGAGAAAACATTGGCACAAGAACATCAACTATCAAGGAAGAGGAGCATGAGTTTGAAGTACTGCTGTCCTTGGGTTATCTTGGGTCGGTAGTAGCAACCGATAACAATGCAATACAGCAGGAACTACATTCGTTTTTCGAGGCTATTTAAGTCATTTCTTCAGAATTGCCAACCAAAAGTCTTCGCTTGCCACCTCGGTCCCTGGCTAGCTGTCTCCAGTTTTGCACTCGAAGTTGATTGAGGTCTTCTTCCGATTGGATGCGCCACCTGAATCGCGGTCTTCCTCTACTTCTTCGTCACTCGGGAATGGTGTCGAAGACTTTGCGGGCCTGAGCATAGGTGTCCATCCGCTCTATATGACTATGTCATCTTAGTTGCTGGATCTTGACTCTTTCGGCTAGGTCCGTGTCGTTGTACAACCCGTAAATAGTTCGCTGTTGAATCGTCTTCTCCATTCGCCATCAATGCAGACGGGGCCATATATAACCCGAACAACTTTCCTTCTAAGGCATCGCACGACAGCGCATAGCCTTGTCTGAATCCTTTTTTGACGTCGAAAGATTCCGTAAGCTCATTGCCAATATGATGGAGCAGCATGAGTTCTCCAGAGAGGATCTTGTAGGCGATGTTAAGACTGATTCTTCTGTAGTTGGCGCAGTTTAGAGGATCTCCCTTTTTCAGGATCGGGCAAACAATGCTGAGGTTCCATTCATCGGGCATCCATTCCTCCGACCATATCTTATAGATGATCTGGTGCATGCTCCTCTCTAGATCGTCGCCTGCTGCTTTGAACAGCTCGGCAGCTAGACCATCTGCTCCAGCGGCTTTGTTGGATCTCAGCCGTGATATTGCCGTTTTCACTTCTTCTAGGTCGGGTTTACGGAATTACGATGATAGCCATCGTTTCCGATGAAAAGCTTTCGCCTGAGGGCGGGATTTTGTTCGTCGTCGCCATTATACAGTCTACAGAAGTGGTCTTTCCAAATCCCCGGCATTGACTGCGATTCTACTATGATGTTCCCTTGTTTAGCTCTACAGGCATCGGTTTTTGCTCAATGACCTTGAGCCAGCTGTTTTACCTTCCGGTAAAACCTCCGAGCTTCATTCTTGCTGTTGGCCGTCTTAAAATTCTCGATCTGACGTTTCCCGTTCTCCCTCTTTTTCCTCCTGAGAATTCAGTGTTCCTCTCTCCTCTTTTGCTCGCAGAGCTCACGAAAAGTTCTTGTCCTTCTATGCCACCTGCTTGGCTGCATGCGTACATTATTCGTCAAACCTGGAACCTGGTTTATTAGAAGCGGCATCTCCAAATGTTTTCTGACAATGTTGCCACTGGTACTCGATACTTGATGTTGGCGGCATAGGACTCTTTGAGAGGTTACTTGACACTCGATCAGAGAACGATCTGGCGATATCTTGCGATTGAAGCCGTCCGACATCGAATTTTCTTGCAGTATTTCCTTATTTTGGTCGTTGTCGGGATATTCGCAGCATTACCTTTGCTACGACGAGGGAGTTGTCCCAGCCGATGTTGGCTCCACGGAAAGTTCGAACATCTAGTATGCTGGACAAGTGCCTTCCGTCGATCGCAATGTGATCAATCTGGTTGACGGATCAGGCGATCTCCATGTACCTTTATGGATGTTGAGATGTGGGAACCACAACATTTCGCCCCGCAGCAAAATCGATCAGCCTGAATCCGTTATCGGAAGTGGTGTCGTGTAGGCTGTGCTTTCCGACTGTTCGCCCAATGATGTCCTCTTTTTCCAGCTTTGCGTGAAAATCGCCGAGGACAATTTTCATGTCATAGGTAGAAATGGCTGTCCTACTTCCGCGTAGGAAGCGCTGAGTGCGCCGTTTTGATCATTTTCATGACATAGGTACGACATTGCTCATATGTCGAGGGGTTCGTAGAATTCATCCTCCTTTTGTCCGGTCCATCCCATCTCATTTCCTGGATAGCGGTAATGTCTGCTTTGTAGCAGTTAAGGGTCTCCGCTAATTGTTTGGCAGCACGCTGTCTATTAAGGGACCTAACATTCCACGGGCATATTCGATATTCGTTGTCCTTAATACATTTGCTTGGGTCGTCATCAGTGTATCCGTCCGTTTCCGAGGCCTGTTGTTGCTTCCCAACTAAATCTTTTTCTACGTAGTCGGGAAGTCACCCCGACACGTACAACCCCCAACCTGGAGTACCAGGCACTTGATGTGACTCCAAGTACAAGAGCCGGAAAAAACCGCTTCTTTTACGGCCTGGGCTTCAGATAAGTCGAAGTAGCCCGTAAAGGTGTTCACCAAGTAGTTCGGCCTAACTGGAACTGAAGACGCCACCGTTGATTCCAAAAAAGAAATTCATCCGCTGCCGGCCCTCGTTGGAAGTGCCTTGGTGGGGTAGTTAGTAGTAACAGCCTTCTCCGCTTCGACCTGACGACCATGGGAAGCCCTTCTGTGAAAACAAGTTTCGCGATCGCATAGCTCTAAGCTTCTAAGTAGTAGTTACCGTAAGCCGCTCCGCCACGTCAAGGCTTACCCCATGGAGGGTCTTAGCCAAATGGTGTACATGTTTTGGATTTGCGCAGTACATCCACGTTCTGATGCAGCTGGCATTAGTGGTTTGAGTTCAAATGAATCAGGCAGAATCTGTGAATATGTTAAAATACATCGTGTCATCTTTTTAATTCAGTTTTCTTATCACAAAATACATCGACTTAATTTTAGTTATTTTTTCTTTGTTTGGAATAAAATATGTTTTTTATCTCTTAAATATTCAATCGAAGAGCTCCTCTCTGTAGAAACATCGTAGTCTTCAAATTGTCAATCAACCAACCTCTAACCCCATTAAATGCTTTCAGTTGAAAGCGTAGAGTAACAAAAGAATTGTGCAAATTCCAATAACCAATCCGAGAATCAATGAATCGCGACGTTTTTTGATATTTATCCTCTGGACCAAGCTGTAAGAGAAGGCAAATTCAGAAGTTAAGATAACGGAAAATTAAAGACTGCCTTCACCTCGAAATTAATGGGAATCGATTGGATATATCGTTGAATCGGGTCTGTAGTCGTTTGAAGGATTGCCTCTGTGTGAGGAGGTGTTCTTTGGTTTCCATTGCGATGCTAATCTGGTCGTTTATCAACGAATTAGAACTGTTAATGTGACTGCTCTCTTTCAAGTACATGTCTCGTCTGCTCAATCCAGAACTGGAAGGGCTGTTGAGATTTGTTGAAAGTCCAGAGCCACGCAACAACTCTTCCCGTTCCATTCGTGTAGTGTGATTGGCGCATATTTTATTGAATTCCTGCCGGTAGCCCTGGAGAATTTCACGATGACGTTGAAGAGTATGAATGGCAGCTGCCCCAGAAGTTGGAAGTTCTGACATGTTTTCGTTGAGTGATGAGAGCTATTTAAAGATTTGGTGATTCATAAGTTTTTGTCTCAAGAGTTTTAAGTCAAACCTTATCCAACATTTGAGCAATTTCTTCTGATAGCGAATCAAAGACATGTTCGCCAAGTAGAGGTGATGTATCCGCTGAACTGTGACCCCCCGAGTTCGATGAGCCTGCCCCAATTTTGCTAAATGCAACGAGTTTCAAGTCAATTTCATTCTCTAAGTGGCGGGCTTGTTTGCGTAGTGCTACAGGCATTTCCCAATCAATGTTTGTACTATTTTTAATATGATAACTTACCATCATAGCTGGTGCTGGTCATTTTTATTAATTTTCTTAACAAAAATGAAAACAACAATCTTTTGTTCGCCTTCGCAGCGCAGTTGAGTTTTGTGGATGTTTCTGTTTTTGACGTTAATGAGAAATGTCATCAGTTAGCACTGGAATGTTTTTTTGTAATCATTTGTCAAAAAAATTGTGATTTGGTGGTTTTCTGTGGGGAATGGGTTGGTGTGAGATGTGGCATTTAAATAAATTCATTCATGAAGTTAATTTTAAAATTTTTACTATTTGTTTAGAAGTTCGAGACCAAAAACAAATAAAATAAAGCTCACTTCTTTGAAAAATGAAAACCGGGGAACGGGAAACAGACGGATTATTTTATTTTTTCCAATATTCCAGTATGCATACGTCAAACCAATTCACAGTAGCGGCCATTAACAGAAAGACTACAGTCTTATTGTGGATCTACATGTGTCTGCATATGAAGAGAATATGCTGAACAACTAAAGGGTGTCCCAATAAGAACGATACAAAAAAAAAATTAAATAAAACACAAACGGAGTTAGATATTAAATTGTTTTTTGCTTTATTTTGAAGCTACATTCATGAAGTTATGTATGGAATAGAACATCATTCAAATGTCCGCCTCGGCTTCGTTTGCATTGACGCAATCGTTCAGTCCAATTTATGATGACTCGATCCAACATTTGCGGTGTTACTGAGTTGATGGCGACCCGTATGTTGTGTTCAAGTGCATCCAAAGTGGCTGGCTTGTTAGCATAGACCAATGACTTGATGTATCCCCAAAAGAAAAAGTCCAGTGGGGTCAAATCACACGATCGCGGCGGCCTATCGACAAATGCTCTTCGTGTGATAATCCAGTCGCCAAATTTCTCTCGCACAACTTCGAGCGTTGCGTCACTTGTGTGACTCGTGGCACCGTCTTGTTGGAACCACATGTCGGTAATATCGATGTTATCAAGCTCCGGCCACAGAAATTTGGTTAACATCTCTCAAACATCAGCCCAATTGAGCTGAACGTCGTCGATCCGACTCATTTGGATCTTCTTTAACACCGGCTGCTGCGGCGGCAATATTTTCTTCATTTCGACCAGATCGCATTCTTGTTGGTTTCTTAAGGTCCAAAAGAGTGTACTCACGTTCAACTTTTTCGACGGTGTGTTGAATTGCCTGTCTACTGTAGCCATGATGTACGCCAAGTTCACGAGTAAATTCACGTTGCGTACTTACAACCGAACCAGAATTTCGGTAATACTTTTTAATTATTTCTAAACGTTCGGGAAGCGCAAACCGTTGCATGGTGAAACTTCAAACAATACTGAATATTTTGACACCTAAATGTCATTGGTAGCCATGACAGTTGCCAAGATATCCTTATCGGAAAATGCATCATTACTTCATTACTAATGGGACACCCTTTATAAATGGGCACATTCACCATGTAGTCGAAATTCAACTAGCTTTGTGAATGCAAAATTGAACTTCAAAGCTAGTCGAACGCAAACTATCGAATAATAGCCGAGTTTTTTTCACTACTCAGCTGGGTTGCAAAAGTCGATACAATTGTACTTTTTTCGATACACTCGTCGCTCCTTAAGTACACAAATACACTTTTACTAAATTCAATACAATTATGCACTTCCAGTCTTTCACTTGATGTAATAGGTATTCTGTTAAACCATAAATATTTGTACTACAATTCATATCACCAAGTATCCTTTTTCTAAACGCACTCATTTGTTGCAACTTGCAAGTCAATTAAATGGCTAGTTTGGCAACACGTTTGGTGCATTTTCTACTATATAAAGGGTGTTTTTTTTCGAGGTATAGAACTTTAAGTTGGCATTACTTTTCAAGACGGCAACCGATTTAACAGCTGTCAAGTCATTTATTCTCAGTTTGGTTTGGCAATTCATCATGAATTGACTTACGCCTGAACAACGCTTGCAAATTGTGCAATTTTATTTCGAAAATAGTTCTGTGCGGAATACGTATCGCGCACTACGTCCATTTTATCGTCGACAAAATCTTCCATCAGAGCAGTTAATTCGATTAAATATGGAACGTTTACTCTAATTGATAACTCGCATCCCCAGAGATGCCGTACAGTGCGTACAGCAGAAGCTATTGCTACTGTAGAGCGTAGCATTGAGGAAGACCCGAATTAGTCTATCCGCCATCGAGCACAGGAATTAGATCGTGTGTCCATCCACTTTATGGAAGATTTTGCGGAAGGATTTTGGTTTGATTGCTTAAAAATGATGTCCAGGAGCTGTGGTTCCAACAAGAAGGCGCAACAAGTCACACAGCTCGTGCCACAATCGATTTATTAAAACACACGTTTGGTGACCGCCTAATTTCACATTTTGGACCTGTAAATTGGCCTCCAAGATCTTGTGATTTAACACCGCTAGACTATTTTCTGTGGGGTTATGTAAAGTCATTAGTCTATGCGGATAAGCCACAAACGCTTGGCCATTTGGAAGACAACATTCGCCGTGTTATTGCCGATATAGGGCCACAAATGTTGGAAAAAGTCAGCCGAGCCAGCCGTGGCAGTCATATGCCAGAAATCATATACAAGATCTAATGCCACAAGATTATCTTTCGAATGAATAGAAAATCATGACATTCGAATATTCCATCGTTGTTTTATTGCAATTTAAATTTCTATACCTCTAAAAAAACACCCTTTACATGTGAAAGTCCGTACGGTCAGAGTGTCACGCAGAAACTACAAAAGCGATTATCATGAAACTTCGTACACATATTCTTGTAGATATTACAAAAAACATAAGATACGTTTTATCCTGATAGAACGTACGGCCTAATTTTACATAGAGCAAGGGATTGACACATTGCATAGGTAGTGATAGTTTAGGGGTCAGAGAATCACATAGGCAACAATATCGTCACCAAGTCCACCCAATTCATTATTGGCATAACCAGACGACATTGCAAAACTTTGGAAAGAACCCAGAAGCTATTCAATCCTCATTTATCCAGAGCGAGCAGGCGGCAAAAAACTTAGTGCCTAAGTACCTCATGGTACTAAGTAAGCGCCGACTGCTGAAAACGTTGGCAAAAGTAGAAGAACAACTATTAAGATAGAGAAGCACGAATTCGAATAAGTGCGATCCTCCGATAACAAAAAAAATATGCGGCTGCTCAAAGCCAACAGAATCTACTTTAGCCTATCAAGTAGGCTCTTTAAATCCAAAAATCTTACCATTACTTCGAAACTGCTACTGTATAAGAAGATAGTTTTACCACTACTCACTTACAGATCCGAGATCTCAGTGCTTAGCAAACTGTACTCTGTACTCTAAGCCGCGTTCGAGGGAAAAGTCTTATGGAGAATATTTGACCCCGTTTGTGAGAAAGGACGATTCCGGAGTCGATATAATCACGAGGTGTATCAAATCTACCACGAAACAGACTTGCTGACAAAAATTAAGCTTGGTAGACTCCAATGGACACCTAGCTCGTGTGAACGAAGAGGAACCGGTCCTTTAGAGTACAACTCTTAGTAGGATAAAGCGGGTCAGACCAAATTTGGGCTGGAAGGATGGCGTAGACCAGGACGCGTAAAGCTTTGTGGTGCAGTACTGGATAGCGTCGGCCAACAATCGGGAGACATGGAAGAAGAGGGTCGGCTAGTTATTTATGTTTTAACTATGAAAAAAAAGTACAATTTGATACACTTTTTATTTTGATTTCGATACAATGCTGAAAGGCGAATTTTCATCCCTGCTACTCAGTAGCCAGCACAGTTATCAATTGCGAATAAAAAGCTCCAACTCACTTAATCTGCCAAATTTAATAATTTTAATGGCAATTATTACATTAAAAGCCGCAAAATGGACCTGAGGGTTGCGCCTCGGATTAAAAGCAATAGAGTACCGGCCGGCGGGAAACGTCAAACGAGATGACGTCTTGTCGTCGTGGAGGGCACACAACTTCAATTGGATCGAAATTGATGAAACAAGGAACATAAAACATACCTTTTACTGTAAAATTAATGAAAATTTATCATTTATTTAAGTTGAAAGTTTACTATTTTATCTTCTTTGTTTGTTGTTTCTGTTAAAATGTACAAAAAATTGCCTCCTTAGTGCTGTGTTTTTGGTTTTTGGTGTCCAACTTCCTTCTTTTTGCATCCAATCCCTTGCGTATACTTAAATCTTCATTTCCTGAATAAAAAATCTTTTTTAGCTACATTAATTATTGAAATATTTAGAAAAATAACAAACAAAATTTCAAATTGTATGAAATCCCGCCATTGTTTGCCCTCCACGACCTAATATTTGACAGTTGAAATTGATCGAAATTTATGCGCTGTCAAAAGGGAAAAAGCCCTATTAGCAAATACTGTCTTCCTCTTCATTTCAATAAATTGAAAGTTCTATCTTTGTATTATACACCTTATAGTATTTGCAGCGTCGAGAATTTTAAGTTGGAAACTTAACCCGTCGTTGGCGCTGGAAGTTATTCATGGGAACTATAGTACCGACATAAATAGTTCTGGTTGGTAATACACGTGTCGCTGTCGT
Source organism: Sphaerophoria taeniata (assembly GCA_943590905.1). Taxonomy (NCBI): domain Eukaryota; kingdom Metazoa; phylum Arthropoda; class Insecta; order Diptera; family Syrphidae; genus Sphaerophoria; species Sphaerophoria taeniata. Next base: position 240,826,234 of record OX016540.1, read on the forward strand.
CGATTCTCGACGCTGCAATTACTATAAGGTGTATATACAAAGGTTCTATCACTGGCACAACTGTCATTTTTTACTGACCTTTTTCTCGAATGCTTTGTATATGGAACTACCAGGTACTATCAAGATTGGTTTTCTGCTTGGTTTGACAGTTCTTTGACAGAAGCAAGCAGAGAACACACAATACAAAATTATGTAAAAAAAACTGCTTCTGTGAAAATTTTTAGGATGGCACCACCATCGTTTTCCATCTTGAAACTACCCCCCAAATATATATGCAATCCAAATTGTTGTTGTTTGCCAAGGGAAATTTTGCTGTGCTGGCTATTCTATTGTGTAGTGAAAAAACACGTCAATAATGATAGTCCAGGGATTTTATTGTCCCATTTTTAATTTTTTAAATTCCGGACTGAGATTAAGCGAAGTAGAAATGTCAAGATTTGTTCTTAATCTACTTCGCTAAATCTTGTGAAACAGTGGAAACAGCATATAACTTGCTTTAAGGTGGCGCTACAATCAAGGTCGGATCAGGGCCTCATCCAACATGCGTCTCCAGCCAGCTTGATCCCTAGCTAGCTGTCTCCAGTTTCACACACCAAGTTATATGGGGTCCTCTTACACCTGTGTGCTCTACCTGAGTCGCGGGTTTCCTCTTCTGCAACGTCCTTCTGGTTTGGCTTCGAAGATTTTCCATTCGCTCTACATGACCCAACCATCAACAGTTCTTGGTTGAATCTTGTCTCCATTCTCTGTTAATACAGACTGGAGACTGGACCCAAAACGTTTTTATCAGATGTTGTCAAGGTCCATGTCATGAGGACCGGGATTATAACGGTTTTATATATAGTGAAAAATAAACAAAACAAATCCAAAGCTTTGCAAACAGTTTCTGGTTAAGGTTAAAATTCTAACGGCTGATTTTTGTACTCTTGCAGGTCTTGCTATCACACGTCACATCTTTGGATAACTCGTTCATGACAAACGAGTTGGTTAGGCTATCTGAGATATGCTATCCAAGACCAAACTGATCGCGCCCAATAACAATTTTCATATTATGTGATTAATCCTTCTTTTTTTTATTTAATATCAGATTCAAGAGCATACATAATATTATCATATTATTTGTTTACAAAAGTTAAACACTCCCACGAAATATGAGAACTCAAAACAAAAGACCAATTTCATACCATCAACTGTTTACCCAATTTCTTTCTTTCATTCATAACGTTAGTCATTAATAAAATGATTCAAAACAAACCTTATGCCTGCCAAATTCCTTCAGCATTCGTAATATGCGAGATGTGGAACACCTCCTCCAAGGGAAATAATATCAACAGGTCAAGCTTTAGAACAAAGGCCAAATGGCTTAACTACACAATTTGTGTGTGTCAAGAAGCAAGCTTTAGTTTTGGGTTTTCAAAATGTCATCGGCGGCCAAACATGCAAATACGTTTGCTGCATAAATTGGCGCAAAACGCGATAATGTGTTTTTAATTCTCCGCGATTTATTTTTAAAAAAATTGCAACCTTTAACCGAAGACAACAAGTATTCAACGAAGTAAAAAGTGTTAATTGAAAAACGGGTTCGATTATTGATTTAAGGGTAAATCAAAACATAAGTGAATGTCAAGAGAGCTCAGTAATTGAATTGAACATCGATTGCAGTGTTCGCCGGCCGGTATGGGAATGGACATTTTTTTGTTTTCTTCTATTAGCACTACAGTTGTAGAGGTGAGTTGATCGATTTATGGCTTAACATTTTTATGCTATTTATATACTAAAGCACTATTCACATGAGCAATAACAACGACCAACGAATCAATGAAAAATCGTCGATTTTGACATTTCTTTCACATGAGAGCAAGAATGAATTTTTGAGGTTATACGAGCTTGAACATTTTGTTCGTTGGGAGTGTGGATGATGTGGAACGCAAATAGAGTTTGGCAGTTCGTATCAACTAGAATTCTTTTCGCGACGAATAAATTTGTGTTCTTAAATTTATTAACATTTGAGATTGTTAATTTATGCATCATTGATCAAACATAAACTATACTTCTATCGCTTTGTTGTGAATTTGTAAGGAAATACGGCTTCAAACGTAGGGTGACGTGGTCATCAATGCACCACCCTATTTTCAAATGACCATAACTTTTTCCAATGAACTCTTTTTGCTATGTATTTTTGTATTTCATTCTTTAGATAAGTTATGAAAATACGTACGAACTTATATTTTCGATATGATCTGAATTCTTTGGGTAAAAAATGCTTTTTCCCAAAAAACCAAATGGTGCATGGTGCACCATGGTATGTACTGAATGCACCAGTCGTATGTACACGATGCACCACAAATTTATTTAAAGAATTAAAACAACTTTTTAACGTCATAGACAGATTTATTTTTTCAAACAAAAATATACGAGAACTTAAATATTAAAAAAATCGATCAAAAGACCATATCACTTAAGGGAACTTTAAATAAAATAAAAACAAATAGAGGAACTCCACTAAAGCAAAGTTATTATAGGATTTAAGTTCATCAAATGGACGGTTAAGAAGTATAGAATTCAAAGCAACTGATGAATTTGCGGTATCTTCTTGATCAGATAAATTTTAGCTGCTGCAGTCGTTCCTTTATTTCATCTTTGTCTTTTTACACGGTAAACTACGGTGCATTTAGCACCATGCTTATGCGGTGCATTATGCACTACCCTGACATTTTTTAAACAATTTGAAATAGTTTATAACAAAAGGAACAAAACTATTCACTCCTTATTTTAAAATGTTAGGAAATGTTCAAAAAACTGTTTAATTGATTTGTTGTAAAGAAACTCTTTAATTTCACTCAGATATTAAAAAAATAAGCCAACCTTATTTTTTCACTTTATCACTGTAAATTTATAAAACACTCCGCACAAGTGAGCCACCAAAGAGAAACACTTTCAAACTTAAGTCTATCGGAGTTTCTGAAAGTACCTAACGGTTACATTTGAAAGAGGTATACACTAATCCAGCCTACGGTTTAGCGTGTATAGCCGTGGTGCATTCTGCACCACTGGTGCATTGATGACCACGTCACCCTATCTAAAATCACTTTTCTTCATTCATTCGTTGGTCGTGCTCATGTGAATAGTGCTTAACACCTTTCATATAAGAAGCTTTATGCTTTTGCTAAATGTTACAATAGTTAAGGGCTTAAGGCTTTCGTACAGTTTCTTAAATTGCATTTTAAATCAAAAAACGGTTAGCTTAAGCATACGAATCTTCTGTTATAAGGATGATTTGACCCATGACAGAACCCTGTGATTCATCAGAAAGTATTTCATATAAAGGGTCCGCCACCTAAGGTTTTTTTTCAACTAGTGCTTATTCCGTGAATGGTAATGGTAACACCAGAGTATATCTAATAAAGAGTAGGGACACTCTCCACGTGGTTCATTTCCGAAAACAACCTGGCCAGAGATGATATAAGGTAAGGAGATGGGAAACAAAGCTGTCAAAATGACAGTTGCCTACAAGCTAAAATTTACGGATTGCTAAGATGTGTGCGTGTTTTCACTAATACATTCTTTCAATCCGTCTATTCACCAAAGGGGAATAATTTTGGCAGTTAAATTTGAATTTTTTTGAAAAATAAGGTGAGTTGAAGGATGTGTTCACAAATAGAGTAAAATTGGGTTAGTAAAACGCTATAAAATAAAAAGGCGTAGAATTATGAAGAAATGATCAATTGTATTTTAAAGTTAATTTTTAAGTGTTTTAATTGGGCTTTTTGATCTTTTGTTTGATTTGGCGTAGAGATTGTTCGTGAAATTTCATTTTCAAAGATTGACGGTAGTAGAAATTGTGCACAAAACACATACACGCTAAATCAGAACAATAAATTTCTGTATTTTTTGGTAAAGTAAGAAAAATATTTTTCTTATTTTCATTCATACTAAGAACCAAAATGTTTAAGCATTATTTTCCAACACTGAGGCATCAAGATGAAGGGCTTTTAAAATATCACTTTTTTACTTTTTGTATGAAGCTAAGTACAGTCCTCTTAACTTGATTAGACGCACCCAATTTTTTTTACATAAATTTGAATTTTTTATAAGTGTGTGCAAGAATTATCAAACAATTGCATTTATTAGAAAGCTTATTAAGTTCTCAACAAAAAAACACCAACAAATGGTAGGTTAGTGGAAGTTAACGGTAACTTTTTCTCTTTCTTGTCTATGCTGTAAGAAAAAGTGATTTTTTTTTTGTTCACATGATTAGACGCACACGTTTAATTGGTTAATTGGTCGCGATCTGTAACGTGGTTTTGAGTTAGCTTCAAAGTTTAAGATTTAAAAAGTGTTTAATATTATTTTAAGTCAAAACTGGGGAAAAAAAAAGTTTTAACCGCGGAAGAAAAAGGAAAAATTGACGTGTACCATTTCGAAGGGTTTTCCATGAGAAGAATTGCTAAAAAAATAGGCCGAATTGACCATGTAGTGAGAAATTATTTAAAAAACAGTGCTTCATATGGAACAAACTACAAAGGACAGACAAAAACCGCTTTAACTCCTCAGAAGAAAAGAAAAATTATAAGAATTGCGTCAAATTCAGCTGCCTCCGCCAGCAAAATAAAGGAAAAAGCGGGGATAACTGCAAGCATCTCAACTGTTCGGCGAGCTTTATTAAGTGGAGACCATCTCAAATTAAAAAAAAACTAAAAAAAGCCCCCACTAAACGCCGCACGAAAAGAACAGCGGTTGGAATTCGCACGCCTTCACATGACGTGGGATACCGAGCTTGGAAGTGTGCTGAATTGGAGAAACGTCGCTGTTCTTTTCGTATGGTGTTTAGTGGCGGCTTTTTTTTAGTTTTTTTTTTAATTTGAGATGGTCTGCACTCAATATAGCTCGCCGAACAGTTGAGATGCTTGCAGTTATCCCCGCTTTTTCCTTTATTTTGCTGGCGGAAGCAGCTGAATTTGAAGCGATTCTTATAATTTTTCTTTTCTTCTGAGAAGTTAAAGCGGTTTTTGTCTGTCCTTTGTAGTTTGTTCCATATGAAGCACTGTTTTTTAAATAATTTCTCACTACATGGTCAATTCGGCCTATTTTTTTAGCAATTTTTCTCATGGAAAACCCTTCGGAATGGTACGCGTCAATTTTTCCTTTTTCTTCCGCGGTTAAAACTTTTTTTTCCCCATTTTTGATTTAAAATAATATTAAACACTTTTTAAATCTTAAACTTTGAAGCTAACTCAAAACCACGTTACAGATCGCGACCAATTAACCAATTAAACGTGTGCGTCTAATCATGTGAACAAAAAAAAAAACCACTTTTTCTTACAGCATAGACAAGAAAGAGAAAAAGTTACCGTTAACTTCCACTAACCTACCATTTGTTGGTGTTTTTTTGTTGAGAACTTAATAAGCTTTATAATAAATGCAATTGTTTGAAAATTCTTGCACACACTTATAAAAAATTCAAATTTATGTAAAAAAAATTGGGTGCGTCTAATCAAGTGAAGAGGACTGTATGTATTATATTAACACAGAGATGCTTGCAAAAAAAAAACTAATAACAAGAAATGATTTTGTTGTATTCGTTTTTGGAAACGGTCTCTTGGCCACTTATGACACACAGGTCGTGTGCGAATTCAGTTAAAAATGGGTTAAAACTTGACGTTTGGTTAAATTTTGACATTTCGCATTGAATCAAATTTGACTAGCTGCGGAGCAAGTTAAATTATGACAGAAATAGTTAAAAATTCATCCATTTTTAACCACAGTTCATCCAATTCGCACACGGCCTAAAGATTAAAAGCAGAAACACTATGGCGCTTTAGGCAGACGCGTCGTTGCGTTACGATGCACCCGCTTCACGTGTGCTTTGAATGACAGTTCTCCCTCCATCATCATCAAACAGATTTGCCACTTTACTCCTTTCGAAGTAGTCTACTTCGATTTTTGAAAAACTTTGAATATCTATTCCAACTTCGCACCATCAAGAATGTTTTGAAATCTACTTCACTCGATTTTACTTGATATTTCCAAAATCTGCTTCGATTAACTCATTGAGTAATTTTATGCCTACAGTTCTCTTATTTTCATCAGGAAAATATATAATCGATAAGTTTCTATCCTTATACACGAACAATAAGCGGACACACTTTACAAACACGAAATGTCAACCCATACATATACGCAAAGTATGAGATACGTGATTGTATTAAAGTGTTTAATATTTTACGCCGTGCGCAACTTGGGTTGGAATGTTGGTTAAATTTAAGCACTAGTGTCATATTTTAGCTTGCTAGTTAAATTTTAACACATCATATCCGCCATGTAGTGTCAAAATTAAATCGAAAGTCAAGTTTGTATACACATTTTAATACAATTCACACACGGCTCTAATTGTAGATCTGTCTATGTATTCATGGTCAATATAAAATACACTATTTTAAAATCTTTTTCGCTTTTTCTCAATCTACTTCGCTTTATTCCCAAATTTACTTCGCTTCCATTTTTTTTAAAGTGGTAACGCTGCTCCAAACAACAAATGAACAAACAGCTGTTGAGCTGTCAGACAAAGCAAAAGTTCAACCAAGTTGAACTTTTTTTTGACAGATGGTGGCTTCTTTACGTTTTCTTACGTTTGTCAAAAAAAGCGTACGTAGGAAAAGCGTCATTGTGTGAGGTTACACAGATTTCCTATAGCTGAACTTTTCGCAGTTGTCAAAATCGACGGCAAAGCGCCATTGTGTTTCTGCTTTAAACGATGGAAAATGAAGTATGAAAACACCGTACAATTTTGCGGTTCATTTTTGTTTGTTTTGGCTAATTTGCAGCCAAACTGCACTTTTTGAGTTGTGAGACAAGAATTTGTTTATGGAATGCAATAAAATATGACGAATATTTTAATTTTTTGTTGAAGTTAAAACAAAAACAGCAACCCTGTTCGCCTTTGTCCCCTTTCTTCCTATTTTTTGAGAATAAGAATCAAATTGACCATGAAGATTGCCTGATATTTCCTAAATTCAGTATATTTAAATATTTGAGTGTGCTTCTGCCTTCAAATATATCTTATGGTGGATTTACATGTAATCTTCGACGTCTGCATCTGCAAATTCGCAGAAAAGTAAAGCGGGGGAGCTATACGACATAACACGAAAGAGTGAAAGAGTACACATATACCTACCCATTTTTACTTGCTATAATTTTTAAAGCTCGGTGACAGATGATGTCAAAAGGTCTGTTTGGTTAGAATTATACTTTATACTAAGGTGCAGTTTTGGTTCGTAACTGTTTAACATTCCTGAGGACAATGATGACGAACTGTGTAGAATACTACTTTGAATAAGTGATTCGTCAGTATACCGATTTTGAATTAAAAATGCACATTCCGACTTATATAATTTTCGTCGATCAGCTTTGTAAAAAAATCGGAGAAGTATATATTTATCTTCCGTCAGGACAAAAGAATTATTGGAACCAAGCATTAACGCTTTTTCTTTGGTTTGCGTATCAAGTCCTTAATAAATACATTTTTAACAAAAATGATGAGCACAAAGCATGTTCTTTCCGAATTTCGGCAAACCGTTTCAATTAAAATTTAAATTCGAAGAACAAGATTCATTTAAAAACGAATTGCAACAAGAAATTTCTGTTGCAAAAAGTTGAAACATTTTCTCTGGAGGGGAAATTTTTTGCTCTCTCGATTTCTCTTTTCTTTTCAACTAATTCGAGTAAACAAACAGAAAATGTACAAACGTTTTACTTTGTTGTACTTCGTTGCAGTTTGTTGCTGTAAGCAAACAGACCTAATGTCATATGAAAGCCAACAACAAAAAATTATGGTGCAGATGAAAAAATTATGGTGCAGATGAAAACGCTATAAAAAAGATGAACATGTTCGTCTTCACCATAATTTTCTTCTGCATGAGTTGAACTTCCTATAATCTTCATCCGTGCAGACGTCTGCATTTTGGTCTTACCTCTCTATTACACTAGTATGAGTTTTGTATCTTGCATCCTCTATTTTTGCAGATGATGGCATGCAGATCAATGTAAATCCACCATTAATGTAAGGCACAAGTAAGTTTTCAGCCTAAAGCTTCGGAACGCATCCTTCTAGTATTTTCGTGGTGAGTATAAGAAAAACGTGTTTGACAATTTGAAAATTCAATCTAGTAATCTACGTTAAATTTGAAAATGCGAAAACAAACAAAAGAGAACTGTAAAAATATAAAAATTCCACCTCATCTCTTTGTTTTTGTAACTCACATTTATTCATGTGTTCAAGGAAAGAAAATAAAATGAAAGAAAATGAAAATTGCGGGATCTAGATCTAGGGAGTGAAACGTAAGTCAGTTTCCCATCTTGTTACTTATTTAATCTTTGAACCTGGCGGCCAATGGTCTGTGTATGTATTAGTGCTTCCAGTAGGAGAGAATAGTTCAAAATATTAGGTTAAGAAAAATTCGAAAGAATGAAAGAGTTCACAACAAACAATACGAGCCCTAACACATTCGTTTTCTTGTGTACGCAACACAAAATCTATAATGGTTTTTTAAGGAGCGGCCAATGGTCTGTGTAGATATGTATTAGTGTTCTAGTTTTTTTTCCTCACAATCTGAAAGAGATTGGAGTGACCACACTAATCTATTATAAAGTCACTGGCGCAAATTTTAAGTCAGCCCTCGTTTAAGCAATAAAGTCTACTCTACTTAAAGCACTCTAACTTTTTCTAATTTTTAAACACTTTAAACGAGTCTTCTAATTAGATTGGACTTTAAACAAAACGTTGTGTGAACTCGCCTAAATGTGACAAATTGATAAATTGAATTAGTGAACTGTCATTTTACGCTTGCAGTTTTTAACAGTTTTTACTACATTTATCTCCCCAAAACAGGAAAAAATGTGATTATTTAGTGCTCCTTTTGTTTTATCTCCTTCTTACTTGCCATCTATTTCTCGTGTACGTGAGACCTAACGGGATCCAAAAATGTAAACAAAAATGAACCACGTGGAGACTGTCCCTACTCATTATTAGATATACTCTGGTAACACTTAGCTCATGTCAGGGGCCGAATTATCGCTTCCGCTGTCGAGTGAGTGAGTTTCATCCGATATCGAACGCACGAGTAACCCCATTGGGATTATGGCACTCGATAGGTCACGTATCGTTTAAGAATATAAAATTGTAGTAGTTTTTATCGAGTCTCGATTATTTTGAAGGAATTTTGAGAGGTTTGACAAATAAAAAACAAAACTTGAGTGAAAAAGTGAAGGCAAAAATATTAATTTTGTTTCATGAAATTTATTTTTTGAAAAAAAAACAAAGTTTGAATGTTAAGAAGATGAGATTGATGAAGGTTTGGAGCAGAATAACTCGACCTAAATAGATTATTGGCAAAGAATGTTATAATAAAATAACTCAAGTTCTCTAAATAAGTAAACTTTAATTTTTTTCTTAGAAATTTCCTCCCATCAGTGAGCTGTTTGTGTGTCGAATGAAATTAAGCTCGATAGCTGAGCAGGGACCCTATTCTTGAATCAAAAAAATAAAATATCGCATACATTTTCGTATACGAGATCAAAAATAGTATTCTTGAACGCTATTCGAATGCTGTCAAACGTCTCGTCTACGAAAATTATCGAATGCTTCATCTCGAGTGGTCAGACCCACTCGAGATGAGTTATCGCATACGAAAATTGTGCGATGAATATGAAATTTCAAAAATTTTGCCTAGTTTGTGGCTGGTTGTGGTTTCTAAAACATAAAATGTCCTCGTGGCAAAAGGCCTCAATAAGTTAACAGAGAACGAAACCAACCGGAATCAAGACAACATAACATATTGGGATCCTTGAATTCGACAAGCCTGATAAGCATTCAAAGGAACAATCGTCTTTTATGGAGACCCATGAAGCATATCACCATGGAACAATGGAAACCAAAAAAATTAAACGATTGCGATGACAATTACACATACTACGCCAACGAAGTTCAGAATAAGCAAACATTCTTTGTGGACACTAAAAATTCCCGATGTTAATCCAGGGGTAAGTTGCAGAATTCCTATGAAACCGATAATTGAGTTTTTTTTTGCAGGAGTTGAAAGAAGTTAATGAAAAGAAACAAAAATCCTACATGGAACTGAACAAGAGAATTGACCAAGAAAAGGAACTCAGTCATGCTATATACGAGTCAAGAGACCTTGACCTTTAGTATAAGAATTAAGATTGTTTGCATTGTATTGTGTTAATGTCATTTATTTCTTTTTCTTAAAATAAATTTTAAAAAAATGTATAAAATTGTAAAAACATCGAGTTTTTGGACGGCTCTTAATTCTTCAAGAAGTCATTTAAATTACAAACGAATGCAAGAATTTGAGACGACGCCGAATAGATATTCGACACGAACAGCAAAACCATTGTGCAGCGTTTCTTCGATGCTGAGGCGGCTTTGATGACGGACGCAATGGCTGCAATTGCACAACTCAAAAGGCCGAATCCAGTTCCCAGAGCCGTTTTAAGCAAAAGCCAGAAGTTCATTATATCGGTTTCGGTTGTGATAAATGTGTAAACTGTGCAAAAAGAAATATATGAAAGCAACAGTTGCATGATACAAGACAAATTGTGTTTACCATTTACAGCATCAGGACGATCTCTCCTGCGCGACGACTCGATTTGATTTTGTTCAAAACATTGCTGGCTTGTTGAATTTCAATGCATCGAGTATATTCCCCGCCTTCTTATCCTTTTCATGTTTAACTTTGTCCGAAATTCTGGATGATGTTCTTTGGAGTATTTTCTACATGCGGCTGTTATTTCATCCATGCTCTCGAAAACTTCCTTCCATTTTTCATACCAACCGTGGTGTTATTGATAAGAATAATTTTATTATTATGGCTATGTGGGAAATTAAATTATCGCTGCCAAACTCAAAGTGTCAATGTCAGCCAACTGAATTGACAACACAAATCAACATAATGTTTTCTTTTTTTTTTGCCCTTAAGTGGGAGGGAGAGAAATTGACTCTTAATTTTGACAACGCGTTGCCATCTCGTATACGAAATTCATCGCATGCACAAAGTCGTATACGAGTCAATTTGGTTCAAGAATACCACTCTGCTTTCGCATACGAGATTCAGTATGCGATAATTATCGTATACGAAAATTTTCGCATGGTTTCAAGAATAGGGCCCCAGAGAATTTAAAATTTTTGTACTAGAAGCTCGATACTGAACTCGATAACGTGAGAGGTAATGCCAAAAGCACACAAACACTCACAATTCAGTATCGTATTATTCGATAACGGATGCCGTAATTCGGCCCCTGATTTGACAGATAATTAGTTTTATCCTCCCGCTGAACGAATATGGTTGTGTTAGTGCATACGCTTGAACAACGCTGGGAAATATTGCAACATTACTTTGAAAATCATGGACTCCTGGTAATGTTGCAGTATGTGTGCGAAAATTGCGTACGGATTTTGGAAGAAGAGGAGCACCGTCAGCTCTGTTTGTTCGTTATCTTGTGAAAAAAGTGAAAGAAACTGGCATCCTCATCGACAAACCAAAGCGTGAAAAGCCAAAAACAGTGCGTACACCCGACAATATTGCTGCTGTGGCAGAAAGTGTGCTTGAAGCGCCATCAACATCAATTCACCGTCGTTCTCAACAATTGAACATTTCGGAGACATCATTGAGACGAATTTTGCATAAAGACCTTGGTATGCCACCATACAAAGTCCAATTGGTTCAGGAGTTGAGGCCAACTGACCATCCAATGCGTTTTCGCTTCGCTAAGTGGGCCTGCGATCGACTTAGAGAAGATGCCGATTTTGCCGAAAAAATCATTTTTTCAGATGAAGCTCATTTTGATTTTGGCGAGTATGTAAACAAGCAAAACTGTCGCATTTGGGGTACAGAAAACCCGCATACGCATACATTGAAAAGCCGATACACCCAAAACAAGTCACTATGTTTGGTGCGGATTTTGGTCCAGAGGCATAATTGGGCCATTTTTCTTCGAAAATGAGCAAGAAGTGGCCGTTACAGTCAATGGTGATTGCTATCGGGCCATGTTGAACGAATTTTTGTTCACAAAAATTGAAGAGGAGGATATTGACAACATTTGGTTTCAACAGGACGGCGCTACGTGCCGCACGGCCGAAGCTATACCTGTTTTTGAAGATCGCATTATCAGCAGCAGAGCTGATATCATTTGGCCACCTCGGAGCTGTGATTTGACACCGTTTTTACTCCAAAAGATTGAGTTACTTGGATGCCATTTGTTGATGTTAGAAGGCTAGTAATTTTAATAACGGCTTCTTCTAGGCCGGAGAAGGTGTGCATTTTATTTTAGCCACCACCTGTAGCTTGACTTTCATTTTTGTTTAGAACTAATTTCCTCTTGATGTATGCCTTCCAATCTAACTAAACCTTAAAAAAAGAAATACTTTTAGACGGTTCTAATTGAAAACAATGTGCATTACATACTTTTTGCCAACTACTTGCATCCTTCACGGGTGGACCAAGGCTATTAAGCTCTAGTTTTACTTGGTCCCAAAAGGCATTTACTTCCTCCTCTGATGTTTTCGTGAAACCTTGGGCAATGTCGGGCCTTTCTTGTAGCAAATCTACCATCCTTTTGTATTGGGTCTTGTTGGTTACAACTTTATTTGCCCTATTGAAAACAAAATTGTAATATTTTTCACGATATCTTTGGATTAAAAACTTACATTTGTCAACGACAACCCTGTCTTAAAGGAAGGTAGTAAGGAAAAGGTAGTGAAGTTCAGTTAGTTGATTCGTTGACGTCTTGGAAGAAGGTTCCTATGTTCCTACCTACTCGTTGCTTTCAATAAAATTCATTTATTTGTAAAGTTTAGTTTCTTTATTTTGTTATTTTATCCGGAACATACTGACAGAATCAGAAGTGGGATCCCTAACAGTTCTCCAACGGCAAACCGAAATATAATTTGTTAATAAAATCAGAATTTTCTGCGCATCGGGAAAAAATTTATTCAAGCGCAAAGCTTCTAAAACTGAACGCGGGACAACGAAAGAAACGAACAACGTAAGCAACAACGAAGGAACCGAACAAACGAAAGAGATAGACTCTAGTCACGCCAACGAAACGTTAAAAGAGGAGAAAAAAACAACACAACAAATAAACGCAACAACGTAGTAACGAAAACAACGAAAGTTACAAACGAGTCTCGCGACGATTAACTTGGAAATCAATCAAACGATCCGTTAGTCGGTTTTATTTTTTGGATAGCGAGCACAACGGCTCACGAGAAATAGAAAAACGAAAAATGATTAAATTTGAAAGTTTAAGAGTCGCGCAATTAAATTGCTTATTGCAGGCAAAGAATTTACCAAAAACTGGCAATAAATCGCAAAAAGTTGCGAAATTGACAGAAATTTACGGCATCGACGAAGTGGCTTCCGACGAATTAGAGTCTTGTGAGATAGCGGCGGCCGCATCATGGCAGACGCAGATGGACGAATTGAAATATTCCATGGCAAGTCTAGCTGAGATGGTAGGTGAGTTGGCCGAAAGTATTAAGCAAAACAGTCCAAGTGGCCCACGACAACCTCCGAATGCAAACAATCAAGGTGGTCATCATCAACCAGCAGAGCCGCACTCAAGCTTGCCACATTCAGTCCCAGCAGGATCCACAATTTCAACACACGTATCGACACCTTCGCAATTGTGTCTCTCGAACAATACCCGCGATGTGATTGGCATACTACCCGATTTCGACCCATTGAAACGCACGTTGTCGTCGCAACAATTCATCGACAAAATCGAAATGCTCAGGGCGTTATACTCTTGGAGTGATGAGACGATACTCTTCGCCGTACAACACAAGCTGAAGGGAATAGCGAAGGACTGGATCGACGCGCTCCCAGTTTTCCAAACCTGGTCGCAATTCACTAGCGCTCTCCTCAGAGATTTTCCCAGTTCCATCAATGTAGCAGATGTTCATCGTGAACTCATGAAGCGCAGACGAAAGCATGGTGAGTCCATTGTCGAGTTTTACTACACGATTCTTACAATTGGCAGGTGAGGAATGTTGGATGACTTGTCGATTGTGTCATACATAATCAATGGCCTTAACGATATCAACGTCTCTAGGACACTGTTAGCGATGAACTTTCAATCGTGCAACGACCTGTTGAAGTCGTTGGAGAGTTTGTCAACGGATTCAGCCATTGCCAGCGGTTCAAGACCAACAGCATACCCACCTGGTGGAGTGACCGAACGAGTTTCCGATACGGTTAAGTCTGGCAACGGTCAACGCAACATAAAATGTTTCAATTGTAACGAGATGGGACATATATCATCGAAATGTCCCCAACCTCAAAAGAAAGTACGATGCTCCGCTTGTAATAAAATTGGTCATGAGGCAAAGAATTGTCGCTCAAGCAAGAACTCAGTCAACCAAGTCGAACAAAACGAGTCGGTGTCGGAATTTATTCCACCGGTTATGAAAGACGTTGTTTTGTCTGGACGCAAATTGTCCGCATTTGTCGACACGGGAAGCGACCACTCATTGATCAATGAGTCGACATCACCGAAAGGAATTACTCGCAGGGAGTCAGTCAAACAGTTCAAAGGCTTTGGAGGATCCGTTGTCGAATCCAAAGAAGTCGTCGACGTTGAGCTTCTGATGGACAACAAAGAACTGCACGTATCGTTCCAAATCGTGCCAGATGAGTTCTTACCCCAAGGCATCCTTCTGGGTCGTGATGTATTGTGCCGAACAGGCCATAGAATGATACTTGAAGGAGGAGTTCTACAGATTCAATCGCAAGGCTCAGAGTCTCCTCGTATTGGTTCGCAGCTGGATGAGACTCAACGAGAAAGGGTTCGGGACGTAATTTCCGAGTTTGACGACTGCTTCGGAGAAGACCTCTCTCAATTAGGTCGATGCAATACGACCATGATGGAGATCGAGGTGACGACAAGGAATCCAATCGTCGGGAAAAGGTACCAAGTTCCGTTTGCCCTAAGAGAGAAATTGTCGGCAATCATCGAAAACCTTCTGAAACATAACATCATCCGACCAAGCAAGTCACATCACGCCGCATCAGTGGTCCTAGTCCAGAAGTCAAACGGAGAGAGTCGAATGTGCATCGACTACCGAGCCCTCAACGCAGTCACCGTAAAGAAGCACTGTATAATGCCAGTGGTGGAGGAACAGCTGTCCCAGTTGGCTGGTAATAGATTCTTTTCGACACTTGATATGACAGCGGGGTATTATCAAATCCCATTGAAGGAAGAATGTAAGGAGCTCACGGCATTCCTCACGCCAGATGGACTATTTGAGCACAACGTGATGCCATTCGGTTTGGTGAACGCCCCAATGGTCTTCCAGGAAGCTGTCAGAGACATCGTGAAGAACCTAACTCATCGGAAAAACGTTGTGAATTACGTCGACGAACTCATCATAACTTCGAACACTTTCGACGAAGGCCTGTCGGCCTTACAAGAGGTATTCCAAGCACTGAAACGGGCTGGATGTACACTGAGACCTTCAAAGTGCTGTATTATGGCGACGACAGTGGATTTTCTTGGGCATATAATTGGACCAGACGGCATACGGCCAGGATTAAACAAAACGAAATGCATCCGTGAATTCCCGCAGCCCAAATCAGCAACCGAAGTACGTCAGTTTCTAGGTGTCACTGGCTTCTTTAGAAAATTTGTTCCCGAGTACTCCTACATCGCTCAACCGCTTACCAAGCTTCTGAAGAAGGAAACCACTTTCCGTTGGGAACAGCAACAACACGAAGCATTTGAACGTTTGAAGTCGTTGATCACTGAAGGACCAGTTCTTACTCCCTTTGATGGAACCAAACAACACGAGGTACACACGGACGCATGTTCCATCGGACTTTCCGGAATTTTGATGCAACATGAGACAAATGGAGTCAAACCGGTATCGTATTTCAGTCGACAATGCAGCGAGTCAGAGAAAAAGTTTGCCAGTCACGAGTTGGAGATACTAGCCATTGTTGAAACGTTGGAGCGCTTCCGTATGTATTTGCTTGGTACGAAGTTCAAAGTCATCACTGATTGCAATGCAATTGTCACCACGAAAGCAACGACTCCCTTGCCGCCACGTATAGCAAGATGGTGGTTAAGGTTACAAGAATTCGATTTCGAGTGTATACACCGTCCTGGTATACGAATGCAGCACGTCGACGGTATGAGTCGGTCACCAACATTGCCATCACCATCGCAAGAGATAACAACCGTTGCTGACAAAATCTTGAAAATCTCCACCATTGATGACGATTGGATAATGAGCATGCAAATCCAAGACAAGAAATTGGCACACATCATAACAAGCCTAAGAGAGAAGACATCACCAGAGGAGCCTACGTTGAAGCAACTTCAAGAAGACTACAAGATACAGTATGGGCGCTTGCATCGGAAAGTCGAAGGAAAGTATAAGCTCGTTATTCCGGAACTGGTAAGATGGCGAATCGTAAGAGCATGCCACGATGAAGCTGGACACTTCGGGATTGAGAAGACAATCCAACGCATAAATAAACACTTCTGGTTTCCCAGAGTAAGAAGGTATGTCAAATCTTACATCGCTGCATGTCCAGAATGTTGTCTTTACAAAGCCAAAGGTGGCAAGACCGAAAGTCAGCTTTATGTCATCGACGTTTTACCAATCCCATTTCGAAGCATCAACATCGATCACTTGGGACCGTTTCCGAGAAGCAAACGAGGTAATTTGTATATAATTGCCGTAGTATGTTCTTTCAGCAAGTACGTCATACTCAAAGCTGTGAAGAACACCAAGACAGCACCAGTTATCAGTTTTCTGAATGAGATCATGTCAATTTTTGGTCAACCGCTACAAATCACATCAGATAGAGGTACTGCTTACACGGCCCGTAACTTCACCGAATTTGTCAACCAGCACGGAATACAGCACGTTAAAACAGCTGTTCGCACCCCAAGAGCGAACGGACAGGTGGAAAGGGTGAACAAAACCCTTCTTGCAACTTTGAAGTGTTCCACGACCAACGATAACAATTGGGATTCGGCGCTATCAAGCATCCAATGGAATCTGAATTCGCAAGCAAACGCAACCACAAAATATAGCCCAAATGAACTCGTGTTTAACTTCAATCCGAATGACGTCAGTACAAACCGGCTAATCCAAGCAATGCAAGCATATGAATCACCAGACGAATCCGAAGATGTCATGACGAAGAGGCAAATCGCAGCATCCAACATCCAAACCGATGGAAAGAACGATACGACAAACGTCACCAGAAGCCGTACAAGTATTCGGAAGGAGATCTCGTTGTCATGGATTATGTACCACAAGCTACGGGACATTCGCACAAACTTGATCCAAAGTACCAAGGTCCCTACATAGTATCAAAGGTGTTGGATCGAGACAGGTACATCGTCGAAGACTTACCCGATCATCAGTTGAAACAAAAGCGCTACAGCAACGTTATATCCAGCGACCATCTGAAACCATGGTGTAGACTTAGCCCAGACTTGGATACAACCAGCATCGAATCGGGTCAGGAAGATTCGTCCGGAGAAGACGAAATGTCAGGAGAGGCCGAGCTGTCAACGACAACCCTGTCTTAAAGGAAGGTAGTAAGGAAAAGGTAGTGAAGTTCAGTTAGTTGATTCGTTGACGTCTTGGAAGAAGGTTCCTATGTTCCTACCTACTCGTTGCTTTCAATAAAATTCATTTATTTGTAAAGTTTAGTTTCTTTATTTTGTTATTTTATCCGGAACATACTGACACATTTTTCTATTCTGTTTTTTTTTTAATACACCTGATTCCAAAGATTTCAATCTTTTGCCCATTTTTTACAAGCTCCGATGAAAAAAACTGTTCGTACAAAAAACTGTCTAACTTTCTACTCATTCGGGGCTATAGTGATGTGACTTTTCACGAACTCCGAATTTCGTAGCTAATACTTTTATTACGATGGGATCTATGAGATACTTATTTTGGGGATTCGTAGTACGAATCTACAGGGTGACGCACCAATTGTGCTACAGTAAGAAATTCAAATAATTTTTTTTTAATCGATGTATTTCATTTTTTATTTTTTATTGGTTAGAAAATTAAATTTTATTTTAAATAGTTAGTTGTTTTTAAAGATTATAGACCGCAAATGATCTCCACGCTCTCCCACGCATATGCGGCACCTGGTCAAAAAATTATTCATTGCGGTCTGAAGAGTTGAAGTTGGGATCGCCTCAATTATTGTCGTTATGGACTGCTTTAATTCAGTTAAATTCCTGGGCTTCGTTTTATACACATCTTGCTTGACATAACCCCATAAAAAGAAGTCTGGTGCAGTCAGGTCAGGTGACCTTGGGGCCCAGCGAAGAGTGGAGTTCCTAGAAATTATTTTTTTTGCGAATTTTTTGTTTAGCTCCGCCATAACTGGTCTGGCTATATGTGCAGTTTCTCCATCTTTCTGAAACCAAACGCTGTTGAATGGTATACGTCTTCGGCGCAGTTCTGGGTAAAAAAAACTCCTTCAACATCTTTAAATAACGGTCCCCATTGACAGTAACGATTACACCGTTTTCTTCAAAGAAGTACGGCCCGACAATACACCTTGATGAAACTGCGCACCACACAGTGACTCGTTCTGGGTGCAGTTCCGTCTCATGGAGCATTTCTGCAATTTTGCTTGTTTACATTGCCGTTAAGATCAAAATGGGCCTCATCAGACATGAACAAACAATTGATCAATGTGTTGTCTTCTTCGGCCATTGATATCATTTTTTGGCAAAATTCCAGGCGAACAGGCAAATCCTGAGGGTTTAACTTGCTAGTAATTTGGACTTTGTACGGAAACAAGTTTAAATCGTCATGAAGTATTCGTTGTAATGACCGTCTACTAATTCCAATTTGCCCCGATAAGTTTCGGGTCGAAACGCTCGGATTGGCCTGTATTGCAGACAGGCCCGTAGCCAGAGTTGAATTCAACGTAGGGCAACAGTCATATCAGGTAGGGCATTGGTAAATTTTCTATTAGTGCTCATGTCCGTTAGGTTCACAATGGTAAAATGAAAAACATAAACGTTTTCAGGTTAACATATTTCATTATTATTTCTCCAAATATAGACCGGCCGCTGGATGGAGTTGAGTGTGCATTCTGTGAATGATTTTGAACTCCGAAAAGCTTGCAGATTTTGATTCCGGATGTTGCCAGAAGATTTGTTGGTCCAATTTTTTTAGATATCAGGTAGATAGATAGAACAAATTATTTCAATGTTTTATTAAGTTGCAATATCTGACGCTTTCTTATAATATAAAACTCTTATCTCTAACTCTATCGTTAAAAATAAGAATAAGAATTGTTAACAAAAAAAAAATTATTTAAAATTATTGTAATAAAAATGCAAGTTTGAACATAAATCATAAAATAAAACAAATAATTACTTATTTACTTAAGGTAGCGTTACAGTCCATTGTGGACTTGGGCCTGAACCAACAGTTATGCACTACAAGTTGATTTAGGTTTTCTTCCAATTGGGTGCGCCACCTGAGTCACAGTCTTGCTCCTTGTTTTACTTCTACGCCCCTCTAGAATAGTGTCGAAGGCTTTCCGGGCCGGAGCAATGGTGTCCATCCGCGCTCTACATGATCGAGCCATCTGTGTCTCTGGACCTTGACCCTTCTGGCTAGGTCCGTGTCTTTGTACAACCCGTAAAGTTTGCTGTTGAATCTTCTTCTCCACATCAACGCACACGGACACACAGCCTTAGGCACATTCATCCGATTTTGTCAAGATCCATGCTTCTGCACCATATAGCAGGACTGGAGTACTGAGGGTGTTATTGTTTTTTTCTCAATTACTTTCCTAGGCCAAAGAAGCAGCGATTAGCAAGTTATTTTTCGTCTGATCTCGGCGCTGGTTTTATTGCCCGTGTTAATAACGGAGCCCAGGTAGATAAAGTCCTCTGCTGCCTCGAAGATGTATGCGTTTATTGTGACGTTCTGTCCGAGCCGTCGCGTCGTTGTGTCGGTGTTGGATGTCCTTCCTCGAAGACAGCATATACCTCGTTTTGCCCTTAACCCATTTTTCCGCTTGTACCTCAATTCTCACAAAGGCGCAATTGACATCACGCCGTGTTCTTTCTTTTATATCAATATCATCGGCATGCGCAAGAAGTTGAACAGATAGTTGGAAGATAGCGACTCTGGTGTTGACGGTAGAATTTTGTATTCTCTATTTCAATCACGATGTTTAAGAAATAGCATGATAGTTCATCGATTTGGCTGAAACCTTTTTTGACATCGAATGATTCCGAGAGCTCGTTGCCAAATTTTATGAAACAACGTGAGTTCTCCATAGTCATTATGGACAAGAAAACGACCTTAGCAAGGATGCCAAAACTAGACATAGCTTTATACAGTTCGTCTCTATATGTGAATTAAGAAATGCTTTAAAAGCTGCAATGTTGGAGTCTTTACAAAAAGCTCTAAGAAATTTAGGAAATCCACACCTAAGCGTTGAACAGTTAATAGAATTAGAAACCACTAGCATCTTTCTGTTCTCAAGGAAAATATTAATAAAACTTTCATTATAACAATTTTAAACAATTCTTGTTTTTATTTTTAACGTGTTTGTATATTTTTCATCAGATATTGCAACTTAATAAAACATTGAGAGAATCTGATCGGTCTATCTACCTGATATCTTAAAAAAAAAAAACTGGACCAACAAATCTTTCCGCAACATCCGGAATCAAAATCTGCAAGCTTTTCTGATTTCACAACCATTCACAGAATGCGGTCCTCACTTTTGCACACTCAACTTCCCATAGCACCTGCATAGCTATCTGTGTTGGGCAAAATTTAATTGCAAGGTACAATTAAAAATAACAATTAATTAATTGTTAATTGTAATATAACAATTAACAATTAATTAATTGTTAATTGTGACTTTACAATTAACAATTAATTAATTGTTAATTGTAAGTTTTCCAATTAACAATTAATCAATTGTTAATTGTTCTTGCAAATAAAAAATAAATAAAATAAATAGAGCGGCGCGACAGCTCTTGAAGAGCCAAGGCCTAAGTGACTTACTCCCATCAACAATTCTCTGGGTGCGTCTGAAGAATTGAGGGGACCAACAATTTAACGCCGATTCCGAGCGGAAAAGTTGAGAATCACTTTTTCATGACAGATTGATACTCTTGGAAGTTTTGTCAGTTCTTCGCAAGAGGCAGTGCCCGTGAAAAATGAAATAAAAACTATGGGCATTAGTAGGACTCGAACCCACGACGACGTTCTGCTTAGCAGCACCTAACCACTAATCCACGGATATTCTTGCAAATAAACTTTATAATAATATAAGGAGGAAGAAGGAGTAGCTCCAAGCTGCGCTAAAACTATATTTTAGGTGAGATGTGATACGAGAAAGACAGAGACAGAAGTAACGTACGTGGCTTTGAGTTTGAGCGAGAACGTGACAAGTGGCAATAAAAGGGAACATAATATGAGAGTGTAGAGTTAAATATGATAATTAATTGTTATTTTTAATTGCTTCTTAAAACAATTAAAAATATTAATTGCAATATTTTAATTGTGTCTCGCAATTGACATGCGTTAATTTAAATAAATTAATTGTAATATGCAATTAACAGATTAATTGCAATTAAAATTAATTGCAATTACATTAATTGCAATTACTTTTTCAATCAATTACTAAGATAATTAAAATATTAATTAATTAATGTCCAACACTGATAGCTATGTACAAAATAAAAACAAGTTAATATACGAAAAGTGATAAAATATTATAAGAATTTCTAAATTGAATTTTCCGATTGTTCATTTTATTTAACATTCGAAGGACTTCTATGAGATCAATTGATTAAGTTCTTTTTTTCAAACGCTAGAAATACATTCTCTCATGTCCCATTGACATCCTTTGAGGCCTATTGATGGCAGTTAGAATTGAAAATTTGGATTCACATACTGCTCTGCCAAATCCTAAAGTCCCTACAGACGCAAACAGCTCGTAAGTATTCTTAAACGCCTTTTGGTGCCCGTATAAGATCTGCATTTGGTTTTCGGATTTATCTTCTAGTTAACTCAAATAATTTTTTACCACAGAAGCCTCTACCCTTACTGGATTTGTTAGACCTGAAAAGTTAGTTGATATTTTTCATTTTTTTCGATATGAACGAACTAGAATCCCTGTACTGATGCGAAACTAAAAGAATAAAGTGTTTATATTAAGTTAAGTTTATAAGACGAAAAATTTTATCAGTTGAACATAATAATGATTCATTTATAATTCATTCAATCTGATGAAAGAGTTACTTTTTCAAATTGTAGGTACATTATCGGTTTGCATTTTTTGTTAAATACTACAGAGGATCAATTTAAAAGTATATGCGCTGAAATCATTAGCTTTTAATGAAATATAAACTTCAAATTTTAAAATTTGAAGAGACACAACTAAATACTCTCTAGTTACTTTATCGATAGTATTTTTAAGACTTTCAATGAAATTTACATGACCATTTTTAAAAAGGATAAGCAGGACACAAAGTTTATCTTGAATTTAAATATGTACCTTAAATTTTCAAAAAGTTCACTTTTATAGAACCTTTTTCCTAAACACACATGATATTTTTGAAGGTAGGGCATTTACAAGGCAAGCTGGAAAAATGTTGGAAGGTAGGCCATTTTCAGAAGAAGTGAATACCTTTAGTAGGGCATTTTTGGGTAAGGTATATAAAGCTGGATAATTTTTGAATGTATACGGTTGTTTTGTAAGCAGGACATTTTTGTTAGTAGATAATTTTTGAAGGTAGGGCTGTTCTCAGTTTCTGAAGGTAGGGCATTTTAAATTTAAGGTAGGGCATTGCCCTACTTTGCCCCCCTCTGGCTACGGCCATGATTGCAGATGCTACTGTTGCGATTGTATCCTGAACCCGAACATTGGCATCTCGATGGTACGGCTTTCGTGCGATGCTTCCAGATTCGGCAAGCATGTTTACAAACCTCATAATGGTCCATCTACTCGGGGGATTACCGCCAAACTCCCACCAACATTCCCTTTGGACGGAAATGACGGACTGCAAAGCATGGTACCGTTGCACTATCCAAATTCTTTTCTCCGTATCCCAAGCATCCATTTTTATAAATCTAAATAGTAACCTACAAAAAAAAAATAAGCCGATTACTCACACAGAAAAAAAGTTATTACGTTTTATTTTTGTAACACGATTCGTGCGCCACCCTGTACTACGTCGGGGCCTGTGATAAGGGTGACTCAGTAGTTTTTTTTTATAGCATTTTCAAAAAAAAAGAAGTTATTTTGCGGACCCTTTATATGACAACGTTAAGAATGTGACCTACAGAATATGTTCCCAAAGGTTCTGCAAATGTTAATTTATCTAATCGCAGAAAGTATTCTGATACCTCTTCTGCCTAGTATATGAAATTTATTTGCTTGGATTGGATAGTAATAATATTTCAGCTGTTATCAAACTTTCGTTTGATAAATAAAGAAACAATCGCTGTCGATTGATTACTAATTCCATATTTATCTTATCTTTTTCAACTGATAACAATATAAAAACTGAGTTGTAAGTGCTAATAATAAAAACAGGTATGGGAATACGCAGTTCATTATCAGGAGAGTCACGGATAGTCGTTCTTTTGTCTTTTTACTCAACGTTTAGCTTATTTCGGGATAATACCATCATTCATGATCGTTTTTTTCTGTAATGAAAGGAATTTGGTGAAATAAAGTCTCTAAAACTGCAAATCTAAGACTGTTAAACAAAACTGATATAGAAGTTTCCCAAAAATTATTGTTAAAACTCATTAGGAGTACTATTCACGGAATTTACAAATATTAAAATGGATAATAAATATTTTGTTTTGGTAAGTTGTGTTTCTGGGTTTCTATTTACCAAGCTTTCAATGCTTTCTATCAAAACGAAAGATAAGCGAACGTAAAGGAACCTTAATCTTTACCTTATGCCTCACAAATAAAAAATAGATATCAAAAATGTTTTGTGGGAAACCGATGTAGAAAGTGCCATATTACAGGAAATAGAAAACAATTTTGAGCATTTGCTTGTGTTTTTGAAAGATTTACATAGAAATGACAGTAATGATTGAGAAAAATAAGAACAATCTTACTCCTTTTAAAAAGGGTCCGCCAAATAACTTTATTTGTTTTGAAAAGGCTATAAGAAAAAACTACTGAATATTTTCGCAAATTTCTTTTTTATTATTGAAAGTACAATCCTTTCGGTTAATAATTTCATTCGAATGGCTGCCTCGGCTGGCCATGCAGTAGCCTACACGATCGGTCACCAAACAGTGACTCGTTTTGGGTGTATCGGCTTTTCAATGTATACGTGCGGGTTTTCTATACCCCAAATGTGACAATTTTGCTTGTTTACATACCCGCCAAGATCAAAATGAGCTTCATCTGAAAAGATGATTTTTTTTTTGCAAAATTGGCATCTTCTCTAAGTCGATCGCAGGCCCACTTAGCGAAGCGAAAACGCATTGGATGGTCAGTTGGCTTCAACTCCTGAACCAATTGGATCTTGTATGATGGCATACCTACCAAGGTCTTTATGCAAAATTCGTCTCAATGATGTCTCCGAAATGTTCAGTTGTTGAGAACGACGGTGAATTGATGTTGATGGCGCTTCACGCACACTTTCTGCCATAGCAGCAATATTCTCGTGTGTACGCACTGTTTTTGGCTTTTCACGCTTTGGTTTATCCATGACGATGCCAGTTTCTTTCACTTTTTTCACAATATAACGAACATACGGAGCTGACGGTGCTTCTCTTCTTCCAAAATCCGTACGCAATTTCCGCACACATTCTGCAACATTACCATGATTCCATGATTTTCAAAGTAATTTCGCAATATTTCCCAGCGTTGTTCAAGCGTATACACAACCATATTCGTTCAGCTTCAGGGGAAGGATAAAACTATTTATCTGTCAAATCAGACATGAGCTAAGTTTTACCATTCACGAAATAAGCACTAGTTGAGAAAAAAAAACTTAGATGGCGGACTCTTTACTAGGGATTAATAATTTTCTTGCTATCTCAACAAAGTCAAACCAAAGATCAGCTAGTAGCGGCCACAAAAAACACGAATATAATGTCGTCGTTTTCAATTGGTCTTTTTTGACGTTTCTTCTTCTACCTCCAATGGAACGGGTTATGATGTATGGTGTCATTCTTCGGACGATTCTGTTTTCAAAACAGAAGAGTTTTGCTCTTCTCAGAAGCATTCCATCTGTCAAAGTCAGTCCAATGGAATGGTTTCAGAAGACTTCTGGACTCTTCCGAATGCTTCTGGACGACCAATAGAGTAAGATCCCAGAGCAATCAGACATAACTTATTTTCACACGGATGAAACCTGAAGTTTGCAGTAGCGTCTCGTGTGCCTTGAATACCTACCCGCTTTGTGGAACTTGCCGAGTGACACCTGGGCAGGTACCAGGTGAGAAAGGTCACTAAAAATAAGTTTTATCTTACTTATTTTCACATGGCTGATTTTTATATATGTCATGAAGAATATTATTTTAAAGTAATATCCTAAGTGTCAGACACTTTTGGTGGACCAGAGCTTTTGTCAGACGCTTTAAAGTTGCAAAAATAGTGGAGTCAAAGAAGCTCATAAAAGGGCGTTTTCAGAAAGTCCTCAGAAACAGGTCGGATTTGGAAAAAAGAAATGCTTGTTTTTTATATTATTTAAAATCAGGAACATTTCATTTGGGGGAAATAATTGCTTATATTGTTTAAACAATTTTTATATTGTTTATAAAGTGTGATCCACTAACGATGTTTTTGGTAATTGGAGTGTATAGGTTGCATTAAGAAAAGAAAAAAATCATATAGAAGGGGGGTCTATTGTCCCCCGTTTAGCCGAGAGGGGCGATCTTATAACAAAAAGACCCTATTTTTCAAAAAAAAAATTAAAAATCCACGGCTTTGTCCAAAATGCCGTGTTATACCTTCTTGCAAAGCTAAAAAATGCTTCTTTCATTTCGCATTTAAATAAAACTGTTTTTAGGAATAGTTTTCGAAAAATTCATCTTCAGAAACAAAATATCGAAATTTTCAACTTTTTTGTTTACTTTTGAAGTATTTTTTTTCAAATCTTTGTGGACACTTTTGGGTAACTAGCACTATCCAAGTCAAAACATACGTAGCAGAAGGAGAACTTTTTTCAACGCAGTGCTAAAAGAAACTGCTACTGCTATTGAGTCCGTAGTTCTTTTTTAGTTTGACATTCCGAGATTGAGATTGAGATCCGCTTCTTCTATGAAAATGTTGTTCCACAGTACGTTTGCTTAGTTTTCAAGAAATGAATGCATGATCTTAATAATGACTCCTTAATTCTTTCGAAAATCAAAAAGTTTGACTATTGTTTGTTTGAGATCTGCTTAGTTTGATAAACCAACAATCGCAACTCATTGCAAAGGGTTGCATTTGAGATTATGACAAAATGTAACAATAAGCTTAAAAGCAACGCAAGCGATATAACAGTATTACGTATTACAATGGCATTTTCAACTGAAAATCCGAATCGTAACTATTTTACAGAATAACAATGCGTTGCAGAACGTCATTATGACGTAATTTTCGTTACGAATTGTAACTTATTGTGCGTCAGAACGAGAAGTAGGAAGTTGACGATAGTTGTGGCCGTGTGCGAATCGCGTTTTAACAACGTCTGGTTTAATTTTGACACTACAATATGGGTCTGGTTAAATTTAACCAACATTTTAACGCAATTCGCACACGGTCTAACTATAGTTGAATATTGTTATTAACAGAACGCACATCTCTTTAAAGGCTGAATTACAACGACGCTTCAGCTTCGGCTTCGCCTGACGTTTATAGTTCAGCCATAGGAATTTAATGCATGGTTTGGAGCAGCGTAACCACTTGAAAAAAAAAAGGAAGCGAAGTAAATTTGGGAATAAAGCGAAGTAGATTGAGAAAAAGCGAAAAAGATTTTAAAATAGTGTATTTTATATTGACCATGAATACATAGACAGATCTACAATTAGAGCCGTGTGAATTGTGTTAAAATGTGTATACAAACTTGACTTTCCATTTAATTTTGACACAACATGGCGGATATGATGTGTTAAAATTTAACTAGCAAGCTAAAATATGACACTAGTGCTTAAATTTAACCAACATTCTAACCCAAGTTGCACACGGCGTAAAATATTAAACATAATTACTTAATATAATTACGTAACTCATACTTTGCGTATATGTATGGGTTGACATTTCGTGTTTGTAAAGTGTGTCCGCTTATTGTTCGTGTATAAGGATAGAAACTTATCGATTATCTATTTTCTTGATGAAAATAAGAGAACTGTAGGCATAAAATTTCTACTACATTCTTGATGGTGCGAAGTGGGGATAGATATTCAAAGTTTTTCAAAAATCGAAATAGACTACTTCGAAAGGAGTAAAGTGGCAAATCTATTTGATGATGATGGAGGGAGAACTGTCATTCAAAGCAAACGTGAAGCGGGTGCATCGTAACGCAGACGAAGCCGAAGCTGAAGCGTGTTTGTGTTTTAGCCTTTAAGCTTCGACCTCACGTCTCGTTCGTAATAATACGTAACGTGACTCCAAACACAAGCTCTGGTTGCTGGTACAAATATGCTCAACATTTGCTTTGTCTGACAGCTCAACAGCTGTTAAAAAAAGTAAAAAACAAGTGAGAAGAAGATGGTGGAGGGAGAACTGTCGTTTAAAGCAAACTTGAAGCGGGTGCATCGTATCGCAGACGAAGTCGAAGCGTGTTTGTATTTCAGCCTTAATAAAATTTAAAAGACCGTAACTATACCTTGCGGAGAACCGAGAATTACGTTCCACGTTCCACCCCAATATTTTTGTTTAAATTGACTTTGAGATACCAATGACATTTTATTTCAATTGGAACTTAACTTTTACCTTTGTTCTCGTTTAATTTTTGACATCATGAAAAATATCATAACTTGTTATATGTGTACTGTTTTTACAGTATGCAGCCGATAAAAAACAAAAATGAAAGCCAATTTCTTTGACAATTTATTATTTTCATCGTCATTTAACAAAATTTGAAGGCACTTCACCTAAATAGAAACTTGGACATCAGCTTCTAACCATGGGGATGTAGCTCAGTGGTAGAGCGCTCGCTTCGCATGTGAGAAGTCCCGGGTTCAAACCCCGGCATCTCCATTCTGACAATAGTTTTTTTTTTTACTTCATATCATTCCAAGTAAGTCATTTTATATTTCCCAGGTTTTGTTTCTGACAATGATATGCCTGCAAGCATCCCTTGCCCAACACGAAGATATCCCTTACCAAGATGTAGAACACATTTGTGAAACATGCACTTGTATGAATGCACAGGACTCAGATAAGAAACACCACCAACTCTTGGATTGTTCATTTAAGAATTTCAATCACATTCTTCCAAGGTGGCCCAAAGAGTTTGGTTCCAATCATCAAGGTGAATATAGTTCAATATTCAAACAAAACTTTTATAACCAAACTTTATTTTGACAGGCCAAACAATAGTTGCAACATTTTCTGGCAACAAAATTGCACTTCTGCAACAACTGCCAGCGACAAACGGATCAATATCATTTAGTTGCAGGCATTGCAACATAAAAATCATTCAAGCTCCAACATTTATGGATGTTCCGAATATTGTTCATTTGGATTTAAGTTGGAACATACTCACTTCGGATGCATTGACCCCCGACATTTTCCGAGGGCCATACAAAAATACAGGTTACGAACCGATTCAGCTGCGTGATTTGGATTTGAGTCATAATAATATAAGATATTTGGAAAAACTCATGTTCGAGCACACGCCACATATCGAAAAACTGAATTTGGGGTACAATAGTTTGCAATTATTTGATAGAGCAACTGTAACGGCGATTTCGACGGCAACTACTTTACAGGTGAGTTAAGCTAAAATTGTATATTCTTCTTGTAAGCATTTTCAATCGTTTTGCTTTGCAACAAAAGGGATGTTGAATTTTGTAAATATGTATCCCAATTCACACTAGGCCGTAGGTGGATTGGGTAAAAATGTGTATTGAAACTTTGACGTTTGGTTAAAACTTGACACAAGCGTGGTTAATAAAACTGGTGGAACAGGTTAAATGGGTTAAAATTCTGACGTTTCTTTTTCCCATGAATGATAAGGAAGTTTGCCTCTGTTGTGTTCTGTTCTTCTCCGTTTTATTTAGTTCCCATTTGATACCATTTTTAACAAAACGTCAAATTTTAATCAATCGCCAGGTTTTGATACACATTTTAACGCTAAGTTGAAATAAAGCTCGTTTCTTCTAGACGGTGTGTGGATTGCGTTAAAATTTGACGTCTGGTAAGCGTCACTCAATGTGACAACAATTGCGTTTGGACTTACAGCCCGATTCTCCCCATCATCACTGATACCTAACAAGTCATAAGAAGAGGTGAAATTGATTTTGTGACTTTTTCGTATTCTCCCCCAAAGTCACAACTTGTGAGAGTAACAAAAACAATCGAAATTGTGATCTAGTTCAGAGCAGGTCATAACTAGCAAATTATTTGAGATTTTACATTTTGATTTATGAGTATGAATGAATATAGTGAAAAAAAGGAAGGAAAGAGAAAAGACATACGCTCTTTGTATTTTTTCTTCATTCTTTTTCTTTGTTAACAACTGATAACGATCATTGCTCATCGCTTTTGAAATTACACTACAATAATAAAAGCAACCCCCATACACAATCTCTGTTTGCGTTGCCAATATTGACGAAATCGCATCATATGTTGCGTTGACACATATTACAAAGAATCCATTCTGGCAACGCATTTCCATATTTACATTGGCTGTGGTGAGTTTCGTTCTGACTTTAGTTGTGAGGATTAGGGGAGAATCCGACAAATGTTATCGAATCACAACAATCCTCACAAGAAATAGTCACAAGGGCTTATGACTTGTGATTCCTCACAAGGGGGAGAATCAGGCTGTTAGACGTTCTTTTCATTTTTTCCTCTGTGGGTTAGAACCTTTACTTCATATACTGAAGATGACAATTGTAACATGTCGTCGATTTTGACAATTCTTTGACATTGACAAGGAAAATACAAACACGCTTAATGCTGAACACAAAGACGCTTTAGCTTTGGCTTCGCCTGACGTTTACGAGTTCAGCTATAGGAATTCAATGCTTGCTATCACAATAACGCTTCGACCTCACGTTTCGTACGTAACGGCATGTCATTTTGCACTATAAACTTTAGGCATGAAATTACTAAATGAGTTAATCGACGTAGATTTAATAAATATCAAGTAAAATCGAAAAGTTTTTTCTGAGTGAAGTAGATTTCAAGAAATTCTTGGTGGTGCGAAGTAGGAAGTAGATTTTAAAAGTTTTTCAAAAATCGAAGTAGATCTACTTCGAAAGGAGTAAAGTGGAAAAGCTGTTTTTGGAGGTATGATGATGATGGAGGGAGAACTGTAATTCAAAGCAAACTCGAAGCGTTTGCATCGTAACGTAGGCGAAGCTGAAGCTGAAGCGTCTTTGTGATTCAGCCCTCAAGCTTCGTTTTCGTCTTCGTCTACGTTACGTACGAGTTTGTTTTAAATTTGTAGTTATTATTAAAGCAAAACATATTTTAAGATATTAATTATAATTCACTTTATTTTACAGTTAATAATACTACTTAATAACTAGGTTTACAAATTGAAATTATGCCGCGTGACCAACGCTGTCAACCTTCGCTATTCAACTAACTTTTCTTGTATTATCGTATATCGATACATAAACTTAAACAGTTACTTCAAAATATTGGAATTTGGAAAAACGGAACATTTTTGTGGAATGTGATGAAGCGGGCAGTTTGAATTATGTGGATTTTAATTATTGTATGTCTAATGATATTTTGTATTGAGTATACGCTACATATCTTCCCTCCAGGGAAAAAAATTGTTTTTTTTTTTTTTTTTGAGAATTAAAAAAAATAATTATTTCAATACCTCTACTCTATAGTTTGCTTTAGCGAAGTTTTACTGTATGTCGTATGCTGGCTTTAGTCGATCTATTGATATTGTTTGATTTTTTCCGTTTATGTCTAACACGAAGTGTTTTCGACATCTTCTTATTATTTTAAATGGACCTTCGTAAGGTTTTTCTAGTCCGATTTTAACCTTATCAACTCTAACAAATGCAGAATCACACTTGAAAATGTCATCGGGCACATAAGTCCGTGGGCTATTTTGATTCCGAGGCGGTTTAAAGGTAACATGTCGCATTTTATGTCTGAGATTTTGGACTAACGTTGTTGCATCCTTATTATCACGTTCTTCGTTTTTTATAAAAAATTCTCCCGGAACTTTTAACGCTTGTCCATATACAAGATCAGCGGGCGACGCGTTTAAATCTTCTTTATAGGATGTTCGAATACCGAGAAGAACAAAAGGAATATCGTCGTTCCAATTTTGTGTGTTCCCTCGAGATTTAAGAGAGTCTTTCAATTGCCGATGTACCCTCTCTATTATACCGTTGCTTTGCGGGTGGTAACTTGTGGTACGAATCCTTTGACTTCCTAACAGTCGCGATAATTCATCAAACAGTTTCGATTCAAATTGAACACCTCGATCCGTCGTTATTTCTAATGGACAACCGAAACGCGATACATAGCCTTTAACAAAAGCTTTAGCTACTTCGGAAGCAGTACTTGATTTTAGCGGATACGCCTCTGGCCATCTAGTTAGACGATCTATTATAGTAAGAATGTACTGAAAACCATTCGAAGGGGGCAAAGGTCCTACTAAATCCATGTGGATGTGTTCGAACCTGCCTGAAGGTTCATCGACTTTACTAAGCGGGGATTTAATATGCTTGAACACTTTGGATTTTTGACACCCAAGACAACTCTTAGCCCAAAATCCAATATCTATATTTAGACCAGGCCAAAAGTATCTGGATGCACAAAGCTTTCTGCTGGCCCGAGTTCCAGGGTGTGAAACCTCATGCAGTTTTTGAAACGTGGGTTTCCTCATATTTTTAGGTAAGTACGGACGGTTCTGTCCTTTTGAAGTTTCACACCAGACTCTGAGTTGAGTATTAGGAATTGGAACCTGTTCCATTTTCCATTTACTCTTACCGTTTTTTGAAAGCAGTTCTTGAAGCTCTTCATCATTTGTCTGCTGACTTGCAAGATATTTTGCATCTACACCTGAAAGTGTTATACTGCAGCTTTCGCTTGGTCGAGATAAAAAGTCAGCGACAACGTTCGATTTGCCTGATATATGGCAAATATTATTCGTAAACTGAGCAATCAGTTCTAAATGCCTTGTTTGGCGAGGGCTGTAATCTGTTTTAGAGGTTAGGGCTGTCGTTAAGGGCTTGTGGTCTGTATACACCACTATGTCTCGACCTTCAATGAAGTGTTTGAAATTTTTAATGGCTAGATATATGGCTAAAAGCTCTCTATCAAAAGTAGAATATTTGGTCTCGGATAACTTAAGTTTTTTTGAAAAGAATGCAAGGGGTGTCCAACATTTTTTACTAAAATCGAATTGCTGTAGGACAGCCCCC
Source organism: Sphaerophoria taeniata (assembly GCA_943590905.1). Classification (NCBI taxonomy): domain Eukaryota; kingdom Metazoa; phylum Arthropoda; class Insecta; order Diptera; family Syrphidae; genus Sphaerophoria; species Sphaerophoria taeniata. Next base: position 240,858,854 of record OX016540.1, read on the forward strand.
ACTGCGATATTAGAAGAATCGGTTGTAACGTTGAAATTTGAATTTTCCATCGGATGAGCAAGAAGAGTAGCAGATGCTAATGCTTCTTTGGCGTGCTCAAACCCAGTGTTACAATCTTCTGGCCAGTAAAAATCTTTTGGTTTTAGTTTCGGAATAGATTTTTTACTTTTTCTAGATTTTTTGTCTTCGAATGTAGAAAGGTGTGTATAAATTGGAGCTAGAAACTGTGCTAATCGGGGAACAAATCTGTTATAAAAATTAATCATGCCAATAAACTGTTGTGTCTGTGTGATACTAGTAGGTGGTTTGAGGGAAAGTATAGCTTCAACCCGTTCCTTGGAAGGTGAAATTCCATCCTTGTTTATAGCATGTGCTAAAAATACTAAACTTTCTACCCCAAACACACACTTTGAGACGTTAATTTTAATATCATATTCGGTAAATCTTTGAAACAACAGTTCTAAATGATGTTTATGTTCTTCCTCTGAACGACTGGCTACCAATATATCATCTATATACGGAAAAACGAAATCCAAACCTTTGCATACTTGGTTAATAAAACGCTGAAAAGTTTGGGCCGCATTTCTCAGGCCGAATGGCATGCGTAGGAATTCAAACATTCCAAATGGCGTAGTAATAGCTGTTTTGTGTATGTCACTTTTAGCAACAGGTATGTGATGGAAAGCTCTAACTAGGTCTACTTTTGAAAATATTATACAGCCTCTCATTCGCATTCCGAAATCCTGAATATGCGGTATAGGATAGCGATCGGGAATCGTCACTGCGTTGAGACGACGGTAGTCTCCGCATGGTCTCCAATCGTTATTTTCTTTTTTCTTTACTAAATGTAAAGGAGATGACGCTGGGGACGAAGAAGGCTGGCAAATTCCTATACTTAACATATAGTCAAATTCAGTTTTTGCCGATTTAAATTTTGAAACATCTAGTCGACGTGGTCTAGAAAAAGGAAGTTGACCTTTAGTTTCAATTCGATGTTCAATATTGTGTTTAATTGGCAAATTATAATTTGGAGTGGACGTTAGACTAGGATAATTTTTAATTATACTTCCATAATCGTTCGAAAGTTCGAAATGTTTAGGCGTAGGAGCCGGTATTGTCATAAGTTTTTCAAAAGCGCAGACAGTTAAAGAGGTTTTCTTATCCATCAAGCGTTTTGCTTTTAGATCTACCAAAAGATCGAATTTGGATAAAAAATCTGCTCCAACAATCGGATGGGCAATAGATGCTACAAAAAATGGGTGGATGAGCTCTCTTCGCAACCCTAAATCAAGTTTTAACAGCTGAGTTCCGTAAGTACGTATTGTTGTACCATTTGCTGCTGACAAACAAAAGTCTGCGTCGACTTTATTTCGAGGAAAAAAAGTTATTGGAACAGTAGATACATCTGCTCCCGTATCAATTAGAAAAATTAGTTTAGTGTTTTTGCATTTTATAAAAAGTCGGCTTGAGGAAATCGTTTCAACTTGACTGAAAGTGGCCGCATCATTTTCAGTCAAGCTTAATCGTTTTTTTGCTGGCCTTTGCTTTCTTTAAAATTACATGGTTTTCTACAGTTATGAGCCTTTGCTCCAAATCGATAATGGAAATAGCACATTGGATGTTTTGCAACATCACTTGGGCAACGAGTTTCTCTTCTTTTGTGAAAATTATTATTTCGTCGGCGAGATGTACTACGAGACCGGGGAAATGATTTAACCGACGCCGACGCGACTGAAAATTGAAGCTTACTAATTTTATTTTCAATAGCTGTTAATCTATTTGCAATTGGATCGCTAGAAACTGATGAAACATTCAACGGCTTACCGACTTCGAATATTGTATCTGCTGTTTTTAATTGGTTATCTATTTCAGCGTCAGGTGTTGCAGCAAGAATGGATTTTACATACGTGGGTAAACCGTTTAGCCAAATTCGTTTAAGCAAATCATTTGTTACCGCCTTTGAACCGCCTGCAATCGATTGCAGATTTCTAAAATATTGAGATGGAGTGTTATCTCCAATAGCGACACCGTCTAACAATTTTGTTAACCTACGATTTTCACTTTCCGTGTGCCTGCCAACGACAGTTTCTTTAAGTTTGTTGTACTTGCTATCCGCGGGTGGATTGTTTATAACATCTGTGATGGTCATTAATATGTCTTCAGGCAAAGCTGTGAGAGTATGATGATATTTTAAATCATCATTTTTCAAATTATTTATTGCAAATGTAGATTCTGCTAAAGCAAACCATGTAGCAGGGCTAGCATGGCAGAAATTGGGCATTTTTACCCTCGCGATAGTACTTGCGGTATTTCCCGAGCCACTCCCACTCAAACCATCCTTTGTGTCATCACCGTTACCACTATTTACAGACATTTTCAAAATTTTTATTTAAATTTAGAATGTATATATAATTTTAACAATTTAGAAAATTTGTTTTACTACCTACTTAGAATATGAATATAGCTTTAAACTTTAAAACATATGCATGCAATTATGGAGTATATAAGCGCTTACCAAATTCCATTTGAAAATATATATAGGTACCTATGTAAAAGAATAATAAATTAAATCCTAAGTTACAATTTTTTCTTGATTTTCTTTAAATGTGCTGTCTATACTTTATTGGTCACACGTCATTTTGATTGAAAGCATGAAATTTAAGTATGATGATACACGTTGGCTTTTAGGTTATTTTATCAATGCGCTTCTGTCGATATATATATATGTACTCATTTACATGGCTGTCGTCTTTCAAAGTTGATTTTCAATGGTGCAGGCTTCGTTTGACAAGATGGTGAACTTTATGACACGAAATGTTTGATTCTGTTGATATGTCTTGTCTTGTAATTCTTTATGTCCGGTACTTCCAATTGTAAAAATCTTCTTGCAGCTTGGCTTGTCGTCGATGATCAGTGAATAATCATGAAACTCCTCTGGCTTTCTGAACGTTTCACCGCATGGAGCTTATCGTGATGATTTTTATTTTTTGTTGTTGAATTGATGCTTGATCTTGATGTTTAGTATGTATATTGGTTGAGCGTTTTCTTTGGTCTTAGCAATTGTTTTTTTTTTTGGTATTAATTGTAACCAATTGTAGGTATTCACTAATTGTCTCTTTATGAAATCTTTTTGATATTTTTAAATGAAGGTCGATATTATTAATTGTTTTAAAATGTTCATGTATATTGTATACGGTGTAATTAGATTTTATTCGGGGTCACCAATTGTAGTTATTATTAAAGCAAAACATATTTTAAGATATTAATTATAATTCACTTTATTTTACAGTTAATAATACTACTTAATAACTAGGTTTACAAATTGAAATTATGCCGCGTGACCAACGCTGTCAACCTTCGCTATTCAACTAACTTTTCTTGTATTATCGTATATCGATACATAAACTTAAACAGTTACTTCAAAATATTGGAATTTGGAAAAACGGAATATTTTTGTGGAATGTGATGAAGCGGGCAGTTTGAATTATGTGGATTTTAATTATTGTATGTCTAATGATATTTTGTATTGAGTATACGCTACAAATTTCTCCCCCCATCATCATCATCCCTCCAAAAACAAATACATGTTTTTTGTTGACTTTGTTTTTACACCAGTTGAGCTGTCAGACAAGGCAAATGTTCAGCACATTTGAAAAAGAGCTAACAACTCTGTTTGAAGTCAAAATACGTAACATTACGTACGAAACGTGAGGTCATAGCTTCATGGCTGAAACACAAACATGCTTTAATCTCGTCTTTGAGTTTGCTTTGAATGAAATTTCTCCTCCATCATCATCATCCCTCCAAAAACAAACGAATTTGGTTTGTTGAACCTGTTTCACAGATGGTGAGCTGTCAGACAAAGATAATATTCAGCATATTTGAACTAGAGCTTCCGCTTTTAGTCACATTACGTAACATAACATACGAAACGTGGGGTCGAAGCTTTATTGCGAAAGCATGCATTGAATTGATAGGGCGTTTGCTAGCCGATTAGTTTCACGTAACGGATCCGTAAATTGGCATCCAAAAGCACGCGATTCAACGCCGTTTGAGTTTTTGCTGTTTAAATATGCAAAGTCGCCAATCCACGCCTTATTGCCCCAAGACAATAAAACACTTGGAGAACAAGTGGCGGTCAGGCTCATAAGCCAGAAATCAGATTTAAATGGATATTACATTATGAATGTTACGAACTTCAGTCACATAGCAGCACTGGCCACTGAGCCCATATCAGCTGGGACAGAAGAAGACATTTATACAACAGCGAGAGACAAATAGATACATAGAACAGTGGCACAGAGGAGGATACATAGATTTACCTACTTTCTCATGTTATCGTTATCGCATACGTGGCCTCAGATGAAAGAACCTTGAGGAGTCACTTGTTTTGCCATATAAACGTTAATATATAAAAATTTCATGCAATTTCGTTGAGGACTCACTACTTTTGTACCAGTGGAGTGTTTGGCACCGAACTTTGAAGGGTAGTGGTGTAGATAGGTTTTAAGTATTTTGTACAAAATCAATCAAGCCGTTCATGAGATGTGGCCAGAATAGCGTTTAACGGGGTGACGTTGTAGCGCGAAGCGTTGTAGCGCGTAATGCGGTAGCAGGTAGTGGGTAGCTCTTGGGTAGCGGGGTCAAAAGCTTAGCTTTATTATTTGAGGCAGTACGAAATCTGCCGGGTCAGCTAGTATTTTGATAAACTTTAAAAAATTTAAATAAAGTTATTTTTTTTTCTATTTTAATTCCAGTTTCTCGATCTCTCCCACAACAATTTACTGTCCATTCCATCGTCATTGTTTACAAACCTGAAAAACTTAAAAACACTTTTGCTTCAGGGCAACAATCTTAGAAAAATACCGCCCGAGTTGAGTTTTATTGGCAACACATTAGAGTATTTGAATTTTGCGAATAATCCTGTGGACACCTTTTACAAAGTTAACTTCAGCGGGCTCAAAGCTCTTAACACCCTTAACATTAGTTCCATGAATAAACTCACCACAATCTGGAAAGGAGCTTTCAGCCACTTGGAATCGCTGGAATATTTATATGTAAATAATAATCCTTACCTTACATACTTCGGCATCGATGGGCTACTCAACTGTCAAAATCTTACCATGGTAAATATACTTACGAGAATTATAAAAATTATATTTTAACCTTTCCCGATTTGCAGTTAGATATTTCAAATTGCAATCTAGGAACAATCGACATCGACGTTGATCTCTCTAAAAACTTCACTGCCCAATGGCCAAAATTACAATCATTGGAAGTCGTCGGCAATCCGTGGACCTGTGATTGCAAATTGATGAGAATTCTCGAATTTTGTGGCAAGGAAGTGTTCAAAAACAACATTCATGCACGTTGTCATTGGCCATTCGGACTATCTGGCTATCGAATTTCAAATTTGACAGCTGATTTCGTTTGTAATCTTCCTAAGGAATACATTGTGCCAGAGGAAGTAGATCCACCAAAGTTCCTGCGTCCCCAATATATGGTTTCGACGGTTGTCACCATTACTTTAGTTCTCTTTGTGGGTTTGTTGGTTGGATTCGGACTTGTTTTCATACATCGACGACTAAAACGTGATGATTATGGCATGGCACCAATCCGATATACTAGTGTTAGAGTAAGCAATCAGTCCGCCATGTCAGTAACGAAGTAGAATTGGTGAACGAATCAAACAGTTCTGAATGGAGAATTTCACCAAAAAGACACATTTTAATTTTAAGAAAAAAATCAAAACTCAGTGAATTCATTTGAATTTTATAAAGTTTAATAATTTATTAAATAAAAACATTGTTAATAAAATTATTTTTTTTATAAGTAAATATTTTCTTTTATTTTTCTTTTTGTTAATAAATAAAAAAACCATTTTTGTTCTAAGTGCTACCAACAATTTCTTAGTAATTCTTTAATTAATTCAAATTACATTAAGGTTAAGTGAAGTTAACAAAGTTTCGCAGAAACTAAATAAATTAATAATAATTTATGTTTGTGATTTTTTGACATTTAGTTTTTTTTTTTAATTAAGGTAAAAATAATCATAGAAACATTAATGAAATGGCATATGGTACTATCAACATTATAAACATACATAAACATGTTTTTGTTTTAGTGAAAACAGTATTGCCAGCCTAAAAAATAATAAACAAACTTTTGTTTGGGCATGTGCTTAAATAAATATCGAACAAACATTTACAATTTTTTTAATGATAAGATCAACTACAAGAGTTTTGCAAGGACACTTGATATAAAGGTAAACCATTTTTAGAATTATAAGAAATACATATTTACATATAATTGATATTGACAAAATCAAAAAACTTAACAACTACAGTGGCTTGTTTAACCTGTAACATTATTTCAGTATTAGGAAGTTTGAAAAAAAGAAACAAATGACAACATTTTGAGTTGAGTGGTAAGTGCAATCTCTCAATCAGATTAAAGCCTCTGCTCATCCGGTACAAACATAAACATATGAACAATTCTCTGGCAATAAGACAGGTAAGCTCATTAGCGAGTTTCAATAGATATTCAGTGTTGACCGGACTGAATTGAACATGCCGTCAATCACTTAACACCTGAACGCCTATTTAATTAAAAACACAGAAAAGCAAATAAGAGATGAAAAATTTCTTTAGTTTGACAAAATGAGGAGCAAATTTTATCTCATTCTTCTCCGAGTCGTGTTTCATGTCGATGGTGTGCTTGTGGTGCTATTAAACTCCAACACTAAAATTGTTAATGTGGGAAATAGTGGTCCCACCACAAGGGCGCAATATCGCCGTGCCAACGAGAGTACATCCACTCCACCCCTAACATAGCTCACCTCCTTAAGTGACATACATAAAGTCACACACACAAAGTTCTAACTGATCAGTGACACAAAGTTCTCTCCATCGACCTCTTTCTTTGTCATTCTGTTTCATAAAAGTTAGTCGATAAAAGAACGCCAAACATAGCACTTGTTTGCTCAATGCTCATTTTTATTGTAAAGCTAAGTGTACACGATTGCCAGATCTGCAAATATTGCCAGATCTGTCACTGAAAAATTTGTCTCGAATGGCTGACAATCGTGTACACACCAAATTAATTTGCAGACAAATGGTTTGGCTTCTAATTTGCAGACAAATATCTGCCAATTAATTTGTAGATATCTGGCAATCGTTTACACGCAAGCTGACAACCGTGAACACCCCAAATTGATTTGCAGAAAAATTTGTTGATCAATTATTTTGAAGACAAATGAATTTGCAGATGTGGCAATCGTGTGTACACAAAATTCATTGGGAGATCACCAAATTCTACAAACGTCTGACAATGAATAAATTTGCAGATGCCGTTTGAGGAACATTTGCGTATTTATTCATTGGCAGACAAATTTGGCGAAAACTACAAGGTAAATTTTAAGGTGCTTTTTTTCATTTCAAAGAAAATGTATAAAAATTTTAACATTTATTTTCAGATATGGACGTTTTTATTGAAAATGAAAGTGCTGAACATTTTCACGGTCACCGCCGCCTGAAAACTTGCAAAAAAAATTAAGAAATCGTATCGGAAGAGAGTAGAGAAGGAGTGGACCCATGAAGATACGATGAAGCTAATTCAAGAAATTGAGATGAGGCGGAGTTTGTGGGATGTTGGATGTCAAGAATACAAACTGCCAAAAGAATTGTTATGGCAAGAGGTCGCCGTCGCCAAACAATTGTAAAGGCAAGTGGGCTAACTTAAGGATAACATTTAATGCAAACCTTGAAAAACGAAGAAAAAAAAAGTCAGGTCAAGGCACTAGTGAAGCAATACCTATCACCTGGAAATATTTCCATCCAATGTTATTTTTGGAGTCAACTAAGGTTTTAAAATCAACAAAATCATAAATAGTGTTCCGCAACAAAAATTAAAACAGAAAACAAAGAACAAAAAAGTGTCAACGCACGGAAACAAGAACATTGAAAATATAGAAAACAGCAACCAAAGAAAAACAGACCAAGTTATTAAGAATAACCTTGAGTGGTTAGTGGCGAAAGTTTTGTTCAATTTAGTTGTATTCATGTAGACTTTTATAGGCATACTCGATTTCAACCACAGCAGGCGGACCCAATTCTTGGGCCGCCGACGGTAACCTTTTTTTGTTTTGAGGTTAAAAACATATTTTGTGAGGTTATTTTCCTTCCAACTACTTCGGTGGAGAAAAATCAAAAACGATAAATAAGAGCGGAGACAGTGGGCGCGTTCGGGCATACATCAACTATAATCATACAACAAGGCCCATCATACAACGCCATCTATTCGACGACGGCCGTCATACAATAATACCCCACAGACATCATACACCAAGTACCACTAGGTTTTGTTGTATTTATTGAAATAAAAAAATTATAAAATTATTCTGTGTTTGTGTTCGTCATTTAGTATTAAGTTATATTTTAAGTTATTTATTTATTTATTATATTTTTGTTAATTATTAGTTCAAAATTAGTTTTTTTGTTGTTCAGGGCTTATTTTCCCAATGGTTTTTTTTTGTCGTAAATTAGTGTTTTTAAGCATCTCCTTTTTACTTACTTCAGAGAGCTCTGTGAGGTAGGGTTATTTTTGGTCGCGCTTTTCACCTAATTTTGGTTTGTTTTTGCTCATCTGGGTGAAGTCACCGACAAGGTGCCTCAGCTTAAAAAAAAATACAAATTTAACTTTTTTTTGGGAAAAGAGATCCTTTTTTCTTCATTATTTTTAATAGTTAAAACGCAAGTACCAATTATGTGAACCCAAGTTTTTTTTGTTAATTAAAAATTTGTTTCGAGTTAAATTCCGTTTATTTTTGTTGTTGCTTGAACAAGGCAACATGGAATAAGTAGTTTTTTTCCAGGGGTGCCAAAGTGGCTGAAGTTTTGACAGGCGAGGATGTGGTAAGTTGAAACCGATCATCTGCCATCTTGGGGGAATCTAAAAATGGCCGAAGATTCCAATGGTAGGGTGGGTAATGGCCTCACTGCACTAACACCAGCAGTGCCTCTGACGTGAAGATAGTGGGTCCGTCAGTTACTAGTCCTTTTTTTCCCTTTGTGTTTAGGCCTGATATATGTATTTGTTTGCAGGTGAGGTTAAGATTTCGGGGGCAAGATCCCCCCGTCCGACGAGCTGACGCCGTGCATCGCAAGCAGGCCGCGTCCCCGGAACTTAGCATTCTTTCCTTTTCCGACCCTAGTATCAACTACTACTACAACTACAACTAAGGTTTTAAAATCAACAAAATCAACGTCCTCATTTCAACTTGTAAGAATCCCCAAGTTCACAATATCTAAAGTTGTTGTATAAATATTCGTATCTTGTTTTTGAATATGTGGAGACACCAAAGCTAAAAGGTGATCAAATTGCTTGCAATCCATTCGCAAAAAATTTCGATACAGTTCTGGTTCCTCTGTTCGCAATTCAACCATCAATTTTGCGTAAAATCCCTCCTGCTCACGACGGCCCACCCAATCCTTTGTCCATACCCTACGACACATCTTTTTGGGCTGTTTGGCTGTTTCTTCATCGCTGCTTTCTAATAAAAAAGCACTCAAAATAGTCGCAACTGACACGTTTTTTTCCATTTATCTTATTTTTTTATATTTCACTTTGTTTTAGTAGCTTTAAAATTTTCTGATTGATGCGATGTGTGACAATGAGCTGAAAATAAATTTGCAGATCCAAAATTTGATTTGGTGTGCACACGGTTGGCAGAAAATCTACAAATGTTTGCAAATCTATTGCTAGCTATTTGGCCAAATTAGTTTGTCGACATTGTCAGACAAATACTTGGCAACAGATTTGCAGATGTTTGTAGATATCTGCAAACCGTGTACACACAAATTAAATTTTCAGCTCATTGTCAGCTCATTTTCACACATTGTCAGACGTTTGCAGATCTGACAATGATTGTCAGACCTGGCAATCGTGTATACTTAGCTTAAGACACCTTTTTTGAATTAAATAACTTAACAAAAATAAGTTAATGGCGTTTCATTTAAACCACCATGGGAGCTCAACCATTTTAAAAAGAGCAGTAGCAGCATTATCAAAAGTTAAAGCAGCAGTATATATTTTGTATTCTCAAGAAGCAGCACAAACAAAATATATATATTCATATCTAACCATATACGAAGAATCATATCAGATTGTGTTAGAGATTAGGGCAAGAGTGCACAACAAGAAGGCCCTAATGAGCATGAGCCTACAACATCGATGACCATAGCACCAATTAACAACATGTCTGCCACCAGCTGCATTTGAGTTTCCAACACGCACCAAGTAAATATCCAGACAACAGCCGCAGTTTTTATCAAGAAATACATTTTGTTTACAAACATAAAAAACAACAAGGTAAAATCAGTGGAAATTGTTTGACGATTTATACGTCAAACACATTATATCTCTGATATCTTTAATCATTTTAAAAAACTAACACATTTGTACTAAATACATGTGGGATAGAGAAAACAAGATAAAACAAGACACACGAAGACACACGAAGAGGAACGAACGAGTACATAACATAGACTAGACACAGAGAGATACAGAAAGAATCGAGCCCGAGCGTCCAAGTTTCATTTTAATAAAACGACACACAGTTCGTGTGTGGCAGTCAAAGCAGTAAGGTGTTGTGGTAAAACCCAAAACAGTAATTCATGAACTCAATGCATATCAACCTACATATGTTTATGTTGAGAATGGTCAGCCGTCACCAAGCGATATCATCGGGTGTTGATCATGTTACAAATTATCATAGTGGGTCGCTATGCACCAAGTGCATTACAATATTTGTTTATATTGATTTTTGTTTATGACTGCACTTACATATATGCTTCACATTGACTGAGCAATTGGAATGCCTTTAAGGAAATGCAACGAAGAGGTGTATTTGTAGGTCATAGGTAAAAGTCAATTCATATTCCAAGAAAGTGATAAATATATTTTGAAAGATTTATGAAATTTGGTTAAATTATTTTAAGTATAAATAGAAAAGATTTTTGAGAATAAAGGCAATCTAGTTTTACAATTACAGAGAACACGACTCATTTTCATTTGCGGCTGGAGAGCTCAGATAACACTCAACGTAAATCGTGCATTCTAAATGCTCGGAGAGATAAGCGGGTCTTGAAGCTAAGAAAACCATCGATATATGCAAATACACCCCTTACATGGCGATCTTGCAACTCGAACCTGAATCGAAATTGACTATACAAGCAAAACCATCAACGAAATCGTAAATTTTGCTCTCCAATGACAACCATATAAGAGATTAACGCAATCTTTAAGAAGTGGGAAGAACTCACGGAATACCAGCCATTGACGTCTGCACCACAAGAAGCAGTGCCCGTATACATACCAACACCGAAAGAAGCTGGACCGAAGCCATTGACGATAGAGCAATACAAACAAAGGCAGATAAAACAAAAAACAGAGATACCTAAAAGTAAGAAGCGAGGCGGAAGAAAAAGACAGTTCCAGCGAAAGTGTGCTGATCTGCAAAGAACAGTCAACATTGCACACAGTTGTGGAAGAACTTTGCCAACTAACAGCATCGGTGAACAGAGAGTCAACTAACAGCATGGGTGGCAAATTAATTGTTTCTTTCTGATAGTTATTATACTATGTAAATTAAACTCATACTATAAGAATTATCTAAGAAAACTCGCTCTTAAATCACAAAATGTTTAAAATCAGATAAATAGCTATACATAAAAATTCATGGAGTTCAATATATTAGAAAATATTTTTAAAAATTTAAAAAAATCACCTAACAGAACTTACTCCACAGACTAAATACAACAAATTAACTTACAAATAGACACTGTATGGTCAGCAGTAACCAAAACCGCAGACTTAACCGACATACAAAACTTAAAAATCAAATTTGACAAGTTAGTAGAACAAATTCAAGAAGTTTTAAAGCATAAAGAAGAAGAAAGTACTTACAAAGAAGAAGAAATTGAAATCAACGACAAAATGGCGAATTTTGATATAGTAACTGCTATTAAAGTTATCCTTAATTCCAAGGTGACTTTCCAATACTCTTAATGATGATGTACAAAAGAAACTTTTAGTAAAATTATTTTGGGCACCAAACTCTCAGATAAAGTTAAAAACAAAATTCAAACTGAGAAAATACCAACAAATTTAAATGATTTCAAAAATATTTTAAGATCTGTATATAAATCTAACTAAACTGCGTCTAGATTGCATGATGATATGTAGCGGCACGTCTGAACTCACCTCTGCCACCAGGCTGAACGCAGCCGATGAAACCAACAAAACAACCACTGCCACTGAACGCCAGCTGTCATCGTCATCATGATTGCCTTGCTCATTCTTTCTTCATCGGCGCTCAGATCAACTTAAAAATTAACTTTATATTCCGCCCTTAATACACACGCCATTTTGCGAAACGAAAATTTAATTTTACATTTGTGAAACAATTAATAATTGTTAAATAAAGTCAATCCACACAATTTGCATTATTTTCGGTGTGGTGATTTTACAAATCAAAGACGGAGCTCACGATCTAGTGAGCGTTTGGAATTGAATACCGACAGACTTGATGTGCCTTCCGAGATTGGTCTGGTGTGCCCTCTAAAAACTTGGGGTGCCCTCCAAAGATATAGCAAAATGCTATCAAGGCAATCAAACAATTCTGATATTTGCTTCACGCATAGAATCATTACTAGCTTCATTGAATGAGCTACAAATCTCTGAGCAAGGGGCTGAACACAGAGAACTTATAGTAAAATTGAATGATCAGATTGGAATGACAGCTTTTAAAAATGGTTTATTAGAACCATATAAGTCATTAGTAATGGCTGCAAGACCAACCAAGCTTGCAGAAGCAGTCCAAATTGCTTTAGAAGTTAGTCCTCAGCATTCTAACAACATAATGTTTTTAAATAGGGAACAAAGAGGTAGAAATAATTTCAGAGGTAATTATAATAGAAGTTTGAATCATTTCAATAGTGATAGTCATCAAAATCATGGAAATCAATATAATAATAATAACAATAGATATGTTAGTTTTGGATAAAGTATAAAGTTTGCTTTCATGCAACTTTTTTAAAACGTAAAAGTATAAAGTTTGCAACTGTTGACTATTGTAAAATAAAAGTATATGACTGTGACAATAAAAATAAACAATAAAATGTATCGTAACTTGCTTTTGTGCAAATGAGTGATTGAGGCGTTTTATTTCGATAAAGACAATAATTGTACCACATGCATAAAGTCAAATTGAACTTATGAGACGATATATACGTTTCACACATATGGTTTGACAATTGCTGAAAATTTATTAACAAATTTATTTTAAATAAAGTCAAATTGAACTTGTGGGACGATTTATACGTCTCATACATATGGTTTGACAGTTGCCAAAAAATTTATTTGATATATGTACTAATTAGAGTATAAGTTTTTGTCAATTGCACATACTTAGATAATAAGAAATATCAGAAGTTGAATAAAAAACTTGAATTATTAATGAAAGTACGCCTCGTTTTTGCGTTTTTATTTTAAAAAATATTCTTCAGAGAGGAATAAAATCTTTTTTGAGTTAATTTCGCTTTGAAAAATACACATGCGCGAGCACAACAACAATGCGCACGGATTTACGAGACCTATTTCTCGGTACATAAATTGCCAACAACAATTTACAGAGCAAGAAAGGAGCTAGTTCTCGGTCCGCAGAATACAACAACAAACACCTTTGCGGACCGAGATCGTCATTGTATCGTACACCAGCGTACGAGTATATTCTTTATATATATATCCTATGTTAGCTTACTATTACTATTGTAACCAATACTTATACAATCCTAAGTACCTATGTATTATCATGAAATCAGTTTCCTATAGGAATAATTTTTGTAGTAGAACTTCAGCCAGCAAATCGACAGCATCGCCGGCCGCAGAGCTTACGAAAAATTAATGTTGGGTTTTTTACCAAATGGTTTTTTTCCAACAATAAAAAATGCTTGTGTTTCATTTTTTTTATTTTAAAATAATCGAAGATAATTACACGTTAATACATTTTGGTCCATATCGAGCCAGATAGCTTTTGCCTAGGGAAATCAGTTCTAGAAAGTGTATCCGAAAGTTAATATATCGCGAACATTCATTAATAGCTAAAAGACAAAAGTGCATCGAAAGTTAATATATCGCGAAAAGTGTATCGAAAGTTAATAAATCGAGAGCCTCCATCATAAAAAAACCTCTCTGTTCACTAGCGTGTAACGAAGTTACATGTTTTAACTCAATTCAACAAACAAACAACTGCCGCTGCCGTCGTCAAGGAATTCAATGTAAACAAACAAACAACTGCCGCCGCGTCGTCGTCAAGGAATTCAATGTAAATAAACAAACAACTGAAGTCGTTGTCAACAACAACGATAATAATATTTCATTCATAAGTAGCAGCACAAAAGAAAAATTAGAAATTAAGGCAAAATTAAATAATCTTGAATATAATTTCCTTGTTAAATATGATTCACATTTAAGTTTGGCAGCAAAAGTGCCAAATAAGGGTAAAATTTCTACGTATTTTCATGCTAACAATCGGAGTTTGCCTCGTGTGCAAATTAAGAATTAGCATTCCCACCTAATATTTACTAAGAAGGAAGTAAAAGGTGGAACTCCAGCAAAGGGCTGGAAAACTAATTGCGCCTCACAGACCGGGGAACCTATTCCATACTGATTGTGTCCTCATAGGCTGGGGAACCTATCCCAATTTAGTCATTAAGGTATCATAGGTAGTAGTAAGATATTTGATTGGTAAAGAAATATTGAAATAATAAAAAGATATTGTATTTGGAATAACTTCTTTAAAATATAAGTTCTTGTGTTTTCTTATATCACAAGCGTATGTCATATGAACAGATTTACTCTGCGTTCTCAAAGGCGATTAAGAGGATAGCATCTTACGTCAGCCAGGGAAATTTCGAAAGGGATGACAGGGACATGCTCCAAACCAGATACGAGTACCTCGAGAGCCTGTGGGAGCGGATAGGGACTAATATGGAAAGGTGGATCAAGGACAGGGAAGAATTTGAGCACGAGATTGAGGCCATCCACATTGAAACCGAAAGGCTTTACTTAGACACGAAAACCAAAATACGTCAACAGCTCAGGACGATAGAGAACAGCCAAGATAGGGAAACGACAGCAACAGTCAGCGGACAGCCAATCGAGGTGCAGTTGAAGATCCCGCAGCACCAAGAGGTGAAAAATACGTGGGGAGAGTTTGACGGCTCCCTCACGAAATGGCAAAGGTTCCACGATCGATTTGTTGCCGCAATACATAGTAACGAAGAGATGACGCCAGCTTTCAAATTCCAATATTTGACTAAGCCTCTGAGGGCAAGGCGGCACAGTGTATTGGCGAATGGCAGCTCACGGATAGTAACTACGCAGAAGCATGGGAGAGACTTCAACAAATTTACAACAAGAAATATCAGACCTGCCGAGAGCTTCTTCGACGGTTCATAAACCTGCCAGCACCGCCAGCATCTCCGAAAGCCGACGACCTACAGCTCATGTCAAACGTCACCCATGAGACTCTCCGCCATCTGCGCGCGCAAGGGTTGCCAGTCGAACATATAACCAAATCAAGGTAGCCGAAAGGGTGAAACTACGATACAACAAGTTCGAAAGCAAAAAGCCAAGCCAACTGGATAGAAGACAGCCGAGAGCTTCAACAACAGTCAAAAGGGATGGAAATAGAAGCACTGGAGTCCGGTACAGAGAGAGGCACTGGTGTGAATTGTGTGCAGGCAACCACCAGCTGTTTCATTGCGAGAGGTATCCAGAACTTTAGCCAGCAAACCGACAGCATCGCCGGAGCCGCAACATTTAAGTAAAAACGAACAATCATCAATCAATTAAGAGCAATTCCAGAATCAGAGCGATTCCAACAATTGAGCGCTAGTGCTAAGAGCAACAAAGTTGATATCCCGTGCTCAATGAAAACAATTTTTTTTTTTTGATAAAATTTATTTCATATTTGCTCTTAAAAATATATTTAACATGAAGAAACAATTTGGCGTTTTGCACTGGTTCCGCGCAGATCGTTGCCACTTCCGAAGGTTCGACCTGAGTTGTTGCGATCGCGTGCGGCCTTACGGGCAAGTGGTTTAGAGAGCAGCAGTTCCTTACATCCATCAGGAACAATGGACGACGTCACGCGCAGAGATATTCATCGGTCGTCGTTGATGAGAGTGTCAGCATTCGTCGAGTTTGTCGATTTTGCGTCCGCTGGTCTAGGATTGCTTCGAGTTAAACGGGCGGCAGCGAACGCCACATATGACAGGCTTTAGGAAGAGCACATGCGTGTGGTGGACAGCGCAAAGTCACCAGAGGCGTTATCAAATCAGGATGGATATCTGGCCGCCACGCCGCAGAGGATGCTTACCACAGTGCTATAGCAGCAATTAAAGAGCGCATCGAGATGCTGGAAGCGCAAGGTGCATCAGCCAGTGCAGGAGAGCGAGCGACACCGAGCGTCATACAATTGTGACAGGAGCCGCGCATCAAGATTGCCACGTTCAAGGGCGACTACACAAAATGGAGAGAGTTTCGCGACCAGTTCATAAGCGAGGTGCACAATTGTGCGTCGATGGCGAACGTTACCAAACTTCACGAACTGAATTCGGCTTTGGAAGGTGCTCCAGCTAGATTTATTAGCAGATGGTAAGTGACCGACGCCAATTATGAGGAGGCCTGGGCAAAGTTGAACGAGATCTACGACAATCGACAGAACCTGGTCGACGCACACCTGAACGCTCTTCACGCAATACCGAAATTGGGAAGAGAGTCCTCGAGAGCACGAGGATTACGTGATCTGGTGAACAAGGCGAACGTGCATTTAAGATCATTGCGAACTCTCGGGCTTGAGACAACAGCCTGGGATCCGATCATCGTAGACATGCTACGAAGCCGTTTGGATTATGAGACGAACCATGCATGGCAGATGAGTAGGAGCGACGTGCGAGAGATTGCGAATTGGAAAGAATCTTTTGAATTCTTAGAGCGTAGAGCTAGTGCACTGGACTCAGCCTTCTTCGGCAGCGAGCAGCAGAGCGCATCCGTCAACCAAAGGCCAGTGTAAAGGAGCGCATCCGGAACGAGCACCGCCAGAGCAATGACGACACCCAAGTATCCACTGTGCAGAGAGCCAAACTTCCTGTATCGCTGTGGGGATTCCCTTGCACTGTCCATCGCAGGAAGGAATGATAAAGTGCGGGGCTGGAATTTATGTGCGATGATTTTTTTTTTATATTAAACGTTGATAAATCTACTGCTCTTTAACACGATCGTTGTCACAAAAATAACAACAAAATAATTTGCGTCCAACCGCGCGCCCTCTAACATCTGTATACACTCCAGCCGTGCCCATTCCACATTGGTCCATAACCCAGGAAACAATCCGGCAACTTTTTCATTACAAATCAACGGACCACCCGAATCGCTCGGACACGAATCCGATTTCTTCGTAGAAGCGCAAATCATTCCATTAATGAACATTGAACCGTATAGTTCCTTGCAAAATGTTTCATCACAAACTGTAACCGGCTCGACATTGCGGAATTTTCCCAACTCATAACGGAACATTCTTCTTTTTCCTCTGGTGGAGAGCTCGTCAATTTAAAAAAATCAATATCGGGGTCGTCAGCAGGGATTTCATTTCTCAAAATTGAATACGCAATATCGCCGAAAAGTAATATAAGCAATATCCAACACACTAGGTGCTTCTGAGGGGACTTTTTCTATTCCGACAACAACGATAAGTTCAAAGGGTAGGTAGCGTCCTCCCTTCGGTCTAAAGACACACTGGGCAGCGGTAAGAACTCTTCTCGGTGCGACAAGAAGCAAAACAGCTTGCTTTGTCTTGATTATCGAGCGTCTGGCACTGCGCTTGCGGTAGTGGCTGGGCCAAGTACGAAGTCAACGAACAAGCAGTTAGTTGCCACACCGCAAGAGCAATAGCAACCAACGGCAATGATGCCTACAGAGCAGCAGGTCATAAATAACGTTCCCCCTTCGACGGACGTAATGCTTGGGCGAACTGAGCGAGAGCAAAATAATGAGGTGCTTAAACCACCAGTCGCTGCCAGTTTTATTGCGGTGCGAGTGCCGGTGCTGAGCGTGGGTGGTACCGATCTTCTGGAGCGCAAGTCAAAGTTACAGAGCATCCTCAGATTGACAGCATTGGTGATGAGATTCCCAAAAATGTGCAAAGAACGGCGTGAAGCGAGACTGCGCAAGTTGACACAGTGAGAAACAACAGAGCTTGAAGCGATCAACTCTGCGCTAGTGCAATTTTAGGCAGAGCAGAGTAAGACGATTACACTGGAGGGGCTTGAGGAAACCCTAACCTATTGGGTTATGGTTGAGCAACGTCGTGAGTATGGCAAGGAGATTCAACAGCTCTCTGAGAAGTCTCCATTAGATGGTTCGAGCAATATCATCTCTATGAATTCGTTCCTGGATGCCAAGGGCTTACTCAGAGTTGGAGGAAGACTACAGAATTCAGCGATACCTTACCAGATGATTCATCTAATGATTCTACCTTCCAAGAGCAGACTAACGGAACTACTACTTACAGAAGTGCATTAAGTGCACATTACACAGAGCGGTGTAGTTGTGCATGCAGTACAAGGCACAAGTTCTGGATTCCATCTTTGAGACGAGCGGTAAGAACATAAATTTCACGGTGCTTAATCTGTTTTCGTCAGAGCAAGGTGATATCAGAGCAGCTTATGGGCAGCCTTCCGAAGGATCGCGTCCAACCAACAAGAGCATTCAAGCATAGTGGAGTTGACTATGCTGGGCCAGTGCAAATCAAGGCTAGATCAGGGCGATCAAGGGTCATCGAGAAGGGCTACATAGCAGTTTTCGTATGCATGGTTACAAAAGCCATACATCTAGAGCTAGTGAGCAATCAGACGAGCAGCGCATTTCTGGCAGCTTTTCAACCTTTCACTGGACCCGCGGTTCGTGCGCAGTTCTATGGAGCTATAATTCAACAACGTTCGTTGAAGCGGAAGTCGAGTTGAAGAGAAGCAGTAAGCAGTAGAAGGACAGATTGCCTTTCGAGCAGGTCAACGCCTTGGGCATAATGTGTGTGTGATAGAAAAGAATATGAGCAAGCGGTGGTTGAAATTTTCCGCTTGCTTCATTCAGTGTGTATACTTGGTGGTGTCTACATCGATCTATTAAATCCAAAGTTTTGTTCCGAACGAGTTCCTTTTTGAAGAATAAAAACAATATAAAAAAAAGCGAAAGGCAATTTACATCTGTAGCAAGTGTAATTGTATCGAACTGAAAGCTAAATTAAGCTTTCTGTTAGAACTACTCTTTGAGCTTGAGCATTTCCCTTCCTACAAAATGGAAATTCTCACTCAATTCTTTGTTAATTCTTACCGGAGCGCAGCGAAGATAGGTCGTGATAGAAGAGTGTTTCAATAAAATGTGATAGATAGTGGTCGATACATTTGGTCATTCGAGCCCGATAGCTATTCAGTGCAGTTAATTAAAAAAAAACGATAACAATGTCGATTGGGAGAGATGTGAAATGTATACAAAAATGAGTTAGTGAAAGAACGTGAAAGTGCATGAAAGTACCATCTAAAAGGAACAGCGTAGCGAGAAAGGACGAAGTTTTTTAAGATTCGTACAAAAACCTCAGCAAGGTAAGAATTTCATTTTAAAACGCTAAGAGAAAGCGTTGAGTACGAAAAGTCACGTACGCCACAACATTTGTGCAAGGAGAAGCAAGACAAGCAAACAAATCCCCTTGGGTAAGTTGCCGAATACAATTACATTTATTTGTCCAAAAAGAAACAAGTAAAGCCAGTCGACCGACGACGCCACCAAAACAAAATTATACAGATAGGCATACACGAGAAAGAAAAAACTATACAGATAGGCATACAGATACAATAAAAGGTCTCGTGTTTCATTTATTTTTATTCTAAAATAATCGGGAAATTATTACGCGTTTATACATTTTGGTCCAAATCGAGCCGTATGACCAGCGCCTAGGGAAAGTAGTCTAGAAAAAGTGTAACGAAAGCTAGCAAATTGCCTGCATTTATCGAGAGTGAAAAAGTGTAAAAGTGTATCGAAAGTTAATTTATTTTCCGAGACCACTGTATGTGCAAAAAAATATTTCCAACGTACAAGCCGACAGCGATTTAAATAATCAAGCCAGCGAAAAGAGAATGCACCGTTACGCAAAGGCGTCAGTCTGCCAAGTATAAAATATTTATACCACGGCCACAGCTGCGTATAGTATAGCAATCGAGAGTGTTTGCCAGCAAGGCATTCGGTATGTATCAAAATTTCATCCCCTTATTGTCAGCAACCACGCTGCCACGACAGCGTGAGCAAAACAGCAAAAAATACAAGTATATACTAGACATATATTTTTGCCTTGTACCTTTTCTCAACGACTACGCTGTAGCAACAGCGTAAATACACAAATGATCGAGAGCGTCACACATACAAGCACGAATCAGGTATACAATATAATTTTTCTCCTCTCTCAGCAAGCAGGCTGCGACAACCGAAAGCGTCATGTTTTGCAAATGCAAACATGTATCAACAAGTCGTCACAACTGCGTACGTGACGAAAACAAAAGGTATAGCGGGGAAGTGGTTGTTTTTTGTTTCGTTTTCAACGAACAAACAACCACCAAAAATCGAGAGTGTATACATACACAATTATATAGGAGAGGGATAATAGGTACAGCTGCAGTCGATAGCAAAACAATTTCAGACACAAAGCGTCATTCGAAATTGTGAACTAGTGAAGTGAAGTGCCAAGTATAAAAACTCCGATTATTATTTTGCAAACAATAAAGAAATCTTTTTCGTGTGTTATTAATTCTAACTGAAACCATGTCTTTTGAACACATTCATGCGTCTCTAGCGAAAGGGATTAAAAGGATAGCGATTTATGTTGGTCAGGACAACTTCGACAGTCAGGATAGGGAAATGCTCCAAACGAGAGCCGAACACCTGGAAAGCCTGTGGAACCAAGTAATGACCAATATGAGAGAATGGATATGCGAAAGGAAGAATTCACGCCGGAGATAGAGGCGATGCACGAGGATACAGAACAGTCATACCTCAATACGAAAGCTCGCATTCGACAGCAGCTACGAGACATCGACCAGGGACCCAAGTGGCACATTTAGTCGCAGTTAAGTCATCGCGACTCTTATGTGACTGACTGATTATAACACAATTATAGCAAATGGGTCGTGATGACTGCTTTGCTACCCAAACAGCGAAAAAACATCCAGTTCAGATACTAAATTCTTGTTACAAGGAAGTGCAATCAACTACTCATATGCTATTTTTTAAGTAGCAATCTAGTAAATTTGTGATTTAATTGTAACTAAATCAAGTAGAAGGCTAAATAACATAGATACGCAATTGCTACCAACAATCTGTCAAAAAATTTTTTTATTTAAAAGAAACTAAAACCATCAAAGGTTTTAATATTTCTTGTAACAAACTAATGTCAGTTTCACTCCTCAAATGTTTAAAGATTTGTCTCGTTAGATAAAATGAATATTTTTTGATGGTAGTTTGGGATGAAAATTATTTTTATTTACAATTGAGTATGATTGGGAAAGTATTTTTCAAAACGCTCGCAGGTGAATCATGAAATGTTACCTTCTACCCCCTTTAAAATTAACGCGCCTTCAAAATAATTGAAAATTATAAATCTTTATATCTTATTCAAAGAATAAAAAATGAAATTTCGCCCTAAAACTAACTAAATATCTGTAGTTTTAACCATTAAATAGCTTTTAAAATCGATATAACTACTTTATAAATGCATAATGTGACCTTATTCTTTTCATTAAATGTTGAATTATTAATATAATCTAAAAATTTTATAAAAAACATGGCCGAAGTCAAATCGCTTGTATGTTACACAATTGGTACCTTTTCGATACTTCAATTGCGGTATACGATATTCAGAGCTGTCGTCTATTTATATATTGTAACGTATTAAAAACGAACTTTATTGACAAAGTATAGAAATTAAATATGTAATAACATGAAATTACATTTATAAAAGCATTTAAAACAATTTTTACAAAAACTAAACTATTAAGGGACGATAAATCATTACCTTTCGCTAATTTCTATGATTTAAGGGAATGACTGAGTTGTGTATCAGCATGCATTTCCATACTGACTGATTAAATTTGTTAGGGTGTTTCGTTCACCCAATACCTCTTTCCTGGTACGATCGGCACCAAAACTTAAGAAATCATATTTTGACTAATTACATCTACTATTAACATTTGATTAACATTCGTATGGCAAAACGATTCTTTATAAATGACATAGACGAACATAAGTTTTTTGCAATTTTTGCAATTAACATGTTACCCAGCTAGAATGAAGCTTTATTTTAATGACAAAACTCCAAATCTTTCCTCTTTATAATTAAAAAGCAAATTCCTTTTTTCCTTTGAGTTTGCCGTTGAAGGTCTGAAATTTATTAAGAATGTATACTAACGTGAATTATTTAATTGCAATAAAAAATAAAATCTTTATTGATAATTATGCGTTTTCTTAAAGTTAAAATAATTTGTTTCTTGGACATTGGGTTCGCTCAGCTAAAAGATGGAAACTAAATGCCAAGAAAATTTCAAACAGGCGTGGACAGTAGTGAAATACAATTACTCCCAGACGGAATGCATAAATATTTTAACTTGTTAATATTTTTAATTGTTTGCCAAACATACCACTTTTAAAACCTCACCCACAAAAATATTTGAAAGTTTAATTAAATTTAAATTTCGACAGCACTGTTTTTCCAACCTTGATTAACTTTACCCACTGCATACATAAAGAATTAGTATTATAAATACTTTATGAATCCTTTTTCTCTTTCTGTTTTTGTAACCTTCTTTCTTCTTCTAGCACTAGCACTTCTACTATCTTGTAAAGAAAAGATGTGCAAATTGAATTGGTACTGATTTGAAACTATTTGTTGTTTCATGTTTCCCTCTTATTTTTTTGTGCATAATTTCTTAAAACCGTTTTGTTATCTATACGTGCCTAAAAAGAAAGAAGTAGTGTAACTGTGCTTGTTTCACTATTCCGTTATTTTGATTGCATTTTTAGTGTTGCGTCGTGAATTAAAGTCGTGGTTTTTTCAAAGCATAAAAATAGAATGTCGTTTAGTGTGGTGAAACTTAAAAAATCTATTAGTAAAAAATCAATAATTGAAGTGGTCCCAAAGAAATGGATTTTGGGTTCCTACGTGTTTTGGCCTCCAAATCACTGGGTCATTTTATCCAAGGATGGTGAATCTGTCCCAGATGTCGCCAAATGGAAGCCTATATCATGCAAGATAATTAAGGAAGACTTGTCCTATGAACAAGCAGAAAAGTATGCCCGGTCAACGAGAAAGACACCGGGAACAAAAAAAAAACTTGAGTTTACATCATTTAAACTCAACCCTTTACCCTCCACCGCCACAAGCAACAAAACACAAAAATAACAGGCATGTCTACATTAATGCCAAAAAAATTATAAATAATAGTAATTTTATTAAAGGTTTCAGTTGTCCATCCGAGTATGCCATCTCAGAGCGAGACAAATCTTTTTGAAGAATGTTGCAGTAGCTCTCCAAAAATATTGACCCAAGAATATGAAAATTCAATTCCGCCAACTTCACCTGTTTTTGCATATGAAGATAATAATCAAGGAACAAGCTCCTGTGATGCTGCAGCGGTGATGCAGTCAATTGAAAATTTGAACACCAAAATCGACGTCAAATTCAATTGCTATCAGCAAATTATTTTAAACAATTCAATTAATAAATGCATGGATGTGCTCCTGAATATGGAAAAAATTGTTTCATATTTGTTTTAGGTCTTTAAAACCTGTTAGTTATCTAAATGCAATTGAGTTTGTTTTCAGAAACTTATGTGTTATCTTGTTGCTACACACATATTTTACTGGTTTTTCAAAACTTGTTAGTTATCTATTTGCAACTAAGTTGGTTTTCAAAAATGTATATGCTACTCTATTGCTATTCACATAATTTACTTGTTTTTCAAAACCTGTAAGTAATCTGCATGCTACTAAGATGGTTTTGACAAACTTATGGGTTACCCCTTTGTTATTGACATAATTTCCTGGTTTTTTAAAACCTGTTAGTTATCTATATGCAACTAAGTTGGTTTTGAAAAACTTATGTGTTACCTTTTTGTTACACACTTTTTTTCCTGATATTTTCAAAACCTCTTAGTTACCTTCATGCAACCGAATTGGTTTTGAAAGGGATAGTACAGCAACAGGGAATGGACAGGCAATTGAGGTCCAATTAAAAATCCCACAACATCAAGAAGTCAAGAACACGTGGGGGGAGTTTGACGGCTCTCTCACGAAGTGGCAGGGGTTTCACGACCGTTTTGTCGCTGCCATTCACAGCAACGAAGATATTACCCCGGCCTTCAAGTTCCAATATCTGACAAAATCGCTGCGAGGAAAGGCAGCTCAATGCATGGGGGAATGGCAGCTGACGGATGGCAATTACGCCGAAGCGTGGGAAAGGCTGCAACAATTATACAATAGAAAATACCAAACTTGCCGAGAGCTATTACGACAGTTCATCAACCTGCCAACACTGCCAGCGTCGCCGAAAGCTGATGACATCCAACGTATGTCAAACGTGACACACGAGTCCCTTCGACAGCTGCGGGCCCAAGGATTGCCCATCGAACACTGGGACATGTTCATTGTGCACATGTTGCATGAGCGTCTGGATGCCGATACTGCCAAGCAGTGGGAGCTACACCGGCAAACAGAAACTCCCACTGCCAGGGACATGTTGAATTTCTTGGATAGGCAAGACAGCGCTAATTCACAGCCAACGTCTCGACAGCGTCTAAGGATAACCGAAACAGGGACTCGACCAACCGAAAGGACAGAGCCACGTTTTAACAAGTTCGAAAGTAAGAAGGCCAGCACATCCCAAAGGAGACCGTCAAGAGATCCAGGGATGCAGGAAAGGGATACGCCGAGGAGCCACACTGTACGCCGCCGCGAAGGGCACTGGTGCGAACTCTGTGCTGGTACTCATCAGCTCTTCCAATGCGAAAGGTACATGGCCTTGAGCCAGTCAGCGCGACTCCGTTTGGTAAGGACCAAGAACCTATGCCAGAACTGTCTGAAACAGGGGCATGATACAACAACATGCTTTCAACCAGCATAGGTGTCCCAGGCGAACTATGCACAATAGCACACTATTCCCGGTATATGAACAGCAAGGGACAGCGACATCAACAGTGAACACAGCCAGCGTCAAGCGATCAGCATCCTGACTAGCTGAAGCAGCGACAGCGAAACGTTTCAAGAAGAAACGCAACGAAAGCGATAGCGTCAATAAAGAATCACTTGAAACATATCCCAGGTGTTTTAATTCGCATTTATAAGGTAGGGATCTGAATGCTCTATTGCCCACTATTCAAATAAGGGTTGTAGGTTTCAATGGTTTGACAAGGCCGGTGCGTGCTCTTCTAGATTCAGGAGCACAGCCCAATCTGATGACGGAAAGGATTGCTAGGGTGCTTGATGTTCCAACAACACAGGCAAGACGAAAGGTTCTCGGTATAGAGGGACGAGGTTTGCAATTACGAAAGCAGGCGAGGGTTAGTATAGCGCCATGGTTCGATTCAGAGATCCGTATTGAAGAGAACTGTTGGATTTTGCCAAAGGGTACAGATTGGTCGTTGGCATCCTCCCAAGCTACTGGACAGCCTCTTAATATAAAACCCGTAAGGCCATTAGCAGATCCTATCTATTGGATCAAGGCCGACATAGATATTCTTTTGGGTATTAGTTTCTTCGCAAGAATAATGAATAGCTCGATTTCACGGAATCTGGGCACAATAGCTACGATAGATACGGTATTCGGGGTGGTGGTTTTCGGAACATTGTTAAGTACAGAAAGCGAACAGTATAACGAAATGCCAGCGTTAGGTTGCACAGAGCTAGACAACCTTGATCATTTAGTACGAAGAATGTGGGAAAGTGACCAGATAGCGATAGATAAGTTTCGAACACCCGAAGAACAAGCGGTTGAAGATAATTTCATAAACACAACAAAGCGTGATAATGAAGGGCGCTTCATTGTAAACATTCCTATAAAGCCTTCTGTGCATGACATAGGAGATTCGAGAGCGATTGCATTAAGAAGATTCTTTTATTTGGAAAGGCGATTGGAAAGAGAACCAGCTATGAGAGAACAATATGTGAATTTTATGCGAGAGTACGAAAGCCTTGGCCATATGACCAAAGTCAACGGGCCACCAAGAGAAGGACAGATGATATACTACATACCACACCACTGCGTTACAAAGAAATTTCGTGTGGTCTTTGATTGCAGTTGTCGAACCGACAAGGGTATTTCTCTAAACGATGTACAGCAACTAGGGGAAAAGCTACAGCGCGATCTATCAGAGATAGTCATGCGATTTCGACGACATAGGATAGCATTCAGTGCTGACATCAAGATGATGTTCAGGCAAGTCAGAATAGCGATGCACCAGTGGGATCTCCAAAGGATCTTTTGGAGAGAATCGAAAAGGGACAAGTTACAAGAGTACTGGTTGACAGTGGTAACATATGGAATGACGTCATCAGCTTACAACTCCGTTCGTGCACTACTGCAATGTGGCCGAGATGCTAGTGATTCATTCCCCGATATTGAGAGGGTCATTCAGAACGATTTCTACATGGATGACTGTGCCTCAGGTTGCGATAGCGAGGAAGAGGCTCTGTATACAGCGAAGAGACTAGATTTCGTATTGAAGACAGCAGGGTTTGAACTCAGAAAATGGAAATCAAACAGCCAATGGCTAGCGAGCAAACTGGATATGGAAAGGGATGGAGCCATGGTTTTCGACAAGGGTGAGCAAGCTACAGTGTTAGGTCTACAATGGTTGATTGAAGGCGATCAATTTACGTTTGTCGTTAAAACACCAGAGATAATTGGGAAGGTTACGAAAAGAAGTGTATTAAGCTGCTTAGCTCAGTTATATGATCCGAATGGGTATATAGCGCCGGTTGTAATATTAGGGAAGGTTCTGATACAGGATATATGGCGGATAGGGATAGGATGGGATCAGGAAGTCCCAGTTGAAATCGAAAGCAAGTTAAAAAGGCTATGGCAAGGGATTAAATCGTTGGAAAGGATGAGGATCGATAGGTGGATAGGGACATGCAAGAATGCCAGAGTACAGATACATGGTTTTTCGGATGCATCGATAACAGCGTATGGAGCGGTTATATATCTAAGGGTACAGCAAGCCAATGGAGAGGTGACAAGCAAGATGATAGTAGCGAAAACGAGAGTGGCTCCTTTAAAAACTATAACCATTCCACGATTGGAATTAGCGGCTGCAGAGCTACTAGGGCGACTTCTAAGAGAGCTTTGTATTGCAATGGAATGGGAAAGAGCTGAATACACTCTATGGACAGATTCGATGGTAGTCCTACATTGGCTACGCAAGGTGCCAAGAGATATGAAGACATATGTCGCGAATCGGGTGTCTTCAATACAGACTAACACAGATGTAGGTAGATGGCGTCATGTAGGGACGAAAGAAAATCCTGCAGATTTACTAAGCAGAGGATTATTTCCCGAAGAGCTAATAGACTGCAAGTTATGGCTGCAAGGTCCAACATGGTTGGTTGAGGCAGAGAGTGCTTGGCCAGCGAATCCGATAGAAGGTGAGATTCCACCAATAGCAGCCTCGGAGATGAGCGTATGTATAACCGTGAAGGCCAATGATGGCTTAGGTATTTGGGTTCCGGAAAGGCAAGGGATCATTCCATTAGAGGAATATGCCAGCAAGCTGGAGAAGGTGTTGAACATATTAACATATGTCAAAAGGTTTGTTGGAAAGCTAAAGGAGAGCGTATCGAACAGTAGAATGCGAAAGAGAAAAAAGAGCGTTAGGCACTTAGTTACCGAAACTTCCATGGCACCATCGGCAGAAGAGAGGGCCTTTGGGCTTAGGTATTTGATAAAGAGGGCCCAACGAGAAGCTTATGGAAAGGATATAACACAGCTTAATAAGAGCGGGCAGTTATCGGAAAAGAGTAATATTGAGGCACTCAAACCAACCTTTGACAACGACAAAATTCTTCGAGTTGGGGGGCGATTACATCGAGCAGAGGGGGGTTATGACATGCGGCATCCGGTTATAATACCACCAGGTTCGAGGTTAGCTTGGCTACTCATTGATCAGGCGCATCGTATGACAAAACACGGTTACGACAGCGATATTGGATACCAAGGTTACGAAGTGAACTACGCAATTACATACACAAATGTGTTATCTGTGTGCGTTACAACTATCGTCTTGAGCAGCAATTAATGGCAGAGCTACCAGCTGACAGGGTGCGAGCAGGGAAACCATTTATTCACACAGGCGTGGACTATGCCGGTCCATTCACGATTAAGCTACTCGATAGAGAGGGAAATAAGATCAGATTCAGCAAGGCTTGGGTGGCTGTCTTTGTTTGCTTGAAAACAAGAGCGGTTCATCTGGACATCATAAGAGACCTAACGTCTCTCTTATTTCTGTCATGTTATGAGAGATTTATCAGCAGAAGAGGACACTGCCAGCGAATGTACAGCGATAATGGTACTTCTTTTGTTGGAGCAGCAAGGGTGATGAAGCAAGCATTCAAGATATGGGAACAGGATGAACTTTTCAATAACTTGAGTCTGAGAGGGACAGAGTGGATATTCATGGTGCCAGCTGCTCCTCATCAGGGCGGGATATATGAGGCAGCAGTAAAATCGATGAAATATCATCTAAAGCCTATAGTCGGACAGCGAACCCTTGAATACGAACAGTTCTTGACTTTAGTGATAGAGATAGAGGGTATACTTAATTCTCGGCCTATCCATCCGCTCAGCGATGATCCATCGGATCTGCATGCATTGACGCCAGGTCATTTTCTGATAGGAGAGCCTATAGTTCTACCACTCCCATTTTCTGTAATAGAGGGAGGGGATGCAATTGGCGCAAGGCTTTTTAGAGAGCGACAAACTATGCTTGAACATTTTTGGAAAAGGTGGAGAGAAGAGTACCTTGTAACATTGCAAGAGCGATAGAAATGGAGAAGGGAAAGGGAAGCGTTAAATGTGGGACAGTTAGCGATAGTTAAAAGTGAGAATTTCCCGCCGGCCCAATGGTTCATGGGTCGGGTGTGTGAGTTACTAAAGAGTAAGGATGGTATTGTCAGATCAGTTATTCTGCAAACTGAAACCGGACAGCTTACCAGACCAGTGCAAAAAATATGCTCGTCAAGTGTTCAAAGAGAGTGGTTGTGCTTGTGCAGTGCTTTTTTCCCTTGTCGTTATTTTTTTTTGTGCCATCCACGTCCCTCCCGTCCGTTGATTAAAAACAAAAGATTAAATAAGATACTGTAGCCATAAGAAAAAAAAAAGAAAATATGTATACGGGTACCGGTGTTAGGTTATTGTTTTATTTGCTTTATTTGTATTAGTAAATCTATTACGCCTTAGTTTTAAGTTGAAGTTCGCATGTGTGCGATTGCCTCAGTTGTTTGTGAAGCGTCGCCGCGAACGGTTGTTAATTGAAATAAAATTGTGTCACGAAAATAACAAAAAAGAAGAATAAACGTATTTTTTTTTTGATAATTTAAAAAAGAAAGTGTCTATTCGTCTATTAAAATACAAAGATTTTTTTTGATTTTTTTTGTTATATTTCTTTTTCAAAGTACAAAAATGATAGACAGACACCTGTTCGTGGCTCAGGTCAACAGGTACTTGAATGACTTTAAAGAAGTGTGCTGGGAGTTCGATGAGGAAATTAACGAAATCGAAACCCTTCTCAGCGAATTTGTTGCACGGGCAACACTCAACAAAGCAGCTCGTATAAGTGTGCGTATAAGTGTATTAAAGGACAAAAACAACACAAACATACAAAAAATGCACCCACAAAAAAAGACAAAAACAAAAAAACCCGCTAGCCACAAGAGTACAGTCGTACAATTGCATGGCTTATCATATGCATTACATTGCATTGAGCTTTTTATTACTTATTCAATGTATGCATATAGTCACATCCGGACCCTGCAAGTAACGGTCAGCGCATTCTTATGCTTCTCATAAGAATCTCATCTATCTTTAAATTCGCAGAATGCAATGCAGCACTTTTAGCTGCAATGCATTCTCGCCCACAGCTTGCTTCTCTTTTGAGATACCCATCGACTTCAGTGTGTGTTCGAACGTCTGCAGTTGCACTACTTTAAATCTAAATAAAAAAATCTTTAAATAAAACAAACTTTGTGTCTATTTTTTTAATTGATTGACCACGGCACCACGATCACTATATGATATGTCGTCGATAACGGATGAATAGAGATTTGCTATTTGAATTCCAGGGTCGAATCGATTCACGCTGCCGATAAGGCATAACACTAATAGTGGCGCTGAATCGCAAAGAATTCCTATATTCAACTCAGTATTTCTTTTAGATATCGTCTGTTTTGGTCTTTTTTATTCTTTAACGTGTAATGATTGACAATTTCAGAGTTGATTATTGCAATATTCGTGGGCTAAGAATTAATTTTCTTGCTGCGTATATCCATACTGTTACAAAGGCTTTTCAAAAACACCGGAAGCTTCTATCCAAAATACAAAATATCATCCTTGTGAAATGCTGTGAAATGAACTCGAAGAAACAGAATTATTCGAAACAGTGCAAACATTCCAGGCAGAATGGCCAAACGACATCTTTGGATCTATTGAAGATTGAAAAGCCGAAATAAAAAAAATTATTTCACACTCAGTTCGTCGTGATAATCGACCAAACGGACCACCTTCACTATTCGAACAGCAGTTGAAAGGCATACCAGTAGACGATACTCTAGGAGGATTGTTTCCGGCTACGAGTGCGAGATCGGCCACTGGGCAAATCTCACCATCTATCTGCAAAGGAGCCCAGACAACTACTGTATCTGGAGCACGCCGGGCGAATCTGGAGACAGGGTAATCAAAATGGATACACAACTACTCAAGACTTGCGAACGGCCCACATCACTAGTAAGTCATATTTTTAGCACTAGCATATGTTTAAATTCTAAATTTAAGGTGTTTGATATTAATTCTGTTCGAATTGTTAACAATAAACAGATTTGCCTAACAGATTTTCACTTTCTGAGTCTTGGGAGTCCCTCAAGGAGGTCGAGAGGTTGCTGGCACGCCAGAAAGACGGGTAAGTGGAGCAGGAATATTTTTACGCTACCATTATGCTCAACCAACACCGAGTGGAGAAAAAGCAGAAACAGGTAGAGAAGGAGGGGCTGTCCAGGTGTCGTGCCGTTCTCCCAGCACGACTTCAAAACCACTTTGGGTGAATTTGAGTAGCACGGGTTCAGGGATAGATTCATCGTAGCCATCTACGAAAACGACAAGGTGGCCCCTGCCTACAAGTTTGCCTAATCTGGTGAGCCATCAATTAGCGGATCAATTGCAGCTGCGAAAGTTGCAACCAACAGGAAACATTGTGGGGATGAATGATGAACCCTTTCAGATTAAATATTTGTCAGTGATTAAATTAAGGCCATGATTCTCATCGAATGTTGTATCGAGAAAATCGAGAAATTGAAAACGATTATGGGTGTTGGAAGAAACAAATCCACCACCGGCAAGATCGAAGGAAGAAAAACAAATATATCCACGTGTGCTGACCCTCTTGAAAAAACCTCCTCAGCTTATACCAAAGTGGAAGAGGAACTAATCGTCTAATGTGGACACTCCTGGAAGTAATCCTATTGGAATATTGGACTGAGGCTTGAATCCTGTAACAGCACCTAGTTCATGCTATGCAGATGCTGCATGGATTTACTCCTCCTCTTTTTTTGTATACTGATCGAAATTCGAAACATAATTATGAAGTGTTGGACTGGCTTTATTAGTGAGAACAACATATTAATGGCGAATAGAATCAATGAATCCTAAATAAAAATATTTAAATTAATTGTTTTCATTATTTTTCTGTAGGAAGTTTGGCGTTTTGATTTGTATAAAACAAGAAAATGTGTATTCTTTATGTGGGATAAGAATTCAGCGAGCCACAACATAAGACAGATAAGAGACCGTTACTCCCCAACAACATAAGACACAATTTCCCCTCCATCCTACGAAAGAAACGAAGAAACAAAAAGAAAAGGTTACATATGTACCATTACATACACGATCATGAGTTTTAGTTTTCAGTTTGTCTTTATACATTCTATCGGCTGGACGCGCGCTTCGCAAGTAATATAATCATATTATGAAATAAACTGTTCAATTAATGTTTTAAATTCGTTGTTTTAATTGGAATATCATACCCCACATTTATATATCACTAAAAAGACCTATACAGGGGCGCATAGAGAAGCAAAGAATAAATCTTTACGGTGAAAGAGAATCTATTCCGATTGCATGATTGATTGTTGGCACTTAAGTATTCACTCCGAATACAAGCCAGCCTAGTATGAATGTACATTAGCAATAAACACATAAGAGTATACAAGTTGTATTGAACATCGAGCTCAAACAGCTTTATGTTCGATGTATTAAGAATTTATCGCCTTCGAGAAGAAGGGAAGTTTTTGTAAAGAGTCACTGAGTCAGTCTATCGATAGAACTCATGGAGAGAAGTATTAATAACCGGAAAGGCACGTTTTATTTTTAGTTTAAGTTACGAGAGAAACAACAACAAACAATTGCACGCTTCACGAAAGAAGCACGACAGAAATCTTATGCATAATAAAAGTACAGCACTTTCATGACGAGAGAAACAGTAAGTTGTTTTACATAGCTTCAAAAAAAAAGCAAACGAGAGAATTCAGTTAATACTCGAGGCGACAGAGTTATAAAATAATAAACAGCGACAGTGTCATAAAAAAAAATGAACAACAATACAAACCCAAGCGACGGAAACCAACAAAAAACGCATGAGCAACAGGTAGCAAAATTTAGCAGCACAGCTCTGTGTTCTAAAAATAGATCGTACAATAAATGTATTGCATATACCAGCGACGAGAAAAATCATGTTCGTGTGCGGCTGTGTATAGCAAGCCACTTTTTTTTTTTTGTGTGTGCGTAGGTTGACTACGCAGTGGTGGATGGAAAATTTTCGTGTCACTTTTATTCTGACAAGCAAACAAAGTGGTCGTGCGAAAAAATTAAATCGTGAGTGCAAAGTACAGTTTACAATAAATACTGGCGATTAAAAAAAAAAAAAAAACGAAAGAAATCGGCGAGAGATAACAACTACGGAAAATAATAAAATTACACAAGGGTAAGACAGATAGATCCAACCAAGTGCAGTGTTGTGATTTTTTCTTTTTTCAAGACAAAAAAAAAACGAGAGATGGAACATCCAGAAGAAAATGTGGAATACATGTTCCAAGCAGCGGCAAACTCCATCAGTAGGATGGTAACGTTTTGACGCTCGGAGAGATTGGGTGCAAGCCCAAAGGAAGGTTTGATAATCAGGACAGAAGCTCTCAGCGACTCCTGGACCATGTTGAGAGCTATGGAGAGACGGCTAGCGACAACTAGTGATCCGCTGCAGATGGACGAGACGGAAAGAAAGGTGGCAGAGGCAGAGGAAGCCTACTTCACTGCTCTAGCCATCTTGAAGGGACGCCTCGAGGAAATGGCGCCGCCGAGAGACTGCCGGAGAGATGCACAGCCAAGCTGTCGATGCCGTTCGCCCAACACGATGTGAAGAATACGTGGGGCGAATTCGACGGCTCGATCACGAAATGGCAGGGTTTTCGTGACCGCTTCTTGGTTGCCGTCCACGACAATGTTAACATCGCTTCTGCATACAAGTTCGCATACCTCAAAAATTCGCTGACTGGAAGGGCCGCCAGATCCCTCGGCGAATGGCAACTGACGGAAAGCAGCTACGCTTAGGCCTGGTAGCGCATGAACGATATTTACAGCCACCTGCCGTGAACTACTGCGTCAATTTTTTAGACTCCCATCCTTGGCGGACAATCCAACAGCGACCGAAATCGAGAGAGAAAAGAACGTGACATACGAGACAATGCGCCAACTGAAGGCGCAGTGCATCCCGACGGACAGCTGGGACATGATAATCGTGCACATGTTGCACGACAGGATGGATGCGGAAACGGCATGCAAGTGGGAGGAGTGCCGCACCTCAGAGCAGCCTACCATGCGAGAAGTATGTTCCTTCCTGGAGAGAAGGGCAGCAGCCCTCGAGAGTGCCCAGAGCTGCCGTCGTCGAGAGATGGCATGCCCTAGCGAGACAGGGACGAAGAGACGAGAGAGTCGGACGGAGAGAGAAGAGATCCCATAACAAAATGGGAGGAAAGAAAATGCCGTGCCTGACCTGCGGGTCCATGGACCATCCCATCTGGCTCTGCTCAGACTTCCTGGCTTTAAGTCTGGCCAGCAGGTATAATTTTGTGCAGACGCGAGGAATATGCCCCAACTGCCTGAAGACTGGCCATTCTACAAAGGACTGTTACCAGGGGCCATGCACAAGATGCACTGGGCGACATATGCATAACAGCGAGCTTTGTCCCATCAAGACCACAGGAAGGAGCGAGGCAGCGTATTCGGTGCAATACGCCTTGACTAAGCGAAAGACCGCTACACAAGCGGAGCGAAAGAGGAAGGACGATTGACTGGAGGCACCACCAATCAAGCGACAGAGGACAGACAAGGGAGAGAACACGAGAGATCTGGGGGAGAATGCCCGCGAGAGAGATTCGGTAGAATCAAGAGAGAGACTATGGAAAGATTTTAAACGCAATAAAGCTACCGATAAAAATTATTTGAAATCTTTTATTGATAGGAATAGAGGAATGAAAACCATTATGCCAACGGTGCAAGTGGTTATTTGGAAGGATGGGAAAGACCATGGTCCTATAAGGGTTCTTTTGGACACCGGGGCTCCGCCAAACTTGGTGAGCCACCGACTGATGGAAAGGCTGGCACTTGACAGGAAACAAGTGACCAGAGAGATAGTAGGCATAAGGGGGGAGCCTCTCGGTATCGAATATTCTACGAGGTTTAAGGTAAGCCCATGGTTCGATTTGAAAAGAGCAGTCGATCAAGAATTTTGTGTTTGTGTGACGAAGAAATTTAGAGTCGTCTTCCACGCCAGCTGCAAAACCGATAAGGGAGTATCCCTCAACGACATTCAAATGACCGGAGAGAAGCTGCAGAAGGATCTCCATGAGATTCTGATGCGCTTTAGAAGGCATAGAGTTGCCATAAGTGCGGACATCAAGATGATGTTCCGTATGGTAAAGATCGCGAGAGAACAATGGGACCTCCAAAGCATATTTTGGAGAGAGAGTTCCCAGGACAGATTGAGAGAATACTGGCTCACAGTAGTCACGTATGGAATGGCCTCGTCAGCACACAACGCTGTACGAGCATTAATGCAAACTGCCAAGGAGGCCGAGAGAGAATTGCCCAGAGCAGCCAAGGCAATCACACAAGACTTTTACATGGATGATTGTGCTACTGGGGCTGATTCAGAGAGAGAAGCGATAGAACTGTCAAGAGAAATTGACACAGTGTTGAAAGGTGCAGGTTTCGAACTGAGGAAATGGCAGTCTAATTCAAGAGCACAGTCCACTGTTTCTCCGCGATCGAAAGACAAGACACACGAAGACGAACGAACAGTAAATGCATTTAAGCAGAATAGAGTAAAAAGTATTCTAAGTTTATTATAAGTGCCTTCAAAGAATAAAAGCAGGTATTCTTAACATTACTTGTTAAACGCCTTTAAGCGGAACAAAACAAATTGATCTGATTAATAAAATTTTATTATTCTCGTGAATCGCTTCTATGCGAAAGAAAAACCAGTGTTTTATTTCGAAAGAAAGACAAAAACGACATACATAATATAGAAAAGGAGTAACCCAGTTTTTTTTCTAATGTTGTTTACACTAAGAAGGTAATTATTATTTCATTATTTACTAAGTACGTCATTCTTATAGAAATAATGCGACGTTCATCGTACATCACTTGCTTGAGGAAACAGAGGTTCTTCCGTTAGCCCTTGCCAGAATGAACTGTCTATGCTATTATAATTTGTTGTTGTTGTTCTAATGTAAGCTACCCCTCAATGTTCGAAACGTCAAACATCATCGACTCATATTCGAAGAGTAAAACGTCATCGATGTTGTTTGACGTTTGCGACAGAGAGTTCTTTCTTTTTTTTCGAAATATAAATTAGTCTTATTCTTTCTTTTGAGCCAGCGAGAACCGGCAAGAGCTATTATTAAAATAAAACTAAAAAAGAGTTAGACTTTAATAATACATATATCGTTAAACAAGCCTTATTACGGGGCGAATAGAGAAGTAAGGAAGCCGCTTTTATTGCTTAACACAATCAAAAACGAACAGTACAAGTGAAAAATTTTAAAAAATTTAATTTAAAAAGACTTATTTAGGGGCGAATAGAGAAGCAACAAACCCGCACTATTGAGATACTATGTTCTCAGCTCTTGCATCTCTTAAAACAGAAACAATGATCTACAAATCCTATCAGATCAACTTACAGAGCTTAACCGGTGATGCACACAAACACCACATAGCCAACACTGGTACAACTGTGGGGTATCATTAATAGGAACCAAAAACAAAAATCCTCAAGGGGGTCAAATGAATAAAGTTCAGATATTAATCGGTGATGCAGACAAACCCAACGCGGGCGACGCGTTCCAACTTCCAACCTCCCAATAAGATGTAAATCCACCCTATCACTTCTACGATCACAATAGCGAAACTACCACCATCACTAACATGAACATAAAAAGTAACTACACTCTTTGTTCAACTTGCAGAAATTAATCGGCGATGCAGATAAATAGAACGCTGCCGCCGGGGTCGGTATTTGAACAAAGAAAAAACTTTTTTAGAAAGTTTGCAGTGATACAGCAATTATTTTACATTTATGAACTCGGGGAGGAAATACCCATTGAAAATTCAAATAACTTTTTTATACCTATCGATAGTGACACTTGCCAAAGCCGGGGCTTAAATGGAATAAGGTGCAGGCATAACAAAGTAGGCGTTCGGACACTAAATTCCTGACGACCGCATCAATTCTCCTTTGCAAGTATATGACCTCCGAGTTGAACAACCTAACGGCTGAACTGAACAGGCTACTTTGTATAGAGCAATAGTTCCGGCAAACACAAGTGAATCACATTATGAAAATAAAAGAAATCGATTAGTACATTTTAAGAGCCAAAAGCAAGAATAAACAAACAGTCGCAGTTCTACATGATCTCTCGCCTATTTGGTTTCGCATGAACTTTAATCGCCACCGTAACAGCACTTACATATATGTTTCACATTGACTGAGCAATTGGAATGCCTTTAAAGAAATGCAACGAAGGTTTATTTTGTCAAATAGACATTTAATTCTTACGCCATGTGAAGAGGTGTATTTGAAGGTCATAGGTAAAAGTCAATTCATATTCCAAGAGTGTTATAAATATATATTGAAAGATTTATGAAATTTAGTTAAATTATTTTAAGTATAAATAGGAAAGATTTTTGAGAATAAAGGCAGTCTAGTTTTACAATTACAGAGAACACGACTCATTTTCATTTGCGGCTGGAGAGCTCAGATAACACTCAATGTAAATCGTGCATTCTAAATGCTCGGAGAGATAAGCGGCTCTTGAAGCTAAGAAAACCAGCGATATATGCAAATACAACCCTTACATGGGGATCCTGCAACTCGAATCTGAATCAAAATTGACTATACAAGCAAAACCATCAACGAAATCGTAAATTTTGCTCTCCAATGACAACCATAGAAGAGATTAACGCAATCTTTAACAAGTGGGAAGAACTCACGGAATACCAGACATTGACGTCTGCACCACAAGAAGCAGTGCCCGTATACATACCAACACCGAAAGAAGCTGGACCGAAGCCATTGACGATAGAGCAATACAAACAAAGGCAGATAAAACAAAAAAACAGAGAAACCTAGAAGTAAGAAGCGAGGCGGAAGAAAAAGACAGTCCCAGCGAAAGTGTGCTGATCTGCAAAGAACAGTCATCATTGCACAAGGTGCTCTAAAAAAACAGTTATTAGAACAACTCCAAACCTTAAGAAACCAGGGGTGGAAGAATTTTGCCAACTAACAGCATCGGTGAACATGGAGAGTGCAAGTTAAAATACGGAAAAAATAAACAGTTCAAGTGGTTTTTTTATATAATATTTTTCCACTATAAAAATTCGTTGTTTTATTTTATTCTTCTGATTTTGATCTACTTTCTGCTGAGCTACGAAACATTTGGTCCACATCGAGTCGGATCGCTCCAGCGGGAAAAGTGGAAAGAGTGCAAAAATTGCAATTTTAATGTTAATTTTAAAATCAGTGGAAGAGCTAGAATTCGGAAAGAAAACCATGCATGTAAGTACTAAGATTTAACATTTCCTAAAAAGCAAAAGAGGAAAGAAATATAGTCCACTATGCTAATAATTCATCATAATATAATTCCACTTCAGTGGATGTGCGCATTAGGAAAGCTGGTAAGAATATTTATTCATTTATATTGCCTTACATGGAAAGATAGCGTCATAGCGTCATAATTACGGTAAACAGCGAAATCATCGCTACCCAAAGTAAAAAAAAAAGAGTTAAAGAAGTGTGAAGCTGTGAGGAAGTCATCCTTAACCTCAAACCTGAACCCACTGCAGAAATAAAAAGTAATTCATTTATTTGTTTGTCTCCAAACCACCACCACCTGCCGCAGCCGCCATCACGTCGTCACATGTCTCGTTGTCTATCATAAAAAAGTTGCCTGCCTCCACAACATAATAATTTGCCACCACACTTGCACCATCGCCGACCGTCGTTGTCTGCCACAACTTCGTGTGAAGAATTGCGCCGCCATTACAAGATCTCGAAGTTTCTTGCCTCAAGAACTTTATGCATGCATTATTGAAATTACAGATGAATCAAGCATTTACATATTAACTCAACTTTGAATGATACAAAATTAAATATAACAATAACTGAACAAAGTACATTCAAACTTTGCAAATGGTGTAGTGCAAAAATATTGTATGCACTGCACTTTTCCACACTCGCAGTCCCACGGGTAAATAAGTTGTTGGTCATCGGAAACCATGTTCAAATAACACATTC
This sequence comes from Sphaerophoria taeniata, assembly GCA_943590905.1. Taxonomy (NCBI): domain Eukaryota; kingdom Metazoa; phylum Arthropoda; class Insecta; order Diptera; family Syrphidae; genus Sphaerophoria; species Sphaerophoria taeniata. The sequence continues at coordinate 240,898,120 of OX016540.1, forward strand.
CAATGCTCCACGAGCAACTTATTTACCCGTCATCGGAAACCACACTCTTCGAGCGTGGGATATTTTCTAATTAGCGGCATAGCCGCATAAGATACAATAAATATACAATTATTCAGTTGCAATAAACAAATCAAAACTATCGGACGTTTTATTTAAACATATCAATGGCAACACCGCAATCATCTGCGGCTTTGCCGTCATCTCTGCAGCCACCGTCGTCTCCGCAGCCATCGTCTTCTCCGCAGCCACCGTCTTCTCCGCAGCCACCGTCGTCTCCGCAGCAATCGTCTTCTCCGCAGCCACCGTCGCTGCAGCTCAATAATGCGAACGTTGAAATTTGCGATGAGGATGTGATTGAGGATTTTTCACAACCAACAGAAGTTACAGTACTTTCGGAAACGGAATTGCAATCAATTTTAACAAACTTCCATACAACTATAGTAAGAGTAGTTCCAGATGATGAGCTCACAAATTTACTACAAAGTTGGGGCCACTTAGAACTATTGGATCATTTTAATAATTGTAAAGATGCGGCATTGCTTTGAGCTCTGCATGGATATTTTGTACCCTTCCAAAAAGCAATAAAAAAGGACAAAGAGGGTCGGAAGCAAGTTACAAGATATACTCTAAAGGACTCACAGAACTCTTTTATACGGATAGGCATTTCAATTCAAGCTATAGAGGACCATATAGATTTCCTCAACAAAATGGGTGAGAATGTTCAACCATTCACCATTGTGCACGGTAAATCAATCCTAGATTTTACCGAAATTTTTCTGTATTTTGATGGAGTGAAATATACTTTTACTAATTTCATCCGAGCAGTGGATATCTGCTTTAAAATATTTTATTTATTTAGTCTCGAGTATCCAATCGCATCTTCCTCATTTTGGTCTTTTATAGAAACGCAATTTTTTGAAAGAAATAAAAAAAAAATTTGTGCAAAGACTCATATATTGCTTAATGAGATCTTATAATTTCAGTCCTTAAATTTTCACTAAATTTCACTAAATGTCACTTGTAAATAAAGAAAGGAAAAATCATTGCAATATATATAAAAAAAAACATGTTCTGCTGTTTGTTTTTTTTCTTTTGTGTGCTCGCACATAATCATGAGTAAAAAATGCGGACGCGCATGTTAGGTAAAACAAATAGGAAAGAAGGAGAAAAAGAGCAATGCCAAGCAGCACAGTAAATAAGGGAGGTTATTTTCCATTGCAATGAGCATCGTCATTCGATTGTCGTACGCCGATTGCAAAAGTTTAGCTTCAGTGAGACCTCCAGATATTTAAAAAAAAACAACAAACCCAAATTAAAAAAAAAAAAAAAACAATTATTCCCAACTCAAAGCAGTGTCGATTGTAAGGGAAACCAAAATTAAACTGCAATTGGAAAGTAAAGTGATTAAAGGAAAGAATTTAAAGTTTGAGATTACGAGATGGATAAAAGCAAGGAAAGAAAAAAAAACAACAGGAAAGACCCAAGAAACCGGTAAGAAAAATGAAAAATTATTATAATGAGTGTTGTGCTGTGTCGTATCTGGTAAAAAAAAAGAAGAAAGAGCAAAACCAACAAGCCAACTATTCGCGTGTGATATAGGATATATTTTTGCGTGATTTGTGATTTCAGATCAGGAAGATGACGAGAAATGTGTGAATGTTACGTGTTTGTGAAAGATAGAAAGGGGAAATAAAGTAAACACGCTGAGTGGTTGATCTGTTGGTTAATTGCGATATTTGAGTTTAAGCTTAAGGGAGTAATTACATGCGAGAGACGGAAAGAGTGGAACTCAAAGCACAGTGGTGCGAGTTGTCGATAAATGAAAGACGGAAAGAGCGGAACTCAAAGCACAGTGGTGCGAGTTGCCAATATGGAAAGAAGGAAAGAGAAAGACTGGAGCTCAAGCACGACAGTGCGAGCTGCCAACATGGAAAAGAGAGAAAGAGGTTTTGCAGTCAAGGCACAGTAGTGCGACTAGCGTATTAGACCAAAACAAAAACAAATCAACGACACAGCCAACAACTATTTTGTAATGCTTCTTTTTAGGATCCTTTTTTTTATTTCAGCTCAGATTATATTTTATTTTGTTTTCTTTTTTATCACACAAAGAGGAAAGACTTGACGAGAAAGACAAAAAGAGGAAAGACGATGGAGGGAGAAAATTTTGAATACGCATTTAAGGCGGGATGCAATGCAATGTCCCGGATGGCAATCTTCACGCGCTCCGAGGTGTTCAAGAACAGCGGACTTGAGGCCGTCAACGATGCCTCGCGAACGGTTTGTGGCCGCGGTCCATGACAATGACTGGATATGCCCTGCCTACAAATTCGCCTACCTGAAGTCGTCGCTGGTCGGGAAGGCCGACCGCACGCTGGGAGAGTGGCAGCTCTCGGAAAGAAACTATAACGAAGCCTGGCAGAGGCTCAACGATTTGTATCATCGTCAGTACGCTACATGTCGGGAGCTGTTGAGGCAGCTATTCAAGCTCCCAATGTTGCAGGGCCCTCCGAGGGCAGATGAGCTGCAACGAATGTCTAATGTGACACATGAAACGTTGCGTCAGCTGGTAGCCCAGGACGTCCCGACTGAACACTGGGACATGATGATAGTCCTGCACGAGCGACTAGACAGAGGAACGGCAAATGCAAATGGGAGGAGGTGAGAGCCTCAGAGTTCCCAACCGTGAAAGAAATTTGCACATTCTTGGAAAGACGGGCAGCAGCTTTGGAAAGTGTCGAGGAGAGACGAGGAGAGAGCCATCGACGTCGTAGCAGTCGAGACAGATGCAAGGAAAGACCGAGTCGGGTATTAGGCAGCCCAACCTAACGAGAAATACGTCGTCAAAAAAAGGCATGTAACGTCTGTCGATCGATCGTTCATCCAATCTGGAACTGCCCAGAGTTCCAAGTTTTTAACCTCATGGCTAAAACCAATGTTGTGTATACATATATGTGGGATGGGCCTAACCGAGAGAGTCTCTCTGACAACGAACAAAGACAAATAAACGAACGAAACAAACAAACTTCGTACGAACGATAACGAATACGAGACAAAGCGAAATACGCGTCCCTCTCCATTATTCTTTTTGCTATCCCTTTGAGCATGTAGCATTTTTAATAAGTTAGTCAGTTGAATATCAGTCGCCAAACAAGATAGTTCGCCAAGTTCGCCAAAACGTCATTTTTAAAAAGTTTAATCAGAATAAATAGTAAATAAAATATTGTGAATTCAATCCCAAAGAAGTGTTTTATTTAGTCTTGTAAAATAGGGAGTGAAGTCGACTTCCTACATATATATACACAAACAAATAAATCCTCAAGCACGTATTTAAAACTAGAAATATATGGTATTTGGCTGGTGTGATTGTTCACTCAAACACCAATACATTTGCTGCCCTTCCATCAACCATCCAGTGGTGCACTTTAACCAAGGTTCGAACAATTTATTCATTTTTCCAATTTTTGATTTTTTTCATAGCGCACGATTACTTGTTGCAATTCTTACTTGCACAGTGGTATAGTTGGCACTTTTTATAAGACAAATAATTTTTTAAAATTGCCATTTTTTCGAGTCTTCAGATCTTTCAATCACTTGCTGCAATTCTTATTTGCACAGTGGTATAGTTGGCACTTTTTTATAAGTCAAATCATTTATTCCTTTTTCCATTTTTTCGAGTCTTCAGATCTTTCGATCACTTGCTGCAATTCTTACTTGCACAGGGGTATTCAAACTGTCTCATTTTAATATTTGAGTTCTAATACTTCTGACATTTTCATTCACTCAGCAGATAAGCTAGTCAAATTCACTGCGTCTTTCAGGGAGCTTCCTGAGACCAGATTAAGGATTGGTGACTTAAGAGCACATAAAACTGAACTAAAGGATTAATGGTCGGATGTTAAGAAGAGATACATGGTCTGTGTCCGAGAATTGTCTTCAGAGGAAGATTTCGAACCGGCCACCATAGAGGACAAATATAAATCCTCAAAGGATACCTATTTACAGTGCATTGTTCTTATCATCGAACTAGAAGACCGTCTTCTAACTTTATCCGAATCAGTGTCCTCGCCTGTTAAAGGAACATCATCACCCAATAAGAGTGATAATGAAAGCCCTAGTCTATTCGGGGTGAAGCTCCCCATTTGTGACACAGAGACTGTTTAGTTTATTGGACTCACAAGGTTACAAATATCATTCAGTTTCATATAAGAAAGATTGCTTACTAAAGCAAATTATAACAATAAAGCAATATTGTCAATTAAGCTAAAAAATAACATGATACTTATGAATTCAATGAACTAAAGGTAATATTTAATTAAAATTCGTAAGCAATAATAACTGTATATAAATGTAGGATCCACTTCATCTCTAGGAGTAAACATAAAGATAAGTAGTGTAAGATAACATTAAGTTGCAATTTAATTAATTTGATACATTTCAGACTGTCGTCGTCGTAACCCAGCTAATACCAGTGCTAGTGCAAGCGGACGCCCACGTATGTGAGGAATTTAAAACACAAAGCGATACGATAAGTGCCAGTGCAAGGGGACGCCCACGTATGTGAAGAATGTAATATACAAAGCATGACCTACATGACCTATTTTGATTCCAAGTTAAATAGCCATGATCACCATGCAAATTCGATACAAAAGAATCATGCAACGAGTCATAAAAATAACATTGATAATCGGAGCTATCGTAACGGCGGGAGGTCTGTGGAGTTGAGCTACAAAAGCGTGGGCATGGTACCGGCTCATACAAAGGTTTCCGTTGTGGGATCTGCTATAAAGAAGAACAGTTGAAGAACCACCACCGCATCGAAAACACTCGAGCTTCTGGCAGCAACGACGGCGACGACGACGGTCTGCAAAGTTGTAAATCCGCAAAGTTTCTTTCGCTAATTTTATTTTGTTCTTACCTTTTATTTTGAATCTTACTTTTGTTATTCAATAAAATGTCATTGAAATTCGATTATTGAAAGATATGTGTTTATCATAATTACTACATAAATAGGGTTAAGAGTGCAATAAAATATTATTATTGGATTGATCACCAGGTCGTAAAGTTCGTCGTTTTTATTTATCTTAGACCTCCCCCCACCAGAGGTAAGGGGTCTTAAGAAAACATAGTTCTACAAGTAGTTCAAGTTAATGTGCTTGAGCCTACACTCTTACAAGGTCAAGGTTTATGTGCCCTGACCATATTATATTAATCACAATCAATACAAAAGAGTATTGAATAAAATATATGGAGCTCTATATAAATTCCTATATAACGCATGCGCATAAGAAAGAATATTGTATGAATTATAGTTAGTGTCTTCCAATCAGTCCATCGAGACGGTTCATAATAAAGATTGGGTTTTTTTTCCGCGAGGTTTTTCCCAAAAAAAATTTACTGTGTTTTTATTTCACTAAAGGGAACGTATAGGCCGAGTCTATACACTAATATTTATGAATTGTGCGGTCGAGTGTCATTTATTATAAGAAAAAAAAAACTGACGAGTTGCAATAAGCGAATTGAAAGTAGTTTGCTCTCAGAAATTGAAATCCTGAAAAGAGAAAATGAGCTCTTACGCCGCGAAGAGGAACTCATCGAACGGAAAAGCCAAAGTAGTTTACGACATAGCGTAAGGTCTGTTACTCCAACCCCAGTTCGTTTTGGAGCGGATGAAATTAAAAAATGAACACCGCTGTTTGATCCGTCGAAGCGTGCGACTGGTTATGGCGTCAACCAGTGGATAGAAACTATTGAAAACACAAAACAAATTAATTCTTGGGACGAACAGCTAACCTTATTCTACGCTTCTCTTCGCTTAGAGGAAGCCGCTCGGAAATGGTTCATTTGTAATGGAACGAAGTGTTGTGTTGTGTTTATGTGCACACGATTTATGCGCGTGTCTAGCAACGAATTCCACTCGTCACTTGATACGCCGCAATGTGACATTGTGCGCATCATCAAACCATAATCCTCCCACGATACACAATTGGCGTTTTTCTTTTTTACCTCCGAGCAGATTAGATCAGATCACGGATGTGTCAAAAAAAAATCTTTATTTCTTTTTTAGCTCCGATTAAATCGGAGCTAAAAATTTTCATGCTCTAAGCTAAATCTATTTGCTCAGGATAAAATGATCGAGCAAATAGAGCAGATAGCTAAGCGAAGACAACAACCGTAATCTGATCTAATCTGCTCGGAGGTAAAAAAAGAAAAACGCCAAATGAACGACCGTCGTGCATTGCTTATCGTGGAAGGAATGCACCTATATCAAGTGACGAGTGATGTTCGTCACTTGATTTTCTTCCCATCAATAATTATGGTGACTCCACAAATGTATGAATGTGGAATCATAGTTTTGGTTTTTAGATTAAGATTTGTTTTCATAGTCAATAAAGAACATACAAAGCTAAAGGTCGTTTTTATTTCTAACTCGTACAAAGAATAAATGAGTGATATAAATTAAACCCATTACACGGCGACCGTGACAAAGTAAAAGCTTTTTTTTTATTTATTTTTTGTGATATTATTTTTTTTCGTCAAAATGATAAACCGGCATATATTCGTGGCTTAAATCAACGAGTTTTTGAACAATTTTAAAGAAGTGTGCTGGGATTTCGAAGAGGAAACTAATATAATCGAAACCAGTCTAAACGAGTATATTGGAGAAGCATCAGTTTTAAAAGCGAATCGCATAAGTGCACGAATTAGTATATTTAAGCAAAAAGCTCGAAGAGCAAGGTTTTATAACACACCGGAATTGCCGGTGTACGTACTGTTAACCGACAAAAATAGCAAATCAGAAGTAGGATTCGGACGCCGGAATAAAGTCCTACTCAAAAAAAAAAAAAAACCGAATGTGAATAGTGTAGTGCTTGATTTTTTTTTCATCCTTTATGTGATCCACTTCATTGTGCGATCACTAAACAAATGACTCTGGGACAATGACTCCGATTGTGCTGACGGCTGAAAAAGGAAGTGTGCGAAGTCGAGCATGGTTGTACGGTTTTTCGCCAAAAAAAAAAGAACTGATTACCTAAATTGAGATTTTGTGTTCAATTTCTGAAATTAATAATAGGCTCTAGCGTTTTCGGGCACTTTGTTTGTTTTCAGAACGATTTTGTCGATTTTGACAGACCGTTTGGCTGCTTTTGCAGCGTTTTTGTGACTCAGTGAATTTTCGTGTCTTTCAATGTGGAATTTTCCACCGGATATTTTCGAGTTGCACAAGGTTTTTTGGTTTTGGTCCCAATATATTCGTGCAGCCATTCATGTCTTTTTTTACAAACTGATTGAAGTTTTTCGCTGCGGATACTAGTCAAATGTAACGCTGTCCATGTACAACGTGCCAGCATTGCTGATGGGCTCCTTTCTTAAAGGCCGCCTGCATCGAATAAGGTTACAGATTTTTTTTATTAGATTGCGTAATAAATATTTCACGTAAGTACTCACTTTTCCATTCTGTTTCGAGAAAAAACAAACTAAAACAAAAAAGGGAACGGATCACATCATAAAATAAAAAGATTGTTTTTTTTTTATGCCTCAACGGTACGGAAAGACGATGTTTTGTGAGTCCATGTAGCACAATCAATCGGACAAAAAAAAAAAAAAAAACAGTCGAGGATCAACAAAACAAAAAGCCAAAAAGTTCACATCATAAAATGAAAATATTTTCTTCCAACTAACCCAAAACAAACAATATCCTCACAGTGCGCAAAAATGATGTTTTATGACATTAACCCATGGGTCGGCAAATGATGTCTCTTTGAAAAACAGGTAGCGATGGTTGGGTACATGATGATATGCAGCTACCCTAAAACACTATCTTCCAATTGAGGATCACCATCCATCAGTGCACAGCTTAGCAAAGCTGATCGTAGCGATGGCCTTAGTTTTTGTGACTATTGGAATTGCCGGTGTACGTACGTTATTTCAAATCCAAATACAATTACATTATGATGAAAAGGTAAGTGGAAAGAATGTAAATAAATACAACGAAGAAAGACACCCAAGTAAGAATCCAGAGACTCCCCACTGCAAATAGAGCAAGAGACGAAACCGGTGGGTGTTTTCAACTTCGCACACCATAAAGGCTCAGCAGTCAGGTTTTCGTTCTGATATTTGAGAAATATTTAATAAATTTATAAAATTATTCTGTGTTTGTGTTTGTCTTTTAGTATTAAGCTATATATTAAGTGAACCTTTTTTGGCGGCAGTCTTCTTTAATTTTGAGGTTATCCGAATCCTCTGAACAACCAATCCAGTAATACAACGAAGAAATACACCCAAGTAAGCACCCAGAGACTGCCCACTGCAAAGAGAGCAAGAGACAAAACCGGTGGGTGCGTTCAACTTCGCACACCATAAAGGCTCAACAGTCAGGTTTTCGTTCTGATATTTGAGAAATATATAATAAATTTATAAAATTATTCTGTGTTTGTGTTTGTCTTTTAGTATTAAGCTATATATTAAGTGAACCTTTTTTGGCGGCAGTCTTCTTTAATTTTGAGGTTATCCGAATCCTCTGAACAACCAATCCATAAATACAATGAAGAAAGACACCCAAGTAAGGACCCAGAGACCCCCACTGCAAAGAGAGCAAGAGACGAAACCGGTGGGTGCTTTCAACTTCGCACACCATAAAGGCTCAACAGTCAGGTTTTCGTTCTGATATTTGAGAAATATATAATAAATTTATAAAATTATTCTGTGTTTGTGTTTGTCTTTTAGTATTAAGCTGTATATTAAGTGAACCTTTTTTGGCGGCAGTCTTCTTTAATTTTGAGGTTATCCGAATCCTCTGAACAACCAATCCATAAATACAACGAAGAAAGACACCCAAGTAAGCACCCAGAGACTGCCCACTGCAAATAGAGCAAGAGACGAAACCGGTGGATGCGTTCAACTTCGCACACCATAAAGGCTCAACAGTCAGGTTTTCGTTCTGATATTTGAGAAATATATAATAAATTTATAAAATTATTCTGTGTTTGTGTTTGTCTTTTAGTATTAAGCTATATATTAAGTGAACCTTTTTTGGCGGCAGTCTTCTTTAATTTTGAGGTTATCCGAATCCTCTGAACAACCAATCCATATATACAATGAAGAAAGACACCCAAGTAAGGACCCAGAGACCCCCACTGCAAAGAGAGCAAGAGACGAAACCGGTGGGTGTTTTCAACTTCGCACACCATAAAGGCTCAACAGTCAGGTTTTCGTTCTGATATTTGAGAAATATATAATAAATTTATAAAATTATTCTGTGTTTGTGTTTGTCTTTTAGTATTAAGCTATATATTAAGTGAACCTTTTTTGGCGGCAGTCTTCTTTAATTTTGAGGTTATCCGAATCCTCTGAACAACCAATCCATAAATACAACGAAGAAAGACACCCAAGTAAGCACCCAGAGACTGCCCACTGCAAAGAGAGCAAGAGACAAAACCGGTGGGTGCTTTCAACTTCGCACAACATAAAGGCTCAACAGTCAGGTTTTCGTTCTGATATTTGAGAAATATATAATAAATTTATAAAATTATTCTGTGTTTGTGTTTGTCTTTTAGTATTAAGCTATATATTAAGCGAACCTTTTTTGGCGGCAGTCTTCTTTAATTTTGAGGTTTTCCGAATCCTCTGAACAATCAATCCATAAATACAACGAAGAAAGACACCCAAGTAAGGACCCAGAGACTCCCCACTACAAAGAGAGCAAGAGACGAAACCGGTGAGTGCGTTCAACTTCGCACACCATAAAGGCTCAACAGTCAGGTTTTCGTTCTGATATTTAAGAAATATATAATAAATTTATAAAATTATTCTGTGTTTGTGTTTGTCTTTTAGTATTAAGCTATATATTAAGTGAACCTTTTTTGGCGGCAGTCTTCTTTAATTTTGAGATTATCCGAATCCTCTGAACAACCAATCCATAAATACAACGAAGAAAGACAATCAAGTAAGGACCCAGAAACTGCCCACTGCAAAGAGAGCAAGAGACGAAACCGGTGGATGCGTTCAACTTCGCACACCATAAAGGCTCAACAGTCAGGTTTTCGTTCTGATATTTGAGAAATATTTAATAAATTTATAAAATTATTCTGTGTTTGTGTTTGTCTTTTAGTATTAAGCTATATATTAAGTGAACCTTTTTTGGCGGCAGTCTTCTTTAATTTTGAGGTTATCGGAATCCTCTGAACAACCAATCCATAAATACAACGAAAAAAGACACCCAAGTAAGCACCCAGAGACTCCCCACTGCAAATAGAGCAAGAGACGAAACCGGTGGATGCGTTCAACTTCGCACACCATAAAGGCTCAACAGTCAGGTTTTCGTTCTGATATTTGAGAAATATATAATAAATTTATAAAATTATTCTGTGTTTGTGTTTGTCTTTTAGTATTAAGCTATATATTAAGTGAACCTTTTTTGGCGGCAGTCTTCTTTAATTTTGAGGTTATCCGAATCCTCTGAACAACCAATCCATAAATACAACGAAGAAAGACACCCAAGTAAGCACCCAGAGACTGCCCACTGCAAAGAGAGCAAGAGACAAAACCGGTAGGTGCTTTCAACTTCGCACACCATAAAGGCTCAACAGTCAGGTTTTCGTTCTGATATTTGAGAAATATTTAATAAATTTATAAAATTATTCTGTGTTTGTGTTTGTCTTTTAGTATTAAGCTATATATTAAGTGCACCTTTTTTGGGGGCAGTCTTCTTTAATTTTGAGGTTATCGGAATCCTCTGAACAACCAATCCATAAATACAACGAAAAAAGACACCCAAGTAAGCACCCAGAGACTCCCCACTGCAAATAGAGCAAGAGACGAAACCGGTGGATGCGTTCAACTTCGCACACCATAAAGGCTCAACAGTCAGGTTTTCGTTCTGATATTTGAGAAATATATATCTAATAAATTTATAAAATTATTCTGTGTTTGTGTTTGTCTTTTAGTATTAAGCTATATATTAAGTGAACCTTTTTTGGCGGCAGTCTTCTTTAATTTTGAGATTATCCGAATCCTCTGAACAACCAATCCATAAATACAACGAAGAAAGACAACCAAGTAAGGACCCAGAGACTGCCCACTGCAAAGAGAGCAAGAGACGAAACCGGTGGGTGCTTTCAACTTCGCACACCATAAAGGCTTGTAAGGAGGAAATCTAAAATTAAAAGTGAAAAGAAGAAGTAAAAAGAAAGTATTTGTGGGTCAGCGACAAACACGACATTGCATTTGCAGCCTAACATCAAATGTCGGTAGCGCAGTCGGCGAATAGCGCTGAATTGCCAATATTGCAACCCGCAGGAGGAGTTGCAAAACCTTCGTCATCCGGCATTGTCGGGGTCACCAATTTGGAATCCTTTTTATGTTCCTTTATTCTTTCTTTAAAATTGAAAATATTTCATAAAAAAAACTTCTAGAATATTAATATTTTAACTGAATTTATTGAAAGAAAAAATATAAACTGAAAATATTATTGAAACTCAAAAACATGATGTCAAACAAGTAAGGATATTTTAAAATCGATTAAAGTATAAAATTAACAAGTGTCTTGATATAAGACTTATGGTAGGTGGCCACATACATAATTATTCAGAAAAAGGGTGATCGACATCCAAGGCTACAAAAATTTTGTCTTTTTTTTTGGGAAATTCCCTTTGCCTTGGCGCGTCGCACAATTACCCTTTAATAGCAAGAAAATACTTGAGAGAAAAAGAAGTCTTATCTAGTTATACCGTTTTCCTAGAATTTTCGACCCAGCCAAAACGGCCAGACAGAATAGAGATTCGCAATCCGGCAATCTGCCTGTCTCAGGAAGAATTTGCTCCTTGGATATCGGTTCAGCAGCCTGCGTCCCCAAATCCGCAATTCCAACAACGCAAACAAGATTCATCAAAGCAAACAAACAAAAAAAAAAGAAAAAACCTACTCCCAGGTAAAATTTTTGATTTTCCTTATTTATTGCCACGACCGGAGAAAGAGCGAAAATCTAACCTCCCTAGACAAGAAAGCGCGGTCAGGCGGCCAGGTACTCGAAATCCTGCCCCTGTCCCCTTTCGCAGAGCCGAACGCACCAGAGTCGAAACTCGTGAACTCCGAAGACACAACGACCTCTGATCCCGCAATAAGTACACCCGAAACGTACCGCCTCACAAGCGCCTGCAATATCCAAAAACTCAAGACTTTAGCAATTAAGTTCCTATTCGTATGTGTACTTTTATGACTCATAAATTTATTTCGTTTTTCACGCATTTTAAGTCGGCACCTTTTTTTTTTGTTGGTTCTTCTTCTCACTTTGTTTGTTGTTCTTCTCACTTTTTTGTCACTAAATCCGTAAATACGTTTTAATTGTATCCTATATCCTATGTTACTGGTTATCCTGAAAGCAAGGATTTGCAAAATTGAAGTTTAAGTAATAATTCTGTAGCACTATCAATGAAAAGATTCGGTTGAGGAACGGTCTCATTAGAACTCGATAGAATTAAATTTCCATTTCGGTACGCGGCCAAATGTTTCTCGTATCCGAACGAGGATTCCTTTTTGCAATTATTTGTCCTTTTCTTTTGGTACAAGAACGTTTGAAGATCGGGTATTCAATTCAAGTTTCGGTCAAACTATTTGTTCCCTTCCTTTTGTCCTCGTCGTTGAGCGACCGTAGCCGACGAATCTATTTGTTTATTTTTTTGTAAGTCGAGTTTTCCTTGTTACTTGTCCTCGCGTTGTCTTTAATGTTACCGAAGTGACCCGCGGTTCGGTTCACCACTTCAACCCCGAGTGCACCTTCAGACATCGGATTCGAAATGTTTTTTTTTCTTTTGACCTGCTTTAAGTCGGAGTAAATAGAGCCATTATCCTGAAGACATATGTATGTGTGCCAGTCCGTGTTATAAATCCTAATCAATATTCTTTTCAGCCCTACCAGAAGTGCACTACTGTAGAGGTACCTGGGTTCGATTCTGAATTCGAATCACCCCAGCAAGTGATAATTTGAACATTATATTTGAAACTAATTTGAATTTGATGAACATTTGATAATTGCATGTACTTTAAACATATACAGCGTTGTGCCAAAAAGCAAGAGCGTGTAGGTTGAGTTGAGACAAGAAAAAAATCGTATGGGAGGGGGGGGGGTCTATTCCCCCCCGTTTAGCCGGGAGGGGCAATTTTCTGAAAAATTGACTTATTTTGTTTAAAAAATATTAAAAATTAACGGCTTCGTTTACAACACCGTGCTATACCTTTCTGAAAAGCCAAAAACTTTTTCTTTCACTTTGTTTTTAAATTAAATTGTTTTAACGAATAGTTTAAAAAAAAAAATTTCAAACTCAAAATTTTCAAAAAAAAAGCAAAAAAAAACATTTTTGAACTAATTTTTTTCAAAATTTTATGTAATTAAGTACTAATTTTGTTTTTAAAATTCAATGTGTTTTTTAATATTTAGTCGAAAACAGAAAACCGGATGCAAAAATGTCTTGTCGTTTTCGAGAAATTAAGAAAAAACCGAAACCACTTTTTTCTAAAAAAATCTTTGTTTTTATTTTTACATATCTGGACTTTTAGTTTAATTTATTAGTTTAATTTATAAATTTAATTTTTTGTAATTGGAGTTTTATGAGGACTCAATAAAGTAGAAAAGTATTACATTATCCCTGGATTAACCATTTTGTTCATTGATAACGTCTGAAAACTGACCTGTAATTTTTTCTTACTATACCTGGGGCCGCGGGCACTCACTGGCGAAGAGTTCTACCTGCTAGGGGCTTGAGATAATTAAAACGCATTTTTTCTTGAATGAAAAAAAAATTAACAACCTATAGGTAAATAAAAGGCATAGCATATTTACTAAACAACCATTTACAATTAAAATATTAACTCATCAACACATAACAATAACAAACTCATACGCTCGAGAAGAGTTAGCGGACAGGAACTTCTGCTGCGGTTTAACTTATTGTCGAGATCAGGAAGCTGAAAGGCTCTACGCTGAAAGATATCCCAATAGATGGCGCCCAAGTCGTAGCATGTTTTCAAGAATCCGACGAGAGCACTGAGAGCTAGAAGTGAAAGGTCAATGGCAGACGTTATCAATGAAAAAAAAAATGATTAATCCAGGGAAAATCCAATACTTTTCTACTTTATTGAGTCCTCAAAAAACTCCAATCACAAAAAATTAATTTTATAAATTAAACTAATAAATTAAACTAAAAGTCCAGATAGGTAAAAATAAAAACAAAGATTTTTTTAGAAAAAAGTGGTTTCGGTTTTTTCTTCATTTCTCAAAAACGAAAAGACATTTTTGCATACGGTTTCCTGTTTTCGACTAAAAATTAACAAACACATTGAATTTTAAAAACAAAATTAGTACTTAATAACATAAAATTTTGAAAAAAATTAGTTCAAAAATGTTTTTTTTGCTTTTTTTTTGAAAATTTTGAGTTTGAAAATTTATTTTTTTTAAAACTATTCGTTAAAACAATTTAATTTAAAAACAAAGTGAAAGAAAAAGTTTTTGACTTTTCAGAAAGGTATAGCACGGTGTTGTAAACGAAGCCGTTGATTTTTAATATTTTTTTAAACAAAATAAGTCAATTTTTCAGAAAATTGCCCCTCCCGGCTAAACGGGGGGGAATAGACCCCCCCTCCCATACGATTTTTTTCTTGTCTCAACTCAATCTACACGCTCTAGCTTTTTGGCACAACGCTCGTGAATCACCCTGTATATATGGTATTCCCATAATACTCGTAGTAGTAGTTTTGGTCCCTCGAACAAACGGTTCGAGAAATTTTTTTTCGGGAAGTCTCCGACCTTTTTGCAAGGATAAAAAAATATCGTTACGTGTCGTGCTCATAATCGTTTGTCGCTAGATGAAAGCAAGATTTTTGTTTTGGTTTGTTTTTGAGTCAATCAGGTATCTGTAAGCAGTGTTTAAACGAGATCGGTTGTTGCAAACACTGAAATCGGGACTCAGCAATCGTATAGGCGGAAATTATAGATCCGATTCATTTCCCACGATTTCCCGCGATCGTTAAAGCGCACCGTTTTTTTTTTGACTGATTAGACCTCCGCGTTATCAATCTTTTCACTGAAGACCATTTTCACTTGCTAGTTTCTTTTTATTTTTATTTTTGAATTTCCGCAATCAGTCCTCATTGATTTATAGGAAGCACCTTATGTGCAAGTATTCTTAAGACATTTTTCTTTCAATTCCTTTTTAATTTGGGCACTTCAATTACCGTCGAAGTATATTTTTGTTAAACGCCGAGCATGTTCAGAGCGTTAACTTCCAAAAAGGAAATTATCATATTTTTAATTCACGAAAGTAAGCCAGCTTTTTATCGAGAGTTAAAGTAAATCAGATTCTATTTCCGATATTTGTGAATCCACATTTATTTTTTTATTTTTTTTATTAAATCCTGTTGTTAAGCTGATAGTGACTAATTAGTCTTTAAGATTTCTACTGTTAGAATTAAGAACTTTTGAATAAAAAGATCAAGTTTATGTAAACTATAATGGTTATGACGTTATCTTTTCTAAGAATATAAGATGTCGTATTGAGATAACTCCATTACAGGGAGTGGGAATCGCTCTTCGATGAGCAAGGTGAAGAAGCATGGCAACTGAACGATGAAGTAGGTGAGCACTTAGTAAATGGTTTAGAGTTTCTTTTGGTGACGTTTAAGGGGTTCTTCAAAAACAATTATAACGGTCCGCGAAGAACATTGGTTCGAAGGGGGAGTCACGGCTCCTACTTCAGACTTGGGTGGGTTGAGAGACCGAAGGGAGATATTTTTACCAGCTTAAATCTCCCTCCCTTTGAAAGTTAGACACCTTCCTTTCCCATCACGTAAGAGAACGAACAGTCGATGGGAGAAGTTTAACTTTCGTTCGAGACACGTACTAACACCTTTATGTGTCCTTTTGTGTGTGTGTGTGTGTGTGTGTGTGTGTGTGTGTGTGTGTGTGTGTGTGTGTGTGTGTGTGTACACTAATGAGCTTACTCCGTGGTTTCGACGAATTCATTTTGGTTATCCTAGGGCTTTCCGTCTCCGGAAGCCACTCAAAGCTTAGGAAGGTGCATCGAACCAGACCTACGTGGCGGACAAAGATTCGTTTGTTCATCGGTCAAGTCGACGTCGGTCTTTGTTGATCGGGCCCCAGCAAATTAAAATCACTTAGGGTTCAGAACATCCGGACCCAGTTCTGCAGGATAAAAACTTGTAACACCCGCCTTTGATCCCGTAGCAAGAGCCTACCCCCTTTGACTGAGCTAGCATGGGGCAGGATGGCTGCAGGACATAAGCGATGGTCGATCAAAGGCACCCCTCCTCTTCCATATGTGATCGGCCCTAACCACAGACAGCGGTGGTTGATGTCTTGGGGAGACACATATGGTGGGGTAGGGTAGAAAATACCTGTATCTTTTTTTGTGGCGAGATTTTGAGATTTTTTTTTTTTTACTTTGAAGCTTACCTGTGGCCAAGGTCCTTTCCCTCAAAAAGGCTTCTTCTTTTTAAAACAGGTATTTGATCTGAATTATATTTTCGTTACAGGCTCAACAGTCAGGTTTTCGTTCTGATATTTGAGAAATATATAATAAATTTAAAAAATTATTCTGTGTTTGTGTTTGTCTTTTAGTATTAAGCTATATATTAAGCGAACCTTTTTTGGCGGCAGTCTTCTTTAATTTTGAGGTTATCCGAATCCTCTGAACAACCAATCCATAAATACAACGAAAAAAGACACCCAAGTAAGCACCCAGAGACTCCCCACTGCAAATAGAGCAAGAGACGAAACCGGTGGATGCGTTCAACTTCGCACACCATAAAGGCTCAACAGTCAGGTTTTCGTTCTGATATTTGAGAAATATATAATAAATTTATAAAATTATTCTGTGTTTGTGTTTGTCTTTTAGTATTAAGCTATATATTAAGTGAACCTTTTTTTGGCGGCAGTCTTCTTTAATTTTGAGGTTATCCGAATCCTCTGAACAACCAATCCATAAATACAACGAAGAAAGACAATCAAGTAAGGACCCAGAGACTGCCCACTGCAAAGAGAGCAAGAGACGAAACCGGTGGGTGCTTTCAACTTCGCACACCATAAAGGCTCAACAGTCAGGTTTTCGTTCTGATATTTGAGAAATATATAATAAATTTATAAAATTATTCTGTGTTTGTGTTTGTCTTTTAGTATTAAGCTATATATTAAGTGAACCTTTTTTGGCGGCAGTCTTCTTTAATTTATACAACGAAGAAAGACAATCAAGTAAGGACCCAGAGACTGCCCACTGCAAAGAGAGCAAGAAACGAAACCGGTGGGTGCGTTCAACTTCGCACATCATAAAGGCTCAACAGTCAGGTTTTCGTTCTGATATTTGAGAAATATACAGGGTGATTCACGAGCGTTGTGCCAAAAAGCTAGAGCGTGTAGGTTGAGTTGAGACAAGAAAAAAATCGTATGGGAGGGGGGGGTCTATTCCCCCCCGTTTAGCCGGGAGGGGCAATTTTCTGAAAAATTGACTTATTTTGTTTAAAAAAATATTAAAAATCAACAGCTTCGTTTACAACACCGTGCTATACCTTTCTGAAAAGCCAAAAACTTCTTCTTTCACTTTGTTTTTAAATTAAATTGTTTTAACGAATAGTTTAAGAAAAATAAATTTTCAAACTCAAAATTTTCAAAAAAAAAGCAAAAAAAAACATTTTTGAACTAATTTTTTTCAAAATTTTATGTAATTAAGTACTAATTTTGTTTTTAAAATTCAATGTGTTTGTTAATTTTTAGTCGAAAACAGAAAACCGGATGCAAAAATGTCTTTTCGTGTTTGAGAAATTAAGAAAAAATCAAAACCACTTTTTTCTAAAAAAATCTTTGTTTTTATTTTTACCTATCTGGACTTTTAGTTTAATTTATTAGTTTAATTTATAAATTTAATTTTTTGTGATTGGAGTTTTATGAGGACTAAATAAAGTAGAAAAGTATTGGATTTTCCCTGGATTAATCATTTTTTTCATTGATAACGTCTGCCATTGACCTTTCACTTCTAGCTCTCAGTGCTCTCGTCGGCGGATTCTTGAAAACATGCTACGACTTGGGCGCCATCTATTGGGATATCTTTCAGCGTAGAGTCTTTCAGCTTCCCGATCTCGACAATAAGTTAAACCGTAGCAGAAGTTCCTGTCCGCTAACTCTTCTCGAGCGTATGAGTTTGTTATTGTTATGTGTTGATGAGTTAATATTTTAATTGTAAATGGTTGTTAAGTAAATATGCGATGCCTTTTATTTACCTATAGGTTGTTAATTTTTTTTTCATTCAAGAAAAAATGCGGTTTAATTATCTTAAGCCCCTAGCAGGTAGAACTCTTCACCAGTGAGTGGCCGCGGCCCCAGGTATAGTAAGAAAAAATTACAGGTCAGTTTTCAGACGTTATCAATGAACAAGATGGTTAATCCAGGGATAATGTAATACTTTTCTACTTTATTGAGTCCTCATAAAACTCCAATCACAAAAAATTAAATTTATAAATTAAACTAATAAATTAAACTAAAAGTCCAGATAGGTAAAAATAAAAACAAAGATTTTTTTAGAAAAAAGTGGTTTTGATTTTTTCTTAATTTCTCAAACACGAAAAGACATTTTTGCATCCGGTTTTCTGTTTTCGACTAAAAATTAACAAACACATTGAATTTTAAAAACAAAATTAGTACTTAATTACATAAAATTTTGAAAAAAATTAGTTCAAAAATGTTTTTTTTGCTTTTTTTTTGAAAATTTTGAGTTTGAAAATTTATTTTTCTTAAACTATTCGTTAAAACAATTTAATTTAAAAACAAAGTGAAAGAAGAAGTTTTTGGCTTTTCAGAAAGGTATAGCACGGTGTTGTAAACGAAGCTGTTGATTTTTAATATTTTTTTAAACAAAATAAGTCAATTTTTCAGAAAATTGCCCCTCCCGGCTAAACGGGGGGGAATAGACCCCCCCCTCCCATACGATTTTTTTCTTGTCTCAACTCAACCTACACGCTCTAGCTTTTTGGCACAACGCTCGTGAATCACCCTGTATAATAAATTTATAAAATTATTCTGTGTTTGTGTTTGTCTTTTAGTATTAAGCTAAACATTAAGTGAACCTTTTTTTTTGGCGGCAGTCTTTTTTAATTTTGAGGTTATCCGAATCCTCTGAACAACCAATCCATAAATACAACGAAGAAAGACACCCAAGTAAGGACCCAGAGACTGCCCACTGCAAAGAGAGCAGGAGACGAAACCGGTGGGTGCGTTCAACTTCGCACACCATAAAGGCTCAACAGTCAGATTTTCGTTCTGATATTTGAGAAATATATAATAAATTTATAAAATTATTCTGTGTTTGTGTTTGTCTTTTAGTATTAAGCTATATATTAAGCGAACCTTTTTTGGCGGCAGGCTTCTTTAATTTTGAGGTTATCCGAATCCTCTGAACAACCAATCCATAAATACAACGAAGAAAGACACACAAGTAAGGACCCAGAGACCCCCACTGCGAAGAGAGCAAGAGGCGAAACCGGTGGGTGCGTTCAACTTCGCACATCATAAAGGCTCAACAGTCAGGTTTTCGTTCTGATATTTGAGAAATATATAATAAATTTATAAAATTATTCTGTGTTTGTGTTTGTCTTTTAGTATTAAGCTATATATTAAGTGAACCTTTTTTTGGCGGCAGTCTTCTTTAATTTTTAGGTTATCCGAATCTTCTGAACAACCAATCCATAAATACAACGAAGAAAGACACCCAAGTAAGGACCCAGAGACCCCCACTGCGAAGAGAGCAAGAGGCGAAACCGGTGGGTGCGTTCAACTTCGCACATCATAAAGGCTCAACAGTCAGGTTTTCGTTCTGATATTTGAGAAATATATAATAAATTTATAAAATTATTCTGTGTTTGTGTTTGTCTTTTAGTATTAAGCTATATATTAAGTGAACCTTTTTTTGGCGGCAGGCTTCTTTAATTTTGAGGTTATCCGAATCCTCTGAACAACCAATCCATAAATACAACGAAGAAAGACACCCAAGTAAGGACCCAGAGACCCCCACTGCGAAGACAGCAAGAGGCGAAACCGGTGGGTGCTTTCAACTTCGCACATCATAAAGGCTCAACAGTCAGGTTTTCGTTCTGATATTTGAGAAATATATAATAAATTTATAAAATTATTCTGTGTTTGTGTTTGTCTTTTAGTATTAAGCTATATATTAAGTGAACCTTTTTTGGCGGCAGTATTCTTTAATTTTGAGGTTATCCGAATCCTCTGAACAACCAATCCATAAATACAACGAAGACAGACACCCAAGTAAGCACCCAGAGACTCCCCACTGCAAAGAGAGCAAGAGACGAAACCGGTGGGTGCGTTCAACTTCGCACACAAAGCACAACAGTCAAAATCTACTTCCCGTTGTTGTTCTTCACTCAAGTAATCGTAAGACTAACCGATGAAGAATAAGGAATGGCCTCCTCCACTGGAATCAGGGCACAAAATGTGCATAACAAATATTCACGGGATTTTAAGTGGTCGAAGAAATCAAGCGGGGTTTCAGAAGATATAGAACAAGCTGTTTTGCACGCTATGTAAGACGGAGGATTGGACGACTTCGGAGTGTTGTCTCAAATAACAACTTGTACTAATTGCAAAAGGCAAGACGAGCTGAGTCAAGTTTTCAAGTTGGCAAGTTCAGCGACAGTAAAAGGACTTACACCTATTCTTTTTACTAAGTATTCCAGGGTGGCCGCAGCCAACATGTCGGGGCTTGCAGGAACAATGAAGCCTATGCTAATCAATAGTATGGTCTGGGCTGGGAACAGAAAAAGGACGTTTTCTCATGCATTTAAGTCTAACATAGAAAGCGGTTCTCATTTTGTTGCATATGGATCTGACGCTAATTCTCTAAGCTACGCACTTCAGTTTAATTAAAGTCCTTGAAGAAACCGATTGTTATTATTACGGGAAAATCCAACAACGATCTTAAAGGGGGTTTGAACTTAAACTTTGTGGTCGCGTTGAATCTTTTAAGAAAGCAAAACAACATACACCTTATTGACCACAAACAACTACAAAGCAAAATTAAAAATCAACACAAGAAATTTTTCGATTTAAGCTTTTAATTTTATTTTGTCAAAATTGAATGCATTTCGAACCTAATGTGGTTCATCTTCAGCAATACACTGATTTGGCAGAAAAAGAGAAAGAAAAGAGTACATAAAACATTTAAAAGAAAATTGATAAAAGCTCTTGATTATAACAATAACAATTAGAGTGAAAAGAGACGTTAAATTATGTTAAACAAAGGTGACGTTATATTGCCATTGTCATTATTCATAGTGTTGTTGCTTCTGTGGATATAAAGACTTTCATATGCATCAAGTCGTCGATGGTTTGTTACATATTTTTTAAGCTTAACATCTTCTAAGCTTACATTGAAGTGTTTGTTGGTGAGGACGTGTGCAGCGACGGAGGATTTTTCGGGTCGGTTGAACTTGATGTGGCTCGAGTGTTCGTTAAAGCGGACGCCTATGCTTCGTTTTGTCTGGCCGATGTAAACAGCGTTACAGTCTCCACATTTAATCTCATATACTCCAGATTTATTAGTCGAACACTCGAGCCACATCAAGTTCAACCGACCCGAAAAATCCTCCGTCGCTGCACACGTCCTCACCAACAAACACTTCAATGTAAGCTTAGAAGATGTTAAGCTTAAAAAACATGTAACAAACCATCGACGACTTGATGCATATGAAAGTCTTTATATCCACAGAAGCAACAACACTATGAATAATGACAATGGCAATATAACGTCACCTTTGTTTAACATAATTTAACGTCTCTTTTCACTCTAATTGTTATTGTTATAATCAAGAGCTTTTATCAATTTTCTTTTAAATGTTTTATGTACTCTTTTTTTCTCTTTTTCTGCCAAATCAGTGTATTGATGAAGATGAACCACATTAGGTTCGAAATGCATTCAATTTTGACAAAATAAAATTAAAAGCTTAAATCGAAAAGTTTCTTGTGTTGATTTTTAATTTTGCTTTGTAGTTGTTTGTGGTCAATAAGGTGTATGTTGTTTTGCTTTCTTAAAAGATACGCACTTCAGAATTATAAGATGACTCTACCTCGAATGTTAGACTCAGAAGAGAGGAGAGAGGCAGGGAGCACAAGTTGGTATAATTTTGTCAACAACAGATTTGAGATAGATATCGAGTTCCGTGTTCAGGAATCTGGAGAATCGTAAAACTAATACTGATAATCAGAGTTATCTTGGCAGCGGGAGGTGTATGGAGTTGGGCTACCAAAACGTGGGGTTGGTATCGCCTCATACGGAGGTTCCCGTTGTGGGACCTGATATAGAGTGAAGCAGTTGAAGAACCACCGCCAAAGAGAAACATTCTCCAGCTACTGTATGTGTGTACTGTAATCGTTTAGTAAGTGAGGGTAGCAACAAAAGAATTTGAGAGACAAAGTTGGATGGACGAACTAATTCGATTATACACCACCAGAGAACTACAAGATTTTCTAAGGCAGAAAGGTTTGTCATACAGATATTATCGAATAAACGATCTAGTGGTCAGAATAAAAGAAAAGAGTTCGGAAACATATCTGAAAGTGAAGTAAGCAGCGTGATAAGAAGAGGCAAAGACACCGACAAGACAACATACCAGAAGAAAGTAAAGACGAAATCCAAAGAGAATCGAGCGAAGAAGAACCAGAGAGCGAATACGAAGATTCAATGACTAAAGAAGGTACCAATAATTTTGTATTCAGGGATGTTGAAGATTTCTTGGACCATTTCTCAGGTGTGTCGGGAAAAAACCTGACTGTATGGTTGAAGGATTTTGAAGATATCGCCACAATATGTCAGTGGAACGATATTCAGAAGTTCCTCTATACAAAACGATTGTTGAGAGGGCCAGCCAGATTAGCGGTCGAAGCCAAGACAAGTTTAACAAACTGTGCTGCGTTTGTAGTAATCAGGCCCAGTGACAACACTGTATCAGTGCAATAATATAATAATATAATCGTTAACGTATCTTAACTTATCCAAACAACTGTTCAAATCATTGTTATACTCACACATCAACATATTATGTAAATCGTTGTTACTAATACATAAGTATATATTCCCTAGTTAAATTTCCCTCTTGTACAAATTCCCCTAGCAAGTGAGTATACGAGAGAATAAAGAAGAGTCAGTCTTGAAACGAACTCGAAACGACTAAGTTGTGCTTGTTATTATTCCTTGAAGACATTAAACATAATAATTATCGGCTAACGGATATTAATACTTTACGTTGAAGGCAGTGTTGGTGTCAGAGAGGTTCATCGAGCGTTGGAGGCTCGAAAAAAGACGACCGACGTCGGAGAGTCACCTGGAATACCTGTACTCCATGCAACAGTTAGCAGGGAAAGGAAAGATTGATGAGGAGTCGTTAATAGAGTACATCCGAAATGGAATTCCAGACTCCGTCCAGAACAAAATGATCCTGTACGAAGCAACCACAATAGACGAACTTAAAAAGAAGATAGAATGCTACAACCAAATGAAACGATTTATGCCGACCCACCAAGGGTCCAACAAGAGCAATAGCAGTAGCGGTAGTGGCAAGATAACGGACAGGGCTTCAACCCAAAGCGGTGCCAGTGCGGTGAGTCGCAAGAGGAATCACATTAAGACACAACGTGTGTATCGTACACCAGTGTACGAGTATATTCTATATATGTATTTCCTATGTTAACTTACTATTACTATTGTAATCAAACTCATGCCTATGTATTATCATAAGATCAGTTTCCTATAGGAACAGTTTTGAGTCAGTCTAACGTCAGCCAGCGGACCGACAGGGTCGGATAGTTTCGATAATAAATGTTGGGTTTTTTACTGAGAGGTTTTTTCCCAACAATAAAAAGTTTCGTGTTTTTTTATTTATTTTCTTTTTCCTAAAATAAACGCAAATTATTACGCGATTATACATTTGGTCCATATCGAGCCAGATAGCTAGTGCCTAGGAAAAGCAGTCCTAGAAAGTGTATCCGAAAGTCAATATATCGCGAGTGTTCCTTGATAGCTAGAAGACAAAAGTGCATCGAAAGTTTATAAATCGCGAAAAGTGTATCGATAGTTAATTCAAAAAAACCGCGAGTGCATCAATGAAAAACATCTTCCAATAGATGTATAAAATTTTCATATAAATATAATGAAAAGCATGCCAGTGATTCGAATTTGCAAGCCATCGTAAGGAAAGTTAAAGTACAGCTACGCAACGGCGACAGTCTGCCAGATGCAAATATTCAAACAGCTTCCACAGCTGCGTATAGCACACATCGAAAGAGATCGAGAGCGTCGTACATGCTAACAAGCATTTGGTATGTATTACATTTTCATCCCCTTTAGTCAGCAACCAAGCTGCTGCTACAGCATGAATAAAATGAGCGAGAGCATCCAACATGCAAGTATGTATCAGGTATATATTTTTTACTTTGTACCCCTTTTTTCAATAACCACGCTGTAGCAACAGCGTGAATACAAACCGATCGAGAGCGTTACACATGCAAGCAAACATTTTTATTTACCTCGAGAGTGTCATGCTTGCAAATGCGAACATGTCTCAGCAAGCCGTCACAACTGCGTACGTGACGAATACGAATGAGTAAAGCGGGGAAATGGTTGATTTGTTTTTTGTTTGAGACGAACAAACAACCACCAAAGAATCGAGAGCATATATGTGCATTGTGCAGGTACACAATTATATAGGAGAGGGATAGCGAAATAAGCATGGTACAGCTGCGTACATTCTTGTTTCGGTGCGTCATTATCAGTTTAGTGCGCGGCCAGTGAAGATTAAAATTAAAGCAAATCGAAAGGGAACGAGTATTCTGCATTTTTATTCATTTTATTCTTTTTTGTGTTATCTGAAACTGTTGAGTAAAACAAAATAAAAGTGAACAGTGTGAAATATTTTGTTTAGAATTCCCAATACTGTGTGCTGAGCCGCGAGTGGATATTGTTTTAGGTAGAATATTTTTTATGATAGGTAGTGGAATGCGTGTATGTGTGTAAGGTTATATAAATGGGTTCCTGCAGAATGGATGTTTGTTGTGGTGTTAATGTGTTTTGTGTGTGCATATGCAAATTCCTTTTTTTTGTGATTTATTGTCTGACTAAGGAAATATTTACTCGGCTGCAGGCACAGTGTGGGAAATTAGGTAGGATTGTGTAAGGAAAAATTTAAGAGACAAAATTTTATAATCGAAAGTACGAACCACAGCAAGTGACACTCAGTGTCATGTCCCCCTTATGGTTGATTTCATGTTGTCCTGTCAGATGACCGTCATTTTAAAATGTCTCTAAAATATTTATTTTTGTCCTGTTCACTTCACCTCATAAAATAACTCTTAATAAAAGTCATGTTTTTAGTATGTTCATACTTGATAAGGATCAAGTATCGGGTTAACCAATGTAAGAACAAGAAAAAACGGGTTTCGCTAAGTTATTCATAACCCTGTAATGTGTGTTCATCTTTATGACTTTTGTCGGTAGCGAAGTCCGCGAATAGTGCTGAATTAGAGTATTTGCATATCTGGCAATGCCGTCGCTGAAGACGGAAACACGCGTTTTGATGTCAGCAAAATTCCTAATAGCAAGCCAGACGACAGCCATTTTTTCATTCTCATTCCTCCATTGTCCGAGTCGAGACGTATTTTTCTATTTCATCAGCACACATTTTTTTTCCACGAGCAAGGTCTCAAAATTCACTTTTCCTTCAAGAAAGAATTGTTATAATTCAAGCACTCCCCAAACAAAAAGGTAAGCCAACAATTATTTTTGCCATTGATCGTGAATCGGATTGCCCAATTCCTGAAGCAAAAATAAAAAAAACTTTCTCGTGGGAATCCACAAAATAAATGTTACGCACTTTCTAAATGCGAACTTTCCCCTTTTATTCCTTTATCAGGAATCCTGACCATTTCCACGGAGCACGCATAGTCTTCCAGCGGCGAATTTTTCTCACCTTTAAACCGCTCAAGAGCGGTCGGAAGAGACGGAAAACCTTTTTGCCCTGTGTCGGCCGGAGTCCCGCCACACGGAGGCGTCGTCATCCTTGCATTCGATATGCCCAGCCAGCTAACAACCACAATTTACGAACACCCCAACAACATAAGAACCACAGTCGGGAGTCCCAAGACCCCGCTCCACTTACAAGAGGTGCAGTTCACGAAGGCATAATCTGAAAAATCAAGTGAACCCTAACCTCGACTAGTCCAGGTAAACGCCCTCCTTTTTTTTTGTATCGTAAGCGAATGTGGCAAACAAAATTCAATTTGTCGCAACCCTTGAACGTCGAAGAGGAACGACGACAGCTCTAAGCAGCCCTATAGAGGAACATGAATGGGAATCTCCCACAGCGACGACCAACAAGAAGTCCCTACCTGCGGCCGGAATCCAGTGCCATTAGTCCTTATGTATAACATATTTATCCTAGGCTCTAGACTAATTATCCTTAAAGGTCCATCTTTCTTGAGACATTCCTTATTATTTGTTTGTTACTTTTTTTTTGTTTTGCATCACTGTTTTTTTTTTATTCGTTTTTTTTTTTTTGCTCTCAATTTCCTCGAGGAGGAATTCTTTCTTTTGTATTTGAATTCCTATTGTATAAAGTGTAATGCTAGACTCTCGGTCCATTCATCATACATATATCGCGATTCTCTGGTAGTCATCGAGAGCATTGTACCAGTACCTTATACCTGAAAGTCACAAGTGCTCGGCACTTAGAAACGCAAACGCCGCGAGTTAAGTATCCATAGCAAAACATATTGAGAAAAAAGATAACATTATTTGTATTCAATGATATCTTTAGTCTCTAGTACAGTCTTGCACACAACGCTACAATGATAACATATGTAAAAGAGATAATATCGTTTGTATACAATGTTGGAATATTATCTCTTCTTCATTATCAAGCAAGACGATTGTACGCTTGGGTCTCCTTGTAGATAGATAAGAAAAGTATATAAATACGACTGTATGATGAATTTATCAATAGTCTTATTGTAACTACATAGTAGCCTTAAGCTCCTTTTAGAATTAGTAAAAAGTATTTCAATAATAAAGGACATAGTTCCAAATAAATATTGTTTAATTTTAAAAGTAAGAAACAAGTGTTTTAATTGGCGATCCTGCCAGGAGGTTAAATATACTTTTTAACTTCAATCGAGCGGACCTCGGGAACAAGTAGTGAAATCTAGTATAAACAGAACACTCGCGTTACCGGTTACAAGAATTACCTAGCATAGCAGGTACAAATATAGCTTCTTCGTACGAAGCAGCAAAGCAATTCAGTGAAAGTGTATATGTGGAGAAAAAAAACACACAAATTCGACGACAACAGACACGAGTTCAAAATGGAACAACTCGCAGTATTAATGGCAAGATTAGAAGCTTTAGAAACCAGGTGCAACACAGTAACACAAACCCTAGAGCACACACGCACAGAGAATGCAAGGTTAGCAGCAATAATAACTAACCAAAATCAAATAAACACTAATTTAGAAACAAAACTAAATGAAGTAAAATCTGGATTAGGCATAGTACCAAACATACCTGTGCTAGAGGAAATAAGAACCACATATACAGATGGTAGTGAAATACAGTTAGACGCATTTAAAAGCCTACCTATTTTCAACGGCGATCAATCAAATTATCGGTCGTGGCGCGAAGAAGCATCCAGATTAATGGACAGCATTAAAAACTTCAAAACACACAGTAAGTACGCAGCAGCATTGACTATAGTGAAAAGTAAAATACAGGGTGCAGCCGCGAATGTGTTAACTAATTATAACACAATTTTTAATTTTGAGGCGATACGTAACAGATTAGATTATACGTACTCTAATCAAGAACCTCTATACGTGCTACAAGACATGATGAAAGCCATCACGCAAAAAAGAAGCACACTGTCTGAATACCACGACGAGATAAATAAAAATCTCAATTTAATAATATCAAAAATCACTATGTCAGGTGATCCGCCGAATATAATCGACAGACTAATTAAAAATGCTAACGACGACGCAGTTCGTATATTCATTGATGGTATGAGTGACAACTTTACAAGAGGATCATTATATTCAGCTACAATAAATGATCTAGAACACGCATTCGCAATTGCTCGCAGAATAGAACATGATAATGTGCACAGGCATTTACATCTCACTCAAGATAAGCACCACAAAAATATGCCACATGAACGCAGAAACGAAAGAAGACCAAATTATTCGAGCCAAACAACGAATTATCAACCCCAGAAGCAATACGATAATATGCAGCAACACAATCAAGGACCACGCCTAAACCCTTTCAAGAGAAATGACGGACCACAGCCGATGGAGATAAACTCGAGACAAATTGTACATGCACAGCGACAAAATTGGAATCAATACAAACCCGATGTATATAATCCACCAGCGAAACGTGAACACAGCGGGAGTTTCAACACACACAACAGACCGCAACGATCTTATCAGCAGAACTTCAAGCAGCAGAGAGTAAATAACTCCCGACAACAACGCAGAGACGATGTCAGCAATACATATGCAGAAGCAGATGAAACGGAATGTATGGTAAATAATAACATAAGAATAGATCATTTAAACTAGTAGACGGGTTGCCCTGCTTAAATTTAACTAGTACTATTTCTAAGAAAATTTATAAAATTCTTATTGATACTGGTGCAACCCATAATTACATTAATAGAAAATGCGATTCTAGCGAAAAAATTAAAATTAAACCTATAAAAATAAAAACAATGCATGGTTATTCTATGGTAGATACAAAGAAAGTAGTTAGGATATTAAAGAAAAATATAACATTTTTTGAATTAGAGGATATTCAGTCTTTTGATATGATATTAGGATATGAAGGACTTAAAGTTCTAAACGCGGAAATAAATTTCAGTAATATGACTCTAACTACCATAAGCAGTGTCGAATCTATTCAGAAAATTAATTACATAATTGGGGAAAATAATATTTATAAAGCAGACATAGATAGACTGATGAAGATTAATAACAGCATAGGACCGTTACCCTTTACAGATACTATAGAAGCAAGCATTAGGACGACCAATGATAATCCGGTTTATGTTAAACAATATCCATATCCCATAGCAGATAACGAATTCGTAAACAAAGAAATACAGAAACTCTTACATGACGATATAATAGAAAAAAGCCATAGTCCTTATAACAGTCCCATATGGACAGTACCTAAAAAAGGTTTGGACGAAAAAGGAAAACCAAAACGGCGCATGGTTGTTGATTTCCAAAAACTTAACGCTCACACTGTAACAGACAGATACCCCATTCCGGATGTCAACATGACAATTCAAAATTTAGGTAAAGCCAAGTACTTTACAACGTTAGATTTGGAGTCAGGTTTCCACCAAATTAAAATCAAAGCAGATGATAAAGATAAAACAGCTTTTGCTATAAATGGCGCAAAATATCATTTTAAACGAATGCCTTTCGGGCTCAAAAATGCACCAAGCATATTTCAGAGATGCGTGGACGACATTTTGAGAGACTTTGTAGGTAAATTCGTACACGTTTACATTGATGACGTATTGATATATTCTTCATCTGAGGAAGAACATATACAGCACATAAGTCAAGTATTCGACGTACTGTAACAACCAGATATTTATTTTTACTTATTATTATTATTAATATTTTTTCCAACACTACAATTACATATTAAATTTTATTAACCTTTTGTCAAAAGTAAAAAATATAAAGTGGCAACACTTGTTTTTAACTTAAAATGTCACTCACACTTAAGTTCACTCAATTATATTAAAGTTCACTCAACTATATTAAAGCTCACTCAAACATATGTAAAGCTCACTCAATTATATTAAAAGATTACTCAATGTATGTAAAAGCTCTAGTGCCACGAGTATAAAAGAAGCCACAACATCAGTGCAAAATCACTTTAGTTTTGTACTCCAAGTGCGACGTGGTTCTTCAACAGCGCCCACCCAAGGTATAAAATTGAAGTCATGCAAGGCATATGGACTTGCCAACTGTTTGGTACGACGTTTAACACGAGCGCCTATCAGCAGTCGGTAGGTACATGTGCCTATGCACTGTACTTGTTGTACATTATTTTTGCAGAGTCGAAAGATTCTTAATAAGCAGGCCTTCTGCCACATTAAATTGACCTTTTGTATGAAACATTTTACTTTTCAATGTAAGGCACTCTGCCAACCAATTATCTTATAATAATTTTCTTCTTTTAGTAAATAAACAATAATATTATAACGTTTATAAAAACAACCGAGTTATCATTTTTCCCTCTCTCCTTTTTGGACCATTCTTTTGAGACAGTGCCTATCGACGTGGTACTGCGGACTTCGGACCGCATACAGCGCCATAGAGACTGTAACAAAATGACTTACCCACTATACATTCCTTTGAAGTAGTGCCTATCGACGTGGTACTGCGGACTTCGGACCGCATACAGCGCCATAGAGACTAAAACAAAGTGATCTATAACTAATTAAGACCTATATTCCTTTTCTTTAAGTGAGAACCCCCGAAAGATACAAATCCAGAGTAAAAGAAAGCCCCTTTGATAATCTCTACGCTACATTGACGCCCAACGAGTGGGACACTTAGAAAAGAATTTTGAAAACAAGATAAATTAAAAACAAAATGGCACAATTTACTGATGCCCAATTAAAGAAGTTTATAAACGCCATGAAGGACACGACCAAAGGCAGTTTCAGCAACTGCACTGCTAGGTTTAAGGGAGAGAAAGACTCCCAGGCGGTAGAGTCGTTTATCACTACAATCCAGGTGTATAAGGACATAATAGGAATCAGCGACAGTGATGCTATCCTTGCATTCCCCCTCCTTTTGGAAGATAGTGCTGTCACATGGTGGCAAGGAGTGAAAGCAGAAGCTGAGAGCTGGGAACACGTCATCTCATTATTACGTAATGCCTACGCACCCGCTAAACCAGCGTACAGGTTGTACATGGAGATATTCGACAGCAAACAAAAACCTTCGGAGACAACAGACGATTTTATTACAACGAAACGAGCTTTACTTGCTATGATCCCTGCACCAGCGCCAAAGGAACCGATGATGTTGGACATGATTTATGGTCTATTGAACATCCGCATACGAGAAGGAGTGCCGAGAGACGCTTTCAAAACCTTCCAGGAATTGCTCAGTAAGGCCAGGGAAGTTGAATCACAACTCCGCGAAAAGCAACCGCCAAAAGAGTCATTGGAAATGGACAAAAAGAGATGTAACTTCTGCAAGTTTACAGGGCACACAGCAGCGGACTGTCGCAAGAAACTAAAAAGCGAGGCTAAAAAGTCTGGTAAGGCAACCGATGAACCCGGAATACATTGCTACAAATGCAAAGCCCCTGGTTTCGTAAGGTCGAACTGTCCGAAATGCAAAGAACTTCCTAAAGGTCCATCAACAGTATCATTCAACTGTCTAAAGACCACACTGGGTAATGATCTTCCTACAATCAGTATTCAGTCGCACGGCGAACAAGGCATTGCCTATATTGATACGGCTGCAAGAATAAGCGTTGCAGGGAGGAAACTATTTTTACATCTTTTACGATGCGGAACAAAGTTCCGGGAAATAGAGGTTGACGTCACATTGGCCGATGGAGAAGCCCGTCCACAAGACGTCTTTATAGCGAATACCAGTATTCAATTTGGCAACCGGTTGCGACCGATTACGTTTATCGCCCTTCCGAGAGCTGAAGACAACCGCACTCTTATAGGAATAGATTTCCTAGAGGAAAATGGTGTTGTTCTAGACCTTGGTCAAAGGTACTGGTACTTTGCTGACCAACCTCAGAAAAAGTTTGACTTCTACGATACCACAAACACAAGAGTGCTAAAACCAAGACTTGTCACCAATGTACAGGTACTAAGGCAAGCATATACACACCCAAGACCTCAGCTGGAAGCAAGCGCGGCGGAATGCACGCCACTTGTAGCTAGGTCACCAAGAACTCTTCAAGACATGAACGCTTTCTTGACATGGTTTGATGAGCGTAAGCCTATTTCACCACTCTCTGCTACACCGGCAAAAGTCAATGATCTCAGCAGCCCATTACCACAAAAAAGAAAGAACATCAGTACTACGTCTGGAAACAACGAGTATTCACCGGGTTTCGTACAAAATGTTTTCGGAAGCACATTAAGAAGTACCGATGTAACCCCGGAGAGAAGAAATGAAAACCTATTTCCAGCACTGGTCAGACAGGAGGAAGAAGTATATCTGGAACCCTGGTTTACGGAAATTCTGACTATGGATGTTGCGCTTAGAGACAACGAAGCACAAGAATTAAACGAGATGCAACGACAGCAGTTAAACTATTTACTATCACAAGAAACTGAGGTATTCGGAGAAATCCAAGAGCCAACCCCATACGCAATCCACAAAATAAATACAGGTAAAAGTGAACCCATAGCCGTTCCACCGTATAGACTCTCTGCACCACGAAAGGAGCAATTAAAAGTGGAACTACAGAAAATGATTAAGCAAAAGATAATTGAAGAAAGCGAATCTCCATGGGCCGCACCAGTCGTATTGGTCCCTAAGAAAGACAATAGTATTCGTGTTTGCATCGATTATCGTAAGTTGAACAATATCACCATCCCGGATAGATATCCACTACCAAGGATTGACGACATGTTACATGCCACAAAGAAAACGCTATTTAAAAGTACGCTGGACCTACAATCCGGATACTACCAAATAAAGATAGATGAGAAAGACATGGAAAAGACTGCCTTTGTCACCCCTTTTGGAATGTTCGAATTTAAGCGAATGCCTTTTGGATTACGCAACGCCCCTGCAACATTTCAAAGGCTAATGGATAGATTTCGTAGTGGACTGCCAGACATATTAATGATGGTTTACCTAGACGATGTAATTGTTTGCTCCGCAAGCTTTGAGGAACATTGCCAGGATCTGAAACGCATTTTTAAACGATTCCACAAGTTTAACCTTAAAGTTAACAGGGTAAAATCCAACTTTTGCTGTGCAGTCGTAAAATATTTAGGACATCTCATAACTCATCGAGGTATAGAAGTTGACCCTGAAAAGGTGGCAGCAATAAGCAACCGACCAGAGCCAAAGAATTCAAAGCAAGTCATATCATTTTTACAAAGCTGCTCATGGTATCGACGATTCATAGAAAACTTTTCGGATATCGCCAAACCTATGAGTAAGTTAACGAAGAAGAATGCCGTATGGGACTGGAATGAAGATGCGAGAAACTCATTTAAAACTCTCAAGACTCGACTCACCACGGCACCCATACTACACCAGCCGAACGAAGGTGAACCATATCGCCTTAAAGCAGACGCCAGCAATTATGCTATTGGAGCAGTTCTGGTCCAGGGGGAGAAAGCAGACGAACATCCAATTGAATACGCCTCACGCCTTCTCACACCTGCCGAATGCAATTATTCAACTACCGAGCGAGAAGCCTTAGCCATAGTATGGGCTGTAAACAAATTTCGTGGCTATATAGAAGGGGGAGAAGTGATACTCATTACTGACCATCAACCTCTTAAATGGCTCCTAAGCTTAAAATCGCCGACGGGAAGACTTGCCCGATGGGCCTTGCAGTTACAACCGTATGACTTCAGGATCGAGTACACGCCAGGCAGAACCAACATCATAGCCGACATGCTTTCACGACCTCCTTGTAATAATCCAGAGCACACTGAATCAGATTGCAAGATCTGCAGTTTTCAAGTTGATGTACCATCCAGAAGACCTGCAGAAATTCGCGAAGCACAGTTGCAAGATGATCAACTTAAAACCATCATCGATTCGTTCGAAAAGTATGATGAGAACCTAGCAAGATGGACAAATCGAGGATATCTGCTCAACGATGGTATCCTCTATAGATTTTCACCTGAAACTGATTCTGAAGACGCTCAGTTGGTAATACCACTTCAAGAACGAGATGCTATTCTCAAACACTACCACGATGAACCTACAGCTGGTCATTACGGAATTGATCGCACCATTGCAAGAATAGTTTCGAGATACTTTTGGCCAGGCATGCGGAAGGATATTACCAAGCACGTATCTCAGTGCACCGCGTGCCAACGATATAAGCCCAGCAACCTGAAACCCTCAGGACTTTTTCAAACGGTGTCTAGTCATCAGCGATTCGAGGTACTAGCAGTTGATCTATTCGGCCCACTACCAATGTCGACAGAAGGATTTCAATGGGTTCTCATTGCCGAAGACATAGCAACCAGGTGGATAGAAGTTTTCCCTCTTAAAGAAGCAACAGCCGTAAACTGTGGGCTAACACTTCTTAATGAAGTATTCCTCCGATATGGTATCCCCAGACGCCTGATAACAGACAATGGACCACAATTCATTTCCGCCCTGATGCAGCAGCTGACCGACTTTCTGGGAATACAACAAAGTCTCACACCAGTTTATCACCCAGAAGCAAATCCTGTGGAACGAAAGAATCGCGATATGAAGACACAAATTGCTATACTTGTTGGAACAAACCATACTACATGGGCTGAACAACTACCAAACATACGCTTCGCCATGAACACAGCCAGATGCCAAAGTACCGGTTACACTCCTTCGTATTTGATGTTTGGAAGAGAACTCCGAACCATAGATGACGTCACAAACGATCTACGCCCTATCATTGAAGACGCAAACTTTTTACCACAAATTACTCCGCAACTTTTGAGACTTGCTGAAACGATGAAAAACGCCCGAGAAGAAACCGAGAAGATCCAAGACCATAACAAGCAGTATGTTGACAAAAAACGTCGACCACAGCCGATCTTCAAGGTAGGTGATCAGGTATTAATAACTTCCCACTTTCTCAGCAAAGCCTCTAAAAACGTAACATCGAAATTCATGCCAAAGAGAGACGGTCCCTACATCATAATTAAGCGACTTGGAACATCTACCTACCAGGTCGCATCAAAAGATGACAACACTACGCCATTGGGAACATACCATGTATCCGCTATTACTAGATACAAAGGTACCAAACCCGATGAACAACCAGTACAGCAACTAAGAAGACGTGGCCGACCAAAGAAGATTATCTATCCGGTCGCATCATCGGGACGATCTCTGCGTCCGAGGGGGAGAATGTAACAACCAGATATTTATTTTTACTTATTATTATTATTAATATTTTTTCCAACACTACAATTACATATTAAATTTTATTAACCTTTTGTCAAAAGTAAAAAATATAAAGTGGCAACACTTGTTTTTAACTTAAAATGTCACTCACACTTAAGTTCACTCAATTATATTAAAGTTCACTCAACTATATTAAAGCTCACTCAAACATATGTAAAGCTCACTCAATTATATTAAAAGATTACTCAATGTATGTAAAAGCTCTAGTGCCACGAGTATAAAAGAAGCCACAACATCAGTGCAAAATCACTTTAGTTTTGTACTCCAAGTGCGACGTGGTTCTTCAACAGCGCCCACCCAAGGTATAAAATTGAAGTCATGCAAGGCATATGGACTTGCCAACTGTTTGGTACGACGTTTAACACGAGCGCCTATCAGCAGTCGGTAGGTACATGTGCCTATGCACTGTACTTGTTGTACATTATTTTTGCAGAGTCGAAAGATTCTTAATAAGCAGGCCTTCTGCCACATTAAATTGACCTTTTGTATGAAACATTTTACTTTTCAATGTAAGGCACTCTGCCAACCAATTATCTTATAATAATTTTCTTCTTTTAGTAAATAAACAATAATATTATAACGTTTATAAAAACAACCGAGTTATCATTTTTCCCTCTCTCCTTTTTGGACCATTCTTTTGAGACAGTGCCTATCGACGTGGTACTGCGGACTTCGGACCGCATACAGCGCCATAGAGACTGTAACAAAATGACTTACCCACTATACATTCCTTTGAAGTAGTGCCTATCGACGTGGTACTGCGGACTTCGGACCGCATACAGCGCCATAGAGACTAAAACAAAGTGATCTATAACTAATTAAGACCTATATTCCTTTTCTTTAAGTGAGAACCCCCGAAAGATACAAATCCAGAGTAAAAGAAAGCCCCTTTGATAATCTCTACGCTACAGTACTCAATAAAGCCACATTAAAAATATCTGATGAGAAAAGTAAGTTTTTTCAAGAAGAAGTAGAATACTTAGGTCACATAATCAGACATGGTAGAATCACTACGAACCCTGAGAAAATAGCAGCTATAGAAAATTTTCCAGTCCCACAAACGGTAAAGGATTTGAGAGGATTTTTAGGTCTTACAGGTTACTATCGTAAGTTTATAAAAGGATACGCAAGCATAGCCAAGCCCCTGACATTATATTTACGAGGAGATAACGGTAAAGTAAACAAAAAACAAAGTAAAAATATTAAGTTAAATCTGAATGATTCAGCATTAGAAGCGATTAGAATTTTAAAAAATTATTTGAAAGAACAAGTCGAACTTTTTCAACCGGATTATAGTAAACCATTCGAGCTTACTACTGATGCATCCAACATAGCTATTGGAGCCGTACTAAGTCAGAATAAGCAACCTATACACTTCTTGTCAAGAACACTGAGTAAGACAGAAGAGAACTATAGCACAAACGAGAAAGAGCTATTAGCGATCATATGGTCCTTACAAAAACTCAGAAACTACATATATGGTATAGCAGACTTAACCATATATACCGATCACCAGAGCCTTATATATTCTGTATCAGAAAAAAATCCCAACACAAAGCTGAAACGTTGGAAGGGAATCATTGAAGACTTTGGAGCAAAATTAGTTTATAAACCAGGAAACCTAAATCTTGTAGCTGACGCATTATCACGTCAACGCATAAATACTTCTACCATAGAAACAGCACATTCAGCTGAAAGTTCTTCTAATGATATAATAAAAACTGTGAATCAGCCTTTTAATGCATACGCTGCACAGTTCGAACTTATTGAAGATATAACAAATAATATCGAAACACAAATCTATTTTAGTAACAAAATAAGACTCATAATAAAGTTTAAGGACAAAGACTCTTTACTAAGGCAGATGAAAGAAGTTATACAACCCCAAAAGATTGTAGCTTTGCATACGAAATTTGAAAACATATACAAATATGGTGAAAACATAAAAAAGGAATTCCCACTAGTAAGATTTATATTCACACCAAGAAAACTTCAAGACGTGACAAATTTGGAGGAACAACTAAAACTTGTAAGGGTAACTCACGAAAGAGCACACCGAGGGTTACGTAACAATATACAAGAAATCTCAGAGAAATATTACTGGCCCGATCTAAATAAACAAGCAAAGAGTTTCAACAAAAAATGCATAGCATGTCTATTTGGAAAATATGAAAGAAAACCTATCAGAGAACCTCTGAATAATTCAGAAATACCAACACATGTGGGAACACACATTCATATGGACATATACTTCAACGACAAGTATACTTTCCTTGTAACAGTAGATAAGTATTCTAAATATACAATCCTTCGGGAAATCGAAACTCGAAACAGACTGTACGACGTTATGGAAGAGGTCTTATCTAATTATTTCCCAAAATGTGAACGACTCATGACAGATAACGAGAAGGGATTCAAAACAGAAATGGTGAACCAAATGTGTTTGAAATACAACATAACTAAAGTAGAAACTCCAGTATACAGATCGACAGCGAACGGTCAGGTAGAACGTGTAAACGGTACAATAACTGAACTGTCTAGAATATTCACAATTCAGAATAAAACAAGACTTATCGAAGAAATATTTAGAACAGTGCGTGAATTAAATAATTCTATACACTCAGTTACCGGTTTGAAACCTAGAGACATTTTCTTTAATCAAAATAAATATAGCAATAGTGAAATTATAATAAATAAACTAAACTCAGCATCCAAAAAAGTAATCGAACGTCTAAATAAAGGAACTCGACACAGAGAGTATAAAAAAGGAGATAAGATAATGGTAAGAATCACAGGTCTTAGAAAGAAATCTAACGCCAGATACATAACAAGAATAGTAGAAGAAGATAAAGGAGACACTGTAATCTCTAAAGAAGGAATAAAAATTCACAAGGATAACATAAAGAATTATCATTTTTCAGATGACGAAAATATTAATATTCCTAACATTACTAGGAATTGTACAGAGTCAAGAAGGGCAAGGAAACGTTCAAATAACTGAGTTACTAAACAAGAAGTTTATACTTACGCAAACAGATGACGTGTATTTATTCAAAGAACAAACTTATTTGTTACATGCCACCAACCTGACTTCGATATTTCAACCTTACGTAAATATCGTAACTAGTAAATATCAACCTACACAAGAAGAAAAAATTTGGTTAAGTAAAATTAAGAATTTAGCAGACCAATTACAAGAACATACTAGGCATACTAGATCAATTAACTTTTTAGGAACAGCTTTCAAATATGTGTTTGGTAATCCTGACCATTATGACTTAGTTAACATAGAAACGAGTATAAATAATCTCATAGAAAACAATAATAAACAAAAAACTATAAATTCTAGATTTGAACAAATTTTGCAACAATTCGAAGGTCAGAGCCTTAAAGAACATTTAGTAATAGAACAAGTGTACGAACAATTATTATTATTGACCAGAACAATTAATGCAGCAAAAAATAATGAATATTTATCAGAAAGCCTAGACTTAGATGACATTAAAAATATTATTCAACATGAAATAATTCAAGTACCCATAATAAATATACTTGAGTACTCTAAAATATTATTAGCTAGAACTGATGAATTCTTCATCACAATATATAAATATCCAGTTCTAATTAAATCATGTAAATTGTATAAAGTAACACCTTTAAATTCAAAACATGGAAAAATCATTACAGATAAAACAATTGCCTTATGTAACCAAACTTATTTAAGAACAAGAAATTGTCAAAATCATCTAAGTAAAAACATTTGTGAAATTAACTTTGAAGAAGAAAATTGTCTTATTCCACTTTTAAAGAATATAACTTCAAAATGCAACATTAAACAAGAATACGATTACGACTTAGAAATTGAATCCGGTGTTATGTTATTAAGCGGTAAGCATAAGTTAAATAATCAAACAATTAATGGTATAAACTTAGTTACTTATGAAAATACTATAAATCTAGACGATAAAATATACAAAAACATGCATAAGCAAATTAAAGAAGTTATATTAAGAAATCATAATTCAGAGTCTTACATCGACCAAATAATTAAAGAAGATACAATGTACAAATTCGATAACATAGATACTTTAAAAAAACTAATTATTCCTTTTGAAGAAAAACCGATATTATCAACTATATACACAATTGTAACACTGATTGTTATTCTAGCATTTACGTACGTAATGATAAAAACTATACAATGTATAACAGATCGTCAAAAACAAAAAAAGATTGACGCATATAACAAAACTTATGAAAGAGAAATGTTAAAAATAGCGTCGAAAAATCGGGACGATTTCGTTTAACAAGGGGGGGAGTTAAGTATCCATAGCAAAACATATTGAGAAAAAAGATAACATTATTTGTATTCAATGATATCTTTAGTCTCTAGTACAGTCTTGCACACAACGCTACAATGATAACATATGTAAAAGAGATAATATCGTTTGTATACAATGTTGGAATATTATCTCTTCTTCATTATCAAGCAAGACGATTGTACGCTTGGGTCTCCTTGTAGATAGATAAGAAAAGTATATAAATACGACTGTATGATGAATTTATCAATAGTCTTATTGTAACTACATAGTAGCCTTAAGCTCCTTTTAGAATTAGTAAAAAGTATTTCAATAATAAAGGACATAGTTCCAAATAAATATTGTTTAATTTTAAAAGTAAGAAACAAGTGTTTTAATTCGCGCCGCGACCTGGTTCATCGTTTCTTGATACGTTGAATCCTTAGTCGAGTCAGAATTCGGGTCGGTAAAGTTTCCTCATTTTTTTTTGTTGTACGCGTATGATCCTTTTTGTGTGTCTATCGTAGTCCATCAATGATACGAGATCATCCCTCCTATAGTCTATGGCATGAAAGAGTGCTCAGAGTAGGCACCACCATATCGTTTTACGGCACCGCGCCCAGAGTCATAAAGTAATAAAAGACCAAGGAAGTTTTCCTTTTTTATCTGTTCCGAAGCAAACGTCGAGACCTCGTCGGATGGTTGTCTACCCTAGTACATAAATGTACTTATGTCGTCATTAGTATCCTTTTTGTTTTTTTTTGTTTTCTTTTGTCCACCTTTTTAATTTTCCTGTTTTCAGCCAAACAGGAGTGCACTGCTGCGACGGCCCCATGGGAAGTTTGTATTTGTAAACTCCCATGAGAGAAAACAAAAACTATAATTTTGTATATCCTTTTGTATCGGTTAATTAAGACATATTTACATATTCATATCTATTTTTATTGACACACATTCACATAAATTTAGTAGTTGTTGGTCCTCCGAACAAACGGTTTGGAAATTTTTTTTTTGGGAATTAGACCTCCTCCCTTTTCTACACGTTCGATTACGCGTACGGTATTTAGATCCTGGGATCAGAATCGCGGAATATTCTCTCGGATAGAACACCTTTTCCTTTTTTTGCCGAGGTTATGCGAGGTCAATTGTCCTGAGATAAAGTGCTCAGAGTCAGTGACCGCAGTTTATATTCCCTTTGCTCAGTCAGGTACATCCTTTTTACATCCTTTTTCTTTGTTTGTACACTCGCGCGAATCGATACGGAATTATTATCTGGTATATGTTTCAATGGATGGTAGGAGAGAATAGTAGAACTAGTAAGGCCGCAAATCAGGCCAGTAAGATAACGTAACGAATTTTTATTTGAAGTTGAACAGTAATGAATTTTGAAATTGAGCTATAAGATCAATAATTGATGTTCAATAGCACGAACAAAGTTTCTTTTTATGAGATGATTTTTGAAGTGGATTTAAGTAATCAATCGTGAATTGAGAAGTAGTTCTAACTAATGTTAAGAAATATTTAGGTCCCGGAAGATGGAATTTTGTTAGGTTTAAGAAAATTTTACAAAGAGAAAGAATAAAAATTATAACGTGAAGCAGAATCTGAATGTTTAAGAATTATTTTGTCTTTCTTTATTGGTGAGGACATTTCAATATGACAGTTTAGATCAACGATGTTCGGAGTGGAAATGATTTCTCAAGCGGTTCAGAGAGGGTGAAGCAACAATCCTGAGGCAAGATCATGTGTGAGGTAGGAGTATAACAGGATATACTCCGGGTGAGTTAGGGGTCCTTAAACAATATTCGCTTTTATGGTCCATTAAGGACGACGTGACGGTTGAAGTTGGGGAAGAGTAGGCCCTTACTTCGATCATGGGATGGGTTGAGAGGCCATTGGGGATTTTTACAACACCTTTAATCCCCTCCCCCTTATTGTGTCGCGATCGACACTCCTCGTATCCCTCCATCCTCCCGATTTTTCTTGTAGAACACGAGATGGAGTTGGACGTGTTAATCATTTTTTTTTTGGTTCTACGCATATGCGATCACCTACATATGCCTCCGCCTAGTTCGTGCTTGGACAGCGGCGCGCTGCGATGAAGATTTTTTTTTTTTGAACCCTTTGGACTTTCTAGCTCCTTCAAGGACATCCTATTCGGAAGCTACTTAGGGTGATGGTTCACCAAAGCATATGTTCGGTCCAGGGTCTGTGTTGATCGGGCCCCAGCAATTTAACAATGAACTAGGGTTTAAAAAAAACCAGAACCCAGATCTGCAGGATAAACTGGTGTAACAACCGCCTGTGATCCCAGAGCAAGAGCCCACTCCCTAGACTGAGTTACATTGGGGCAAGGTTGCTGCAGATCAAGAAAGCGATGGTCGATCATAGGCACCCTTTCCTCCCGTATGTGATCGGCCCTAACCATGGACAGCGATGGTTGATGTCACGGGGCGGCACATATGGGTGGAAAGGATTGACAATTCCTGTAATTTTTTTTGTGGCGATGATTTCAGTTTTTTTTGGGTATTCCCACGCAGTCAGGTGCTTTTGTTTTGATACAGGAATTTAATAATTGTCATCATACGTTACAGAATGGCGCCCAACGTGGGGCCTGGTCCCTATGAGGGTGGTGTTCTGTAACCAGCCTGTAGAATAGGATGTTTAAGTACACAGGAATCTGTCATCATTCGTTACAATTGCAAAAGAGGAATAAGGACAGCTAAGGAAAAGAGGATAGGGGAGGAATATTTCCGAATTTTCATGAGATTCGATGGCCAGCTAGACTGAAAGAAGGAAAGCTAAGCTGAAAGCGGCATGCATGCGGATAGGGAAAGAAATCTGTACTGGTAGATAGCGTGGATAAGGAAAGGGAAACCGTATATACGGAACTGAAAGAAACAAGGCAAGCGACAGGCGTAAGGATAGCTAGAAAATTTCCTCGAAAGTTTGCATCACACTGTTCACTGGTTAGGATTCTTGAAACCCATGTCCAAAAATATTATTATGTCTTTCTTTCCTCTCTCTGTTCACTAGCAAGATGTCATACGAGCAAATTCATAGTGCATTTGCCAAAGCAATCAAAAGGATAGCATCCTATGCCAGCCAGGGGAACTTCGCCAGGGACGACAGGGACATGCTCCAAACTAGATATGAGCACCTCGAGAGCTTATGGGAGAGGATAGGGACGAACATGGAAAGGTGGATACGCGATAGGGAGGAGTTTGAGCACGAGATAGAGGCCATCCACATCGATACTGAGAGGCTCTACCTAGAAACGAAAGCTAAAATACGCCAACAACTTAGGGCGACCGAGGACAGCCAGGACAGGGAATCGGCAGCCACAGTCAGCGGACAGCCAATCGAGGTGCAGGTGAAGATCCCGCAGCACCAAGAGGTGAAGAATACGTGGGGGGAGTTTGACGGCTCCCACACAAAATGGCAAGGCTTCCACGATGGATGATGGTCTTGGTCTCTCATTTATATTTCGTTAGATTCAGTTAAGTACAGGGTTGCGCACGAATCGTGCGTGTGTAGGTTACTATTTAGATTTATAAAAATGGATGCTTGGGCTACGGAGAAAAGAATTTGGATAGTGAAACGATACCATGTATTGGATCTCCTCCTTCAAGTTTGTTTTTTTATAAGTATCGGCTTAAGATTTTTTAAGAAATTTTATTTTGAGTCACTGCAGCATTGTATTACTAATGCCAAGTTATAAGTTCTTAAAAAAAAAGTTTAAACTATTTTTTAACAAGTAAAAACAACAATAAGTTATTATTCATTATTGTTGCTTACAACTTTATTATTTTATACTCTCCTTCTCAGATATATTTTCATTGAGCAGAAAATTGTTTGGTCTTCCGACACGCCAAACATTTTTGATATACTGGCCCAAACTATTGGATACTTCTACGCCTTTAATAAAGAATATCCCAAGGAAGTATCCCAAACCTTAGATTTCTTTGTAAGGTTCATCCTTAACCACGAAAAGCCTCGGGGTCCAAAAATGAATGCTACCAACTTAACAAAAATCAAACCAAAACTAAAGGGTAAGTCGCATCTTAGTTTTTCTTATTAACATATTTTAACTAAATAAGCTCATATCTTATCATAATGTATATTTAATTTTAATTTTCATTGACATAAACCATTGCTTTTCTTTTTTCTTTTATTTACAGACATGGTGAATCGAGCTGAACGCTGAATTGAGCTTTCAGTTAGGTGTTTGAGTATTTCCCTTCTTTCAAAAGGGAACTACTCTTTGAGCTTGAGCTTTTCCTTTCCTACAAAAGGGAAATTCTCACTCAATTTACTTCACTTAAGTCTTGAGAAAGGTTGCGAGAGGTTGTGACAGATAGGTGCTTGTGAATAAAGATGTGAAAGACAGTGGTTTTTTGGCCTATGGCTTTTTCCACTTTAAATATCGTGTTTTTATTTAACTTTGATTTTCATTCCATGGCTACTCCACTGGCCGTCGAAACATTTGGTCATTCGAGCCCGATGGTTCTCAGTGCAGTTTTTGAAAAAAAAAAAACATTTTGGTAAAGGTTGTGAAATATGTAAAATCAGTGATAGAAATAATATATGAAACACCCATCAAAAAAGAGCAGCGTAGCGAGAAAGAATGATGTTTTTGGTTATTCACATAAAACTTCAACAAGGTAAGAATTTTATTATTTCAAAAATTCCAAGAGAAAGAGGCAAAATTTGGGTACGATGAATAAGTCACGTACGCCAAAGCATTCGCGCAACAAAAACAAAACAAACAAAAAATCCTTCTGG
Organism: Sphaerophoria taeniata; assembly: GCA_943590905.1. Classification (NCBI taxonomy): domain Eukaryota; kingdom Metazoa; phylum Arthropoda; class Insecta; order Diptera; family Syrphidae; genus Sphaerophoria; species Sphaerophoria taeniata. The sequence goes on from OX016540.1 coordinate 240,942,463, forward strand.
GTAAGTTGCCACATACAACCGCACATTAATTCGTTCAAAGAAACAACACACAAAGCCAGTCGAACGACGCCACTTAAATTATATAGAGATAGTCATACACGAGGAAGAAAAAATTATAAAGAGACAGTTGTACAAAAGCAAGAAAAAATTACACAGAGATAGGCACACACGAGCGAGGAATATTTCAAATAAAACAACAAAGAACACGAGAAAGAATGTCGTCATACAGTGTCAGTGCAGGCGAGCCATTAGCGATCAGTAGCACCACGAACCGGTAGAGGGAGCAAGTGGTGCAAAGTGCAAGTTACAACGAACCTCAACCAACATCAACTGGTTTCCGGCCATTTCATTTTTTGGACCAACCAGCAGCAGCAGCAGTCATATGTTTTCATACATCCAAAATAATATTTTTCATCCTAAATCTTTTTCTTTATCTTTTTCATCAAATATAACTCAAAGACCAAGTAGGCCATTCTTTAATGTATAATTATGTATATTCTATAATAACTTTCTATTATTAAAGGTTTATAATTACGTTCATGAAATAGAGCGTTTTTTTCTACAACTTTGAGGTTACGACCAATTCGTAGTAACATACAGTTTTAAGCGCACGCAGCTGCCTGCATTCCAACAACAGCGACAGAAAAAATAACACATACACATTGTGTGTGTGAGCACATAATGTATCAAAGAGAGGAATGTGAGCAAGCGGTGGTTGAAATTGTTCACTTGCTTCATTCAATGTTTATACTTTGTGGTGTCGGCATCGACTAAAGGTTTAAGTGTTTAAACTGATTTAAAAGTAAACTCTGATTTAATTTCAAACTCTGATTTAATTTGGGAAAGATTATTGCTGCTAGCAATTTTGAACTTAAAATTCGAGAAAGATTAATTTGAGAAAGACAATTGCAATTGTGCAAAATACGAGATAGAGAAATACCAAGCGAAAGGTAAGAAAACAAAAAAAAATTCCCTAATAAATGGTACAGTCCGCTATCAATAAAGTGCTATTCAGTGTTGTTGGTCGAGAAAGGTGAACTGCGTATATTGTGAAAGGCATTGTAAATATTTGTTGGAGAAAGGATAATTTTTTTTTTTTTTAGATAAGAGTGACAAGTGTGTGTTGGCTCCAGCCTGAAGTTTGTCACACTAGCATTCTGAACGCCAACACTTGGCCAATTTGCACATTTATTGAAACGCAACCAACTTCATATTGATTAATAAACGTCACTATTGGTATGTTAATTAAACGTCAAAGTTGTGTTTTTAATTTCCAAAGTTTATTTCCAAGTTTTTTAAAGAGTTTCATTTTATAATTGATAAAAATATCTATTAAGGCTATTCAGCCAATTCATTGGTCCTTCGAGCATTTATATAAAAAGAACTATTTTCCAAGAGATTACACAAATATTTAAAGATTAGTTGTGTGTGCCAACGAATAGTGTGTCAACGAACAGTGTGCCAACGTGGGATTTTAACATAGAAGATTTCGACACCATTTTCTCCATTTCAAAGTGAGTACAATACTCCTATTTACTGAGTATTAATATTAAAAATGTCACAAAAAGTGTTATTGTCGAAATATAAGTAATTAAAGAAGGATATTGAAAACTTCGGAGGAGTTGTGGTCTTCGGTGTCCCAAGTTTATGACGAATCGTTAGAGGATGGAAAGCAAGATGAAAAGGAACAGCAAGCATTAGAAGCGTTGTATGACGAAGTACGGGAGGAATATTGTGTATTCCAGTCCAGGCTTCTTGATTCACTGGCCAGTTTCGATAGCAGCAGTTTAGAACTTTGTAGGGCCGTTATGCTACGAAGCTTCTGAATCATGTTCAAGCGCTCGACAACGAAGACATCACGACGTTTGCGTGGACGGATTTCACAATAACTCTTTCTTGGATCCGAACAGAGGGGTTCTACCGTCTTCCTTACTGGACAATACGTTATGGTGGAATGGTAACGAATGGTTACGTGAGTCATGGAGTTTTGAGTATCCGATACAACCTATGATTAAGGTTCATTATGTTGAACAAGACGTTCCTCCAATCAATGATCTTTTACTTCGTTCATCGGAAATCAAAAAATTGACTCGAATTGTTGCAATGGTTTTACGTTTCGCAAATAATTGTCGAAATTATATCCCTAATTGGAAGAGTGGCCCGATCTCACCAAACGAACTCGATTATTCATCCAAAATAGTGGTGAAATTGGCTCAACTGGAGATGTTTCCTGATGGTATTTCGAAGTCGAGGGGCATGTCATCATTGAATCCCTTCGTTGATTCTCACGGAATCATTCGCGTCGGTGGACGACTTTCAAAAGGGAACTACTCTTTGAGCTTGAGCTTTTCCTTTCCTACAAAAGGGAAATTCTCACTCAATTTACTTCACTTAAGTCTTGAGAAAGGTTGCGAGAGGTTGTGACAGATAGGTGCTTGTGAATAAAGATGTGAAAGACAGTGGTTTTTTGGCCTATGGCTTTTTCCACTTTAAATATCGTGTTTTTATTTAACTTTGATTTTCATTCCATGGCTACTCCACTGGCCGTCGAAACATTTGGTCATTCGAGCCCGATGGTTCTCAGTGCAGTTTTTGAAAAAAAAAACATTTTGGTAAAGGTTGTGAAATATGTAAAATCAGTGATAGAAATAATATATGAAACACCCATCAAAAAAGAGCAGCGTAGCGAGAAAGAATGATGTTTTTGGTTATTCACATAAAACTTCAACAAGGTAAGAATTTTATTATTTCAAAAATTCCAAGAGAAAGAGGCAAAATTTGGGTACGATGAATAAGTCACGTACGCCAAAGCATTCGCGCAACAAAAACAAAACAAACAAAAAATCCTTCTGGGTAAGTTGCCACATACAACCGCACATTAATTCGTTCAAAGAAACAACACACAAAGCCAGTCGACCGACGCCACTAAAATTATATAGAGATAGTCATACACGAGGAAGAAAAAATTATATAGAGACAGTTGAACCACCAGTTGGAAGAAGGGAACAAAACCATCTGACCTTATTTTTGGTAAAGAGCAAAAAACTGTATAACTTTTTTATTTGACGATTCTGAGATTTTTGACACATGAACAAAATGTTGCTCTCGACGTTCTGAGTCGTATCAGATAATTTTTTTTCTTCTATCGCTTTCTGGTAGCTTTAAATATAGTAAGAAAAATCTCGATTTTATTCCCTTCTTCCAACTGAAAATTTGAAATTCGAAATAAAAAAAACAAAGTTAATGGAAAAAGGTTTTATTCATTAAAGACAAAGCTTAAACTTAAGAAAAAATAGATATTTTTGTTAAAAAACACGGTTTTTTGTCTTCATGAGTAGTTTTAAACTAGATCGTTTTTTCTTCCAATACAATAAAAAAATCAGTTGGAAGAAGGGAATAAAAACCGACTAGATGGTGTTGTCTTCCAATGCAATAAAATTAATTAGTTGGAAGAAGGAAATAAAATCGGGATTTAATCCCTTCTTCCAGATTTATGTGATATCACAATGGGCCTTCAATTGGCCTAATTGTGTCTTTTACCATCCATGACAGCCATTTTAACCTTACCTAACCTAACCTAACCCCTTCTTCCAACTTATGCTTTCAAAATCACCTGTATTTACGGTGATCGAAATGATTTTCGTTTCTTTCTTTCACCTAAAAGATGCGTCTACGTCTAGAGATGACATTTGCATCAAAAAGTCAATTTTGTAAATTTTATGTTTTATTCCCTTCTTCCAACTGGTGGTTCAGTTGTACAAAAGCAAGAAAAAATTACACAGAGATAGGCACACACGAGCGAGGAATATTTCAAATAAAACAACAAAGAACACGAGAAAGAATGTCGTCATACAGTGTCAGTGCAGGCGAGCCATTAGCGATCAGTAGCACCACGAACCGGTAGAGGGAGCAAGTGGTGCAAAGTGCAAGTTACAACGAACCTCAACCAACTTCAACATCAACTGGTTTCCGGCCTTTTCATTTTTTGGACCAACCAGCAGCAGCAGCAGTCATATTTTTTCATACATATTTCATCCAAAATAATATTTTTCATCCTAAATCTTTTTCTTTATCTTTGTCATCAAATATAACTCAAAGACCAAATAGGCCATTCTTTAATGTATAATAATAAAAAAAGTATATTCTATAATAACTTTCTATTATTAAAGGTTTATAATTACGTTCATGAAATAGAGCGTTTTTTTCTACAACTTTGAGGTTACGACCAATTCGTCGTAACATACAGTTTGAAGCGCACGCAGCTGCCTGCATTCCAACAACAGCGACAGAAAAAATAACACATACACATTGTGTGTGTGAGCACATAATGTATCAAAGAGAGGAATGTGAGCAAGCTGTGGTTGAAATCGTTCACTTGCTTAATTCAATGTTTATACTTTGTGGTGTCGGCATCGACTAAAGGTTTAAGTGTTTAAACTGATTTAAAAGCAAACTCTGATTTAATTTCAAACTCTGATTTAATTTGGGAAAGATAATTGTTGCTAGCAATTTTGAACTTAAAATTCGAGAAAGATTAATTTGAGAAAGACAATTGCAATTGTGCAAAAAGTGATAGATCATACGTGATAGAGAAATACCAAGCGAAAGGTAAGAAAAAAAAAAATCACTAATAAATGGTACAGTCCGCTATCAATAAAGTGCTATTCAGTGTTGTTGGTCAAGAAAGGTGAACAGCGTATATTGTGAAAGGCATTATAAATATTTGTTGGAGAAAGGATAATTTTTTTTTTTTTTTAGATAAGAGTGACAAGTGTGTGTTGGCTCCAGCCTGAAGTTTGTCACACTAGCATTCTGAACGCCAACACTTGGCCAATTTGCACATTTATTGAAACGCAACCAACTTCATATTGATTAATAAACGTCACTATTGGTATGTGAATTAAACGTCAAAGTTGTGTTTTTAATTTCCAAAGTTTATTTCCAAGTTTTTTAAAGAGTTTCATTTTATAATTGATAAAAATATCTATTAAGGCTATTCAGCAAATTCATTGGTCCTTCGAGCATTTATATAAAAAGAACTATTTTCCAAGAGATTACACAAATATTTAAAGATTAGTTGTGTGTGCCAACGAATAGTGTGTCAACGAACAGTGTGCCAACGTGGGATTTTAACATAGAAGATTTCGACGCCATTTTCTCCATTTCAAAGTGAGTACAATACTCCTATTTACTGAATATTAATATTAAAAATGTCACAAAAAGTGTTATTGTCGAAATATAAGTAATTAAAGAAGGATATTGAAAACTTCGGAGGAGTTGTGGTCTTCGGTGTCCCAAGTTTATGACGAAGCATTAGAAGCGTTGTATGACGAAGTACGGGAGGAATATTGTGTATTCCAGTCCAGGCTTCTTGATTCACTGGCCAGTTTCGATAGCAGCAGTTTAGAACTTTGTAGGGCCGTTATGCTACGAAGCTTCTGAATCATGTTTCTCAAGCGCTCGACAACGAAGACATCACGACGTTTGCGTGGACGGATTTCACAATAACTCTTTCTTGGATCCGAACAGAGGGGTTCTACCGTCTTCCTTACTGGACAATACGTTATGGTGGAATGGTAACGAATGGTTAATTGAGTCATGGAGTTTTGAGTATCCGATACAACCTATGATTAAGGTTCATTATGTTGAAGACGTTCCTCCAATCAATGATCTTTTACTTCGTTCATCGGAAATCAAAAAATTGACTCGAATTGTTGCAATGGTTTTACGTTTCGCAAATAATTGTCGAAATTATATCCCTAATTGGAAGAGTGGCCCGATCTCACCAAACGAACTCGATTATTCATCCAAAATAGTGGTGAAATTGGCTCAACTGGAGATGTTTCCTGATGGTATTTCGAATTCGAGGGGCATGTCATCATTGAATCCCTTCGTTGATTCTCACGGAATCATTCGCGTCGGTGGACGACTTAGAAATGCCAACATAACGTATGACCAGCAGCATCCAATAATTTTGGAACCTTCTCATCATTTTACAAAATTGATTCTTCACGAAGCTCATGAGAAGACTCTACACGGAGGCATTCAACTGATGATGGGGTTTCTTCGGAAAAAGTATTGGATTTTTCAAAACAAAGATCAAAGAGAACGGTTGAGAAAGGTACAACAGAAACAGACTGCAAGGCAAAGAGAAAGCGCGATGGAAAGCATCAAGGAGCTGGAATACAGGTTCCAAGCAGCGATCAACGGCATCCACAGGATGGTGACCTTTAGCAAGTCGGACCAGGCCAAGAGTTACCCAATAGAAGGCATCATCGTTAGAATCGAGGCGCTTCGAGACTCTTGGAGTTCTTTAAGAGAGGTGGAACGGCTAATGGCAGGCCAGAAAGACCTGGTCGGCATGGCCGAAGTCGAGAGAAAGGTGGCTGAAGCCGAGGAGAACTATTTTGTTGCCTCCACCACGCTGAACCAGATTCGTTCGGAGAAAGATCAGAGAAAGGTAGAGAAAGAAGGACCCATTGCCGTCCAGGTGTCACTGCCATTTTCCCAACACGACATCAAAAATACTTGGGGAGAGTTTGAAGGCGGTTTCACCAAGTGGCAGGGGTTCAGGGATAGATTTATCGCTGCCATTCACGAAAACGATAAGGTGGCTCCAGCGTATAAGTTTGCCTACCTAAAGGGATCGGTTACCGGAAGAGCTGCACGCGCCCTTAAAGAGTGGCAGCTGACCGAAAGTAAGTATTGCGAGGCCTGGCAGCGCCTCAACGAGCTGTACAACAGGCAATATGCCACCTGCAGAGAGCTGTTGCGCCAGTTTTTCAAGCTTTCGGTACTTCAGGGGCAATTGAAAGGAAGCGATCTTGAAAGGATGTCCAATACCACGCATGAGGCCATACGTCAACTCCAGGCCCAGGGCGTACCTGTGGACGGAAGGGACATGATAATTGTCCACGTCCTGCACGACAAGCTGAACGCCGAGACGGCATGCAAATGGGAGGAGAATCGCACCTCAGAGCTCCCCACAATAAAAGAAATGTGCGCGTTTTTAGAGAAGCGAACAACAGCGCAGAAGAGACATGCCCAGACCGACAACCCAGCAGCCGCTCTGATGGAAGTTGGAAGGCCAGTGCGGGCGCAGAGAAGCGACAGGGAGCGGACTAATGAGCAGAGACAGAAAACGTGCAGTGGGGATGCCCGGACTTCCTGGGTCTAAGCCTGCTGGGAAGGGGCAACTATGTCAGAGAGACGAAACTGTGTCCGAACTGTCTGAAGGTTGGACACCAAGTGAAAGATTGCTTCCAGAGGCCATGCGTCAAGTGCCCTGGTCGACAATTCCATAACAGCGCACTGTGCCCCCTGGGAGATCTGCGAAAGATAGAGACAGTATATCGAGCTCATGAGCAGCCAGGCAGAACAGCCACTTCCAAGTGAGTCAACGAAAAACGCAAAGAAGATTGACTAGCGAAGCGAAGGAGACTGGATGACGCCCAGGAGATGAGAAAGAGAAAGGATACAACGATAGAGAAAGATGATACACACGACAAGAGAAAGGTTTTAAGAGATAAATTCAATGTGAAAGGTTTACATGAGATAGATAATTTATCTTGGCAAGATACGTGGAATAGTGAGCCACTTCCGAAGGAGCACGACGGCAACAGAAAAAATTAATAATTGATGTATCCACTAGATGAAACTCAACATTTGATATGCTGGAAAGAATGATGCTCCTGAAGGAAGCCCTAACATCCACAATGGCTTTACTTGAAAGTGCGAGCAGTTCTTCTCTTCAAACTATCACTGCAGATGAGTGGCTTCTGTGTAACCAGCTTTGTAGAGTGCTGAAACCTCTTAAAGATGTCACTGATGACATAAGTGGTGAACAATATCTAACAGGCAAAATTTATTAAAGATAAAAGAGAGAATGCGTGCGTCTTACGATAATTTTAAAAGAGAGTCAAAGAAGCGAAATAAAAGTCTTCAAATTTATCCAAAGAGTTTTATTGATAGGGCGAAAGACCGTTTTATTTTCCTACCAACAGCACAGGCCATTGCCAGCGCAGGGGGAAAGGATAGTGGCCTGGTAGGGGCACTGATTGACACTGGCACTCAGCCAAACCTGGTGAGCCATGAACTTGCAGAGAAGTTGCAACTCAGATAGGTTCAATCTACGAGAAAGATTTTAGGGATCAATGGTGAACCCTTCCACATTAAGTATTGGACAATGATTGAGATAAGGCCATGGTTTTCTTCAGAGATAGTAGTCAAGCAAACATTTCTGATACTGCCCCGAGGAGGTTCATTGCGGCCAATGCTGTTAGATGCTGGTCCGGGACACTCCGAGGCAGAAGAGATAGATGGTCTGCCACTTGCATACCTAGAATTTTGGAGACAAGGCCCGGCAGATTTGTTGCTAGGATGCAAATTTATAGTCGAGATGCTTGGAGCCGTTATTATCCAAAGGCTATCCAGGTTGTTCTCGTTGAACACCACATTCGGGAAAGTCATACTTGGTCAGCGACAAGATTCCTCACTAGTGAAAGAAATAAAAGTATCATCAAGTTTTTAATTGATTTTTAATTTATATTTCTTTTCAGATAATCCGTGTTTCCCGAAGCCAAACCTTAACAGATAAGTGCATCCGAGCCTAAGCAAATGGAAAAATATCGTAAGTATACAAGAATATAATTATTTTTGTTCTGCCGATTGATCTTCTTTTTTTTATTGATTAACTTTCATTTCAGATCGTCCCCCAGCGCAGAAAGCGCCGCAATTTGTCGACGGTGTGACCATCAGGACGTTCTTGGTCCGGCAAGGAGTCAAAAAATCGTAAGTACACATACATGCACATATATCGCAATTTACTTGCTTGGTAAATGGTAACGTATTGTTTTTCTTTCTTCACAGGTTATTTTTCTTGCGCCGACGACGGCTCCACTGCCAAACAAAATTGGCTTAACAGAACGTACAAAAATCGGGAGTAAAAGCACAGAAAAGTGGGAGAACTTGGGAGTTCTCGGCAGTTTTACCTAATGAATCGCCTACCAATTGTTAGCATTATTATGGCCGCGCTTATCAGTTTAAATTATTGTGCAACCAGTAAATATCCAATTTGTGTCAATATCGCTAAATAAATACCAATTGATTGCCAAAACACTAAGCGCTTTCCGATTGAATTACCATCAAGTGACCCATTCACAAACAACAAACAATATCGTCCAAATCCCTTGTCCAAAAGTGAAAAGTGTAATGTATTAATTTTTATCCCATGCAATCGCATTCCAGCCGCTAGAAAACCACCCTCACAGCGATTGCTACACATCAACCAAAGTGAAAATAAAAATACCGAAAATTAATCGTTTCGACGCGAATTATTAATCAAAAGATCAAAATAGCTGATACAATAAAAAAAAAATCAAAGTGAAATGAACAATAGAAATCAAAAGTGTCCTTCTTTGGCTCAATGCCAATCGCTCCTCCAGCCGCAGAAACAACAGTTCTTCACGGGTGAGAAACATTGGGCAATCGAGCTGCGAATGTGTTCTAGTGCCGGTTTTTTTTTTTTGTAATACATTGTGAAAAGTGAAAGGACGTGAAGGATATCATTTTATTTTGATAGCTCTCGAAACAGTCAAAAGGAGAAGTTAGCCATGTTGTATACTCTTTTTTTTCATTCATACTTTTCATTCCTACTGAAAATGAACAAAAAGCAACGAAACGCAATTAATTAGTTAATTTGTTGATTCCGTTTTATATATTTAAGAAATATATTTCCTTGTGAAAAAGATGGTGTTATAATATAAATTAAAATTCAATTTAAAAGTCACTCCGACACTTCAAATCAACTGTCGTACTAGAATATAATATAAGTACTAAAATACTTGATGTTAAAAAGAACACGGCAATACTTTACTTTGACAGTTTCTACTTTTTTTGTTTTGTATTTTGTGCGTGTAGTTCTGAAATTTGTGCCGCGAAAAATAAATTGTTTCAAGGAAATATTATATATGTTTACTATGAATAAACAAATAAAAAGAAAACGAGCCAGCAACTGGACACGTGAAATGAAGGAGCTCTTAGTTTCATGTGTAAGACCCCTCGGTCACATAATCGATAGCAAGCTTAAAACAGCCTGCGTATGATTAAGGAAAAAAGTGAGGCTTGGGACAAAATTAAACAAACCTTCCAGGCAAATGGGAATCAGTATTCAATCAAACAATTGAGGGATCAATGGAACCGACAAAAACAATTATCGCGGAATAAAATATCATTATTCAAAAGGGCGCAAAAGCAGAATGGTGGTGGATCTCCTCCCAAAGAGCCCAGTAAAATGGACTACGAGATAGAGGCGATCGCAAGGGATGACTTGTGGTGCGGTGGCAATGAATACAAAAAAAAAAAAAAACCAAACAGCACATTTACCCTTTTTTGCCTTTTTCTCTTTATAATTTGACTTGTATATGGTTAGGAGCAAGCAAACATGCGGACGCGTATGTGTGTTTGTGTATATACTTTTTTTTTACAGAATTGGAAAGAATGCGAAAAAAAAGGAAAGAGCTTTGCCAAGCGGCGTAGTGAATATACAATCGTTAATTGCAGCTGCGATGAGCGTCGTCATTTGATAGATACACGCAGCTCGCAGCAGTCATGTCATTGAACAAGCAAAATCACTAGAGCCAACGAGGCTCTGAATGCGGCCACCAAAGGCAAAAGTCGGTGACAGTTAACGAAGAAATGTACCAAAGTTTAAACGCGGCGAGCGTTGGCGCGGAAAATTCCCTACAAAAATTTCCTTACCTTCGATATATTTCTTCAATTCGTTGTCAGCCCTCAGTCAGTAAAGTCATCTATCATAGAAACTAAAAAACTTAAATTGTAAATAGAGGAAGAAAATTAAAATTTGTACTTATCATTAAGCAGAAAAGAGTAAGTGTTACATCTTGAAATTGTACTTTGTAATAATAACTTTTTTACTTTGATTAGAGAATAAACGCACTAGCACCAAAATGTTTAAGTGGAGTTTATTCCCTCTGCGACAAAAAGATTTTCGTTCCTGTTGCAAAAAGCAACAGTTTTTATTCTTCCTGCTTGCCTGGATGGGAATAAGAATAGTGAATTTCTTAATTTATGAGTGCCAGAGATTCAGATCGCAATTAAGCTACTTGCGGCCAGCCAACTATTGCATCAGCAAGCCAGCCATTTTATTCGCATTTAAGCTACTTGAAGCCAGCCAGCTATTGTGTCAGCAAGCCAGCCATCTTATTCGCAATTAAGCTACTTGAAGCCAGCCAGCTATTGTGTCAGCAAGCCAGCCATCTTATTTGCCAGCCAGCTATTGCGTCATTAAGCCAGACATCTAATTCAACATTAAGCCTTTTTTACATTTCACCGCCAGCCAGCTATTTCGTCATCTCATCAAGATATTTTCAACTTCATCGTCATCCAGCCATATTCATCTTAATCGTCAGCCATCTTCAATTTTCGTCATATACATAATCACCAGCATCACCAGTAAGTGGACCGTTATAGTAATTAACAGTTTTTATGTATTGCTTGATCAAATATATATATGATAAATAACGTTAAGTCTCTATATAATACATACATTCGACAGTTGTTTGGTTAAGAAATAGTATATGATTTGCCATTTTAAAAGTAGGCAACGGCATTTTAGTTTATGTATTTATGTGAATATCGATGGTGGGGAATTTTTTTTGCCTTTTAAATATATTTTGCTAGTCTTCGAACCACGTGCCCGAGTCATATAAATATATATTAAGCAAAGCCGGGTTTAATGCCTCAAAGCCAATGGTTACAACATCCACCTAGGCCTACAGATCACTTCACTGTTCCACCGACTAGCCATGAATCGGTCCAAACTGTCAATGAACTTGGCTATAGGACAATGACAAGACAGAAGAAGATCTACCCACTACCGATATTTACAGGCGCACCAGAAGAGTGGCCGACCTTCTCAGAAGCGTTCTACAGTACAACGGTGGAGTTCGAGTATTCACCGTTGCATAACATTATGCGACTACGTGATGCAATCCAAAGAGATGCGAGACAGGTAGTGGAGGCTTTATTAACCAGTTCCAACAATGTCGAAGCAATCATGATGACACTAGAGGATATGTTCGGGAGACCTGAACAATTAATTGGTAGCCAGGTGGAAAAGGTGCGGGCTGTTGCTCCCGTTATAGATGGTGACCTTTCGTCCTTAGTAAATTTTGCGAATAAGATTGCGAACATGACTACGTTTCTTCAGAATTCTCATGGAGGTCATCATCTTTCCAATCCTACCCTGCTAAGCGAACTCGTGTCAAAATTGCCAACATCAAGAAGAATGCAGTGGGCTGAGAAGTGTTTGCAATTTGAGCGGCCACCTACCATAGTAGATTTTAGTCAATGGTTAGTGACTTTGAGAAAGTTAGCCAATATGGTCTCAGACTCATTACCATCGTCATCCAATGCAGTACTAAACAACAACACCAGCCGTAGGCAGCCAACTCCAAGTACAAATGCATCAAGAGGACGTCGTTTTGCTTATTTAAGTGTCGCTCAAGTCAAGTGTCCAATATGCAACAACAGCTGTAGCAAAATCTCAGAATGCAAATCATTCTTAAGAATGTCGGTAGATGAACGATGGAGAAAAGTTAAAACATTAAATACGTGTTTCTGTTGCACCCTAACGTTTAGTGTCGGTAGCGCAGTCAGCGAATAGCACGTTTTGTAGGCACGTCTGCATTGTATCAGCAAAATTCGTCCATTCTCATTTCACCAGTCCTCCTAATGAGAAGCTATTTAATTCTACTCACACTTGTCTGCCATTTTATTTATTCGAGTTCACTGAAATACCTCGTTTTTCATCATTTTTACATCTTTACTGAGGTAAGTCTGATTAAATATGTGCGCAATGGAAAAATACAGAGATTAATCGAGGCAAAGAGATTTTTCATCCCTCGGGAGGAAAATTCTCTTGCCGCAAATCACGTGCAATCCTGTCCTTGATTTTTTTTGTCCCACATAAATTGCACAGAAAAAATCGAACGATAGCTAATCTATCCCAATCTCGTTCCCTATAGAAATCGCTCTCCGAATTGGTACAATTAAACAAGAAAAAGTTCAGGCAAGAAAACCAGGCCCAACAGTTCGTTGCATGTGACCATCAGAACTCTACATGAAGTATTCACTTTGCATGGAGGATCCCGAGCGCAGTCCTGTCTCTAACGCAAGGCCATTGTGCCATTCTAAAAGTCGTAACCAGCCACGTCACAAGACGCACCCCGATAAGAAATTCAAATATAAAGAAAAAGCACCCTCGGGTAGCCAAGCGATTTTCTCAGGTAAAGGTTTCTATTATTCCTTTTATTTTATCAATACGTCTGGAAGGCCAGGGGCAAGAGCCGAATCCTCAAACAGAAAAAGGGAAACCCACATCCCAGAGAGAAGAAAATATCCTCAAGTACCCAAACGTACCAAGGCCTGTCTAACCGCTTCCTCAAGAGTCGGTAGAAGCCGGTACCTCTCGAAGGCACATCGTCATCGTCCATACAGTGCATCCTTCAGTACTCACAGCAGCAAAGCATCAATCTCCTAAATATTAAGAGTGTATCATAAGAAGTGTATCCTTATTCCTAGGAATATTATTAATTTTGTTTTATTATCATCATAGTTTTTTTTAATTTTTGGCACTCATTTTAAGTTGGCACCATTTTTTTTTATTCTTTTTTTTGATATCTTTATCCTTCCGTGGTTTTGTCACTGAGTCGTTAAGCTATCTTGATTATTTGACATCCCGAACGAAAGGGATTATAACTTACGTTTCAATCAATACGGTTTTGAAGTCCAAACGTTAAGGAGGCTCAATCGAGAAGATCCTCCCTTAGGTTATCTTACAATTGAAAATCGAAAATGGATACCGACGCGCGACCACAATCCATTCTGGTGACCTTTTTTTTGGGTCGTTCGTGTTGAAAGGAAAGAACATGAACGTATTTGAATCGGGCTACACAAGATGCGAGAAATAAATCTAGTTTCGGTTGACGTGTACGTATATTTCCTTTTTGTCCTTAAACATCGTTAGTCCTCGAACATATTGTTTGTTTTTTTTCACTTTGCCGCGTCGTCGCCTTTGATGTCGCCTGAGCAACCGTCAGAGAAGTTTGCTACAGAGCCGAATTCGTATCCTTTTTTTGACCTGAGTCTGAGTCGCGTCAATCCAAAAGTGTATCCCTTGACACCATACATGGGTATGTCAGTACATTTTATGAGTAGTATGTTAATATTCTTTTCAGCTCCAACCAGGAGTGCATTGCTGCGAAGGAGCATGGGTCCGACTTTGAATTTGAATCGCCCAGAAGCAGATGTTGAATTTTAATTTTGATATTATTGTAATTCTTAAAACGTATCTATCTTTGAATGCATGTATTTTGTACTTATGTATGGATTTAACGGGATTGTTTGTTGAAGTAGCTTTGGTCCCTTGGACAAACGGTCCGAGAAATTTTGTTTATGGGAACTCCCTCTGATATGAAGATACGAGAAGATCAGTCCACGTCATTAAGAGCGGCCTTCTTTAGTTGGGAGATAGATTCGTAAATTTTTTTTTGTATCCGCGAATAGTACGAAGCGAAGTTGACTACCACAGATACCGAATCTCGAGTCGTCGTTTGAATAGTTAGGCTCGTCACTCGTTGATATTCCGATGATAATATAAGCATATCCTTCTTGTTTGCCGTCGTGTTTGTATGTTTTTTTTATTTTCATTTTTTTTTTTTTGAATCCTGAAACAATCCTTGTCGATTTCTGAAGGAACCTTGTAATTGTCAACATTACAGATTTCGGTTGATAAACAAATTCATGATTTCAATTTTTTTTTTGTTTTTGCACTTTACTTGTTGATGAGTACCAATTTTGACAAGTTACTGAGTACATTCAAGCGCCACATTCCTACTTAAATCTTTGTTTTCTAACATCGCGTTTTGAAAGATCATTTGTATAGCATATAAGATTTATTAAAATCAAAACTTAAGTGTCATGAATTAACTTGTTATTGAATTAATGTATCAAGCTTAGATCTTAGAGTCAGGTTAGTTGATAAGATTCCCTCTTGTTAGGATTAAGTTTTGCCAAATATAAAAATATAAAGTTTATACTGATTGAACATGCCTCAGTGTTATACTTTTAAAGAGAACAAGATGTCCACCTAAAGTTAATCAAGTCCAGGGAGTGGACGTCACTCCTTAAGGGGATGGTAAACTAGTCTGGCGACTGCAAGGTAGAATATGCGAGGAAGGAAACAACGGTAGTTGCTTGTTTGTTACCCTTTCTTTTTTGTTTTGGGGTTCTTCGAGAACATTAGTAGCGGTCCACGAAGAACATTGGTTCGAAGGAGGAGTTACGATTCCTACTTCTGACTTGGGTGGGATGAGAGACCGAAGGGAGATATTTTTTACCAGCTTTAATCTCCCTCCCTCCTAGAATAGACACCTTCATTTCCCATCACGTAAGACAACGAACAGTCGATGGTAGAAGTTTAACCGTCGTTCGGGACACGCCCTGACACCTCTACGTGCTCGAATCCTTTTTTTGTGTGTGTGTACACGCCGCGGTGCCTATTCCTTGGTGCAGACAATTTCACGTTGGTTTTCTCACGGTTTTCCATCATCGGAGGCCTCTCGAAGTTTATGAAGGTGCATCGTATCAATCCTTACGCCATTGGTAAAGATGAAGATTCGTGCTTCTGCGGTCCAATGGTCATTGGTCTTTGTTGATCGGGCCCCAGCAATTTAAAATCAATTAGGGTTCAGAACATCCGGACCCAGTTCAACAGGATAAAAATTTGTAACACCCGCTTTTGATCCCGTAGCAAGAGCCTACCCCCTTTGACTGAGCTAGCATGGGGGAGGATGGCTGCAGGACATAAGCGATGGTCGATCAAAGGCACCCCTCCTCCTCCATATGTGATCCACCCTCGCCACAGACACCGATGGTTGGTGTCTTGGGGAGACACGTATGGGTGGGTAGGGTGAATGACTCTTGTGTTTATTTTTTTTGAAGTGAGGTTTTGAGAGTTTCCTTATTTTTTTGATGATTCCACGAGGATGTCGGTTAGCGATCAGTTTGTCATCTCAAACAAGAAGGTTTCTTTGTTTTAATACAAGCAGGATTCATCATCATTAACATTATTCTTCGTTACAAATACATCTTTATTTTTATTTCACTTGGGTGATCTTCACAACATATCCCAACAATCTGTTAGCAATTGCGTGAGAAAATTTGTGACCGCTTTGGCTCTAAGAAATAGAGAATTTATAAAATTACCAACCGACACTAGAAGCTAGCAGTATTCAAAAACTGAAACAGGACTTCTTCACTATTGCCATGTTTCCCCAATGTATTGCTGCAGTCGATATCACGATGCACGCACATCAAAATAAAAAACCCTGGTGGTGAGTTTGGTTCCCGCCATAGATGCAGAAAGAATTTTTATTCTATAAATGTTCAGGTAGGTATGTACGTTGTTTTTATTAAGTTGAGCAATCACGAGTGAGCCAAACGCTTCGGTTCCATTTTTGTTAAATGCTTTTGATCCTTTCTAAAGAAGCATTAAAAGTTTTTACATAGAAGGTTTATTGAAAAAATCACTCTTGAAATCAGTTGCGGATCCAGGATTTTGATAAGGGGGGGGGGGGGGGGGTCCAAAAATGTTTAAGGGGGGGGGAGACATTTTTTCCTTGAGATATATGCATAATTACCACGTATATACAGGTCACCATAACGGCTGGACTACCGTGTTATAGAAAAGCCATTGGTGCTGTCCAGTCGTTATGGCAGTGCATATAGTTTGTTCGCAAATTCAAATTGCGCGCCAACCTAGTCGCGATGACAGCGCCGTGCGATTTTTCTTTAAGTTTTTCCGTTCCGGAGCTCCGGCAATGAGTGGCGAATTTCATGGAGCACAGGCTTATTTGAGGTCTCATTTTCCTCTAGCAATTTATGTGCATTGCGCCGCACACAGCTTCAGTTTGACCATCAATGTAGCTTGCGAAGTATCTGGTATCAAAAACGCGTTGGGAACTATCGGAGCAATTCAAGCATTTTTTCACTGGGCCAAGAGACAAAGCATCTTGAAGAACGAAATTTCAAAAATGACAGAGAAAAGTGAGCGAAGAAAAGAAAAATTGAAGTCCATTTGTCCTACAAGATGGGCTCAGTCTCATGAAGCTGTATCAAGATACGTCGAACTTCAACCGGCTGTTATTGAAGCGTTGGAAGAAATAAAAACGTGGAAGGATCGAGAAACTTCACGGGCAGCATCTCAACTTTTGACAGCGATTTTCACAATCGAGTTCCAAATTTCCTGTCATATTATGGAATCAATTAATTCCATCGTTTTGCCATTGAGTCGAGAATTGCAATTGAAAAATCAAGATCTGGGAGAGGCCACGAAGTTGGCTGATGATGCTTTGAACGACTTCAAGGAAAAGCGTGAAAACGTGGATTCATGCTTCCACATTGTTTATCAAAAAGTTTCTGAAATTTTTCGGAGTACGAGATTGAAATGAAAATGCCTCGTCGATGCAGTCGACAAAAAAATCGTTGCAACGTTGAAGCGAAAACAGTTGAAGAGTATTACAAAATCGCATTTTACATCCCATTTCTCGACACCTACATTTCTCATCTTCAGAGTCGGTTCGAAAAACACAAAACAGTTTTTCTAAGTTTTGGACAGCTATTCCTCAAACAAGAATTCGACGAGAAGAAATGTGCAAGCCTCTACCAATTTTACGAAGAAATACTGGATTGTTCCGAGAATAATTTCATTTCAGAAGTCAAAATGTGGAGACAACGGATCTGCAATCAAAACATCGAAAATGCACTTGATGCATTAGCAGTGAGTATCTCCCAAATTCAGATCATTTTTGGCTAAAAAATAATGCCAGGTTTCTCATATATTGTACCCCCCGTGGATCCGCCACTGCTTGAAATACACATATTTAGAATGATGTATGCGTATTCCAAGAGTTATTTTTTTAAATACTTCTGCTTTGATAAAATTAATGATGCTTTTTTTGAACGTATGGTGTGCTGATTACAAAAAGGTATCAACCGTCTTTATTGGAGAACCCGTTCCAAAGATATAGGGTGTTTTCATAAACGTCGGAAATCTGCGTTAGTACAATCGTCTTTCTGCTTTGTTGCATAAATGAACGCACCAATTCTGCAGAACGCGTGCAGGCCTGCTTTAGTACAATTTTATGTTTGTCACTGAATGTTCATAAACGTCAGACAAAAATCAGAAACACAGAAATGGCTGCTTTGAAAGACTTTGTCCTGAAAATTATATGCGATCAATTATTGAATGAAAATGAAAACAAAAGCATCATTTCAAAAAATAATTTCAGAATAAAAAAACGAAATAAAGTCGTAAAAAGAAAAATAATAAATTTAAGAAAATATACTCCAATGATTCCTAAGAATCCTGGTTTTATTAAAATAATTTTGGAGTTTCCAGACCACATCTTCGCAGGCCATTTTACTATTTTAGGATGTCGAGGTCCACGTTTAATGTAAGTATTTTTTTTCTACTATAATGAAAATAAATGAAGTAAAACATTTTATTTTCAGTTTGTTGAAAACGAATTGAAAAATATATGGGCAACAAGAAACACTGGCCGGCCAAAATTGGCCCTTAAACTGGCATTGTATTTGACCATTTGGAAACTGGCCAATGGGTCATGTTTCCGTGAGCTATCGAATTTATTTAATGTATCAATCGGAACAGCATTTCACTGTTTTTTGGAAATTGTTTATTTGATATACCAGCTTAAAAGCAAATTTATAAAATGGCCCACAAACCTAAATGAAACAATGGCAGCTTTTGCAAACCTTAGAGACAATCCAATGCCTTCTTACATAGAAGACTTATTGAAAAAAATCACTTTTTGTTTATGGTAGACGTCGAAAAGTGGGAAGGGTAACGTAATTGTAGTCTTCATATGGAGTCAGCTAGATTATTATTTTTATAGGTGGTTTGTGCTGCACAAACCAAAATTCTGGACATAGTTGCTCGATGGAGAGGATCTGCCCATGATTCGCGAATATGGCTGGAATCTGTCATTGCAAACTGTTTGCAAAATTTAGACTTAAAAGGAGGAGTTGTTTTGGGCGATGGTGGATATGCATGCTCGAAAATTTAAATGACAAGAAAAGAGGAAAATTTGATCGTTTGTCTGCCTTCTGCCTTAGAAAAATTCAGGTTTCAACTGAAAATTGCCGGAGACATTAAATGTTTTATTGCACCAGCCACCGTACCAGGGGCAAAATGTTGAATTGATTGCATTAACCCCCAACCCAAATGTGTTAAAATTAAAAACTAACGGAAATAATGTCCACTGTAAATAAGCCACTGTATGTATAAACCATAACGAGTTACAACAATATTTAAGACAAATTCTTTTCTCTCTGTACAAAATTGTCATTTGAGTTTGTTTGTTTTTGTTCACAATTTTTATAAAAATGCAAAGTTGATCGATTTTTGCTACTTTGACTAGAATTAACTTCAAAACTACTCAAGAATCTCCTCGTTGTTTGCAGCTTTGGATGCATTCTGCTGTGGCAATTCAAGTTGAAACAAATTAATTGCTTCCTTTTGTGCTAGAAAGTTTCTCATTTCGGCAAAGTTGTCGCGTTCTTTGAGCTTTTTGGTGCGCTTTTCGAAGGCTTCATCTGCCGAACCTTCATCATCGTCTTCATCGTCGCCGTAATCTGAATTGTTGTTATTGTTGCTTTCGGGGGCAAACAGTTCATCGACATTAATGCCCTTTGCTTCGAGAACGCGTCTCTCCTTCGCCAGCATCTCCTGTCGAATTGGATCGATGCGATCTTTGAGTTGCTTCAACACCGGCTTGAATTTGCCCTTGGTTACTCGCTTCTCGAAATTCAATATTTCCCGATCGGCAGTTTCAACTTCGTCGTCGTTCTCTAGCTGCTGCAGTTCGTTCTCTTCAAACATGTAGGCATAGAAGTCATCCGACTTAATTCCACCATCGTTGGCCGAATTGTCATGAGATATTTCTACACGCAAGATACTCTCATTGCCATCAGCATTTGCATCGCTTGCCGGCGATTTCTTATCGTCTAACAATCTATCATCTAGTTTACTACTCAGGAATTTATTGTAAACTAACATTAAACGATGGAAATCATCAAAACATACCGACAGTGTGGCCTCAATCGAACGCATGCTGTTTGCAACATCAATCAGGTCTTTGCTTTCGTCTTTTTGCACAGCTTCGGTTTCGGTGAGTCTTTGTAGGGATTCGTCTAGTTGTTGGCATTCTTCGGCAACGGCTACCATGCAGGAACTTAATTTGAGTGATGAACTTTGGAGTACGGCGACGGGACCGGATTTGCAGCGCATCGTTTTGTTTTGGTTGAATTCGTTGGCTTCGAGTTGTTTCTTTTTGCGCAGATCGATTGAGAGGTTTTTGAAGTGGTTCTCTTCTTCGTTGACTAGTTGACGGATTTGGTATTCGACATTGGATATGTCGCGACTGAGGGAGGACAGTGATGGCTTTTGTGAAATCGTCAGGGCCAAGCGAAAGAGGTATTGGGACTGGACGTAGGCAAAAATGTTGTAAAAGTCCTGGAATTAAAGAACGCAAATATTTGTTTGAAATAGATTTTAAGGATTGTTAATATGTTTGACGGGTGGTTGGGTGTTGTAGGATCTGGGGGCGTATGCTGTAGCTTTTCCTACACACCAAGTGCTTACTTTACCTCCTCGTGGTAACCACCGGGTTATATCTCTAGATGGGGTAGGCCTTGACGTGGTTTCGACATATTTGAAGCCCAGGCCGTAAAAAGAGCGGTATTCCGGCTTTTGTACTTGAAGTCACATCAAGTACCTGGCACTCCAGGTTGGGGGTTGTACGTCGGGGTGACTTCCCGACTACGTAGAAAAAAATTAGTTGCGAAGCAAGAACAGGCCTCGGAAACGGACGGATACACTGATGACGACCCAAGCAAATGCATAAAGGACAACGAACTTCGGATATGCACGTGGAATGTTAGGTCCCTTAATAGACCGCGTGCTGCCGAACAACTAGCGGAAACCCTCAACTGCTACAAAGCAGATATTAACGCTATCCAGGAAATGCGATGGGGGCAAAAGCAGGATGAAAAACTGCGACATCTACTATGGTGATTGTTGCCGCGAGCAACAACAGCGACTCTTTGGATGCGGATTCGTCGTGGGAAGCAGACTCAGGCAAAAAGCCTTGAGCTTCAAATGTGTAAGCGAACGCATCACGACGATCCGAATCAAGGCTAAATTCGGCAAAATTAGCCTAATATGCGCGCATGCCCCCACAGAAGAGAAAAAGGACGACACCAAAGACGAATTCTACGAGCTCCTCGACAAAACATATGAGATGTCCTAGTTATGACATGAAAATTGTCCTCGGCGATTTTAACGCAAAGCTGGGAAAAGAGGATATCTTTAGCGGCACAGTCGGAAAGCACAGCCTGCACGACACCACTTCCGACAACGGATTCATGCTGATCGATTTTGCTGCGGGGCGAAATGTTGTGGTAGCAAGCACCTGGTTCCCACATATCAACATCCATAAAGGTACATGGAGATCTTCTGATCAATCAACCGTCAACCAGATTGATCACATTGCGATCGACGGAAGGCACTTGTCCAGCATTCTAGATGTTCGAACTTTCTGTGGAGCCAACATCGACTCGGACCCCTACTTCGTCGTAGCCAAGGTAAAATTCGGCTACAATCGCAAGTGATCGCCAGATCCTTCTCTGATCGAGTGTCAAGTAACCTCTTAAGGAGTCCTATGCCGCCAACATCAAGTATCGAAGACCAGTGGCAACAGTGGCGTATGACAGCATCTATAGAGACGAACTGTATAAAGCTATGTCTAGTTTTGGCATCCCTACCAAGCTCGTTCGCTTTTGCAAAATGACGATGGGGAACTCACGCTGCTCCATCAAGGTTGGCAATGAGCTTAAGGAATCTTTCGACGTCAAAAAAGGATTCAGACAAAGCGATGCACTGTAGTGCGATTTCTTTAACATCGTTCTTGAGAAGATAGAACTCCACCGTCAACACCATAGGCACTATCTTCCATAAATCTGTTCAACTTCTCGCGTACGCCGACTATATTGATATAATGGGAAGAACACAGCGTGATGTCAATGGCGCCTTTGAATTGAGACAGAAGCGGCAAAAATGGCTTTAGCGGTAAATGAAATGTTGTCTTCGAGAAAGGACACCCAACACCGACGGCTCGGACAGAACGTCACAATAGACGCATACAACTACGAGGTAGTAGAGGAGTTTGTCTACCTAGGTTCCGCTATTAACACGGGCAATTACTCCAACGCCTTGATCAGACGAAGAATAATTCTTGCTAATCGCTGTTTCTTTGGGCTAAGGAAGCAATTGAGTGGTTAAACCCTCTCTCGATCAACTAAGTTTAAACTATACAACACACTCAACATCCCAGTCCTGCTGTAGAAGCATGGACCCTGACAAAATCGGATGAATGTGCCTTAGGCTATTTCGAGAGGAAAGTTCTTCGGGTCATCTTTGGCCCTGTGTGTTTTGATGGGAATAGAGGAGAAGATACAACAGCGACCTTTACGGGTTGTACAACGACGTAGATTTAGCCAGAAGGGTCAAGGTCCAGAGACTCAGATGGCTCGGTCATTTAGAGCGCATGGACACCAATGCTCCGGCCCGTAAAAATTCGACACTATTCCGGAGGAACGCAAAAGGAGAGGAAGACCGCGACTCAGGTGGCGCACACAAGTGGAAGAGGACCTCAATCAACTTGGAGTGCAAAATTGGAGACAGCTAGCTAGGGACCGAACTAGCTGGCGGAGACTGTTGATTGAGGCCCAAGTGCACACTGCAACTCGATCTATAGAATCGAACGTTATCGAGCTTCCGGGGAGGTGAGTATCCATTAGCTGGTTGAGTGAAATGGTTCAGGAGCCAAATAGTTCGTCCAAAAGACGACTGCATTGGCTCGGCCACATCGATCGAATGGATAACAACGCTCCAGCCAAGAATTTCTTCTCTTCGCAGCCTCCAGGTTCGAGAAGACAAGGAAGACCGAGCCTACGGTACAAGGACCAAATGACTGCAGACGCCAGAGCGCTTGGTTTTGCCATGCGACGGACCGATCCAGATGTATGGAAATCTGCTGTGTCTCAGGCTGAGATCCTAAATGAATTGGGAGTTGGCTAAAAACAGTTCACGTGGCTGACCATTTGGAGGGACGACCAGTGGTCGAGTTAGGTAGAGACGCCAGGACCATAAACTGTCGTATGCAGTTCGTCCCTGTATGTGCTGTCATAGAAGGCTTTAATGGTGGGAATGGACTTACCTGGTCTTTATCACCCTGATATGGACAAGTCCGTTGTTTATAAATGAAGTACCCGCTGTACGGTGCTAAAGATTTCATGGGTCACGCGGTACAGTCACTTACAAATTGCTCTTTAGTGGATTTTAATCCGAAATTAGATATGGTCTACTCTTTACTGTGGCTTCGAATGCATTCGATCCCCAAAATAACCCTAACTGCAATTTTCACACTCACTTCTGTTTGGCAAGCGAAATAAAAACCAATACCGACTGCATTCTATTCGCAATGCGACACAAACACGAACCTGTCTCCCTGATTTCTGATGTGTTCTGCTGACGCGGACTGGAGTGAAACACACCCTTCGGCTGGGTTCTTTTTTGTTTCGATTGTAATTAATGCCTATGCGACAAAGATGGAACGAATTGCTCCTCAAAAAGTCAAAGAGTTGCAATGACTTCGAGCTTGCCTTGAACAGTAAACAACACAAACTGCGCATGTGGAGAACTTGCATTTGAAGACAAAACAAAACAACAAAGGTCAATCCCTTTTATCTTGTTTTGTCTACGAAAGGATTAAAAATAAAGAACAACCGTCGGCGGCGTCGTCAAGTGCAGACGTTGCTTTGTGGATTAATTAGCATGAATGCCTCCCCAACACCACTTTTTCGGTTTCTCCCTCTTCCCAGTCTAGAATAACATTGAACTTACTTTGATATTCTTTGGATTGTAGTCTGTGATGTTGTTCCTAAAATAATCGCACTCCTTCAAGTCTTCCATCGGTGAGTAGAATTCAGTGAAGCGCGGCGGAATTGGATGCAGCATTTCCAATTTTCTTGTAGCGTCGAACAGAACCTCTACGACTTCTTTTATCGATGTTATGCAATCCCAAGCTCTCTCGATTTGTCTTGACCTAAAAACGCATGCAAATGACTTCTCTTCTGTCGGTGGAGTCCTAAGTTACTTACTCTATCAATTCGGACGCCTTCATGACTAGCACCTCATTGAAATAAGTCATATTGCGGCGAATGCAATTGCCAAATTCATCGATGCTGCGAATTAAATTGTCCAACTCGCGTTCGACGACTTTGTTACGAAACACAAACAAGTTCTTGACTGCGAACAGAGCACTGAAGCTGGCGGTGAAGATGACCGATGGTATCAAAGTGAACTTCAACGACTTTGGTGTGATGAAATGCTCCAGGATGGTCGACCCTAACAAGACGCATGTGTTTCGGGTGGTGAAAATCTCAATGGGTTTATTGCTTTTCCCGTCCTCCACTGTCTGCTGCTCAATGAAGGACAAGCAGTGTTCGAGGGACTCAACGTGGTCGGCTAGCAGCCGCTTTGAATAGAGAATTTGTTGAAGGATTCGATGAGTGATTTCCTATTAACAGACAAAAATAGATAAATTTTGGGAACTACAACAATCAGTTACCAGTTCTTACATTTTCTTGTTTGAGTTCGGCAACTTGCTTAGATAAATCGAGCTACAAACAAACAAGTTATTGAAGGCAAAATTTAGAAAAGAAATATTTCAGGATTTACCTTCATTTTGATTGTTTTCCAAATTCGGTAAATTTCTGCCAAGGAAAATGTGTCTTCATTTGTCTGACAAGTGAAAGTGTGTGAGAAAATCTGGGAAGATCTAACCCCAAAATGGCTGCTGGTATAAACGCAGACGGACAGGTACATGAAATATAAAAGGCGAATGCACTTTTATGTTTGTTTATAAATTTTAGTTGCCGGGAAACAGAATGTGCTTGAATTTTACTCGGAAAGTATGTAGCTTTTTCAGACTTCACTTTTCGCACTTTGAACTTTGAATTTCACCTGCAGTCCCTTAATCGTCGTGTTCTTTGAAGAGTTTTGAATTTTTGATAATTAAATAAAACTGGAATTGAAAAATATCTGCAAAATGCAGTTTTAAAATTTTTAAAATGGTGTCTTCTTTGCTGATGCAATCGCAATTTCTGTTTTGTGTTTCTATTCGTTTCTTTAACTGAAGTGTCAAATGTCAGAATAAAGGAAAACAAGAATGTAAAAGTGATGCCAGTTGGTTTATCTGTTGTACACTTCGGTGCAAAATTATTGGCATAATTTTTTCCAAGACAATAAAAATGTTTAGTGTACAGTCGTACATGAATAATATGTGGCTTTTCTTACAACCAAGGAGAATTGCTACTAAAATTCAATTGTTTTTTGGCGTGTAAGAAATGTGCAAAAACGAATCAATCCCTTTTTTGAATGTCTGTGTTGTCAGCTGTTAAATCGTTTTGTACATGATAATCACAACAACAGAAAACTCACACGTAGTATATGTGTAAAATCTGTGTACAAGTGTAAATCCGTCTCCAAAAAGAGATTTGAGAGAAATCAATCCTTCGAGAAAAAAATTCAATTTCTTTGTGAAAGAAATGCGTTTAAGGGAAAAAAATTGCCACTTTTACGTCACGGATCAATTCTTGGGTTGTAAGAAAAGCCACATAAGAAAAGCCACAATAGAGAAAGTTATTGGGCACGTTCATTTTGGTTTTGGATAGGCTATCTAAAGGCCCAATTATAATAGACGGACGAGAACGGAAGCTAGCGTCTAAACTGAACGATCCGTTTCTTTCCGACTGTCAATTGCATCCGCTTACCCATAATTGAACGGAAAGTTTTCTGTCATTATTCTCTGTTGGGCAAATTGTTTTAAGCGCGCGAAAGATACACGTGATTTTTGTTTTTTCAGGCATACGAATTTTATCAAAATGAATAAAAATGGACAATTTAAAATAATTAAGAGTTTAAAATCAATGCACTTCTTAATGGAGACATTGTTTGCATTAAAAGAATTAGATGATTATATTAAACAGAGCTCAAGAGATAGGTCCTGCTGTGTGCGTCCCATCAACCGCGATAGAAACCAAAATGTTTTTTTCAATGTTACTTTTATAAAAATAAAAAGTCTGGACAGAGAACAGTTCTTCATTTATACACGAATGAATTTAGAACTGTATAACAAACTGCTTGATACACTGAGTCCTCATCGCGCAAAAACATCTATAAGGCAGCCAATCAGAGAAATGTCAAATTTCCGCGCGTAAATTTAGAAAGAAAAGTGAGTTTACGTCCGAAAACAAAACTGAACGAAACCGAGCAATCCGCTATTATGGCTGTGACATCTGATTTGCATGTATTTGGGAATTTTCGTACGTCAACGTACGCACCCTTCCGACTATTATAGTTGGGCCTTAAGATAGGCATGAGTTTAATTACTAGTGTGTTCGATTCATTGAATAAGAAGTACAGGAAGCGGTGTAAGCTACACGTACAGTATACGTGAGTGAAGCAACAAAAATTTCTGATGATGACAAATTTTAAAACTCATCTGTCAAATTTTGAATCTCATCTGTCATTTGCTGAGCTGTAATTGGTCAAATGTTGTTTTGTAGTTTCGTCTGTCAAAAAAACAAAAACTCAAGTTCTGGGGCGCATTTATTTTTGTTGGTGGTTGTTAGGTGCTACACAATTTCTTGTGCTTTTTAACACTTGATCAAGTTGTTCATAGAATGCGCTTTCGAATACGACTCGAAAAAGGACAATAAATATGATGAATTAAGGATGAAAAATGAAGAAAATGTAACGAAAAATAAAAAAAAATAAAAAGCGTGCATGTACACCTTGAACGTTAAAACACCATGTGGTCCAAAAAAGAATTGAAATTGAAAAATATAATTGATGCACAATAGATATAATCTTGATTCAATCATATTTCGCTTGGCGCCCCTGAGATTAACCATTCAACTGCAGACCAGCCCTGTTGTAATGCGTTTGTATTTGTGAAACTCACACTACTTAGAAAAATGCTTCACTTCTTTTTCATAAGACCCCTTCCTGTGCTTCTTATTCAATGGTTCGATTGCGTTGTAAAATACATTTTTTTTACGCGATAGCATCGATAAACGTCCGTTGGCTGAACGCACGAAAGAGCGTGACACATTGTAGCGTTCCACTCTGAACCATGGTTCAGAGTTTACCTTCGTTTGTGCAGCTGCCCCTCATAAAATCATAAGTAGGTTTGCAATTTTTCATCAATTTTGTTACGGTGCTACGTTAAATAATTTAAGCGAACCAACTTTACAGGCAACCATATTTTTACAATTGTGGTTCACAGATCTGACGCTTCTCATGCTCCCTTTTTTTCTCCTGACGCCGACGTTTCTGTCTCCTCTTTTGCTCGACGAGCTCACGAGTAGCTCATGTGTCATGTCCTTCCAGGGGTTTCGCTTTAGTGGCTGTGGAAACTTAGCACATTAGAGGCACTAGTCCTCGATAGTTGATGTTGGCGGCAATGTGATCAATCTGGTTGGCGGTTGATTGATCGGGTGATCTCCATTATTCCCTTATCGATGTTGAGATTTGGGAACCACGTGCTTGCTACCACAACATTTCCCCCACAGACAAATCGGTCAGTGGAATCCGTTGTCGGAAGATGTCCTCTTTTCCCAGCTATGCGTGACATTGCTTATGCGTTTTGTCAAGGAGCTCGCAGAACTCGTCTTTGGTGTCGTCTTTGTAGAGCACCCTGTACCTACATAGTTAGCGTTCAGATCGTTTTGGGAACTTCGCTTTCACGTCCTCCATATCTTTTTACTCTTCTGTGGGGGCATGTGCGCACATTAGGATTCGGATCGTCGTCGTGATGCGTTCGCTTATACATGTGAAGCTCAAGAATTTTTGCCTGCGATAAATCCGCGTCCAAAAAGCCGCTGGTGTGGCTCTCGGTAATAATAACCATAGTGAATGTCGCAGTTTTTCATCCTCCTATTGCCCGGTCCATCCCATCGCACTTCCTGGATAGCGGTAATGTCTACTTTGTAGCAGTTGAGTGTCTAAGCTTATTGTTAAGGGACCTTACATTCCACGTGCATCTGTTGATGCTTTGCAACTAAATGCTTTTCTACTCAGCCAGGAAGTCGCCCCGACGTACAACCCCCTTCCTGGAGTACCAGGCACTTGATATAATTCCAAGTGCAAGATCCGGAAAAACCGATCGTTTTTATCGGCCTGGACAACAAGCAAACCAAGGTATTTCTACATCTAACATAAGGACGCGTGTAATGAAAGAAACAAAAATAGAATCCGTGATGATAGACATTTCACCGTCATTCATCAAATTGCAACAGGTACGCGTGGCCTTTCCGGCTTACTAAATTCACGCCGACCAAGCTAACCTTATTCGTCTTAACTTCATCTTTTATCCTTCATTAAAAATGTTAGTGGGCGCGATGACGGGAATTTCTTGTATGGGGGCTCCCCGCCTATTAAGTAGAGCAGCGACCAAACTTGTACGTGGCTAGGAGTAGAGTAGACTGACTCACACTCCACTCACCATCCTTCCCCTTCCTACCACTCACCCACTGGGGAAGTTCTTTATCCCCTTTGTTTCACTTATTTATTCCGTGTTGACAGAGGGAAAGGATCATTTTCTTCCCTCTTACATTGTCGCTTCATACTTTTCGCTCAACAATATTAAAAATTAAAACAATTTGAGTATTTTTATAAAACTATTGTTTTACTTAACAGTTTCATAAGATTAACGAAAATAAACAAAACTCACATAAATATTTAAAATTATCAGAAAAATATAGAAATAGGTAATGAGCGTGAAGATCGGCATTCAATACGACATCAAAGTTGTTGAGTTTTCTTTTTGTTAAACAAATATTTGCCCCCTTCCTGCACTATAACAGTTAATATTTTGTTGATTAATGGTGGTGCATATTGAACGTGGATAATGATATTGTTAGTCCTTGCTGGCTGCACCTTAAGAAGAACACTTAACCTCATAGACTTCAGGAACTGCTGGTGAGTAGTTGAGGTCGTACATTTGGGATTTAAGAAAGGCTTTCTTGTCTTCTGGCTCAGGTTTAACAGTAGCAAGACCTTCAAGAAAAAAAGAAAATCGTTAAAAACAATTTTCAAGAATTCAAATACTAAAACTTATTATAATTTTTTTGTTGTTGTTCTAATGTAAGCTACCCCACAATGTTCGAAACGTCAAACATCATCGACTCATGTTCGAAGAGTAAAACGTCATCGATATCGATGCTGTTTGACGTTTGCGACAGAGAGTTCTTTCTTTTTTTCGAAATTTAAATCAGTCTAATTCTTTCTTTTGTACCGGCAAGAACCATTGTTAAAATAAAACTTAGACTTTAATAAAATAAAACTAAAGAAAATTAGACTTTAATCAACTCACCATTTTTGTAAGCATAGTCCATGATTTCAGCAGCTATCTCAAGTGAGCATGTAGTGATCATAGATAGAGGAGGGTACAGGCTGCCCTTGGCCAGATCCTCCGCCGTACACATATTGGCTAATTTCTTAGCAGCATAAAGGAATACATCTTCCGGAATGGTCAGCATACCAGAACAAATGACACCCAACGCAACGCCAGGGAAAATGTAAGAGTTATTACCCTGCCCGGGGTAATAAGTCTTACCATTGTACTCAACAGGATCAAAGGGTGATCCCGAAGCAAAAATACACTTACCCTTGGTGTGTGTGTAGGCCTCAATGGCAGTGCATTCGGCCTTATGGGTGGGATTCGAAAGAGCAAAGATAATTGGAGTATCGTTCATTTCGGCCATTTTCTCTAAGATTTTCGGTGTAAATGCTCCTCCGATTGCGGAGGCTCCAATCAAAATCGAAGGTTTAATGACTTCAACAGCCTCATCCAGAGTATCGATTGGCCTGTGTTTATGGGCAAAATGCAATTTGTGCTCTGTGATTCCGCCTTTTGGACGATCCTCTACGATCAAACCTTTGCTGTCTACCAGCCAGATACGTTTCTTGGCATCCGCTTCGCTCATGCCATTCTGCATCAATTCCATCACACAGAGTTGTGCTATTCCGAGAGCGGCTTCGCCAGCACCTTGGAACAAAATTATATGCTCTTTAAGGGTGTTGTTCTTGATCTTCAACGAAGCCATTATTCCTGCCAAGGCAACTGCAGCGGTTCCCTGGATGTCATCGTTGAAGACACAGTTGGTGCAAAGATAACGTTGCAAAACTCGGAATGCATTGGCATTGCCAAAGTCTTCAAACTGCACCAGGCAGTTTTGGCCATAACGTCTCATAACGGCTTGCATGAATTCCTCGATGAATTCATCATATTCAGGACCAGTAACACGTTTTTGACGAAGTCCAATGTAAAGTGGATCATCCAAGATCGACTGAGTATTGGTTCCCACATCCAATGTGATGGGAAGACATTGATGTGGTGGAATACCGGCTAGTGCTGTGTAGAGGGACAATTTTCCAACAGGAATGCCCATGCCATTTGCACCGAGATCACCCAGCCCAAGAATTCGCTCTCCATCGGTCACGACAATAGCTCGAACGTCGGTTTCCGGCCAGTTCTTAAAATAATATGAAGAAATATCATTAGTTTCTGGACAATGACAATCTTTTCATCTCTCTTACCTTCAAAACCTGATACACATGTCCCTTATCCTTGATAGTTATGTACATTCCCTTTGGGTTTTGGTATACCAAACTGAATTTCTGACATCCCAGGCCTACAACAGGAGTGTAGACAAGTGGCATGAGCTTACCGATATCAGCAGCCAGGACATTGTAGAACAAGCGTTCGTTGCGTTCAGCAAGACCTTGCAAATAGATGTATTTGTCTAATTTGTCATCCAAACGATCGAGTAGTATCATAACATGTTCTACTTGTTCTTGGAGAGTTTTTACAACTCCTGGCATTAGGCCTTGAATGCCCAGCAACTGACGTTCCTCGAGGGTAAATGCAAGTCCCTGTAATAAGAAAAACAAATTTTATTAAGAGTTCCAATGAATTAAGTATTTGAAAAAAAACAAAGGGAACGGGAAAGGTGGAAGCTAGTGTCAGAACCGAACGAAACGTTCTGTTCCGAACTGTCAAGTGAATACGTTACGCGTACCGTAGCGTAAAGTAGTGGAGTATCTTCAAAATAAAACATCAGTTTTTCATTTTGAACAGAAGAAGAAATTAATTACTTAAAATCGACATCAAATCGACTTCCTTTTCAAAAAATAAACATACAGTCAGCTGTCAAATTTTCGTCCGTAAAAAACGAAACGCAGCACAGTTTACGTTCGTATTCGTAAGCAGAACTGATCGATAAATTGACGAAACAGAGCAATCCGCTATTTAGGGCAAACAATTTGAATTTCTTGTTCTCGCTCAGTTTAACGGCCTATAAACAGCACACAACGGAGACTAGAATTAGAATACCAAAAAGATTCTCGGAGTTTCTTGACAAAGAAGCTTAACAAAAGGAAAAAAAAATGTTGCGGTGGATGCTGCAAGTACTCGAGCTGCTTGCGAGCTGTTCAAGCAGAGGACGAGAGGTAAACACCTCGGGTTTAAGACCCCGAGCAAATGGAAAGAACAATTCTTCCAAATGTAAGCAGCGATGACTCAAATTCTGGTTGTTATAAAGTGCCATTCGATTAAGGTGACCATTCCCTTCAGTGTCCAACTAAAACGTGCCTTATGTCTGAAACACAAAAACGCGTAAGCTTTGGCTGACGTTTACGACTTCTGCCATTGGAATTCAATGCATGTTATCACAATGAAGCTTCGACCTCAAGTTGCATACGTAATGTTTCGTAACGTTACTCCAAACGGAAGCTCTAGTTCAAATATGCTGAACATTTGCTTTGTGTGACAGCTCAATAGCTGTTACCAAAAAGTACAAAAACAAAATTCATTTGTTTTTGGAGAGATGATGATGATGGAGGGAGAACTGTTAATCAAAGCAAACTCGAAGTGGGTGCATCGTAACGCAGATGAAGACGAAGCTGAAGCGTGTTTGTGTGTCAGCCATTAGCTCCGTCTTCGTCTACGTTGACATACAATGACATTCCTCCCTCCTTCACAAAAAACAAATGAATTTTGTTTGACTTGTTTTATTTTTTTTTACAGCTATTGAGCTGTCAGACAAAGTAAACATTCAGCATATTAGAAATAGAGCTTCCGTTTGGACTTTTCACATTACGTAACATTACATACAAACGTGAGGTCGAAGCGTCTTTGTGATCAAAGATACGGTGAGAGTTTATGCTTGTTTTTGTCAGACACGTTCTTATCGCTCGTTTCAACAAAAAAATAAAAACTGCAGGATTAGGGATCTAAACATAAGTCAGTTTCCATCTTCTTTTTCTCTAATCTCTGATTGTTATTGCATGCATTGAATTCCTATATGGCTGAACTCGTTAATGCTAAAGGCTGAATCACAAACACGCTTCAGCTTCGGCTTCGTCCGCGTTTCGTTGCAACCACTTTGAATTACAGTTCTCCCTTCATCATCGTCATCCCTCCAAAGTCCAAAAACAGTTGAATTTTGTTTGTGTATTTTTTATTACATCAGGTGAGCTGTAAGACAATGCAAAAGTTCAGAATATTTGAACAAAAGCTTCCGTTTGGAGTCACGTCAAAGCTTCATTGTGGTAGCAAGCATTGAATCCCTATGGCTGAAATCGTAAACGTCAGGCGAAGCCGAAGCTAAAGCGTGTTGGTGTTTGTGTTTTAGCCTTAAACGTCAGGCCAAGCCAAAGTCATTATGACCCATGCATATTATATGTCTAGGTCTACCTCTACACCAATCGAAAATTCTATTGTAATCGATTTAGCTTGAGGATAGTAATAATTATTGTGTGTCATGTTTAAACTCAGAGCAAAACCCACCTTCAATTAAAATTGCAATATCGAATACCAGCTTTGAGACATTCAATACTTTCAGATCAGTTCAGAGCATTCCACAATATCTCACAGACGAAAACCAAACCCAGCTTTGTTTCAAGTTCAATGTCATTCACGACCAACGACGAAAAAAATAAATAAATGCTCCAGTTTCACGATAATTTATCGAACAAAACATTGCTTCCAGCCTTTCAATCAGTCATGCAATATTCATTAGCAAAAAATTACTGACCGAGTAGGAGTGATGTAATTTTAGAAAAAAAAAGAAAAAAAATTGCTCATGCAGCCGGCAAGGTTTATGAAAGAGAATGCGTAAGACGTAACGTGTTCATGTTTTTCTTTTTCGTTTTTTAATTGCAAGATTGCAACGCGAGCATGAAAAATATTTAAGGTTTGTTTGATTTTGTAACAAAAAAGACGTATTTTTGACGGATTTTGTTGTTAATTAACAAACTTGTTTGTAGATAAGCAGAGTTTAATTGCATTAATTATCTGTTCCTATCCTCGAGTCATGGGTACTTAAAATGCTTGTCTTTGAAGATAATGTTTTGCCTAATTGTGTCTGTGTGACTGCTGAAAAGGTTTCATAAACACAGATGTAGCGCATGGTCATTTACGTCCAAACTTAAATTTAAACAAAAATTGTGTTTTAACTTAATAAGCAAACATTTTTCCGGTCATTTAAAAATTTTATTACCTAGTATTTTTGAACATAAATTTATTTTATCACCGCGCCAAAAACACTCTTTAGATTGGGGAACAAATTTTAAATTAAAACGAATTTAAATCCACTTAAGGAGTCCAATAAAACAATTTGGCTATAGCTATAGGATGACATTAGTTTAACTTTTTTTAGTCTTATGGTTTTTGTTTTTTATTGTTCGGAATCATTCGGAACCATTCCGGACGTTTCTGAATTTGTTCACTCGGCACAAGGTGACAATTCTTCTGTCTGAATAAAAATAGGAATTAGGCATACATGCACATTGCACATCGTGCACAGTGCACACCTTTGTAAATTATATTGTCGTGTGACATATGCACTTGTCATTTCACAAATACATAGACATGAAATAATTAAGGCTGAATCACAAACACTTCAGCTTCGTCTGCGTTACGATGCACGCGCTTCGAATGACAGTTCTATCTCCATCATCATCATCCCTCCAAAGTCCAAAAACAATTGAACTTTGTGTGTGTACTTTTTTTACAGCTGTTGAGCTCAGAAAAAGAAAATGTTCAGCATATTTGAACTAGATCACTCTTTTTTTTGCTCCTTTTTTCCAAATCAACATGAAAGAGCTCTGTGACGATGCGATGGCCTTCTTCAGGTAGGCGATGTGATCTATTCCAGGAAACGGTGGCCATTAGCCTTAGTTCACGGCTGAAATCCACTGTGTCGACTGTTGCTTGGTTTTTGGCAGTGGCGTAGCTAGACCTTTGGGGGCCCTGTATCCAATTTTTTTTGTAGTAAATTTCCGGATCAGGATGGTCTTCTGCCAACACATCAAAAAAGCGCTCCGTTATTTTCCTCCTTTTATTTTTGAAGACAGGCGTCACTCCCCAATCGTTGGCTAAATCCTTGGACTTTTTAAGTAAATCAGTGAATTTCTTTTGATTTCTTTCTTTTTCTAGACCGTCTAAAAGATTTTGAAGCAAATTACTTGCAAATTACATTTTCTTCATGTTGAAGGGCTTTGAAAACTGGACTTATAATATCAAACAGCGAAGAAAAAAATGACATCAACACAATAAAGTTGTAGGTCTCTTATATGTTTATAACATTTTTACATTCGTCTCGTTCGTCTTTTTTTGTTGAGGTCAAATTGATTTGGTGTAAGGTTTTCATTATCAATGTATAGTTTGATCTTATACCACATAGTGCATCATTTCGTGACGACCATCTCGTAGGACAAACCTAAGTGAATTTTTTTACACACGTCTTGTGCTCTGTATCTTTGGGGGCCCCTATATCTCGGGGGCCCTGTTACATAGATACAGCTGATACAGCGGTAGCTACGCCACTGGTTTTTGGATCCATGATTCGTTGACTATCACTGCTCAGAAGAGTCTTACGGTTTTTGTATACTCATTACAAATTATTTTTAACGCTTTATTTGAAATCAATTGTAATAGTGTTGAGAATGAAAAACGATTATTACTGTACTATAGACTATCACTGTACTTATTCAATTTTCTAGTTAGCTGTATAAATATTGACAAATGTCGTATTATAAAATATATGAAATAAATTCATTCTTATTTACAAACTATAACGATCCACGTCTTCTTAACAGGTTATGGGAAGAGTTACAGGAATTTCCAACGACCAGCTTGAAAGCTCAAGAAGAAGAAACTGCATCAAGTCAAGAAGCCACAAGCGCACCGAGCGATTATTCAGATTATGAGGATCCTAATGACCAAAACCTTGATCGAAATGAAGAAGTCACCCCATTAGAAAATGATGGTGCGGCGTTCTGAGCGGATAATTAACCTGCCTAGACCGAACTACAATTTAATTGCAGCAGATGAAAACTTTAGTGATCCAGGAAGTCCTGAAGAAGCTCTTTCGAGTTGTGATGCCAGTTTGTGGAGAGACGCGATGCAAGAAGAGTTCGATGCATTATTATCAAACGATACCTGGACTTTAACTGAGTAACCTTCTGGAAAGAAAGCTATTGGTTCCAAGTGGGTCTTCAAGACAAAATACGATACCGAAGGAAAACCTATCTGCAGGAAGGCAAGGCTGGTCATTAAAGGCTTTTGTCAGCAAAAAGGGATAGATTACACGGAAACGTTTGCACCGGTAGTGAGGTACACAACAATTCGATATTTGCTGGCACTAGCGGCTAGACATGATTTTCTCGTGCATCAGATGGATGCTGTTACGGCTTTTTTGAATGGTGAGCTAAGAGAAGACATTTATATGTTTCAGCCTAGCTTCTTTGAAGATGGTTCCGATTGCGTTTGCAAGCTGAGAAAATCGCTTTATGGACTCAAGCAATCAAGTAGAGTGTGGAATGAAAAACTCAATCAAGTTCTGATCGATATGGGCTTAAAGCGCAGCGAAGTCGATCAGTGTTTATATTTTCGGCACTCTGGAAAGCAGATGTTGTTTATGGCCATTTATGTCGATGACGTTCTGATATTTTCGAACTCACTTGAAATGATACAATTTACCAAGAACGAGCTGTCAAAAAACTTCAAAATGAAAGATATGGGGGAAGCCTCATCAGTCTTAGGCATTCGCATCACCCGAAGTAAGTCATCTTTAAA
The DNA here is from genome assembly GCA_943590905.1 of Sphaerophoria taeniata. Classification (NCBI taxonomy): domain Eukaryota; kingdom Metazoa; phylum Arthropoda; class Insecta; order Diptera; family Syrphidae; genus Sphaerophoria; species Sphaerophoria taeniata. Next base: position 240,978,831 of record OX016540.1, read on the forward strand.
AATTAACCAATCTCAGTACATTTCAGATATTTTGAAACGCTTTAAAATGGATAACTGTAATCCTATTTCCACACCGGTTGACCTCAATCAAAATCTGTCGTCAAATATGTGTCCCAAAAATGAAAACGAAAAACAACAAATGAGGGACGTTCCTTACATGCAAGCAATAGGATGTTTACTCTTCGCTGCTGAGCTCACTCGCCCCGATATCTCCTACGCCGTGAATCTACTAAGTAGATTTGGAACGAATCCTGGGAAGGCGCATTGGACAGCTGTGAAACGCGTGATGAGGTACTTAAAAGGCACAATTGATAAAGGCATTGTTTACCAAAAGGAAAGATGTGATATGGCTGGTTTTTGTGATGCAGACTGGGATGGTGATTTAGATGCTAGACGTTCTACAACCGGCTATGTGTTTACGTTTCAGTCAGGTGCTATATCATGGGCTACAAAACGTCAAAGAACTGTCGCGCTTTCCTCAACCGAAGCTGAGCTTATGTCTTTAGTTGCTGCCATACAAGAATCAGTCTGGCTCAAGCGATTGGAATGTGAGTTAGTACCGGATGCAACAAAAACAATGGTTTTACATTGCGACAATAAAAGCGCTATTCACATTGCTACAAACAATTCATACTCGCCACGAACCAAGCACGTTGATATCAAGGCAAAATTTATACGTGAAAAGCTGGAGAGTTCAGAAATCAAGTTGCAGTACCTTTCGACAGACCAGATGCTGGCAGATATTCTCACAAAAGGCATGTCTGCTGCCAAACAAAATTCTTTTGTAGAAGGTTTTGGTTTAAAATAATTATCAAATATTGTGTAAATAATTTCAAAAATTTGTATGATTTTTATTAACATAAGTTTTGTTTGTATACATTTATCATTCACATTATTATCCTTAAATGAATATTTAAAACACTAAATAGTTTTTCAGGGAAGGTGTTGAGAATGAAAAACGATTATTACTGTACTATAGACTATCACTGTACTTATTCAATTTTCTAGTTAGCTGTATAAATATTGACAAATGTCGTATTATAAAATATATGAAATAAATTCATTCTAATTTACAAACTATAACGATCCACGTCTTCTTAACAAATAGATTTGTTTTTAAATTCCGCCTGACATTTTGTTCTGAATTTTTTCCAAAGGTTAATTTTTATAGTGAACGCAAAACAAGTATAAGAAGTATATTTCATTTGTTTACATTTAGACTTCGCCTTGCGTATGATAATTTCAAAATAAACTTGATTATCTAGAGAGATGATTAAATCTAATTTTGGACAAGTAATTTGATTATTCCAAAAAAAGAAGCACAAAAGTTCTTGTTTAGAAATTAAAATAACAATAACAAGAAATAAATTAGAAAAATAATCTTTATGCACTTTGGTTTACTAAGCAAAAAAAAAAAAACAAAAATGACGGTGTCAGTGTCAGCGCAATTGTTTATTAAGTCATATTTATTTTGGAAGAATTTGATCTTTATATATGATATCGATATACATATTTATTAATTAAATATTTTTTAAATAGAGTATCGATGTCAATTTAACGTGATATTGTTTTTAAATATTTTCACAAGAATGGGGCAGTTGACAATAGTAATGATTGCTTCTAAAAAATTTGGCTGCAAAAGTGGGTGACTATTTTTTGTCAGTAGCTGGGTTGGTCGTTGTCTATCGAGAGCACGATTTTTGCTGAATTTATATTTTTCCGGGTAATGTTACTAGATAGATTATGTCAATAAGTAGTTTTTTGTTTAGAACAGGATATTTTACAGATATTCAGTTTTGTCTGATGAGTCTTAAAAAAAAAAATTGTAAATATTTCTTAAGTAAACTTATACTTTTGTGTGTCTAGACGTTCTTTAAACCTCAACCAGCTTATGAAGATATGAAGAAGGACAAGAGCAGCTCGTGAGCTCTACGAGAAGAAGAGGAGAGAGGAGCATAAACTTCCCAGAAAGAAAAAAAGGGAGCATGAGAAGCGCATGATCGAGGAAATAGAGGGATGTCACAACAGGAAAGAGGTTCGAAAGTTCCAAACCTCCAAGGCTTATACTTTATACACCCTGAACCGAAGCCTGTAGAGACCATCATGGGAACATCGTAGTGAAACCGCAGTCAGTGCTGAGGATATAGAAAGACCACTTTTGCAAGCTGTACATGAAAACTCCGGCAGCAATATAGAACCATTCAATTTGGGTGCAGAAGGCCAACAATTCCACCCACCCGACATGGACGAAGTGAAGATAGCGATATCTAAACTTAAGTCGAACAAAGCCGCTGGAGCAGACGGGCTAACCGCCGAACTGTACAAAGCAGCAGGAGATGATTTGGTTAGGAGCATGCACCAGCTCATCTACATTTTGGTCGGAGGAAAGCATGCCCGATGAATGGAACCTCAGCATCGTATGTCCGATCCTCAAAAAAGGAGATCCCCTGAACTGCACCAACTACAAAGGTATAAGTCTCCTTAACATCGCCTATAAGATATTGTCTGCCGTGCTGTGTGAACGATTGAAGCCATTCGTCAACAACCTGATAGGTCCTTATCAGTGTGGCTTCAGACCAGGAAAGTCCACCATCGATCAAATATTCACCCTACGGCAGATCTTGGAGAAGACCCAGGAACTTCAAATCGATTCCTACCACCTCTTCATCGATTTCAAGGCCGCGTATGACAGCGTCTATAGAGACCAATTATATAGAGCAATGTCTAGTTTTGGCATCCCAGAAAACTTGTCTGTCTGTGTGAGATGACAATGGAAAACTCACGCTGTTCCATCATGGTCGGAAAAAACCTAACAGACGCTTTTGATATCAAAAAAGGTTTTACACAAGGCGATGCATTGTCATGCGATTTCTTCAACATCATTCTTGAAAAGATAGTGCAAAGCTCCATCGTCAACACCAGAAGCACAATCTTTCAAAAGTTCGTCCAGCTACTAGGATACGCAGAAAACATTGACATAATTGGAAGAACACAGCGTGATGTCAGTGGATCTTTCTTGAGCCTTGAGACGGAGGCCAGGAAGATGGGTCTAGCGGTTAACAAGGGCAAGACCAAGTTAATGCTGTCAACAAGAAAGGACAACCGACATCGACGTCTTGGAGCAAACGTCAACATAGACAGATTTAACTTCGAGGTAGTTAAGGACTTTGTCTACCTAGGATCCGCTATCAACTCAGACAATAACACCAGCGCTGAAATCATACGAAGAATCACTCTTGTCAATCGCTGCTTCTTTGGACTTAGAAAGCAATTGAGTAGGTTGTTTAAAATAACAAGATAACAATTGATACAAAAAACGTAAGATTCACAAACGAAATGTGTAAAATAAAAAAATATCTATAAAAAAACACGTATACGCCCAAGTGTACATTTTCATTGCATCCGTAGTAAAATACGAAACCTCTATATATATAAAAATGTAACCTCTGTAGAAAAATCAAAGATAGATCTATGTTTGGTTGTTTTTATGTCCGGTATGGACTCCTAAACGGCCCAACAGATGGATGATTTCTGCTAAAAAGTTGAAAAACTATTTAGAAAAATTAAACAAACATTGAAAACAGTTGCTTCAATTGTAGACTCTCGAATTACTGGACTATATTATTTAAGATTCGCGAAGTTCCTTCCCGTGGCAAGAAACCTTAGCGTTATTGCAAGTCTCTGGTTTGGGCTGATTGTAGGTAGAAACTAATAACAGCAAATAAGCGTGAATCGCTCATTCGAAAATATTTTTGTAGTATTTTGCTTCAAAGCTGGTTTTCTAAAAAACAAATCGCAATGCGATAAAATTAGACACTTTAAAATTCCTTCTTTTTCACCCAATTTAGCCAGGGCTTAAATGAGTGACACACAGGCTTTTGCTGTATCATCCATTATTTTTTCATAGCATCCACTTCGAAGGAAACGCCTTGTTGCGTTTTGTTGTTTACATTCCCTCCATAAAGTATTTTACTGGTAAATCTATCCGGTATTTCTAGTAGAAACAACAACTTCATACGAATGATTTGCGAAATTCTGCAGCATTAACTTTGATAAATTCGAAAAGTTAACAACTTTATCATTAGTCATTGTTTAAGTGACTTAGCAAACACTGTCATGTGATAAGATTTATCTCGAACGAGCTAAAAAAAAAACTGCTTTTTCATCACAACAATCCAGTATTAGTCTTCTTTTCTTTCTTACCTACTTTATAAGTAGGTACTAGATACCTACAGAGTTTCCCCATCAGATTAAAATCATTGACTAAATTCTTCACATCATTGTGATGTCATTTTTAGATTGATCGCAAATAACTGTCATGATTCAGCGTCAACTACCAGACTGATTAAAAGTCACCATGAATACAAAATTGCACACGTCTGCCCTTATCAGCCAATTATATACAATTAAAATTAAAAATGCTTGAAAAATATGAAAAACTTTGACCAGACTGTTTTGTTTTTCAAAACATGGAACCTCAAAAATGACCTTGGTCACTGTCACCAACACACATGAATAATAAAAGAAAATAACCTCTCATAAGAATTAAGTGAGTAAAGGTAAATACATTTCTTTTTCTCGTATTTTTCCTGCACATGCGTTCTCAATTACAAACAAAATTTACTCTTCCCTACATCTCATTCTTCAACAAACGTTAACCCTTGACCAAACGGCAAACTATCAAACGAGAATAAAGACTAAACATCTGCTTCCGCGAGATGAGATGATGAGAACAATTGACAAACTTTTGCGCCAAGGCGCATGAACTTGAAAAACCTCTCAATCTCTCGTTTATTTCTTCAACAAATGCAGTTCATATCTCACGGTATGACTATGACATGATTGTTTTCATATGTAAAACAGTACTCCTTACATGTACGTGTTTAGGGCAGTCTTTTTTCAATTATTGAATAATTCACGCACTTGGGGTGACCAGCTTTACTAAAAATATATTTCAGCTTTTTTTTTTCAATAGTTAAAAATTAACATAATTTTGGTTTTGTTTTCACCGTGACGACAAACATTATTAGTGAAAAGTGTGTTTGACCAGAAAGATGGAAAATAATTAACACTCATCTGATGGGTTTTATTTTATAGCTTCGCCTAATGTTAACGAGTTCAGCCATAGGAATTCAATGCATGCTATCACAATGAAGCTTTGACCTCACGTTTTGTACGTAATCTTACGCAATGTGACTGCAAGCGGACGCTCTTATTCAAATATGCTGAACGTTTGCTTTGTCTGGCAGCGGTCGAAGCTGTTATAAAAACTCAATAAACAAATTTTTTTCACACCATCAGATTAAGTCGAAGAGTCGTGCCACACTGGTTTTAAGCATAGTCTTTAATTTATTCTTATTAATATGAAAGTCAATAAGATCTGTATTTCATTCAAAAGCCTACGCATCCTTGTCAAGGGCTCATATGCATTCCGTAACTGGCCCTACGTCTTGGGATTTCAATTAGATCGATGCTGTGAAGGTGATAGCCTCCTCCTCGATAGTTAAAAAGAAGGTCTGGTGCATCTGTGACGCCTATTAAAGTTGATTCTTTGAGACAACGTTTGCATTTGAAGGAGTGATACTCGATCCTCATAAGAAAGAATATTTTGAAGATCATGCCATTGAATACCTTTTAATGCGAACCTTCAAGCCTGTCAATATGAATCTCATAATAATGATTTTAAATCTGTGAAGCATATTCAAGGTGGGGACGAACAAGGTAATTATAAAGAGAAACGCATAACGAACCCCAGCATAGAATTAGTTTTATTAACAATGTTGTTGATGTGCTCTGTATAATTTAGATTCGGTGTTAAAAGAACCCCTAGGTGCTAGGTCCCTTACTTTAAAAACACGAGAGAGAATTTGCTGAGATATAGAATACTCATAAGTCGAAGTTGCTAGTTTATTTGAGAATGAGAATGTTATTGTCTGACATTTCGACGGGTTTAGATTTAAACTGTTCTTATAACACCATAAAGAAATCCTATTTATATCATTTTGCAGAAGAATGCGATCATTTTTAGATGTAATTTTCATAGAGATATTTCATATCATCTGCAAAAATAAGAATTTCACTGTTACGAACACATAACAGTGCATCAAATGTCTTCGAAACATGTCTCTGAACTTAACTTGATAAGTTCTTTTCGCAAGGTAAAAAGAAAGATTTTCAATCCTACTGTAATTTAAACTTAATAACTGAATTAGTCAGTTGATCAAACGCTTTTGAAAAGTCAGTGTATACACAGTCTGTTTCCAGTCCATGTTCTAAACTGTTCAAGCATTTATGCGTAAAGGCAAGAAGGTTTGTGAATTGTGACAGTTGATCTCCTTTGCATAAAGCCGTGTTGCTCACTACACATGATGTTTTTGAAGCAAAAGGATAAACTGTCAAATTTGTTCAAACAGTTTAGGAATACAAGAAAGCTTAGAGATTGGCCTATAATTAACAATATGCGACTTATCTTCCTTTTTAAAAACAGGCGTGATGCAAGCAATCTTCCAGACAAGGAAATTTTCCAAGTCGCAAAGATATTTAAAATATTTTACTAAAAGGTTTAGCTAAAACTGTATTGCATTTTTTTCAATAATATAGGAGGAATACCGCCAGGACCAGAAGTATAGTCTTCTTTCAGAAGGGACAAAAAATTAGGACTTGATGAATCGCAATCGGGACATTATAAAAGGTCGTTACACACACAACAGCATGCTTGACAAGTTTGCTTGTACAATCTTTTTGTACAAGCGTGTTAGTTTTTCATTACGCCTCCACACGCTACAGCATGCTCGAACATTTTCCAGTTTATGTTGCGAAAATGCGTGATTCGGACGACGACTTTCTTGCTTTGGCTTTTTAACTTATCCGTAAAAAAGAAACGCGAAAAAAGAAACGTGATGTGTGTGGTGTCAAGAGTGGTTACTGAAGAGAAGAAGCTACTCCCATATCAATTTACTGTGGGAAATGAAGATACATCCGCGTGATTGGCATAATTATCTCAGAATTAGTGAAGAAACACTTGTCACTCGTAACACCTTTAAATAAAAAGCAAGTTATGATTATGAGACAAGCTATTACTCCCCACGAGAGATTAACAGCAACATTAAGATTTCTCGCAACCGGAAGGAGCTATGAAGATCTTAAATATTCAACCATAATTTCACCACAGGCGCTGAGTTACATAATTCCTGAAACGTGGTAGTACCACATACATATAAGTCCTCTGTGCCTCTACCGGAGCAATAAGATGCGTCAACTTTTTTTTACTTTTCGATAATTTGTCCTGAAGCCATTTTTCTTTTTAATTACGGCATCTTTATCGGCTTGGCTGCCAATTAATCTATACTTTTCAAGTAAAATTTGGTACGCTGCATCCCTCTTCATTCTATCATGATATTCGGCAGATTTTATTCGCCAAAGACACGGCTGATTTTCGTAGGCACGAAAAAAAACTTCTAGTAAATCACGATTGCTCTTCTTTAAATCACTCGACATTATGATATAGTGATGTAAGGCTTATTCACGGTCGCGAACTACTAATTTTTTGTACAAGCCAAAAATGCAGATACACACGTTTCGTTTTGCAGGATTCGAAATCAATCAATCATCAAGCGGCTTGAACAAGTAAGATGCTTGCGCAAAATATCCCTACAGACGTTACATTTTGCTTGTACAAAAAGATTGTACAAGTAATCTTGTCAAGCATGCTGTTGTGTGTGTACCGACCTTAAACGTGACTTGTTTGCTTCTACATCAACGTGAGCATTTATGAAAGATTGACTGAAATTATTGGCAAATGCATCGTAGATCCTAGAAGTAGAAGTCAAAATTAAGTGAGGAGGGATGATGTTGATGGAGCGAGAAATGTCATTCAAAGCAAACTCGAAGCGGCTGCATCGTAACGCAGTTGAAGATTAAGCAAAACTGTATTTGTGTTTCAGCCATTAAACAAAAATATGAGAAATATAATGTCTGTTCTTTTACGCCCTAAAACTGCCGAAAACTCACTAAAACTCCCAAATTCTCACACTTTTCTGTTTTTTTACTCAAGTTTCTTGTAAGTTCTGTCACTTTTGAAGGAGAAAAATATTTCCCCTATCTCCCGATTTTACACGGAAAAATTTCTTGCGGAAAACTTTGTTCGTTCCATAAGAAGTACATAAAATTTTTTGACGTTTTGTATAGCTTTGTGCATTTGTGAGGTTTTTGCTCTCGAGTGTTCTTTTACTTTTTAGGAGAATCACAAAATTTCATTTCCACTTCTCGAAATTTGACAGTTTCTTACAAAACGGATCTATAACGTCAATCACATGACTGAAAAAAAAGTTGTTTTGACAAACTGTTGCACTTCGTGTTAGAAGAAAAGAATGGGTCTCGGTTGAAAAGGCATGAGGTAAACGGCATTGAAATCACGAAATCGTTAGAAACTGCCTTAATCGAGGTATAGGTATGACGACTTTCAAACGTCGTCAATCAAAAATTTTAAGTAAAAGAGGGATTGTAAACATTGTCAATAGTTAGGACTAAAAACCAGTAAATACTAATTTTAAAAAAATCGATTGGATAAAATAAAAACACAACTATGGTCACCCTAAAAAAATATACATTTGAAGAGCAAACAAACAAAATTCGGGCACTTTTGTTTAACCGAATAATTGAGAAATTTGTTAATTTAAGTTTGATTAAAGTTTATCTTTAAACAATAACAAAAAACACGATTACAAAAACTAGGTATATGTACTCGGAGATAATAACGAAATAGATAGGGAAGAACACTAACAAACACACTCAAGTCGCGATAGGTTAAGGCTATGTTTTATCTTATTGTCTTAAAAAAACGCTGATTCATGATTTCCCATTAATAATTATTCAACATTATGCATTTTGCCAAAAAGAAAGGAGAAAAAACCCCAAACCATTGAGCAAATTTCATAGCAAAAATGCCAAACTAACGTTTTCTACTCGGTCATTGTTGGCAGTTGGCACAGAATTAAAATTCGATTATGTCGTCGTCACTGTCGTCATCGCGTCGCACCGTGCAAAAAGCATTCACAAACCAAAAGAAAAGACAATTTCAAATACCTATGCCCTTTAGCTGTCATTAACATTCAAATCCGCTTTGCGAAACTTGTTCCACCGATTCGCACAACATTTTCGTTTGTAATCGATTTTTCACTACCGAAAACTGTCAATGTTATCGATTTTTTACACAATTTTTTAAACATTTTCACATTCATTCACGATTGCCGAGGAAATTTTCCACCACCAATTCCCATTGTATCCTAATCCTAGGTACTAACCTTATTGTAACGCTTCTTATTCATTCGGTCCAGGCCGCTTAGACTTCCGGTAACTTCATTGTCGCCGCTGGTTCCCCAAAATCCCAATCGATCGCGTTGATTTCCTCCGACTGACATTGCTAGTTGTAGTTGTAGCTCTTCAGATTTTAGATTTTTTAGTTCTTCAGATTTTTCAACTTTTTTGGGCTGTGTCGAATGTCCTCTCAGTTGGTCAATGTAAGTGCTGTAAGCCCGATGGCTATTCTCAAAAAAAATATTCGAATTATTATTTGAAACTCTAGTAACGTCAACTAGAGCTGCAGGGTGATATGAATACGAATACGAGAAAAGTGACGGAGAGGTCGATGTCGGCAAGTGAGCACTTCGAATCGAACTGAGTTTGCAATCTTTTGCCACACCGTCTGTAAGTTCGCCGCCGCAGCCGCAGCCATTACCAACCATGGTCGTATGATGTTTATCAGAGTGTAGTTGTTGTGTCATGGTATTGGTAGGGTTGCCATCGGCTTGTAGATGATGATGGCGAGGGTCGACGGCAGAATTGCGAATAAAATGAACATTGTTATTGTAGTGACAACAACAATGCAATGGCTGAGAGGGGATTCCACAGCTAGTGACGTCACGGCTTTGGTCAACACCGGCGGCTGTCATGCCGCAAACAGCTGATTGGTTCATTTGAATATTGGAATTGGAACATTTTTGATTTTGACATTGGTGGCTGTTCACCGGAATTGTTGTTTTGTAGATTTGCTGTTCATGGTCTTGTTTTTGTTGTTGCTGTTGGAGCAGCTGATTGGGATTGGGAATTGAATTCACTTTGCCATTTCCATTGGCGGACACCAGGTGTTGAGGTGGATAGATAATGTGTTGACTGTTGCGATGGCGCTGATGGCGGTCGATATTCGAAGTGGCATTGCGATTGGGGGAATGGAATGAATGGTCACTGTAAATGAAATTGTCAGTAAAAAAGAGATGATAAATTATTAATTAAATTTTTTTTTTTGCTATCTTCAAATTGAATGAAGTGTGGTAGAAGGTTTTTTGAAAGTTGAATAATAGTGTTCATTTATTACTGTTGGCAATTTTTTTATTGACTGTTTTCTGATTTATTCGAGGGCGTGCGTGACTTAATGATAGATTCCAGAAAAACGATTTATTGATAGATGAAGGTTTTAGATTATCATTTTTTGTTTCTATACAAAGCAAACCTTTAATGAGTCAGTGATTTTATCAATGACGTTGAAAAAATGACTTTTTGCAAGATAGTGTTGGCAAAATTGGCTTATTATAAGAGCTATTGTTTGATTGAAACAAATTTCGACAAAATTCAAATTGTTTCTTGTGAATATAAATATGTAAGTCAAGCCTCTGTTAATGAGGCATCAATTTCTTTATATTTCGCTGGAAGGAAACCAACAATAAAACAATCAAAATGCATGTAGTTCTGGATAAGGTTTCCTTTTCTTGGATGTAAAGCAGCAAAAAAGTATAAAGTAGTTAGAGGCATTTAACATGAGTAGGGGAGAGTGGGTATATTTGGGACACTTTTCGAATACATTAAATTTGCCGAGATCTTATAGATCGTATCTGAGCAAAATTGATTTCTAAAGATAAAATAACATTTTGGCAACCTATTTTCAGTTAAAAAGAAGGCGAAACTCCGACAGAAGAAAAGCAAAAAATTAATTTCATGAACCAACTCACTTTGTCCCATTCCTCCTACGAGTAGGAGGATTGGGACAACTATGGGGTGGAATGGGACACTTTTCGTATACATTACATTTGCCGAGATCTTACAGATCGTATCTGAGCAAAATTAATTTCTAAAGATAAAATAACATTTTGGCAACCTATTTTCAGCCATAAAGAAGGCGAAAGTCCGACAGAAGAAAAGCAAAAAATCATTTCATGAACCCATCACTTTGTCCCATTCCTCCTGCGAGGAGGAGGATTGGGTTTGTCCCATTCCTCCTGCGATCAATAGGATTTGGACAACTATAGGGTGGAATAGTGATGTCCCAATCATCCTGCGTGGCACTTTGAATAAATAATTTATAATATCACTTTTCGTGTGGCAATAATTAAACAAAACAACAATGAATTCACTTCAAAAATGGTGTTGCTACCTAATTATTACACTCTTTTGCGCAGTAAGTTCACACATTAAAAAAAAATTCATTCAAAGTTTACACAGATGTTTTACTTTTTATGCACAAATTACCTTTTTTTAATCTCCACTCCGTAATTTTTTTCCTAGATACAACTTGTTTTGTTGAGGGATGGGGACAGACTGAAGACAGAATCTGTCATACAAGGAAAGAGAAAAAAAACTGTAGGAATTGAGAAAATGCCTAACTCCCATTCCTCCTGTGTCCCAAAAATACCCACTCTCCCCTACACTGTGGCGTATGATTGATTTTTTTTTTTACAAATTCGAGGGTCATTCATTTTTCTGTTTCAAAAGTAAAGCTAAATAAAACACAACGATACATTTTCACTAAAAGTTTTATTTCATTATAAAATTTGTACCTTTCCATTAAGTATGAAAAACAATATCATTCAAATGACCGCCTCGGGAATTTTGGTAGCTTGCGATTCTTTTGAGGTAGTTTTTGACCACTTTTTCCCAAAAATCGGGCAGTTTCTCGGCCAAAATTTGAGCAATGTTGGTGTTTAATGCACCGAAGATTGGAACTATTCGCGTTTACATGGTCTTTTGCGGTGCTCGACATAATCTTGGTAGCCAATAAATTGACGTCGCTAAAATGTGAAACCACATATCGTCCAAATGACGATCTTCAATCGAAGGCCAACAAAAAAATCGGTTAGCATTCACCGAGTGAGAAACGTGCCGCATCGCTATAGAAAATGTTGTCCGAAAAATCGGTGTTTATTGTCTGTTGTTGTTTTAATACATTTAACGCGTTGTTCGATTGTTACGGGATCCATTGTCGTAAATGGCAAATATTCAACAAATATTATGACGTTTCAGATGACAATTATGGCTGAAACACAAACACGCTTAAGCTTCGTCTTCGAATTTGTGTTTTTGTGGCAGCAACATTAATGGTGCTGGATATTACATACATTTTTGAAGAATTTTTTTTTTCTATGAACATTGAAAAAAGTAATTTTGAGTGAGTTGAAGCTTTTCAAATGTTCAAATCCAAAGCCAAACACTTAATTAATTTGTTGTATTTACAGATGAAATTTAGGAGGAAAGCTACAACCTGCAGGCAGTAATCGAACAACATAATTCGCTTTGTTTTTTCAATTTTCAAACGTGATCTCAACTTTGGATCATCTGTCCGGCTTACTTGTCTAACCAGAGGCAAAAGAAGCACCCGCAACAAACTTGCAACTGCAACTCCCAATCCACTCCACAATTAAAGTGTATAATATACAAAGTATATAATACTAGCTGACCCTGCAGACTTCGTACTGCCTCAATCAATAATCGATAACCCTCTTCCTCTATCGTTTGCATTGTTTTTTTTGTTAATTCGTATGTATGGATCCGTCTTTAAACAAATAAGCGATATCAAAAAAACAAAACAAAATGGTAAGTATACGCCCCGTTGCCTGCGGTGCACGGATTTGTAAAACGCGAATGATTTCGGTTTCACTTCGCTCCTCATGTTGCTGTTGTGTAAACATTTCGAGTTCTTCAACCCTAATTGTTGCGTATAAAACACATTGACCATGATATTGAATGAAAAAAGGATTTTTTATGATTGCTCTGAGAGTTACCGTTATGGAGCAATACAGCAAAATAATTTTTTTACATTAAAAATATCAGTGTTTCAAAAAAAAAAAAATTACCAAAATCACGAATTCTCCATTCAAAATTTGACTTGGGATTTTCTTGCTCTTCTGCAGTTTTCCATTTTACCACTCATTTTACCACAACTAATGCATTTCATATGAAAGAGTGTTTTTGAGATTTTTGTTTAGCCAATTTTTTTTTGTTGCATTTCAAATTTTCCATTTTTCCAATTTTTTGTTTACTTTTTCTTGCTTTCCAGTTCCCCATCACAAATTTTCCAGTTTCCCTTTGTAAAACAATGAGTTTTCCGAGTTCCTTTCGAAAACCCATTTTGAAATTTTCCAGTTTTCCATTTGAAATTTTCCAGTTTTCCATTTGAAAACCAATGCATCTTCAATTACATGCAATTTTCCCTTTGAAAACCAATGAGTTTTCCGAGTTTCATTCGAAAACCCATTTTGAAATTTTCCAGTGTTCCATTTGAAATTTTCCAGTTTTCCATTTGAAAATCAATGCATCCACAATTTCATGCAATTTTCCATTTGAAAACCAATGAGTTTCCAAGCAAAAAATATCTAATTTCCGACCTTTGTTTGGTTTTTCCAGTTTTCCCACTCTTCCATGAGGTTTTTCCAATTTTTTTTTTACAGAAATCATCATTGAATGTAACAGTATGAACCTTGAAAATTTCACAAATATCTGTTGGGCCATTTCGGAGTCTATAAGAGACATACAAACAAACAAACAAACACACTTCCATTTTTATATATATAGAGATATGTATATATACAATCGGTTCTTTTTAAAGCTAATATTCCTTAGATTCTGGTGTGAAATCGAGATTTTCATAAAAATTTCTTTGAAAATATAGATAACCCGAAAAGAAAACCATCAACGACGTGAAAATTGTGTCATCCGCTGAGAACGCCAACCAACTGATTCGAGAAGAGAAGAAAACTTCATGGATAATTTCAATCCAAGGACGAGCAGAGCTTAGGAGACTCCAGACCTGAGCATGAATGTGATATGTGAGTCCAACGTCTAAGAAACTGCTGTTCGACATAGATTGAGATTACATTCAACTTCACATCCAGATCCAATAGGTCCAGCCCAAATGTTTCTGTGATTGTAATTCCGGTATCTAATCAAAGTAAAATGACTCGATGGCCGGAACAAAGACTTTTTGACCAACAAACTTGGTTATGATCCGGATTCAATACAACAATCAATCGTTATATGGAACATTGCTTCTGTAGGCTTATTAGTACATGAGTAGTTTAGTTTTGAATTGAAATTATTGCTTTTATGTATTCTGTCGGCAATAAAAAAAAATTATTGAATTAGTTTCAAAAAATACAGACTTTCTCCGTTTATTTATATAAAACCACGAACTAGCTCAACACTTAATTCATTTAAACGCTGGCAACCCGAATAGTTCAGGTTAAAATTGATTGTTTTTCAGCGAATCTGGTTGCTTATTATTTTTTTATAATCCTTCTTCGGTCGGGTTTGTGTTTTTTCAAAGCCGCTATAACTAAAGCTTCGCCAGAATCGGATGATGAATTTTCACCTAACAACATAGAACTATTTGTTAAATATTCCATTTGCCTTTCTTGTTGTGGTTGTTAAAAAATAAATAAATATGTTTTTATTGCAATGGTTTTTTTTTTAAGAACTTACCATATCAAGATCATTCCCTAATTTTTGCAACAAAGGAGAACCGGCATTTTGGCCTAGGAACCAATAACGACATGATATATATCAATGGAAAGGTCTTTTTGTCTACTTTAACTTTTCCTATGGCAGTAAGTTCCAAATCGCTGTGTGGAAAAAGCTATTGCACAATTAAGTCATTCACAAGTAATGAGTGTTTTCTTGTTTTCATCTTGACCTTGGAACCAATAACGACATGATGTTTGATGTATATCAATTGAAATGTTTTTTTGCGTACTTTAACTTTTGTTTTGGCAAGAGGTCCCAAATCACTGTGGGGAAAAAGTTATTGCACAATTAAATCATTCACAAAAAATAAGTGTTTTCTTGCTTTCATCATAATAGAAAATCACTACAAAGGAATTCAAAACAAAAGTTTTTTTTTGTGAATGAATTAATTGTGCAATAACTTTTTCCCCACATTGATTTGGGACTTCTTGCCAAAACAAAAGTTAAAGTACACAAAAAACCTTTCAATTGATATATATCATGTCGTTATTGGTTCCTAGGTCAGCTTCCATACATTTTTGCCGGTTCTCCTTTAGAGCAACAAAAATTGTTGTCTCTTTATCCATTTCAATTATTATGTTCAAAATAAAATAAAAATGTAACCTCAAAAGATTTGTTTTTTTTTTTCTTGTTTGACAGATCAACCAAACCTAACTAAAAAGCGTTTTTGTATGATTTCAACTATTTCTAACAATTTACAACTATGACACATCCATTTTTTTTTTTTGACATACCAACTAAAGTCAACTGTCGTAAACGCAAAAACGCACTTCAGACCCTGTACACCAATTACAATAATATTTTTGTTTAACAATAGGCATTTTAAAAGATCGTGTATGAAATTTTGGTCCCGACAACGGTGCCAATGCGATTGATGCCGCAATTGCTTACTCCGATTGCTTACTCCGGGCAACAGACAAAACCAGGAGACCACTTCAAGGCAGTGTTTGACGCTGTTTAAGCACAATTTGATGGAGAATCTGGGTCGTTCCAAGACAGTTGAAACACCAAGGGACAGTCGAAACAGTGGACTTCCACCAGAAAAAAATAATAAGCCATATGCTCGTACCTTCGCCATCACCACATCCACATTGAGCAACGAACTTCTGCCCCTGTTGTGAGACCATCTCTCAATCGCTGGGTCAAGAGTACAGAGTTAAAGCTTAAAACTTAAGCTTCATTCTTATCGTGCCAACAGCCAATCTCGTAGGCACGGGCACAATAAGCAGTACTAGTACTATCATAAGCAGATATTGGTGACGTGAAATAACGCCCGACGAAATAAGGCCCCATAGGGCTTTATTTCCATTTCTTATGGAAATAAGACCCCTACAAGGATTGCGGTCTTATTTCCATTGCAACTTAGAAATAATGCCCGTGGGGCCTTATTTCGGTTTTTCTGTTTTGATTAGAAAGTTGGCGCACTCGTCCCGAGATCAGAATTCCCGAAAATTGTTTTCGGAACTTCTGATCTACTATGGAGGGTCATAAGTGCCGACTTCGATTAAGGGATTATTAATCCACTATGGTGGGTCAATAGTCCCAATTAGGTTTTACTTTTAATGTGACAAAAGTCCAAATAAAAAAAAGTGAAACAACGAATGTTCATGCTAAAAAAATAAATAAAAACCGTAAATTCCTGTATGCATTCTATAATACAAAAAAATCTTACAAAAAATTAGTGCCACGTTTCTTTATTAGCCGTCGACAAAATGGTCAGAGCAATTCATTTTTCAAAGCTGTTGAGGTTTCCTTTTATTTGGAAAAGCAACCACTACACATCCTGTAATGCATGAAAGATTTTTGCAAGAATTTCAATTTTTCATTTTCAGGATCTTTTTGAATTTCGAATGATAGACCAGGGTAGATAATTTTTGAAAACGAAAAAAATCGCAGTAGAATAAAACAAATTAGAAATGGTGGGGGATGCGATAAAAATGAAAGGAAAAATAAATTACGGGCGATCCGAGTTCGGGAAGTGGGTGGGGGGCGGGTATTAAGGGGAAAAAACGGTTTATCTTGATTTCGTTTGTAATCGATTTTTCACTACCGAAAACTGTCAATGTTATCGATTTTTTACACAATTTTTTAAACATTTTCACATTCATTCACGATTGCCGAGGAAATTTTCCACCACCAATTCCCATTGTATCCTAATCCTAGGTACTAACCTTATTGTAACGCTTCTTATTCATTCGGTCCAGGCCGCTTAGACTTCCGGTAACTTCATTGTCGCCGCTGGTTCCCCAAAATCCCAATCGATCGCGTTGATTTCCTCCGACTGACATTGCTAGTTGTAGTTGTAGCTCTTCAGATTTTAGATTTTTTAGTTCTTCAGATTTTTCAACTTTTTTGGGCTGTGTCGAATGTCCTCTCAGTTGGTCAATGTAAGTGCTGTAAGCCCGATGGCTATTCTCAAAAAAAATATTCGAATTATTATTTGAAACTCTAGTAACGTCAACTAGAGCTGCAGGGTGATATGAATACGAATACGAGAAAAGTGACGGAGAGGTCGATGTCGGCAAGTGAGCACTTCGAATCGAACTGAGTTTGCAATCTTTTGCCACACCGTCTGTAAGTTCGCCGCCGCAGCCGCAGCCATTACCAACCATGGTCGTATGATGTTTATCAGAGTGTAGTTGTTGTGTCATGGTATTGGTAGGGTTGCCATCGGCTTGTAGATGATGATGGCGAGGGTCGACGGCAGAATTGCGAATAAAATGAACATTGTTATTGTAGTGACAACAACAATGCAATGGCTGAGAGGGGATTCCACAGCTAGTGACGTCACGGCTTTGGTCAACACCGGCGGCTGTCATGCCGCAAACAGCTGATTGGTTCATTTGAATATTGGAATTGGAACATTTTTGATTTTGACATTGGTGGCTGTTCACCGGAATTGTTGTTTTGTAGATTTGCTGTTCATGGTCTTGTTTTTGTTGTTGCTGTTGGAGCAGCTGATTGGGATTGGGAATTGAATTCACTTTGCCATTTCCATTGGCGGACACCAGGTGTTGAGGTGGATAGATAATGTGTTGACTGTTGCGATGGCGCTGATGGCGGTCGATATTCGAAGTGGCATTGCGATTGGGGGAATGGAATGAATGGTCACTGTAAATGAAATTGTCAGTAAAAAAGAGATGATAAATTATTAATTAAATTTTTTTTTTTGCTATCTTCAAATTGAATGAAGTGTGGTAGAAGGTTTTTTGAAAGTTGAATAATAGTGTTCATTTATTACTGTTGGCAATTTTTTTATTGACTGTTTTCTGATTTATTCGAGGGCGTGCGTGACTTAATGATAGATTCCAGAAAAACGATTTATTGATAGATGAAGGTTTTAGATTATCATTTTTTGTTTCTATACAAAGCAAACCTTTAATGAGTCAGTGATTTTATCAATGACGTTGAAAAAATGACTTTTTGCAAGATAGTGTTGGCAAAATTGGCTTATTATAAGAGCTATTGTTTGATTGAAACAAATTTCGACAAAATTCAAATTGTTTCTTGTGAATATAAATATGTAAGTCAAGCCTCTGTTAATGAGGCATCAATTTCTTTATATTTCGCTGGAAGGAAACCAACAATAAAACAATCAAAATGCATGTAGTTCTGGATAAGGTTTCCTTTTCTTGGATGTAAAGCAGCAAAAAAGTATAAAGTAGTTAGAGGCATTTAACATGAGTAGGGGAGAGTGGGTATATTTGGGACACTTTTCGAATACATTAAATTTGCCGAGATCTTATAGATCGTATCTGAGCAAAATTGATTTCTAAAGATAAAATAACATTTTGGCAACCTATTTTCAGTTAAAAAGAAGGCGAAACTCCGACAGAAGAAAAGCAAAAAATTAATTTCATGAACCAACTCACTTTGTCCCATTCCTCCTACGAGTAGGAGGATTGGGACAACTATGGGGTGGAATGGGACACTTTTCGTATACATTACATTTGCCGAGATCTTACAGATCGTATCTGAGCAAAATTAATTTCTAAAGATAAAATAACATTTTGGCAACCTATTTTCAGCCATAAAGAAGGCGAAAGTCCGACAGAAGAAAAGCAAAAAATCATTTCATGAACCCATCACTTTGTCCCATTCCTCCTGCGAGGAGGAGGATTGGGTTTGTCCCATTCCTCCTGCGATCAATAGGATTTGGACAACTATAGGGTGGAATAGTGATGTCCCAATCATCCTGCGTGGCACTTTGAATAAATAATTTATAATATCACTTTTCGTGTGGCAATAATTAAACAAAACAACAATGAATTCACTTCAAAAATGGTGTTGCTACCTAATTATTACACTCTTTTGCGCAGTAAGTTCACACATTAAAAAAAAATTCATTCAAAGTTTACACAGATGTTTTACTTTTTATGCACAAATTACCTTTTTTTAATCTCCACTCCGTAATTTTTTTCCTAGATACAACTTGTTTTGTTGAGGGATGGGGACAGACTGAAGACAGAATCTGTCATACAAGGAAAGAGAAAAAAAACTGTAGGAATTGAGAAAATGCCTAACTCCCATTCCTCCTGTGTCCCAAAAATACCCACTCTCCCCTACACTGTGGCGTATGATTGATTTTTTTTTTTACAAATTCGAGGGTCATTCATTTTTCTGTTTCAAAAGTAAAGCTAAATAAAACACAACGATACATTTTCACTAAAAGTTTTATTTCATTATAAAATTTGTACCTTTCCATTAAGTATGAAAAACAATATCATTCAAATGACCGCCTCGGGAATTTTGGTAGCTTGCGATTCTTTTGAGGTAGTTTTTGACCACTTTTTCCCAAAAATCGGGCAGTTTCTCGGCCAAAATTTGAGCAATGTTGGTGTTTAATGCACCGAAGATTGGAACTATTCGCGTTTACATGGTCTTTTGCGGTGCTCGACATAATCTTGGTAGCCAATAAATTGACGTCGCTAAAATGTGAAACCACATATCGTCCAAATGACGATCTTCAATCGAAGGCCAACAAAAAAATCGGTTAGCATTCACCGAGTGAGAAACGTGCCGCATCGCTATAGAAAATGTTGTCCGAAAAATCGGTGTTTATTGTCTGTTGTTGTTTTAATACATTTAACGCGTTGTTCGATTGTTACGGGATCCATTGTCGTAAATGGCAAATATTCAACAAATATTATGACGTTTCAGATGACAATTATGGCTGAAACACAAACACGCTTAAGCTTCGTCTTCGAATTTGTGTTTTTGTGGCAGCAACATTAATGGTGCTGGATATTACATACATTTTTGAAGAATTTTTTTTTTCTATGAACATTGAAAAAAGTAATTTTGAGTGAGTTGAAGCTTTTCAAATGTTCAAATCCAAAGCCAAACACTTAATTAATTTGTTGTATTTACAGATGAAATTTAGGAGGAAAGCTACAACCTGCAGGCAGTAATCGAACAACATAATTCGCTTTGTTTTTTCAATTTTCAAACGTGATCTCAACTTTGGATCATCTGTCCGGCTTACTTGTCTAACCAGAGGCAAAAGAAGCACCCGCAACAAACTTGCAACTGCAACTCCCAATCCACTCCACAATTAAAGTGTATAATATACAAAGTATATAATACTAGCTGACCCTGCAGACTTCGTACTGCCTCAATCAATAATCGATAACCCTCTTCCTCTATCGTTTGCATTGTTTTTTTTGTTAATTCGTATGTATGGATCCGTCTTTAAACAAATAAGCGATATCAAAAAAACAAAACAAAATGGTAAGTATACGCCCCGTTGCCTGCGGTGCACGGATTTGTAAAACGCGAATGATTTCGGTTTCACTTCGCTCCTCATGTTGCTGTTGTGTAAACATTTCGAGTTCTTCAACCCTAATTGTTGCGTATAAAACACATTGACCATGATATTGAATGAAAAAAGGATTTTTTATGATTGCTCTGAGAGTTACCGTTATGGAGCAATACAGCAAAATAATTTTTTTACATTAAAAATATCAGTGTTTCAAAAAAAAAAAAATTACCAAAATCACGAATTCTCCATTCAAAATTTGACTTGGGATTTTCTTGCTCTTCTGCAGTTTTCCATTTTACCACTCATTTTACCACAACTAATGCATTTCATATGAAAGAGTGTTTTTGAGATTTTTGTTTAGCCAATTTTTTTTTGTTGCATTTCAAATTTTCCATTTTTCCAATTTTTTGTTTACTTTTTCTTGCTTTCCAGTTCCCCATCACAAATTTTCCAGTTTCCCTTTGTAAAACAATGAGTTTTCCGAGTTCCTTTCGAAAACCCATTTTGAAATTTTCCAGTTTTCCATTTGAAATTTTCCAGTTTTCCATTTGAAAACCAATGCATCTTCAATTACATGCAATTTTCCCTTTGAAAACCAATGAGTTTTCCGAGTTTCATTCGAAAACCCATTTTGAAATTTTCCAGTGTTCCATTTGAAATTTTCCAGTTTTCCATTTGAAAATCAATGCATCCACAATTTCATGCAATTTTCCATTTGAAAACCAATGAGTTTCCAAGCAAAAAATATCTAATTTCCGACCTTTGTTTGGTTTTTCCAGTTTTCCCACTCTTCCATGAGGTTTTTCCAATTTTTTTTTTACAGAAATCATCATTGAATGTAACAGTATGAACCTTGAAAATTTCACAAATATCTGTTGGGCCATTTCGGAGTCTATAAGAGACATACAAACAAACAAACAAACACACTTCCATTTTTATATATATAGAGATATGTATATATACAATCGGTTCTTTTTAAAGCTAATATTCCTTAGATTCTGGTGTGAAATCGAGATTTTCATAAAAATTTCTTTGAAAATATAGATAACCCGAAAAGAAAACCATCAACGACGTGAAAATTGTGTCATCCGCTGAGAACGCCAACCAACTGATTCGAGAAGAGAAGAAAACTTCATGGATAATTTCAATCCAAGGACGAGCAGAGCTTAGGAGACTCCAGACCTGAGCATGAATGTGATATGTGAGTCCAACGTCTAAGAAACTGCTGTTCGACATAGATTGAGATTACATTCAACTTCACATCCAGATCCAATAGGTCCAGCCCAAATGTTTCTGTGATTGTAATTCCGGTATCTAATCAAAGTAAAATGACTCGATGGCCGGAACAAAGACTTTTTGACCAACAAACTTGGTTATGATCCGGATTCAATACAACAATCAATCGTTATATGGAACATTGCTTCTGTAGGCTTATTAGTACATGAGTAGTTTAGTTTTGAATTGAAATTATTGCTTTTATGTATTCTGTCGGCAATAAAAAAAAATTATTGAATTAGTTTCAAAAAATACAGACTTTCTCCGTTTATTTATATAAAACCACGAACTAGCTCAACACTTAATTCATTTAAACGCTGGCAACCCGAATAGTTCAGGTTAAAATTGATTGTTTTTCAGCGAATCTGGTTGCTTATTATTTTTTTATAATCCTTCTTCGGTCGGGTTTGTGTTTTTTCAAAGCCGCTATAACTAAAGCTTCGCCAGAATCGGATGATGAATTTTCACCTAACAACATAGAACTATTTGTTAAATATTCCATTTGCCTTTCTTGTTGTGGTTGTTAAAAAATAAATAAATATGTTTTTATTGCAATGGTTTTTTTTTTAAGAACTTACCATATCAAGATCATTCCCTAATTTTTGCAACAAAGGAGAACCGGCATTTTGGCCTAGGAACCAATAACGACATGATATATATCAATGGAAAGGTCTTTTTGTCTACTTTAACTTTTCCTATGGCAGTAAGTTCCAAATCGCTGTGTGGAAAAAGCTATTGCACAATTAAGTCATTCACAAGTAATGAGTGTTTTCTTGTTTTCATCTTGACCTTGGAACCAATAACGACATGATGTTTGATGTATATCAATTGAAATGTTTTTTTGCGTACTTTAACTTTTGTTTTGGCAAGAGGTCCCAAATCACTGTGGGGAAAAAGTTATTGCACAATTAAATCATTCACAAAAAATAAGTGTTTTCTTGCTTTCATCATAATAGAAAATCACTACAAAGGAATTCAAAACAAAAGTTTTTTTTTGTGAATGAATTAATTGTGCAATAACTTTTTCCCCACATTGATTTGGGACTTCTTGCCAAAACAAAAGTTAAAGTACACAAAAAACCTTTCAATTGATATATATCATGTCGTTATTGGTTCCTAGGTCAGCTTCCATACATTTTTGCCGGTTCTCCTTTAGAGCAACAAAAATTGTTGTCTCTTTATCCATTTCAATTATTATGTTCAAAATAAAATAAAAATGTAACCTCAAAAGATTTGTTTTTTTTTTTTCTTGTTTGACAGATCAACCAAACCTAACTAAAAAGCGTTTTTGTATGATTTCAACTATTTCTAACAATTTACAACTATGACACATCCATTTTTTTTTTTTGACATACCAACTAAAGTCAACTGTCGTAAACGCAAAAACGCACTTCAGACCCTGTACACCAATTACAATAATATTTTTGTTTAACAATAGGCATTTTAAAAGATCGTGTATGAAATTTTGGTCCCGACAACGGTGCCAATGCGATTGATGCCGCAATTGCTTACTCCGATTGCTTACTCCGGGCAACAGACAAAACCAGGAGACCACTTCAAGGCAGTGTTTGACGCTGTTTAAGCACAATTTGATGGAGAATCTGGGTCGTTCCAAGACAGTTGAAACACCAAGGGACAGTCGAAACAGTGGACTTCCACCAGAAAAAAATAATAAGCCATATGCTCGTACCTTCGCCATCACCACATCCACATTGAGCAACGAACTTCTGCCCCTGTTGTGAGACCATCTCTCAATCGCTGGGTCAAGAGTACAGAGTTAAAGCTTAAAACTTAAGCTTCATTCTTATCGTGCCAACAGCCAATCTCGTAGGCACGGGCACAATAAGCAGTACTAGTACTATCATAAGCAGATATTGGTGACGTGAAATAACGCCCGACGAAATAAGGCCCCATAGGGCTTTATTTCCATTTCTTATGGAAATAAGACCCCTACAAGGATTGCGGTCTTATTTCCATTGCAACTTAGAAATAATGCCCGTGGGGCCTTATTTCGGTTTTTCTGTTTTGATTAGAAAGTTGGCGCACTCGTCCCGAGATCAGAATTCCCGAAAATTGTTTTCGGAACTTCTGATCTACTATGGAGGGTCATAAGTGCCGACTTCGATTAAGGGATTATTAATCCACTATGGTGGGTCAATAGTCCCAATTAGGTTTTACTTTTAATGTGACAAAAGTCCAAATAAAAAAAAGTGAAACAACGAATGTTCATGCTAAAAAAATAAATAAAAACCGTAAATTCCTGTATGCATTCTATAATACAAAAAAATCTTACAAAAAATTAGTGCCACGTTTCTTTATTAGCCGTCGACAAAATGGTCAGAGCAATTCATTTTTCAAAGCTGTTGAGGTTTCCTTTTATTTGGAAAAGCAACCACTACACATCCTGTAATGCATGAAAGATTTTTGCAAGAATTTCAATTTTTCATTTTCAGGATCTTTTTGAATTTCGAATGATAGACCAGGGTAGATAATTTTTGAAAACGAAAAAAATCGCAGTAGAATAAAACAAATTAGAAATGGTGGGGGATGCGATAAAAATGAAAGGAAAAATAAATTACGGGCGATCCGAGTTCGGGAAGTGGGTGGGGGGCGGGTATTAAGGGGAAAAAACGGTTTATCTTGATTTCCGGAAAAACTAGAGGTCCTATGGAAAAATGTTATATGGCAAAGTTGTAGGTAACAAAAAGATCTATAACTTTTGTTCAGACAACTTTTTCACATAACCTCAAAATGTATATGAAAAATTCAAAAAACCAAGTTTTTGGTTTTTTATTTTTATCTTTTTCAAAAACAAAGATTTTTCTACGAAATTTGGTGAAAACTTTTCTTATTATATCCCAGATATACTGTAATTTATTTGGTTAAAAATACTTATTTTTTCCTCTTATTTTGACATAATATCAAAAAAACCCTAATTTTGAATCGAAAATTCACGTGTCAAAATTTCGCCTTTTCTTAAAAAGTCGGCATGTTATTTGTTTGTTCAAACCTCTACTTTCTGATGGTGTAAAAAAAATATACATTACCATAGTAAATATTCTCAGAAAATGCAAAAAATTGAAAAAACTCGAATTCGATTTTTTTTAAATCATGATTTTTTTTCTATACATAATTATATAAGTAGGATGACTACATTTAACAAACACAAAAACAACCTTAGTTAAAGCCAAACATATGGGCACTTACACTATTTGAATTCAATTCCAAATCATTGCATTTTTATGAAAATACTTACGATTCAAAATTAGGGTATTTTTTTGATATTATGTCAAAATAAGAGGAAAAAATAAGTATTTTTAACCAAATAAATTACAGTATATCTGGGATATAATAAGAAAAGTTTTCACCAAATTTCGTAGAAAAATCTTTGGCCCTTAGTAATAGAACCCAATTTAGCCAAAATTCGATTTTAACAAAAAATCTGTAGTAATAAAACACACATCTCAATTCTAAACTAAAAATATGCTTAGAAGCAGCTCACCTGTATCTAAGTTAAATTTAAAATGATGGAATCACAATAGAGTTTTGAGAGAACTGACGTAGGCGCGAAGTTCACCATAATACGTTTTGCGAATTTGTCAACTTCAAAAGTGATAGCAGTTCTTTTTTTCAGTTCACAATAACGAAAGAGTCACAATGATTGCGAATAATTAGACTTTTGTTAAATTTGAACTGTTACTACGAAATGTTAAAAGCAGCTTTTCTAAATCTAATAAAAAGTGACTTTCAAACCGACTTTACTTATGTTTATTACTAAGGGCCTTTGTTTTTGAAAAAGATAAAAATAAAAAATCAAAAACTTGTTTAATTACAATTAAAAAATCAAAAACTTGGTTTTTTGAATTTTTCATATACATTTTGAGGTTATGTGAAAAAGTTGTCTGAACAAAAGTTATAGATCTTTTTGTTACCTACAACTTTGCCATATAACATTTTTCCATAGGACCTCTAGTTTTTCCGGAAATCAAGATAAACCGTTTTTTTCCCTTAATACCCGCCCCCACCCACTTCCCGAACTCGGATCACCCGTAATTTTTTTTTTCATTTTTATCGCATCCCCCACCATTTCTAATTTGTTTTATTCTACTGCGATTTTTTTCGTTTTTTTTTCCATTTTTGAAGCTATCGGCACTAGTCTATGAGTATGAGGCCGATACGAAAAATTCAAGATCGATTTGATTTAATTCCGAGCGAAGCGAGCGGAAAAAATTTTGCCCAAAAGAGAATCAATCAAAATTCGCGCGAATTTCTTTATTTTCACACCCCAAATTGATTCTCTTTTGGGCAAAATTTTTTCCGCTTGTGTCCATCCATATCGTTCTGATGCAGCTCTTAATGTAATTGAAACAGCTTGGTTATTTTAGGTGATAGATAGTTGCAATAAGATGAAATTGGCTTCAAGTATAGTGTACTTGTAGAATGCCGTTCCCTCACAGAACTTTGACATCCCAGAGTGCAGAAGAACGTTTGCATTGGATAATGTTTTCTTAACGTCACATAGACTTAAAGCATGCGGTATGTTGCAGCTTCATGCACAGAAAAAACCTTGAAAATGTAATAAACTTATTTTATTGTTTGAAAAATGTTAAAATTAATCGTGAATGTCGGAAACCCTGAATTAGATTTCTGGACAAATGAACCAGCAAAGTGGGTCAGTAGGTAGTTGCAAAATGAAATTCGGCATTTATCACCCACAATAGTGGGCCATTATTTTTATCTTCTGGAAATGCGGCCTTATTTCCATGTAAAGTGTGGCCTTATTTCCACAATTCAATTGAAATAAGGCCTGTCGGGTGTTATTTCCATTTCTTCATGGAAATAAAGCCGCATTTAAGGTGGGGCCTTATTTCGTAGGGCGATATTCACGTCGACGCAGATATTTCGTGTTTTTTTCACTAAATGCGCAAATACTATATGGGGAGAAACTCTGTGACTTTGACGTCACCATTCTGTGAATAACTTGTTTAAATATAAATCTTAATTATAATCTAATTTTGTTGGTACTTACTTGATTATTTTTGATTGAGAAAACCTCGATGAAAGTCTAGAAGCACTTTGGCTTAGAAAGCACCTCGTTTGATTGTGTAGGAACATTGAGTTAGTCTTTATTTTCTGACCGTTACTATTTGTATTTTGGATTCACTAAAATTTTTCTCAAGCAACAAAGAAGAAGTTAATAATCATGACTTCATGACATTTCAAATTTCAAATTATATTTTACAAAAAGAATTTTTTTCGTTTGTCTATTCTTAAGTAAAAAAATGAGTTGGTCCCCTAAATCAAAATAATTGCTTGTGATTATGACGGTGCCCTCACCAGCTGCTTGTGGTCACGTCTACATTCACAAAATCCCAACTTTTGCAAACATTTCTTCCACGAAGTACCTAGTCATTTGGGATTTTGTTGTTGTTCATCCAAACAGATGAACATTAAATGACTTCGTGGATAACGAAACGTACACAAGCCACACAAGCCAAATGCATAACGATGAGAATAAAGAGAAAAAAAAATTTGAACTGACGTAATACTTTCGTATTAAATCGTAATTCGTAATTCGTAATGCAATAAAAACTTTGGTGTTCAGTGAAATTAGAAAACGAATTCATTTAAATCATATGAACAAACAGAAGAACTTTTTTCTATCGATTCTGGTTGGTGCCATGCGCTCGAAAACTCTGAGCAGAATTATATTGAATCTTGAACACTTTTCAACAAAAAAAAAAAATTTTGTTAGAAACCTGTAGAAATTGAAACAATTCCATTGACAAACTACCTAATTTAAGGTGAATTTGATCTTAATTACCCGAACAGAAATTATGCAGCTTTTATTTTTCGAATTCACAAAAGAGACTAAAAAGAATTTCGAGGGTGGGAACATGTTCCGATTGCCATTTCATAATCGCATTAGTGAATTGTGTAAGGAAAAAAAGAAACAAGTTCCTAAAGCAAGTCGATAGTAATTTTCCACTTTTAACTTTCCTTTTTCTTCAAATTTGCGAGGTGATTCTTGATTGATTGCGACCAGACAGTTTTGAAAATTGTTATTGCTGTTTTGTTTTCTTATTTAAATAACGGCGCGCCAATTATCACGCTTTAAATTTTGTTTGTTTCGACGACTGATTCGAATGCATGACCGGCAAAACAGACCGATGACAGCTGATTTGGACTTTAAGCGGGTGGTACGATTGATAAGGTGTAACTTTCGAGGAATGATTAACTATTGGCCTGGTGCGCCTGTGTTGTTTTTTTGTTGTACTTTGGAGTCGGCTGATCGACTGGGTGTTTCAACTTTTGGGTCACAAATTATGATACCTAATTGTTGATAAGTTTATTTTAAGTGTTTTAAATGTATGCAACTGTGATTTGCAGTCTGCCTCTGCACATAACGAGGCCAGTAAAAGTTGTTACAGTAATTTTGTAGATATTGAGTAGATGTTCAAGTAGGATGTCCAAAACCTGCGATAGCCTATCTTATTTTTGAACGATAAGGACATTGTTGTGGAGGTTTATAAACAAATCTAGTCAACTCAAAAACACTGCGAATCATTTGATTTGGTAAATAAATAATATAATCTCTTGTTGGTACCACAGTAAAAAAAATAAAACATACAAAGGATGTTCCAAAAGGGCCTTCCAACACTTGAAAGTTGATCACGGGCATATTGTTGAAGCTTCGTCTGACGTTAAAGAGTTCAGCTATAGGAATTCCAAACATGCTATCAGCACAGATAATAAATTTATACAGATGTCTCACCCTTATGGCGAGAAATGATATATGAAACTGAAAGCTACCGAAAAAACTGCTTTTTCCAAAAGCTTTAACACATTCACTAAATGCATTCAAAATCTATTTTCGCTCGCCTCATTGCCTATAAATGAATACTTATGCAAGGAAAAAAGCTGCCAAAAGCTCCTTGTCCGTTTAGGCGTTGTCTGTTAAGAGCAAAAAATGTTTCATTTTTTTCTGCAGGGATGAGACAGCTGTATAAGTTTATTATCTGTGCTATCAGCTTCGACCTCACGTTTGTAAGTAATATTACGTTACGTGACTCCAAACGGAAGCTCTTGTTCAAATATACTGAACAGTTTCTTTGTCTGACAGCTCTCAACAGCTGTAAAAAAAAGAACAAAAACAAAATTCATTTGCTTTTTGGATAGATGAAGATGATGAGGGAGAACTATCATTTAAAGAAAACTCGAAGCGTTTGCATCATAACGCAGACGAAGTCGAAGGTGAAACGTGTTTGTGATTCAGCCTTAACTGTATTGAAGTGCCGTAGACACCAAATTGCATATTTTGAACTGGGTATGCCATGAAGTCTTTTAAACGTTTAAATCGCAAGTGACAACTGGTAGAAAGCTTTCGATATTTTTGTTTACCTTTCATATGGCGTTTGCAAATTATTCAGCCATTCAGGCTGTTCTGTTTCAATATCTATACCACTCTACGCAATTGGAATATGATTATGATCCGTTTCTAGAGTGTTTAGAACGTTATAAACACTTTTGCACAATGCACACTCAACCTTAATTTATTCTAATATTTTTAGTCCTATATTGAAAGGAAATCACAGGCTCACTCAAATTCTCTGCTCAGAAATCTGTCTAACTCCTGTTCGCTCCTTTGAATAATTTGAGACTCTTTCCTCGATATTTTAGTGGCTCTTACTGAAATTTCCAGATTGAGCTGTACCCACAATATAAATACTGGTGTGCCCCCGGGCTCCGTTTTGTCTCCTACCCTCTTTCTCATTTTTACAAATGAAAATACCGCGTAGAGTTTAACGTTTCGAAACCTCAATGCTGTGAGATTTGTATCGTTGAAGCGAGATATATGCGTTACTACTGTTCATGAGTAGCACTTGCATTAATGAGTTGTTCTGCTGCTTAAAACTTGAAAACTACTGGACCAAAATCTTATTATTATTTCTGTTATTTTGTTTTGAGTTAATAGGCAATATTTGGAAACAAAAGTCAGACATTTGTTCACAGTCTGCGGCGCCGCCGCAGCCCGCAGCCGCCAATTTCTTTTTCAACATAATGCTTTTAAAAAAGGCCAAAAACTAAAAAAAAAAAATAATTTCTACTATCAAACAGTCGAAGAAAAAAAAAAACAAATAAATAATAACTAGCTGACCAAACTCCCTCCATGGGGTAAGCCTTGTGCCTTGACGTGGCGGAGCGGCTTACGGTAACTACTACTAAGAAGCTTAGAGCTATGCGACCGCGAAACTTGTTTTCACAGACGGGCCTCCCATGGTCGACAGGTCGAAGCGGAATAGGCTGTTACTACTAATTACCCCACAACGAAGGAGTGTTCCGACCAAGGCACTCCCAACGAGGGACGGCAGTGGAATCAACGGTGACGTTTTCAGTTCCAGTTAGGTGAAACTACTTGGTGAACACGTTTGCGGTCTACTTCGATTTATTTGAAGCCCAGGCCGTAAAAGGAGTGGTTTTTCCGGCTCTTGTACTTGGAGCCACATCAAGTGCCTGGTACTCCAGGTTGGGGGTTCTACGTCGGGGTGACTTCCCGACTACGTAGAAAAAGATTTAGTTGCGAAACGGAAGGATACACTGATGGCCACCTAAGCAAATGTATTAAGGACAACGAATTTCGGATATGCACGTGGAATTTAAGGTCCCTTAATAGACCGCGTGCTGCCGAACAATTAGCGGAGACCCTCAACTGCTAAAAAGCAGATATTACCGCTATCCAGGAAATGCGATTGTACGGACCGGGCAAAAGGAGGATTAAAAACTGCGACATCTACTATGGTGATTGTTACCGGGAGCAACAACAGCGACTCTTTGGATGCGGATTCGTCGTGGGAAGCACACTCAGGCAAAAAGTCTTGAGCTTCAAATGTGTAAGCGAACGCATCACGACGATCCGAATCAAGGCCAAATTCGGCAACATTAGCCTAATATGCGCGCATGCCCCCACAGAAGAGAAAAAGGACGACACCAAAGAAGAATTCTACGAGTTCCTTGACAAAACATATGAGCAATTTCCTAGTTATAACATGAAAATTGTCCTCGGCACCTCGGCTTATAACTCAAAGCTGGGAAAATAGGATATCTTTGGCCACGAAACCACTTCCGATAACGGATTCAGGCTGATCGATTTTGCTGCGGAGTGAAATGTTGTGGTAGCAAGCGCCTGGTTCCCACATCTCAACATCTATAAAGGTACATGGAGATCTCCTGATCAATCGACCGTCAACCAGATTGATCACATTGCGATCGACGGAAGGCACTTGTCCAGCATTCTGGATGTTCGAACTAGTATAAGAATAAACAACACACCAACAAATTAGATATTATGTTTTCAAAAGCAAGTGCGTGTTATGTGCGTTGGCTGCTAAGAACAACGTTGTGGGATCGAATCCTACTCGTGCCCATAAGGTTTTTATTGCATCTTGCACGGGTACTACATACTACCTCTTGCAAAGAACTGACAAAACTTCAAAGAGTACCAATCTGTCATGAAAAAGTGCTTTTCAACTTTGCCGTTCGGAATCGGCGCGCCGCGGCGTGAAATTGTAGGTCCTCTCAGTTCTTCACACGCACTCAGAGAATTGTTGATGAGAGTACGCCAATTAAGCCTTGGCTCTTGGCTGCCGTGCCACTCGATTTTTTTTTATGTTTTAAAAAGTCAGTTCGAATTATACATGTTAAGTGCATCCATAACCTTAAAACTGAAAAAAAAAATCAAATGCTACATTAACTAATGAAAGAGAATTCCAGGTCCCTTGTCCTTTATGAATCGATAGTTCAAAAATTTATTGATTGCAGTGTGGGGCCTTGCACTATTTTATTTGGTATTGGCTACATTTACTTGAACCGTAGTGTAATTTGGAAGCAGGCGAGTGTGTTTGTTTGTTTCTTGGTCGTTTATAGTAGAGGTGGGCGATATATCAATAACGGTTACCAATAACCTGTTATTCGTGAATAACTGCTATAACTAGTTATTCAATATCGATCTTAACAGTTATTCGATAACAGTTACTCAGTATAACCGTTACTCAGAATAACCGTTATTCAGAATAACCGTTACTGAGAATAACCGTTATCAGAATAACCGTTACTGAAAATAACCGTTATCAGAATAACTAAACGTTATCAGAATAACCGTTACTGAGAATAACCGTTATCAGAGTAACAGTTACTTAGAATAACCGTTACTCAAAATAACTAGTTATTGAAGGAACAGTTACTCAAAGTTATAGTTATATAAGGAACAAGTTATTATTTTTATTTTATTTTAAGTTCAAATGTTTTGTTTTTCCTTTTTATGAATTTTTTTTTTTTTGTTTTTATGGTTTTGTTTTTCTTGAAATTTTTTTTTATGTTCTTAAATTTCCCAAAAGTTTAATAAATTTATTTTTTGCTATTCTTAATTGTGATAAATAAAATGTTTTTCATTTTTAAATATTTTTTTTTGTTTCGTATAAGTATATGGATAACCGTTACTGAGTAACGGCTAAGAATAACAGTTATTCAGAAATAACTGTAACTGTTATAACGGTTACTCGAAAATAACTGCTAAGGCCATCACTAGTTTATAGCCTGTTCCCACCAACGTGATTTAGCTAAATCACATAATTAATTTCATGATTTGCCATACATTTTCAATGATTTGAAATTACTTGATTTAACTTGTTTTTTTTTTTTTTAATTAGGTATAAATCACCTCGATGATTCCAGGCTGAATGATTTCATGCTCAAGTAATGAATAAAATTCATTTTGAATTCATTTTTTTTCTTTTTGACAGTCAGAATTCAAATTTTGTGTCATAATCACCCTTATTGTAGTAGTCGTTTCACTTGAACGACAAATTTCATTTTCAAAAATTTGTATTATGAGTGGCGTTTAAGAGTCGTTTATTGAGTCGTAACGCCTTTTCTGAGTGGAACGTAAGTTTTTGTATGAGAAATTGAGTAATGGCGCTCATTTGTATTATAACTGTCGTTTTACTCGCCTACAACGACTCTCAAAACGCTATTTTTTGTCGAACACAAATTTTCAAACGACTCGTTGGTGAAATTGGAATTTAACATGAAAATAACTAACCCAGAGCAGATGAAGCGTCTCGTCGAGCTGATGGAGCGGAGTCCATCAAAGAGGAGTCTTGCAAACGTCCCCCCCCCCCTCGTAAACCACACTCACAATTCATTCCTACAGCCGTATGAGCCTGGTCCGGGCAGCAGGAGATAAAGGGATGTCCAGACTAAAGCCCCTTTTTAGCTCGTGAGTAGGGAGCCTAAGACTGGATTGCCGCTACGTGTTCAATGCCAATTCAATAACAAAAACAAAAAATGTCGCGAAACCGCTTATCAGAAAACAAGGTTAGGACACGCAACAGTTCCACCAGCCCGTGCGTCGTAGTGCCATCCCCATCTCTTAACTGACATCGAGGCCTTTCACGCGGAAGAGAAAAGGACACTCGCAATTACACTTGATGGACTTCCAAAGGAAGGGGACATCGGCAGAGATTCCTCTTTCGTGGAAAAACACAACCCCTGCCCTATATCCTCGATACTTGGCAAACCTGTCGAAGAGCATCTCACGGTTCCGAAGGAATTGCTTTTTCGAGAAAAAAAACCAGGAGAAGCAATAAATCAACTTTCTCCCCAGTCAACAACACCACCAGCCTGTTTCAGTCCTTGAAGGCGAACGATCTCTCCCGCCGTTCGCATTTCTGAAGAATATACCACGTCCAGAATACAGAAAAACCCTGACCTTCAAAAAACCAGAGCACTGCAGCTCTTGCACGAACGTCTTTGTCCCTGCTACGAGGCCAGGAAGCGGATTTTGGTAACCCAAATCAGAATTGTTGTGGAAAAGCTCATGAAACTGAGAAAAATTTCCAGGAGAAGAAGAAATCCTACAAAATTGAAAATAATTTTGAAAACAAATGACATTTGAATTTAAAATTATATTTGTTTTTGTGGAACGCAAGTTGATCGACAACGACTGGCGTTTAAGTATCGTTAATTGGATAATCTCTTCAAAGTATGTATAAGAAAAAAGAAACAGATATTGAAAGAGTGAACAAAATGTCGTCATTGAAACTGCTTTTGGATTTGGCAAAAAGCCTTGACTCTTTGTCTTCGCGATACTACAACAGTAACTTTGGTTTGGGACTAAGTCCTTCCAAATCCATAAACATCATTGGCCTTCAGCACTTTCAAGTCGCTTCGACCCGTTTGACCGCCATTTTAAAGAAAGCGAAAAGGTTTCAAGCATCGGAAAAGATTTTTTCCAGGTCTGTATGGACGTCCAGCAATTCAAACCGAATGAACTGTCCGTTAAAGTTGTGGACAATGAAGTGGTCGTGGAAGGAAAACACGAAGAGCGAGAAGAAAATCAGGGCTTTATTTCACGGAAATTTATCCAGCGAATCCGAAAAACTAGTTTCGACGCTGTCATCGGATGGTGTTTTGACGTTAAGCATAGCAAAGCCGGCCATAGAACAAAAACCAAATGAAAAAGTTATTCAGATTCAGCAAACCGGTCCAGCACATCTGAATGTGAAGGAAAACGCAGCCGAGGAGCAGTCGAAGGATTCAGGTGCCATAAAAGACTAAGCCGATACGATAAGAAATAGACTTTCAATTTGCTTCAAATGTTAAACCGTTAATCCCTCTTTAAAGACTTAATTCATTGCGTTATATTTTTTTGTTTTGTTTCTTGATTCATCCTCATAAAACACACCAATAAACCCTTGATTTTTAACAAAAGAAATAATGTAAAGTTTTTGTTTTAATTTCTGAACTTCTTTTTGGAAAGGTACGTCCAAAATTTTAACTTTTGTGTGGGAAACTTGGCAACTATGTTCAAAGCTAAGACCCGTCCGAAGAATTGTTTTTAGGTCATATTATCTGCCTTTGATGCGATGTTTTGTTTTAAGGGAAGACAAATCCTTCTCTTGGATTAGTGATGGTCAGTGCTACCATCTCTAATATCTTGAAATCAACTTTGCTCAGAAACAACTTACTTCGATTTCTCTATAATATACCTATGCATAAACCTATACTAGCCAACCCGCGGCTAGTTGTTTGTTCGCACGACCTGAAGGAGTCAGAAATTATAATGTTTTTTTTCGAGCAGTTGTCAAAATTTAAAATAATGTCAATCAAAATAGAGACATTTTCACGTTCCCCTAAACGAAATGGAAAAGTGTAACGTGATTGGACACAATACTGTGTAGCCACCGCACGTGATTTTTCAGTAGCTTGAAAAATCCCCGTGTAGCCAGGCACTAATGTCGTTTTCGATAGGCTCTCCGGAAGCGTTCGGTATCATTCCGAAGTCTTGTGAAAGCGTTTTATTCGCACGAAACTGACAGACAGAACGCTTCTTAGAAGAGAAATTCTCTTCTTGATTTCAAATCAGAATCCACTCAAGAAGCACTAATACATGAATAATAAAAAGTCAAAAATAATACTCAATCAGTTTTGTTTTTGTTTTTAATTCAATTTCACACAAACACAAAAAAACAGAACTCAGTGGAAGCGATTTGACCTGTTCCATTCGATTTCAGTATGAGTGAATTCTTGAGTGAAACCAATCGAAAACGACATAAATCGCCTTAAAAGTGATTCGACTCAAAAAGTGAGAATTGTCGTTAAAGAAAAACGCCTATCATAATAAGGGTGAATATTTTGTGAAACCCAAAGAGACTGGGTTCAGGGGGTAAATTCACAAATGTCAAATTTTTAGGTAGTGATTAGGCATCACTGCTTTTTTGCGATGCTGATTGTTGCTCAGCTGATTACGATGCGATGCTGATTGACAAAAAGTTTTACGTTTAAAAACAATTTTTGCTTATGTCGTTTTCGATTGGCTCTCCGGAAGCGTCCGGAATCATTCCGAAGCCTTCTGAAATCGTTTTATTCGCACGAAACTGACATACAGAACGCTTCTTAGAAGAGAAATTCTCTTCTTGATTTCAAATCAGAATCCACTCAAGAAGCACTAATACATGAATAATAAAAAGTAAAAAATAATACTGAATCAGTTTTGTTTTTAATGAGGATTTTTGAAAGAAAAATCAGATATTGACTTTTGAAATTTCACACAAACACAAAAAAACAGAACTCAGTGAAAGCGATTTGACCTGTTCCATTTGATTTCAGAATGAGTGAATTCTTGAGTGAAACCAATCGAAAACGACATTAATGATGGACGTGATTCTAACAAAAACTCTCAATCGAAAAACAACACATTTCTTCAAAAAATGCGAATTGCGAGGGTAAAACGTCTGAAGAGAATGCAAAAATTCATCCAGAAAGAAAATTCCGAAGATAAAAAAGTTTTTCAAAATAATTGAAAAATACCCGAAAGCCGAAATATGTACCTGAAATTCATCAAATTAATTCATTTATAAACAACTTGGAATTTGATTATAAATACTTTTCATTCACAGTACACAGAATACAAGGTATTATATTCCCGATTTTCTTCTTCTCAAGTTCGCGCATATTATGTCAAATTTCAGATCCAAAATGTCATAGTAACAGAAAAGTAAAAAGAAAAGAACAAAACTTTAGATTTCTGTCTCTGTCTGTCTCATTTACTAAAAATATCAGCCATTTTTTTTCCCTTGACGAATTTGACATTGGATCTGAAATTTTTGGCATTTCTTTTTGTGCCTTTTCTCACTTCTGTCATTTTGGTTTCTGACAGATGCGCAATATAATACCATGTATTCTGTGTACTGTGCTTTTCATTGTCCTTTTGCTCCATTTTTACTCCAATTCCCGTCGGCATCAACAATTTATCAAGAAAATTCTTGATGCTTTTTTGTTTTATATTTGCGCATCAGTTTATTGAACTTTGCAAAATGAACACTTGACATTTTATGTGATGCCAATTTTTGCGTTTATGAACGTGCTATAGAAATGATTCCTAATCATCTCTGCAGTGATGCGTTTGGGAATTTACACAGGACTTTTGTCGTAGGACACTATCGAGGATGATATGAGTGTATGATTGAGCGCAGAAGGCCATAGCAAAATACCACAGTACACAGAATACAAGGTATTAGACGCTGTTCACATTGGACTATTTCCGCCGACTTATTTTGAAGTAAGTCCAATCTGTCGTGTTCAAACACAAAAGTAGTGTGAACACTCCAGACTCACTTTGACGTCTTATAGTTGTCATAAATTGACAATAGGCCAGTTCCACCTAACATCATCTCACTGATGTGGCTTTTCTTAGAACTAGGAAGAATTGCTACTGAAATTCAAATTTTTTTTTTGGCGTGAAAGAAATGTGCAAAAACGAATCGATCCCTTTTTTTGAATGTGTTTGTCTGGTCAGCTGTTAATTCGTTTTGTACAGAAAACTCAGAAATGTCAAACACGTAGTCCATTATGTGTAAAATCCGTGTACAATTCGTCTCCAAAAAGAGATTCAAGAGAAATCAATCCTTCAAGAAAAAAAATAAATTTCTTTGTGAAAGAAATGCGTTTAAGGGAAAAAAATTACCACTTTTACGTCACGGATCAATTCTTGGGTTGTAAAAGCCACATGAGATCTCAATGTCATTTTGACCGAGGCAAAATCATTTGGTGGAACATAATTCTCAATTCTCATTGAGATAAAATGGTTACCTTACAAATTTTTGTTGTACATATGTCAGTCACGTCAAAATAGCTGAGTGAGAAATCGAATCAAAAATATTTTCATCTCAGAGATCTCAAAAACAAATCTCATTTTTCATTTTTGTTCCACTTAAAAAATCTCTGAGATCTCAGTGAGATGTTGTTAGGTGGAACTGGCCTAATTAATTTGACGGCATATGCCAAATGTCAAAAAAAATCCATAAATTTTTAGTTTGGTTTGAAAATCCTGCCTCACTTTGTTGTCTTTTTCTCACTAGCAAGTGCGAAAGAGAAAAAACATAAAGACGTCAAGATAAGTCGGAGGAAAGAATCCAATGTGAACATCGTCTTATATTGCGCATCTGTCAGAAACCAAAATGACAGAAGTGAGAAAAGGCACAAAAAGAAATGCCAAAAATTTCAGATCCAATGTCAAATTCGTCAAGGGAAAAAAATGGCTGATATTTTTAGTAAATGAGACAGACAGAGACAGAAATCTAAAGTTTTGTTCTTTTCTTTTTACTTTTCTGTTACTATGACATTTTGGATCTGAAATTTGACATAATATGCGCGAACTTGAGAAGAAGAAAATCAGGAATATAATACCTTGTATTCTGTGTACTGTGGCAAAATACTATCCTGCAGGATTTGGAATATGACACTAGTTGAGCTTGTCACAATAGGGAATACTCAGAAAAAGATTGTACCAATACTTGATTAGAATTGAATTCTCAACATTAAAGAGACATTACAGTATAGAGATCAAGAGCTTTAATGACGATTGATATTTTTCATCTATTTTTACACATGAGAAAGAAAATTTGTGTGAAAAACCATGCAGAAACAGAAACAGAATTCAGGTCGCAACAGAAAGTCAGCATCAAAACATCAGATCTCTTGGATCGAGTTTTGTTTCCTAAATTTTTCCATACCTATGAATTCAAATTACAATATTACTAAAAAGTTATCTACTGGAAAAAGTCAAAGGACATCACCTCTTTCAAACTCATTTAGTCGTACTATTTTGCTCCGGCCATAGCGGGTCAAATCTTGGGTAGGATATGCCCCTGGACCAGGCCCATTTATTTTTTGTCTGATTACCGGTTTTCCACTGAAAGAATATTGAGGATTTCGTGTCTTGCGAACATCGTGGCCTGTAAAGCCGAACATTGAGGGCAGTTTATAGGCTCCAGGTCCGGGACCTAAAATATGGATTTTGTTAAGCAAGCAGGAAGTTGTGCAATAAATTACATGTACCGATAGTATTTTTACTCATTTTTTTTTTATTTTTTATTTTTATGGTTTAATAAGAAAAATTCATTTAATTTTTGTTGCTCTTTATACACTTTAATTTTTGTAGGAATAGAGCTCCTCTTTGCCGAAATTATTGAAATAGAATGAAACATTTTGACTCAAAAATTTGTATTTATTTTTCTTTGCTACACAAATAATTTTGAACAAAGTAGGAGAGTTTCCACAAAAAGAGTGAATCGGCCGAAATCACTTGGTCGAAAGATCCGTTTGTGTTCCCTTCTGCACGTATACCATCACTGTTCTGAACACTTATGACAATCGACAGCGAGTCATTCAGTTGGCAGCCTCGAATAACATTGTCATTGCGAGTACCAGGTTCTCACTCGTAACCAAATTGACCAAGCTTTGATAGCAATCTATCATATATATCTATCAATCATTCTTTGAGCCTGAGCGCCAACATCGACTCGGATCACTATTTTGTTGGTACAGTGTTCCGAGAGAGCATTGCCAATAAACAATAGAATGCTCGCTCTCGAAGACTCGAAGACGAGTAAGTCCTGACTCCATATTACCGGGCGTGGAAGAAAAGTGGACACTGCTAACTCCATCTTAGGCAGTATTCGCAGAGATCAGGAGTTAATGGTTTGATGGTCAATGCAAACGTCCGTCTGAATGTAAGATCGCTGCATACCGAGCAATGCAGCAATATCATAGAACACTGGCACGGGAGGTGGAGATTAGAAAAAGGATCACGAAGGAGAAAAATAAGCTTCACAGGCAAAAGCAAGAAGCCTGGGAAAAAATATTGTCTGTGAAATTGAAAGAAATAGCGAGCGAGGTCCGCAACAGGCGCGTCCATAACATGACGTAGTATACACCGCGCTGCACTTACTGTAAGGATAGAGAGGGCAATCTGATCATCGATTCCAAAGGCATTCTCATGCACCTCCTCCTCACTGCATCCTCTGCATAAATCATCTTAACTGATTCTCATATTTTTCATATGATATCCTAACAGATTATGTCCCGTGATTATACTTACTTACAATAGATCGAAGTGATTTCTAGTGTAATTGCATAATTATTTCTGTTCTTTGTGTTTTAAAACAGGGCCAGATCTTTCTTGTGGTGCCCAGGTGTCAAGAAGGTTCCACCTGACATCGGTCTTAACAGTCATTCTATTTGAAATTTCCTGCTTTAAGTGACATAGTGTAGTGCTGACTAGCTGAGCTCGGCTTACGTCAAGCATTGATCCTAATCTTTCTAATTCATCGGTTTTCTCGTTGCTTGGTATGTCTAGAGTCTAATGTTTTATGATGGTGCGCCAAGAACCTTAAGCTCTTTGCGGCAGCATGTAACAAGCTTGGAATTTATCTCAGTTGTAGTAATGTGATATCAGCCCGTGGTATCACCATCATTAATACCTGTTAAGCAGCTGTTGTCACTGCCAGGACCTCCGCTTGGAAGTCTGGAACTCTAAGCGAGTCAGTTAACTTAAGAGATTCACTTGAGTATGGTATGTTATCTATCCAAATCATCTGTAGGATATGGTCGGAAGAATACATGCCCGATAAATAGAACCTCACCATTGTTTGCCCGATCCTGAAGAAGGGAGATCCTCTAAACTGCGCTAACTACAGAGGAATCAGCCTTCTTAACATCGCTTTTATTAGATCCTCTCTGCCGTAATATGTGAACGTCTGAAGCCTTTTGCCAACAATCTGATTGGTCCTTAACAATGTGGTGTCAACCATAAACCATATTTTCACTTTGCGGCAGACCATGGAAAAAACCTATGAGATCCAAATGGACATCCACCAGCTTTTTATCGATTTTAAGGCCGCGTATGACAGCATTTACATAGAGACCAACTGTATAAAGCTATGTCTAGTTTTTGAATCCCTGCCAAGCTCGTTTGCTTGTGCAAAATGACGACGTAGAACTCACGTTGCTCGGTCAGAGTTGGCAACGAGCTAACGGAATCACTCAATGGCAAAATAGGAGTCAGACAAGGCGATGGACTGTTATGCGATTTTCTAACGTCTTCCAAAAGTCTGTTCAATTTCCCGCGAAAGCCGGCTAATGACACCAGCCAGCGCCCATATCAGAGGAGAATTTTTCTAATCGCTGTTTCTTTGGACTAAGAAAGCAATTGAGTGCTATGGCCCCGTGTGCACTACGACGCGGACCTTGCCAGAAGGCCCAAGATCCAGCAACTCAGATGGCTCCGTCATATAGAGCGGTGGGATACCAATTCTCCGGCCCGAAAAGCCTTCGACACCATTCAAGGGACGATTAAGAAAGTAGAGGAACTTTACGACTGAGGTTGCGCACTCAAGTGAAAGAGGACCTCAATCAACTTAGAGTGCAAAACTGGAGACATTTACCTTGGGACCGAGCTAGAGGGTGAAGGAAAGTCCAGCCACGAGCTGGCTGGCGGAGTCTGTTGATTGGTGCCCAAGTCCACAACGGACTGTAGCGCCACTTTAAGTAAGCAAGACGCGAGGCAGACCAAAGGGGATTGCTCATTTTATAAGGGACATCCGGCCCGGAGTGTACACCAAT
The DNA here is from genome assembly GCA_943590905.1 of Sphaerophoria taeniata. Lineage (NCBI taxonomy): Eukaryota > Metazoa > Arthropoda > Insecta > Diptera > Syrphidae > Sphaerophoria > Sphaerophoria taeniata. The sequence goes on from OX016540.1 coordinate 241,020,115, forward strand.
GAATTTGGTATCAAATTAAAGGTTGTTCTAAGCCGGATATATCTACAAAAATATTTTGTCGATAACTCATGGGATATCCGAGATATTTGAGATTGAAGTTCGAAAAGTGCAAACATTAAAAATCAGCATTTTTTCGACATAAATGCTTATATCTTTGGATTTAAAAAAGCTAGAAAAATCACAAAGGTATCAAATTGAAGGTGTCAAACATATCTTTCAAGTGAAACAACAATTACATTAGTATGATTTATATGTATTGAGATATTTTAAATTGAAGCCTTGAAAAACAGCATTTTTTAGGCAAACTTTCGTGCGATAATATCTTTTGAAATTCAATGACGACATTGATTTCTTTTGGCACCGTTAAGTAGCCTAGTTCACAACCTTTATTTTCGTATACAATTTATCGGGATTTCCTTAATAATTTTTGATCATAACCAACAAATCTTTCAAAATATGCCTCAAACGAAAACATTATGAAGTTTTAGTTTCTCTTTTTTAGTTATTCTTCTATATTTAGTTATGTAAACATGCTTTTTTGAAAAGGTACTTAAAACATTCTAAACAGTACTATTAAATAGTTCCTGAAAGCTTAGAAGAAGCTGAGTTGATTTTGATAACCTTTATCTCTAAAATGTTAAAAGAGTACTATATGAGTGGCATAAGCCTATCATTCTGGATAGTTTCAACCACTTTGCAGCACTCACCTCACGCTAATATCTATTCATGAATTATATTCTAGCAGATTTTGTTATAGAAAATAATTTAAATAGGAGACGAATTTATTTTACGATTATAAATGTTTCTTTAACCCGCTTTAATTATAATGATACCATATTTTGTTTAGTTGTGCAACTTATCGATTGAAACAAGCACTTTCTTATTAAGAGGAGTATATCCGAAATTATGGCTCTTATAATCAACAAGAACCTAACCAGCAATCTCCCAGCAGGTTTATCCTTATCAATATATTCTAAATTATAACGTGGTAGGATTCAAGCAAACGTTTAAGTCGGAAAATATAATTTCTAAGTTTATGTTTTATAAAATTAATAGCCGATCCGACAAACCTTGTTTTGTCAACAGAAAACATTTTTTTTTGTGAATCTTAATTCTCTTCTATTTTAGTCTGTGCAAGAAATGTAACGGGTGATTTTTTAGCTGGTTTGGTTTTGGCAACACTGGTTTTGACAGCTGACGTGTGTTTAGTACCTTGTGTCACTGTCAAACAGCTTCAGTTTGGTTTGCAATTTAACCATGGATCGTCTTACAAATGAACAACGCTTGCAAATTATTGAATTTTACTATCAAAATTCGTGCTCGGTTCGAAATGTTCATCGCGCGCTGCTTCCATTTTATGATTGGCATTCTCGACCTTCTGAGCAGTCTATTCGGAAGATTGTGACCAAATTTCGCACCAAATTTACTTTGTTGGGCATTAAACCACCAACACGTTTACGTACTGTGCGTAGTGAAGAAAATATTGCGGCCGTATCAGCTAGTGTGACAGAAGACCGCGAAATGTCGATTCGGCGCCGTTCCCAGCAGTTAGGCCTTTGTTACAGCACTACGTGGAAAATTTTGCGGAAGGATTTGGGCGTAAAGCCTTTTTAGATACAGCTGGTACAAGAACTAAAGCCAGCCGACCTACCACAACGCCGAATTTTTGGTGAATGGGCTCTTGGAAAGCTGGCCGAGGATCCGCTTTTTTATCGAAAAATTGTGTTCAGCGATGAGGCTCATTTTTGGTTGAATGGGTACGTAAATAAGCAAAATTGCCGCATTTGGAGTGAAGATCAGCCACAAGCATTGTAACAGCTACCAATGCATCCCGAAAAAGCCACTGTTTGGTGCGGTTTATGGGCCGGCGGCATTATTGGGCCATATTTCTTCAAAGATGATGCGAATCGCAGCGTTACTGTCAATGGTGAACGCTACCGAGCGATGATAACAAACTTTTTTTTGCCCGAAATGGAAGTTCTTGACTTGCATGATATGTGGTTTCAACAAGACGGTGCCACATGCCACACAGCACGCGAAACAATGGCGCAATTGCAAGGCGAGTTTGGTGAACAGTTAATTTCACGTTTCGGGCCGGTCAATTGGCCGCCTAGATCGTGCGATTTGACACCATTAGACTATTTTTTGTGGGGGTATGTCAAGGCTAATGTCTATAGGGACAAGCTCGCTTCGATTGACGCACTGGAAGCCAACATCCATGCATTCAATCGTGAGATACCGGCCGATATGAGTGAAAGATTATGCCAAAATTGGACTCAGTGGATGGGCTACCTGAGACGCAGCCGCGGTCAACATTTGCATGAAATTATCTTTAAACATTAAATTGCAAGGTTCAAACTATCGATTCAAATAAATATTTCATTCATTTTTTCGAATTTTTTGTGTTTTTTTTTAAAGTTCTAAACCTCTTAAAAAATCACCCGTTATATCTATCTTTTAGCTCATCTGAATACTTAAACAATTTTATTTAATTTCTCGGAGTTCTGACTTAAAAGAGATATAATGACGTGTGAACTTATTGAAACAAATTATGGCGTCACTTCCATTTTTCTTTTGTAACCCAAGAAATATAAGACTTTTGAAAATATTAAGGTAGTCATTCTGTCATTACCGTAAATCCGTTTTCTATTCCATTTGAATCGTATATCACAAATTGTTTTTTTATTTTTGGTTATATATTTTAAGTTCATGACCGCCCACAGCATCGTAATTTGTAGGGGCCTTAAAGAATTTGCATATCCTTATAAGTTATACCACACACTTAATGGGCTTTCAAAATTAGTTTTTTAACTTACAAGCGCTCTGGATCTGGATACCTATTTTAAATAATCAAAACTAAAAAAGATTTCGTTTATATTTCAAATTGTTTTGAATCTTTTAGGAAAGATATTTTGTAACTAGTCAGGGAAGCTTGTTTTAAGTTTTCAATATGAGATTTTATTAAGTATTTGAATGAAAGATACAATTTATTTTGCTTTTATCCTTCAAAAAGTATGGAAAAATGAATTTTACTCATAACACGTGTGTTATGATGATGATCAACAGGACAGTGAAGCGGTTGTTCAATGTTACTGCAATTGCCTAGTAGGTCGAAGATCGGTTGGACTCTGCGATCGTGTTATGACAATAATATGGTTTTTAAGTTGGGAAAGATATGGAAGTAATTTAAGACTCCCTTCCCAATTCTTAAATAATCTTTTAATAACAAATGATTCAGAATAGATAATGTTTTGCCAAGCTCATTACCATTCGAATTATTTAGTTTTCTTTCAATTTTCCTACCATTCTCAAAAAAATTATTTACTTGTTTTAATTTTTCTACCATTACTATACGAATTATTTTTATAATTTATTTTAGTGTCATAAGATTTTGTATGCATTTCGACAGCATATTTCTTATCTACAGTTGTCAAAATGAAGAAATTGTTAAAGAAATCCCGATAAATTGTATATGAAAATAAAGGCTGTGAACTAGCTACTTAACGGTGCCAAAAGAAATCAATGTCGTCATTGAAAGTTTGCCTAAAAAGTGCTATTTTTCAAGGCTTCAATTAAAAATATCTCAATACATATAAATCATACAAATGTAATTGTGTTTCACTTGAAAGATATGTTTGACACCTTTAATTTGATACCTTTGTGATTTTTCTAGCTTTTTTAAATCCAAAGATATAAGCATTTATGTCGAAAAAGTACTGATTTTTAATGTTTGCTTTTTTCGAACTTCAATCTCAAATATCTCGGATCTCTCATGAGTTATCGACAAAATATATTTGTAGATATATCCGGCTTAGAACAACCTTTAATTTGATACCAAACTCATTGGTGTACATTCCGTGCCGAAAATGAGCATACCCCTTTGCCCTGGAATCAAATTTTCGTCAAGTTTTCTGAAAAGATATGCAAAACACCATTTAGCATGCGGTGTCGAAAGGCTATAATACACATACATAAGTGGTGCATATAGCAGAACAAAACTTTATTTGCCTAACAAATACTGGAGTGAGTTTGATCGTTTTATTCGGACTTTAATGCTGTGCTAGCTAGCTTTCCATATGAAAAGTAATATAACAAATGTCCAAATGGTAAAAGGCTATAAAAACCATCAATTGACACTATAACTACAATATTACAAAACAAATCCATATCAACCAAATTACATATATCAATGACGCCGATCAGTTGCTACTATGATAGAAGCCTTCCTAAGCAAACAAATTTTCGGTGCGTCATTCTTATCAATGTTCCATTCCACGTTGTTTTTGTCATGGAATTATCATTTCCATTTCCAGTCCTAAAATGATCCCGCAACAGTCATATTCGTACAATGACACGAACCACGAACGGGTAACAGAAGTTATACCTTCTAAGTGGAAACCACAATCACGATAATAATTTAACGAAAATGCATTAACACCATCATTTCCTTTTAAAACATCTCAAAAATGATGTCATGAGCTCACAAATAAAACAATTGAAGCATTTAAATTTGCTGCCATACAAAGAGTTAAACAAAAACTAAGGAAACAAAAGTTTGTTAACAGAATTTAATGACAAGGTCACTATGGAGAATCTATTGCTTAAACACAACTCGCTTCTAACTTCATCACAATGCCCTTGCATCAGAAAAACAAAAAACACAATCAAATGTACTTTTAATTAACAAATCAGTTTGTTGTCATCATCGGATGACCTTGGAGCGATTAACAGATTCGAAAAACACTTTGTTGATAGGGTCCTCGAAAATGTTGCTAGATGTAAAATTTATCGATTGTAGACTTGTCACGATATTCAAATTACACTACTGGGACTAAGACCGGAAATAATTGCAATCTTAAGGGCCTTGAAGGGGGTTCGAATTTTCAAATTGGAAAAGGTAGGGTTCGTGTTGGTTGTCAACTCTCAACAGAAATTGGTATATAAGATTTAATTTACGATTTTCTCCGAGGACCGTTTCGAGTATAAGAACAAATCGAACTACAGAGTAACTGTGAACCTGAAAAAAACATCAAAGTGCAAAAATACACTCTTGAACTGATTGTGGCTAGTTTTCTGATTCCCTTTCTTATCGCCTGCGTCACTATTTTTGTTTGTAAATATTTACAGTTTAGCAGTGTTTTTCTTGATGGCAAAGGAATCTATTTTGATGAACTTGCGCAGTGCATGAATTTTGATAAAAGATTTTGAATAGAATTTTGAAGAAAACAAAAATGCACCTACCCGTCATCTTGTCCTCGATGTTGCACTGAATTCTTGTCCTTACACATTGAACTAGAGTTGCCCATCATGGAGGTTATGTTTTTCTCAAGACTTATCACAATCACTGGAATATGCTTTTGTTCTATTTGTTTTTATCACGCACTCGATTTAGTTTTGCATACGAATATATTACTAGGTTCACTGAATGTTAAGTGGTAACAAACGCGTTAAGTCGATTAAACACAGTCTGTAACTGAACTCACCTGGCTAATTGTTTTCAAGTCTCGATTTTTGTTTTTTCAGTAACACATTTTAAAAGTTGTGCAAAAAATGAATTAAAACTTGTTATGGTGTTATTCGAGCCAATAAACTGTGGCAGCCAGCATGTTGCCCAGCTCTCCACTCTCCGGATTCGATATGCTGTTTTTTTTGCTCTGTCTGGTCTACACTATTTTTTTTGTAATACCGATTCAAGTGGCAAGTGTTTGAAGTAAATTAACAATGCAGTGCATTGAATAGGTTAATTTAGTGTCTCGCTGCTAGTTTGAAGCGTTCACTTTTTGGAATATGGTAAGGCTATTAAATTGGTGCCTTCATCAGCTTGTTGTTGCCTAACTAAACAGCGATGACTAATGGAGAGGGTTTACTTAAGAAATTGACCTTGTGGCGGTCGGTCGGTATCGGTACACTCGACAAGTGTAACGGAGCAAATTTGTTTAAGCTTCGGATGGATGGATTGTCACAAAATAGTGTAGGATGTGTTATGTTTGGTAACTTTGAAGCTAGTAAGAGGATTTTGAGTTTTTCAACCGACTGATGGGGAGATTACTGAATTCGAATTATTTACGTGAATATGGATGCGTTTCTTGCAGATTTGAAGCTAGCCTGTGTTGAGAAGTCTTGAAACAACCTCATAGGGTCAAACTCGATTTGAAGACATTGTTTTGAAGTTACTGTGAACCTTGCTATTCAACACTCGTGCCATCAGCTTTGCAGTATATTTTCCCCTTAATAATTTTATTAACATTTCGTGCATTGTGAAAATAAAATGACGACTGAGGGCAGACCTCAATATGCACGCAATCTATTGCACCTTATTGCTGGACTATTTTAAAACAATTTATTTTTAGAGGAAGAAAACCTTTTTAATGAATATGAAATTAGGTCAGCAGAAAGCTTTAAGGAATCTCTGGATATGGTTTTTCTAACATGTGATTTTTGTTTTCTGAGGAATGGTCTGCTGCGTTTTGCGTTTTGAAATTAACAAAAGGTAACAAATTTCAACAAGTTAAAACAATTTTTTTTTACAAAAACAGTTACAGGAAAATGCAATATACTCACACTCCAAACTCTATATTCTATAGGCCGGAGCATTTTTCTCCATTCGTTCTATACTTAATCACCCTTCTTATGATTGGTATTTTTCTTAAACCTTTGTATATGGATTTACCTAGTACTATCAAGAATGGTTTTCGAGCAAGCATGCAGAGAACACACATTACAAACTAATGTAAAAAACTGTCAAAAAACTGTCAAACCAAGCAGAAACCCATTCTTGATATTACCTGGTAAATCCATATACAAAGGGATTTCTTCTCCTCTTGGAACTTTTTCCTCAGTTTCGCCAGCTTTTCCGAAACTTCTGTAATTTAGGTGTCAAAAATCTGCTTCCTAGTGTCGTAGCAGCGATAAAAGTAGCAGATTTTAGGATTGGAAAGTCCGGGTTGTTCTGTCGAGGCTGGATGTGGCATATTCTTCATAAATGTGGACGGCGAAAGAGATCGGTCATCTTGAAGGGCTGGAACTGGCTGGTGGTGCTGTTGACAAGGGAGGAAGGTAGATTTATTGCTTCTCCGAAAAGCAATTCCAACAGTGAGCTGGTCTTCAACTCGTTTATCGAGAATCGAGGATATTGGAAAGAGGTCCATCCACATCTAAGACGATAAAGGAATCTCTGCGGGTGTGGGCTTCGAAAAACGAATGCGTCCGTCCTTTTCCTTTTAAGTGTGCAAGGCTTCGATGTCTGTTCAGAGATGGCACTACGACGCGACGGGCTGGTGGAACTTACAGGTCCTCAACGGGTTTTCGCGGTTTCGTGACATTTTTTTGTTTTTCAGAATGAAAACGTAGCTGCCGTCCAGCACTTTTGCTCCCTGCTTACGAGCTAAGTGCATTAACTACTATGCCAAAAGGGACTGGAGCCTGGACATGCCTTTATCTCCTGACTCCTTCTGCACGGACCAGCCAGCAGAATAAATTAGCAAATACAAAAACAATTCGCAATTCAATTCGCAGACGCAGGTCGTATCTCCATATGAATAGTCCTTTAGAGTATTGAATTGTCTTCTAAGTTTAGAAAAGCAGCGTTTGGCAAAAGTGAATCTTCAGCGCTGGTGTCGTTTTTTGAATATAAAGTGGATAGTAGTTAGCCGAACAAAGTCATTAACCAGCTCGAAGTTAAATCTGTCTATGCCAACGTTTGTTCCAAGACGCCGATATTGGGTGCCCTTCCTTGTTTGCTTTGTCCTGAGTTCTTCCAATAGCATCATTGTGGTTGGCGTATCCAAGCAGCATATTGCCTTCTCTAAAACTTTTTTGAGATCGAATCCGTGAGAATTGTACAAAGCTTGAATTTATTATATAGTTTCGATTGAAAGGTTTGAAGCCACATTGTAATGGACATCAGATTGTTGATGAACAATTTCAAACGGCTCAGAGAATATTACACTGTACCACTGTAGTTGATTAATACAAGGAATCTCCTTTGAGGAAGTGCATACGGTGCTGAAGTTACTTCGACGGACAGGTTTATCTCCGACCGAATCTAGCAGCTGTCTCCAGCAGTTGTATACAGTTTGGCAGTGTGTTGTTGGACTTAAGATTAGCTATTGCTTTCCTTTGAAACATTTTTAAAGATTGCTTTTTTTTCTTTCCTTACAATTTTTTTGTCATCATTCCAAAACTGTAATTTTTGAACACATCATTTCATGCTACATACTATCAATGAAGTCATTTTTTCAATCATTTCTTCAATTTTATTTATTCATTCAACTAAAAACTTTCCTTGTGTAGTGAATAAGATAAAAAAAATATTAAAAGTGAATAGAAAGAAATAAAAATGGTTCATACAGGCAAAAATACACTCGGGCGTATACGTGTTTTTTATGGTTTTTTTTGTATTTGATGCGTTTTTTTTTATTTTTTATTTTTTATATCAATTTTTGTTATTTTTAACAAACGTTATGAAAATGTTTGTCAGTAAGCATCCATTAAAGCTTTTTATTAATTTCTAGGTTCATAACTCGACCGATTTTAGTGAAACGATTTCGACGTTGAGTAAGCCGAGTTTATGACTCAAAGAACTGTCCGACTGACTCCTTCTACCACCACTATTTCTAAAGATGAAAACGATGGCATTTTATATATTTGCTTAAGCTTATAAGTTTCAACATAAATGGGCTTTAATGATGATGATGATTCCAAAAACAGTTATATTTCCATTTTTTTCAAGACCCATACCTATCTACTAAGGTCTACTCAACTCTTTGGATTTTTTCATTTATTTCTCTCGACCAATGCTCGTTATTCATGCAAAAATGATGTTTCCATCACACTGTCGTTTCGTCCCATCATTTAGGTCATAACCACAAAAAAATTGAACGTTGCACGTTGTTTTCTAGCATACAAATATTGGCTGCTGTTAATTTCGATATGTTAGTTTTAAGGAATTGTTTAGTTTTGCTAAGGACATAAAAATGAACTCAAAATTAAAAACCTTAATAAAAAGTAAGAGTTGCTGATTACTGCTTTTGAATCGATATGTAGATATTTTAAAAGAAATGCAGGATCCATTAAAAAAATTTATAGAGAAAAAAACCTTCTGGACAGTGGACGGTCTTTTATATGTACAAGAATATGTTCTACAAAGTATATATAACTTAGGCCCATTTGCTGATACGAAACATAAATTTATGTTCTACATAAAGTTTTCATTTTTATATGGGACGTTCCGGAAGATTTTATGTGGAACTTAAGAATTCCGGAACGTCCCATATAAAAATGAAAACTTTATGTAGAACATAAATTTATGTTCCGAATGAGCAAATGGGCCTTAAAACTCAATTTTGTGTCACCTTCGATGGGAAAAACGTCAATCAGAGAACCTGTCTCAACCGAAAACCGTCTGGCTGTTCTACCCTTGTAAGTTTTTTTTTGGAAAACCCTTTTATACCTCATTTATGGCATAATTTTCTATGCATAGTCATAGACCCTGGGTCCATGTTCTGTAACTCGGTCGAAAACTTTCGGAGTCGAGAAACATAGGAAATCGAAACGAATTGTGTCAAACTTCATACAAAAAAAACTAGTTACTTACACTTACACTTACTTACAGAAGTCTAACCTGCACTGAATGTGCAGTAGGATATTCTGAAAGTAAAAGAAATAATGATTAATAGGATTTGATTTTAATGTACTTACTCGAAAATTTGGTTTGGAAATTCAAAATACTGACAGCCGACATCAATTTTTTGAAACGTCTCTGTATTCTTCATTTTATTTCATTTCATTTCATACATTCTTCTTTTGTATATTTAAGGCTGAACTCCTACTTTAGCTTTTGCACCAGGACAATGTTTACACGCGAATTCTTGGGCACGACTTTCTGTACAAAAGAAAAATTTAACATCGATATTCAAAAAAAGCATGGATTTAAGTTTCCAATTCCTGTGCATGAAAATTTCGCATTATTAATATTGGTTTTCAAAGAGTAAATTGCATGTAGTTGTAGGTGCATTTGCTTTCAAATGGAAAACTGGAAAATTTCAAAACGGGTTATCGAATGGAAAATACAAAGTTCTTGATGACAAACTCGGAAAACTTATTGGTTTCCAAAGGGAATATTGCATGTAATTAGAGGTGCATTGGTTTTAAAATGAAAACTGGAAAATTTAAAAACGGGTTTTCGAATGGAAAATAGAAAGTTCTTGATGAAAAACTCGGAAAATTCATTGGTTTCCAAAGGGAAAATTGCATTTAATTGTAGGAGCATTGGTTTTCAAATGAAAAACTGGAAACTTTCAAAATGGGTTTTCGAATGGAAAACAGAAAGTTCTTGATGAAACTTCATTGGTATTGAAAGGGAAAATTACATGTAATTGCAGGTCCATTGGTTTTAAATGGAAAACTGGAAAATCTTGGATATTGTAATGTGTATACACTTTATTTATCTCATACGCTCTGTTTCTCCTTCTATTGTAATGTCTAATGTGTATACTTTATTATCTCTTACGCTCTGTATCTCTTTCTATATTTAATGTAAACACTTTTCTTACTCTCTTTACTTACTCTGTATCTCTTGTTTATTAAATGTACATACTCTCTTTACTTAATATCGTTTAATTGTAGTAGTAAACACTTGTGAGGGTCAATACCTAGTGACTAAGAGAAACTTTTTGTTTAGCATTAAGAACGTTAGCCCCTACAGAAAATCCCAGTATTTTTTATTTGCAAATAGAGAGCTTCTCGAACTTTCAGCTTCTCCAAGAACCAATAGGAACCAATAGTAGTTTCTAGAACCCATCATTTTTGATATAAATAGCCGTTTGGTGGCGAGGCGAATTAATTGATTGTGAACTGCGATTTAGTAAAGATACTGTGTTTGCAAAGTTATAATTGAAAGTGTTGAATAAATAAGTTTGTGAGTGATTTGAATAAAGTGAATTTGTGTTTTATTTAAAAAGTGAATAAGTTTTAATTGTCGGACCAAGCCGAATATTACATTGGTGTCAGAAGTGGGATTAAAACTTATTGAGAATAAAACAGTGAACAGTGATTAAACTATTTTGTGTGAAATAGTGAAGTTAAATATTAAAAAAAAAAAAAAATGAGTAAAGTTTTGAAAGACTTAACTGTCTTCGAGCTAAAGGCCGAACTAAGCAAACGTGGCTTAAGTGGGGCAGGATATAAAAACGAACTCGTAAAACGGCTACAGGAATATCTGGAAGAACAAAATGAAGACCCAGATACGTTTGCTTTCGAAGTAGAAGCAAAAGTGCAAGAGGTAAATACAACTGCCATATCTGACATGATGTCTCTTCTTTTAGCCAAATTTGACGAGAATAAAAAGAAGCCAGAAGCTCAAATCAAGAATGTGCTAGAGCGGTTTGACGCACAGAAGAACGAGCAAGAGAACGTACTCAAGCAACTAGAAACTCAAAGAAACGAGCAGAAGAACGAGCAAGAGAATGTCCTCAAACCTCAAGCAATTAGAAACTCAAAACAAGAATGTTCTGGAGCAACTAGAAACTCAAAGAAACGAGCAGAAGACCGAGCAAGAGAATGTCCTCAAACAACTGGAAACACAAAAGAATGATGTTCTGGAACAACTACAAGCTCAAAGGGATGACGTTCGAGATCGGTTTGATGAACAGAAAAATCTGCTAGAAGGCAGGTTTGCGGACGTCGAAGACAAAATCAATGAGCGTGTCGAAAAACAAAATTCAACGACTAATGCACGTTTCAAGAAAATAGACGACCAGATCGAAACCATTACAAGCGAACTAGAAAAAGTGCGAAAGATGAAAGCTCGAGAACCTTCTGGTGAGTGCTCAAGAAAGAGAGAAGTGAATCCTCCAAGCTTTGATGGTCAGATTCCGTGGTCGATCTACAAGAAACAGTTTGAAGCAGCAGCATTAACAAACGGCTGGGACGATGACGAAAAATACATTGCTCTTACGCTTGCCTTGAGAGGAGCAGCTGCTGAACTGCTACAAACCATCCCAGCAGAGAAGAACGGTGACTTCAAAGTTCTGGTAAACGCAATCGAACAGCGGTTTGGGGATAGCCACATGACAGAAGTCTTCCGAGTACAACTAAACAACAGGGCACAGAAAAGAGGTGAAACTCTGCAGCAGCTTCAGGCAGATATCGAGCGATTAGTTCACCTGGCATACCCAACAGCTGGCAACGAGATTATAAATCAACTTGCTGTTGAAGCCTTTGTGAGAGCTGTGGGCGATATAAATCTCCAAAGGGCTATTCGCACTGCCGGAAAGCAAACACTACCAGAAGCATTGGCTTTCGCTCTAACAATGGAAGCCGCAGAACAAGCTTCCCAAAACGTGCATCGCGTGAGAGGATTGGAAGTCCAAGAATACTCTTGTCAGAAGGCTTCTCTGGAAAGGAGTCAGCGAGACGGACGAGCACGATGCTGGAACTGCAACAAGACCGGGCATCTTCAACGACAGTGCAGATTACCGCGAAGACGAACCGCATGCCAACACTGTGAACACAGAAATATGTCAACTGGTCAAAGTTACACCTACAACGATGTTGCTTCCCAAGTTGTTTCCCACCCCACCAACTTCGAGGGACAGAAGCTGGCTTCTAGTACCGATAGCTACAGAAACACCATCCAGGTTTCTCAAAACTCAGGCTCAAGAGCCTGACCGTGGAAGCAAGTATAAACGGCAACAAATGTGTGGCTACCATCGACACCGGTGCCACGGCGTCCATTGTACGGCAGGACCTCGTTAAGAAGACATGGCTCCACAACACCAATAGCTATCGTCTAAGAACTGCAACTGGAGAAGCCGTAAAAGTCTATGGTGAGGTACGTCTTAAGATCCGGATGGCAGAGCTGGAATTCTCTCACCTGTTCCTGGTAGCAGATATATGCGACGAGTGCATTGTCGGCGTCGATTTCATGAAAGATCATGGATTGATATTGGACATCGGGAACCAAGTCCTGAAATATCGAAACATCGAGATTCCGATGATCTATGGGATTCACTCATATGAGACCTCGCTATCTGTGAAAACCGTCATCAAAGAAGATCTGATTTTGCCTGCTTCTTCAGAAGTATTCGTGTGGACCAAATTGAAGGGTAAGTCTGGAAGCCATCGATACCTCATGGTCGAACCAGCATCTGTAAAGTCCTCCCAAAACGTCACCATTGGGAAGACTCTTGTTAGACGAACATTCTCAAGTCATCTAATCTTGGCCACCAACAACGAAGAACTGCAGAAGGTCTCCTCGAAGAATTTGCAGACATCTTTTCGTCATCGCAAGGGAAATATGGCAGAACACAACTGGTTCAACATCGAATCAACACCGGGGATGCAAAGCCGATCCGTCAACCTGCAAGACGCCTTCCACTAGCCAAACAAGGTGAGGTTGAAGAACTGAAAGAAGAGGGTCTGATCGAAAACTCTAAAAGCCCTTGGGCGTCTCCAGTGGTCCTGGTAAAGAAGAAAGACGGATCAACCCACTTTTGCGTAGACTATCGAAGGTTGAATGATGTGACCAAGAAGGATAGCTACCCTCTGCCTAGGATCAGTGATACTCTGAACGCAATGGAAGGAGGACAATGGTTCTCAACGTTGGACCTGAAAAGTGGATACTGGCAAGTAGAAATCCATCCTGAAGACAAAGAGAAGACAGCGTTCTCGACAGGAAACGGATTGTGGCAGTTCAAAGTGATGCCTTTTGGACTGTGCAATGCTCCAGCGACTTTTGAGCGCCTTATGGAATGCGTCCTGCAAGGACTCACTTGGAAATCTTGCCTGGTCTATTTGGATGACGTCATCGTATACGGGAAAACATTTGCCGAACATTGTACAAATCTGAGAGCCGTGTTTCAAAGACTTCGAGAAGCCCACCTCAAGCTCAATCCAGAAAAGTGTTCACTCTTCAAAACCGAAGTGAAATACCTGGGGCATATCATCTCATCCCAAGGAGTTAAGACGGATCCTGATAAGGTTGACACCGTGAAGAATTGGCCAACACCACAGGACAAACATCAACTCCGAAGCTTTCTGGGTCTAGCCACCTACTATAGGTGCTTTGTCAAGAATTTTGCTGAGATCGCCAAGAGTCTACATCAGCTAACGGAAAAGGGAAAGCAGTTTAAATGGTCAGGTGAGTGCGAGCGCAGCTTTCAAGAGCTCAAGCAACGCTTGTGTAATGCACCAGTGCTGACCTACCCGACTCCAGGAAAACCGTTCATCATTGATGCTGATGCCAGCAATGTCGGGAGTGGTGCTGTATTGTCACAGGTACATGATGGCGAAGAAAAGGTGGTTGCCTATTACAGCAAAGTACTCTCGAAGTCGGAAGGAAACTATTGTGTGACCAGAAGAGAACTTCTTGCACTGATTTTGGCAACAAAGCACTTCCATAAGTATCTCTATGGACAGAAGTTTCTTCTCCGAACCGACCATGGAGCACTAAACTGGCTTTTGAATTTCAAGAATCCAGAGGGTCAAGTGGCGAGATGGATAGAGAGGTTGCAGACGTACGATTATGAAATTCAACATCGGAAAGGGAAGCTTCATTCAAATGCTGATGCACTGTCTCGGAGACCATGTAAGCAAGACTGTAAGCATTGCAGACGCCAAGAAGAAAAAGAAGTGGTTACTGTCCAACGAACCAGAACAGATCCCATTTATGGCTGGAGCAACGACGAGTTGAGGAAGGCTCAACAAGAGGACCCAGATATAGAACCCATCCTCGCATGCAAGGAACACCAGGAAAAACCAGAATGGGCTGATATCTCCGACAGAAGTCCGGCTCTGAAGGCCTATTGGGCACAGTGGGACTCATTGCATGTCCAAGAGGGTGTCCTTCGACGTAAATGGGAATCAGCAGATGGAAAGTCCTATGTGATGCAGCTAGTCTTACCGAGATCGAAGATTATGGACGTTCTGCGAGAGATGCATGATGGAGTTTCGGGAGGCCATCTAGGAGTAAACAAGACGCTAGAAAAGGTTTGACAACGATTCTATTGGCTACATGCAAGGGAAGATGTCGAGAAGTGGTGCCGAAAATGTGATACCTGTGCTGCCACCAAAGGCCCGAACAAAAAGAATCACAGCCAAATGCAGCAGTATAATGTCGGATCACCCTTTGAAAGGATTGCAGTAGACGTGGCGGGTCCATTTCCGGAAAAAAATAATGGAAATCGTTATATTCTGGTCGTCATGGATTACTTCAGCAAGTGGCCTGAAGCATACGCCATTCCGAATCAAGAAGCCAAAACAGTCGCAGACCAAATTGTGTTCAACTGGGTGAGCAGATTCGGTGTTCCATTAGAACTGCATTCCGACCAGGGAAGGAATTTTGAATCAAACATATTCCAGGAAGTTTGTGGGCTTCTTCACATCAAGAAGACAAGAACAACACCACTCCACCCACAATCTGATGGCATGGTCGAACGGTTCAACCGAACCCTTAAGGAACATCTTTGCAAAGTTGTGGACGACAACCAGCGAGATTGGGACCGACACATTCCACTGTTTTTGATAGCGTATCGAAGTGCAAGACATAGCTCAACTGGCCATACACCGTCTGAGATTTTGATGGGAAGGAACATCAGATTGCCGAGCGAAATAAAATTTGGATGTCCCACGTCGGAACCGCAAGCGGAGGATGACTACTTGGATGACCTCAGAGAAAGACTCCTTCAGATCCACGACGATACTAGGTTAAAAATAAAGATGTTCAGTGACCGAATGAAGACACGCTACGATATACGAGCGACAACAACAGAGTTCCTAGCAGGAGATCGAGTGTGGCTTTACAATCCCCATCGACAAAAAGGGTTGTCACCGAAACTTCAACGGGACTGCGAAGGCCCATATACAGTGATTAGCAAAATCAAAGACGTCGTATACCGGATACAAAAAGGAGTCAGAGGTAAACTTAAAGTCGTACATCGCGACCGACTACATCGCTACAGTGGTGATGAGAATGATGGATTTGTTCGGGACGATCAATCCTAAGGAGGGGGCAATGTAATGTGTATACACTTTATTTATCTCATACGCTCTGTTTCACCTTCTGTTGTAATGTCTAATGTGTATACTTTATTATCCCTTACGCTCTGTATCTCTTTCTATATTTAATGTACACACTTTTCTTACTCTCTTTACTTACTCTGTATCTCTTGTTTATTTAATGTACATACTCTCTTTACTTAATATCGTTTAATTGTAGTAGTAAACACTTGTGAGGGGCAATACCTAGTGACTAAGAGAAACTTTTTGTTTAGCATTAAGAACGTTAGCCCCTACAGAAAATCCCAGTATTTTTTATTTGCAAATAGAGAGCTTCTCGAACTTTCAGCTTCTCCAAGAACCAATAGGAACCAATAGTAGTTTCTAGAACCCATCATTTTTGATATAAATAGCCGTTTGGTGGCGAGGCGAATTAATTGATTGTGAACTGCGATTTAGTAAAGATACTGTGTTTGCAAAGTTATAATTGAAAGTGTTGAATAAATAAGTTTGTGAGTGATTTGAATAAAGTGAATTTGTGTTTTATTTAAAAAGTGAATAAGTTTTAATTGTCGGACCAAGCCGAATATTACAATATGTAAATCGGAAAACTCTGCGAGAGCACAAAGAACTTCAACACCTAATATCAATCTTTTGCATAGAATTTAAAGTGCGTTGGTGTGTTTGTATGTCGGGTACAGACTCTTAATCCGCTCAATCAATCAATTTATATAAATTCTCACTGTAGGTACCTATAGGCTTGGTAAAAACAAATTGTTGCGACAAACTAACTGGAAATCACTAAATAAGGGAGGCAATCGAAAACCATATTTAGTGTTGATTTTTGTGTAATAGTCAAAACACACCAGAAAAACGAGAATTTGTTAAATTTTTAAACGAAATTGGATTTTTTTGCATGCTTAAATGAGAGTAGAAAGTTAGTTTTAAAGCTCGGAAAAACTCAGATATATAATTTTCTATGTTAATTGGATTCAAGTAAATTGCATTTTAACAATATCTGTGTATTTTAACAGTTATTTATGAGTTGCTCTGAAGGGTGGCGAGACGAAGTTCGCAGGGTCGGCTAGTACATACATAAGAGTAACAGGTAAAACAGTAAAAAAAACTAACTAAAAATAACAAATTTATAGATAATCGGAGTAAAAACACAAACAAAATTGTTTTAGTAGTGTGTTGAGTCTGCTACAAAAATTTACACACCCCGTTTGGGAGTGATTTACACAAATCAGCCGAAAAGTTAAGTCAAATTGATCTTCAAGCTAATTCGATGGCTTGGGTAAGTTTGGGTACATTTGAATATTGTTGTCTTGACTCATATATTTGACGTCCATCCACAATCTTCAAACATTTTCCATGACATTAATATCCGGATAATAGGGCGACTAGCTTAAAAGCTTCACATTTTGGCTCTTTTTAAAGTATCCGGGCTGTGTGTATTGGTGAATTATCATGATTATTATCCACGGCATAGAGATATATCCAAAAAGGGTGTGAAAATATGGAATGACCATTCTCGATACACCATTGTAAGACAGCGGCATTTAGTGTGGTTGACATACATTGTGGTTCGCAGATTCCATAATAGGAAATGGCTGCAACCTCCAACTTTGCTATGAAATAGATAAATAATGTGTTTTTTTTTCGGAGGTCATGTAAATAGTAGCTTTAGCCATAGCCCAAATAACATTTTTTTAAATCGGAGATGACCACACGTTGCCAATCCGAGGTCCTGGTCACATGTGCGCAACGAAAGGTGAGGCGTTGTTCTTTTCGAACCAGGTTTTGATTTTGAGCCTTTAAAGATGTTTAGCTTTAGAACTAACACGTCTCATAGTTGTAAAACTTGCCTTCATACCACATTTTTCCCTGATTTTTGCCAAAGAGTCGTGAGAATTTTAAGCTTACATGTGAGTCGCCTTTCCACATTAGTTAGGACGCTGTGTGTCCAGCCTTTTATGTTCTTTTCCAACTTTAAACTGTCAACGAAAAAGTTCGAAAAACGAAAAATATAAGTGCGCTTGTCAAAGATAACCATCAAACTTGTTCAATTCAAGTGATAAACAAGTTTTGCTTTAATTTCAACTCAGTTTATAGGTGGGGAGCCCCTATACAAGAAATTTCCGTCATCGCGCGGACTAAAATATTTAGTAAGAAATAAAAGAAAAACCCAATAGGTATAAGATTCGCTTGGTCGACGTGCATTTATTTAGCCGGAAGTATTTTTAATAATTTTTAGGTTATCAATTTCTAAGGCGATTTTCCCCATCAGCGCGCAGCGCGGACTTTAACCTACCATATGTTGCGATCGTTGCTGAAATTAAAAATAAGATTCAGTATTTTGGCAAGAAAAAGTAATAAAAATACTATGCTGAAAAATTCGCTTACCTTTGTTCCTGGTCGGCAGCCCTGTGTTCCACGAAAGGTAGTGAATCTGCCAAGAAATCAAATTGATTAAATATTCTCACAATTAACACAATCTTGACATTATTTTTTATTCCTATCTACATTACTAACTTTACTGGACAAAACAACACAAAAAGTAGACACAGAAAACATTTATTTATGACAAAATAACAAAAACATGAAAGACAAAAATACTTACATTGACGATGTCGGCCATCATGGATTTGGGTTTGTTTGTTTTTGTTGATTGAGTGTGAGTGTGATTGGGATAATTTGTAAGTTCTTTTTATGAATTAAGGTAGTTGTAGTTTTTTTTGTGGTATGCATGTGGAATGTAGAGAGTGTGGAATGAAAGTGGATGGTGTTTAGGTGCAT
Organism: Sphaerophoria taeniata; assembly: GCA_943590905.1. Taxonomy (NCBI): domain Eukaryota; kingdom Metazoa; phylum Arthropoda; class Insecta; order Diptera; family Syrphidae; genus Sphaerophoria; species Sphaerophoria taeniata. Next base: position 241,038,910 of record OX016540.1, read on the forward strand.
CCAAATGTGCTAAGCCGACAGATGGCGACTCATAAAAGTTAGGATAGGATAATATGTTGGATTGTTGCAATATTTTGAATTTTCGAAGCAGGGGTTGCCTATGTTTCGGGGTTTTGGGTTCAGTGCAAGTTTTTAATGACGTATGTATGGAGGGGGAGTTAAAGTTTTTATGTGTTTTTGTGGTATAGCTTAAGTTTCCGTAATAGTAAAAGAGATTGGAAAGGTTGGGGAAGAAACTTTAAGCTTCGGATCCCTTCGGGCTGGTTGGTAAAAATTTCAAGCGACGCGACGAGTTCTCTTGAAATCATAAAATGTGTTGTTAGTCTCAAAGTGCGGTGCAAATAGTCTTAAATGACGACTTTTTTTTCAAATTGTTTTCCTTTTGTGGCCTGACCTAATATAACTGGGTGAGTGATTTTTCTTGTTTTTATTAGTATGTAGGGAATTTAGGGAATTAAGTTGTGAATAAAAAAGTGTTTCATTTACCCTAGCTACCCAACGAAAATTAAGCCAAGGGCCAAAAACTGCCTACGAATAAGCAAGCATCAATCTAGTGATCAAAGAGGTAAGAAGCCTCAACTTTGATATATATATAACGTTAGGTGTTAAAAAAGGGCCTTTCTAGATTCAAAGTGCTAACTATTTGGCGGTCAACCAAAGGTCGTGGCCGCCAATTCTTGTTGTTTGTGGAAAAAATTGTGACCGTTTAGCCGATAAGGCCAACAACAAAAACAGAGGCCAATAATAAGCACAAAAAGCCCAATATAAATAAGCCAAACGGTCAATAACGGCCAAGTGCATAAACACCGAAATTGCATCGAAAGTGGTTAGGGTGACCATACCAAACTTTTTTTTGGCAAAAGAAAATTTTTTTGATCTCGAGTTTTTGTAAAGTCCTTCGAGTTCCGGACTGGAGCCGAACCAAAAACAACAGCAATAATCACAAAAGCAACAACAACAACAACAACAACAACAACAACAACAGCAACAACAAGAAGATAACCCTTTTTTGGCGTGTCATTTTTTTTAAATTTTTATTGTGCATGCATATTTTTAAATTTAAGTTTCCTTTTTTATATATATTTCGGTAATTCTTTTATCAAATTTTAATCAGTTTTTGTGTACACATATATTTTCATTCTGTACGTCATTTTTGTTGTACCATTGGGGAGTGGGCGTCATCTAGTCGTTTCCGAATCGCGGGCCCTTCATTGGTGGGGATATCGGGTGTGGAATCTGCATTTACTTACCATCCGTTTTGTTTTGAAGTAGTTTTTTTTTTGTGCGCCGAAAATTGAGGGCGGTTAAAAATTCATATTGGGAATTCGGAACGTGGCGTTGTCTCCATATTCCTGGGAAAATCAAAATTTTTGTGAATTTTTTTTCATTTATTGATTTTTACAAAAAAAAAAACATAAAAAAAACCAAACCAAAATATTACGAAGTATACAAAAGTAAACAAAACATTTAAAAACATAAAAATCATCAAAAAAAATATAAAAATACAAAACACAAAAGAAAATTTAAAATTACAAAAATACAAAAAAATTTAAAAACATAAAAATACAAAAAAAAAATCTTTTACATTTAGTATAATAATTTTAAGATTAAGTCTCATTTTTAATTTGATTAGGTTTTAACGATTTTCATTACGATCGATTACTTATTTTTTTTTGTTTTGTTCATTCAATTTTTCTGTTATTTATTATTTATTACTTTGTGTTATTTATTAATTTTTGCTTTTTTGGGTTATTTAGTTATTTACTCATTTTTTGTAAATTTATTTATTAATTCATTTTAGTTTGTTCAATAATTTATTTATTCATTTCATTATTTAATAATTCAAATTTTGGTTTGTGTAAAATTCTTTTTTTTTGTGATAAATAATAAAAATCCATAAATGTTCTGCCACGTCATCGACGCTTTCAATTTTGTTTGATGAATTTAGCTGAGGGCCACAAGATGGCGTGTTAGGCTCTACTTTCAGGGGATGATGAGCGGAGGATGAAGTCTTAGAAGACCAGAGGCACCGGAGACAGCCACGGTTTCGTTTTGTGTTGTCTTTTTCTGGCACGATATATGTTTTTGTGTGCCGGTTCCTGTCCGTCTAGTACCAAGATCCCCTTCAATTCCGACGAGCTAAGCCGCGTGTCGCGAGCGTGCCATGGTACTAGGCGGATGGCTGGGTTTATTCCCCGATGACCTTTATGTCATCAGGAACCGAGCCGGCAACACATAATTTAACTAACTAATTTACACAACTTGTATCAAAACTTAAATGACTTTGAATTCATTCATATTTACAATGCCCCGGACATTGACTCGAAATTTTCGAACCTTACGTTAATAACCAATGAACTTTTTGAAAACTATGTTCCCACTGTATCAAAAGTCATAAAGCCTCAATGTTGTCCTTGGTTCTCAGCCCAAATTAAAACACAAATTCAAGAAAGAGAACGCTTTTTCGGAGCATATAAACGCCGCCGTCCTATAGAATTTAACAAGTCGCAAAATGTTTTTGCTCGGAACAATGTAACATCACTTATTCGCAATACAAAACGGTCATATTTTTTGAAGCGCCTTGATACCAAACTAAGTTCAAAGACTCTTTGGAAGAACCTTAAAAAATGTTGGAGTAATAAACAACGAAATTGCTAAATGTCCCTTTAATCCAGCATGGGTTCAGTACTTGTTCCGAACTTGTCCGAGTCATTCTTATTTGACTTAGGAGAGTTTTCTAATTACAACCGTTTTGATTTTAGATGTGTTAGTGCTTTGGAAGTTGAATTGGCAGTTCACTCAGTTAAATATAATGCCACCGGACTTGATGATATGTCGCCTAAGTTTATTAAGCTAATACTACCAATTCTTCTCCCTTATTTAGTACATATCTTCAACTTCTGTATTTACAGCGAAAAATTCCCTGAAAAGTGGAAATCCGCCAAAATTGTTCCGATTCCCAAAAAACAAAATCCCTCATCTCCGTCGGAGTTCAGATCCATTACTCTCTTAACATTTCTTTCAAAAACGGTAGAAAAGATCTTGGCTCAACAGATACAAGAAAATCTAGAAAGGTTTAATAAGATTTCAAATGGCAGTCAGGTTTTAGGAAAAAACATAGCTGCGAATCAGCTGTTTTGAAGGTAACCTCAGACTTAAGGAAATCGGCTGATCGTGATGAAACAAGTGTAATGGTGATGCTCGGTTTCTCAAAAGCATTTGATTGTATTATCACATTGTTTTGCCAAAGCTTAAAAGTAGTTTCGATTTCTCTCTATCTGCCCTTGAACTAACGTACAGTTACTTAAAAAACCGATAAATCTGCATTAAAACCGAACTAGGAATCTCAAGCCCTTATGTTATTAATACTGGTGTTACCCAAGGATCCGTCTTAGGACCACTCCTTTTTTGCATTTTCATTAATGATCTCCCAGATTTCGTTGTTAATTGCAACTATCAAACATTCATGGCTGGGCTCAGCTGAATAAAATCAAATTAAATCCTTCGAAGTCATTTGGCATGGTGTGTTCAAGTAGAGACATTGCATTAAATTGATCTTCCACTTCTTTATCTGAATGGATATACGTTACCCTATGTTGATAAAGTAAACTATCTCGGCTTCTTCATCAATAGTAAGTTACCCTATGTTGATAAAGTAAACTATCTCAGCTTCTTCATCAATAGTAAGTTATCGTGTTGTGATGCCACGTCTGACACAATAAGAAAGATCTACGGTGGACTGCGCAGTCTAAATGCATCTTCGAGTTTACTTTCTTCGGATCTGAAGTTAAAATTTGTTAAATCTTTACTGTTGCCGTTCTTGTCATACAATTGTATTGTCTACCTTTCTCTAGATTCTGAATGTAAGCGGAAAATAAATGTAGCTTTTAATGACTGCACACGATTCATACATGGTCTGCCAAGATGTGTTAGTATTTCGCAATTTAAGACGATGTTTTAGGCATGACCCTGGATAGATATTATGAGTTTAGATCGCTTCTGAAATTACATGACATAATTCATGACAACTGTCCCGAGTATTTTAGGGAATATTTATGTTTTTACAGTCATCAAGGGGTCTTAAGATATTATTGCCGAGGTTTACACATACCATTGGAGAGCGATCTTATTTTGTCAAAGCAATTAGGTTGTGGAATAATCTCCCACACCAATTGCAGAGAAATACTTCATCACAGGGATTTCCAGGGGAACTAATGAAACACATGTCGGGCTGAAATTTATGGAAATATGACTCTTTAATAAAGGGTTTTCCAATAAGAGGTGTTATTTTGATATTCAAAGAAAAATGGAATTTGTTGAGATAAATGATTGGATGTTTATTTCATTATAAAGAGGAAGGTATGCCGTTAATAATGGAACACAACATCAGCCATATGGCCGCCACGACCACGCTTACAGGACCATATCCTTTTCATGAAATTTTCCATAACCAAATCGCAAGGTGTCTCTCTATGTCCTCGATAGCCTCACGAATTCCATCTTTGAGGTCTTGAATCGACGCTGGGCTGTTGGCGTAGACCTTATCTTTCAAGTGGCCCCAAAGGAAGAAGTCGCAAGGTGTTAAATCACAAGATCTCGGTGGCCAATTGTGATCAGCTCTTCGAGAGATAACACGGTCCGGAAGCTTTTCCCGTAAAAGATCGATGGTTTCATTGCTTGTGTGGCACGTAGCGCCGTCTTGTTGAAAGTAAATTTTAATTTCAATGCGTTGTTGAAGCGTATATTGTTCCATTTTTATTAATGGCGTAGTTTCTACTTGTCAAATGCCAAAAAATGACAGCTTCAAAAGTGACAGCTTCAAAAGTGACAGCTACCGAAATAGCGGGCTATTCAAAATAACACCTCTTATTGGAAAACCCTTTATATAATACGAGGGGCAATTAAAAAATAAGGTTTCCACATTTTTTTCAGGTGTAAGGCATTTTTTATTGCAATAAATATGTATACCGTCTGAAAGCTTGTATTTCAAACTATTTTTCTACATAGTCGCCAGATCTTTCAACGCATTTTTTCATACGAGTTATCCACTTCTGAAAACCCGCTTCGAAGAACTCCGCCGCTAGGCCGCCGATGTACTTGGTGACCGCTTCCTTCACCTCTTCATCTGTACTGAAGCGTTGTCCACCCAAGTGTTGCTTCAATTTCGGGAAAAGTGGAAGTCACTGGGAGCAAGATCAGAGCTGTAGGGGGCATGATCAAGCGATGGCCTCCCGCTCCTTTGCCAGTCGTGAACATCTGTGCGTCCTTCGGAGAACTCCCTGCACCATTTGCGGACGTGCTGGACGCTAATGCAAGCTTTGCCATAAACTTCTTCCAACTGTCTATGAATTTCAATAGGTGTAAGCTTCTTCGCGTTTAAAAATCGAATCACTGAACGGATTTCACACCTGGCGGTGACGGCGATTGCGGGCTCCATCGCGGATGGCTGTTAGACTGGCACTAAGCTTCGCAGTGATCTTCCAGGTAGTTGGAATGGAGTGGGGGGGATCAACAATGAAGGCGGTGTTGCCGGATTTTTCCTAGTAATCTCGCGCGGCGAGTGTACAGCGTTGGGAACCTTATTTTTTACTTGCCCCTCGTACATTATTCATAGTTATTTTCTTTAATAATAAAATTCAACTTGTTGATTTGTAATAATTATTTTTAATAATTCTATTTGTATTATTAAGGTCATCTATTAGTTAAAAGAAACTGGATATTGTTTAATATTAATACTATTTATGAGATTTTTCACGAAGTATATTGTCAATTTTATAAGACCAAATAAAATGAAAATGAAATGAAATAATTCGGTGCGAAATATCATATTTTTTGAGAAAAAGTCCGGCCGACGCGACCAAAAGGAAATTTCTTGTATAGGGGCTCCTGGGCTATTAACATAAAGTGGAAAAAAACACATTCGCTGTCGCATAATAAGCAATTGCAAATAGAGTGTATAGATAGGGTGTCATATTTAAGGGACGAAGAGTGTATGAAAAACAAGCTGCCTGTATGCTTTTTCAAACAATTTCGATGTAAAAAAAAACACAAGACATTTTTTTGAACTCATTAAAAATGTTTATTAAATCGTTTATTTCACTTAACATTTAACACAATTTACTGCCATTAATTTAATTTAATTTTTCTTAAATATGAATTTCATTGAATAAATTTATTTACTTTTGTTTTTTGATTTAATGTTCTCAATTTTCTTGTACAAATATTTTGAAGACATTTTGGAAATTAAAACAACATAAATATGATCGTCAGAAAAGTAGAGAAAAAAAAACATTTTCAATGTTTTTCCATAACATTTAAAGTTAAGTTTATTTTTGTTTGCTTTTTATATTTCCAAAGCAATCGTCTAAAAAATATGTAAATATGTATATATATATATAAAACACAACAATATAATAATTATTTAAGAACCTTAAATAACCCTTATATTTTATTAGTTTTTTTTAAATAGTTTTGTAAGGTATACGTTTAATTTGATTGATTTTTGAAAAATACAAATTGCAAAAAATCCATTTATATTTTAGGAAAATATTTATATTTTAATAGTAGTGTTATGTATTTTGTTTTGATTGAATGATATAATGCACAGTTGGTTGTTTTATTATTTATTATAACTAATATTACAAAATATAGATGTATTTTACAACAATGAATTGCACATAAGATGAAAATATGAAAACATAATTTTTTTTATATTTAAACTTAAAAAAAAACTACTTTTATTAAATTCATAAATATTATCCAAAAAATAATAATTCAAATATTACTTTATTTTATTTTTCTTAAAACAAAAAAAAAATACTATTAACAATAATTATGACATCTAAATAATTCAATAATATTTAAATGTTTAAATGTATTCTTAAGGCACATTTGGACAATATTTCAATTTAGTATTTATTGTTATAAGAAACAATATTTATGTAATTTTTGTTGATGAATAAAATGAAAGCATGTAAGCTAAAAAAAATTGATTTTCTGTAGAATAAATGTAATTTATACAATGATATTTTTAGTATGAAATAAATCGATGATTATGTGTCAGTTTGGAAGAATCGGAAGAAATTGATCGAATTGTCAAATGTCAAATGATAAAAAACACTGCTGCGTTAACATTTTTTCATTTATTCGCAGATTTTTCAGCGTCTAAGTGAAATTTGCTGTTTTAGAATGAGCACAGTCAAAATTAAACTCATATGACATGGACATTGAATTAGGACTTCATATTTTCAAATTTAAATCACTTACTTGTACTGTAAATAAACAATAGGTGTGTTTTTTTTGGCAAAGCTATCCGTATCCGCAGTAGTAGATTACATGTATTACAAATACAACACGATACTGCCGATAAAAGTAGAAGTAGAATCATATTGCGGATAGAATTTTGACGTTTTTCGACTCTCGAATAAAGTTTTTGGTTGTTTGGCTTATGATAGTTTGTACAATTGATAACTACCATGTATTTCGAAGGATGTGTTCATAAATTACGATCACACCTTTGTTGTTTGTAGTTTTCCATTTTTCAACGAGAGCGTACTCTTTTTCAAATTATATACAGCCAAACAGTCAATTCCGTTGCACCAGGAATTGAATCTCTTAATTAATATATTTAGAAAAATGTAATAATCGTCTTTAAAATGATACCATTTGCTTATAGGCTCGTTTTTGTAGCAGCGACCAACTTCTAAATACAAAAATATAACAACTGCGGATGCGTTTTTTTTTGTAAATTCTACTGCACTGCGGATAGATTTGCCAAAAAAACACACCTAATGTTTGGTAACATGCCAAGGTTTCAATAGAAGTCGTGTTTTTTCAGTACTCAGCAGCCAGCTCAGTAATCAAGTACGAATCTAACTCACTTTATCTTTCAAATTGTATGGCAATTGTTACATAAAACGTCGCAAAATGGACCTGAGGGTTGCGTCTCGGATTAAAAACAAAATAGCAAATACTTCAACCTAAGTGAGTTCATAACTCAGATCATTAGATTCGAGTAACAAAATAATTCTTCTTAACGCCATCAGCGCTGTCTTCATTTCAATAATCGAAAGTTCTATCGCTGCAACAACTGTCATTTTTTACCGGCATTTTTAACGACTGCAATCCAAATTGTTGTTGTTTGCCAAGGGAAATTTTGTTGCGCTGGCTACTGAGTAGTGAAAAAAACACGGAAAGAATAAAGAAATAGACATTTTCGGTCTTAACGATCATTCAGAGCTTGCAACTTATTTAAGCACTAAATACAAATTATGAAGTCTACTGATTAGCCCAGTTTTGACATTTATCAGATGCAGACAAGAAACGTTAACGACGTGAAAAAAGACATTTTTGTGAAGAGAAATATACAACTATGAATAATGCTCCACCAGATATGTTATAATTTCATTTTCAAAGTTCATCTGTCAGAAACGATATGTTTGTAAAATAACCGAAGGGGAACTGTCATCTGTCAGAAATAAAGTGAGAAAGTGTAGTGAAAGAGTTTTTTACTGAATATTATGAAGTCTACTAATTTACTCAGTTTTGACATCTGTCAGTTGCAGACGAGAAACATTATTCTAATGACATAAAATAACACATTTTTGTGCGGAGGGAAATAGAACTATGAACCATGCTTCACCAGATGTCAGAAACGACATGTTTGTAAAATAACCGAAGGGGAACTGTCATCTGTCAGAAATAAATTGAGATAGTGTAGGCGAGGATTCGCAAACGTCAGAACATAACAACTCCTATCAACCAATCATTTTCAACACATAAACATAAATTTGTTTAAATAACTGCCTTTTTGTATATTTATAAGTTTTAAATAAATATGTATTTTACATAAAAAACTGTATAACAACTAAATATGGCGGTTGTTTGTATCAAATTTAGTGTTTAGAACTACATAATCAAGCAAACTTTAGTTGATTTATCAAACGAATAAGATTACAACAAAAATTCAAATTTTAACTAACTAGAGAATATATATATTTTTTTTATAATAAACATTATAATTTATATAACATGATTTCACAACTTAATATTATATTAGCTTCAAATGTTATAAGAAAATTGTTTAACACTTAATTTTTTTTCGAATTTGTTATAATTTAAATTTATCTAAGAGATTAAAATTTTTATTAATCTTATTTTTATACTTACATTTTTAATGCAAACAAAAAACTTGAAGATTCTTTCAACTTATCCTGCGTTCCAAAAATGTTTTTAAAAATATGTAGAGTACATTCGTCGGGCGATGGAGATTTTTCTATAAATTGCTTTTGATGAGATTTGAATTTGTCGAAGAGAGATCCACTTCTTAATTTATTGCTCTTCCACTGATGAACTTAAGACTTTGTTTTTGTTTGTGTTAAAATAGGGCAAAGGTTAGGGGAACAAAAGAACATGGTGTAACACAAAACAGTGATTGAAAAATGATGGAAGATGGACGATGGATTGTCAATTTTTCAAAACAGGAATTGTATGATTTGTGCAGAGAAGTTGGGTGGGAAAAAATGTACTTTCCAGTTATTTATGAGTTAGTTAATAGATTTTTAATTTGTTTGTTGTTGTTGCTTTTTTTCACATAACAGTTTTCAATCGCTTCAAATAAACGTTCAGGGTTAGATCATCTACCATGGTACCACGTTGGTTAGCATGTAAAAAAATATAGAAGAAAAATAGATATAAACAAATATGTTAATGTTAGTAATATTAATAAATTATATTAATGTCTAGGTTTATTTATTTTTAAATGAAATGCAGGCATGAGTTCTTATTTTACTGATTTTTCTATGGGCAGTATGCCACCATCTAACGTAAGTTCGTAAATATCATGTGAAAATATTGTCCCTGTATAGTAGGTTCAAGTTCAATTTAAAAGTAGGTAGGTAGAGTAAAACATAATGCAATGTTTGTCACAGTAATAATTCAAGAGCTGTGAGCAAGATTTACTTATGAAGGAGGAATACATCATTTTTAGGGTAAACGTTCCACTTTTTGTTTTTTTTTCGGAATAAGTATGAAGTTGTTAGATAAACATTATTCCAATTCATGACATTGACATTGACATTGACATTTCACAGTACTTCGCACATGAATGTAACGAACTACAGACACATAGCAGCACTGGCGACAGATAACAGAAACCTACGTAGCTCAAAGGAGGAGACTTAGATTTGTATTGTCTCATGTTATCGCACAGGTGGCCTCAGATAAGCTGGCGATTTTTGTACTAAAAGAATGCTGCCGAAGCTGAGGCTTGAACCCGTAGAGTTCGGCTTAGCAATCAACTACTCTATCCTCTGAGCCATGGCTACCTGCTATTCCAATTCATATTACTCGAACAGTTAGTTCCGTTAGTAAAACTATTCCGAATTTAAAACAAATTTACTGAGTAGTCTGAAATTGATGACAATACAATCAAACTCTACCCTATACCTAATAGTAAAAAGCGTGTATGATCGATTTAGCGAACTAATAACAGGGTAACCATAGTAGTATTTTTTTTTTATTTTTATTATTATATAAAATTCTGAGCTTTTGTTTTGAGTTCGCTAGCTGTCGATCTCAAGTTCGAAGAGGAACTGTAACAATCAGTTTAAAAAACGCCTCAAATCCACGTTGTTGCGTTTAGAAAGGAGATCAAATCTTTGATCATCAGTTCGGAAAGCTCATTTAGGTCATTGAAGAAGGACTTTCCCAATGATTTGGCTCTCGTTTTGTCTAGCGCAGGACAATAACACAAGAAGTGAAGAACAGTTTCCCAGCTTAGATGCGTGTTCCCCAACAGACCAGTGTCCGGTGCATGTTGCAACTACCCTGGCTATGTCTTGCCTGGGTCTGCAAATAAGGTTATTAGTACGGTATTTATGGTAGGTGGGCCATATGTTTCTAGATATGATACAGTTGGTAAGGTTACTCCACCTGTGGTTTGATTCAGCGAGAAAAATTGAGAAGATCTTGCCCTTCATAGCACTCTTTCCGCGAGTGAACTATGAAGGGAGTCAACCCAGGTTATCATGGGACAAGCTATCATGAGACATCATACGACAACTTATCATGAGCAACCTATCATGACGCAACTGATCATGATCATACGGTTTGATTCGAACAAATTCATTCTTAGTTCATTCTATTTGACTCCTCCTTTTTTGGATGGATTTCTATTTGGTGGTTGTTTTTCTTTATTTTTTTTTATTTTTGAGGTTTAGTTTTTTTTAGACGGAATTTTGCGTTGATTGATATGTGTTTGGTTTTTTGCAATTTTTGTGTGTGTTTTTTATGAAGGGAATGAGAAGTAGGTAGGGACATAGTTTTTTTTTATCTTCTATATAGGATGTGAATATGTACCTTACGGCTTTTTTATGAATTTAGGGTGTGTGGTCTAGGTGATTTTCGTGGGAAGGAAAGACGTATGGTGTATTAAGTATAACTATATAGAGCGAGGGAGAAAAAAATGTGTCAAGATCTTTATTCTTGCTTTTTTTTGCATGAACAAAATGAGAGGTAACATAATGTATATAAGTAGGGATATACTGATTTTTTTGCATTGTTTTCCTTCCTATGTGGGTTATTGCAAATATTTTTTATGATTTTGGGGTGTGTGGTTTAGAAAAAAATCATTCGAGACTTATGGTGTGGTGTCTATTGTGTATACTATATAGAGCGAGGGAGAGAAAAATGTGCCAAGATCTTTATTCTTGCTTTTTTTTTGCATGCAGAAAATTATATGGGTACATAAAACATTATATAGAAAGGGATATACCTACCTACCTGTTGTTGATTGGATTATTGCAATTATTTTTTTTATGGATATGGGGTGTGTTTGTTTATGGTTTAAGTTTTTTTTTTAATTCGGTGACGTATGGTGGCAAGTGTGTGGGTATATTAGGATAATGAGAAGAGAGGCAGAGAGGGAAAGATAGGTACCTATGTGCAAAGATTTTGATTCAATTGGTTTGGTTGATTGTAGGTAGGTAGGTACATAGCATAGGTAGGTAATTCTTTTCTGTCAACGCGAAAGGGATTTTGTGATTTGATTTTTTTATGCTGAACAGAATGAGATGTAGCATGAAGGTACCTAGGTAGGTGTGTAGGTACTTATATAGTTAATGCTCTTGTTTAATGATTCAATTGATAAATAAATTGATAAAAGTTCAAATTAAATATTAAAAAATGAATCATTTTATAAAAGTTTTAGTGAATCGAAACCTGTGACAGTTTAGGCAGAGGAAAAAGTACAGAATAAGAGTTTATGTTCAACATAAATTATTAAAGTTACCATTCAGCAAATGACTCTTAATCGTTAAGATTGATGATAGGTAGTTGGCATCCGTAATAGGGTTACGGTTGTTTGGTAGGTACCTATACTAGTTTTTTAATTGGTTGATGAGAGAGAGGAATAAAAAACTATCGTAGATAGATAGGTACCTACTGTTAAGACTAAGAATAGGCACCAATCGGCAAAAATATTTTTAATGGTTTAACCCTTTCGAACCCAAGCTATGAAAATCAATATTAAAAAATGTTTTTTCGGTATTATCGGGTCAATAACATCACAACTACGAGATATGAATAGCAAAAAGTTATTTTCCAAAATAATAAATAGCAAAACTAATGCGTTATTCTCATGTTACATGTAAGTAACATGCACTGCCTATGACCACCAAAAAACGGTGGAGAACTGAGAAAATAACTTTTTATGAATCTATAATGTATTCTTCTCAGCAAAAAAGTAAAACACTTTCTGCATTAACATTTTACCAAAAAATTGGACCACCCTAATGTAGGTAGTTATCTACCTACCTTACAAAATATAGAAGGTGCAGGTAAAATAGTATCTATAAAAAATCAAATAAAAAAAAATTGTTACACTCTTGAAACTTGCCAAAAAGTTTGCTTTTGGGATAAGAACCAAGGATAAAAAAGTCTATAACAAAACTAACACTAACAAAATTCTAACAAAATTTATAAATAACCTACCTAAAACTAAAAGTGGACCCGGTGGTTCGTCACTCCCACCGTATTTAACGACTCCAAACCACTGGATAATTTAAAATTCTAACAAAACTAACAAAACTAACAAAATTTAAAATTCTAACAAAACTAACACTAACAAAATTCTAACAAAATTTATAATAAACCTACCTAAAACTAAAAGTGGACCCGGTGGTTCGTCACTCCCACCGTATTTAACGACTCCAAACCACTAGATAATTTAAAATTCTAACAAAACTAACAAAACTAACAAAATTTAAAATTCTAACAAAACTAACACTAACTAACTAACTAACACTAGTTTTGTTAGTTTTGTTAGAATTTTAAATTATCTAGTGGTTTGGAGTCGTTAAATACGGTGGGAGTGACGAACCACCGGGTCCACTTTTAGTTTTAGGTAGGTTATTTATAAATTTTGTTAGAATTTTGTTAGTGTTAGTTTTGTTATAGACTTTTTATTTATAGACTTTTTTATCCTTGGTTCTTATCCCAAAAGCAAACTTTTTGGCAAGTTTCAAGAGTGTAACAATTTTTTTTTATTTGATTTTTTATAGATACTATTTTACCTGCACCTTCTATATTTTGTAAGGTAGGTAGATAACTACCTACATTAGGGTGGTCCAATTTTTTGGTAAAATGTTAATGCAGAAAGTGTTTTACTTTTTTGCTGAGAAGAATACATTATAGATTCATAAAAAGTTATTTTCTCAGTTCTCCACCGTTTTTTGGTGGTCATAGGCAGTGCATGTTACTTACATGTAACATGAGAATAACGCATTAGTTTTGCTATTTATTATTTTGGAAAATAACTTTTTGCTATTCATATCTCGTAGTTGTGATGTTTTTGACCCGATAATACCGAAAAAACATTTTTTAATATTGATTTTCATAGCTTGGGTTCGAAAGGGTTAAACCATTAAAAATATTTTTGCCGATTGGTGCCTATTCTTAGTCTTAACAGTAGGTACCTATCTATCTACGATAGTTTTTTATTCCTCTCTCTCATCAACCAATTAAAAAACTAGTATAGGTACCTACCAAACAACCGTAACCCTATTACGGATGCCAACTACCTATCATCAATCTTAACGATTAAGAGTCATTTGCTGAATGGTAACTTTAATAATTTATGTTGAACATAAACTCTTATTCTGTACTTTTTCCTCTGCCTAAACTGTCACAGGTTTCGATTCACTAAAACTTTTATAAAATGATTCATTTTTTAATATTTAATTTGAACTTTTATCAATTTATTTATCAATTGAATCATTAAACAAGAGCATTAACTATATAAGTACCTACACACCTACCTAGGTACCTTCATGCTACATCTCATTCTGTTCAGCATAAAAAAATCAAATCACAAAATCCCTTTCGCGTTGACAGAAAAGAATTACCTACCTATGCTATGTACCTACCTACCTACAATCAACCAAACCAATTGAATCAAAATCTTTGCACATAGGTACCTATCTTTCCCTCTCTGCCTCTCTTCTCATTATCCTAATATACCCACACACTTGCCACCATACGTCACCGAATTAAAAAAAAAACTTAAACCATAAACAAACACACCCCATATCCATAAAAAAAATAATTGCAATAATCCAATCAACAACAGGTAGGTAGGTATATCCCTTTCTATATAATGTTTTATGTACCCATATAATTTTCTGCATGCAAAAAAAAACAAGAATAAAGATCTTGGCACATTTTTCTCTCCCTCGCTCTATATAGTATACACAATAGACACCACACCATACGTCTCGAATGATTTTTTTCTAAACCACACACCCCAAAATCATAAAAAATATTTGCAATAACCCACATAGGAAGGAAAACAATGCAAAAAAATCAGTATATCCCTACTTATATACATTATGTTACCTCTCATTTTGTTCATGCAAAAAAAAGCAAGAATAAAGATCTTGACACATTTTTTTCTCCCTCGCTCTATATAGTTATACTTAATACACCATACGTCTTTCCTTCCCACGAAAACCACCTAGACCACACACCCTAAATTCATAAAAAAGCCGTAAGGTACATATTCACATCCTATATAGAAGATAAAAAAAAACTATGTCCCTACCTACTTCTCATTCCCTTCATAAAAAAACACACAAAAAAATTGCAAAAAACCAAACACATATCAATCAACGCAAAATTCCGTCTAAAAAAAACTAAACCTCAAAAATAAAAAAAAAGAATAAAGAAAAACAACCACCAACAAGAGTCTTTTCTTGAAAGTCACCTCCTCTTTTTTTAGAATGAACTCAAAATGAATATTTTGTTGCAATCGAACCTTATGATCAGTTGTCTCATGATAAGTTGCGTGCGATATGTTGTCCCATGATAACTTCTGCCATGATCACTTACACCCAACCCCTATGAAGGGCTGATCCTTGCCTTTCCAGCCCGTCAGCCCGTTTATTGCCCTCAAAGCCACTGTGACCCGGAACCCAGACAAGAGTGACCTTGAGTCCAATGTTCATGCCCGCGAGCTCACCTCGGCATTGTTGAACTAATTTGGAGGATGATGTGGATGAGCCAATCGCTTGAATAGCCGCCTGGCTGTCCGAAAAGATAGCTGTATTGCGGTTTTATTTGGATCTAACTTTAGTAATTTGCATGCTTCCTTAATCACGATTAGTTCAACCCCAACCCTACACTACATCTTTGATCCGTCAGTGAAAATATTTGTGTCGAAGCCTCTCGTCACTTAGTCATCATCCCACTCTTATCGGGACTTGAAAATCCGCACTGAGGTCCACAGAAGGAGTGCAGTAGTCGGTTTTTGTCGAAAAGATGTCCACTGGGATGAGATTAGTAATATTACTATGACCATAGGGTTTAGAATACCAACTATTCGATTCTCTAAGTCTCAACGCGCTGCAAGATACTAAATATTTGATGTGCAAGTCTATTGGTAAGAGGTAAAGAAAAACGTTTAAGGCGTCCGATGGACATGAGCGCAAGGCTCCAGTGGAGCCAATACTAGCTGTTCTCTGAACCTTTTTTAATTTCGTTGTATTGTACGCTTTGCTAAGTGCGGGCTACCAAATAATCGAACCATAGCTTAAGATTGGACGGACTACGGCTGTATACGTCCACAAAATCATCTTCGATTGCAAACCTCACTTTTTGCCAAAGGTTTTACTACAGGCATAGAAAGCTAGCTGCCTGTAGCTTAGTGGTTAGGTGCGTTGGCTGCTAAGCAGAACGTCGTGGGTTCGAGTCCTACTCTTGAGAGTAGTAAGTTACTTAGGCCTTGGCTCTTCAAGAGCTGTCGCGCCACTCTATTTTTATTATTATTATTTTTTTTTTTTTAGTAAAGAGCATCAGTTCAGTTTTGCTTTGCTTGACATCCAAGCCACAGCTTTTAGCCCAGTTGCTAACTTTTAGTAATGCCATCTCCGTAGTCTCACTAATCACGGAAGTGAACTTTCCTGATACCAGTATCACCAAATCATGTGCGTAAGCAACAGCCTTCACGCCACAACTTTCCAGTTTAATAAGAATTTTGTTCATGACTAGAAGTCTCTATTGTATAGGGTCATTCATTCATGTCAAACCTAGCTGTCATCTGAAGTGTCATAAGCATAACAATAGTTGAATGTTGGCATTGGAACAACAGATAATGAACACCGATTCTTCGAACAAAACTTTTTTTTAGCGATGACGCACATTTCTCACTCGGTGGGAATGTAAACAAACAAAATTGCCGTATATAGGGCTCAGAAAACCCACAATGGATCGAAGAGATGCCATTGCATCCAAAAAAAGCGATTGTTCGTGTGCTCTATGGTCGATAAATGTCATAGGTCCGCCGGATGGTTACAGTCAATTCGAAGCGATTTGGTAGAATGATAACCGATTTTTTTCGGCCGGCGATTGAATATCATGACTTCGACGCTATGTGGTTCCAACAAGACGGGGCATCAAGCCACCAATACGATCAATTATGGCTTAATTGCGTGAGAAGTTTCCTGGTTGCGTAAAGTCACTTTTTGGCGACGTCAATTGGCCACCAAGATCACCGTGTTTACGCGAATGTTTCCCGAACTGTAAATCAAAAAAATCGTTTGCTGCAAGAACTCGCGGGCCGCCATTTGAATGATATTTTATTTTACACTTAATGTCAAAGTCCAAGCTTCATAATGAAATACGATTTCCATTGAAAATGTATACTTGTGGGTGTCACAGATTAAGTCAGTCGCTTGTGTATTTTTGTATATTCGTAATTTTGTGTATCAAAGCCAAATAACTGTAGTTCAATAAAATTTAAATGTAAAATTCACTCATGCATACATTTCAGATAAAGTTTTTTGCGAAGTTAATTTATAGTTTTACTTTTAAGTTTTTTTTTCTTTCACAATCAATAACAAATTAATTTACATGTTTAATTGTCACTAGCCGTTAATTGTCGTTATTTCAAATTTGTATTGCATACTTATAGGCAGTCGCACCATTTCGCTAACAAAACATAATAATCAGTGTTGCCACTATTTCAACGAAGACACATAAATAGTTAAATTAGTTTTTAAAAACATAAACGTTTAAATTAAAAATTTATTTTTAAGACAATTAAACACATAAACATTTATTTATGATTAATTTTTTTTTATTTTGAAGATCGGTAGGTGTGCAATTATTTATAAGAAAAAATGGATTATTTTGTTTTGAAACGCTTTGAGATTAGATAAGTTTTTTTTCGATTTCATGTAAATTAAAGTTTTATATTAATTTTATGTATATTTATATATAAAAGATGTCGTTTAGTTAACTTGGCCTTTGGTTAGTTTTTTTTTTAGCAAGATTATTATTTATAAATTATTATTTATGTATATAGAAAAAAATTAAGTAACATTAGGTATTAAGAAAGAAAATTAAACTATTTTTGTTTTTTTACTTATAAATTAAAAATGTTAACAATGAGAATATTGAAAATGGAAAACAAAGAGAGATAACTGCATTGTTATTCATTTATTTCACATTTTGTACATAAAAATTAAATGTTATTTATTATTTTTATTTAAATGTGCAGTTTGTTTTTATTTTAATAACAAGTTGTCGTGTGTTTATTTATATTATGGACAGATTGTTAACAAAGAGTATTTCATGTAACCATGTAATAGTTTATAAATAGTGCGGGATGTTAGGAAATAGGACCAAAATAATGAAGTTTTTTCTTTAAATATTAAAAATAATTAAATTGTATTGTTGAAGGTACAAACAAAACCACGTTTAAGCAATGTATGTAGCAAACATGATTTTATTTATTATTAATTTTCCCACTACCAAAATAATTTTAAATTAATTAAATAATTAAGGAAGAAATGTAGGTATGAATAAATTTATCATTTTGAGTAGTAAATAAATATTAGAATAGGCTAAATCGACAATGTTAATGTTTAAATTAATATTTTGTTAATAAAGATGAATGATATTAATTTTGTTTTATTTAAAATATTGCATTCTTTTTTCTAAAAAGTTTAAAAAAGGGAATATGGAGAGGTAAAAGTATTAAATTTGTTTGTGTTAGATATGAAAAAGACTTCTTTTCTAAGAGAAGATATAACATAAAATTTGAATAAAATAAAAGAACGAATTTATTTTTAAATTTTGATATAACAATCATTTATCTTTATTTATCTATTTATTTCATTCATAACCTAATTCAATTTGATCGATTTTGTCGTGAATATTATATGAAAAAAAATACTATCAAATTTAACCTCTTCTTTAAATGATTTTTAGATAAACGTTTATTTTATTTTACACTTAAACATTTTAAATACAAAAAAATATAGCAAATTTTGTTTATTTGTTTTTTTTTACGAAGAGGAATTTAGATCTTAAGAACTAAAGTGGGTTTGTGGTTGTCGAAGAGTAGAAAAAAATGTTTAAAATGTTTTTATAATCTTATATTGATAAATCTATAAAATATTTAATTTTCTAAAATTTAAAATTCTTATATATAAAAAAAATTACATTCACAAAGGCACAAGTCAACATTAAAACAAAATATTTTATATATTCAAACATAATTATTATCTCGGCTCTCTTCATCTCATAGGTTTTGTCTGTTTCTTATGATTTTTGCCACAAATTATAATTTTTGTTTTTATTTCTAAGTAAAACTATAAATATTTAAAACAATGATTTTCACTTTTTGCGAGTAAATATCAATGAAAAATACTATCTTAAAAATTTAAGTTGAAAAAAATGGTTTAAAATTAAAAAATAACAAACTAACCTGTGGACTGAAAATTTGTAATTTCTTTTTCAAGGATGCAAGGGGTCTCTCAAATTTTGTATTGCTTTTCATTGACTTTCTAACCAAACACTGAGATTCAAATTTTTGATCGTTCTTGAGTAGATTTTGTTTAATTTATTATTTTATATTTTTACTGAAGATTATTATTTAAGCTTTATTTTTGTTAAATGAAATTTTTCATTTACTGAATTTCGATAAAATTTGGTGGCTTATGAGAGACCCCAGCCCTCTGATACGGATGTTCTCTGTTAGAAAAACGTCTGTGTTGTTTAAGTGCTCCTACTTTGAAAAAATACATTTTGTATAAGTTTTTTTGTTTCTTATAAGAAAAAATTATATAAAAAAAATTAAAAGTTTTGTCTATTCCTCGTGTTTGCCTGTTTTTTTCATAAATTATTTTATTCTTTGGAATGAATATTCTTTTCTATTTTAATTTTATAAGTGATTTTATACCAGAAGTTCGAAGAAAGTTTGTTAAGTTTATATCATGCAAATTGTATTTTGTAGTTGATTTAAATTTTTTTACAAGGAAAACAAAAAATTATAACAACAAAAAAAAAACTGCATTTGACTAGCAACTAAAAAAAGAAAACATATTGGACGGAATTCGGTGAGCTTGCATTTATATATTGATTTTTTCTTTTTACTAATTAACAATTAAACTACAACAATTTAAAATATTTATAATAAATTTAATAATTATGATAAACTAAGCACCATTTTGATTCAACCCGAAATCCTGCTGAGCAAGAAAACAAAAAAAAGGTTTATTTCTCTATTTTTTGTTTTATTTAACAAAAAAACAAATAATTATTATATGGTTATTATTTTAAGTGAATATTTTATACTAAGACTGGTATTATTGTTTGGTAAGTATTTTTCATGCTATTTAAGCGGATGGCACTGTGTTAATTTGAGGTGATTTCTAGTTTTTATGTAAATCCAGACGAACATTAATTTTATTTTCAATAGCAAAAGGGGTTCTTGACGATTGATGATCAAAAAGGGGGATTTGAACCAAAATATTATGTTTTGATTATTTGTTCTACTTCACTTTCTAAGTCAAAGCATTTTAAACAAGCATAAATAAACAAACAAACAAACAAACGATTTGGAAGAATACATTGGAGTTTTCATTAAAAAATTATGAAATTTTGACCATAAGACCCGAAATAAAGTTTTAGTCCATTATTTTTCTCATTTCCTACCCTCAACATAATTATGTTCATACATAGGTACGAACTTTACATACATTAATACAATAGGGAGAAAGAGAGGGAGAGAGAGGGAAAGAGAGAGAGGGATAGAGGGAGAGAGAGGGAGAGAGAGAGAGAGAGAGAGAGAAAAAGAGAGAAACAGACAGATGGATACATCGAAAAAAGGCATGCATAACAGAAGCCTATGTGGCAGAGGGGAGGAGACACAGATTTTTACTGTCTCAAACTGTATCGCACGTGGCCTCAGATAAGCTTTTTTTTAGGAAAAGAATGCTACAGTAGCTGGGGCTTGGCAGCCAACTACTTCTATAGAAAATATAACAACAGGTTCTATTTGTAACGGTAGTCATTTTTGATTAGCTCTTTTTATTATTATTCTACTTCTTGTGATGTGAAAACTTTTTATGAGCTTATTATTGCCTTATCTTCCCTGATACCGGTATGTATTATCAAATCATTTGGTGTTCTTATTCTTTTTCTGATATAATCCCTTCGTGTCATACATATTATAACACAATATTATTCAAAAAAACACAGAATAGCGAAGGATTAAGCTTTATTCTATGGAATAACTGGAAAATGCTGACGTTTATTGCTTTAACGAAGGAATATAAAAAAATATGAAATAAACTACTTCTCTTCTAGTTCATTTGATGGCGCGACAATCGATTCCCGTATAATATAGCAAAGACAACAACAGATCAGTAGCCAAGTACCAACAATAAAAGAATTCCCAAAGGGAATTTTTGGTGAACGTCACTTCACTATTTTGGGAACAAATTATTTTTACTAATTAGAAATTTTAACCCATGGATTAACTCTTATTCTATGCGTTGGTTAACCTGTAGAATAAGAGTGGAATAAGCGTTTTTTTTTATTAATATGGCTGTAAAAGTCCAGGGTATTTTTCTTTTTTTTTTTTGTAGATTTATGACTCTGTTTTTCGTTCCATTCCGCAGGGGCTATACTATACTATACTTTCTTGATTTTCCAACATACTTTTTCCACTCCGTGTCCGCTTTCGACATTAATATTTTAATATCATTTGAGGTTATTACTTTCATATCTTTCCTGTTCTAGTGGACACTTTCTGCTTTTTTCTTATCTACCAAATATTGCAACTAGTATTAAGTTATGATATCGATTATTCCTGCTCTATTTTTCTTTAATGTGGACTTATGACACCGCTTTTTCTACTCTATACCTACCCTATACGGATTTATGGCTTTTTACCACCTGATCTGGTCCTAAGATACCGTTATTAACGCTTCATATCTACTTATAAATACTTGTACATTCGCGATCTTTCCTTACGAAGTATGTACAGTGCTGACAAAAACATACCGGATTTTCTCCTTGTTACATGTTTTTTTATATTTTGTGAAAAAAATGCAAGCATTTCAGAACATTTTACTGAAATAACAAATTTGTTACGAAATTTAGTCGTAATCATAATAAATAATGAATGAATGAAAACAAAAAAGTAATTTCAGACAAACTCTATAACATCCTTCAATGACCGCCGGGTATTAGTTATAGCCAACTCGATTCCTTTGATGTCATCAAGGACCATAGGCGCAAAAATTGAGAACGTAGTCAGTTCACGCACTATCCGGAGAAGGCTTGTTTAAAACGAACCGAATTTTTGGGAAATTGCCATTCTCAAGCGTCACTTTCAACAAATTTCAACGTATAGTCTATAATTCTTCAATTCTTCAATTCTTCAAATAATGATTTTTCTATTCTTTTTCAAAACCTACCCTAAGGTCATTCTATGTTTTCTATGTCGCAAGTAAAAAAAAAAAAAACACGTATACGCCCGAGTGTACATTTTCATTGCATCCGTAGTAAAATACGAAATCTTTAAATAAATGTATAAATATTGATCGCGAACTTCACACATTTTTAACTTATAAAGAGTACATTATTATCGTAAAGGTCTCAATCGTTTGTGCTCATTTTGGTCAACTTAATAGATGTATACCAGTCAGGCGCTCAAAAGGTTAACGCTTCAAACCAGAAAACGTACTGCCTACTGTGAAATAACGCGGAGGTTCGGTGATGGTTCGGGGCTGTTCTTCATCTGCAGTTAATTGGATCGCTTCCAGTATAGTGTAATTTTATATCTGTATGCTTTTCTCCGTTTCTCTACTTGTCAAATGATCTTTAAAAATTATCCAGACGTCCAAGTAAATTAAAATAAAATTTTGACAAATAAAACAACATAAATGTACTTGCTTTTACTTAAGCTTTTCATCGAGAGTAAAACTTTCTTGAAATGTTAATAAATTTGAGGGAGCTGAAGTCAATATTTGTAATAATTAAGTATGGCAAGTGTCAAAATTTGTCAGTTTGTTTTCTAAAAGAAATTAAATAATAAAAAAAATAAATAGAGGCCTAAGTGGCTTACTCTGTTCAACAATTCTATGAGTGTGTGTGGAGAATTGAGGGGACCTACAATTTAACGCCGATTCCGAACGGCAATGTTGAGAAGCACTTTTTCATGACAGATTGATACTCTTGAAAGTTTTGTCAGTTCTTCGCAAGAGGCAGTACCCATGAAAGATGAAATAAAAACTTTATGGGCACGAGTAAGACTCGAACTCACGACCGACGTTCTGCTTAGCAGCCAACGCACCTAACCATTAAGATACGGGCAACAATATTGACAGTAAAATCCAGATTGAATCTAGATCGTTTTCTTGATATTTCGTTTACTTTAATTTACTTGATAGTCACACAAACACACCTATTGTTGTTTCCATTCGATATGAATTTTTTTTCCTGACCTGAAAACCTCGAGTGGATGTCTATTTCATATCGACTGATGCTTCAACTTATTCATACGAACTGTTGTTATTATTTTTACATTTTAACTTTGAGAGACAAAAAATATAGGTGAAATGGTTTTGAACAAAAAATGAATACGGAAAACGAAATAACGTGGAATGTTGTTGGAAATACTTCACTATAGCTGTACTTGCAAGTTTTCAAAATATTCACTTAGTGATTTAACTAAATGAAGATATTCCAAACCGAAAATACGAATGTGTACTTCCAAATCTAAACATAAACTAAAAATCACCTCAAGTTTTTTAAGTTTTGAAAATGTAATTTAAAAAAAAACGGTTTTCTGTTATAAAACTAAGCAGTTAATATGTTGTCAGGCTTTTTTTTTAATTTGAAATTCAGACAAGTTAGTTTGTTAAATTTTGTTAAAAAGCGCAACACAAAAACTTTAAAATCTAATAGATTTAAAAAAAAAATACAAAATTGTATAAATAATTCTTAATGATTAACACAAAAACAAAGGTACACAACGATTACAAAATAAATATTTTCCTACAAAATTCTTATAGAAGTTACATAATAATTAAATATAATAATAAAAAGCCCCACACCAAACATAATAATACTAAAAAACAATTTTTTCGCAATAAAACAAAATTGTAAAGCAAATTCAATGAAAAAAGAAAGCAACTTAAAAAGTTTGTAAACTAGAATATACTCATGTCATGAAAATATTTATAAAATAAATATAAGGAGAATATTTTAAGGAAATTAAATAAAAAAAAACAATAATTGTCTACCACTGGATAAAAAATCACTTATAATTTTTGTATGCAAAAAAAAAACTAAATATTTACAGTAAATACAATTCGACTATAAAGCCATATTTTGTTTTTAACAATTTACTTAAATAATTTTTTGAGTATTTTTAAATATTTTATCAAATTCTTAAAATCTTAATGTCGATAAACATAAATAAAAAAAAATACTACACAATTTTAATATGTGTAACGATTTTAATGCTTGTAGCAAAGACTTAAAATTTACTTAAAAAATCATAAGGAATTTATTTTATATAAAATTCATTCCTTTGAACCAATATATACTTTTTTAACCTACAAAAATATGAGTATACTTAAAAATATAAATCTAATAGAAAATATGTATTTAAAAGACGGAGCCGGCATGCAAATATCGACCAACTGCAAAAATTCAATTAAGTTATTCAATATACAAGAAAACAATATATTCTATAAGAAAAATATTACAAAATTTTAAAATCAAAATTGCAACTTTAAGTATAACAAAAAAAACAAAAAAAATCTTGTTATTAAAAATTAATACATTATAAAGCGACCCCCAAATTTGATCACAGTACTTTTTTGATTCCATTTATTTTTCTATATATAAAAAAAAGTTATATTTAAAAAAAATTAACTACAATTAAAAATAAGTATTTAATATTTAAGACAACTCTGCTGGGGTGAAGATGATCAACGTCAAAAAGTGTTTCCCATCAGTTTGTAGTTGTATACATTGTGTACAGATTTTTTTGTTTTTAAACAATTACACATTTTTAATGGGGGAATGGGGGGAATTTAGGTGATCAAATTTGTGTACCAAACTGCAATTGAAAAAATATAAAATGTAATGTTTTGAGTTCCTCAATAAATATGAATTCGGATAGGAACGTTTAGTAATTTGATGTTAAACGATAGAGAGTTAGCCAAGCACGTTAGTGACAGTTTTTGTTTTTAAATGTTAGTCTATAGGTTAATATAACAGACACATTTATTTGGATTCCTTTTTTATGGATGTGGGAAAAGAGGAAACGAAATTCCTTACAATATTTTTGCATTTCGATGATTTTGTATGACGTTTATAGCCAGTAGAAAGTGTCATCTGATATTTTTAGATTTCCCAAAAGCGGCAACACTTCTATAGGTTTTTTATGGAACCCTTCTTTTTTATATATATAATTTGGCTTTAAGGCTGCTTGGAGTCACTCAATATTAATGGACTTACATTTTTCTATTTCTCTTGACAGTAATGGAACAAATTGAAAGTATGGGAGTTCTGGGAGACAGTTTTTCCTTAACTTTGACTAGCTCGCACTAAAACACGTATACGGAAAATAACTCTTTTGTCGCGTGATCGCTTAAACATACCAAAATAAACCAAACTGTTTCATTTCTCATATGTTCCTCTAGAACTGTCAAACTATTTTCGTTCGCTCGTTTACTTCTCAAAGCAATTTTTCCTTATAGCATCACACTTAATGCCTGGTTTCTGTCTTCTTTTAGTTTGTTTTCCTTAAATTCTTGAAAAAGAATTTTTTTAAACATCGAAACGTCAAAAACTATGCTAAACAATAAACAGGGTGACTCTGATTTTTATGTAACATGATCAAATTTGGGTTCCGCTTTTGCTATTGAGAATATTAATTGTTTTGAAGTATACACAAATAATTATTGTATTATTTTTTTTAATCTACATAAATAAGTGCTTGCAATGAAAAGCCCCGACTTAAATTATTTAATTATTCTTTTGTTTAGTTATGATTTAAATAAATAAATGTAAGTGCCTCAAGTTTGCTTAGTTGGGTTGCATTTGAATTATTATCAGTTAATTTAATTTCAAATCAAAATTTCTACGCAAGAATCCATCGACTTATATATCGAAAATAAAAATATAGAAATAAAAAATAAATAAATATATTATTTGAATAAATAAAAAAAAAAGAAAAATAAAAAAAAAACAATCACAAAACAAAACAACGACATTACAAAATAACAACCAATAATAAATTTAAAATTCTAATAAAATGTATGTTGCATAAAAGATGTACTTAAATAATTACATTTAAGAATTTTGTTTTTGTCTGTATTTTCACTGAGTTAGATCTTTGTGTCCAAGATTCACATGATCGTAGGGTTTAACTCTAAAGGATCGCATATTTCCGGCACTGGGTTTGTTGCACCAATAATTCACAGACTGCATGAAGAGTTTTTGTTGGTCATCAGCACTGAATTGGGTTCCATTTTGGGTGGACGGTACTGTATAACGATCTATAAAGTGATATTTTGAATTTTTTTTTTGCTTTTTTTTTGGTTCGTTTATAAAGAAATGCTACTACTAAAAAAAAATAACAAAACAAAATCAAAACCAAAATGAGTACAACCAAAACTGAACAAACTTAAAGATTAAAAGAAGAAAGTACTAAAGAATCTTAATGGAGGCGCTAGCGTCTATTCTTTAAACCGACTTAATAAAAGTTGATTCCTCTTCTCGTATATAAATTCCTTTAACTGATCACTAAAACTTAAATCAAACACAATAAATTGGAAAAGTCAAAAATTATTGAGAGTCTATGTATTTTGTGTGGAAGGGATTTTTCGTTTATCTTCATTAGGATAGGTTTTTTTAAAATTTGGTATCTAGTTTATTAATTACACAAATTTGTCAAGTGGTTTTCGATTCCGAAGTAATAAGTAGTACTCGTTGAACCACTCTTTAGTTCAAGTACAAGTAACGGACGAGTACCCTTTTAGGGGAATTAAGTAGATTAAATACTTTAAAGCTGAGTACTTCCCTTTCAGATATAAACTTGGTATTTAAATACTTTATACGTACCTAGTACCTTTAAGTATTAAAGTACCATTATACTTTAGTGATTACTGGTACTGTTACATGATAATAGGTGTGTTTTGAGGCAAACCCATCCAAAGTAAACTAAGAAACTAACTTCCGTTTTACCCTCCAAATATCCCAAATATTATTTTTACATTACTTCGTGCAAGTAAATGAAGAAATGGTACTCGAATTCGAATGACGTGACATTTTGATGTTTTATTGATATCCATCATCCATG
The DNA here is from genome assembly GCA_943590905.1 of Sphaerophoria taeniata. Lineage (NCBI taxonomy): Eukaryota > Metazoa > Arthropoda > Insecta > Diptera > Syrphidae > Sphaerophoria > Sphaerophoria taeniata. The sequence goes on from OX016540.1 coordinate 241,066,073, forward strand.
GCGCTAAAAACGTGTGGAATATTATATGTGAACGTAGCTTATGTCAGGTAAAATCTAGACGACCGCGACGAAGCTAGTAAAAACTAGGGGTAAAACGTAAATCAGTTTCCGATCGCTTTCTTAAAGTTGAAAAAACGCATAACGTTGGATACGATGCGTTTTTTAGGAAATCCTTCTTTTTTCTGGATAGATTAACCTAATATCTACAGATATGAATGTAGAAGTATTTTATGAAGTACCAAGATTTGAAATCTACTGGTATTTGAAATTTTGTATATAAGTGTCAAAGTACTGAAGTACACGTATCAGTACCAGAGGTTCGCTAAAGGAGGTTTCTTATTTTGTGGTTTGTGTTGATGATTTGCCAGCAGACATTTTCAACTTTTTAAAGCAAATAAATATGTTAAGCATACAGACGAGGAATAAACTTTATCGTTATCCTGAAGTTTGAAACAATTGTTCATTTCTATTTAACAGAAGTTACCTTCGCATAAATCTATTATAAGGGATGAGACAACGGGAAAGCATATTTTTATTCTAAGCCTCTTATCTTTGCTGGTGAAAACTCTGTAACTTGACAGCTGGTATCAACAGTTCAGATTTTATAACAGACTATAGATTTCTTCACACACGAAAACGGGGTGAAAACCTATAAAGTTAATTTTCTTTCTTTTCATTTTTATGGCTGAAACACAAACGCGCTATAGTTCATGATTTAACGTTTACGGGTGCATTTTTTTCGGAGCTCTGAACTCTGAACTGCTGAGCATGTACGCTCTGAACAAATTTATCTCTGGATATTTTCTGAACACTCTGATTTCATTTTGAAATGCAATTGAGCATTTAATATTCAGGAATTGGATATTAATATTTTTACTTAAAAAATATAATGTAGGTACAAGAACCTAGACTTTTTTTTATCAACTTGGTTCTTTCGACATTTTAATTATTTTGGACATTCCTTTACATTTTCTCGCATGTGATATTTGATATTTTCTTGTTCAGGCATTCTGATCACAACGCTCGTTCGCTTTTTTCCGAGCGCGTCGGTCGAAGACTGAACTCTCAGAAACAGTGCTTTGAACAAAAAAAAGTAAAGCAATTTTGATGTTCTGAACACACCCAAGAACTCCAAATGGACACTTACCATCTTTTTATCGATTTTAAGGCTGCGTATGACAGCATCTATAGAGAAGAACTGTATAGAGCCATGCCCAGTTTTGGCATCCCTACAAAACTCATTCGTCTGAGCAGGATGACAATGGAGAACTCTCGCTGCTCCATTAAAGTCGGTAACGACCTTATCGACGCCTTTTCTTGGACAAAACGTCACGATAGACGCATATAACTTCGAGGTAGTTAAGGACTTTGTCTACCTTGGCTCTGCTATCAACACAGACAATGACATCAGGAGGAGAGTAACTTTTGCTATTCGCTGTTTCTTCGGGCTAAGAAAGAAATTGAGCAGTAAAGCCCTCTCCCGAACAACTAAGGTAATGCTCTATAAGACCCTCAGCATCCCGTCCTGCTATATGGTGCAGAAGCATGGACCCTGTAGAAAACTTAAAATTCGAGAAAGATTAATTTGAGAAAGACAATTGCAATTGTGCAAAATACGAGATAGAGAAATACCAAGCGAAAGGTAAGAAAACAAAAAAAAATTCCCTAATAAATGGTACAGTCCGCTATCAATAAAGTGCTATTCAGTGTTGTTGGTCGAGAAAGGTGAACTGCGTATATTGTGAAAGGCATTGTAAATATTTGTTGGAGAAAGGATAATTTTTTTTTTTTTTAGATAAGAGTGACAAGTGTGTGTTGGCTCCAGCCTGAAGTTTGTCACACTAGCATTCTGAACGCCAACACTTGGCCAATTTGCACATTTATTGAAACGCAACCAACTTCATATTGATTAATAAACGTCACTATTGGTATGTTAATTAAACGTCAAAGTTGTGTTTTTAATTTCCAAAGTTTATTTCCAAGTTTTTTAAAGAGTTTCATTTTATAATTGATAAAAATATCTATTAAGGCTATTCAGCCAATTCATTGGTCCTTCGAGCATTTATATAAAAAGAACTATTTTCCAAGAGATTACACAAATATTTAAAGATTAGTTGTGTGTGCCAACGAATAGTGTGTCAACGAACAGTGTGCCAACGTGGGATTTTAACATAGAAGATTTCGACACCATTTTCTCCATTTCAAAGTGAGTACAATACTCCTATTTACTGAGTATTAATATTAAAAATGTCACAAAAAGTGTTATTGTCGAAATATAAGTAATTAAAGAAGGATATTGAAAACTTCGGAGGAGTTGTGGTCTTCGGTGTCCCAAGTTTATGACGAATCGTTAGAGGATGGAAAGCAAGATGAAAAGGAACAGCAAGCATTAGAAGCGTTGTATGACGAAGTACGGGAGGAATATTGTGTATTCCAGTCCAGGCTTCTTGATTCACTGGCCAGTTTCGATAGCAGCAGTTTAGAACTTTGTAGGGCCGTTATGCTACGAAGCTTCTGAATCATGTTCAAGCGCTCGACAACGAAGACATCACGACGTTTGCGTGGACGGATTTCACAATAACTCTTTCTTGGATCCGAACAGAGGGGTTCTACCGTCTTCCTTACTGGACAATACGTTATGGTGGAATGGTAACGAATGGTTACGTGAGTCATGGAGTTTTGAGTATCCGATACAACCTATGATTAAGGTTCATTATGTTGAACAAGACGTTCCTCCAATCAATGATCTTTTACTTCGTTCATCGGAAATCAAAAAATTGACTCGAATTGTTGCAATGGTTTTACGTTTCGCAAATAATTGTCGAAATTATATCCCTAATTGGAAGAGTGGCCCGATCTCACCAAACGAACTCGATTATTCATCCAAAATAGTGGTGAAATTGGCTCAACTGGAGATGTTTCCTGATGGTATTTCGAAGTCGAGGGGCATGTCATCATTGAATCCCTTCGTTGATTCTCACGGAATCATTCGCGTCGGTGGACGACTTTCAAAAGGGAACTACTCTTTGAGCTTGAGCTTATCGTTTCCTACAAAAGGGAAATTCTCACTCAATTTACTTCACTTAAGTCTTGAGAAAGGTTGCGAGAGGTTGTGACAGATAGGTGCTTGTGAATAAAGATGTGAAAGACAGTGGTTTTTTGGCCTATGGCTTTTTCCACTTTAAATATCGTGTTTTTATTTAACTTTGATTTTCATTCCATGGCTACTCCACTGGCCGTCGAAACATTTGGTCATTCGAGCCCGATGGTTCTCAGTGCAGTTTTTGAAAAAAAAAACATTTTGGTAAAGGTTGTGAAATATGTAAAATCAGTGATAGAAATAATATATGAAACACCCATCAAAAAAGAGCAGCGTAGCGAGAAAGAATGATGTTTTTGGTTATTCACATAAAACTTCAACAAGGTAAGAATTTTATTATTTCAAAAATTCCAAGAGAAAGAGGCAAAATTTGGGTACGATGAATAAGTCACGTACGCCAAAGCATTCGCGCAACAAAAACAAAACAAACAAAAAATCCTTCTGGGTAAGTTGCCACATACAACCGCACATTAATTCGTTCAAAGAAACAACACACAAAGCCAGTCGACCGACGCCACTAAAATTATATAGAGATAGTCATACACGAGGAAGAAAAAATTATATAGAGACAGTTGAACCACCAGTTGGAAGAAGGGAACAAAACCATCTGACCTTATTTTTGGTAAAGAGCAAAAAACTGTATAACTTTTTTATTTGACGATTCTGAGATTTTTGACACATGAACAAAATGTTGCTCTCGACGTTCTGAGTCGTATCAGATAATTTTTTTTCTTCTATCGCTTTCTGGTAGCTTTAAATATAGTAAGAAAAATCTCGATTTTATTCCCTTCTTCCAACTGAAAATTTGAAATTCGAAATAAAAAAAACAAAGTTAATGGAAAAAGGTTTTATTCATTAAAGACAAAGCTTAAACTTAAGAAAAAATAGATATTTTTGTTAAAAAACACGGTTTTTTGTCTTCATGAGTAGTTTTAAACTAGATCGTTTTTTCTTCCAATACAATAAAAAAATCAGTTGGAAGAAGGGAATAAAAACCGACTAGATGGTGTTGTCTTCCAATGCAATAAAATTAATTAGTTGGAAGAAGGAAATAAAATCGGGATTTAATCCCTTCTTCCAGATTTATGTGATATCACAATGGGCCTTCAATTGGCCTAATTGTGTCTTTTACCATCCATGACAGCCATTTTAACCTTACCTAACCTAACCTAACCCCTTCTTCCAACTTATGCTTTCAAAATCACCTGTATTTACGGTGATCGAAATGATTTTCGTTTCTTTCTTTCACCTAAAAGATGCGTCTACGTCTAGAGATGACATTTGCATCAAAAAGTCAATTTTGTAAATTTTATGTTTTATTCCCTTCTTCCAACTGGTGGTTCAGTTGTACAAAAGCAAGAAAAAATTACACAGAGATAGGCACACACGAGCGAGGAATATTTCAAATAAAACAACAAAGAACACGAGAAAGAATGTCGTCATACAGTGTCAGTGCAGGCGAGCCATTAGCGATCAGTAGCACCACGAACCGGTAGAGGGAGCAAGTGGTGCAAAGTGCAAGTTACAACGAACCTCAACCAACTTCAACATCAACTGGTTTCCGGCCTTTTCATTTTTTGGACCAACCAGCAGCAGCAGCAGTCATATTTTTTCATACATATTTCATCCAAAATAATATTTTTCATCCTAAATCTTTTTCTTTATCTTTTTCATCAAATATAACTCAAAGACCAAATAGGCCATTCTTTAATGTATAATAATAAAAAAAGTATATTCTATAATAACTTTCTATTATTAAAGGTTTATAATTACGTTCATGAAATAGAGCGTTTTTTTCTACAACTTTGAGGTTACGACCAATTCGTAGTAACATACAGTTTTAAGCGCACGCAGCTGCCTGCATTCCAACAACAGCGACAGAAAAAATAACACATACACATTGTGTGTGTGAGCACATAATGTATCAAAGAGAGGAATGTGAGCAAGCGGTGGTTGAAATTGTTCACTTGCTTCATTCAATGTTTATACTTTGTGGTGTCGGCATCGACTAAAGGTTTAAGTGTTTAAACTGATTTAAAAGTAAACTCTGATTTAATTTCAAACTCTGATTTAATTTGGGAAAGATTATTGCTGCTAGCAATTTTGAACTTAAAATTCGAGAAAGATTAATTTGAGAAAGACAATTGCAATTGTGCAAAATACGAGATAGAGAAATTCCAAGCGAAAGGTAAGAAAACAAAAAAAAATTCCCTAATAAATGGTACAGTCCGCTATCAATAAAGTGCTATTCAGTGTTGTTGGTCGAGAAAGGTGAACTGCGTATATTGTGAAAGGCATTGTAAATATTTGTTGGAGAAAGGATAATTTTTTTTTTTTTAGATAAGAGTGACAAGTGTGTGTTGGCTCCAGCCTGAAGTTTGTCACACTAGCATTCTGAACGCCAACACTTGGCCAATTTGCACATTTATTGAAACGCAACCAACTTCATATTGATTAATAAACGTCACTATTGGTATGTTAATTAAACGTCAAAGTTGTGTTTTTAATTTCCAAAGTTTATTTCCAAGTTTTTTAAAGAGTTTCATTTTATAATTGATAAAAATATCTATTAAGGCTATTCAGCCAATTCATTGGTCCTTCGAGCATTTATATAAAAAGAACTATTTTCCAAGAGATTACACAAATATTTAAAGATTAGTTGTGTGTGCCAACGAATAGTGTGTCAACGAACAGTGTGCCAACGTGGGATTTTAACATAGAAGATTTCGACACCATTTTCTCCATTTCAAAGTGAGTACAATACTCCTATTTACTGAGTATTAATATTAAAAATGTCACAAAAAGTGTTATTGTCGAAATATAAGTAATTAAAGAAGGATATTGAAAACTTCGGAGGAGTTGTGGTCTTCGGTGTCCCAAGTTTATGACGAATCGTTAGAGGATGGAAAGCAAGATGAAAAGGAACAGCAAGCATTAGAAGCGTTGTATGACGAAGTACGGGAGGAATATTGTGTATTCCAGTCCAGGCTTCTTGATTCACTGGCCAGTTTCGATAGCAGCAGTTTAGAACTTTGTAGGGCCGTTATGCTACGAAGCTTCTGAATCATGTTCAAGCGCTCGACAACGAAGACATCACGACGTTTGCGTGGACGGATTTCACAATAACTCTTTCTTGGATCCGAACAGAGGGGTTCTACCGTCTTCCTTACTGGACAATACGTTATGGTGGAATGGTAACGAATGGTTACGTGAGTCATGGAGTTTTGAGTATCCGATACAACCTATGATTAAGGTTCATTATGTTGAACAAGACGTTCCTCCAATCAATGATCTTTTACTTCGTTCATCGGAAATCAAAAAATTGACTCGAATTGTTGCAATGGTTTTACGTTTCGCAAATAATTGTCGAAATTATATCCCTAATTGGAAGAGTGGCCCGATCTCACCAAACGAACTCGATTATTCATCCAAAATAGTGGTGAAATTGGCTCAACTGGAGATGTTTCCTGATGGTATTTCGAAGTCGAGGGGCATGTCATCATTGAATCCCTTCGTTGATTCTCACGGAATCATTCGCGTCGGTGGACGACTTTCAAAAGGGAACTACTCTTTGAGCTTGAGCTTTTCCTTTCCTACAAAAGGGAAATTCTCACTCAATTTACTTCACTTAAGTCTTGAGAAAGGTTGCGAGAGGTTGTGACAGATAGGTGCTTGTGAATAAAGATGTGAAAGACAGTGGTTTTTTGGCCTATGGCTTTTTCCACTTTAAATATCGTGTTTTTATTTAACTTTGATTTTCATTCCATGGCTACTCCACTGGCCGTCGAAACATTTGGTCATTCGAGCCCGATGGTTCTCAGTGCAGTTTTTGAAAAAAAAAACATTTTGGTAAAGGTTGTGAAATATGTAAAATCAGTGATAGAAATAATATATGAAACACCCATCAAAAAAGAGCAGCGTAGCGAGAAAGAATGATGTTTTTGGTTATTCACATAAAACTTCAACAAGGTAAGAATTTTATTATTTCAAAAATTCCAAGAGAAAGAGGCAAAATTTGGGTACGATGAATAAGTCACGTACGCCAAAGCATTCGCGCAACAAAAACAAAACAAACAAAAAATCCTTCTGGGTAAGTTGCCACATACAACCGCACATTAATTCGTTCAAAGAAACAACACACAAAGCCAGTCGACCGACGCCACTAAAATTATATAGAGATAGTCATACACGAGGAAGAAAAAATTATATAGAGACAGTTGAACCACCAGTTGGAAGAAGGGAACAAAACCATCTGACCTTATTTTTGGTAAAGAGCAAAAAACTGTATAACTTTTTTATTTGACGATTCTGAGATTTTTGACACATGAACAAAATGTTGCTCTCGACGTTCTGAGTCGTATCAGATAATTTTTTTTCTTCTATCGCTTTCTGGTAGCTTTAAATATAGTAAGAAAAATCTCGATTTTATTCCCTTCTTCCAACTGAAAATTTGAAATTCGAAATAAAAAAAACAAAGTTAATGGAAAAAGGTTTTATTCATTAAAGACAAAGCTTAAACTTAAGAAAAAATAGATATTTTTGTTAAAAAACACGGTTTTTTGTCTTCATGAGTAGTTTTAAACTAGATCGTTTTTTCTTCCAATACAATAAAAAAATCAGTTGGAAGAAGGGAATAAAAACCGACTAGATGGTGTTGTCTTCCAATGCAATAAAATTAATTAGTTGGAAGAAGGAAATAAAATCGGGATTTAATCCCTTCTTCCAGATTTATGTGATATCACAATGGGCCTTCAATTGGCCTAATTGTGTCTTTTACCATCCATGACAGCCATTTTAACCTTACCTAACCTAACCTAACCCCTTCTTCCAACTTATGCTTTCAAAATCACCTGTATTTACGGTGATCGAAATGATTTTCGTTTCTTTCTTTCACCTAAAAGATGCGTCTACGTCTAGAGATGACATTTGCATCAAAAAGTCAATTTTGTAAATTTTATGTTTTATTCCCTTCTTCCAACTGGTGGTTCAGTTGTACAAAAGCAAGAAAAAATTACACAGAGATAGGCACACACGAGCGAGGAATATTTCAAATAAAACAACAAAGAACACGAGAAAGAATGTCGTCATACAGTGTCAGTGCAGGCGAGCCATTAGCGATCAGTAGCACCACGAACCGGTAGAGGGAGCAAGTGGTGCAAAGTGCAAGTTACAACGAACCTCAACCAACTTCAACATCAACTGGTTTCCGGCCTTTTCATTTTTTGGACCAACCAGCAGCAGCAGCAGTCATATTTTTTCATACATATTTCATCCAAAATAATATTTTTCATCCTAAATCTTTTTCTTTATCTTTTTCATCAAATATAACTCAAAGACCAAATAGGCCATTCTTTAATGTATAATAATAAAAAAAGTATATTCTATAATAACTTTCTATTATTAAAGGTTTATAATTACGTTCATGAAATAGAGCGTTTTTTTCTACAACTTTGAGGTTACGACCAATTCGTCGTAACATACAGTTTGAAGCGCACGCAGCTGCCTGCATTCCAACAACAGCGACAGAAAAAATAACACATACACATTGTGTGTGTGAGCACATAATGTATCAAAGAGAGGAATGTGAGCAAGCTGTGGTTGAAATCGTTCACTTGCTTAATTCAATGTTTATACTTTGTGGTGTCGGCATCGACTAAAGGTTTAAGTGTTTAAACTGATTTAAAAGCAAACTCTGATTTAATTTCAAACTCTGATTTAATTTGGGAAAGATAATTGTTGCTAGCAATTTTGAACTTAAAATTCGAGAAAGATTAATTTGAGAAAGACAATTGCAATTGTGCAAAAAGTGATAGATCATACGTGATAGAGAAATACCAAGCGAAAGGTAAGAAAAAAAAAATCACTAATAAATGGTACAGTCCGCTATCAATAAAGTGCTATTCAGTGTTGTTGGTCAAGAAAGGTGAACAGCGTATATTGTGAAAGGCATTATAAATATTTGTTGGAGAAAGGATAATTTTTTTTTTTTTTTAGATAAGAGTGACAAGTGTGTGTTGGCTCCAGCCTGAAGTTTGTCACACTAGCATTCTGAACGCCAACACTTGGCCAATTTGCACATTTATTGAAACGCAACCAACTTCATATTGATTAATAAACGTCACTATTGGTATGTGAATTAAACGTCAAAGTTGTGTTTTTAATTTCCAAAGTTTATTTCCAAGTTTTTTAAAGAGTTTCATTTTATAATTGATAAAAATATCTATTAAGGCTATTCAGCCAATTCATTGGTCCTTCGAGCATTTATATAAAAAGAACTATTTTCCAAGAGATTACACAAATATTTAAAGATTAGTTGTGTGTGCCAACGAATAGTGTGTCAACGAACAGTGTGCCAACGTGGGATTTTAACATAGAAGATTTCGACACCATTTTCTCCATTTCAAAGTGAGTACAATACTCCTATTTACTGAGTATTAATATTAAAAATGTCACAAAAAGTGTTATTGTCGAAATATAAGTAATTAAAGAAGGATATTGAAAACTTCGGAGGAGTTGTGGTCTTCGGTGTCCCAAGTTTATGACGAATCGTTAGAGGATGGAAAGCAAGATGAAAAGGAACAGCAAGCATTAGAAGCGTTGTATGACGAAGTACGGGAGGAATATTGTGTATTCCAGTCCAGGCTTCTTGATTCACTGGCCAGTTTCGATAGCAGCAGTTTAGAACTTTGTAGGGCCGTTATGCTACGAAGCTTCTGAATCATGTTCAAGCGCTCGACAACGAAGACATCACGACGTTTGCGTGGACGGATTTCACAATAACTCTTTCTTGGATCCGAACAGAGGGGTTCTACCGTCTTCCTTACTGGACAATACGTTATGGTGGAATGGTAACGAATGGTTACGTGAGTCATGGAGTTTTGAGTATCCGATACAACCTATGATTAAGGTTCATTATGTTGAACAAGACGTTCCTCCAATCAATGATCTTTTACTTCGTTCATCGGAAATCAAAAAATTGACTCGAATTGTTGCAATGGTTTTACGTTTCGCAAATAATTGTCGAAATTATATCCCTAATTGGAAGAGTGGCCCGATCTCACCAAACGAACTCGATTATTCATCCAAAATAGTGGTGAAATTGGCTCAACTGGAGATGTTTCCTGATGGTATTTCGAAGTCGAGGGGCATGTCATCATTGAATCCCTTCGTTGATTCTCACGGAATCATTCGCGTCGGTGGACGACTTTCAAAAGGGAACTACTCTTTGAGCTTGAGCTTTTCCTTTCCTACAAAAGGGAAATTCTCACTCAATTTACTTCACTTAAGTCTTGAGAAAGGTTGCGAGAGGTTGTGACAGATAGGTGCTTGTGAATAAAGATGTGAAAGACAGTGGTTTTTTGGCCTATGGCTTTTTCCACTTTAAATATCGTGTTTTTATTTAACTTTGATTTTCATTCCATGGCTACTCCACTGGCCGTCGAAACATTTGGTCATTCGAGCCCGATGGTTCTCAGTGCAGTTTTTGAAAAAAAAAAACATTTTGGTAAAGGTTGTGAAATATGTAAAATCAGTGATAGAAATAATATATGAAACACCCATCAAAAAAGAGCAGCGTAGCGAGAAAGAATGATGTTTTTGGTTATTCACATAAAACTTCAACAAGGTAAGAATTTTATTATTTCAAAAATTCCAAGAGAAAGAGGCAAAATTTGGGTACGATGAATAAGTCACGTACGCCAAAGCATTCGCGCAACAAAAACAAAACAAACAAAAAATCCTTCTGGGTAAGTTGCCACATACAACCGCACATTAATTCGTTCAAAGAAACCACACAAAGCCAGTCGACCGACGCCACTAAAATTATATAGAGATAGTCATACACGAGGAAGAAAAAATTATATAGAGACAGTTGAACCACCAGTTGGAAGAAGGGAACAAAACCATCTGACCTTATTTTTGGTAAAGAGCAAAAAACTGTATAACTTTTTTATTTGACGATTCTGAGATTTTTGACACATGAACAAAATGTTGCTCTCGACGTTCTGAGTCGTATCAGATAATTTTTTTTCTTCTATCGCTTTCTGGTAGCTTTAAATATAGTAAGAAAAATCTCGATTTTATTCCCTTCTTCCAACTGAAAATTTGAAATTCGAAATAAAAAAAACAAAGTTAATGGAAAAAGGTTTTATTCATTAAAGACAAAGCTTAAACTTAAGAAAAAATAGATATTTTTGTTAAAAAACACGGTTTTTTGTCTTCATGAGTAGTTTTAAACTAGATCGTTTTTTCTTCCAATACAATAAAAAAATCAGTTGGAAGAAGGGAATAAAAACCGACTAGATGGTGTTGTCTTCCAATGCAATAAAATTAATTAGTTGGAAGAAGGAAATAAAATCGGGATTTAATCCCTTCTTCCAGATTTATGTGATATCACAATGGGCCTTCAATTGGCCTAATTGTGTCTTTTACCATCCATGACAGCCATTTTAACCTTACCTAACCTAACCTAACCCCTTCTTCCAACTTATGCTTTCAAAATCACCTGTATTTACGGTGATCGAAATGATTTTCGTTTCTTTCTTTCACCTAAAAGATGCGTCTACGTCTAGAGATGACATTTGCATCAAAAAGTCAATTTTGTAAATTTTATGTTTTATTCCCTTCTTCCAACTGGTGGTTCAGTTGTACAAAAGCAAGAAAAAATTACACAGAGATAGGCACACACGAGCGAGGAATATTTCAAATAAAACAACAAAGAACACGAGAAAGAATGTCGTCATACAGTGTCAGTGCAGGCGAGCCATTAGCGATCAGTAGCACCACGAACCGGTAGAGGGAGCAAGTGGTGCAAAGTGCAAGTTACAACGAACCTCAACCAACTTCAACATCAACTGGTTTCCGGCCTTTTCATTTTTTGGACCAACCAGCAGCAGCAGCAGTCATATTTTTTCATACATATTTCATCCAAAATAATATTTTTCATCCTAAATCTTTTTCTTTATCTTTTTCATCAAATATAACTCAAAGACCAAATAGGCCATTCTTTAATGTATAATAATAAAAAAAGTATATTCTATAATAACTTTCTATTATTAAAGGTTTATAATTACGTTCATGAAATAGAGCGTTTTTTTCTACAACTTTGAGGTTACGACCAATTCGTCGTAACATACAGTTTGAAGCGCACGCAGCTGCCTGCATTCCAACAACAGCGACAGAAAAAATAACACATACACATTGTGTGTGTGAGCACATAATGTATCAAAGAGAGGAATGTGAGCAAGCTGTGGTTGAAATCGTTCACTTGCTTAATTCAATGTTTATACTTTGTGGTGTCGGCATCGACTAAAGGTTTAAGTGTTTAAACTGATTTAAAAGCAAACTCTGATTTAATTTCAAACTCTGATTTAATTTGGGAAAGATAATTGTTGCTAGCAATTTTGAACTTAAAATTCGAGAAAGATTAATTTGAGAAAGACAATTGCAATTGTGCAAAAAGTGATAGATCATACGTGATAGAGAAATACCAAGCGAAAGGTAAGAAAAAAAAAATCACTAATAAATGGTACAGTCCGCTATCAATAAAGTGCTATTCAGTGTTGTTGGTCAAGAAAGGTGAACAGCGTATATTGTGAAAGGCATTATAAATATTTGTTGGAGAAAGGATAATTTTTTTTTTTTTTTTTAGATAAGAGTGACAAGTGTGTGTTGGCTCCAGCCTGAAGTTTGTCACACTAGCATTCTGAACGCCAACACTTGGCCAATTTGCACATTTATTGAAACGCAACCAACTTCATATTGATTAATAAACGTCACTATTGGTATGTGAATTAAACGTCAAAGTTGTGTTTTTAATTTCCAAAGTTTATTTCCAAGTTTTTTAAAGAGTTTCATTTTATAATTGATAAAAATATCTATTAAGGCTATTCAGCAAATTCATTGGTCCTTCGAGCATTTATATAAAAAGAACTATTTTCCAAGAGATTACACAAATATTTAAAGATTAGTTGTGTGTGCCAACGAATAGTGTGTCAACGAACAGTGTGCCAACGTGGGATTTTAACATAGAAGATTTCGACGCCATTTTCTCCATTTCAAAGTGAGTACAATACTCCTATTTACTGAATATTAATATTAAAAATGTCACAAAAAGTGTTATTGTCGAAATATAAGTAATTAAAGAAGGATATTGAAAACTTCGGAGGAGTTGTGGTCTTCGGTGTCCCAAGTTTATGACGAAGCATTAGAAGCGTTGTATGACGAAGTACGGGAGGAATATTGTGTATTCCAGTCCAGGCTTCTTGATTCACTGGCCAGTTTCGATAGCAGCAGTTTAGAACTTTGTAGGGCCGTTATGCTACGAAGCTTCTGAATCATGTTTCTCAAGCGCTCGACAACGAAGACATCACGACGTTTGCGTGGACGGATTTCACAATAACTCTTTCTTGGATCCGAACAGAGGGGTTCTACCGTCTTCCTTACTGGACAATACGTTATGGTGGAATGGTAACGAATGGTTAATTGAGTCATGGAGTTTTGAGTATCCGATACAACCTATGATTAAGGTTCATTATGTTGAACAAGACGTTCCTCCAATCAATGATCTTTTACTTCGTTCATCGGAAATCAAAAAATTGACTCGAATTGTTGCAATGGTTTTACGTTTCGCAAATAATTGTCGAAATTATATCCCTAATTGGAAGAGTGGCCCGATCTCACCAAACGAACTCGATTATTCATCCAAAATAGTGGTGAAATTGGCTCAACTGGAGATGTTTCCTGATGGTATTTCGAATTCGAGGGGCATGTCATCATTGAATCCCTTCGTTGATTCTCACGGAATCATTCGCGTCGGTGGACGACTTAGAAATGCCAACATAACGTATGACCAGCAGCATCCAATAATTTTGGAACCTTCTCATCATTTTACAAAATTGATTCTTCACGAAGCTCATGAGAAGACTCTACACGGAGGCATTCAACTGATGATGGGGTTTCTTCGGAAAAAGTATTGGATTTTTCAAAACAAAGATCAAAGAGAACGGTTGAGAAAGGTACAACAGAAACAGACTGCAAGGCAAAGAGAAAGCGCGATGGAAAGCATCAAGGAGCTGGAATACAGGTTCCAAGCAGCGATCAACGGCATCCACAGGATGGTGACCTTTAGCAAGTCGGACCAGGCCAAGAGTTACCCAATAGAAGGCATCATCGTTAGAATCGAGGCGCTTCGAGACTCTTGGAGTTCTTTAAGAGAGGTGGAACGGCTAATGGCAGGCCAGAAAGACCTGGTCGGCATGGCCGAAGTCGAGAGAAAGGTGGCTGAAGCCGAGGAGAACTATTTTGTTGCCTCCACCACGCTGAACCAGATTCGTTCGGAGAAAGATCAGAGAAAGGTAGAGAAAGAAGGACCCATTGCCGTCCAGGTGTCACTGCCATTTTCCCAACACGACATCAAAAATACTTGGGGAGAGTTTGAAGGCGGTTTCACCAAGTGGCAGGGGTTCAGGGATAGATTTATCGCTGCCATTCACGAAAACGATAAGGTGGCTCCAGCGTATAAGTTTGCCTACCTAAAGGGATCGGTTACCGGAAGAGCTGCACGCGCCCTTAAAGAGTGGCAGCTGACCGAAAGTAAGTATTGCGAGGCCTGGCAGCGCCTCAACGAGCTGTACAACAGGCAATATGCCACCTGCAGAGAGCTGTTGCGCCAGTTTTTCAAGCTTTCGGTACTTCAGGGGCAATTGAAAGGAAGCGATCTTGAAAGGATGTCCAATACCACGCATGAGGCCATACGTCAACTCCAGGCCCAGGGCGTACCTGTGGACGGAAGGGACATGATAATTGTCCACGTCCTGCACGACAAGCTGAACGCCGAGACGGCATGCAAATGGGAGGAGAATCGCACCTCAGAGCTCCCCACAATAAAAGAAATGTGCGCGTTTTTAGAGAAGCGAACAACAGCGCAGAAGAGACATGCCCAGACCGACAACCCAGCAGCCGCTCTGATGGAAGTTGGAAGGCCAGTGCGGGCGCAGAGAAGCGACAGGGAGCGGACTAATGAGCAGAGACAGAAAACGTGCAGTGGGGATGCCCGGACTTCCTGGGTCTAAGCCTGCTGGGAAGGGGCAACTATGTCAGAGAGACGAAACTGTGTCCGAACTGTCTGAAGGTTGGACACCAAGTGAAAGATTGCTTCCAGAGGCCATGCGTCAAGTGCCCTGGTCGACAATTCCATAACAGCGCACTGTGCCCCCTGGGAGATCTGCGAAAGATAGAGACAGTATATCGAGCTCATGAGCAGCCAGGCAGAACAGCCACTTCCAAGTGAGTCAACGAAAAACGCAAAGAAGATTGACTAGCGAAGCGAAGGAGACTGGATGACGCCCAGGAGATGAGAAAGAGAAAGGATACAACGATAGAGAAAGATGATACACACGACAAGAGAAAGGTTTTAAGAGATAAATTCAATGTGAAAGGTTTACATGAGATAGATAATTTATCTTGGCAAGATACGTGGAATAGTGAGCCACTTCCGAAGGAGCACGACGGCAACAGAAAAAATTAATAATTGATGTATCCACTAGATGAAACTCAACATTTGATATGCTGGAAAGAATGATGCTCCTGAAGGAAGCCCTAACATCCACAATGGCTTTACTTGAAAGTGCGAGCAGTTCTTCTCTTCAAACTATCACTGCAGATGAGTGGCTTCTGTGTAACCAGCTTTGTAGAGTGCTGAAACCTCTTAAAGATGTCACTGATGACATAAGTGGTGAACAATATCTAACAGGCAAAATTTATTAAAGATAAAAGAGAGAATGCGTGCGTCTTACGATAATTTTAAAAGAGAGTCAAAGAAGCGAAATAAAAGTCTTCAAATTTATCCAAAGAGTTTTATTGATAGGGCGAAAGACCGTTTTATTTTCCTACCAACAGCACAGGCCATTGCCAGCGCAGGGGGAAAGGATAGTGGCCTGGTAGGGGCACTGATTGACACTGGCACTCAGCCAAACCTGGTGAGCCATGAACTTGCAGAGAAGTTGCAACTCAGATAGGTTCAATCTACGAGAAAGATTTTAGGGATCAATGGTGAACCCTTCCACATTAAGTATTGGACAATGATTGAGATAAGGCCATGGTTTTCTTCAGAGATAGTAGTCAAGCAAAAATTTCTGATACTGCCCCGAGGAGGTTCATTGCGGCCAATGCTGTTAGATGCTGGTCCGGGACACTCCGAGGCAGAAGAGATAGATGGTCTGCCACTTGCATACCTAGAATTTTGGAGACAAGGCCCGGCAGATTTGTTGCTAGGATGCAAATTTATAGTCGAGATGCTTGGAGCCGTTATTATCCAAAGGCTATCCAGGTTGTTCTCGTTGAACACCACATTCGGGAAAGTCATACTTGGTCAGCGACAAGATTCCTCACTAGTGAAAGAAATAAAAGTATCATCAAGTTTTTAATTGATTTTTAATTTATATTTCTTTTCAGATAATCCGTGTTTCCCGAAGCCAAACCTTAACAGATAAGTGCATCCGAGCCTAAGCAAATGGAAAAATATCGTAAGTATACAAGAATATAATTATTTTTGTTCTGCCGATTGATCTTCTTTTTTTTATTGATTAACTTTCATTTCAGATCGTCCCCCAGCGCAGAAAGCGCCGCAATTTGTCGACGGTGTGACCATCAGGACGTTCTTGGTCCGGCAAGGAGTCAAAAAATCGTAAGTACACATACATGCACATATATCGCAATTTACTTGCTTGGTAAATGGTAACGTATTGTTTTTCTTTCTTCACAGGTTATTTTTCTTGCGCCGACGACGGCTCCACTGCCAAACAAAATTGGCTTAACAGAACGTACAAAAATCGGGAGTAAAAGCACAGAAAAGTGGGAGAACTTGGGAGTTCTCGGCAGTTTTACCTAATGAATCGCCTACCAATTGTTAGCATTATTATGGCCGCGCTTATCAGTTTAAATTATTGTGCAACCAGTAAATATCCAATTTGTGTCAATATCGCTAAATAAATACCAATTGATTGCCAAAACACTAAGCGCTTTCCGATTGAATTACCATCAAGTGACCCATTCACAAACAACAAACAATATCGTCCAAATCCCTTGTCCAAAAGTGAAAAGTGTAATGTATTAATTTTTATCCCATGCAATCGCATTCCAGCCGCTAGAAAACCACCCTCACAGCGATTGCTACACATCAACCAAAGTGAAAATAAAAATACCGAAAATTAATCGTTTCGACGCGAATTATTAATCAAAAGATCAAAATAGCTGATACAATAAAAAAAAAAATCAAAGTGAAATGAACAATAGAAATCAAAAGTGTCCTTCTTTGGCTCAATGCCAATCGCTCCTCCAGCCGCAGAAACAACAGTTCTTCACGGGTGAGAAACATTGGGCAATCGAGCTGCGAATGTGTTCTAGTGCCGGTTTTTTTTTTTGTAATACATTGTGAAAAGTGAAAGGACGTGAAGGATATCATTTTATTTTGATAGCTCTCGAAACAGTCAAAAGGAGAAGTTAGCCATGTTGTATACTCTTTTTTTTCATTCATACTTTTCATTCCTACTGAAAATGAACAAAAAGCAACGAAACGCAATTAATTAGTTAATTTGTTGATTCCGTTTTATATATTTAAGAAATATATTTCCTTGTGAAAAAGATGGTGTTATAATATAAATTAAAATTCAATTTAAAAGTCACTCCGACACTTCAAATCAACTGTCGTACTAGAATATAATATAAGTACTAAAATACTTGATGTTAAAAAGAACACGGCAATACTTTACTTTGACAGTTTCTACTTTTTTTGTTTTGTATTTTGTGCGTGTAGTTCTGAAATTTGTGCCGCGAAAAATAAATTGTTTCAAGGAAATATTATATATGTTTACTATGAATAAACAAATAAAAAGAAAACGAGCCAGCAACTGGACACGTGAAATGAAGGAGCTCTTAGTTTCATGTGTAAGACCCCTCGGTCACATAATCGATAGCAAGCTTAAAACAGCCTGCGTATGATTAAGGAAAAAAGTGAGGCTTGGGACAAAATTAAACAAACCTTCCAGGCAAATGGGAATCAGTATTCAATCAAACAATTGAGGGATCAATGGAACCGACAAAAACAATTATCGCGGAATAAAATATCATTATTCAAAAGGGCGCAAAAGCAGAATGGTGGTGGATCTCCTCCCAAAGAGCCCAGTAAAATGGACTACGAGATAGAGGCGATCGCAAGGGATGACTTGTGGTGCGGTGGCAATGAATACAAAAAAAAAAAAAAAACCAAACAGCACATTTACCCTTTTTTGCCTTTTTCTCTTTATAATTTGACTTGTATATGGTTAGGAGCAAGCAAACATGCGGACGCGTATGTGTGTTTGTGTATATACTTTTTTTTTACAGAATTGGAAAGAATGCGAAAAAAAAGGAAAGAGCTTTGCCAAGCGGCGTAGTGAATATACAATCGTTAATTGCAGCTGCGATGAGCGTCGTCATTTGATAGATACACGCAGCTCGCAGCAGTCATGTCATTGAACAAGCAAAATCACTAGAGCCAACGAGGCTCTGAATGCGGCCACCAAAGGCAAAAGTCGGTGACAGTTAACGAAGAAATGTACCAAAGTTTAAACGCGGCGAGCGTTGGCGCGGAAAATTCCCTACAAAAATTTCCTTACCTTCGATATATTTCTTCAATTCGTTGTCAGCCCTCAGTCAGTAAAGTCATCTATCATAGAAACTAAAAAACTTAAATTGTAAATAGAGGAAGAAAATTAAAATTTGTACTTATCATTAAGCAGAAAAGAGTAAGTGTTACATCTTGAAATTGTACTTTGTAATAATAACTTTTTTACTTTGATTAGAGAATAAACGCACTAGCACCAAAATGTTTAAGTGGAGTTTATTCCCTCTGCGACAAAAAGATTTTCGTTCCTGTTGCAAAAAGCAACAGTTTTTATTCTTCCTGCTTGCCTGGATGGGAATAAGAATAGTGAATTTCTTAATTTATGAGTGCCAGAGATTCAGATCGCAATTAAGCTACTTGCGGCCAGCCAACTATTGCATCAGCAAGCCAGCCATTTTATTCGCATTTAAGCTACTTGAAGCCAGCCAGCTATTGTGTCAGCAAGCCAGCCATCTTATTCGCAATTAAGCTACTTGAAGCCAGCCAGCTATTGTGTCAGCAAGCCAGCCATCTTATTTGCCAGCCAGCTATTGCGTCATTAAGCCAGACATCTAATTCAACATTAAGCCTTTTTTACATTTCACCGCCAGCCAGCTATTTCGTCATCTCATCAAGATATTTTCAACTTCATCGTCATCCAGCCATATTCATCTTAATCGTCAGCCATCTTCAATTTTCGTCATATACATAATCACCAGCATCACCAGTAAGTGGACCGTTATAGTAATTAACAGTTTTTATGTATTGCTTGATCAAATATATATATGATAAATAACGTTAAGTCTCTATATAATACATACATTCGACAGTTGTTTGGTTAAGAAATAGTATATGATTTGCCATTTTAAAAGTAGGCAACGGCATTTTAGTTTATGTATTTATGTGAATATCGATGGTGGGGAATTTTTTTTGCCTTTTAAATATATTTTGCTAGTCTTCGAACCACGTGCCCGAGTCATATAAATATATATTAAGCAAAGCCGGGTTTAATGCCTCAAAGCCAATGGTTACAACATCCACCTAGGCCTACAGATCACTTCACTGTTCCACCGACTAGCCATGAATCGGTCCAAACTGTCAATGAACTTGGCTATAGGACAATGACAAGACAGAAGAAGATCTACCCACTACCGATATTTACAGGCGCACCAGAAGAGTGGCCGACCTTCTCAGAAGCGTTCTACAGTACAACGGTGGAGTTCGAGTATTCACCGTTGCATAACATTATGCGACTACGTGATGCAATCCAAAGAGATGCGAGACAGGTAGTGGAGGCTTTATTAACCAGTTCCAACAATGTCGAAGCAATCATGATGACACTAGAGGATATGTTCGGGAGACCTGAACAATTAATTGGTAGCCAGGTGGAAAAGGTGCGGGCTGTTGCTCCCGTTATAGATGGTGACCTTTCGTCCTTAGTAAATTTTGCGAATAAGATTGCGAACATGACTACGTTTCTTCAGAATTCTCATGGAGGTCATCATCTTTCCAATCCTACCCTGCTAAGCGAACTCGTGTCAAAATTGCCAACATCAAGAAGAATGCAGTGGGCTGAGAAGTGTTTGCAATTTGAGCGGCCACCTACCATAGTAGATTTTAGTCAATGGTTAGTGACTTTGAGAAAGTTAGCCAATATGGTCTCAGACTCATTACCATCGTCATCCAATGCAGTACTAAACAACAACACCAGCCGTAGGCAGCCAACTCCAAGTACAAATGCATCAAGAGGACGTCGTTTTGCTTATTTAAGTGTCGCTCAAGTCAAGTGTCCAATATGCAACAACAGCTGTAGCAAAATCTCAGAATGCAAATCATTCTTAAGAATGTCGGTAGATGAACGATGGAGAAAAGTTAAAACATTAAATACGTGTTTCTGTTGCACCCTAACGTTTAGTGTCGGTAGCGCAGTCAGCGAATAGCACGTTTTGTAGGCACGTCTGCATTGTATCAGCAAAATTCGTCCATTCTCATTTCACCAGTCCTCCTAATGAGAAGCTATTTAATTCTACTCACACTTGTCTGCCATTTTATTTATTCGAGTTCACTGAAATACCTCGTTTTTCATCATTTTTACATCTTTACTGAGGTAAGTCTGATTAAATATGTGCGCAATGGAAAAATACAGAGATTAATCGAGGCAAAGAGATTTTTCATCCCTCGGGAGGAAAATTCTCTTGCCGCAAATCACGTGCAATCCTGTCCTTGATTTTTTTTGTCCCACATAAATTGCACAGAAAAAATCGAACGATAGCTAATCTATCCCAATCTCGTTCCCTATAGAAATCGCTCTCCGAATTGGTACAATTAAACAAGAAAAAGTTCAGGCAAGAAAACCAGGCCCAACAGTTCGTTGCATGTGACCATCAGAACTCTACATGAAGTATTCACTTTGCATGGAGGATCCCGAGCGCAGTCCTGTCTCTAACGCAAGGCCATTGTGCCATTCTAAAAGTCGTAACCAGCCACGTCACAAGACGCACCCCGATAAGAAATTCAAATATAAAGAAAAAGCACCCTCGGGTAGCCAAGCGATTTTCTCAGGTAAAGGTTTCTATTATTCCTTTTATTTTATCAATACGTCTGGAAGGCCAGGGGCAAGAGCCGAATCCTCAAACAGAAAAAGGGAAACCCACATCCCAGAGAGAAGAAAATATCCTCAAGTACCCAAACGTACCAAGGCCTGTCTAACCGCTTCCTCAAGAGTCGGTAGAAGCCGGTACCTCTCGAAGGCACATCGTCATCGTCCATACAGTGCATCCTTCAGTACTCACAGCAGCAAAGCATCAATCTCCTAAATATTAAGAGTGTATCATAAGAAGTGTATCCTTATTCCTAGGAATATTATTAATTTTGTTTTATTATCATCATAGTTTTTTTTAATTTTTGGCACTCATTTTAAGTTGGCACCATTTTTTTTTATTCTTTTTTTTGATATCTTTATCCTTCCGTGGTTTTGTCACTGAGTCGTTAAGCTATCTTGATTATTTGACATCCCGAACGAAAGGGATTATAACTTACGTTTCAATCAATACGGTTTTGAAGTCCAAACGTTAAGGAGGCTCAATCGAGAAGATCCTCCCTTAGGTTATCTTACAATTGAAAATCGAAAATGGATACCGACGCGCGACCACAATCCATTCTGGTGACCTTTTTTTTGGGTCGTTCGTGTTGAAAGGAAAGAACATGAACGTATTTGAATCGGGCTACACAAGATGCGAGAAATAAATCTAGTTTCGGTTGACGTGTACGTATATTTCCTTTTTGTCCTTAAACATCGTTAGTCCTCGAACATATTGTTTGTTTTTTTTCACTTTGCCGCGTCGTCGCCTTTGATGTCGCCTGAGCAACCGTCAGAGAAGTTTGCTACAGAGCCGAATTCGTATCCTTTTTTTGACCTGAGTCTGAGTCGCGTCAATCCAAAAGTGTATCCCTTGACACCATACATGGGTATGTCAGTACATTTTATGAGTAGTATGTTAATATTCTTTTCAGCTCCAACCAGGAGTGCATTGCTGCGAAGGAGCATGGGTCCGACTTTGAATTTGAATCGCCCAGAAGCAGATGTTGAATTTTAATTTTGATATTATTGTAATTCTTAAAACGTATCTATCTTTGAATGCATGTATTTTGTACTTATGTATGGATTTAACGGGATTGTTTGTTGAAGTAGCTTTGGTCCCTTGGACAAACGGTCCGAGAAATTTTGTTTATGGGAACTCCCTCTGATATGAAGATACGAGAAGATCAGTCCACGTCATTAAGAGCGGCCTTCTTTAGTTGGGAGATAGATTCGTAAATTTTTTTTTGTATCCGCGAATAGTACGAAGCGAAGTTGACTACCACAGATACCGAATCTCGAGTCGTCGTTTGAATAGTTAGGCTCGTCACTCGTTGATATTCCGATGATAATATAAGCATATCCTTCTTGTTTGCCGTCGTGTTTGTATGTTTTTTTTATTTTCATTTTTTTTTTTTTGAATCCTGAAACAATCCTTGTCGATTTCTGAAGGAACCTTGTAATTGTCAACATTACAGATTTCGGTTGATAAACAAATTCATGATTTCAATTTTTTTTTTTTTTTTGCACTTTACTTGTTGATGAGTACCAATTTTGACAAGTTACTGAGTACATTCAAGCGCCACATTCCTACTTAAATCTTTGTTTTCTAACATCGCGTTTTGAAAGATCATTTGTATAGCATATAAGATTTATTAAAATCAAAACTTAAGTGTCATGAATTAACTTGTTATTGAATTAATGTATCAAGCTTAGATCTTAGAGTCAGGTTAGTTGATAAGATTCCCTCTTGTTAGGATTAAGTTTTGCCAAATATAAAAATATAAAGTTTATACTGATTGAACATGCCTCAGTGTTATACTTTTAAAGAGAACAAGATGTCCACCTAAAGTTAATCAAGTCCAGGGAGTGGACGTCACTCCTTAAGGGGATGGTAAACTAGTCTGGCGACTGCAAGGTAGAATATGCGAGGAAGGAAACAACGGTAGTTGCTTGTTTGTTACCCTTTCTTTTTTGTTTTGGGGTTCTTCGAGAACATTAGTAGCGGTCCACGAAGAACATTGGTTCGAAGGAGGAGTTACGATTCCTACTTCTGACTTGGGTGGGATGAGAGACCGAAGGGAGATATTTTTTACCAGCTTTAATCTCCCTCCCTCCTAGAATAGACACCTTCATTTCCCATCACGTAAGACAACGAACAGTCGATGGTAGAAGTTTAACCGTCGTTCGGGACACGCCCTGACACCTCTACGTGCTCGAATCCTTTTTTTGTGTGTGTGTACACGCCGCGGTGCCTATTCCTTGGTGCAGACAATTTCACGTTGGTTTTCTCACGGTTTTCCATCATCGGAGGCCTCTCGAAGTTTATGAAGGTGCATCGTATCAATCCTTACGCCATTGGTAAAGATGAAGATTCGTGCTTCTGCGGTCCAATGGTCATTGGTCTTTGTTGATCGGGCCCCAGCAATTTAAAATCAATTAGGGTTCAGAACATCCGGACCCAGTTCAACAGGATAAAAATTTGTAACACCCGCTTTTGATCCCGTAGCAAGAGCCTACCCCCTTTGACTGAGCTAGCATGGGGGAGGATGGCTGCAGGACATAAGCGATGGTCGATCAAAGGCACCCCTCCTCCTCCATATGTGATCCACCCTCGCCACAGACACCGATGGTTGGTGTCTTGGGGAGACACGTATGGGTGGGTAGGGTGAATGACTCTTGTGTTTATTTTTTTTGAAGTGAGGTTTTGAGAGTTTCCTTATTTTTTTGATGATTCCACGAGGATGTCGGTTAGCGATCAGTTTGTCATCTCAAACAAGAAGGTTTCTTTGTTTTAATACAAGCAGGATTCATCATCATTAACATTATTCTTCGTTACAAATACATCTTTATTTTTATTTCACTTGGGTGATCTTCACAACATATCCCAACAATCTGTTAGCAATTGCGTGAGAAAATTTGTGACCGCTTTGGCTCTAAGAAATAGAGAATTTATAAAATTACCAACCGACACTAGAAGCTAGCAGTATTCAAAAACTGAAACAGGACTTCTTCACTATTGCCATGTTTCCCCAATGTATTGCTGCAGTCGATATCACGATGCACGCACATCAAAATAAAAAACCCTGGTGGTGAGTTTGGTTCCCGCCATAGATGCAGAAAGAATTTTTATTCTATAAATGTTCAGGTAGGTATGTACGTTGTTTTTATTAAGTTGAGCAATCACGAGTGAGCCAAACGCTTCGGTTCCATTTTTGTTAAATGCTTTTGATCCTTTCTAAAGAAGCATTAAAAGTTTTTACATAGAAGGTTTATTGAAAAAATCACTCTTGAAATCAGTTGCGGATCCAGGATTTTGATAAGGGGGGGGGGGGGTCCAAAAATGTTTAAGGGGGGGGGAGACATTTTTTCCTTGAGATATATGCATAATTACCACGTATATACAGGTCACCATAACGGCTGGACTACCGTGTTATAGAAAAGCCATTGGTGCTGTCCAGTCGTTATGGCAGTGCATATAGTTTGTTCGCAAATTCAAATTGCGCGCCAACCTAGTCGCGATGACAGCGCCGTGCGATTTTTCTTTAAGTTTTTCCGTTCCGGAGCTCCGGCAATGAGTGGCGAATTTCATGGAGCACAGGCTTATTTGAGGTCTCATTTTCCTCTAGCAATTTATGTGCATTGCGCCGCACACAGCTTCAGTTTGACCATCAATGTAGCTTGCGAAGTATCTGGTATCAAAAACGCGTTGGGAACTATCGGAGCAATTCAAGCATTTTTTCACTGGGCCAAGAGACAAAGCATCTTGAAGAACGAAATTTCAAAAATGACAGAGAAAAGTGAGCGAAGAAAAGAAAAATTGAAGTCCATTTGTCCTACAAGATGGGCTCAGTCTCATGAAGCTGTATCAAGATACGTCGAACTTCAACCGGCTGTTATTGAAGCGTTGGAAGAAATAAAAACGTGGAAGGATCGAGAAACTTCACGGGCAGCATCTCAACTTTTGACAGCGATTTTCACAATCGAGTTCCAAATTTCCTGTCATATTATGGAATCAATTAATTCCATCGTTTTGCCATTGAGTCGAGAATTGCAATTGAAAAATCAAGATCTGGGAGAGGCCACGAAGTTGGCTGATGATGCTTTGAACGACTTCAAGGAAAAGCGTGAAAACGTGGATTCATGCTTCCACATTGTTTATCAAAAAGTTTCTGAAATTTTTCGGAGTACGAGATTGAAATGAAAATGCCTCGTCGATGCAGTCGACAAAAAAATCGTTGCAACGTTGAAGCGAAAACAGTTGAAGAGTATTACAAAATCGCATTTTACATCCCATTTCTCGACACCTACATTTCTCATCTTCAGAGTCGGTTCGAAAAACACAAAACAGTTTTTCTAAGTTTTGGACAGCTATTCCTCAAACAAGAATTCGACGAGAAGAAATGTGCAAGCCTCTACCAATTTTACGAAGAAATACTGGATTGTTCCGAGAATAATTTCATTTCAGAAGTCAAAATGTGGAGACAACGGATCTGCAATCAAAACATCGAAAATGCACTTGATGCATTAGCAGTGAGTATCTCCCAAATTCAGATCATTTTTGGCTAAAAAATAATGCCAGGTTTCTCATATATTGTACCCCCCGTGGATCCGCCACTGCTTGAAATACACATATTTAGAATGATGTATGCGTATTCCAAGAGTTATTTTTTTAAATACTTCTGCTTTGATAAAATTAATGATGCTTTTTTTGAACGTATGGTGTGCTGATTACAAAAAGGTATCAACCGTCTTTATTGGAGAACCCGTTCCAAAGATATAGGGTGTTTTCATAAACGTCGGAAATCTGCGTTAGTACAATCGTCTTTCTGCTTTGTTGCATAAATGAACGCACCAATTCTGCAGAACGCGTGCAGGCCTGCTTTAGTACAATTTTATGTTTGTCACTGAATGTTCATAAACGTCAGACAAAAATCAGAAACACAGAAATGGCTGCTTTGAAAGAATTTGTCCTGAAAATTATATGCGATCAATTATTGAATGAAAATGAAAACAAAAGCATCATTTCAAAAAATAATTTCAGAATAAAAAAACGAAATAAAGTCGTAAAAAGAAAAATAATAAATTTAAGAAAATATACTCCAATGATTCCTAAGAATCCTGGTTTTATTAAAATAATTTTGGAGTTTCCAGACCACATCTTCGCAGGCCATTTTACTATTTTAGGATGTCGAGGTCCACGTTTAATGTAAGTATTTTTTTTCTACTATAATGAAAATAAATGAAGTAAAACATTTTATTTTCAGTTTGTTGAAAACGAATTGAAAAATATATGGGCAACAAGAAACACTGGCCGGCCAAAATTGGCCCTTAAACTGGCATTGTATTTGACCATTTGGAAACTGGCCAATGGGTCATGTTTCCGTGAGCTATCGAATTTATTTAATGTATCAATCGGAACAGCATTTCACTGTTTTTTGGAAATTGTTTATTTGATATACCAGCTTAAAAGCAAATTTATAAAATGGCCCACAAACCTAAATGAAACAATGGCAGCTTTTGCAAACCTTAGAGACAATCCAATGCCTTCTTACATAGAAGACTTATTGAAAAAAATCACTTTTTGTTTATGGTAGACGTCGAAAAGTGGGAAGGGTAACGTAATTGTAGTCTTCATATGGAGTCAGCTAGATTATTATTTTTATAGGTGGTTTGTGCTGCACAAACCAAAATTCTGGACATAGTTGCTCGATGGAGAGGATCTGCCCATGATTCGCGAATATGGCTGGAATCTGTCATTGCAAACTGTTTGCAAAATTTAGACTTAAAAGGAGGAGTTGTTTTGGGCGATGGTGGATATGCATGCTCGAAAATTTAAATGACAAGAAAAGAGGAAAATTTGATCGTTTGTCTGCCTTCTGCCTTAGAAAAATTCAGGTTTCAACTGAAAATTGCCGGAGACATTAAATGTTTTATTGCACCAGCCACCGTACCAGGGGCAAAATGTTGAATTGATTGCATTAACCCCCAACCCAAATGTGTTAAAATTAAAAACTAACGGAAATAATGTCCACTGTAAATAAGCCACTGTATGTATAAACCATAACGAGTTACAACAATATTTAAGACAAATTCTTTTCTCTCTGTACAAAATTGTCATTTGAGTTTGTTTGTTTTTGTTCACAATTTTTATAAAAATGCAAAGTTGATCGATTTTTGCTACTTTGACTAGAATTAACTTCAAAACTACTCAAGAATCTCCTCGTTGTTTGCAGCTTTGGATGCATTCTGCTGTGGCAATTCAAGTTGAAACAAATTAATTGCTTCCTTTTGTGCTAGAAAGTTTCTCATTTCGGCAAAGTTGTCGCGTTCTTTGAGCTTTTTGGTGCGCTTTTCGAAGGCTTCATCTGCCGAACCTTCATCATCGTCTTCATCGTCGCCGTAATCTGAATTGTTGTTATTGTTGCTTTCGGGGGCAAACAGTTCATCGACATTAATGCCCTTTGCTTCGAGAACGCGTCTCTCCTTCGCCAGCATCTCCTGTCGAATTGGATCGATGCGATCTTTGAGTTGCTTCAACACCGGCTTGAATTTGCCCTTGGTTACTCGCTTCTCGAAATTCAATATTTCCCGATCGGCAGTTTCAACTTCGTCGTCGTTCTCTAGCTGCTGCAGTTCGTTCTCTTCAAACATGTAGGCATAGAAGTCATCCGACTTAATTCCACCATCGTTGGCCGAATTGTCATGAGATATTTCTACACGCAAGATACTCTCATTGCCATCAGCATTTGCATCGCTTGCCGGCGATTTCTTATCGTCTAACAATCTATCATCTAGTTTACTACTCAGGAATTTATTGTAAACTAACATTAAACGATGGAAATCATCAAAACATACCGACAGTGTGGCCTCAATCGAACGCATGCTGTTTGCAACATCAATCAGGTCTTTGCTTTCGTCTTTTTGCACAGCTTCGGTTTCGGTGAGTCTTTGTAGGGATTCGTCTAGTTGTTGGCATTCTTCGGCAACGGCTACCATGCAGGAACTTAATTTGAGTGATGAACTTTGGAGTACGGCGACGGGACCGGATTTGCAGCGCATCGTTTTGTTTTGGTTGAATTCGTTGGCTTCGAGTTGTTTCTTTTTGCGCAGATCGATTGAGAGGTTTTTGAAGTGGTTCTCTTCTTCGTTGACTAGTTGACGGATTTGGTATTCGACATTGGATATGTCGCGACTGAGGGAGGACAGTGATGGCTTTTGTGAAATCGTCAGGGCCAAGCGAAAGAGGTATTGGGACTGGACGTAGGCAAAAATGTTGTAAAAGTCCTGGAATTAAAGAACGCAAATATTTGTTTGAAATAGATTTTAAGGATTGTTAATATGTTTGACGGGTGGTTGGGTGTTGTAGGATCTGGGGGCGTATGCTGTAGCTTTTCCTACACACCAAGTGCTTACTTTACCTCCTCGTGGTAACCACCGGGTTATATCTCTAGATGGGGTAGGCCTTGACGTGGTTTCGACATATTTGAAGCCCAGGCCGTAAAAAGAGCGGTATTCCGGCTTTTGTACTTGAAGTCACATCAAGTACCTGGCACTCCAGGTTGGGGGTTGTACGTCGGGGTGACTTCCCGACTACGTAGAAAAAAATTAGTTGCGAAGCAAGAACAGGCCTCGGAAACGGACGGATACACTGATGACGACCCAAGCAAATGCATAAAGGACAACGAACTTCGGATATGCACGTGGAATGTTAGGTCCCTTAATAGACCGCGTGCTGCCGAACAACTAGCGGAAACCCTCAACTGCTACAAAGCAGATATTAACGCTATCCAGGAAATGCGATGGGGGCAAAAGCAGGATGAAAAACTGCGACATCTACTATGGTGATTGTTGCCGCGAGCAACAACAGCGACTCTTTGGATGCGGATTCGTCGTGGGAAGCAGACTCAGGCAAAAAGCCTTGAGCTTCAAATGTGTAAGCGAACGCATCACGACGATCCGAATCAAGGCTAAATTCGGCAAAATTAGCCTAATATGCGCGCATGCCCCCACAGAAGAGAAAAAGGACGACACCAAAGACGAATTCTACGAGCTCCTCGACAAAACATATGAGATGTCCTAGTTATGACATGAAAATTGTCCTCGGCGATTTTAACGCAAAGCTGGGAAAAGAGGATATCTTTAGCGGCACAGTCGGAAAGCACAGCCTGCACGACACCACTTCCGACAACGGATTCATGCTGATCGATTTTGCTGCGGGGCGAAATGTTGTGGTAGCAAGCACCTGGTTCCCACATATCAACATCCATAAAGGTACATGGAGATCTTCTGATCAATCAACCGTCAACCAGATTGATCACATTGCGATCGACGGAAGGCACTTGTCCAGCATTCTAGATGTTCGAACTTTCTGTGGAGCCAACATCGACTCGGACCCCTACTTCGTCGTAGCCAAGGTAAAATTCGGCTACAATCGCAAGTGATCGCCAGATCCTTCTCTGATCGAGTGTCAAGTAACCTCTTAAGGAGTCCTATGCCGCCAACATCAAGTATCGAAGACCAGTGGCAACAGTGGCGTATGACAGCATCTATAGAGACGAACTGTATAAAGCTATGTCTAGTTTTGGCATCCCTACCAAGCTCGTTCGCTTTTGCAAAATGACGATGGGGAACTCACGCTGCTCCATCAAGGTTGGCAATGAGCTTAAGGAATCTTTCGACGTCAAAAAAGGATTCAGACAAAGCGATGCACTGTAGTGCGATTTCTTTAACATCGTTCTTGAGAAGATAGAACTCCACCGTCAACACCATAGGCACTATCTTCCATAAATCTGTTCAACTTCTCGCGTACGCCGACTATATTGATATAATGGGAAGAACACAGCGTGATGTCAATGGCGCCTTTGAATTGAGACAGAAGCGGCAAAAATGGCTTTAGCGGTAAATGAAATGTTGTCTTCGAGAAAGGACACCCAACACCGACGGCTCGGACAGAACGTCACAATAGACGCATACAACTACGAGGTAGTAGAGGAGTTTGTCTACCTAGGTTCCGCTATTAACACGGGCAATTACTCCAACGCCTTGATCAGACGAAGAATAATTCTTGCTAATCGCTGTTTCTTTGGGCTAAGGAAGCAATTGAGTGGTTAAACCCTCTCTCGATCAACTAAGTTTAAACTATACAACACACTCAACATCCCAGTCCTGCTGTAGAAGCATGGACCCTGACAAAATCGGATGAATGTGCCTTAGGCTATTTCGAGAGGAAAGTTCTTCGGGTCATCTTTGGCCCTGTGTGTTTTGATGGGAATAGAGGAGAAGATACAACAGCGACCTTTACGGGTTGTACAACGACGTAGATTTAGCCAGAAGGGTCAAGGTCCAGAGACTCAGATGGCTCGGTCATTTAGAGCGCATGGACACCAATGCTCCGGCCCGTAAAAATTCGACACTATTCCGGAGGAACGCAAAAGGAGAGGAAGACCGCGACTCAGGTGGCGCACACAAGTGGAAGAGGACCTCAATCAACTTGGAGTGCAAAATTGGAGACAGCTAGCTAGGGACCGAACTAGCTGGCGGAGACTGTTGATTGAGGCCCAAGTGCACACTGCAACTCGATCTATAGAATCGAACGTTATCGAGCTTCCGGGGAGGTGAGTATCCATTAGCTGGTTGAGTGAAATGGTTCAGGAGCCAAATAGTTCGTCCAAAAGACGACTGCATTGGCTCGGCCACATCGATCGAATGGATAACAACGCTCCAGCCAAGAATTTCTTCTCTTCGCAGCCTCCAGGTTCGAGAAGACAAGGAAGACCGAGCCTACGGTACAAGGACCAAATGACTGCAGACGCCAGAGCGCTTGGTTTTGCCATGCGACGGACCGATCCAGATGTATGGAAATCTGCTGTGTCTCAGGCTGAGATCCTAAATGAATTGGGAGTTGGCTAAAAACAGTTCACGTGGCTGACCATTTGGAGGGACGACCAGTGGTCGAGTTAGGTAGAGACGCCAGGACCATAAACTGTCGTATGCAGTTCGTCCCTGTATGTGCTGTCATAGAAGGCTTTAATGGTGGGAATGGACTTACCTGGTCTTTATCACCCTGATATGGACAAGTCCGTTGTTTATAAATGAAGTACCCGCTGTACGGTGCTAAAGATTTCATGGGTCACGCGGTACAGTCACTTACAAATTGCTCTTTAGTGGATTTTAATCCGAAATTAGATATGGTCTACTCTTTACTGTGGCTTCGAATGCATTCGATCCCCAAAATAACCCTAACTGCAATTTTCACACTCACTTCTGTTTGGCAAGCGAAATAAAAACCAATACCGACTGCATTCTATTCGCAATGCGACACAAACACGAACCTGTCTCCCTGATTTCTGATGTGTTCTGCTGACGCGGACTGGAGTGAAACACACCCTTCGGCTGGGTTCTTTTTTGTTTCGATTGTAATTAATGCCTATGCGACAAAGATGGAACGAATTGCTCCTCAAAAAGTCAAAGAGTTGCAATGACTTCGAGCTTGCACTTGAACAGTAAACAACACAAACTGCGCATGTGGAGAACTTGCATTTGAAGACAAAACAAAACAACAAAGGTCAATCCCTTTTATCTTGTTTTGTCTACGAAAGGATTAAAAATAAAGAACAACCGTCGGCGGCGTCGTCAAGTGCAGACGTTGCTTTGTGGATTAATTAGCATGAATGCCTCCCCAACACCACTTTTTCGGTTTCTCCCTCTTCCCAGTCTAGAATAACATTGAACTTACTTTGATATTCTTTGGATTGTAGTCTGTGATGTTGTTCCTAAAATAATCGCACTCCTTCAAGTCTTCCATCGGTGAGTAGAATTCAGTGAAGCGCGGCGGAATTGGATGCAGCATTTCCAATTTTCTTGTAGCGTCGAACAGAACCTCTACGACTTCTTTTATCGATGTTATGCAATCCCAAGCTCTCTCGATTTGTCTTGACCTAAAAACGCATGCAAATGACTTCTCTTCTGTCGGTGGAGTCCTAAGTTACTTACTCTATCAATTCGGACGCCTTCATGACTAGCACCTCATTGAAATAAGTCATATTGCGGCGAATGCAATTGCCAAATTCATCGATGCTGCGAATTAAATTGTCCAACTCGCGTTCGACGACTTTGTTACGAAACACAAACAAGTTCTTGACTGCGAACAGAGCACTGAAGCTGGCGGTGAAGATGACCGATGGTATCAAAGTGAACTTCAACGACTTTGGTGTGATGAAATGCTCCAGGATGGTCGACCCTAACAAGACGCATGTGTTTCGGGTGGTGAAAATCTCAATGGGTTTATTGCTTTTCCCGTCCTCCACTGTCTGCTGCTCAATGAAGGACAAGCAGTGTTCGAGGGACTCAACGTGGTCGGCTAGCAGCCGCTTTGAATAGAGAATTTGTTGAAGGATTCGATGAGTGATTTCCTATTAACAGACAAAAATAGATAAATTTTGGGAACTACAACAATCAGTTACCAGTTCTTACATTTTCTTGTTTGAGTTCGGCAACTTGCTTAGATAAATCGAGCTACAAACAAACAAGTTATTGAAGGCAAAATTTAGAAAAGAAATATTTCAGGATTTACCTTCATTTTGATTGTTTTCCAAATTCGGTAAATTTCTGCCAAGGAAAATGTGTCTTCATTTGTCTGACAAGTGAAAGTGTGTGAGAAAATCTGGGAAGATCTAACCCCAAAATGGCTGCTGGTATAAACGCAGACGGACAGGTACATGAAATATAAAAGGCGAATGCACTTTTATGTTTGTTTATAAATTTTAGTTGCCGGGAAACAGAATGTGCTTGAATTTTACTCGGAAAGTATGTAGCTTTTTCAGACTTCACTTTTCGCACTTTGAACTTTGAATTTCACCTGCAGTCCCTTAATCGTCGTGTTCTTTGAAGAGTTTTGAATTTTTGATAATTAAATAAAACTGGAATTGAAAAATATCTGCAAAATGCAGTTTTAAAATTTTTAAAATGGTGTCTTCTTTGCTGATGCAATCGCAATTTCTGTTTTGTGTTTCTATTCGTTTCTTTAACTGAAGTGTCAAATGTCAGAATAAAGGAAAACAAGAATGTAAAAGTGATGCCAGTTGGTTTATCTGTTGTACACTTCGGTGCAAAATTATTGGCATAATTTTTTCCAAGACAATAAAAATGTTTAGTGTACAGTCGTACATGAATAATATGTGGCTTTTCTTACAACCAAGGAGAATTGCTACTAAAATTCAATTGTTTTTTGGCGTGTAAGAAATGTGCAAAAACGAATCAATCCCTTTTTTGAATGTCTGTGTTGTCAGCTGTTAAATCGTTTTGTACATGATAATCACAACAACAGAAAACTCACACGTAGTATATGTGTAAAATCTGTGTACAAGTGTAAATCCGTCTCCAAAAAGAGATTTGAGAGAAATCAATCCTTCGAGAAAAAAATTCAATTTCTTTGTGAAAGAAATGCGTTTAAGGGAAAAAAATTGCCACTTTTACGTCACGGATCAATTCTTGGGTTGTAAGAAAAGCCACATAAGAAAAGCCACAATAGAGAAAGTTATTGGGCACGTTCATTTTGGTTTTGGATAGGCTATCTAAAGGCCCAATTATAATAGACGGACGAGAACGGAAGCTAGCGTCTAAACTGAACGATCCGTTTCTTTCCGACTGTCAATTGCATCCGCTTACCCATAATTGAACGGAAAGTTTTCTGTCATTATTCTCTGTTGGGCAAATTGTTTTAAGCGCGCGAAAGATACACGTGATTTTTGTTTTTTCAGGCATACGAATTTTATCAAAATGAATAAAAATGGACAATTTAAAATAATTAAGAGTTTAAAATCAATGCACTTCTTAATGGAGACATTGTTTGCATTAAAAGAATTAGATGATTATATTAAACAGAGCTCAAGAGATAGGTCCTGCTGTGTGCGTCCCATCAACCGCGATAGAAACCAAAATGTTTTTTTCAATGTTACTTTTATAAAAATAAAAAGTCTGGACAGAGAACAGTTCTTCATTTATACACGAATGAATTTAGAACTGTATAACAAACTGCTTGATACACTGAGTCCTCATCGCGCAAAAACATCTATAAGGCAGCCAATCAGAGAAATGTCAAATTTCCGCGCGTAAATTTAGAAAGAAAAGTGAGTTTACGTCCGAAAACAAAACTGAACGAAACCGAGCAATCCGCTATTATGGCTGTGACATCTGATTTGCATGTATTTGGGAATTTTCGTACGTCAACGTACGCACCCTTCCGACTATTATAGTTGGGCCTTAAGATAGGCATGAGTTTAATTACTAGTGTGTTCGATTCATTGAATAAGAAGTACAGGAAGCGGTGTAAGCTACACGTACAGTATACGTGAGTGAAGCAACAAAAATTTCTGATGATGACAAATTTTAAAACTCATCTGTCAAATTTTGAATCTCATCTGTCATTTGCTGAGCTGTAATTGGTCAAATGTTGTTTTGTAGTTTCGTCTGTCAAAAAAACAAAAACTCAAGTTCTGGGGCGCATTTATTTTTGTTGGTGGTTGTTAGGTGCTACACAATTTCTTGTGCTTTTTAACACTTGATCAAGTTGTTCATAGAATGCGCTTTCGAATACGACTCGAAAAAGGACAATAAATATGATGAATTAAGGATGAAAAATGAAGAAAATGTAACGAAAAATAAAAAAAAATAAAAAGCGTGCATGTACACCTTGAACGTTAAAACACCATGTGGTCCAAAAAAGAATTGAAATTGAAAAATATAATTGATGCACAATAGATATAATCTTGATTCAATCATATTTCGCTTGGCGCCCCTGAGATTAACCATTCAACTGCAGACCAGCCCTGTTGTAATGCGTTTGTATTTGTGAAACTCACACTACTTAGAAAAATGCTTCACTTCTTTTTCATAAGACCCCTTCCTGTGCTTCTTATTCAATGGTTCGATTGCGTTGTAAAATACATTTTTTTTACGCGATAGCATCGATAAACGTCCGTTGGCTGAACGCACGAAAGAGCGTGACACATTGTAGCGTTCCACTCTGAACCATGGTTCAGAGTTTACCTTCGTTTGTGCAGCTGCCCCTCATAAAATCATAAGTAGGTTTGCAATTTTTCATCAATTTTGTTACGGTGCTACGTTAAATAATTTAAGCGAACCAACTTTACAGGCAACCATATTTTTACAATTGTGGTTCACAGATCTGACGCTTCTCATGCTCCCTTTTTTTCTCCTGACGCCGACGTTTCTGTCTCCTCTTTTGCTCGACGAGCTCACGAGTAGCTCATGTGTCATGTCCTTCCAGGGGTTTCGCTTTAGTGGCTGTGGAAACTTAGCACATTAGAGGCACTAGTCCTCGATAGTTGATGTTGGCGGCAATGTGATCAATCTGGTTGGCGGTTGATTGATCGGGTGATCTCCATTATTCCCTTATCGATGTTGAGATTTGGGAACCACGTGCTTGCTACCACAACATTTCCCCCACAGACAAATCGGTCAGTGGAATCCGTTGTCGGAAGATGTCCTCTTTTCCCAGCTATGCGTGACATTGCTTATGCGTTTTGTCAAGGAGCTCGCAGAACTCGTCTTTGGTGTCGTCTTTGTAGAGCACCCTGTACCTACATAGTTAGCGTTCAGATCGTTTTGGGAACTTCGCTTTCACGTCCTCCATATCTTTTTACTCTTCTGTGGGGGCATGTGCGCACATTAGGATTCGGATCGTCGTCGTGATGCGTTCGCTTATACATGTGAAGCTCAAGAATTTTTGCCTGCGATAAATCCGCGTCCAAAAAGCCGCTGGTGTGGCTCTCGGTAATAATAACCATAGTGAATGTCGCAGTTTTTCATCCTCCTATTGCCCGGTCCATCCCATCGCACTTCCTGGATAGCGGTAATGTCTACTTTGTAGCAGTTGAGTGTCTAAGCTTATTGTTAAGGGACCTTACATTCCACGTGCATCTGTTGATGCTTTGCAACTAAATGCTTTTCTACTCAGCCAGGAAGTCGCCCCGACGTACAACCCCCTTCCTGGAGTACCAGGCACTTGATATAATTCCAAGTGCAAGATCCGGAAAAACCGATCGTTTTTATCGGCCTGGACAACAAGCAAACCAAGGTATTTCTACATCTAACATAAGGACGCGTGTAATGAAAGAAACAAAAATAGAATCCGTGATGATAGACATTTCACCGTCATTCATCAAATTGCAACAGGTACGCGTGGCCTTTCCGGCTTACTAAATTCACGCCGACCAAGCTAACCTTATTCGTCTTAACTTCATCTTTTATCCTTCATTAAAAATGTTAGTGGGCGCGATGACGGGAATTTCTTGTATGGGGGCTCCCCGCCTATTAAGTAGAGCAGCGACCAAACTTGTACGTGGCTAGGAGTAGAGTAGACTGACTCACACTCCACTCACCATCCTTCCCCTTCCTACCACTCACCCACTGGGGAAGTTCTTTATCCCCTTTGTTTCACTTATTTATTCCGTGTTGACAGAGGGAAAGGATCATTTTCTTCCCTCTTACATTGTCGCTTCATACTTTTCGCTCAACAATATTAAAAATTAAAACAATTTGAGTATTTTTATAAAACTATTGTTTTACTTAACAGTTTCATAAGATTAACGAAAATAAACAAAACTCACATAAATATTTAAAATTATCAGAAAAATATAGAAATAGGTAATGAGCGTGAAGATCGGCATTCAATACGACATCAAAGTTGTTGAGTTTTCTTTTTGTTAAACAAATATTTGCCCCCTTCCTGCACTATAACAGTTAATATTTTGTTGATTAATGGTGGTGCATATTGAACGTGGATAATGATATTGTTAGTCCTTGCTGGCTGCACCTTAAGAAGAACACTTAACCTCATAGACTTCAGGAACTGCTGGTGAGTAGTTGAGGTCGTACATTTGGGATTTAAGAAAGGCTTTCTTGTCTTCTGGCTCAGGTTTAACAGTAGCAAGACCTTCAAGAAAAAAAGAAAATCGTTAAAAACAATTTTCAAGAATTCAAATACTAAAACTTATTATAATTTTTTTGTTGTTGTTCTAATGTAAGCTACCCCACAATGTTCGAAACGTCAAACATCATCGACTCATGTTCGAAGAGTAAAACGTCATCGATATCGATGCTGTTTGACGTTTGCGACAGAGAGTTCTTTCTTTTTTTCGAAATTTAAATCAGTCTAATTCTTTCTTTTGTACCGGCAAGAACCATTGTTAAAATAAAACTTAGACTTTAATAAAATAAAACTAAAGAAAATTAGACTTTAATCAACTCACCATTTTTGTAAGCATAGTCCATGATTTCAGCAGCTATCTCAAGTGAGCATGTAGTGATCATAGATAGAGGAGGGTACAGGCTGCCCTTGGCCAGATCCTCCGCCGTACACATATTGGCTAATTTCTTAGCAGCATAAAGGAATACATCTTCCGGAATGGTCAGCATACCAGAACAAATGACACCCAACGCAACGCCAGGGAAAATGTAAGAGTTATTACCCTGCCCGGGGTAATAAGTCTTACCATTGTACTCAACAGGATCAAAGGGTGATCCCGAAGCAAAAATACACTTACCCTTGGTGTGTGTGTAGGCCTCAATGGCAGTGCATTCGGCCTTATGGGTGGGATTCGAAAGAGCAAAGATAATTGGAGTATCGTTCATTTCGGCCATTTTCTCTAAGATTTTCGGTGTAAATGCTCCTCCGATTGCGGAGGCTCCAATCAAAATCGAAGGTTTAATGACTTCAACAGCCTCATCCAGAGTATCGATTGGCCTGTGTTTATGGGCAAAATGCAATTTGTGCTCTGTGATTCCGCCTTTTGGACGATCCTCTACGATCAAACCTTTGCTGTCTACCAGCCAGATACGTTTCTTGGCATCCGCTTCGCTCATGCCATTCTGCATCAATTCCATCACACAGAGTTGTGCTATTCCGAGAGCGGCTTCGCCAGCACCTTGGAACAAAATTATATGCTCTTTAAGGGTGTTGTTCTTGATCTTCAACGAAGCCATTATTCCTGCCAAGGCAACTGCAGCGGTTCCCTGGATGTCATCGTTGAAGACACAGTTGGTGCAAAGATAACGTTGCAAAACTCGGAATGCATTGGCATTGCCAAAGTCTTCAAACTGCACCAGGCAGTTTTGGCCATAACGTCTCATAACGGCTTGCATGAATTCCTCGATGAATTCATCATATTCAGGACCAGTAACACGTTTTTGACGAAGTCCAATGTAAAGTGGATCATCCAAGATCGACTGAGTATTGGTTCCCACATCCAATGTGATGGGAAGACATTGATGTGGTGGAATACCGGCTAGTGCTGTGTAGAGGGACAATTTTCCAACAGGAATGCCCATGCCATTTGCACCGAGATCACCCAGCCCAAGAATTCGCTCTCCATCGGTCACGACAATAGCTCGAACGTCGGTTTCCGGCCAGTTCTTAAAATAATATGAAGAAATATCATTAGTTTCTGGACAATGACAATCTTTTCATCTCTCTTACCTTCAAAACCTGATACACATGTCCCTTATCCTTGATAGTTATGTACATTCCCTTTGGGTTTTGGTATACCAAACTGAATTTCTGACATCCCAGGCCTACAACAGGAGTGTAGACAAGTGGCATGAGCTTACCGATATCAGCAGCCAGGACATTGTAGAACAAGCGTTCGTTGCGTTCAGCAAGACCTTGCAAATAGATGTATTTGTCTAATTTGTCATCCAAACGATCGAGTAGTATCATAACATGTTCTACTTGTTCTTGGAGAGTTTTTACAACTCCTGGCATTAGGCCTTGAATGCCCAGCAACTGACGTTCCTCGAGGGTAAATGCAAGTCCCTGTAATAAGAAAAACAAATTTTATTAAGAGTTCCAATGAATTAAGTATTTGAAAAAAAACAAAGGGAACGGGAAAGGTGGAAGCTAGTGTCAGAACCGAACGAAACGTTCTGTTCCGAACTGTCAAGTGAATACGTTACGCGTACCGTAGCGTAAAGTAGTGGAGTATCTTCAAAATAAAACATCAGTTTTTCATTTTGAACAGAAGAAGAAATTAATTACTTAAAATCGACATCAAATCGACTTCCTTTTCAAAAAATAAACATACAGTCAGCTGTCAAATTTTCGTCCGTAAAAAACGAAACGCAGCACAGTTTACGTTCGTATTCGTAAGCAGAACTGATCGATAAATTGACGAAACAGAGCAATCCGCTATTTAGGGCAAACAATTTGAATTTCTTGTTCTCGCTCAGTTTAACGGCCTATAAACAGCACACAACGGAGACTAGAATTAGAATACCAAAAAGATTCTCGGAGTTTCTTGACAAAGAAGCTTAACAAAAGGAAAAAAAAATGTTGCGGTGGATGCTGCAAGTACTCGAGCTGCTTGCGAGCTGTTCAAGCAGAGGACGAGAGGTAAACACCTCGGGTTTAAGACCCCGAGCAAATGGAAAGAACAATTCTTCCAAATGTAAGCAGCGATGACTCAAATTCTGGTTGTTATAAAGTGCCATTCGATTAAGGTGACCATTCCCTTCAGTGTCCAACTAAAACGTGCCTTATGTCTGAAACACAAAAACGCGTAAGCTTTGGCTGACGTTTACGACTTCTGCCATTGGAATTCAATGCATGTTATCACAATGAAGCTTCGACCTCAAGTTGCATACGTAATGTTTCGTAACG
Organism: Sphaerophoria taeniata; assembly: GCA_943590905.1. Classification (NCBI taxonomy): domain Eukaryota; kingdom Metazoa; phylum Arthropoda; class Insecta; order Diptera; family Syrphidae; genus Sphaerophoria; species Sphaerophoria taeniata. The sequence goes on from OX016540.1 coordinate 241,106,070, forward strand.
TTACTCCAAACGGAAGCTCTAGTTCAAATATGCTGAACATTTGCTTTGTGTGACAGCTCAATAGCTGTTACCAAAAAGTACAAAAACAAAATTCATTTGTTTTTGGAGAGATGATGATGATGGAGGGAGAACTGTTAATCAAAGCAAACTCGAAGTGGGTGCATCGTAACGCAGATGAAGACGAAGCTGAAGCGTGTTTGTGTGTCAGCCATTAGCTCCGTCTTCGTCTACGTTGACATACAATGACATTCCTCCCTTCTTCACAAAAAACAAATGAATTTTGTTTGACTTGTTTTATTTTTTTTTACAGCTATTGAGCTGTCAGACAAAGTAAACATTCAGCATATTAGAAATAGAGCTTCCGTTTGGACTTTTCACATTACGTAACATTACATACAAACGTGAGGTCGAAGCGTCTTTGTGATCAAAGATACGGTGAGAGTTTATGCTTGTTTTTGTCAGACACGTTCTTATCGCTCGTTTCAACAAAAAAATAAAAACTGCAGGATTAGGGATCTAAACATAAGTCAGTTTCCATCTTCTTTTTCTCTAATCTCTGATTGTTATTGCATGCATTGAATTCCTATATGGCTGAACTCGTTAATGCTAAAGGCTGAATCACAAACACGCTTCAGCTTCGGCTTCGTCCGCGTTTCGTTGCAACCACTTTGAATTACAGTTCTCCCTTCATCATCGTCATCCCTCCAAAGTCCAAAAACAGTTGAATTTTGTTTGTGTATTTTTTATTACATCAGGTGAGCTGTAAGACAATGCAAAAGTTCAGAATATTTGAACAAAAGCTTCCGTTTGGAGTCACGTCAAAGCTTCATTGTGGTAGCAAGCATTGAATCCCTATGGCTGAAATCGTAAACGTCAGGCGAAGCCGAAGCTAAAGCGTGTTGGTGTTTGTGTTTTAGCCTTAAACGTCAGGCCAAGCCAAAGTTATTATGACCCATGCATATTATATGTCTAGGTCTACCTCTACACCAATCGAAAATTCTATTGTAATCGATTTAGCTTGAGGATAGTAATAATTATTGTGTGTCATGTTTAAACTCAGAGCAAAACCCACCTTCAATTAAAATTGCAATATCGAATACCAGCTTTGAGACATTCAATACTTTCAGATCAGTTCAGAGCATTCCACAATATCTCACAGACGAAAACCAAACCCAGCTTTGTTTCAAGTTCAATGTCATTCACGACCAACGACGAAAAAAATAAATAAATGCTCCAGTTTCACGATAATTTATCGAACAAAACATTGCTTCCAGCCTTTCAATCAGTCATGCAATATTCATTAGCAAAAAATTACTGACCGAGTAGGAGTGATGTAATTTTAGAAAAAAAAGAAAAAAAATTGCTCATGCAGCCGGCAAGGTTTATGAAAGAGAATGCGTAAGACGTAACGTGTTCATGTTTTTCTTTTTCGTTTTTTAATTGCAAGATTGCAACGCGAGCATGAAAAATATTTAAGGTTTGTTTGATTTTGTAACAAAAAAGACGTATTTTTGACGGATTTTGTTGTTAATTAACAAACTTGTTTGTAGATAAGCAGAGTTTAATTGCATTAATTATCTGTTCCTATCCTCGAGTCATGGGTACTTAAAATGCTTGTCTTTGAAGATAATGTTTTGCCTAATTGTGTCTGTGTGACTGCTGAAAAGGTTTCATAAACACAGATGTAGCGCATGGTCATTTACGTCCAAACTTAAATTTAAACAAAAATTGTGTTTTAACTTAATAAGCAAACATTTTTCCGGTCATTTAAAAATTTTATTACCTAGTATTTTTGAACATAAATTTATTTTATCACCGCGCCAAAAACACTCTTTAGATTGGGGAACAAATTTTAAATTAAAACGAATTTAAATCCACTTAAGGAGTCCAATAAAACAATTTGGCTATAGCTATAGGATGACATTAGTTTAACTTTTTTTAGTCTTATGGTTTTTGTTTTTTATTGTTCGGAATCATTCGGAACCATTCTTCTGTCTGAATAAAAATAGGAATTAGGCATACATGCACATTGCACATCGTGCACAGTGCACACCTTTGTAAATTATATTGTCGTGTGACATATGCACTTGTCATTTCACAAATACATAGACATGAAATAATTAAGGCTGAATCACAAACACTTCAGCTTCGTCTGCGTTACGATGCACGCGCTTCGAATGACAGTTCTATCTCCATCATCATCATCCCTCCAAAGTCCAAAAACAATTGAACTTTGTGTGTGTACTTTTTTTACAGCTGTTGAGCTCAGAAAAAGAAAATGTTCAGCATATTTGAACTAGATCACTCTTTTTTTTGCTCCTTTTTTCCAAATCAACATGAAAGAGCTCTGTGACGATGCGATGGCCTTCTTCAGGTAGGCGATGTGATCTATTCCAGGAAACGGTGGCCATTAGCCTTAGTTCACGGCTGAAATCCACTGTGTCGACTGTTGCTTGGTTTTTGGCAGTGGCGTAGCTAGACCTTTGGGGGCCCTGTATCCAATTTTTTTTGTAGTAAATTTCCGGATCAGGATGGTCTTCTGCCAACACATCAAAAAAGCGCTCCGTTATTTTCCTCCTTTTATTTTTGAAGACAGGCGTCACTCCCCAATCGTTGGCTAAATCCTTGGACTTTTTAAGTAAATCAGTGAATTTCTTTTGATTTCTTTCTTTTTCTAGACCGTCTAAAAGATTTTGAAGCAAATTACTTGCAAATTACATTTTCTTCATGTTGAAGGGCTTTGAAAACTGGACTTATAATATCAAACAGCGAAGAAAAAAATGACATCAACACAATAAAGTTGTAGGTCTCTTATATGTTTATAACATTTTTACATTCGTCTCGTTCGTCTTTTTTTGTTGAGGTCAAATTGATTTGGTGTAAGGTTTTCATTATCAATGTATAGTTTGATCTTATACCACATAGTGCATCATTTCGTGACGACCATCTCGTAGGACAAACCTAAGTGAATTTTTTTACACACGTCTTGTGCTCTGTATCTTTGGGGGCCCCTATATCTCGGGGGCCCTGTTACATAGATACAGCTGATACAGCGGTAGCTACGCCACTGGTTTTTGGATCCATGATTCGTTGACTATCACTGCTCAGAAGAGTCTTACGGTTTTTGTATACTCATTACAAATTATTTTTAACGCTTTATTTGAAATCAATTGTAATAGTGTTGAGAATGAAAAACGATTATTACTGTACTATAGACTATCACTGTACTTATTCAATTTTCTAGTTAGCTGTATAAATATTGACAAATGTCGTATTATAAAATATATGAAATAAATTCATTCTTATTTACAAACTATAACGATCCACGTCTTCTTAACAGGTTATGGGAAGAGTTACAGGAATTTCCAACGACCAGCTTGAAAGCTCAAGAAGAAGAAACTGCATCAAGTCAAGAAGCCACAAGCGCACCGAGCGATTATTCAGATTATGAGGATCCTAATGACCAAAACCTTGATCGAAATGAAGAAGTCACCCCATTAGAAAATGATGGTGCGGCGTTCTGAGCGGATAATTAACCTGCCTAGACCGAACTACAATTTAATTGCAGCAGATGAAAACTTTAGTGATCCAGGAAGTCCTGAAGAAGCTCTTTCGAGTTGTGATGCCAGTTTGTGGAGAGACGCGATGCAAGAAGAGTTCGATGCATTATTATCAAACGATACCTGGACTTTAACTGAGTAACCTTCTGGAAAGAAAGCTATTGGTTCCAAGTGGGTCTTCAAGACAAAATACGATACCGAAGGAAAACCTATCTGCAGGAAGGCAAGGCTGGTCATTAAAGGCTTTTGTCAGCAAAAAGGGATAGATTACACGGAAACGTTTGCACCGGTAGTGAGGTACACAACAATTCGATATTTGCTGGCACTAGCGGCTAGACATGATTTTCTCGTGCATCAGATGGATGCTGTTACGGCTTTTTTGAATGGTGAGCTAAGAGAAGACATTTATATGTTTCAGCCTAGCTTCTTTGAAGATGGTTCCGATTGCGTTTGCAAGCTGAGAAAATCGCTTTATGGACTCAAGCAATCAAGTAGAGTGTGGAATGAAAAACTCAATCAAGTTCTGATCGATATGGGCTTAAAGCGCAGCGAAGTCGATCAGTGTTTATATTTTCGGCACTCTGGAAAGCAGATGTTGTTTATGGCCATTTATGTCGATGACGTTCTGATATTTTCGAACTCACTTGAAATGATACAATTTACCAAGAACGAGCTGTCAAAAAACTTCAAAATGAAAGATATGGGGGAAGCCTCATCAGTCTTAGGCATTCGCATCACCCGAAGTAAGTCATCTTTAAAAATTAACCAATCTCAGTACATTTCAGATATTTTGAAACGCTTTAAAATGGATAACTGTAATCCTATTTCCACACCGGTTGACCTCAATCAAAATCTGTCGTCAAATATGTGTCCCAAAAATGAAAACGAAAAACAACAAATGAGGGACGTTCCTTACATGCAAACAATAGGATGTTTACTCTTCGCTGCTGAGCTCACTCGCCCCGATATCTCCTACGCCGTGAATCTACTAAGTAGATTTGGAACGAATCCTGGGAAGGCGCATTGGACAGCTGTGAAACGCGTGATGAGGTACTTAAAAGGCACAATTGATAAAGGCATTGTTTACCAAAAGGAAAGATGTGATATGGCTGGTTTTTGTGATGCAGACTGGGATGGTGATTTAGATGCTAGACGTTCTACAACCGGCTATGTGTTTACGTTTCAGTCAGGTGCTATATCATGGGCTACAAAACGTCAAAGAACTGTCGCGCTTTCCTCAACCGAAGCTGAGCTTATGTCTTTAGTTGCTGCCATACAAGAATCAGTCTGGCTCAAGCGATTGGAATGTGAGTTAGTACCGGATGCAACAAAAACAATGGTTTTACATTGCGACAATAAAAGCGCTATTCACATTGCTACAAACAATTCATACTCGCCACGAACCAAGCACGTTGATATCAAGGCAAAATTTATACGTGAAAAGCTGGAGAGTTCAGAAATCAAGTTGCAGTACCTTTCGACAGACCAGATGCTGGCAGATATTCTCACAAAAGGCATGTCTGCTGCCAAACAAAATTCTTTTGTAGAAGGTTTTGGTTTAAAATAATTATCAAATATTGTGTAAATAATTTCAAAAATTTGTATGATTTTTATTAACATAAGTTTTGTTTGTATACATTTATCATTCACATTATTATCCTTAAATGAATATTTAAAACACTAAATAGTTTTTCAGGGAAGGTGTTGAGAATGAAAAACGATTATTACTGTACTATAGACTATCACTGTACTTATTCAATTTTCTAGTTAGCTGTATAAATATTGACAAATGTCGTATTATAAAATATATGAAATAAATTCATTCTAATTTACAAACTATAACGATCCACGTCTTCTTAACAAATAGATTTGTTTTTAAATTCCGCCTGACATTTTGTTCTGAATTTTTTCCAAAGGTTAATTTTTATAGTGAACGCAAAACAAGTATAAGAAGTATATTTCATTTGTTTACATTTAGACTTCGCCTTGCGTATGATAATTTCAAAATAAACTTGATTATCTAGAGAGATGATTAAATCTAATTTTGGACAAGTAATTTGATTATTCCAAAAAAAGAAGCACAAAAGTTCTTGTTTAGAAATTAAAATAACAATAACAAGAAATAAATTAGAAAAATAATCTTTATGCACTTTGGTTTACTAAGCAAAAAAAAAAAAACAAAAATGACGGTGTCAGTGTCAGCGCAATTGTTTATTAAGTCATATTTATTTTGGAAGAATTTGATCTTTATATATGATATCGATATACATATTTATTAATTAAATATTTTTTAAATAGAGTATCGATGTCAATTTAACGTGATATTGTTTTTAAATATTTTCACAAGAATGGGGCAGTTGACAATAGTAATGATTGCTTCTAAAAAATTTGGCTGCAAAAGTGGGTGACTATTTTTTGTCAGTAGCTGGGTTGGTCGTTGTCTATCGAGAGCACGATTTTTGCTGAATTTATATTTTTCCGGGTAATGTTACTAGATAGATTATGTCAATAAGTAGTTTTTTGTTTAGAACAGGATATTTTACAGATATTCAGTTTTGTCTGATGAGTCTTAAAAAAAAAAATTGTAAATATTTCTTAAGTAAACTTATACTTTTGTGTGTCTAGACGTTCTTTAAACCTCAACCAGCTTATGAAGATATGAAGAAGGACAAGAGCAGCTCGTGAGCTCTACGAGAAGAAGAGGAGAGAGGAGCATAAACTTCCCAGAAAGAAAAAAAGGGAGCATGAGAAGCGCATGATCGAGGAAATAGAGGGATGTCACAACAGGAAAGAGGTTCGAAAGTTCCAAACCTCCAAGGCTTATACTTTATACACCCTGAACCGAAGCCTGTAGAGACCATCATGGGAACATCGTAGTGAAACCGCAGTCAGTGCTGAGGATATAGAAAGACCACTTTTGCAAGCTGTACATGAAAACTCCGGCAGCAATATAGAACCATTCAATTTGGGTGCAGAAGGCCAACAATTCCACCCACCCGACATGGACGAAGTGAAGATAGCGATATCTAAACTTAAGTCGAACAAAGCCGCTGGAGCAGACGGGCTAACCGCCGAACTGTACAAAGCAGCAGGAGATGATTTGGTTAGGAGCATGCACCAGCTCATCTACATTTTGGTCGGAGGAAAGCATGCCCGATGAATGGAACCTCAGCATCGTATGTCCGATCCTCAAAAAAGGAGATCCCCTGAACTGCACCAACTACAAAGGTATAAGTCTCCTTAACATCGCCTATAAGATATTGTCTGCCGTGCTGTGTGAACGATTGAAGCCATTCGTCAACAACCTGATAGGTCCTTATCAGTGTGGCTTCAGACCAGGAAAGTCCACCATCGATCAAATATTCACCCTACGGCAGATCTTGGAGAAGACCCAGGAACTTCAAATCGATTCCTACCACCTCTTCATCGATTTCAAGGCCGCGTATGACAGCGTCTATAGAGACCAATTATATAGAGCAATGTCTAGTTTTGGCATCCCAGAAAACTTGTCTGTCTGTGTGAGATGACAATGGAAAACTCACGCTGTTCCATCATGGTCGGAAAAAACCTAACAGACGCTTTTGATATCAAAAAAGGTTTTACACAAGGCGATGCATTGTCATGCGATTTCTTCAACATCATTCTTGAAAAGATAGTGCAAAGCTCCATCGTCAACACCAGAAGCACAATCTTTCAAAAGTTCGTCCAGCTACTAGGATACGCAGAAAACATTGACATAATTGGAAGAACACAGCGTGATGTCAGTGGATCTTTCTTGAGCCTTGAGACGGAGGCCAGGAAGATGGGTCTAGCGGTTAACAAGGGCAAGACCAAGTTAATGCTGTCAACAAGAAAGGACAACCGACATCGACGTCTTGGAGCAAACGTCAACATAGACAGATTTAACTTCGAGGTAGTTAAGGACTTTGTCTACCTAGGATCCGCTATCAACTCAGACAATAACACCAGCGCTGAAATCATACGAAGAATCACTCTTGTCAATCGCTGCTTCTTTGGACTTAGAAAGCAATTGAGTAGGTTGTTTAAAATAACAAGATAACAATTGATACAAAAAACGTAAGATTCACAAACGAAATGTGTAAAATAAAAAAATATCTATAAAAAAACACGTATACGCCCAAGTGTACATTTTCATTGCATCCGTAGTAAAATACGAAACCTCTATATATATAAAAATGTAACCTCTGTAGAAAAATCAAAGATAGATCTATGTTTGGTTGTTTTTATGTCCGGTATGGACTCCTAAACGGCCCAACAGATGGATGATTTCTGCTAAAAAGTTGAAAAACTATTTAGAAAAATTAAACAAACATTGAAAACAGTTGCTTCAATTGTAGACTCTCGAATTACTGGACTATATTATTTAAGATTCGCGAAGTTCCTTCCCGTGGCAAGAAACCTTAGCGTTATTGCAAGTCTCTGGTTTGGGCTGATTGTAGGTAGAAACTAATAACAGCAAATAAGCGTGAATCGCTCATTCGAAAATATTTTTGTAGTATTTTGCTTCAAAGCTGGTTTTCTAAAAAACAAATCGCAATGCGATAAAATTAGACACTTTAAAATTCCTTCTTTTTCACCCAATTTAGCCAGGGCTTAAATGAGTGACACACAGGCTTTTGCTGTATCATCCATTATTTTTTCATAGCATCCACTTCGAAGGAAACGCCTTGTTGCGTTTTGTTGTTTACATTCCCTCCATAAAGTATTTTACTGGTAAATCTATCCGGTATTTCTAGTAGAAACAACAACTTCATACGAATGATTTGCGAAATTCTGCAGCATTAACTTTGATAAATTCGAAAAGTTAACAACTTTATCATTAGTCATTGTTTAAGTGACTTAGCAAACACTGTCATGTGATAAGATTTATCTCGAACGAGCTAAAAAAAAAACTGCTTTTTCATCACAACAATCCAGTATTAGTCTTCTTTTCTTTCTTACCTACTTTATAAGTAGGTACTAGATACCTACAGAGTTTCCCCATCAGATTAAAATCATTGACTAAATTCTTCACATCATTGTGATGTCATTTTTAGATTGATCGCAAATAACTGACATGATTCAGCGTCAACTACCAGACTGATTAAAAGTCACCATGAATACAAAATTGCACACGTCTGCCCTTATCAGCCAATTATATACAATTAAAATTAAAAATGCTTGAAAAATATGAAAAACTTTGACCAGACTGTTTTGTTTTTCAAAACATGGAACCTCAAAAATGACCTTGGTCACTGTCACCAACACACATGAATAATAAAAGAAAATAACCTCTCATAAGAATTAAGTGAGTAAAGGTAAATACATTTCTTTTTCTCGTATTTTTCCTGCACATGCGTTCTCAATTACAAACAAAATTTACTCTTCCCTACATCTCATTCTTCAACAAACGTTAACCCTTGACCAAACGGCAAACTATCAAACGAGAATAAAGACTAAACATCTGCTTCCGCGAGATGAGATGATGAGAACAATTGACAAACTTTTGCGCCAAGGCGCATGAACTTGAAAAACCTCTCAATCTCTCGTTTATTTCTTCAACAAATGCAGTTCATATCTCACGGTATGACTATGACATGATTGTTTTCATATGTAAAACAGTACTCCTTACATGTACGTGTTTAGGGCAGTCTTTTTTCAATTATTGAATAATTCACGCACTTGGGGTGACCAGCTTTACTAAAAATATATTTCAGCTTTTTTTTTCAATAGTTAAAAATTAACATAATTTTGGTTTTGTTTTCACCGTGACGACAAACATTATTAGTGAAAAGTGTGTTTGACCAGAAAGATGGAAAATAATTAACACTCATCTGATGGGTTTTATTTTATAGCTTCGCCTAATGTTAACGAGTTCAGCCATAGGAATTCAATGCATGCTATCACAATGAAGCTTCGACCTCACGTTTTGTACGTAATCTTACGCAATGTGACTGCAAGCGGACGCTCTTATTCAAATATGCTGAACGTTTGCTTTGTCTGGCAGCGGTCGAAGCTGTTATAAAAACTCAATAAACAAATTTTTTTCACACCATCAGATTAAGTCGAAGAGTCGTGCCACACTGGTTTTAAGCATAGTCTTTAATTTATTCTTATTAATATGAAAGTCAATAAGATCTGTATTTCATTCAAAAGCCTACGCATCCTTGTCAAGGGCTCATATGCATTCCGTAACTGGCCCTACGTCTTGGGATTTCAATTAGATCGATGCTGTGAAGGTGATAGCCTCCTCCTCGATAGTTAAAAAGAAGGTCTGGTGCATCTGTGACGCCTATTAAAGTTGATTCTTTGAGACAACGTTTGCATTTGAAGGAGTGATACTCGATCCTCATAAGAAAGAATATTTTGAAGATCATGCCATTGAATACCTTTTAATGCGAACCTTCAAGCCTGTCAATATGAATCTCATAATAATGATTTTAAATCTGTGAAGCATATTCAAGGTGGGGACGAACAAGGTAATTATAAAGAGAAACGCATAACGAACCCCAGCATAGAATTAGTTTTATTAACAATGTTGTTGATGTGCTCTGTATAATTTAGATTCGGTGTTAAAAGAACCCCTAGGTGCTAGGTCCCTTACTTTAAAAACACGAGAGAGAATTTGCTGAGATATAGAATACTCATAAGTCGAAGTTGCTAGTTTATTTGAGAATGAGAATGTTATTGTCTGACATTTCGACGGGTTTAGATTTAAACTGTTCTTATAACACCATAAAGAAATCCTATTTATATCATTTTGCAGAAGAATGCGATCATTTTTAGATGTAATTTTCATAGAGATATTTCATATCATCTGCAAAAATAAGAATTTCACTGTTACGAACACATAACAGTGCATCAAATGTCTTCGAAACATGTCTCTGAACTTAACTTGATAAGTTCTTTTCGCAAGGTAAAAAGAAAGATTTTCAATCCTACTGTAATTTAAACTTAATAACTGAATTAGTCAGTTGATCAAACGCTTTTGAAAAGTCAGTGTATACACAGTCTGTTTCCAGTCCATGTTCTAAACTGTTCAAGCATTTATGCGTAAAGGCAAGAAGGTTTGTGAATTGTGACAGTTGATCTCCTTTGCATAAAGCCGTGTTGCTCACTACACATGATGTTTTTGAAGCAAAAGGATAAACTGTCAAATTTGTTCAAACAGTTTAGGAATACAAGAAAGCTTAGAGATTGGCCTATAATTAACAATATGCGACTTATCTTCCTTTTTAAAAACAGGCGTGATGCAAGCAATCTTCCAGACAAGGAAATTTTCCAAGTCGCAAAGATATTTAAAATATTTTACTAAAAGGTTTAGCTAAAACTGTATTGCATTTTTTTCAATAATATAGGAGGAATACCGCCAGGACCAGAAGTATAGTCTTCTTTCAGAAGGGACAAAAAATTAGGACTTGATGAATCGCAATCGGGACATTATAAAAGGTCGTTACACACACAACAGCATGCTTGACAAGTTTGCTTGTACAATCTTTTTGTACAAGCGTGTTAGTTTTTCATTACGCCTCCACACGCTACAGCATGCTCGAACATTTTCCAGTTTATGTTGCGAAAATGCGTGATTCGGACGACGACTTTCTTGCTTTGGCTTTTTAACTTATCCGTAAAAAAGAAACGCGAAAAAAGAAACGTGATGTGTGTGGTGTCAAGAGTGGTTACTGAAGAGAAGAAGCTACTCCCATATCAATTTACTGTGGGAAATGAAGATACATCCGCGTGATTGGCATAATTATCTCAGAATTAGTGAAGAAACACTTGTCACTCGTAACACCTTTAAATAAAAAGCAAGTTATGATTATGAGACAAGCTATTACTCCCCACGAGAGATTAACAGCAACATTAAGATTTCTCGCAACCGGAAGGAGCTATGAAGATCTTAAATATTCAACCATAATTTCACCACAGGCGCTGAGTTACATAATTCCTGAAACGTGGTAGTACCACATACATATAAGTCCTCTGTGCCTCTACCGGAGCAATAAGATGCGTCAACTTTTTTTTACTTTTCGATAATTTGTCCTGAAGCCATTTTTCTTTTTAATTACGGCATCTTTATCGGCTTGGCTGCCAATTAATCTATACTTTTCAAGTAAAATTTGGTACGCTGCATCCCTCTTCATTCTATCATGATATTCGGCAGATTTTATTCGCCAAAGACACGGCTGATTTTCGTAGGCACGAAAAAAAACTTCTAGTAAATCACGATTGCTCTTCTTTAAATCACTCGACATTATGATATAGTGATGTAAGGCTTATTCACGGTCGCGAACTACTAATTTTTTGTACAAGCCAAAAATGCAGATACACACGTTTCGTTTTGCAGGATTCGAAATCAATCAATCATCAAGCGGCTTGAACAAGTAAGATGCTTGCGCAAAATATCCCTACAGACGTTACATTTTGCTTGTACAAAAAGATTGTACAAGTAATCTTGTCAAGCATGCTGTTGTGTGTGTACCGACCTTAAACGTGACTTGTTTGCTTCTACATCAACGTGAGCATTTATGAAAGATTGACTGAAATTATTGGCAAATGCATCGTAGATCCTAGAAGTAGAAGTCAAAATTAAGTGAGGAGGGATGATGTTGATGGAGCGAGAAATGTCATTCAAAGCAAACTCGAAGCGGCTGCATCGTAACGCAGTTGAAGATTAAGCAAAACTGTATTTGTGTTTCAGCCATTAAACAAAAATATGAGAAATATAATGTCTGTTCTTTTACGCCCTAAAACTGCCGAAAACTCACTAAAACTCCCAAATTCTCACACTTTTCTGTTTTTTTACTCAAGTTTCTTGTAAGTTCTGTCACTTTTGAAGGAGAAAAATATTTCCCCTATCTCCCGATTTTACACGGAAAAATTTCTTGCGGAAAACTTTGTTCGTTCCATAAGAAGTACATAAAATTTTTTGACGTTTTGTATAGCTTTGTGCATTTGTGAGGTTTTTGCTCTCGAGTGTTCTTTTACTTTTTAGGAGAATCACAAAATTTCATTTCCACTTCTCGAAATTTGACAGTTTCTTACAAAACGGATCTATAACGTCAATCACATGACTGAAAAAAAAGTTGTTTTGACAAACTGTTGCACTTCGTGTTAGAAGAAAAGAATGGGTCTCGGTTGAAAAGGCATGAGGTAAACGGCATTGAAATCACGAAATCGTTAGAAACTGCCTTAATCGAGGTATAGGTATGACGACTTTCAAACGTCGTCAATCAAAAATTTTAAGTAAAAGAGGGATTGTAAACATTGTCAATAGTTAGGACTAAAAACCAGTAAATACTAATTTTAAAAAAATCGATTGGATAAAATAAAAACACAACTATGGTCACCCTAAAAAAATATACATTTGAAGAGCAAACAAACAAAATTCGGGCACTTTTGTTTAACCGAATAATTGAGAAATTTGTTAATTTAAGTTTGATTAAAGTTTATCTTTAAACAATAACAAAAAACACGATTACAAAAACTAGGTATATGTACTCGGAGATAATAACGAAATAGATAGGGAAGAACACTAACAAACACACTCAAGTCGCGATAGGTTAAGGCTATGTTTTATCTTATTGTCTTAAAAAAACGCTGATTCATGATTTCCCATTAATAATTATTCAACATTATGCATTTTGCCAAAAAGAAAGGAGAAAAAACCCCAAACCATTGAGCAAATTTCATAGCAAAAATGCCAAACTAACGTTTTCTACTCGGTCATTGTTGGCAGTTGGCACAGAATTAAAATTCGATTATGTCGTCGTCACTGTCGTCATCGCGTCGCACCGTGCAAAAAGCATTCACAAACCAAAAGAAAAGACAATTTCAAATACCTATGCCCTTTAGCTGTCATTAACATTCAAATCCGCTTTGCGAAACTTGTTCCACCGATTCGCACAACATTTTCGTTTGTAATCGATTTTTCACTACCGAAAACTGTCAATGTTATCGATTTTTTACACAATTTTTTAAACATTTTCACATTCATTCACGATTGCCGAGGAAATTTTCCACCACCAATTCCCATTGTATCCTAATCCTAGGTACTAACCTTATTGTAACGCTTCTTATTCATTCGGTCCAGGCCGCTTAGACTTCCGGTAACTTCATTGTCGCCGCTGGTTCCCCAAAATCCCAATCGATCGCGTTGATTTCCTCCGACTGACATTGCTAGTTGTAGTTGTAGCTCTTCAGATTTTAGATTTTTTAGTTCTTCAGATTTTTCAACTTTTTTGGGCTGTGTCGAATGTCCTCTCAGTTGGTCAATGTAAGTGCTGTAAGCCCGATGGCTATTCTCAAAAAAAATATTCGAATTATTATTTGAAACTCTAGTAACGTCAACTAGAGCTGCAGGGTGATATGAATACGAATACGAGAAAAGTGACGGAGAGGTCGATGTCGGCAAGTGAGCACTTCGAATCGAACTGAGTTTGCAATCTTTTGCCACACCGTCTGTAAGTTCGCCGCCGCAGCCGCAGCCATTACCAACCATGGTCGTATGATGTTTATCAGAGTGTAGTTGTTGTGTCATGGTATTGGTAGGGTTGCCATCGGCTTGTAGATGATGATGGCGAGGGTCGACGGCAGAATTGCGAATAAAATGAACATTGTTATTGTAGTGACAACAACAATGCAATGGCTGAGAGGGGATTCCACAGCTAGTGACGTCACGGCTTTGGTCAACACCGGCGGCTGTCATGCCGCAAACAGCTGATTGGTTCATTTGAATATTGGAATTGGAACATTTTTGATTTTGACATTGGTGGCTGTTCACCGGAATTGTTGTTTTGTAGATTTGCTGTTCATGGTCTTGTTTTTGTTGTTGCTGTTGGAGCAGCTGATTGGGATTGGGAATTGAATTCACTTTGCCATTTCCATTGGCGGACACCAGGTGTTGAGGTGGATAGATAATGTGTTGACTGTTGCGATGGCGCTGATGGCGGTCGATATTCGAAGTGGCATTGCGATTGGGGGAATGGAATGAATGGTCACTGTAAATGAAATTGTCAGTAAAAAAGAGATGATAAATTATTAATTAAATTTTTTTTTTGCTATCTTCAAATTGAATGAAGTGTGGTAGAAGGTTTTTTGAAAGTTGAATAATAGTGTTCATTTATTACTGTTGGCAATTTTTTTATTGACTGTTTTCTGATTTATTCGAGGGCGTGCGTGACTTAATGATAGATTCCAGAAAAACGATTTATTGATAGATGAAGGTTTTAGATTATCATTTTTTGTTTCTATACAAAGCAAACCTTTAATGAGTCAGTGATTTTATCAATGACGTTGAAAAAATGACTTTTTGCAAGATAGTGTTGGCAAAATTGGCTTATTATAAGAGCTATTGTTTGATTGAAACAAATTTCGACAAAATTCAAATTGTTTCTTGTGAATATAAATATGTAAGTCAAGCCTCTGTTAATGAGGCATCAATTTCTTTATATTTCGCTGGAAGGAAACCAACAATAAAACAATCAAAATGCATGTAGTTCTGGATAAGGTTTCCTTTTCTTGGATGTAAAGCAGCAAAAAAGTATAAAGTAGTTAGAGGCATTTAACATGAGTAGGGGAGAGTGGGTATATTTGGGACACTTTTCGAATACATTAAATTTGCCGAGATCTTATAGATCGTATCTGAGCAAAATTGATTTCTAAAGATAAAATAACATTTTGGCAACCTATTTTCAGTTAAAAAGAAGGCGAAACTCCGACAGAAGAAAAGCAAAAAATTAATTTCATGAACCAACTCACTTTGTCCCATTCCTCCTACGAGTAGGAGGATTGGGACAACTATGGGGTGGAATGGGACACTTTTCGTATACATTACATTTGCCGAGATCTTACAGATCGTATCTGAGCAAAATTAATTTCTAAAGATAAAATAACATTTTGGCAACCTATTTTCAGCCATAAAGAAGGCGAAAGTCCGACAGAAGAAAAGCAAAAAATCATTTCATGAACCCATCACTTTGTCCCATTCCTCCTGCGAGGAGGAGGATTGGGTTTGTCCCATTCCTCCTGCGATCAATAGGATTTGGACAACTATAGGGTGGAATAGTGATGTCCCAATCATCCTGCGTGGCACTTTGAATAAATAATTTATAATATCACTTTTCGTGTGGCAATAATTAAACAAAACAACAATGAATTCACTTCAAAAATGGTGTTGCTACCTAATTATTACACTCTTTTGCGCAGTAAGTTCACACATTAAAAAAAAATTCATTCAAAGTTTACACAGATGTTTTACTTTTTATGCACAAATTACCTTTTTTTAATCTCCACTCCGTAATTTTTTTCCTAGATACAACTTGTTTTGTTGAGGGATGGGGACAGACTGAAGACAGAATCTGTCATACAAGGAAAGAGAAAAAAAACTGTAGGAATTGAGAAAATGCCTAACTCCCATTCCTCCTGTGTCCCAAAAATACCCACTCTCCCCTACACTGTGGCGTATGATTGATTTTTTTTTACAAATTCGAGGGTCATTCATTTTTCTGTTTCAAAAGTAAAGCTAAATAAAACACAACGATACATTTTCACTAAAAGTTTTATTTCATTATAAAATTTGTACCTTTCCATTAAGTATGAAAAACAATATCATTCAAATGACCGCCTCGGGAATTTTGGTAGCTTGCGATTCTTTTGAGGTAGTTTTTGACCACTTTTTCCCAAAAATCGGGCAGTTTCTCGGCCAAAATTTGAGCAATGTTGGTGTTTAATGCACCGAAGATTGGAACTATTCGCGTTTACATGGTCTTTTGCGGTGCTCGACATAATCTTGGTAGCCAATAAATTGACGTCGCTAAAATGTGAAACCACATATCGTCCAAATGACGATCTTCAATCGAAGGCCAACAAAAAAATCGGTTAGCATTCACCGAGTGAGAAACGTGCCGCATCGCTATAGAAAATGTTGTCCGAAAAATCGGTGTTTATTGTCTGTTGTTGTTTTAATACATTTAACGCGTTGTTCGATTGTTACGGGATCCATTGTCGTAAATGGCAAATATTCAACAAATATTATGACGTTTCAGATGACAATTATGGCTGAAACACAAACACGCTTAAGCTTCGTCTTCGAATTTGTGTTTTTGTGGCAGCAACATTAATGGTGCTGGATATTACATACATTTTTGAAGAATTTTTTTTTTCTATGAACATTGAAAAAAGTAATTTTGAGTGAGTTGAAGCTTTTCAAATGTTCAAATCCAAAGCCAAACACTTAATTAATTTGTTGTATTTACAGATGAAATTTAGGAGGAAAGCTACAACCTGCAGGCAGTAATCGAACAACATAATTCGCTTTGTTTTTTTCAATTTTCAAACGTGATCTCAACTTTGGATCATCTGTCCGGCTTACTTGTCTAACCAGAGGCAAAAGAAGCACCCGCAACAAACTTGCAACTGCAACTCCCAATCCACTCCACAATTAAAGTGTATAATATACAAAGTATATAATACTAGCTGACCCTGCAGACTTCGTACTGCCTCAATCAATAATCGATAACCCTCTTCCTCTATCGTTTGCATTGTTTTTTTTGTTAATTCGTATGTATGGATCCGTCTTTAAACAAATAAGCGATATCAAAAAAACAAAACAAAATGGTAAGTATACGCCCCGTTGCCTGCGGTGCACGGATTTGTAAAACGCGAATGATTTCGGTTTCACTTCGCTCCTCATGTTGCTGTTGTGTAAACATTTCGAGTTCTTCAACCCTAATTGTTGCGTATAAAACACATTGACCATGATATTGAATGAAAAAAGGATTTTTTATGATTGCTCTGAGAGTTACCGTTATGGAGCAATACAGCAAAATAATTTTTTTACATTAAAAATATCAGTGTTTCAAAAAAAAAAAAATTACCAAAATCACGAATTCTCCATTCAAAATTTGACTTGGGATTTTCTTGCTCTTCTGCAGTTTTCCATTTTACCACTCATTTTACCACAACTAATGCATTTCATATGAAAGAGTGTTTTTGAGATTTTTGTTTAGCCAATTTTTTTTTGTTGCATTTCAAATTTTCCATTTTTCCAATTTTTTGTTTACTTTTTCTTGCTTTCCAGTTCCCCATCACAAATTTTCCAGTTTCCCTTTGTAAAACAATGAGTTTTCCGAGTTCCTTTCGAAAACCCATTTTGAAATTTTCCAGTTTTCCATTTGAAATTTTCCAGTTTTCCATTTGAAAACCAATGCATCTTCAATTACATGCAATTTTCCCTTTGAAAACCAATGAGTTTTCCGAGTTTCATTCGAAAACCCATTTTGAAATTTTCCAGTGTTCCATTTGAAATTTTCCAGTTTTCCATTTGAAAATCAATGCATCCACAATTTCATGCAATTTTCCATTTGAAAACCAATGAGTTTCCAAGCAAAAAATATCTAATTTCCGACCTTTGTTTGGTTTTTCCAGTTTTCCCACTCTTCCATGAGGTTTTTCCAATTTTTTTTTTACAGAAATCATCATTGAATGTAACAGTATGAACCTTGAAAATTTCACAAATATCTGTTGGGCCATTTCGGAGTCTATAAGAGACATACAAACAAACAAACAAACACACTTCCATTTTTATATATATAGAGATATGTATATATACAATCGGTTCTTTTTAAAGCTAATATTCCTTAGATTCTGGTGTGAAATCGAGATTTTCATAAAAATTTCTTTGAAAATATAGATAACCCGAAAAGAAAACCATCAACGACGTGAAAATTGTGTCATCCGCTGAGAACGCCAACCAACTGATTCGAGAAGAGAAGAAAACTTCATGGATAATTTCAATCCAAGGACGAGCAGAGCTTAGGAGACTCCAGACCTGAGCATGAATGTGATATGTGAGTCCAACGTCTAAGAAACTGCTGTTCGACATAGATTGAGATTACATTCAACTTCACATCCAGATCCAATAGGTCCAGCCCAAATGTTTCTGTGATTGTAATTCCGGTATCTAATCAAAGTAAAATGACTCGATGGCCGGAACAAAGACTTTTTGACCAACAAACTTGGTTATGATCCGGATTCAATACAACAATCAATCGTTGCATGGAACATTGCTTCTGTAGGCTTATTAGTACATGAGTAGTTTAGTTTTGAATTGAAATTATTGCTTTTTTGTATTCTGTCGGCAATAAAAAAAAATTATTGAATTAGTTTCAAAAAATACAGACTTTCTCCGTTTATTTATATAAAACCACGAACTAGCTCAACACTTAATTCATTTAAACGCTGGCAACCCGAATAGTTCAGGTTAAAATTGATTGTTTTTCAGCGAATCTGGTTGCTTATTATTTTTTTATAATCCTTCTTCGGTCGGGTTTGTGTTTTTTCAAAGCCGCTATAACTAAAGCTTCGCCAGAATCGGATGATGAATTTTCACCTAACAACATAGAACTATTTGTTAAATATTCCATTTGCCTTTCTTGTTGTGGTTGTTAAAAAATAAATAAATATGTTTTTATTGCAATGGTTTTTTTTTTAAGAACTTACCATATCAAGATCATTCCCTAATTTTTGCAACAAAGGAGAACCGGCATTTTGGCCTAGGAACCAATAACGACATGATATATATCAATGGAAAGGTCTTTTTGTCTACTTTAACTTTTCCTATGGCAGTAAGTTCCAAATCGCTGTGTGGAAAAAGCTATTGCACAATTAAGTCATTCACAAGTAATGAGTGTTTTCTTGTTTTCATCTTGACCTTGGAACCAATAACGACATGATGTTTGATGTATATCAATTGAAATGTTTTTTTGCGTACTTTAACTTTTGTTTTGGCAAGAGGTCCCAAATCACTGTGGGGAAAAAGTTATTGCACAATTAAATCATTCACAAAAAATAAGTGTTTTCTTGCTTTCATCATAATAGAAAATCACTACAAAGGAATTCAAAACAAAAGTTTTTTTTTGTGAATGAATTAATTGTGCAATAACTTTTTCCCCACATTGATTTGGGACTTCTTGCCAAAACAAAAGTTAAAGTACACAAAAAACCTTTCAATTGATATATATCATGTCGTTATTGGTTCCTAGGTCAGCTTCCATACATTTTTGCCGGTTCTCCTTTAGAGCAACAAAAATTGTTGTCTCTTTATCCATTTCAATTATTATGTTCAAAATAAAATAAAAATGTAACCTCAAAAGATTTGTTTTTTTTTCTTGTTTGACAGATCAACCAAACCTAACTAAAAAGCGTTTTTGTATGATTTCAACTATTTCTAACAATTTACAACTATGACACATCCATTTTTTTTTTTTGACATACCAACTAAAGTCAACTGTCGTAAACGCAAAAACGCACTTCAGACCCTGTACACCAATTACAATAATATTTTTGTTTAACAATAGGCATTTTAAAAGATCGTGTATGAAATTTTGGTCCCGACAACGGTGCCAATGCGATTGATGCCGCAATTGCTTACTCCGATTGCTTACTCCGGGCAACAGACAAAACCAGGAGACCACTTCAAGGCAGTGTTTGACGCTGTTTAAGCACAATTTGATGGAGAATCTGGGTCGTTCCAAGACAGTTGAAACACCAAGGGACAGTCGAAACAGTGGACTTCCACCAGAAAAAAATAATAAGCCATATGCTCGTACCTTCGCCATCACCACATCCACATTGAGCAACGAACTTCTGCCCCTGTTGTGAGACCATCTCTCAATCGCTGGGTCAAGAGTACAGAGTTAAAGCTTAAAACTTAAGCTTCATTCTTATCGTGCCAACAGCCAATCTCGTAGGCACGGGCACAATAAGCAGTACTAGTACTATCATAAGCAGATATTGGTGACGTGAAATAACGCCCGACGAAATAAGGCCCCATAGGGCTTTATTTCCATTTCTTATGGAAATAAGACCCCTACAAGGATTGCGGTCTTATTTCCATTGCAACTTAGAAATAATGCCCGTGGGGCCTTATTTCGGTTTTTCTGTTTTGATTAGAAAGTTGGCGCACTCGTCCCGAGATCAGAATTCCCGAAAATTGTTTTCGGAACTTCTGATCTACTATGGAGGGTCATAAGTGCCGACTTCGATTAAGGGATTATTAATCCACTATGGTGGGTCAATAGTCCCAATTAGGTTTTACTTTTAATGTGACAAAAGTCCAAATAAAAAAAAGTGAAACAACGAATGTTCATGCTAAAAAAATAAATAAAAACCGTAAATTCCTGTATGCATTCTATAATACAAAAAAATCTTACAAAAAATTAGTGCCACGTTTCTTTATTAGCCGTCGACAAAATGGTCAGAGCAATTCATTTTTCAAAGCTGTTGAGGTTTCCTTTTATTTGGAAAAGCAACCACTACACATCCTGTAATGCATGAAAGATTTTTGCAAGAATTTCAATTTTTCATTTTCAGGATCTTTTTGAATTTCGAATGATAGACCAGGGTAGATAATTTTTGAAAACGAAAAAAATCGCAGTAGAATAAAACAAATTAGAAATGGTGGGGGATGCGATAAAAATGAAAGGAAAAATAAATTACGGGCGATCCGAGTTCGGGAAGTGGGTGGGGGGCGGGTATTAAGGGGAAAAAACGGTTTATCTTGATTTCCGGAAAAACTAGAGGTCCTATGGAAAAATGTTATATGGCAAAGTTGTAGGTAACAAAAAGATCTATAACTTTTGTTCAGACAACTTTTTCACATAACCTCAAAATGTATATGAAAAATTCAAAAAACCAAGTTTTTGGTTTTTTATTTTTATCTTTTTCAAAAACAAAGATTTTTCTACGAAATTTGGTGAAAACTTTTCTTATTATATCCCAGATATACTGTAATTTATTTGGTTAAAAATACTTATTTTTTCCTCTTATTTTGACATAATATCAAAAAAAACCCTAATTTTGAATCGAAAATTCACGTGTCAAAATTTCGCCTTTTCTTAAAAAGTCGGCATGTTATTTGTTTGTTCAAACCTCTACTTTCTGATGGTGTAAAAAAAATATACATTACCATAGTAAATATTCTCAGAAAATGCAAAAAATTGAAAAAACTCGAATTCGATTTTTTTTAAATCATGATTTTTTTTCTATACATAATTATATAAGTAGGATGACTACATTTAACAAACACAAAAACAACCTTAGTTAAAGCCAAACATATGGGCACTTACACTATTTGAATTCAATTCCAAATCATTGCATTTTTATGAAAATACTTACGATTCAAAATTAGGGTATTTTTTTGATATTATGTCAAAATAAGAGGAAAAAATAAGTATTTTTAACCAAATAAATTACAGTATATCTGGGATATAATAAGAAAAGTTTTCACCAAATTTCGTAGAAAAATCTTTGGCCCTTAGTAATAGAACCCAATTTAGCCAAAATTCGATTTTAACAAAAAATCTGTAGTAATAAAACACACATCTCAATTCTAAACTAAAAATATGCTTAGAAGCAGCTCACCTGTATCTAAGTTAAATTTAAAATGATGGAATCACAATAGAGTTTTGAGAGAACTGACGTAGGCGCGAAGTTCACCATAATACGTTTTGCGAATTTGTCAACTTCAAAAGTGATAGCAGTTCTTTTTTTCAGTTCACAATAACGAAAGAGTCACAATGATTGCGAATAATTAGACTTTTGTTAAATTTGAACTGTTACTACGAAATGTTAAAAGCAGCTTTTCTAAATCTAATAAAAAGTGACTTTCAAACCGACTTTACTTATGTTTATTACTAAGGGCCTTTGTTTTTGAAAAAGATAAAAATAAAAAATCAAAAACTTGTTTAATTACAATTAAAAAATCAAAAACTTGGTTTTTTGAATTTTTCATATACATTTTGAGGTTATGTGAAAAAGTTGTCTGAACAAAAGTTATAGATCTTTTTGTTACCTACAACTTTGCCATATAACATTTTTCCATAGGACCTCTAGTTTTTCCGGAAATCAAGATAAACCGTTTTTTTCCCTTAATACCCGCCCCCACCCACTTCCCGAACTCGGATCACCCGTAATTTTTTTTTTTCATTTTTATCGCATCCCCCACCATTTCTAATTTGTTTTATTCTACTGCGATTTTTTTCGTTTTTTTTTCCATTTTTGAAGCTATCGGCACTAGTCTATGAGTATGAGGCCGATACGAAAAATTCAAGATCGATTTGATTTAATTCCGAGCGAAGCGAGCGGAAAAAATTTTGCCCAAAAGAGAATCAATCAAAATTCGCGCGAATTTCTTTATTTTCACACCCCAAATTGATTCTCTTTTGGGCAAAATTTTTTCCGCTTGTGTCCATCCATATCGTTCTGATGCAGCTCTTAATGTAATTGAAACAGCTTGGTTATTTTAGGTGATAGATAGTTGCAATAAGATGAAATTGGCTTCAAGTATAGTGTACTTGTAGAATGCCGTTCCCTCACAGAACTTTGACATCCCAGAGTGCAGAAGAACGTTTGCATTGGATAATGTTTTCTTAACGTCACATAGACTTAAAGCATGCGGTATGTTGCAGCTTCATGCACAGAAAAAACCTTGAAAATGTAATAAACTTATTTTATTGTTTGAAAAATGTTAAAATTAATCGTGTATGTCGGAAACCCTGAATTAGATTTCTGGACAAATGAACCAGCAAAGTGGGTCAGTAGGTAGTTGCAAAATGAAATTCGGCATTTATCACCCACAATAGTGGGCCATTATTTTTATCTTCTGGAAATGCGGCCTTATTTCCATGTAAAGTGTGGCCTTATTTCCACAATTCAATTGAAATAAGGCCTGTCGGGTGTTATTTCCATTTCTTCATGGAAATAAAGCCGCATTTAAGGTGGGGCCTTATTTCGTAGGGCGATATTCACGTCGACGCAGATATTTCGTGTTTTTTTCACTAAATGCGCAAATACTATATGGGGAGAAACTCTGTGACTTTGACGTCACCATTCTGTGAATAACTTGTTTAAATATAAATCTTAATTATAATCTAATTTTGTTGGTACTTACTTGATTATTTTTGATTGAGAAAACCTCGATGAAAGTCTAGAAGCACTTTGGCTTAGAAAGCACCTCGTTTGATTGTGTAGGAACATTGAGTTAGTCTTTATTTTCTGACCGTTACTATTTGTATTTTGGATTCACTAAAATTTTTCTCAAGCAACAAAGAAGAAGTTAATAATCATGACTTCATGACATTTCAAATTTCAAATTATATTTTACAAAAAGAATTTTTTTCGTTTGTCTATTCTTAAGTAAAAAAATGAGTTGGTCCCCTAAATCAAAATAATTGCTTGTGATTATGACGGTGCCCTCACCAGCTGCTTGTGGTCACGTCTACATTCACAAAATCCCAACTTTTGCAAACATTTCTTCCACGAAGTACCTAGTCATTTGGGATTTTGTTGTTGTTCATCCAAACAGATGAACATTAAATGACTTCGTGGATAACGAAACGTACACAAGCCACACAAGCCAAATGCATAACGATGAGAATAAAGAGAAAAAAAAATTTGAACTGACGTAATACTTTCGTATTAAATCGTAATTCGTAATTCGTAATGCAATAAAAACTTTGGTGTTCAGTGAAATTAGAAAACGAATTCATTTAAATCATATGAACAAACAGAAGAACTTTTTTCTATCGATTCTGGTTGGTGCCATGCGCTCGAAAACTCTGAGCAGAATTATATTGAATCTTGAACACTTTTCAACAAAAAAAAAAAATTTTGTTATAGAAACCTGTAGAAATTGAAACAATTCCATTGACAAACTACCTAATTTAAGGTGAATTTGATCTTAATTACCCGAACAGAAATTATGCAGCTTTTATTTTTCGAATTCACAAAAGAGACTAAAAAGAATTTCGAGGGTGGGAACATGTTCCGATTGCCATTTCATAATCGCATTAGTGAATTGTGTAAGGAAAAAAAGAAACAAGTTCCTAAAGCAAGTCGATAGTAATTTTCCACTTTTAACTTTCCTTTTTCTTCAAATTTGCGAGGTGATTCTTGATTGATTGCGACCAGACAGTTTTGAAAATTGTTATTGCTGTTTTGTTTTCTTATTTAAATAACGGCGCGCCAATTATCACGCTTTAAATTTTGTTTGTTTCGACGACTGATTCGAATGCATGACCGGCAAAACAGACCGATGACAGCTGATTTGGACTTTAAGCGGGTGGTACGATTGATAAGGTGTAACTTTCGAGGAATGATTAACTATTGGCCTGGTGCGCCTGTGTTGTTTTTTTGTTGTACTTTGGAGTCGGCTGATCGACTGGGTGTTTCAACTTTTGGGTCACAAATTATGATACCTAATTGTTGATAAGTTTATTTTAAGTGTTTTAAATGTATGCAACTGTGATTTGCAGTCTGCCTCTGCACATAACGAGGCCAGTAAAAGTTGTTACAGTAATTTTGTAGATATTGAGTAGATGTTCAAGTAGGATGTCCAAAACCTGCGATAGCCTATCTTATTTTTGAACGATAAGGACATTGTTGTGGAGGTTTATAAACAAATCTAGTCAACTCAAAAACACTGCGAATCATTTGATTTGGTAAATAAATAATATAATCTCTTGTTGGTACCACAGTAAAAAAAATAAAACATACAAAGGATGTTCCAAAAGGGCCTTCCAACACTTGAAAGTTGATCACGGGCATATTGTTGAAGCTTCGTCTGACGTTAAAGAGTTCAGCTATAGGAATTCAAAACATGCTATCAGCACAGATAATAAATTTATACAGATGTCTCACCCTTATGGCGAGAAATGATATATGAAACTGAAAGCTACCGAAAAAACTGCTTTTTCCAAAAGCTTTAACACATTCACTAAATGCATTCAAAATCTATTTTCGCTCGCCTCATTGCCTATAAATGAATACTTATGCAAGGAAAAAAGCTGCCAAAAGCTCCTTGTCCGTTTAGGCGTTGTCTGTTAAGAGCAAAAAATGTTTCATTTTTTTCTGCAGGGATGAGACAGCTGTATAAGTTTATTATCTGTGCTATCAGCTTCGACCTCACGTTTGTAAGTAATATTACGTTACGTGACTCCAAACGGAAGCTCTTGTTCAAATATACTGAACAGTTTCTTTGTCTGACAGCTCTCAACAGCTGTAAAAAAAAGAACAAAAACAAAATTCATTTGCTTTTTGGATAGATGAAGATGATGAGGGAGAACTATCATTTAAAGAAAACTCGAAGCGTTTGCATCATAACGCAGACGAAGTCGAAGGTGAAACGTGTTTGTGATTCAGCCTTAACTGTATTGAAGTGCCGTAGACACCAAATTGCATATTTTGAACTGGGTATGCCATGAAGTCTTTTAAACGTTTAAATCGCAAGTGACAACTGGTAGAAAGCTTTCGATATTTTTGTTTACCTTTCATATGGCGTTTGCAAATTATTCAGCCATTCAGGCTGTTCTGTTTCAATATCTATACCACTCTACGCAATTGGAATATGATTATGATCCGTTTCTAGAGTGTTTAGAACGTTATAAACACTTTTGCACAATGCACACTCAACCTTAATTTATTCTAATATTTTTAGTCCTATATTGAAAGGAAATCACAGGCTCACTCAAATTCTCTGCTCAGAAATCTGTCTAACTCCTGTTCGCTCCTTTGAATAATTTGAGACTCTTTCCTCGATATTTTAGTGGCTCTTACTGAAATTTCCAGATTGAGCTGTACCCACAATATAAATACTGGTGTGCCCCCGGGCTCCGTTTTGTCTCCTACCCTCTTTCTCATTTTTACAAATGAAAATACCGCGTAGAGTTTAACGTTTCGAAACCTCAATGCTGTGAGATTTGTATCGTTGAAGCGAGATATATGCGTTACTACTGTTCATGAGTAGCACTTGCATTAATGAGTTGTTCTGCTGCTTAAAACTTGAAAACTACTGGACCAAAATCTTATTATTATTTCTGTTATTTTGTTTTGAGTTAATAGGCAATATTTGGAAACAAAAGTCAGACATTTGTTCACAGTCTGCGGCGCCGCCGCAGCCCGCAGCCGCCAATTTCTTTTTCACCATAATGCTTTTAAAAAAGGCCAAAAACTAAAAAAAAAAATAATTTCTACTATCAAACAGTCGAAGAAAAAAAAAAACAAATAAATAATAACTAGCTGACCAAACTCCCTCCATGGGGTAAGCCTTGTGCCTTGACGTGGCGGAGCGGCTTACGGTAACTACTACTAAGAAGCTTAGAGCTATGCGACCGCGAAACTTGTTTTCACAGACGGGCCTCCCATGGTCGACAGGTCGAAGCGGAATAGGCTGTTACTACTAATTACCCCACAACGAAGGAGTGTTCCGACCAAGGCACTCCCAACGAGGGACGGCAGTGGAATCAACGGTGACGTTTTCAGTTCCAGTTAGGTGAAACTACTTGGTGAACACGTTTGCGGTCTACTTCGATTTATTTGAAGCCCAGGCCGTAAAAGGAGTGGTTTTTCCGGCTCTTGTACTTGGAGCCACATCAAGTGCCTGGTACTCCAGGTTGGGGGTTCTACGTCGGGGTGACTTCCCGACTACGTAGAAAAAGATTTAGTTGCGAAACGGAAGGATACACTGATGGCCACCTAAGCAAATGTATTAAGGACAACGAATTTCGGATATGCACGTGGAATTTAAGGTCCCTTAATAGACCGCGTGCTGCCGAACAATTAGCGGAGACCCTCAACTGCTAAAAAGCAGATATTACCGCTATCCAGGAAATGCGATTGTACGGACCGGGCAAAAGGAGGATTAAAAACTGCGACATCTACTATGGTGATTGTTACCGGGAGCAACAACAGCGACTCTTTGGATGCGGATTCGTCGTGGGAAGCACACTCAGGCAAAAAGTCTTGAGCTTCAAATGTGTAAGCGAACGCATCACGACGATCCGAATCAAGGCCAAATTCGGCAACATTAGCCTAATATGCGCGCATGCCCCCACAGAAGAGAAAAAGGACGACACCAAAGAAGAATTCTACGAGTTCCTTGACAAAACATATGAGCAATTTCCTAGTTATAACATGAAAATTGTCCTCGGCACCTCGGCTTATAACTCAAAGCTGGGAAAATAGGATATCTTTGGCCACGAAACCACTTCCGATAACGGATTCAGGCTGATCGATTTTGCTGCGGAGTGAAATGTTGTGGTAGCAAGCGCCTGGTTCCCACATCTCAACATCTATAAAGGTACATGGAGATCTCCTGATCAATCGACCGTCAACCAGATTGATCACATTGCGATCGACGGAAGGCACTTGTCCAGCATTCTGGATGTTCGAACTAGTATAAGAATAAACAACACACCAACAAATTAGATATTATGTTTTCAAAAGCAAGTGCGTGTTATGTGCGTTGGCTGCTAAGAACAACGTTGTGGGATCGAATCCTACTCGTGCCCATAAGGTTTTTATTGCATCTTGCACGGGTACTACATACTACCTCTTGCAAAGAACTGACAAAACTTCAAAGAGTACCAATCTGTCATGAAAAAGTGCTTTTCAACTTTGCCGTTCGGAATCGGCGCGCCGCGGCGTGAAATTGTAGGTCCTCTCAGTTCTTCACACGCACTCAGAGAATTGTTGATGAGAGTACGCCAATTAAGCCTTGGCTCTTGGCTGCCGTGCCACTCGATTTTTTTTTATGTTTTAAAAAGTCAGTTCGAATTATACATGTTAAGTGCATCCATAACCTTAAAACTGAAAAAAAAAATCAAATGCTACATTAACTAATGAAAGAGAATTCCAGGTCCCTTGTCCTTTATGAATCGATAGTTCAAAAATTTATTGATTGCAGTGTGGGGCCTTGCACTATTTTATTTGGTATTGGCTACATTTACTTGAACCGTAGTGTAATTTGGAAGCAGGCGAGTGTGTTTGTTTGTTTCTTGGTCGTTTATAGTAGAGGTGGGCGATATATCAATAACGGTTACCAATAACCTGTTATTCGTGAATAACTGCTATAACTAGTTATTCAATATCGATCTTAACAGTTATTCGATAACAGTTACTCAGTATAACCGTTACTCAGAATAACCGTTATTCAGAATAACCGTTACTGAGAATAACCGTTATCAGAATAACCGTTACTGAAAATAACCGTTATCAGAATAACTAAACGTTATCAGAATAACCGTTACTGAGAATAACCGTTATCAGAGTAACAGTTACTTAGAATAACCGTTACTCAAAATAACTAGTTATTGAAGGAACAGTTACTCAAAGTTATAGTTATATAAGGAACAAGTTATTATTTTTATTTTATTTTAAGTTCAAATGTTTTGTTTTTCCTTTTTATGAATTTTTTTTTTTTTTTGTTTTTATGGTTTTGTTTTTCTTGAAATTTTTTTTTATGTTCTTAAATTTCCCAAAAGTTTAATAAATTTATTTTTTGCTATTCTTAATTGTGATAAATAAAATGTTTTTCATTTTTAAATATTTTTTTTTGTTTCGTATAAGTATATGGATAACCGTTACTGAGTAACGGCTAAGAATAACAGTTATTCAGAAATAACTGTAACTGTTATAACGGTTACTCGAAAATAACTGCTAAGGCCATCACTAGTTTATAGCCTGTTCCCACCAACGTGATTTAGCTAAATCACATAATTAATTTCATGATTTGCCATACATTTTCAATGATTTGAAATTACTTGATTTAACTTGTTTTTTTTTTTTTTAATTAGGTATAAATCACCTCGATGATTCCAGGCTGAATGATTTCATGCTCAAGTAATGAATAAAATTCATTTTGAATTCATTTTTTTTCTTTTTGACAGTCAGAATTCAAATTTTGTGTCATAATCACCCTTATTGTAGTAGTCGTTTCACTTGAACGACAAATTTCATTTTCAAAAATTTGTATTATGAGTGGCGTTTAAGAGTCGTTTATTGAGTCGTAACGCCTTTTCTGAGTGGAACGTAAGTTTTTGTATGAGAAATTGAGTAATGGCGCTCATTTGTATTATAACTGTCGTTTTACTCGCCTACAACGACTCTCAAAACGCTATTTTTTGTCGAACACAAATTTTCAAACGACTCGTTGGTGAAATTGGAATTTAACATGAAAATAACTAACCCAGAGCAGATGAAGCGTCTCGTCGAGCTGATGGAGCGGAGTCCATCAAAGAGGAGTCTTGCAAACGTCCCCCCCCCCCTCGTAAACCACACTCACAATTCATTCCTACAGCCGTATGAGCCTGGTCCGGGCAGCAGGAGATAAAGGGATGTCCAGACTAAAGCCCCTTTTTAGCTCGTGAGTAGGGAGCCTAAGACTGGATTGCCGCTACGTGTTCAATGCCAATTCAATAACAAAAACAAAAAATGTCGCGAAACCGCTTATCAGAAAACAAGGTTAGGACACGCAACAGTTCCACCAGCCCGTGCGTCGTAGTGCCATCCCCATCTCTTAACTGACATCGAGGCCTTTCACGCGGAAGAGAAAAGGACACTCGCAATTACACTTGATGGACTTCCAAAGGAAGGGGACATCGGCAGAGATTCCTCTTTCGTGGAAAAACACAACCCCTGCCCTATATCCTCGATACTTGGCAAACCTGTCGAAGAGCATCTCACGGTTCCGAAGGAATTGCTTTTTCGAGAAAAAAAACCAGGAGAAGCAATAAATCAACTTTCTCCCCAGTCAACAACACCACCAGCCTGTTTCAGTCCTTGAAGGCGAACGATCTCTCCCGCCGTTCGCATTTCTGAAGAATATACCACGTCCAGAATACAGAAAAACCCTGACCTTCAAAAAACCAGAGCACTGCAGCTCTTGCACGAACGTCTTTGTCCCTGCTACGAGGCCAGGAAGCGGATTTTGGTAACCCAAATCAGAATTGTTGTGGAAAAGCTCATGAAACTGAGAAAAATTTCCAGGAGAAGAAGAAATCCTACAAAATTGAAAATAATTTTGAAAACAAATGACATTTGAATTTAAAATTATATTTGTTTTTGTGGAACGCAAGTTGATCGACAACGACTGGCGTTTAAGTATCGTTAATTGGATAATCTCTTCAAAGTATGTATAAGAAAAAAGAAACAGATATTGAAAGAGTGAACAAAATGTCGTCATTGAAACTGCTTTTGGATTTGGCAAAAAGCCTTGACTCTTTGTCTTCGCGATACTACAACAGTAACTTTGGTTTGGGACTAAGTCCTTCCAAATCCATAAACATCATTGGCCTTCAGCACTTTCAAGTCGCTTCGACCCGTTTGACCGCCATTTTAAAGAAAGCGAAAAGGTTTCAAGCATCGGAAAAGATTTTTTCCAGGTCTGTATGGACGTCCAGCAATTCAAACCGAATGAACTGTCCGTTAAAGTTGTGGACAATGAAGTGGTCGTGGAAGGAAAACACGAAGAGCGAGAAGAAAATCAGGGCTTTATTTCACGGAAATTTATCCAGCGAATCCGAAAAACTAGTTTCGACGCTGTCATCGGATGGTGTTTTGACGTTAAGCATAGCAAAGCCGGCCATAGAACAAAAACCAAATGAAAAAGTTATTCAGATTCAGCAAACCGGTCCAGCACATCTGAATGTGAAGGAAAACGCAGCCGAGGAGCAGTCGAAGGATTCAGGTGCCATAAAAGACTAAGCCGATACGATAAGAAATAGACTTTCAATTTGCTTCAAATGTTAAACCGTTAATCCCTCTTTAAAGACTTAATTCATTGCGTTATATTTTTTTGTTTTGTTTCTTGATTCATCCTCATAAAACACACCAATAAACCCTTGATTTTTAACAAAAGAAATAATGTAAAGTTTTTGTTTTAATTTCTGAACTTCTTTTTGGAAAGGTACGTCCAAAATTTTAACTTTTGTGTGGGAAACTTGGCAACTATGTTCAAAGCTAAGACCCGTCCGAAGAATTGTTTTTAGGTCATATTATCTGCCTTTGATGCGATGTTTTGTTTTAAGGGAAGACAAATCCTTCTCTTGGATTAGTGATGGTCAGTGCTACCATCTCTAATATCTTGAAATCAACTTTGCTCAGAAACAACTTACTTCGATTTCTCTATAATATACCTATGCATAAACCTATACTAGCCAACCCGCGGCTAGTTGTTTGTTCGCACGACCTGAAGGAGTCAGAAATTATAATGTTTTTTTTCGAGCAGTTGTCAAAATTTAAAATAATGTCAATCAAAATAGAGACATTTTCACGTTCCCCTAAACGAAATGGAAAAGTGTAACGTGATTGGACACAATACTGTGTAGCCACCGCACGTGATTTTTCAGTAGCTTGAAAAATCCCCGTGTAGCCAGGCACTAATGTCGTTTTCGATAGGCTCTCCGGAAGCGTTCGGTATCATTCCGAAGTCTTGTGAAAGCGTTTTATTCGCACGAAACTGACAGACAGAACGCTTCTTAGAAGAGAAATTCTCTTCTTGATTTCAAATCAGAATCCACTCAAGAAGCACTAATACATGAATAATAAAAAGTCAAAAATAATACTCAATCAGTTTTGTTTTTGTTTTTAATTCAATTTCACACAAACACAAAAAAACAGAACTCAGTGGAAGCGATTTGACCTGTTCCATTCGATTTCAGTATGAGTGAATTCTTGAGTGAAACCAATCGAAAACGACATAAAACGCCTTAAAAGTGATTCGACTCAAAAAGTGAGAATTGTCGTTAAAGAAAAACGCCTATCATAATAAGGGTGAATATTTTGTGAAACCCAAAGAGACTGGGTTCAGGGGGTAAATTCACAAATGTCAAATTTTTAGGTAGTGATTAGGCATCACTGCTTTTTTGCGATGCTGATTGTTGCTCAGCTGATTACGATGCGATGCTGATTGACAAAAAGTTTTACGTTTAAAAACAATTTTTGCTTATGTCGTTTTCGATTGGCTCTCCGGAAGCGTCCGGAATCATTCCGAAGCCTTCTGAAATCGTTTTATTCGCACGAAACTGACAGACAGAACGCTTCTTAGAAGAGAAATTCTCTTCTTGATTTCAAATCAGAATCCACTCAAGAAGCACTAATACATGAATAATAAAAAGTAAAAAATAATACTGAATCAGTTTTGTTTTTAATGAGGATTTTTGAAAGAAAAATCAGATATTGACTTTTGAAATTTCACACAAACACAAAAAAACAGAACTCAGTGAAAGCGATTTGACCTGTTCCATTTGATTTCAGAATGAGTGAATTCTTGAGTGAAACCAATCGAAAACGACATTAATGATGGACGTGATTCTAACAAAAACTCTCAATCGAAAAACAACACATTTCTTCAAAAAATGCGAATTGCGAGGGTAAAACGTCTGAAGAGAATGCAAAAATTCATCCAGAAAGAAAATTCCGAAGATAAAAAAGTTTTTCAAAATAATTGAAAAATACCCGAAAGCCGAAATATGTACCTGAAATTCATCAAATTAATTCATTTATAAACAACTTGGAATTTGATTATAAATACTTTTCATTCACAGTACACAGAATACAAGGTATTATATTCCCGATTTTCTTCTTCTCAAGTTCGCGCATATTATGTCAAATTTCAGATCCAAAATGTCATAGTAACAGAAAAGTAAAAAGAAAAGAACAAAACTTTAGATTTCTGTCTCTGTCTGTCTCATTTACTAAAAATATCAGCCATTTTTTTTCCCTTGACGAATTTGACATTGGATCTGAAATTTTTGGCATTTCTTTTTGTGCCTTTTCTCACTTCTGTCATTTTGGTTTCTGACAGATGCGCAATATAATACCATGTATTCTGTGTACTGTGCTTTTCATTGTCCTTTTGCTCCATTTTTACTCCAATTCCCGTCGGCATCAACAATTTATCAAGAAAATTCTTGATGCTTTTTTGTTTTATATTTGCGCATCAGTTTATTGAACTTTGCAAAATGAACACTTGACATTTTATGTGATGCCAATTTTTGCGTTTATGAACGTGCTATAGAAATGATTCCTAATCATCTCTGCAGTGATGCGTTTGGGAATTTACACAGGACTTTTGTCGTAGGACACTATCGAGGATGATATGAGTGTATGATTGAGCGCAGAAGGCCATAGCAAAATACCACAGTACACAGAATACAAGGTATTAGACGCTGTTCACATTGGACTATTTCCGCCGACTTATTTTGAAGTAAGTCCAATCTGTCGTGTTCAAACACAAAAGTAGTGTGAACACTCCAGACTCACTTTGACGTCTTATAGTTGTCATAAATTGACAATAGGCCAGTTCCACCTAACATCATCTCACTGATGTGGCTTTTCTTAGAACTAGGAAGAATTGCTACTGAAATTCAAATTTTTTTTTTGGCGTGAAAGAAATGTGCAAAAACGAATCGATCCCTTTTTTTGAATGTGTTTGTCTGGTCAGCTGTTAATTCGTTTTGTACAGAAAACTCAGAAATGTCAAACACGTAGTCCATTATGTGTAAAATCCGTGTACAATTCGTCTCCAAAAAGAGATTCAAGAGAAATCAATCCTTCAAGAAAAAAAAATAAATTTCTTTGTGAAAGAAATGCGTTTAAGGGAAAAAAATTACCACTTTTACGTCACGGATCAATTCTTGGGTTGTAAAAGCCACATGAGATCTCAATGTCATTTTGACCGAGGCAAAATCATTTGGTGGAACATAATTCTCAATTCTCATTGAGATAAAATGGTTACCTTACAAATTTTTGTTGTACATATGTCAGTCACGTCAAAATAGCTGAGTGAGAAATCGAATCAAAAATATTTTCATCTCAGAGATCTCAAAAACAAATCTCATTTTTCATTTTTGTTCCACTTAAAAAATCTCTGAGATCTCAGTGAGATGTTGTTAGGTGGAACTGGCCTAATTAATTTGACGGCATATGCCAAATGTCAAAAAAAATCCATAAATTTTTAGTTTGGTTTGAAAATCCTGCCTCACTTTGTTGTCTTTTTCTCACTAGCAAGTGCGAAAGAGAAAAAACATAAAGACGTCAAGATAAGTCGGAGGAAAGAATCCAATGTGAACATCGTCTTATATTGCGCATCTGTCAGAAACCAAAATGACAGAAGTGAGAAAAGGCACAAAAAGAAATGCCAAAAATTTCAGATCCAATGTCAAATTCGTCAAGGGAAAAAAATGGCTGATATTTTTAGTAAATGAGACAGACAGAGACAGAAATCTAAAGTTTTGTTCTTTTCTTTTTACTTTTCTGTTACTATGACATTTTGGATCTGAAATTTGACATAATATGCGCGAACTTGAGAAGAAGAAAATCAGGAATATAATACCTTGTATTCTGTGTACTGTGGCAAAATACTATCCTGCAGGATTTGGAATATGACACTAGTTGAGCTTGTCACAATAGGGAATACTCAGAAAAAGATTGTACCAATACTTGATTAGAATTGAATTCTCAACATTAAAGAGACATTACAGTATAGAGATCAAGAGCTTTAATGACGATTGATATTTTTCATCTATTTTTACACATGAGAAAGAAAATTTGTGTGAAAAACCATGCAGAAACAGAAACAGAATTCAGGTCGCAACAGAAAGTCAGCATCAAAACATCAGATCTCTTGGATCGAGTTTTGTTTCCTAAATTTTTCCATACCTATGAATTCAAATTACAATATTACTAAAAAGTTATCTACTGGAAAAAGTCAAAGGACATCACCTCTTTCAAACTCATTTAGTCGTACTATTTTGCTCCGGCCATAGCGGGTCAAATCTTGGGTAGGATATGCCCCTGGACCAGGCCCATTTATTTTTTGTCTGATTACCGGTTTTCCACTGAAAGAATATTGAGGATTTCGTGTCTTGCGAACATCGTGGCCTGTAAAGCCGAACATTGAGGGCAGTTTATAGGCTCCAGGTCCGGGACCTAAAATATGGATTTTGTTAAGCAAGCAGGAAGTTGTGCAATAAATTACATGTACCGATAGTATTTTTACTCATTTTTTTTTTATTTTTTATTTTTATGGTTTAATAAGAAAAATTCATTTAATTTTTGTTGCTCTTTATACACTTTAATTTTTGTAGGAATAGAGCTCCTCTTTGCCGAAATTATTGAAAAAGAATGAAACATTTTGACTCAAAAATTTGTATTTATTTTTCTTTGCTACACAAATAATTTTGAACAAAGTAGGAGAGTTTCCACAAAAAGAGTGAATCGGCCGAAATCACTTGGTCGAAAGATCCGTTTGTGTTCCCTTCTGCACGTATACCATCACTGTTCTGAACACTTATGACAATCGACAGCGAGTCATTCAGTTGGCAGCCTCGAATAACATTGTCATTGCGAGTACCAGGTTCTCACTCGTAACCAAATTGACCAAGCTTTGATAGCAATCTATCATATATATCTATCAATCATTCTTTGAGCCTGAGCGCCAACATCGACTCGGATCACTATTTTGTTGGTACAGTGTTCCGAGAGAGCATTGCCAATAAACAATAGAATGCTCGCTCTCGAAGACTCGAAGACGAGTAAGTCCTGACTCCATATTACCGGGCGTGGAAGAAAAGTGGACACTGCTAACTCCATCTTAGGCAGTATTCGCAGAGATCAGGAGTTAATGGTTTGATGGTCAATGCAAACGTCCGTCTGAATGTAAGATCGCTGCATACCGAGCAATGCAGCAATATCATAGAACACTGGCACGGGAGGTGGAGATTAGAAAAAGGATCACGAAGGAGAAAAATAAGCTTCACAGGCAAAAGCAAGAAGCCTGGGAAAAAATATTGTCTGTGAAATTGAAAGAAATAGCGAGCGAGGTCCGCAACAGGCGCGTCCATAACATGACGTAGTATACACCGCGCTGCACTTACTGTAAGGATAGAGAGGGCAATCTGATCATCGATTCCAAAGGCATTCTCATGCACCTCCTCCTCACTGCATCCTCTGCATAAATCATCTTAACTGATTCTCATATTTTTCATATGATATCCTAACAGATTATGTCCCGTGATTATACTTACTTACAATAGATCGAAGTGATTTCTAGTGTAATTGCATAATTATTTCTGTTCTTTGTGTTTTAAAACAGGGCCAGATCTTTCTTGTGGTGCCCAGGTGTCAAGAAGGTTCCACCTGACATCGGTCTTAACAGTCATTCTATTTGAAATTTCCTGCTTTAAGTGACATAGTGTAGTGCTGACTAGCTGAGCTCGGCTTACGTCAAGCATTGATCCTAATCTTTCTAATTCATCGGTTTTCTCGTTGCTTGGTATGTCTAGAGTCTAATGTTTTATGATGGTGCGCCAAGAACCTTAAGCTCTTTGCGGCAGCATGTAACAAGCTTGGAATTTATCTCAGTTGTAGTAATGTGATATCAGCCCGTGGTATCACCATCATTAATACCTGTTAAGCAGCTGTTGTCACTGCCAGGACCTCCGCTTGGAAGTCTGGAACTCTAAGCGAGTCAGTTAACTTAAGAGATTCACTTGAGTATGGTATGTTATCTATCCAAATCATCTGTAGGATATGGTCGGAAGAATACATGCCCGATAAATAGAACCTCACCATTGTTTGCCCGATCCTGAAGAAGGGAGATCCTCTAAACTGCGCTAACTACAGAGGAATCAGCCTTCTTAACATCGCTTTTATTAGATCCTCTCTGCCGTAATATGTGAACGTCTGAAGCCTTTTGCCAACAATCTGATTGGTCCTTAACAATGTGGTGTCAACCATAAACCATATTTTCACTTTGCGGCAGACCATGGAAAAAACCTATGAGATCCAAATGGACATCCACCAGCTTTTTATCGATTTTAAGGCCGCGTATGACAGCATTTACATAGAGACCAACTGTATAAAGCTATGTCTAGTTTTTGAATCCCTGCCAAGCTCGTTTGCTTGTGCAAAATGACGACGTAGAACTCACGTTGCTCGGTCAGAGTTGGCAACGAGCTAACGGAATCACTCAATGGCAAAATAGGAGTCAGACAAGGCGATGGACTGTTATGCGATTTTCTAACGTCTTCCAAAAGTCTGTTCAATTTCCCGCGAAAGCCGGCTAATGACACCAGCCAGCGCCCATATCAGAGGAGAATTTTTCTAATCGCTGTTTCTTTGGACTAAGAAAGCAATTGAGTGCTATGGCCCCGTGTGCACTACGACGCGGACCTTGCCAGAAGGCCCAAGATCCAGCAACTCAGATGGCTCCGTCATATAGAGCGGTGGGATACCAATTCTCCGGCCCGAAAAGCCTTCGACACCATTCAAGGGACGATTAAGAAAGTAGAGGAACTTTACGACTGAGGTTGCGCACTCAAGTGAAAGAGGACCTCAATCAACTTAGAGTGCAAAACTGGAGACATTTACCTTGGGACCGAGCTAGAGGGTGAAGGAAAGTCCAGCCACGAGCTGGCTGGCGGAGTCTGTTGATTGGTGCCCAAGTCCACAACGGACTGTAGCGCCACTTTAAGTAAGCAAGACGCGAGGCAGACCAAAGGGGATTGCTCATTTTATAAGGGACATCCGGCCCGGAGTGTACACCAATGAATTTGGTATCAAATTAAAGGTTGTTCTAAGCCGGATATATCTACAAAAATATTTTGTCGATAACTCATGGGATATCCGAGATATTTGAGATTGAAGTTCGAAAAGTGCAAACATTAAAAATCAGCATTTTTTCGACATAAATGCTTATATCTTTGGATTTAAAAAAGCTAGAAAAATCACAAAGGTATCAAATTGAAGGTGTCAAACATATCTTTCAAGTGAAACAACAATTACATTAGTATGATTTATATGTATTGAGATATTTTAAATTGAAGCCTTGAAAAACAGCATTTTTTAGGCAAACTTTCGTGCGATAATATCTTTTGAAATTCAATGACGACATTGATTTCTTTTGGCACCGTTAAGTAGCCTAGTTCACAACCTTTATTTTCGTATACAATTTATCGGGATTTCCTTAATAATTTTTGATCATAACCAACAAATCTTTCAAAATATGCCTCAAACGAAAACATTATGAAGTTTTAGTTTCTCTTTTTTAGTTATTCTTCTATATTTAGTTATGTAAACATGCTTTTTTGAAAAGGTACTTAAAACATTCTAAACAGTACTATTAAATAGTTCCTGAAAGCTTAGAAGAAGCTGAGTTGATTTTGATAACCTTTATCTCTAAAATGTTAAAAGAGTACTATATGAGTGGCATAAGCCTATCATTCTGGATAGTTTCAACCACTTTGCAGCACTCACCTCACGCTAATATCTATTCATGAATTATATTCTAGCAGATTTTGTTATAGAAAATAATTTAAATAGGAGACGAATTTATTTTACGATTATAAATGTTTCTTTAACCCGCTTTAATTATAATGATACCATATTTTGTTTAGTTGTGCAACTTATCGATTGAAACAAGCACTTTCTTATTAAGAGGAGTATATCCGAAATTATGGCTCTTATAATCAACAAGAACCTAACCAGCAATCTCCCAGCAGGTTTATCCTTATCAATATATTCTAAATTATAACGTGGTAGGATTCAAGCAAACGTTTAAGTCGGAAAATATAATTTCTAAGTTTATGTTTTATAAAATTAATAGCCGATCCGACAAACCTTGTTTTGTCAACAGAAAACATTTTTTTTTGTGAATCTTAATTCTCTTCTATTTTAGTCTGTGCAAGAAATGTAACGGGTGATTTTTTAGCTGGTTTGGTTTTGGCAACACTGGTTTTGACAGCTGACGTGTGTTTAGTACCTTGTGTCACTGTCAAACAGCTTCAGTTTGGTTTGCAATTTAACCATGGATCGTCTTACAAATGAACAACGCTTGCAAATTATTGAATTTTACTATCAAAATTCGTGCTCGGTTCGAAATGTTCATCGCGCGCTGCTTCCATTTTATGATTGGCATTCTCGACCTTCTGAGCAGTCTATTCGGAAGATTGTGACCAAATTTCGCACCAAATTTACTTTGTTGGGCATTAAACCACCAACACGTTTACGTACTGTGCGTAGTGAAGAAAATATTGCGGCCGTATCAGCTAGTGTGACAGAAGACCGCGAAATGTCGATTCGGCGCCGTTCCCAGCAGTTAGGCCTTTGTTACAGCACTACGTGGAAAATTTTGCGGAAGGATTTGGGCGTAAAGCCTTTTTAGATACAGCTGGTACAAGAACTAAAGCCAGCCGACCTACCACAACGCCGAATTTTTGGTGAATGGGCTCTTGGAAAGCTGGCCGAGGATCCGCTTTTTTATCGAAAAATTGTGTTCAGCGATGAGGCTCATTTTTGGTTGAATGGGTACGTAAATAAGCAAAATTGCCGCATTTGGAGTGAAGATCAGCCACAAGCATTGTAACAGCTACCAATGCATCCCGAAAAAGCCACTGTTTGGTGCGGTTTATGGGCCGGCGGCATTAT
Source organism: Sphaerophoria taeniata (assembly GCA_943590905.1). Lineage (NCBI taxonomy): Eukaryota > Metazoa > Arthropoda > Insecta > Diptera > Syrphidae > Sphaerophoria > Sphaerophoria taeniata. Next base: position 241,145,894 of record OX016540.1, read on the forward strand.
TGGGCCATATTTCTTCAAAGATGATGCGAATCGCAGCGTTACTGTCAATGGTGAACGCTACCGAGCGATGATAACAAACTTTTTTTTGCCCGAAATGGAAGTTCTTGACTTGCATGATATGTGGTTTCAACAAGACGGTGCCACATGCCACACAGCACGCGAAACAATGGCGCAATTGCAAGGCGAGTTTGGTGAACAGTTAATTTCACGTTTCGGGCCGGTCAATTGGCCGCCTAGATCGTGCGATTTGACACCATTAGACTATTTTTTGTGGGGGTATGTCAAGGCTAATGTCTATAGGGACAAGCTCGCTTCGATTGACGCACTGGAAGCCAACATCCATGCATTCAATCGTGAGATACCGGCCGATATGAGTGAAAGATTATGCCAAAATTGGACTCAGTGGATGGGCTACCTGAGACGCAGCCGCGGTCAACATTTGCATGAAATTATCTTTAAACATTAAATTGCAAGGTTCAAACTATCGATTCAAATAAATATTTCATTCATTTTTTCGAATTTTTTGTGTTTTTTTTTTAAAGTTCTAAACCTCTTAAAAAATCACCCGTTATATCTATCTTTTAGCTCATCTGAATACTTAAACAATTTTATTTAATTTCTCGGAGTTCTGACTTAAAAGAGATATAATGACGTGTGAACTTATTGAAACAAATTATGGCGTCACTTCCATTTTTCTTTTGTAACCCAAGAAATATAAGACTTTTGAAAATATTAAGGTAGTCATTCTGTCATTACCGTAAATCCGTTTTCTATTCCATTTGAATCGTATATCACAAATTGTTTTTTTATTTTTGGTTATATATTTTAAGTTCATGACCGCCCACAGCATCGTAATTTGTAGGGGCCTTAAAGAATTTGCATATCCTTATAAGTTATACCACACACTTAATGGGCTTTCAAAATTAGTTTTTTAACTTACAAGCGCTCTGGATCTGGATACCTATTTTAAATAATCAAAACTAAAAAAGATTTCGTTTATATTTCAAATTGTTTTGAATCTTTTAGGAAAGATATTTTGTAACTAGTCAGGGAAGCTTGTTTTAAGTTTTCAATATGAGATTTTATTAAGTATTTGAATGAAAGATACAATTTATTTTGCTTTTATCCTTCAAAAAGTATGGAAAAATGAATTTTACTCATAACACGTGTGTTATGATGATGATCAACAGGACAGTGAAGCGGTTGTTCAATGTTACTGCAATTGCCTAGTAGGTCGAAGATCGGTTGGACTCTGCGATCGTGTTATGACAATAATATGGTTTTTAAGTTGGGAAAGATATGGAAGTAATTTAAGACTCCCTTCCCAATTCTTAAATAATCTTTTAATAACAAATGATTCAGAATAGATAATGTTTTGCCAAGCTCATTACCATTCGAATTATTTAGTTTTCTTTCAATTTTCCTACCATTCTCAAAAAAATTATTTACTTGTTTTAATTTTTCTACCATTACTATACGAATTATTTTTATAATTTATTTTAGTGTCATAAGATTTTGTATGCATTTCGACAGCATATTTCTTATCTACAGTTGTCAAAATGAAGAAATTGTTAAAGAAATCCCGATAAATTGTATATGAAAATAAAGGTTGTGAACTAGCTACTTAACGGTGCCAAAAGAAATCAATGTCGTCATTGAAAGTTTGCCTAAAAAGTGCTATTTTTCAAGGCTTCAATTAAAAATATCTCAATACATATAAATCATACAAATGTAATTGTGTTTCACTTGAAAGATATGTTTGACACCTTTAATTTGATACCTTTGTGATTTTTCTAGCTTTTTTAAATCCAAAGATATAAGCATTTATGTCGAAAAAGTACTGATTTTTAATGTTTGCTTTTTTCGAACTTCAATCTCAAATATCTCGGATCTCTCATGAGTTATCGACAAAATATATTTGTAGATATATCCGGCTTAGAACAACCTTTAATTTGATACCAAACTCATTGGTGTACATTCCGTGCCGAAAATGAGCATACCCCTTTGCCCTGGAATCAAATTTTCGTCAAGTTTTCTGAAAAGATATGCAAAACACCATTTAGCATGCGGTGTCGAAAGGCTATAATACACATACATAAGTGGTGCATATAGCAGAACAAAACTTTATTTGCCTAACAAATACTGGAGTGAGTTTGATCGTTTTATTCGGACTTTAATGCTGTGCTAGCTAGCTTTCCATATGAAAAGTAATATAACAAATGTCCAAATGGTAAAAGGCTATAAAAACCATCAATTGACACTATAACTACAATATTACAAAACAAATCCATATCAACCAAATTACATATATCAATGACGCCGATCAGTTGCTACTATGATAGAAGCCTTCCTAAGCAAACAAATTTTCGGTGCGTCATTCTTATCAATGTTCCATTCCACGTTGTTTTTGTCATGGAATTATCATTTCCATTTCCAGTCCTAAAATGATCCCGCAACAGTCATATTCGTACAATGACACGAACCACGAACGGGTAACAGAAGTTATACCTTCTAAGTGGAAACCACAATCACGATAATAATTTAACGAAAATGCATTAACACCATCATTTCCTTTTAAAACATCTCAAAAATGATGTCATGAGCTCACAAATAAAACAATTGAAGCATTTAAATTTGCTGCCATACAAAGAGTTAAACAAAAACTAAGGAAACAAAAGTTTGTTAACAGAATTTAATGACAAGGTCACTATGGAGAATCTATTGCTTAAACACAACTCGCTTCTAACTTCATCACAATGCCCTTGCATCAGAAAAACAAAAAACACAATCAAATGTACTTTTAATTAACAAATCAGTTTGTTGTCATCATCGGATGACCTTGGAGCGATTAACAGATTCGAAAAACACTTTGTTGATAGGGTCCTCGAAAATGTTGCTAGATGTAAAATTTATCGATTGTAGACTTGTCACGATATTCAAATTACACTACTGGGACTAAGACCGGAAATAATTGCAATCTTAAGGGCCTTGAAGGGGGTTCGAATTTTCAAATTGGAAAAGGTAGGGTTCGTGTTGGTTGTCAACTCTCAACAGAAATTGGTATATAAGATTTAATTTACGATTTTCTCCGAGGACCGTTTCGAGTATAAGAACAAATCGAACTACAGAGTAACTGTGAACCTGAAAAAAACATCAAAGTGCAAAAATACACTCTTGAACTGATTGTGGCTAGTTTTCTGATTCCCTTTCTTATCGCCTGCGTCACTATTTTTGTTTGTAAATATTTACAGTTTAGCAGTGTTTTTCTTGATGGCAAAGGAATCTATTTTGATGAACTTGCGCAGTGCATGAATTTTGATAAAAGATTTTGAATAGAATTTTGAAGAAAACAAAAATGCACCTACCCGTCATCTTGTCCTCGATGTTGCACTGAATTCTTGTCCTTACACATTGAACTAGAGTTGCCCATCATGGAGGTTATGTTTTTCTCAAGACTTATCACAATCACTGGAATATGCTTTTGTTCTATTTGTTTTTATCACGCACTCGATTTAGTTTTGCATACGAATATATTACTAGGTTCACTGAATGTTAAGTGGTAACAAACGCGTTAAGTCGATTAAACACAGTCTGTAACTGAACTCACCTGGCTAATTGTTTTCAAGTCTCGATTTTTGTTTTTTCAGTAACACATTTTAAAAGTTGTGCAAAAAATGAATTAAAACTTGTTATGGTGTTATTCGAGCCAATAAACTGTGGCAGCCAGCATGTTGCCCAGCTCTCCACTCTCCGGATTCGATATGCTGTTTTTTTTGCTCTGTCTGGTCTACACTATTTTTTTTGTAATACCGATTCAAGTGGCAAGTGTTTGAAGTAAATTAACAATGCAGTGCATTGAATAGGTTAATTTAGTGTCTCGCTGCTAGTTTGAAGCGTTCACTTTTTGGAATATGGTAAGGCTATTAAATTGGTGCCTTCATCAGCTTGTTGTTGCCTAACTAAACAGCGATGACTAATGGAGAGGGTTTACTTAAGAAATTGACCTTGTGGCGGTCGGTCGGTATCGGTACACTCGACAAGTGTAACGGAGCAAATTTGTTTAAGCTTCGGATGGATGGATTGTCACAAAATAGTGTAGGATGTGTTATGTTTGGTAACTTTGAAGCTAGTAAGAGGATTTTGAGTTTTTCAACCGACTGATGGGGAGATTACTGAATTCGAATTATTTACGTGAATATGGATGCGTTTCTTGCAGATTTGAAGCTAGCCTGTGTTGAGAAGTCTTGAAACAACCTCATAGGGTCAAACTCGATTTGAAGACATTGTTTTGAAGTTACTGTGAACCTTGCTATTCAACACTCGTGCCATCAGCTTTGCAGTATATTTTCCCCTTAATAATTTTATTAACATTTCGTGCATTGTGAAAATAAAATGACGACTGAGGGCAGACCTCAATATGCACGCAATCTATTGCACCTTATTGCTGGACTATTTTAAAACAATTTATTTTTAGAGGAAGAAAACCTTTTTAATGAATATGAAATTAGGTCAGCAGAAAGCTTTAAGGAATCTCTGGATATGGTTTTTCTAACATGTGATTTTTGTTTTCTGAGGAATGGTCTGCTGCGTTTTGCGTTTTGAAATTAACAAAAGGTAACAAATTTCAACAAGTTAAAACAATTTTTTTTTACAAAAACAGTTACAGGAAAATGCAATATACTCACACTCCAAACTCTATATTCTATAGGCCGGAGCATTTTTCTCCATTCGTTCTATACTTAATCACCCTTCTTATGATTGGTATTTTTCTTAAACCTTTGTATATGGATTTACCTAGTACTATCAAGAATGGTTTTCGAGCAAGCAAGCAGAGAACACACATTACAAACTAATGTAAAAAACTGTCAAAAAACTGTCAAACCAAGCAGAAACCCATTCTTGATATTACCTGGTAAATCCATATACAAAGGGATTTCTTCTCCTCTTGGAACTTTTTCCTCAGTTTCGCCAGCTTTTCCGAAACTTCTGTAATTTAGGTGTCAAAAATCTGCTTCCTAGTGTCGTAGCAGCGATAAAAGTAGCAGATTTTAGGATTGGAAAGTCCGGGTTGTTCTGTCGAGGCTGGATGTGGCATATTCTTCATAAATGTGGACGGCGAAAGAGATCGGTCATCTTGAAGGGCTGGAACTGGCTGGTGGTGCTGTTGACAAGGGAGGAAGGTAGATTTATTGCTTCTCCGAAAAGCAATTCCAACAGTGAGCTGGTCTTCAACTCGTTTATCGAGAATCGAGGATATTGGAAAGAGGTCCATCCACATCTAAGACGATAAAGGAATCTCTGCGGGTGTGGGCTTCGAAAAACGAATGCGTCCGTCCTTTTCCTTTTAAGTGTGCAAGGCTTCGATGTCTGTTCAGAGATGGCACTACGACGCGACGGGCTGGTGGAACTTACAGGTCCTCAACGGGTTTTCGCGGTTTCGTGACATTTTTTTGTTTTTCAGAATGAAAACGTAGCTGCCGTCCAGCACTTTTGCTCCCTGCTTACGAGCTAAGTGCATTAACTACTATGCCAAAAGGGACTGGAGCCTGGACATGCCTTTATCTCCTGACTCCTTCTGCACGGACCAGCCAGCAGAATAAATTAGCAAATACAAAAACAATTCGCAATTCAATTCGCAGACGCAGGTCGTATCTCCATATGAATAGTCCTTTAGAGTATTGAATTGTCTTCTAAGTTTAGAAAAGCAGCGTTTGGCAAAAGTGAATCTTCAGCGCTGGTGTCGTTTTTTGAATATAAAGTGGATAGTAGTTAGCCGAACAAAGTCATTAACCAGCTCGAAGTTAAATCTGTCTATGCCAACGTTTGTTCCAAGACGCCGATATTGGGTGCCCTTCCTTGTTTGCTTTGTCCTGAGTTCTTCCAATAGCATCATTGTGGTTGGCGTATCCAAGCAGCATATTGCCTTCTCTAAAACTTTTTTGAGATCGAATCCGTGAGAATTGTACAAAGCTTGAATTTATTATATAGTTTCGATTGAAAGGTTTGAAGCCACATTGTAATGGACATCAGATTGTTGATGAACAATTTCAAACGGCTCAGAGAATATTACACTGTACCACTGTAGTTGATTAATACAAGGAATCTCCTTTGAGGAAGTGCATACGGTGCTGAAGTTACTTCGACGGACAGGTTTATCTCCGACCGAATCTAGCAGCTGTCTCCAGCAGTTGTATACAGTTTGGCAGTGTGTTGTTGGACTTAAGATTAGCTATTGCTTTCCTTTGAAACATTTTTAAAGATTGCTTTTTTTTCTTTCCTTACAATTTTTTTGTCATCATTCCAAAACTGTAATTTTTGAACACATCATTTCATGCTACATACTATCAATGAAGTCATTTTTTCAATCATTTCTTCAATTTTATTTATTCATTCAACTAAAAACTTTCCTTGTGTAGTGAATAAGATAAAAAAAATATTAAAAGTGAATAGAAAGAAATAAAAATGGTTCATACAGGCAAAAATACACTCGGGCGTATACGTGTTTTTTATGGTTTTTTTTGTATTTGATGCGTTTTTTTTTATTTTTTATTTTTTATATCAATTTTTGTTATTTTTAACAAACGTTATGAAAATGTTTGTCAGTAAGCATCCATTAAAGCTTTTTATTAATTTCTAGGTTCATAACTCGACCGATTTTAGTGAAACGATTTCGACGTTGAGTAAGCCGAGTTTATGACTCAAAGAACTGTCCGACTGACTCCTTCTACCACCACTATTTCTAAAGATGAAAACGATGGCATTTTATATATTTGCTTAAGCTTATAAGTTTCAACATAAATGGGCTTTAATGATGATGATGATTCCAAAAACAGTTATATTTCCATTTTTTTCAAGACCCATACCTATCTACTAAGGTCTACTCAACTCTTTGGATTTTTTCATTTATTTCTCTCGACCAATGCTCGTTATTCATGCAAAAATGATGTTTCCATCACACTGTCGTTTCGTCCCATCATTTAGGTCATAACCACAAAAAAATTGAACGTTGCACGTTGTTTTCTAGCATACAAATATTGGCTGCTGTTAATTTCGATATGTTAGTTTTAAGGAATTGTTTAGTTTTGCTAAGGACATAAAAATGAACTCAAAATTAAAAACCTTAATAAAAAGTAAGAGTTGCTGATTACTGCTTTTGAATCGATATGTAGATATTTTAAAAGAAATGCAGGATCCATTAAAAAAATTTATAGAGAAAAAAACCTTCTGGACAGTGGACGGTCTTTTATATGTACAAGAATATGTTCTACAAAGTATATATAACTTAGGCCCATTTGCTGATACGAAACATAAATTTATGTTCTACATAAAGTTTTCATTTTTATATGGGACGTTCCGGAAGATTTTATGTGGAACTTAAGAATTCCGGAACGTCCCATATAAAAATGAAAACTTTATGTAGAACATAAATTTATGTTCCGAATGAGCAAATGGGCCTTAAAACTCAATTTTGTGTCACCTTCGATGGGAAAAACGTCAATCAGAGAACCTGTCTCAACCGAAAACCGTCTGGCTGTTCTACCCTTGTAAGTTTTTTTTTGGAAAACCCTTTTATACCTCATTTATGGCATAATTTTCTATGCATAGTCATAGACCCTGGGTCCATGTTCTGTAACTCGGTCGAAAACTTTCGGAGTCGAGAAACATAGGAAATCGAAACGAATTGTGTCAAACTTCATACAAAAAAAACTAGTTACTTACACTTACACTTACTTACAGAAGTCTAACCTGCACTGAATGTGCAGTAGGATATTCTGAAAGTAAAAGAAATAATGATTAATAGGATTTGATTTTAATGTACTTACTCGAAAATTTGGTTTGGAAATTCAAAATACTGACAGCCGACATCAATTTTTTGAAACGTCTCTGTATTCTTCATTTTATTTCATTTCATTTCATACATTCTTCTTTTGTATATTTAAGGCTGAACTCCTACTTTAGCTTTTGCACCAGGACAATGTTTACACGCGAATTCTTGGGCACGACTTTCTGTACAAAAGAAAAATTTAACATCGATATTCAAAAAAAGCATGGATTTAAGTTTCCAATTCCTGTGCATGAAAATTTCGCATTATTAATATTGGTTTTCAAAGAGTAAATTGCATGTAGTTGTAGGTGCATTTGCTTTCAAATGGAAAACTGGAAAATTTCAAAACGGGTTATCGAATGGAAAATACAAAGTTCTTGATGACAAACTCGGAAAACTTATTGGTTTCCAAAGGGAATATTGCATGTAATTAGAGGTGCATTGGTTTTAAAATGAAAACTGGAAAATTTAAAAACGGGTTTTCGAATGGAAAATAGAAAGTTCTTGATGAAAAACTCGGAAAATTCATTGGTTTCCAAAGGGAAAATTGCATTTAATTGTAGGAGCATTGGTTTTCAAATGAAAAACTGGAAACTTTCAAAATGGGTTTTCGAATGGAAAACAGAAAGTTCTTGATGAAACTTCATTGGTATTGAAAGGGAAAATTACATGTAATTGCAGGTCCATTGGTTTTAAATGGAAAACTGGAAAATCTTGGATATTGTAATGTGTATACACTTTATTTATCTCATACGCTCTGTTTCTCCTTCTATTGTAATGTCTAATGTGTATACTTTATTATCTCTTACGCTCTGTATCTCTTTCTATATTTAATGTAAACACTTTTCTTACTCTCTTTACTTACTCTGTATCTCTTGTTTATTAAATGTACATACTCTCTTTACTTAATATCGTTTAATTGTAGTAGTAAACACTTGTGAGGGTCAATACCTAGTGACTAAGAGAAACTTTTTGTTTAGCATTAAGAACGTTAGCCCCTACAGAAAATCCCAGTATTTTTTATTTGCAAATAGAGAGCTTCTCGAACTTTCAGCTTCTCCAAGAACCAATAGGAACCAATAGTAGTTTCTAGAACCCATCATTTTTGATATAAATAGCCGTTTGGTGGCGAGGCGAATTAATTGATTGTGAACTGCGATTTAGTAAAGATACTGTGTTTGCAAAGTTATAATTGAAAGTGTTGAATAAATAAGTTTGTGAGTGATTTGAATAAAGTGAATTTGTGTTTTATTTAAAAAGTGAATAAGTTTTAATTGTCGGACCAAGCCGAATATTACATTGGTGTCAGAAGTGGGATTAAAACTTATTGAGAATAAAACAGTGAACAGTGATTAAACTATTTTGTGTGAAATAGTGAAGTTAAATATTAAAAAAAAAAAAAAAATGAGTAAAGTTTTGAAAGACTTAACTGTCTTCGAGCTAAAGGCCGAACTAAGCAAACGTGGCTTAAGTGGGGCAGGATATAAAAACGAACTCGTAAAACGGCTACAGGAATATCTGGAAGAACAAAATGAAGACCCAGATACGTTTGCTTTCGAAGTAGAAGCAAAAGTGCAAGAGGTAAATACAACTGCCATATCTGACATGATGTCTCTTCTTTTAGCCAAATTTGACGAGAATAAAAAGAAGCCAGAAGCTCAAATCAAGAATGTGCTAGAGCGGTTTGACGCACAGAAGAACGAGCAAGAGAACGTACTCAAGCAACTAGAAACTCAAAGAAACGAGCAGAAGAACGAGCAAGAGAATGTCCTCAAACCTCAAGCAATTAGAAACTCAAAACAAGAATGTTCTGGAGCAACTAGAAACTCAAAGAAACGAGCAGAAGACCGAGCAAGACAATGTCCTCAAACAACTGGAAACACAAAAGAATGATGTTCTGGAACAACTACAAGCTCAAAGGGATGACGTTCGAGATCGGTTTGATGAACAGAAAAATCTGCTAGAAGGCAGGTTTGCGGACGTCGAAGACAAAATCAATGAGCGTGTCGAAAAACAAAATTCAACGACTAATGCACGTTTCAAGAAAATAGACGACCAGATCGAAACCATTACAAGCGAACTAGAAAAAGTGCGAAAGATGAAAGCTCGAGAACCTTCTGGTGAGTGCTCAAGAAAGAGAGAAGTGAATCCTCCAAGCTTTGATGGTCAGATTCCGTGGTCGATCTACAAGAAACAGTTTGAAGCAGCAGCATTAACAAACGGCTGGGACGATGACGAAAAATACATTGCTCTTACGCTTGCCTTGAGAGGAGCAGCTGCTGAACTGCTACAAACCATCCCAGCAGAGAAGAACGGTGACTTCAAAGTTCTGGTAAACGCAATCGAACAGCGGTTTGGGGATAGCCACATGACAGAAGTCTTCCGAGTACAACTAAACAACAGGGCACAGAAAAGAGGTGAAACTCTGCAGCAGCTTCAGGCAGATATCGAGCGATTAGTTCACCTGGCATACCCAACAGCTGGCAACGAGATTATAAATCAACTTGCTGTTGAAGCCTTTGTGAGAGCTGTGGGCGATATAAATCTCCAAAGGGCTATTCGCACTGCCGGAAAGCAAACACTACCAGAAGCATTGGCTTTCGCTCTAACAATGGAAGCCGCAGAACAAGCTTCCCAAAACGTGCATCGCGTGAGAGGATTGGAAGTCCAAGAATACTCTTGTCAGAAGGCTTCTCTGGAAAGGAGTCAGCGAGACGGACGAGCACGATGCTGGAACTGCAACAAGACCGGGCATCTTCAACGACAGTGCAGATTACCGCGAAGACGAACCGCATGCCAACACTGTGAACACAGAAATATGTCAACTGGTCAAAGTTACACCTACAACGATGTTGCTTCCCAAGTTGTTTCCCACCCCACCAACTTCGAGGGACAGAAGCTGGCTTCTAGTACCGATAGCTACAGAAACACCATCCAGGTTTCTCAAAACTCAGGCTCAAGAGCCTGACCGTGGAAGCAAGTATAAACGGCAACAAATGTGTGGCTACCATCGACACCGGTGCCACGGCGTCCATTGTACGGCAGGACCTCGTTAAGAAGACATGGCTCCACAACACCAATAGCTATCGTCTAAGAACTGCAACTGGAGAAGCCGTAAAAGTCTATGGTGAGGTACGTCTTAAGATCCGGATGGCAGAGCTGGAATTCTCTCACCTGTTCCTGGTAGCAGATATATGCGACGAGTGCATTGTCGGCGTCGATTTCATGAAAGATCATGGATTGATATTGGACATCGGGAACCAAGTCCTGAAATATCGAAACATCGAGATTCCGATGATCTATGGGATTCACTCATATGAGACCTCGCTATCTGTGAAAACCGTCATCAAAGAAGATCTGATTTTGCCTGCTTCTTCAGAAGTATTCGTGTGGACCAAATTGAAGGGTAAGTCTGGAAGCCATCGATACCTCATGGTCGAACCAGCATCTGTAAAGTCCTCCCAAAACGTCACCATTGGGAAGACTCTTGTTAGACGAACATTCTCAAGTCATCTAATCTTGGCCACCAACAACGAAGAACTGCAGAAGGTCTCCTCGAAGAATTTGCAGACATCTTTTCGTCATCGCAAGGGAAATATGGCAGAACACAACTGGTTCAACATCGAATCAACACCGGGGATGCAAAGCCGATCCGTCAACCTGCAAGACGCCTTCCACTAGCCAAACAAGGTGAGGTTGAAGAACTGAAAGAAGAGGGTCTGATCGAAAACTCTAAAAGCCCTTGGGCGTCTCCAGTGGTCCTGGTAAAGAAGAAAGACGGATCAACCCACTTTTGCGTAGACTATCGAAGGTTGAATGATGTGACCAAGAAGGATAGCTACCCTCTGCCTAGGATCAGTGATACTCTGAACGCAATGGAAGGAGGACAATGGTTCTCAACGTTGGACCTGAAAAGTGGATACTGGCAAGTAGAAATCCATCCTGAAGACAAAGAGAAGACAGCGTTCTCGACAGGAAACGGATTGTGGCAGTTCAAAGTGATGCCTTTTGGACTGTGCAATGCTCCAGCGACTTTTGAGCGCCTTATGGAATGCGTCCTGCAAGGACTCACTTGGAAATCTTGCCTGGTCTATTTGGATGACGTCATCGTATACGGGAAAACATTTGCCGAACATTGTACAAATCTGAGAGCCGTGTTTCAAAGACTTCGAGAAGCCCACCTCAAGCTCAATCCAGAAAAGTGTTCACTCTTCAAAACCGAAGTGAAATACCTGGGGCATATCATCTCATCCCAAGGAGTTAAGACGGATCCTGATAAGGTTGACACCGTGAAGAATTGGCCAACACCACAGGACAAACATCAACTCCGAAGCTTTCTGGGTCTAGCCACCTACTATAGGTGCTTTGTCAAGAATTTTGCTGAGATCGCCAAGAGTCTACATCAGCTAACGGAAAAGGGAAAGCAGTTTAAATGGTCAGGTGAGTGCGAGCGCAGCTTTCAAGAGCTCAAGCAACGCTTGTGTAATGCACCAGTGCTGACCTACCCGACTCCAGGAAAACCGTTCATCATTGATGCTGATGCCAGCAATGTCGGGAGTGGTGCTGTATTGTCACAGGTACATGATGGCGAAGAAAAGGTGGTTGCCTATTACAGCAAAGTACTCTCGAAGTCGGAAGGAAACTATTGTGTGACCAGAAGAGAACTTCTTGCACTGATTTTGGAAACAAAGCACTTCCATAAGTATCTCTATGGACAGAAGTTTCTTCTCCGAACCGACCATGGAGCACTAAACTGGCTTTTGAATTTCAAGAATCCAGAGGGTCAAGTGGCGAGATGGATAGAGAGGTTGCAGACGTACGATTATGAAATTCAACATCGGAAAGGGAAGCTTCATTCAAATGCTGATGCACTGTCTCGGAGACCATGTAAGCAAGACTGTAAGCATTGCAGACGCCAAGAAGAAAAAGAAGTGGTTACTGTCCAACGAACCAGAACAGATCCCATTTATGGCTGGAGCAACGACGAGTTGAGGAAGGCTCAACAAGAGGACCCAGATATAGAACCCATCCTCGCATGCAAGGAACACCAGGAAAAACCAGAATGGGCTGATATCTCCGACAGAAGTCCGGCTCTGAAGGCCTATTGGGCACAGTGGGACTCATTGCATGTCCAAGAGGGTGTCCTTCGACGTAAATGGGAATCAGCAGATGGAAAGTCCTATGTGATGCAGCTAGTCTTACCGAGATCGAAGATTATGGACGTTCTGCGAGAGATGCATGATGGAGTTTCGGGAGGCCATCTAGGAGTAAACAAGACGCTAGAAAAGGTTTGACAACGATTCTATTGGCTACATGCAAGGGAAGATGTCGAGAAGTGGTGCCGAAAATGTGATACCTGTGCTGCCACCAAAGGCCCGAACAAAAAGAATCACAGCCAAATGCAGCAGTATAATGTCGGATCACCCTTTGAAAGGATTGCAGTAGACGTGGCGGGTCCATTTCCGGAAAAAAATAATGGAAATCGTTATATTCTGGTCGTCATGGATTACTTCAGCAAGTGGCCTGAAGCATACGCCATTCCGAATCAAGAAGCCAAAACAGTCGCAGACCAAATTGTGTTCAACTGGGTGAGCAGATTCGGTGTTCCATTAGAACTGCATTCCGACCAGGGAAGGAATTTTGAATCAAACATATTCCAGGAAGTTTGTGGGCTTCTTCACATCAAGAAGACAAGAACAACACCACTCCACCCACAATCTGATGGCATGGTCGAACGGTTCAACCGAACCCTTAAGGAACATCTTTGCAAAGTTGTGGACGACAACCAGCGAGATTGGGACCGACACATTCCACTGTTTTTGATAGCGTATCGAAGTGCAAGACATAGCTCAACTGGCCATACACCGTCTGAGATTTTGATGGGAAGGAACATCAGATTGCCGAGCGAAATAAAATTTGGATGTCCCACGTCGGAACCGCAAGCGGAGGATGACTACTTGGATGACCTCAGAGAAAGACTCCTTCAGATCCACGACGATACTAGGTCAAAAATAAAGATGTTCAGTGACCGAATGAAGACACGCTACGATATACGAGCGACAACAACAGAGTTCCTAGCAGGAGATCGAGTGTGGCTTTACAATCCCCATCGACAAAAAGGGTTGTCACCGAAACTTCAACGGGACTGCGAAGGCCCATATACAGTGATTAGCAAAATCAAAGACGTCGTATACCGGATACAAAAAGGAGTCAGAGGTAAACTTAAAGTCGTACATCGCGACCGACTACATCGCTACAGTGGTGATGAGAATGATGGATTTGTTCGGGACGATCAATCCTAAGGAGGGGGCAATGTAATGTGTATACACTTTATTTATCTCATACGCTCTGTTTCACCTTCTGTTGTAATGTCTAATGTGTATACTTTATTATCCCTTACGCTCTGTATCTCTTTCTATATTTAATGTACACACTTTTCTTACTCTCTTTACTTACTCTGTATCTCTTGTTTATTTAATGTACATACTCTCTTTACTTAATATCGTTTAATTGTAGTAGTAAACACTTGTGAGGGGCAATACCTAGTGACTAAGAGAAACTTTTTGTTTAGCATTAAGAACGTTAGCCCCTACAGAAAATCCCAGTATTTTTTATTTGCAAATAGAGAGCTTCTCGAACTTTCAGCTTCTCCAAGAACCAATAGGAACCAATAGTAGTTTCTAGAACCCATCATTTTTGATATAAATAGCCGTTTGGTGGCGAGGCGAATTAATTGATTGTGAACTGCGATTTAGTAAAGATACTGTGTTTGCAAAGTTATAATTGAAAGTGTTGAATAAATAAGTTTGTGAGTGATTTGAATAAAGTGAATTTGTGTTTTATTTAAAAAGTGAATAAGTTTTAATTGTCGGACCAAGCCGAATATTACAATATGTAAATCGGAAAACTCTGCGAGAGCACAAAGAACTTCAACACCTAATATCAATCTTTTGCATAGAATTTAAAGTGCGTTGGTGTGTTTGTATGTCGGGTACAGACTCTTAATCCGCTCAATCAATCAATTTATATAAATTCTCACTGTAGGTACCTATAGGCTTGGTAAAAACAAATTGTTGCGACAAACTAACTGGAAATCACTAAATAAGGGAGGCAATCGAAAACTATATTTAGTGTTGATTTTTGTGTAATAGTCAAAACACACCAGAAAAACGAGAATTTGTTAAATTTTTAAACGAAATTGGATTTTTTTGCATGCTTAAATGAGAGTAGAAAGTTAGTTTTAAAGCTCGGAAAAACTCAGATATATAATTTTCTATGTTAATTGGATTCAAGTAAATTGCATTTTAACAATATCTGTGTATTTTAACAGTTATTTATGAGTTGCTCTGAAGGGTGGCGAGACGAAGTTCGCAGGGTCGGCTAGTACATACATAAGAGTAACAGGTAAAACAGTAAAAAAAACTAACTAAAAATAACAAATTTATAGATAATCGGAGTAAAAACACAAACAAAATTGTTTTAGTAGTGTGTTGAGTCTGCTACAAAAATTTACACACCCCGTTTGGGAGTGATTTACACAAATCAGCCGAAAAGTTAAGTCAAATTGATCTTCAAGCTAATTCGATGGCTTGGGTAAGTTTGGGTACATTTGAATATTGTTGTCTTGACTCATATATTTGACGTCCATCCACAATCTTCAAACATTTTCCATGACATTAATATCCGGATAATAGGGCGACTAGCTTAAAAGCTTCACATTTTGGCTCTTTTTAAAGTATCCGGGCTGTGTGTATTGGTGAATTATCATGATTATTATCCACGGCATAGAGATATATCCAAAAAGGGTGTGAAAATATGGAATGACCATTCTCGATACACCATTGTAAGACAGCGGCATTTAGTGTGGTTGACATACATTGTGGTTCGCAGATTCCATAATAGGAAATGGCTGCAACCTCCAACTTTGCTATGAAATAGATAAATAATGTGTTTTTTTTTCGGAGGTCATGTAAATAGTAGCTTTAGCCATAGCCCAAATAACATTTTTTTAAATCGGAGATGACCACACGTTGCCAATCCGAGGTCCTGGTCACATGTGCGCAACGAAAGGTGAGGCGTTGTTCTTTTCGAACCAGGTTTTGATTTTGAGCCTTTAAAGATGTTTAGCTTTAGAACTAACACGTCTCATAGTTGTAAAACTTGCCTTCATACCACATTTTTCCCTGATTTTTGCCAAAGAGTCGTGAGAATTTTAAGCTTACATGTGAGTCGCCTTTCCACATTAGTTAGGACGCTGTGTGTCCAGCCTTTTATGTTCTTTTCCAACTTTAAACTGTCAACGAAAAAGTTCGAAAAACGAAAAATATAAGTGCGCTTGTCAAAGATAACCATCAAACTTGTTCAATTCAAGTGATAAACAAGTTTTGCTTTAATTTCAACTCAGTTTATAGGTGGGGAGCCCCTATACAAGAAATTTCCGTCATCGCGCGGACTAAAATATTTAGTAAGAAATAAAAGAAAAACCCAATAGGTATAAGATTCGCTTGGTCGACGTGCATTTATTTAGCCGGAAGTATTTTTAATAATTTTTAGGTTATCAATTTCTAAGGCGATTTTCCCCATCAGCGCGCAGCGCGGACTTTAACCTACCATATGTTGCGATCGTTGCTGAAATTAAAAATAAGATTCAGTATTTTGGCAAGAAAAAGTAATAAAAATACTATGCTGAAAAATTCGCTTACCTTTGTTCCTGGTCGGCAGCCCTGTGTTCCACGAAAGGTAGTGAATCTGCCAAGAAATCAAATTGATTAAATATTCTCACAATTAACACAATCTTGACATTATTTTTTATTCCTATCTACATTACTAACTTTACTGGACAAAACAACACAAAAAGTAGACACAGAAAACATTTATTTATGACAAAATAACAAAAACATGAAAGACAAAAATACTTACATTGACGATGTCGGCCATCATGGATTTGGGTTTGTTTGTTTTTGTTGATTGAGTGTGAGTGTGATTGGGATAATTTGTAAGTTCTTTTTATGAATTAAGGTAGTTGTAGTTTTTTTTGTGGTATGCATGTGGAATGTAGAGAGTGTGGAATGAAAGTGGATGGTGTTTAGGTGCATCCAAATGTGCTAAGCCGACAGATGGCGACTCATAAAAGTTAGGATAGGATAATATGTTGGATTGTTGCAATATTTTGAATTTTCGAAGCAGGGGTTGCCTATGTTTCGGGGTTTTGGGTTCAGTGCAAGTTTTTAATGACGTATGTATGGAGGGGGAGTTAAAGTTTTTATGTGTTTTTGTGGTATAGCTTAAGTTTCCGTAATAGTAAAAGAGATTGGAAAGGTTGGGGAAGAAACTTTAAGCTTCGGATCCCTTCGGGCTGGTTGGTAAAAATTTCAAGCGACGCGACGAGTTCTCTTGAAATCATAAAATGTGTTGTTAGTCTCAAAGTGCGGTGCAAATAGTCTTAAATGACGACTTTTTTTTCAAATTGTTTTCCTTTTGTGGCCTGACCTAATATAACTGGGTGAGTGATTTTTCTTGTTTTTATTAGTATGTAGGGAATTTAGGGAATTAAGTTGTGAATAAAAAAGTGTTTCATTTACCCTAGCTACCCAACGAAAATTAAGCCAAGGGCCAAAAACTGCCTACGAATAAGCAAGCATCAATCTAGTGATCAAAGAGGTAAGAAGCCTCAACTTTGATATATATATAACGTTAGGTGTTAAAAAAGGGCCTTTCTAGATTCAAAGTGCTAACTATTTGGCGGTCAACCAAAGGTCGTGGCCGCCAATTCTTGTTGTTTGTGGAAAAAATTGTGACCGTTTAGCCGATAAGGCCAACAACAAAAACAGAGGCCAATAATAAGCACAAAAAGCCCAATATAAATAAGCCAAACGGTCAATAACGGCCAAGTGCATAAACACCGAAATTGCATCGAAAGTGGTTAGGGTGACCATACCAAACTTTTTTTTGGCAAAAGAAAATTTTTTTGATCTCGAGTTTTTGTAAAGTCCTTCGAGTTCCGGACTGGAGCCGAACCAAAAACAACAGCAATAATCACAAAAGCAACAACAACAACAACAACAACAACAACAGCAACAACAAGAAGATAACCCTTTTTTGGCGTGTCATTTTTTTTAAATTTTTATTGTGCATGCATATTTTTAAATTTAAGTTTCCTTTTTTATATATATTTCGGTAATTCTTTTATCAAATTTTAATCAGTTTTTGTGTACACATATATTTTCATTCTGTACGTCATTTTTGTTGTACCATTGGGGAGTGGGCGTCATCTAGTCGTTTCCGAATCGCGGGCCCTTCATTGGTGGGGATATCGGGTGTGGAATCTGCATTTACTTACCATCCGTTTTGTTTTGAAGTAGTTTTTTTTTTGTGCGCCGAAAATTGAGGGCGGTTAAAAATTCATATTGGGAATTCGGAACGTGGCGTTGTCTCCATATTCCTGGGAAAATCAAAATTTTTGTGAATTTTTTTTCATTTATTGATTTTTACAAAAAAAAAAACATAAAAAAAACCAAACCAAAATATTACGAAGTATACAAAAGTAAACAAAACATTTAAAAACATAAAAATCATCAAAAAAAATATAAAAATACAAAACACAAAAGAAAATTTAAAATTACAAAAATACAAAAAAATTTAAAAACATAAAAATACAAAAAAAAAATCTTTTACATTTAGTATAATAATTTTAAGATTAAGTCTCATTTTTAATTTGATTAGGTTTTAACGATTTTCATTACGATCGATTACTTATTTTTTTTTGTTTTGTTCATTCAATTTTTCTGTTATTTATTATTTATTACTTTGTGTTATTTATTAATTTTTGCTTTTTTGGGTTATTTAGTTATTTACTCATTTTTTGTAAATTTATTTATTAATTCATTTTAGTTTGTTCAATAATTTATTTATTCATTTCATTATTTAATAATTCAAATTTTGGTTTGTGTAAAATTCTTTTTTTTTGTGATAAATAATAAAAATCCATAAATGTTCTGCCACGTCATCGACGCTTTCAATTTTGTTTGATGAATTTAGCTGAGGGCCACAAGATGGCGTGTTAGGCTCTACTTTCAGGGGATGATGAGCGGAGGATGAAGTCTTAGAAGACCAGAGGCACCGGAGACAGCCACGGTTTCGTTTTGTGTTGTCTTTTTCTGGCACGATATATGTTTTTGTGTGCCGGTTCCTGTCCGTCTAGTACCAAGATCCCCTTCAATTCCGACGAGCTAAGCCGCGTGTCGCGAGCGTGCCATGGTACTAGGCGGATGGCTGGGTTTATTCCCCGATGACCTTTATGTCATCAGGAACCGAGCCGGCAACACATAATTTAACTAACTAATTTACACAACTTGTATCAAAACTTAAATGACTTTGAATTCATTCATATTTACAATGCCCCGGACATTGACTCGAAATTTTCGAACCTTACGTTAATAACCAATGAACTTTTTGAAAACTATGTTCCCACTGTATCAAAAGTCATAAAGCCTCAATGTTGTCCTTGGTTCTCAGCCCAAATTAAAACACAAATTCAAGAAAGAGAACGCTTTTTCGGAGCATATAAACGCCGCCGTCCTATAGAATTTAACAAGTCGCAAAATGTTTTTGCTCGGAACAATGTAACATCACTTATTCGCAATACAAAACGGTCATATTTTTTGAAGCGCCTTGATACCAAACTAAGTTCAAAGACTCTTTGGAAGAACCTTAAAAAATGTTGGAGTAATAAACAACGAAATTGCTAAATGTCCCTTTAATCCAGCATGGGTTCAGTACTTGTTCCGAACTTGTCCGAGTCATTCTTATTTGACTTAGGAGAGTTTTCTAATTACAACCGTTTTGATTTTAGATGTGTTAGTGCTTTGGAAGTTGAATTGGCAGTTCACTCAGTTAAATATAATGCCACCGGACTTGATGATATGTCGCCTAAGTTTATTAAGCTAATACTACCAATTCTTCTCCCTTATTTAGTACATATCTTCAACTTCTGTATTTACAGCGAAAAATTCCCTGAAAAGTGGAAATCCGCCAAAATTGTTCCGATTCCCAAAAAACAAAATCCCTCATCTCCGTCGGAGTTCAGATCCATTACTCTCTTAACATTTCTTTCAAAAACGGTAGAAAAGATCTTGGCTCAACAGATACAAGAAAATCTAGAAAGGTTTAATAAGATTTCAAATGGCAGTCAGGTTTTAGGAAAAAACATAGCTGCGAATCAGCTGTTTTGAAGGTAACCTCAGACTTAAGGAAATCGGCTGATCGTGATGAAACAAGTGTAATGGTGATGCTCGGTTTCTCAAAAGCATTTGATTGTATTATCACATTGTTTTGCCAAAGCTTAAAAGTAGTTTCGATTTCTCTCTATCTGCCCTTGAACTAACGTACAGTTACTTAAAAAACCGATAAATCTGCATTAAAACCGAACTAGGAATCTCAAGCCCTTATGTTATTAATACTGGTGTTACCCAAGGATCCGTCTTAGGACCACTCCTTTTTTGCATTTTCATTAATGATCTCCCAGATTTCGTTGTTAATTGCAACTATCAAACATTCATGGCTGGGCTCAGCTGAATAAAATCAAATTAAATCCTTCGAAGTCATTTGGCATGGTGTGTTCAAGTAGAGACATTGCATTAAATTGATCTTCCACTTCTTTATCTGAATGGATATACGTTACCCTATGTTGATAAAGTAAACTATCTCGGCTTCTTCATCAATAGTAAGTTACCCTATGTTGATAAAGTAAACTATCTCAGCTTCTTCATCAATAGTAAGTTATCGTGTTGTGATGCCACGTCTGACACAATAAGAAAGATCTACGGTGGACTGCGCAGTCTAAATGCATCTTCGAGTTTACTTTCTTCGGATCTGAAGTTAAAATTTGTTAAATCTTTACTGTTGCCGTTCTTGTCATACAATTGTATTGTCTACCTTTCTCTAGATTCTGAATGTAAGCGGAAAATAAATGTAGCTTTTAATGACTGCACACGATTCATACATGGTCTGCCAAGATGTGTTAGTATTTCGCAATTTAAGACGATGTTTTAGGCATGACCCTGGATAGATATTATGAGTTTAGATCGCTTCTGAAATTACATGACATAATTCATGACAACTGTCCCGAGTATTTTAGGGAATATTTATGTTTTTACAGTCATCAAGGGGTCTTAAGATATTATTGCCGAGGTTTACACATACCATTGGAGAGCGATCTTATTTTGTCAAAGCAATTAGGTTGTGGAATAATCTCCCACACCAATTGCAGAGAAATACTTCATCACAGGGATTTCCAGGGGAACTAATGAAACACATGTCGGGCTGAAATTTATGGAAATATGACTCTTTAATAAAGGGTTTTCCAATAAGAGGTGTTATTTTGATATTCAAAGAAAAATGGAATTTGTTGAGATAAATGATTGGATGTTTATTTCATTATAAAGAGGAAGGTATGCCGTTAATAATGGAACACAACATCAGCCATATGGCCGCCACGACCACGCTTACAGGACCATATCCTTTTCATGAAATTTTCCATAACCAAATCGCAATCTCTATGTCCTCGATAGCCTCACGAATTCCATCTTTGAGGTCTTGAATCGACGCTGGGCTGTTGGCGTAGACCTTATCTTTCAAGTGGCCCCAAAGGAAGAAGTCGCAAGGTGTTAAATCACAAGATCTCGGTGGCCAATTGTGATCAGCTCTTCGAGAGATAACACGGTCCGGAAGCTTTTCCCGTAAAAGATCGATGGTTTCATTGCTTGTGTGGCACGTAGCGCCGTCTTGTTGAAAGTAAATTTTAATTTCAATGCGTTGTTGAAGCGTATATTGTTCCATTTTTATTAATGGCGTAGTTTCTACTTGTCAAATGCCAAAAAATGACAGCTTCAAAAGTGACAGCTTCAAAAGTGACAGCTACCGAAATAGCGGGCTATTCAAAATAACACCTCTTATTGGAAAACCCTTTATATAATACGAGGGGCAATTAAAAAATAAGGTTTCCACATTTTTTTCAGGTGTAAGGCATTTTTTATTGCAATAAATATGTATACCGTCTGAAAGCTTGTATTTCAAACTATTTTTCTACATAGTCGCCAGATCTTTCAACGCATTTTTTCATACGAGTTATCCACTTCTGAAAACCCGCTTCGAAGAACTCCGCCGCTAGGCCGCCGATGTACTTGGTGACCGCTTCCTTCACCTCTTCATCTGTACTGAAGCGTTGTCCACCCAAGTGTTGCTTCAATTTCGGGAAAAGTGGAAGTCACTGGGAGCAAGATCAGAGCTGTAGGGGGCATGATCAAGCGATGGCCTCCCGCTCCTTTGCCAGTCGTGAACATCTGTGCGTCCTTCGGAGAACTCCCTGCACCATTTGCGGACGTGCTGGACGCTAATGCAAGCTTTGCCATAAACTTCTTCCAACTGTCTATGAATTTCAATAGGTGTAAGCTTCTTCGCGTTTAAAAATCGAATCACTGAACGGATTTCACACCTGGCGGTGACGGCGATTGCGGGCTCCATCGCGGATGGCTGTTAGACTGGCACTAAGCTTCGCAGTGATCTTCCAGGTAGTTGGAATGGAGTGGGGGGGATCAACAATGAAGGCGGTGTTGCCGGATTTTTCCTAGTAATCTCGCGCGGCGAGTGTACAGCGTTGGGAACCTTATTTTTTACTTGCCCCTCGTACATTATTCATAGTTATTTTCTTTAATAATAAAATTCAACTTGTTGATTTGTAATAATTATTTTTAATAATTCTATTTGTATTATTAAGGTCATCTATTAGTTAAAAGAAACTGGATATTGTTTAATATTAATACTATTTATGAGATTTTTCACGAAGTATATTGTCAATTTTATAAGACCAAATAAAATGAAAATGAAATGAAATAATTCGGTGCGAAATATCATATTTTTTGAGAAAAAGTCCGGCCGACGCGACCAAAAGGAAATTTCTTGTATAGGGGCTCCTGGGCTATTAACATAAAGTGGAAAAAAACACATTCGCTGTCGCATAATAAGCAATTGCAAATAGAGTGTATAGATAGGGTGTCATATTTAAGGGACGAAGAGTGTATGAAAAACAAGCTGCCTGTATGCTTTTTCAAACAATTTCGATGTAAAAAAAAACACAAGACATTTTTTTGAACTCATTAAAAATGTTTATTAAATCGTTTATTTCACTTAACATTTAACACAATTTACTGCCATTAATTTAATTTAATTTTTCTTAAATATGAATTTCATTGAATAAATTTATTTACTTTTGTTTTTTGATTTAATGTTCTCAATTTTCTTGTACAAATATTTTGAAGACATTTTGGAAATTAAAACAACATAAATATGATCGTCAGAAAAGTAGAGAAAAAAAAACATTTTCAATGTTTTTCCATAACATTTAAAGTTAAGTTTATTTTTGTTTGCTTTTTATATTTCCAAAGCAATCGTCTAAAAAATATGTAAATATGTATATATATATATAAAACACAACAATATAATAATTATTTAAGAACCTTAAATAACCCTTATATTTTATTAGTTTTTTTTAAATAGTTTTGTAAGGTATACGTTTAATTTGATTGATTTTTGAAAAATACAAATTGCAAAAAATCCATTTATATTTTAGGAAAATATTTATATTTTAATAGTAGTGTTATGTATTTTGTTTTGATTGAATGATATAATGCACAGTTGGTTGTTTTATTATTTATTATAACTAATATTACAAAATATAGATGTATTTTACAACAATGAATTGCACATAAGATGAAAATATGAAAACATAATTTTTTTTATATTTAAACTTAAAAAAAAACTACTTTTATTAAATTCATAAATATTATCCAAAAAATAATAATTCAAATATTACTTTATTTTATTTTTCTTAAAACAAAAAAAAAATACTATTAACAATAATTATGACATCTAAATAATTCAATAATATTTAAATGTTTAAATGTATTCTTAAGGCACATTTGGACAATATTTCAATTTAGTATTTATTGTTATAAGAAACAATATTTATGTAATTTTTGTTGATGAATAAAATGAAAGCATGTAAGCTAAAAAAAATTGATTTTCTGTAGAATAAATGTAATTTATACAATGATATTTTTAGTATGAAATAAATCGATGATTATGTGTCAGTTTGGAAGAATCGGAAGAAATTGATCGAATTGTCAAATGTCAAATGATAAAAAACACTGCTGCGTTAACATTTTTTCATTTATTCGCAGATTTTTCAGCGTCTAAGTGAAATTTGCTGTTTTAGAATGAGCACAGTCAAAATTAAACTCATATGACATGGACATTGAATTAGGACTTCATATTTTCAAATTTAAATCACTTACTTGTACTGTAAATAAACAATAGGTGTGTTTTTTTTGGCAAAGCTATCCGTATCCGCAGTAGTAGATTACATGTATTACAAATACAACACGATACTGCCGATAAAAGTAGAAGTAGAATCATATTGCGGATAGAATTTTGACGTTTTTCGACTCTCGAATAAAGTTTTTGGTTGTTTGGCTTATGATAGTTTGTACAATTGATAACTACCATGTATTTCGAAGGATGTGTTCATAAATTACGATCACACCTTTGTTGTTTGTAGTTTTCCATTTTTCAACGAGAGCGTACTCTTTTTCAAATTATATACAGCCAAACAGTCAATTCCGTTGCACCAGGAATTGAATCTCTTAATTAATATATTTAGAAAAATGTAATAATCGTCTTTAAAATGATACCATTTGCTTATAGGCTCGTTTTTGTAGCAGCGACCAACTTCTAAATACAAAAATATAACAACTGCGGATGCGTTTTTTTTTGTAAATTCTACTGCACTGCGGATAGATTTGCCAAAAAAACACACCTAATGTTTGGTAACATGCCAAGGTTTCAATAGAAGTCGTGTTTTTTCAGTACTCAGCAGCCAGCTCAGTAATCAAGTACGAATCTAACTCACTTTATCTTTCAAATTGTATGGCAATTGTTACATAAAACGTCGCAAAATGGACCTGAGGGTTGCGTCTCGGATTAAAAACAAAATAGCAAATACTTCAACCTAAGTGAGTTCATAACTCAGATCATTAGATTCGAGTAACAAAATAATTCTTCTTAACGCCATCAGCGCTGTCTTCATTTCAATAATCGAAAGTTCTATCGCTGCAACAACTGTCATTTTTTACCGGCATTTTTAACGACTGCAATCCAAATTGTTGTTGTTTGCCAAGGGAAATTTTGTTGCGCTGGCTACTGAGTAGTGAAAAAAACACGGAAAGAATAAAGAAATAGACATTTTCGGTCTTAACGATCATTCAGAGCTTGCAACTTATTTAAGCACTAAATACAAATTATGAAGTCTACTGATTAGCCCAGTTTTGACATTTATCAGATGCAGACAAGAAACGTTAACGACGTGAAAAAAGACATTTTTGTGAAGAGAAATATACAACTATGAATAATGCTCCACCAGATATGTTATAATTTCATTTTCAAAGTTCATCTGTCAGAAACGATATGTTTGTAAAATAACCGAAGGGGAACTGTCATCTGTCAGAAATAAAGTGAGAAAGTGTAGTGAAAGAGTTTTTTACTGAATATTATGAAGTCTACTAATTTACTCAGTTTTGACATCTGTCAGTTGCAGACGAGAAACATTATTCTAATGACATAAAATAACACATTTTTGTGCGGAGGGAAATAGAACTATGAACCATGCTTCACCAGATGTCAGAAACGACATGTTTGTAAAATAACCGAAGGGGAACTGTCATCTGTCAGAAATAAATTGAGATAGTGTAGGCGAGGATTCGCAAACGTCAGAACATAACAACTCCTATCAACCAATCATTTTCAACACATAAACATAAATTTGTTTAAATAACTGCCTTTTTGTATATTTATAAGTTTTAAATAAATATGTATTTTACATAAAAAACTGTATAACAACTAAATATGGCGGTTGTTTGTATCAAATTTAGTGTTTAGAACTACATAATCAAGCAAACTTTAGTTGATTTATCAAACGAATAAGATTACAACAAAAATTCAAATTTTAACTAACTAGAGAATATATATATTTTTTTTATAATAAACATTATAATTTATATAACATGATTTCACAACTTAATATTATATTAGCTTCAAATGTTATAAGAAAATTGTTTAACACTTAATTTTTTTTCGAATTTGTTATAATTTAAATTTATCTAAGAGATTAAAATTTTTATTAATCTTATTTTTATACTTACATTTTTAATGCAAACAAAAAACTTGAAGATTCTTTCAACTTATCCTGCGTTCCAAAAATGTTTTTAAAAATATGTAGAGTACATTCGTCGGGCGATGGAGATTTTTCTATAAATTGCTTTTGATGAGATTTGAATTTGTCGAAGAGAGATCCACTTCTTAATTTATTGCTCTTCCACTGATGAACTTAAGACTTTGTTTTTGTTTGTGTTAAAATAGGGCAAAGGTTAGGGGAACAAAAGAACATGGTGTAACACAAAACAGTGATTGAAAAATGATGGAAGATGGACGATGGATTGTCAATTTTTCAAAACAGGAATTGTATGATTTGTGCAGAGAAGTTGGGTGGGAAAAAATGTACTTTCCAGTTATTTATGAGTTAGTTAATAGATTTTTAATTTGTTTGTTGTTGTTGCTTTTTTTCACATAACAGTTTTCAATCGCTTCAAATAAACGTTCAGGGTTAGATCATCTACCATGGTACCACGTTGGTTAGCATGTAAAAAAATATAGAAGAAAAATAGATATAAACAAATATGTTAATGTTAGTAATATTAATAAATTATATTAATGTCTAGGTTTATTTATTTTTAAATGAAATGCAGGCATGAGTTCTTATTTTACTGATTTTTCTATGGGCAGTATGCCACCATCTAACGTAAGTTCGTAAATATCATGTGAAAATATTGTCCCTGTATAGTAGGTTCAAGTTCAATTTAAAAGTAGGTAGGTAGAGTAAAACATAATGCAATGTTTGTCACAGTAATAATTCAAGAGCTGTGAGCAAGATTTACTTATGAAGGAGGAATACATCATTTTTAGGGTAAACGTTCCACTTTTTGTTTTTTTTTCGGAATAAGTATGAAGTTGTTAGATAAACATTATTCCAATTCATGACATTGACATTGACATTGACATTTCACAGTACTTCGCACATGAATGTAACGAACTACAGACACATAGCAGCACTGGCGACAGATAACAGAAACCTACGTAGCTCAAAGGAGGAGACTTAGATTTGTATTGTCTCATGTTATCGCACAGGTGGCCTCAGATAAGCTGGCGATTTTTGTACTAAAAGAATGCTGCCGAAGCTGAGGCTTGAACCCGTAGAGTTCGGCTTAGCAATCAACTACTCTATCCTCTGAGCCATGGCTACCTGCTATTCCAATTCATATTACTCGAACAGTTAGTTCCGTTAGTAAAACTATTCCGAATTTAAAACAAATTTACTGAGTAGTCTGAAATTGATGACAATACAATCAAACTCTACCCTATACCTAATAGTAAAAAGCGTGTATGATCGATTTAGCGAACTAATAACAGGGTAACCATAGTAGTATTTTTTTTTTATTTTTATTATTATATAAAATTCTGAGCTTTTGTTTTGAGTTCGCTAGCTGTCGATCTCAAGTTCGAAGAGGAACTGTAACAATCAGTTTAAAAAACGCCTCAAATCCACGTTGTTGCGTTTAGAAAGGAGATCAAATCTTTGATCATCAGTTCGGAAAGCTCATTTAGGTCATTGAAGAAGGACTTTCCCAATGATTTGGCTCTCGTTTTGTCTAGCGCAGGACAATAACACAAGAAGTGAAGAACAGTTTCCCAGCTTAGATGCGTGTTCCCCAACAGACCAGTGTCCGGTGCATGTTGCAACTACCCTGGCTATGTCTTGCCTGGGTCTGCAAATAAGGTTATTAGTACGGTATTTATGGTAGGTGGGCCATATGTTTCTAGATATGATACAGTTGGTAAGGTTACTCCACCTGTGGTTTGATTCAGCGAGAAAAATTGAGAAGATCTTGCCCTTCATAGCACTCTTTCCGCGAGTGAACTATGAAGGGAGTCAACCCAGGTTATCATGGGACAAGCTATCATGAGACATCATACGACAACTTATCATGAGCAACCTATCATGACGCAACTGATCATGATCATACGGTTTGATTCGAACAAATTCATTCTTAGTTCATTCTATTTGACTCCTCCTTTTTTGGATGGATTTCTATTTGGTGGTTGTTTTTCTTTATTTTTTTTTTTATTTTTGAGGTTTAGTTTTTTTTAGACGGAATTTTGCGTTGATTGATATGTGTTTGGTTTTTTGCAATTTTTGTGTGTGTTTTTTATGAAGGGAATGAGAAGTAGGTAGGGACACAGTTTTTTTTTATCTTCTATATAGGATGTGAATATGTACCTTACGGCTTTTTTATGAATTTAGGGTGTGTGGTCTAGGTGATTTTCGTGGGAAGGAAAGACGTATGGTGTATTAAGTATAACTATATAGAGCGAGGGAGAAAAAAATGTGTCAAGATCTTTATTCTTGCTTTTTTTTGCATGAACAAAATGAGAGGTAACATAATGTATATAAGTAGGGATATACTGATTTTTTTGCATTGTTTTCCTTCCTATGTGGGTTATTGCAAATATTTTTTATGATTTTGGGGTGTGTGGTTTAGAAAAAAATCATTCGAGACTTATGGTGTGGTGTCTATTGTGTATACTATATAGAGCGAGGGAGAGAAAAATGTGCCAAGATCTTTATTCTTGCTTTTTTTTTGCATGCAGAAAATTATATGGGTACATAAAACATTATATAGAAAGGGATATACCTACCTACCTGTTGTTGATTGGATTATTGCAATTATTTTTTTTATGGATATGGGGTGTGTTTGTTTATGGTTTAAGTTTTTTTTTTAATTCGGTGACGTATGGTGGCAAGTGTGTGGGTATATTAGGATAATGAGAAGAGAGGCAGAGAGGGAAAGATAGGTACCTATGTGCAAAGATTTTGATTCAATTGGTTTGGTTGATTGTAGGTAGGTAGGTACATAGCATAGGTAGGTAATTCTTTTCTGTCAACGCGAAAGGGATTTTGTGATTTGATTTTTTTATGCTGAACAGAATGAGATGTAGCATGAAGGTACCTAGGTAGGTGTGTAGGTACTTATATAGTTAATGCTCTTGTTTAATGATTCAATTGATAAATAAATTGATAAAAGTTCAAATTAAATATTAAAAAATGAATCATTTTATAAAAGTTTTAGTGAATCGAAACCTGTGACAGTTTAGGCAGAGGAAAAAGTACAGAATAAGAGTTTATGTTCAACATAAATTATTAAAGTTACCATTCAGCAAATGACTCTTAATCGTTAAGATTGATGATAGGTAGTTGGCATCCGTAATAGGGTTACGGTTGTTTGGTAGGTACCTATACTAGTTTTTTAATTGGTTGATGAGAGAGAGGAATAAAAAACTATCGTAGATAGATAGGTACCTACTGTTAAGACTAAGAATAGGCACCAATCGGCAAAAATATTTTTAATGGTTTAACCCTTTCGAACCCAAGCTATGAAAATCAATATTAAAAAATGTTTTTTTCGGTATTATCGGGTCAATAACATCACAACTACGAGATATGAATAGCAAAAAGTTATTTTCCAAAATAATAAATAGCAAAACTAATGCGTTATTCTCATGTTACATGTAAGTAACATGCACTGCCTATGACCACCAAAAAACGGTGGAGAACTGAGAAAATAACTTTTTATGAATCTATAATGTATTCTTCTCAGCAAAAAAGTAAAACACTTTCTGCATTAACATTTTACCAAAAAATTGGACCACCCTAATGTAGGTAGTTATCTACCTACCTTACAAAATATAGAAGGTGCAGGTAAAATAGTATCTATAAAAAATCAAATAAAAAAAAATTGTTACACTCTTGAAACTTGCCAAAAAGTTTGCTTTTGGGATAAGAACCAAGGATAAAAAAGTCTATAACAAAACTAACACTAACAAAATTCTAACAAAATTTATAAATAACCTACCTAAAACTAAAAGTGGACCCGGTGGTTCGTCACTCCCACCGTATTTAACGACTCCAAACCACTGGATAATTTAAAATTCTAACAAAACTAACAAAACTAACAAAATTTAAAATTCTAACAAAACTAACACTAACAAAATTCTAACAAAATTTATAATAAACCTACCTAAAACTAAAAGTGGACCCGGTGGTTCGTCACTCCCACCGTATTTAACGACTCCAAACCACTAGATAATTTAAAATTCTAACAAAACTAACAAAACTAACAAAATTTAAAATTCTAACAAAACTAACACTAACTAACTAACTAACACTAGTTTTGTTAGTTTTGTTAGAATTTTAAATTATCTAGTGGTTTGGAGTCGTTAAATACGGTGGGAGTGACGAACCACCGGGTCCACTTTTAGTTTTAGGTAGGTTATTTATAAATTTTGTTAGAATTTTGTTAGTGTTAGTTTTGTTATAGACTTTTTATTTATAGACTTTTTTATCCTTGGTTCTTATCCCAAAAGCAAACTTTTTGGCAAGTTTCAAGAGTGTAACAATTTTTTTTTATTTGATTTTTTATAGATACTATTTTACCTGCACCTTCTATATTTTGTAAGGTAGGTAGATAACTACCTACATTAGGGTGGTCCAATTTTTTGGTAAAATGTTAATGCAGAAAGTGTTTTACTTTTTTGCTGAGAAGAATACATTATAGATTCATAAAAAGTTATTTTCTCAGTTCTCCACCGTTTTTTGGTGGTCATAGGCAGTGCATGTTACTTACATGTAACATGAGAATAACGCATTAGTTTTGCTATTTATTATTTTGGAAAATAACTTTTTGCTATTCATATCTCGTAGTTGTGATGTTTTTGACCCGATAATACCGAAAAAACATTTTTTAATATTGATTTTCATAGCTTGGGTTCGAAAGGGTTAAACCATTAAAAATATTTTTGCCGATTGGTGCCTATTCTTAGTCTTAACAGTAGGTACCTATCTATCTACGATAGTTTTTTATTCCTCTCTCTCATCAACCAATTAAAAAACTAGTATAGGTACCTACCAAACAACCGTAACCCTATTACGGATGCCAACTACCTATCATCAATCTTAACGATTAAGAGTCATTTGCTGAATGGTAACTTTAATAATTTATGTTGAACATAAACTCTTATTCTGTACTTTTTCCTCTGCCTAAACTGTCACAGGTTTCGATTCACTAAAACTTTTATAAAATGATTCATTTTTTAATATTTAATTTGAACTTTTATCAATTTATTTATCAATTGAATCATTAAACAAGAGCATTAACTATATAAGTACCTACACACCTACCTAGGTACCTTCATGCTACATCTCATTCTGTTCAGCATAAAAAAATCAAATCACAAAATCCCTTTCGCGTTGACAGAAAAGAATTACCTACCTATGCTATGTACCTACCTACCTACAATCAACCAAACCAATTGAATCAAAATCTTTGCACATAGGTACCTATCTTTCCCTCTCTGCCTCTCTTCTCATTATCCTAATATACCCACACACTTGCCACCATACGTCACCGAATTAAAAAAAAAACTTAAACCATAAACAAACACACCCCATATCCATAAAAAAAATAATTGCAATAATCCAATCAACAACAGGTAGGTAGGTATATCCCTTTCTATATAATGTTTTATGTACCCATATAATTTTCTGCATGCAAAAAAAAACAAGAATAAAGATCTTGGCACATTTTTCTCTCCCTCGCTCTATATAGTATACACAATAGACACCACACCATACGTCTCGAATGATTTTTTTCTAAACCACACACCCCAAAATCATAAAAAATATTTGCAATAACCCACATAGGAAGGAAAACAATGCAAAAAAATCAGTATATCCCTACTTATATACATTATGTTACCTCTCATTTTGTTCATGCAAAAAAAAGCAAGAATAAAGATCTTGACACATTTTTTTCTCCCTCGCTCTATATAGTTATACTTAATACACCATACGTCTTTCCTTCCCACGAAAACCACCTAGACCACACACCCTAAATTCATAAAAAAGCCGTAAGGTACATATTCACATCCTATATAGAAGATAAAAAAAAACTATGTCCCTACCTACTTCTCATTCCCTTCATAAAAAAACACACAAAAAAATTGCAAAAAACCAAACACATATCAATCAACGCAAAATTCCGTCTAAAAAAAACTAAACCTCAAAAATAAAAAAAAAGAATAAAGAAAAACAACCACCAACAAGAGTCTTTTCTTGAAAGTCACCTCCTCTTTTTTTAGAATGAACTCAAAATGAATATTTTGTTGCAATCGAACCTTATGATCAGTTGTCTCATGATAAGTTGCGTGCGATATGTTGTCCCATGATAACTTCTGCCATGATCACTTACACCCAACCCCTATGAAGGGCTGATCCTTGCCTTTCCAGCCCGTCAGCCCGTTTATTGCCCTCAAAGCCACTGTGACCCGGAACCCAGACAAGAGTGACCTTGAGTCCAATGTTCATGCCCGCGAGCTCACCTCGGCATTGTTGAACTAATTTGGAGGATGATGTGGATGAGCCAATCGCTTGAATAGCCGCCTGGCTGTCCGAAAAGATAGCTGTATTGCGGTTTTATTTGGATCTAACTTTAGTAATTTGCATGCTTCCTTAATCACGATTAGTTCAACCCCAACCCTACACTACATCTTTGATCCGTCAGTGAAAATATTTGTGTCGAAGCCTCTCGTCACTTAGTCATCATCCCACTCTTATCGGGACTTGAAAATCCGCACTGAGGTCCACAGAAGGAGTGCAGTAGTCGGTTTTTGTCGAAAAGATGTCCACTGGGATGAGATTAGTAATATTACTATGACCATAGGGTTTAGAATACCAACTATTCGATTCTCTAAGTCTCAACGCGCTGCAAGATACTAAATATTTGATGTGCAAGTCTATTGGTAAGAGGTAAAGAAAAACGTTTAAGGCGTCCGATGGACATGAGCGCAAGGCTCCAGTGGAGCCAATACTAGCTGTTCTCTGAACCTTTTTTAATTTCGTTGTATTGTACGCTTTGCTAAGTGCGGGCTACCAAATAATCGAACCATAGCTTAAGATTGGACGGACTACGGCTGTATACGTCCACAAAATCATCTTCGATTGCAAACCTCACTTTTTGCCAAAGGTTTTACTACAGGCATAGAAAGCTAGCTGCCTGTAGCTTAGTGGTTAGGTGCGTTGGCTGCTAAGCAGAACGTCGTGGGTTCGAGTCCTACTCTTGAGAGTAGTAAGTTACTTAGGCCTTGGCTCTTCAAGAGCTGTCGCGCCACTCTATTTTTATTATTATTATTTTTTTTTTTTTAGTAAAGAGCATCAGTTCAGTTTTGCTTTGCTTGACATCCAAGCCACAGCTTTTAGCCCAGTTGCTAACTTTTAGTAATGCCATCTCCGTAGTCTCACTAATCACGGAAGTGAACTTTCCTGATACCAGTATCACCAAATCATGTGCGTAAGCAACAGCCTTCACGCCACAACTTTCCAGTTTAATAAGAATTTTGTTCATGACTAGAAGTCTCTATTGTATAGGGTCATTCATTCATGTCAAACCTAGCTGTCATCTGAAGTGTCATAAGCATAACAATAGTTGAATGTTGGCATTGGAACAACAGATAATGAACACCGATTCTTCGAACAAAACTTTTTTTTAGCGATGACGCACATTTCTCACTCGGTGGGAATGTAAACAAACAAAATTGCCGTATATAGGGCTCAGAAAACCCACAATGGATCGAAGAGATGCCATTGCATCCAAAAAAAGCGATTGTTCGTGTGCTCTATGGTCGATAAATGTCATAGGTCCGCCGGATGGTTACAGTCAATTCGAAGCGATTTGGTAGAATGATAACCGATTTTTTTCGGCCGGCGATTGAATATCATGACTTCGACGCTATGTGGTTCCAACAAGACGGGGCATCAAGCCACCAATACGATCAATTATGGCTTAATTGCGTGAGAAGTTTCCTGGTTGCGTAAAGTCACTTTTTGGCGACGTCAATTGGCCACCAAGATCACCGTGTTTACGCGAATGTTTCCCGAACTGTAAATCAAAAAAATCGTTTGCTGCAAGAACTCGCGGGCCGCCATTTGAATGATATTTTATTTTACACTTAATGTCAAAGTCCAAGCTTCATAATGAAATACGATTTCCATTGAAAATGTATACTTGTGGGTGTCACAGATTAAGTCAGTCGCTTGTGTATTTTTGTATATTCGTAATTTTGTGTATCAAAGCCAAATAACTGTAGTTCAATAAAATTTAAATGTAAAATTCACTCATGCATACATTTCAGATAAAGTTTTTTGCGAAGTTAATTTATAGTTTTACTTTTAAGTTTTTTTTTCTTTCACAATCAATAACAAATTAATTTACATGTTTAATTGTCACTAGCCGTTAATTGTCGTTATTTCAAATTTGTATTGCATACTTATAGGCAGTCGCACCATTTCGCTAACAAAACATAATAATCAGTGTTGCCACTATTTCAACGAAGACACATAAATAGTTAAATTAGTTTTTAAAAACATAAACGTTTAAATTAAAAATTTATTTTTAAGACAATTAAACACATAAACATTTATTTATGATTAATTTTTTTTTATTTTGAAGATCGGTAGGTGTGCAATTATTTATAAGAAAAAATGGATTATTTTGTTTTGAAACGCTTTGAGATTAGATAAGTTTTTTTTCGATTTCATGTAAATTAAAGTTTTATATTAATTTTATGTATATTTATATATAAAAGATGTCGTTTAGTTAACTTGGCCTTTGGTTAGTTTTTTTTTTAGCAAGATTATTATTTATAAATTATTATTTATGTATATAGAAAAAAATTAAGTAACATTAGGTATTAAGAAAGAAAATTAAACTATTTTTGTTTTTTTACTTATAAATTAAAAATGTTAACAATGAGAATATTGAAAATGGAAAACAAAGAGAGATAACTGCATTGTTATTCATTTATTTCACATTTTGTACATAAAAATTAAATGTTATTTATTATTTTTATTTAAATGTGCAGTTTGTTTTTATTTTAATAACAAGTTGTCGTGTGTTTATTTATATTATGGACAGATTGTTAACAAAGAGTATTTCATGTAACCATGTAATAGTTTATAAATAGTGCGGGATGTTAGGAAATAGGACCAAAATAATGAAGTTTTTTCTTTAAATATTAAAAATAATTAAATTGTATTGTTGAAGGTACAAACAAAACCACGTTTAAGCAATGTATGTAGCAAACATGATTTTATTTATTATTAATTTTCCCACTACCAAAATAATTTTAAATTAATTAAATAATTAAGGAAGAAATGTAGGTATGAATAAATTTATCATTTTGAGTAGTAAATAAATATTAGAATAGGCTAAATCGACAATGTTAATGTTTAAATTAATATTTTGTTAATAAAGATGAATGATATTAATTTTGTTTTATTTAAAATATTGCATTCTTTTTTCTAAAAAGTTTAAAAAAGGGAATATGGAGAGGTAAAAGTATTAAATTTGTTTGTGTTAGATATGAAAAAGACTTCTTTTCTAAGAGAAGATATAACATAAAATTTGAATAAAATAAAAGAACGAATTTATTTTTAAATTTTGATATAACAATCATTTATCTTTATTTATCTATTTATTTCATTCATAACCTAATTCAATTTGATCGATTTTGTCGTGAATATTATATGAAAAAAAATACTATCAAATTTAACCTCTTCTTTAAATGATTTTTAGATAAACGTTTATTTTATTTTACACTTAAACATTTTAAATACAAAAAAAAATATAGCAAATTTTGTTTATTTGTTTTTTTTTACGAAGAGGAATTTAGATCTTAAGAACTAAAGTGGGTTTGTGGTTGTCGAAGAGTAGAAAAAAATGTTTAAAATGTTTTTATAATCTTATATTGATAAATCTATAAAATATTTAATTTTCTAAAATTTAAAATTCTTATATATAAAAAAAATTACATTCACAAAGGCACAAGTCAACATTAAAACAAAATATTTTATATATTCAAACATAATTATTATCTCGGCTCTCTTCATCTCATAGGTTTTGTCTGTTTCTTATGATTTTTGCCACAAATTATAATTTTTGTTTTTATTTCTAAGTAAAACTATAAATATTTAAAACAATGATTTTCACTTTTTGCGAGTAAATATCAATGAAAAATACTATCTTAAAAATTTAAGTTGAAAAAAATGGTTTAAAATTAAAAAATAACAAACTAACCTGTGGACTGAAAATTTGTAATTTCTTTTTCAAGGATGCAAGGGGTCTCTCAAATTTTGTATTGCTTTTCATTGACTTTCTAACCAAACACTGAGATTCAAATTTTTGATCGTTCTTGAGTAGATTTTGTTTAATTTATTATTTTATATTTTTACTGAAGATTATTATTTAAGCTTTATTTTTGTTAAATGAAATTTTTCATTTACTGAATTTCGATAAAATTTGGTGGCTTATGAGAGACCCCAGCCCTCTGATACGGATGTTCTCTGTTAGAAAAACGTCTGTGTTGTTTAAGTGCTCCTACTTTGAAAAAATACATTTTGTATAAGTTTTTTTGTTTCTTATAAGAAAAAATTATATAAAAAAAATTAAAAGTTTTGTCTATTCCTCGTGTTTGCCTGTTTTTTTCATAAATTATTTTATTCTTTGGAATGAATATTCTTTTCTATTTTAATTTTATAAGTGATTTTATACCAGAAGTTCGAAGAAAGTTTGTTAAGTTTATATCATGCAAATTGTATTTTGTAGTTGATTTAAATTTTTTTACAAGGAAAACAAAAAATTATAACAACAAAAAAAAAACTGCATTTGACTAGCAACTAAAAAAAGAAAACATATTGGACGGAATTCGGTGAGCTTGCATTTATATATTGATTTTTTCTTTTTACTAATTAACAATTAAACTACAACAATTTAAAATATTTATAATAAATTTAATAATTATGATAAACTAAGCACCATTTTGATTCAACCCGAAATCCTGCTGAGCAAGAAAACAAAAAAAAAGGTTTATTTCTCTATTTTTTGTTTTATTTAACAAAAAAACAAATAATTATTATATGGTTATTATTTTAAGTGAATATTTTATACTAAGACTGGTATTATTGTTTGGTAAGTATTTTTCATGCTATTTAAGCGGATGGCACTGTGTTAATTTGAGGTGATTTCTAGTTTTTATGTAAATCCAGACGAACATTAATTTTATTTTCAATAGCAAAAGGGGTTCTTGACGATTGATGATCAAAAAGGGGGATTTGAACCAAAATATTATGTTTTGATTATTTGTTCTACTTCACTTTCTAAGTCAAAGCATTTTAAACAAGCATAAATAAACAAACAAACAAACAAACGATTTGGAAGAATACATTGGAGTTTTCATTAAAAAATTATGAAATTTTGACCATAAGACCCGAAATAAAGTTTTAGTCCATTATTTTTCTCATTTCCTACCCTCAACATAATTATGTTCATACATAGGTACGAACTTTACATACATTAATACAATAGGGAGAAAGAGAGGGAGAGAGAGGGAAAGAGAGAGAGGGATAGAGGGAGAGAGAGGGAGAGAGAGAGAGAGAGAAAAAGAGAGAAACAGACAGATGGATACATCGAAAAAAGGCATGCATAACAGAAGCCTATGTGGCAGAGGGGAGGAGACACAGATTTTTACTGTCTCAAACTGTATCGCACGTGGCCTCAGATAAGCTTTTTTTTAGGAAAAGAATGCTACAGTAGCTGGGGCTTGGCAGCCAACTACTTCTATAGAAAATATAACAACAGGTTCTATTTGTAACGGTAGTCATTTTTGATTAGCTCTTTTTATTATTATTCTACTTCTTGTGATGTGAAAACTTTTTATGAGCTTATTATTGCCTTATCTTCCCTGATACCGGTATGTATTATCAAATCATTTGGTGTTCTTATTCTTTTTCTGATATAATCCCTTCGTGTCATACATATTATAACACAATATTATTCAAAAAAACACAGAATAGCGAAGGATTAAGCTTTATTCTATGGAATAACTGGAAAATGCTGACGTTTATTGCTTTAACGAAGGAATATAAAAAAATATGAAATAAACTACTTCTCTTCTAGTTCATTTGATGGCGCGACAATCGATTCCCGTATAATATAGCAAAGACAACAACAGATCAGTAGCCAAGTACCAACAATAAAAGAATTCCCAAAGGGAATTTTTGGTGAACGTCACTTCACTATTTTGGGAACAAATTATTTTTACTAATTAGAAATTTTAACCCATGGATTAACTCTTATTCTATGCGTTGGTTAACCTGTAGAATAAGAGTGGAATAAGCGTTTTTTTTTTATTAATATGGCTGTAAAAGTCCAGGGTATTTTTCTTTTTTTTTTTTTGTAGATTTATGACTCTGTTTTTCGTTCCATTCCGCAGGGGCTATACTATACTATACTTTCTTGATTTTCCAACATACTTTTTCCACTCCGTGTCCGCTTTCGACATTAATATTTTAATATCATTTGAGGTTATTACTTTCATATCTTTCCTGTTCTAGTGGACACTTTCTGCTTTTTTCTTATCTACCAAATATTGCAACTAGTATTAAGTTATGATATCGATTATTCCTGCTCTATTTTTCTTTAATGTGGACTTATGACACCGCTTTTTCTACTCTATACCTACCCTATACGGATTTATGGCTTTTTACCACCTGATCTGGTCCTAAGATACCGTTATTAACGCTTCATATCTACTTATAAATACTTGTACATTCGCGATCTTTCCTTACGAAGTATGTACAGTGCTGACAAAAACATACCGGATTTTCTCCTTGTTACATGTTTTTTTATATTTTGTGAAAAAAATGCAAGCATTTCAGAACATTTTACTGAAATAACAAATTTGTTACGAAATTTAGTCGTAATCATAATAAATAATGAATGAATGAAAACAAAAAAGTAATTTCAGACAAACTCTATAACATCCTTCAATGACCGCCGGGTATTAGTTATAGCCAACTCGATTCCTTTGATGTCATCAAGGACCATAGGCGCAAAAATTGAGAACGTAGTCAGTTCACGCACTATCCGGAGAAGGCTTGTTTAAAACGAACCGAATTTTTGGGAAATTGCCATTCTCAAGCGTCACTTTCAACAAATTTCAACGTATAGTCTATAATTCTTCAATTCTTCAAATAATGATTTTTCTATTCTTTTTCAAAACCTACCCTAAGGTCATTCTATGTTTTCTATGTCGCAAGTAAAAAAAAAAAAAAACACGTATACGCCCGAGTGTACATTTTCATTGCATCCGTAGTAAAATACGAAATCTTTAAATAAATGTATAAATATTGATCGCGAACTTCACACATTTTTAACTTATAAAGAGTACATTATTATCGTAAAGGTCTCAATCGTTTGTGCTCATTTTGGTCAACTTAATAGATGTATACCAGTCAGGCGCTCAAAAGGTTAACGCTTCAAACCAGAAAACGTACTGCCTACTGTGAAATAACGCGGAGGTTCGGTGATGGTTCGGGGCTGTTCTTCATCTGCAGTTAATTGGATCGCTTCCAGTATAGTGTAATTTTATATCTGTATGCTTTTCTCCGTTTCTCTACTTGTCAAATGATCTTTAAAAATTATCCAGACGTCCAAGTAAATTAAAATAAAATTTTGACAAATAAAACAACATAAATGTACTTGCTTTTACTTAAGCTTTTCATCGAGAGTAAAACTTTCTTGAAATGTTAATAAATTTGAGGGAGCTGAAGTCAATATTTGTAATAATTAAGTATGGCAAGTGTCAAAATTTGTCAGTTTGTTTTCTAAAAGAAATTAAATAATAAAAAAAATAAATAGAGGCCTAAGTGGCTTACTCTGTTCAACAATTCTATGAGTGTGTGTGGAGAATTGAGGGGACCTACAATTTAACGCCGATTCCGAACGGCAATGTTGAGAAGCACTTTTTCATGACAAATTGATACTCTTGAAAGTTTTGTCAGTTCTTCGCAAGAGGCAGTACCCATGAAAGATGAAATAAAAACTTTATGGGCACGAGTAAGACTCGAACTCACGACCGACGTTCTGCTTAGCAGCCAACGCACCTAACCATTAAGATACGGGCAACAATATTGACAGTAAAATCCAGATTGAATCTAGATCGTTTTCTTGATATTTCGTTTACTTTAATTTACTTGATAGTCACACAAACACACCTATTGTTGTTTCCATTCGATATGAATTTTTTTTCCTGACCTGAAAACCTCGAGTGGATGTCTATTTCATATCGACTGATGCTTCAACTTATTCATACGAACTGTTGTTATTATTTTTACATTTTAACTTTGAGAGACAAAAAATATAGGTGAAATGGTTTTGAACAAAAAATGAATACGGAAAACGAAATAACGTGGAATGTTGTTGGAAATACTTCACTATAGCTGTACTTGCAAGTTTTCAAAATATTCACTTAGTGATTTAACTAAATGAAGATATTCCAAACCGAAAATACGAATGTGTACTTCCAAATCTAAACATAAACTAAAAATCACCTCAAGTTTTTTAAGTTTTGAAAATGTAATTTAAAAAAAAACGGTTTTCTGTTATAAAACTAAGCAGTTAATATGTTGTCAGGCTTTTTTTTTAATTTGAAATTCAGACAAGTTAGTTTGTTAAATTTTGTTAAAAAGCGCAACACAAAAACTTTAAAATCTAATAGATTTAAAAAAAAAATACAAAATTGTATAAATAATTCTTAATGATTAACACAAAAACAAAGGTACACAACGATTACAAAATAAATATTTTCCTACAAAATTCTTATAGAAGTTACATAATAATTAAATATAATAATAAAAAGCCCCACACCAAACATAATAATACTAAAAAACAATTTTTTCGCAATAAAACAAAATTGTAAAGCAAATTCAATGAAAAAAGAAAGCAACTTAAAAAGTTTGTAAACTAGAATATACTCATGTCATGAAAATATTTATAAAATAAATATAAGGAGAATATTTTAAGGAAATTAAATAAAAAAAAACAATAATTGTCTACCACTGGATAAAAAATCACTTATAATTTTTGTATGCAAAAAAAAACTAAATATTTACAGTAAATACAATGAATTCGACTATAAAGCCATATTTTGTTTTTAACAATTTACTTAAATAATTTTTTGAGTATTTTTAAATATTTTATCAAATTCTTAAAATCTTAATGTCGATAAACATAAATAAAAAAAAATACTACACAATTTTAATATGTGTAACGATTTTAATGCTTGTAGCAAAGACTTAAAATTTACTTAAAAAATCATAAGGAATTTATTTTATATAAAATTCATTCCTTTGAACCAATATATACTTTTTTAACCTACAAAAATATGAGTATACTTAAAAATATAAATCTAATAGAAAATATGTATTTAAAAGACGGAGCCGGCATGCAAATATCGACCAACTGCAAAAATTCAATTAAGTTATTCAATATACAAGAAAACAATATATTCTATAAGAAAAATATTACAAAATTTTAAAATCAAAATTGCAACTTTAAGTATAACAAAAAAAACAAAAAAAATCTTGTTATTAAAAATTAATACATTATAAAGCGACCCCCAAATTTGATCACAGTACTTTTTTGATTCCATTTATTTTTCTATATATAAAAAAAAGTTATATTTAAAAAAAATTAACTACAATTAAAAATAAGTATTTAATATTTAAGACAACTCTGCTGGGGTGAAGATGATCAACGTCAAAAAGTGTTTCCCATCAGTTTGTAGTTGTATACATTGTGTACAGATTTTTTTGTTTTTAAACAATTACACATTTTTAATGGGGGAATGGGGGGAATTTAGGTGATCAAATTTGTGTACCAAACTGCAATTGAAAAAATATAAAATGTAATGTTTTGAGTTCCTCAATAAATATGAATTCGGATAGGAACGTTTAGTAATTTGATGTTAAACGATAGAGAGTTAGCCAAGCACGTTAGTGACAGTTTTTGTTTTTAAATGTTAGTCTATAGGTTAATATAACAGACACATTTATTTGGATTCCTTTTTTATGGATGTGGGAAAAGAGGAAACGAAATTCCTTACAATATTTTTGCATTTCGATGATTTTGTATGACGTTTATAGCCAGTAGAAAGTGTCATCTGATATTTTTAGATTTCCCAAAAGCGGCAACACTTCTATAGGTTTTTTATGGAACCCTTCTTTTTTATATATATAATTTGGCTTTAAGGCTGCTTGGAGTCACTCAATATTAATGGACTTACATTTTTCTATTTCTCTTGACAGTAATGGAACAAATTGAAAGTATGGGAGTTCTGGGAGACAGTTTTTCCTTAACTTTGACTAGCTCGCACTAAAACACGTATACGGAAAATAACTCTTTTGTCGCGTGATCGCTTAAACATACCAAAATAAACCAAACTGTTTCATTTCTCATATGTTCCTCTAGAACTGTCAAACTATTTTCGTTCGCTCGTTTACTTCTCAAAGCAATTTTTCCTTATAGCATCACACTTAATGCCTGGTTTCTGTCTTCTTTTAGTTTGTTTTCCTTAAATTCTTGAAAAAGAATTTTTTTAAACATCGAAACGTCAAAAACTATGCTAAACAATAAACAGGGTGACTCTGATTTTTATGTAACATGATCAAATTTGGGTTCCGCTTTTGCTATTGAGAATATTAATTGTTTTGAAGTATACACAAATAATTATTGTATTATTTTTTTTAATCTACATAAATAAGTGCTTGCAATGAAAAGCCCCGACTTAAATTATTTAATTATTCTTTTGTTTAGTTATGATTTAAATAAATAAATGTAAGTGCCTCAAGTTTGCTTAGTTGGGTTGCATTTGAATTATTATCAGTTAATTTAATTTCAAATCAAAATTTCTACGCAAGAATCCATCGACTTATATATCGAAAATAAAAATATAGAAATAAAAAATAAATAAATATATTATTTGAATAAATAAAAAAAAAAGAAAAATAAAAAAAAAACAATCACAAAACAAAACAACGACATTACAAAATAACAACCAATAATAAATTTAAAATTCTAATAAAATGTATGTTGCATAAAAGATGTACTTAAATAATTACATTTAAGAATTTTGTTTTTGTCTGTATTTTCACTGAGTTAGATCTTTGTGTCCAAGATTCACATGATCGTAGGGTTTAACTCTAAAGGATCGCATATTTCCGGCACTGGGTTTGTTGCACCAATAATTCACAGACTGCATGAAGAGTTTTTGTTGGTCATCAGCACTGAATTGGGTTCCATTTTGGGTGGACGGTACTGTATAACGATCTATAAAGTGATATTTTGAATTTTTTTTTTGCTTTTTTTTTGGTTCGTTTATAAAGAAATGCTACTACTAAAAAAAAATAACAAAACAAAATCAAAACCAAAATGAGTACAACCAAAACTGAACAAACTTAAAGATTAAAAGAAGAAAGTACTAAAGAATCTTAATGGAGGCGCTAGCGTCTATTCTTTAAACCGACTTAATAAAAGTTGATTCCTCTTCTCGTATATAAATTCCTTTAACTGATCACTAAAACTTAAATCAAACACAATAAATTGGAAAAGTCAAAAATTATTGAGAGTCTATGTATTTTGTGTGGAAGGGATTTTTCGTTTATCTTCATTAGGATAGGTTTTTTTAAAATTTGGTATCTAGTTTATTAATTACACAAATTTGTCAAGTGGTTTTCGATTCCGAAGTAATAAGTAGTACTCGTTGAACCACTCTTTAGTTCAAGTACAAGTAACGGACGAGTACCCTTTTAGGGGAATTAAGTAGATTAAATACTTTAAAGCTGAGTACTTCCCTTTCAGATATAAACTTGGTATTTAAATACTTTATACGTACCTAGTACCTTTAAGTATTAAAGTACCATTATACTTTAGTGATTACTGGTACTGTTACATGATAATAGGTGTGTTTTGAGGCAAACCCATCCAAAGTAAACTAAGAAACTAACTTCCGTTTTACCCTCCAAATATCCCAAATATTATTTTTACATTACTTCGTGCAAGTAAATGAAGAAATGGTACTCGAATTCGAATGACGTGACATTTTGATGTTTTATTGATATCCATCATCCATGGCGCTAAAAACGTGTGGAATATTATATGTGAACGTAGCTTATGTCAGGTAAAATCTAGACGACCGCGACGAAGCTAGTAAAAACTAGGGGTAAAACGTAAATCAGTTTCCGATCGCTTTCTTAAAGTTGAAAAAACGCATAACGTTGGATACGATGCGTTTTTTAGGAAATCCTTCTTTTTTCTGGATAGATTAACCTAATATCTACAGATATGAATGTAGAAGTATTTTATGAAGTACCAAGATTTGAAATCTACTGGTATTTGAAATTTTGTATATAAGTGTCAAAGTACTGAAGTACACGTATCAGTACCAGAGGTTCGCTAAAGGAGGTTTCTTATTTTGTGGTTTGTGTTGATGATTTGCCAGCAGACATTTTCAACTTTTTAAAGCAAATAAATATGTTAAGCATACAGACGAGGAATAAACTTTATCGTTATCCTGAAGTTTGAAACAATTGTTCATTTCTATTTAACAGAAGTTACCTTCGCATAAATCTATTATAAGGGATGAGACAACGGGA
Organism: Sphaerophoria taeniata; assembly: GCA_943590905.1. Lineage (NCBI taxonomy): Eukaryota > Metazoa > Arthropoda > Insecta > Diptera > Syrphidae > Sphaerophoria > Sphaerophoria taeniata. Next base: position 241,190,485 of record OX016540.1, read on the forward strand.
AAGCATATTTTTATTCTAAGCCTCTTATCTTTGCTGGTGAAAACTCTGTAACTTGACAGCTGGTATCAACAGTTCAGATTTTATAACAGACTATAGATTTCTTCACACACGAAAACGGGGTGAAAACCTATAAAGTTAATTTTCTTTCTGTTCATTTTTATGGCTGAAACACAAACGCGCTATAGTTCATGATTTAACGTTTACGGGTGCATTTTTTTCGGAGCTCTGAACTCTGAACTGCTGAGCATGTACGCTCTGAACAAATTTATCTCTGGATATTTTCTGAACACTCTGATTTCATTTTGAAATGCAATTGAGCATTTAATATTCAGGAATTGGATATTAATATTTTTACTTAAAAAATATAATGTAGGTACAAGAACCTAGACTTTTTTTTATCAACTTGGTTCTTTCGACATTTTAATTATTTTGGACATTCCTTTACATTTTCTCGCATGTGATATTTGATATTTTCTTGTTCAGGCATTCTGATCACAACGCTCGTTCGCTTTTTTCCGAGCGCGTCGGTCGAAGACTGAACTCTCAGAAACAGTGCTTTGAACAAAAAAAAGTAAAGCAATTTTGATGTTCTGAACACACCCAAGAACTCCAAATGGACACTTACCATCTTTTTATCGATTTTAAGGCTGCGTATGACAGCATCTATAGAGAAGAACTGTATAGAGCCATGCCCAGTTTTGGCATCCCTACAAAACTCATTCGTCTGAGCAGGATGACAATGGAGAACTCTCGCTGCTCCATTAAAGTCGGTAACGACCTTATCGACGCCTTTTCTTGGACAAAACGTCACGATAGACGCATATAACTTCGAGGTAGTTAAGGACTTTGTCTACCTTGGCTCTGCTATCAACACAGACAATGACATCAGGAGGAGAGTAACTTTTGCTATTCGCTGTTTCTTCGGGCTAAGAAAGAAATTGAGCAGTAAAGCCCTCTCCCGAACAACTAAGGTAATGCTCTATAAGACCCTCAGCATCCCGTCCTGCTATATGGTGCAGAAGCATGGACCCTGTAGAAAACTTAAAATTCGAGAAAGATTAATTTGAGAAAGACAATTGCAATTGTGCAAAATACGAGATAGAGAAATACCAAGCGAAAGGTAAGAAAACAAAAAAAAATTCCCTAATAAATGGTACAGTCCGCTATCAATAAAGTGCTATTCAGTGTTGTTGGTCGAGAAAGGTGAACTGCGTATATTGTGAAAGGCATTGTAAATATTTGTTGGAGAAAGGATAATTTTTTTTTTTTTTAGATAAGAGTGACAAGTGTGTGTTGGCTCCAGCCTGAAGTTTGTCACACTAGCATTCTGAACGCCAACACTTGGCCAATTTGCACATTTATTGAAACGCAACCAACTTCATATTGATTAATAAACGTCACTATTGGTATGTTAATTAAACGTCAAAGTTGTGTTTTTAATTTCCAAAGTTTATTTCCAAGTTTTTTAAAGAGTTTCATTTTATAATTGATAAAAATATCTATTAAGGCTATTCAGCCAATTCATTGGTCCTTCGAGCATTTATATAAAAAGAACTATTTTCCAAGAGATTACACAAATATTTAAAGATTAGTTGTGTGTGCCAACGAATAGTGTGTCAACGAACAGTGTGCCAACGTGGGATTTTAACATAGAAGATTTCGACACCATTTTCTCCATTTCAAAGTGAGTACAATACTCCTATTTACTGAGTATTAATATTAAAAATGTCACAAAAAGTGTTATTGTCGAAATATAAGTAATTAAAGAAGGATATTGAAAACTTCGGAGGAGTTGTGGTCTTCGGTGTCCCAAGTTTATGACGAATCGTTAGAGGATGGAAAGCAAGATGAAAAGGAACAGCAAGCATTAGAAGCGTTGTATGACGAAGTACGGGAGGAATATTGTGTATTCCAGTCCAGGCTTCTTGATTCACTGGCCAGTTTCGATAGCAGCAGTTTAGAACTTTGTAGGGCCGTTATGCTACGAAGCTTCTGAATCATGTTCAAGCGCTCGACAACGAAGACATCACGACGTTTGCGTGGACGGATTTCACAATAACTCTTTCTTGGATCCGAACAGAGGGGTTCTACCGTCTTCCTTACTGGACAATACGTTATGGTGGAATGGTAACGAATGGTTACGTGAGTCATGGAGTTTTGAGTATCCGATACAACCTATGATTAAGGTTCATTATGTTGAACAAGACGTTCCTCCAATCAATGATCTTTTACTTCGTTCATCGGAAATCAAAAAATTGACTCGAATTGTTGCAATGGTTTTACGTTTCGCAAATAATTGTCGAAATTATATCCCTAATTGGAAGAGTGGCCCGATCTCACCAAACGAACTCGATTATTCATCCAAAATAGTGGTGAAATTGGCTCAACTGGAGATGTTTCCTGATGGTATTTCGAAGTCGAGGGGCATGTCATCATTGAATCCCTTCGTTGATTCTCACGGAATCATTCGCGTCGGTGGACGACTTTCAAAAGGGAACTACTCTTTGAGCTTGAGCTTTTCCTTTCCTACAAAAGGGAAATTCTCACTCAATTTACTTCACTTAAGTCTTGAGAAAGGTTGCGAGAGGTTGTGACAGATAGGTGCTTGTGAATAAAGATGTGAAAGACAGTGGTTTTTTGGCCTATGGCTTTTTCCACTTTAAATATCGTGTTTTTATTTAACTTTGATTTTCATTCCATGGCTACTCCACTGGCCGTCGAAACATTTGGTCATTCGAGCCCGATGGTTCTCAGTGCAGTTTTTGAAAAAAAAAACATTTTGGTAAAGGTTGTGAAATATGTAAAATCAGTGATAGAAATAATATATGAAACACCCATCAAAAAAGAGCAGCGTAGCGAGAAAGAATGATGTTTTTGGTTATTCACATAAAACTTCAACAAGGTAAGAATTTTATTATTTCAAAAATTCCAAGAGAAAGAGGCAAAATTTGGGTACGATGAATAAGTCACGTACGCCAAAGCATTCGCGCAACAAAAACAAAACAAACAAAAAATCCTTCTGGGTAAGTTGCCACATACAACCGCACATTAATTCGTTCAAAGAAACAACACACAAAGCCAGTCGACCGACGCCACTAAAATTATATAGAGATAGTCATACACGAGGAAGAAAAAATTATATAGAGACAGTTGAACCACCAGTTGGAAGAAGGGAACAAAACCATCTGACCTTATTTTTGGTAAAGAGCAAAAAACTGTATAACTTTTTTATTTGACGATTCTGAGATTTTTGACACATGAACAAAATGTTGCTCTCGACGTTCTGAGTCGTATCAGATAATTTTTTTTCTTCTATCGCTTTCTGGTAGCTTTAAATATAGTAAGAAAAATCTCGATTTTATTCCCTTCTTCCAACTGAAAATTTGAAATTCGAAATAAAAAAAACAAAGTTAATGGAAAAAGGTTTTATTCATTAAAGACAAAGCTTAAACTTAAGAAAAAATAGATATTTTTGTTAAAAAACACGGTTTTTTGTCTTCATGAGTAGTTTTAAACTAGATCGTTTTTTCTTCCAATACAATAAAAAAATCAGTTGGAAGAAGGGAATAAAAACCGACTAGATGGTGTTGTCTTCCAATGCAATAAAATTAATTAGTTGGAAGAAGGAAATAAAATCGGGATTTAATCCCTTCTTCCAGATTTATGTGATATCACAATGGGCCTTCAATTGGCCTAATTGTGTCTTTTACCATCCATGACAGCCATTTTAACCTTACCTAACCTAACCTAACCCCTTCTTCCAACTTATGCTTTCAAAATCACCTGTATTTACGGTGATCGAAATGATTTTCGTTTCTTTCTTTCACCTAAAAGATGCGTCTACGTCTAGAGATGACATTTGCATCAAAAAGTCAATTTTGTAAATTTTATGTTTTATTCCCTTCTTCCAACTGGTGGTTCAGTTGTACAAAAGCAAGAAAAAATTACACAGAGATAGGCACACACGAGCGAGGAATATTTCAAATAAAACAACAAAGAACACGAGAAAGAATGTCGTCATACAGTGTCAGTGCAGGCGAGCCATTAGCGATCAGTAGCACCACGAACCGGTAGAGGGAGCAAGTGGTGCAAAGTGCAAGTTACAACGAACCTCAACCAACTTCAACATCAACTGGTTTCCGGCCTTTTCATTTTTTGGACCAACCAGCAGCAGCAGCAGTCATATTTTTTCATACATATTTCATCCAAAATAATATTTTTCATCCTAAATCTTTTTCTTTATCTTTTTCATCAAATATAACTCAAAGACCAAATAGGCCATTCTTTAATGTATAATAATAAAAAAAGTATATTCTATAATAACTTTCTATTATTAAAGGTTTATAATTACGTTCATGAAATAGAGCGTTTTTTTCTACAACTTTGAGGTTACGACCAATTCGTAGTAACATACAGTTTTAAGCGCACGCAGCTGCCTGCATTCCAACAACAGCGACAGAAAAAATAACACATACACATTGTGTGTGTGAGCACATAATGTATCAAAGAGAGGAATGTGAGCAAGCGGTGGTTGAAATTGTTCACTTGCTTCATTCAATGTTTATACTTTGTGGTGTCGGCATCGACTAAAGGTTTAAGTGTTTAAACTGATTTAAAAGTAAACTCTGATTTAATTTCAAACTCTGATTTAATTTGGGAAAGATTATTGCTGCTAGCAATTTTGAACTTAAAATTCGAGAAAGATTAATTTGAGAAAGACAATTGCAATTGTGCAAAATACGAGATAGAGAAATTCCAAGCGAAAGGTAAGAAAACAAAAAAAAATTCCCTAATAAATGGTACAGTCCGCTATCAATAAAGTGCTATTCAGTGTTGTTGGTCGAGAAAGGTGAACTGCGTATATTGTGAAAGGCATTGTAAATATTTGTTGGAGAAAGGATAATTTTTTTTTTTTTTAGATAAGAGTGACAAGTGTGTGTTGGCTCCAGCCTGAAGTTTGTCACACTAGCATTCTGAACGCCAACACTTGGCCAATTTGCACATTTATTGAAACGCAACCAACTTCATATTGATTAATAAACGTCACTATTGGTATGTTAATTAAACGTCAAAGTTGTGTTTTTAATTTCCAAAGTTTATTTCCAAGTTTTTTAAAGAGTTTCATTTTATAATTGATAAAAATATCTATTAAGGCTATTCAGCCAATTCATTGGTCCTTCGAGCATTTATATAAAAAGAACTATTTTCCAAGAGATTACACAAATATTTAAAGATTAGTTGTGTGTGCCAACGAATAGTGTGTCAACGAACAGTGTGCCAACGTGGGATTTTAACATAGAAGATTTCGACACCATTTTCTCCATTTCAAAGTGAGTACAATACTCCTATTTACTGAGTATTAATATTAAAAATGTCACAAAAAGTGTTATTGTCGAAATATAAGTAATTAAAGAAGGATATTGAAAACTTCGGAGGAGTTGTGGTCTTCGGTGTCCCAAGTTTATGACGAATCGTTAGAGGATGGAAAGCAAGATGAAAAGGAACAGCAAGCATTAGAAGCGTTGTATGACGAAGTACGGGAGGAATATTGTGTATTCCAGTCCAGGCTTCTTGATTCACTGGCCAGTTTCGATAGCAGCAGTTTAGAACTTTGTAGGGCCGTTATGCTACGAAGCTTCTGAATCATGTTCAAGCGCTCGACAACGAAGACATCACGACGTTTGCGTGGACGGATTTCACAATAACTCTTTCTTGGATCCGAACAGAGGGGTTCTACCGTCTTCCTTACTGGACAATACGTTATGGTGGAATGGTAACGAATGGTTACGTGAGTCATGGAGTTTTGAGTATCCGATACAACCTATGATTAAGGTTCATTATGTTGAACAAGACGTTCCTCCAATCAATGATCTTTTACTTCGTTCATCGGAAATCAAAAAATTGACTCGAATTGTTGCAATGGTTTTACGTTTCGCAAATAATTGTCGAAATTATATCCCTAATTGGAAGAGTGGCCCGATCTCACCAAACGAACTCGATTATTCATCCAAAATAGTGGTGAAATTGGCTCAACTGGAGATGTTTCCTGATGGTATTTCGAAGTCGAGGGGCATGTCATCATTGAATCCCTTCGTTGATTCTCACGGAATCATTCGCGTCGGTGGACGACTTTCAAAAGGGAACTACTCTTTGAGCTTGAGCTTTTCCTTTCCTACAAAAGGGAAATTCTCACTCAATTTACTTCACTTAAGTCTTGAGAAAGGTTGCGAGAGGTTGTGACAGATAGGTGCTTGTGAATAAAGATGTGAAAGACAGTGGTTTTTTGGCCTATGGCTTTTTCCACTTTAAATATCGTGTTTTTATTTAACTTTGATTTTCATTCCATGGCTACTCCACTGGCCGTCGAAACATTTGGTCATTCGAGCCCGATGGTTCTCAGTGCAGTTTTTGAAAAAAAAAAAACATTTTGGTAAAGGTTGTGAAATATGTAAAATCAGTGATAGAAATAATATATGAAACACCCATCAAAAAAGAGCAGCGTAGCGAGAAAGAATGATGTTTTTGGTTATTCACATAAAACTTCAACAAGGTAAGAATTTTATTATTTCAAAAATTCCAAGAGAAAGAGGCAAAATTTGGGTACGATGAATAAGTCACGTATGCCAAAGCATTCGCGCAACAAAAACAAAACAAACAAAAAATCCTTCTGGGTAAGTTGCCACATACAACCGCACATTAATTCGTTCAAAGAAACAACACACAAAGCCAGTCGACCGACGCCACTAAAATTATATAGAGATAGTCATACACGAGGAAGAAAAAATTATATAGAGACAGTTGAACCACCAGTTGGAAGAAGGGAACAAAACCATCTGACCTTATTTTTGGTAAAGAGCAAAAAACTGTATAACTTTTTTATTTGACGATTCTGAGATTTTTGACACATGAACAAAATGTTGCTCTCGACGTTCTGAGTCGTATCAGATAATTTTTTTTCTTCTATCGCTTTCTGGTAGCTTTAAATATAGTAAGAAAAATCTCGATTTTATTCCCTTCTTCCAACTGAAAATTTGAAATTCGAAATAAAAAAAACAAAGTTAATGGAAAAAGGTTTTATTCATTAAAGACAAAGCTTAAACTTAAGAAAAAATAGATATTTTTGTTAAAAAACACGGTTTTTTGTCTTCATGAGTAGTTTTAAACTAGATCGTTTTTTCTTCCAATACAATAAAAAAATCAGTTGGAAGAAGGGAATAAAAACCGACTAGATGGTGTTGTCTTCCAATGCAATAAAATTAATTAGTTGGAAGAAGGAAATAAAATCGGGATTTAATCCCTTCTTCCAGATTTATGTGATATCACAATGGGCCTTCAATTGGCCTAATTGTGTCTTTTACCATCCATGACAGCCATTTTAACCTTACCTAACCTAACCTAACCCCTTCTTCCAACTTATGCTTTCAAAATCACCTGTATTTACGGTGATCGAAATGATTTTCGTTTCTTTCTTTCACCTAAAAGATGCGTCTACGTCTAGAGATGACATTTGCATCAAAAAGTCAATTTTGTAAATTTTATGTTTTATTCCCTTCTTCCAACTGGTGGTTCAGTTGTACAAAAGCAAGAAAAAATTACACAGAGATAGGCACACACGAGCGAGGAATATTTCAAATAAAACAACAAAGAACACGAGAAAGAATGTCGTCATACAGTGTCAGTGCAGGCGAGCCATTAGCGATCAGTAGCACCACGAACCGGTAGAGGGAGCAAGTGGTGCAAAGTGCAAGTTACAACGAACCTCAACCAACTTCAACATCAACTGGTTTCCGGCCTTTTCATTTTTTGGACCAACCAGCAGCAGCAGCAGTCATATTTTTTCATACATATTTCATCCAAAATAATATTTTTCATCCTAAATCTTTTTCTTTATCTTTTTCATCAAATATAACTCAAAGACCAAATAGGCCATTCTTTAATGTATAATAATAAAAAAAGTATATTCTATAATAACTTTCTATTATTAAAGGTTTATAATTACGTTCATGAAATAGAGCGTTTTTTTCTACAACTTTGAGGTTACGACCAATTCGTCGTAACATACAGTTTGAAGCGCACGCAGCTGCCTGCATTCCAACAACAGCGACAGAAAAAATAACACATACACATTGTGTGTGTGAGCACATAATGTATCAAAGAGAGGAATGTGAGCAAGCTGTGGTTGAAATCGTTCACTTGCTTAATTCAATGTTTATACTTTGTGGTGTCGGCATCGACTAAAGGTTTAAGTGTTTAAACTGATTTAAAAGCAAACTCTGATTTAATTTCAAACTCTGATTTAATTTGGGAAAGATAATTGTTGCTAGCAATTTTGAACTTAAAATTCGAGAAAGATTAATTTGAGAAAGACAATTGCAATTGTGCAAAAAGTGATAGATCATACGTGATAGAGAAATACCAAGCGAAAGGTAAGAAAAAAAAAATCACTAATAAATGGTACAGTCCGCTATCAATAAAGTGCTATTCAGTGTTGTTGGTCAAGAAAGGTGAACAGCGTATATTGTGAAAGGCATTATAAATATTTGTTGGAGAAAGGATAATTTTTTTTTTTTTTTTTTAGATAAGAGTGACAAGTGTGTGTTGGCTCCAGCCTGAAGTTTGTCACACTAGCATTCTGAACGCCAACACTTGGCCAATTTGCACATTTATTGAAACGCAACCAACTTCATATTGATTAATAAACGTCACTATTGGTATGTGAATTAAACGTCAAAGTTGTGTTTTTAATTTCCAAAGTTTATTTCCAAGTTTTTTAAAGAGTTTCATTTTATAATTGATAAAAATATCTATTAAGGCTATTCAGCCAATTCATTGGTCCTTCGAGCATTTATATAAAAAGAACTATTTTCCAAGAGATTACACAAATATTTAAAGATTAGTTGTGTGTGCCAACGAATAGTGTGTCAACGAACAGTGTGCCAACGTGGGATTTTAACATAGAAGATTTCGACACCATTTTCTCCATTTCAAAGTGAGTACAATACTCCTATTTACTGAGTATTAATATTAAAAATGTCACAAAAAGTGTTATTGTCGAAATATAAGTAATTAAAGAAGGATATTGAAAACTTCGGAGGAGTTGTGGTCTTCGGTGTCCCAAGTTTATGACGAATCGTTAGAGGATGGAAAGCAAGATGAAAAGGAACAGCAAGCATTAGAAGCGTTGTATGACGAAGTACGGGAGGAATATTGTGTATTCCAGTCCAGGCTTCTTGATTCACTGGCCAGTTTCGATAGCAGCAGTTTAGAACTTTGTAGGGCCGTTATGCTACGAAGCTTCTGAATCATGTTCAAGCGCTCGACAACGAAGACATCACGACGTTTGCGTGGACGGATTTCACAATAACTCTTTCTTGGATCCGAACAGAGGGGTTCTACCGTCTTCCTTACTGGACAATACGTTATGGTGGAATGGTAACGAATGGTTACGTGAGTCATGGAGTTTTGAGTATCCGATACAACCTATGATTAAGGTTCATTATGTTGAACAAGACGTTCCTCCAATCAATGATCTTTTACTTCGTTCATCGGAAATCAAAAAATTGACTCGAATTGTTGCAATGGTTTTACGTTTCGCAAATAATTGTCGAAATTATATCCCTAATTGGAAGAGTGGCCCGATCTCACCAAACGAACTCGATTATTCATCCAAAATAGTGGTGAAATTGGCTCAACTGGAGATGTTTCCTGATGGTATTTCGAAGTCGAGGGGCATGTCATCATTGAATCCCTTCGTTGATTCTCACGGAATCATTCGCGTCGGTGGACGACTTTCAAAAGGGAACTACTCTTTGAGCTTGAGCTTTTCCTTTCCTACAAAAGGGAAATTCTCACTCAATTTACTTCACTTAAGTCTTGAGAAAGGTTGCGAGAGGTTGTGACAGATAGGTGCTTGTGAATAAAGATGTGAAAGACAGTGGTTTTTTGGCCTATGGCTTTTTCCACTTTAAATATCGTGTTTTTATTTAACTTTGATTTTCATTCCATGGCTACTCCACTGGCCGTCGAAACATTTGGTCATTCGAGCCCGATGGTTCTCAGTCAATGCTGTCGAACGTACTGCAAAAGCAATATTTGTATTGCTTTAGCTTGGTACGTACTGCCGTACTGCACACTTTTTTTTGTACTGCTTTTTCATTTTTGTATTGCCATTTGTATTGCTTTTTCAGGACTAAATCACAGATGAGTTTAAAAGGAAACCAAGCTGTCAAAATGACATTGCCTACAAGCTATGGTTCAAGTTTACTGCAAGAGTATAGTGTTTTCATTTTTGTTGCTGTTTTTTCCCATTTATTCACATACACGAGGTAACGGAAAAAATAAATTTGAGGTATCTGGAGGGTAAAGCGTTAGTCAGTTTCCGATCTCCTTTTGTCTCTGGGCGAAATGTTGTGGTAGCTAGCAACTGGTTCCCACATCTCAACATACATAAAGTTACATGGAGATCTCCTGATCAATCAACCGTTAACCAGATTGATCACATTGCGATCGACGGAAGGCACTTGTCCAGCATTCTAGATGTTCGAACTTTCTGAGGAGCCAACATCGACTCGGACCACTACCTTGTCGTAGCCAAGGTAATGCTACGAATATCACGACAATGGCCAAAACAAGGAAATGCTGCAAGAAAATTCGACGTCGGACGGCTACAATCGCCGCAGGAGTCCTATGCCGCCAACATCAAGTATCGAAGACCAGTGGCAACATTGCCAGAAAATAGTTAGAGATGCCACCTCTAATGTGCTCTGTTTCACACAGCCACCAAAACAAAACCATTGGTTTGACGAAGAATGCGGGCAGGCAGCCAAGTAGGAGGCATACAAACTACAAAGTGACGCTGCTTAGAAGGACAAGAGCTGCTCCTGAGCTCTGGGAGCAAAAGAGGAGAGAGGAACGCCGCACCGGTTTCTCAGGAGAAAAAAACAATGGAGCATGAGAAGCGTCAGATCGAGGATGTTGAAAGTATGAAGTTAGGAGGTTTTATCGGAAGGTGAAACAGCTGGCTCAAGGTCATCGAGCAAGAACAAGGGAACATCATAGTAGAATCGCAGTCAATGCTGAGGATTTGTAAATACCACTTCTGTAGACACTATAACGGCAACGACCAACAAACCCCTGGCGTCTGACAGGAGCCTTTCATCGACCCGATGATAGCCAACAATTCCGTGAGCCCGACCTAGAAGAAAACGGCAATATAGCGGCTGAAATCTATCAAAGCCGCTGGAGCAGATGGTCTAGCTGCCGGGCTGTTCAAAGCAGCAGGCGACGATCTAGATAGGAGCATGCACCAAATTATCTGTAATATATGGTCGGAAGAATATATGCCCGATGAATGGAACCTCAGAATTGTTTGCCCGATCCTGAAAAAGGGAGATCCTCTAAAGAAACTGCGCCAACTACAGAGAAATCAGCCTACTTAACATCGTCTACAAGATCCTCTCTGCCGTAATATGTGAACGTCTGAAGCCTTTCGCCAACAATCTGATTGGTCCTTATCAATGTGGCTTCAGACCAGGAAAGTCAACCGTCGACCAAATTTTCACTTTGTGGCAGCTCCTGGAAAAAACCAATGAAATCCAAATCGATACCCACCAACTTTTCATCGATTTTAAGGCAGCGTATGGCAGCATCAACAGAGACGAACTGTATAAAGCTCGTTCGCTTGTGCAAAATGACGATGGAGAACTTACGCTGCTCCATCAAGGTTGGCAACGAGCTTACGGAATCTTTCGACGTAAAAAAAGGATTCAGACAAGGCGATGCACTGTCGTGTGATTTCTTTAACACCTTTCTTGAGAAGATAGTGCAAAACTCCACCGTCAAAAACCAGAGGCATTATCTTCCAAAAATCTGTTCAACTTCTCGCGTACGCCGATGATATTGATATAATGGGAAGTTCACAGCGTTATGTCAATGGCGCCTGTGAGAATTGAGACAGAAGGGGCAAAAATGGGTTTAGCCGGAAACGAGGAAAAAACGAAGTATATGCTGTCTTCGAGGAAGGACACCCAACACCGACGGCTCAGAAAGAACGTCACAATAGAATCATACATCTTCGAGGTAGTAGAAGAGTTTGTCTACCTAGGCTCCGCTATTAACACAGCCAATAACACAAGCACGCCGAGTTCAGACGAAAAATAACTCTTGCTAATCGCTGTTTCTTTGAGCTAAGAAAGCAATTGAGTAGAAAAGCCTTCTCTCGAGCAACTAAGGTAAAACTGTACAACACCCTCATCATCCCAGTCCTGCTGTACCTATGGTGCAGAAACATGGACCTTGACAAAATCGGATGAATGTGCCTTAGGCTGTTTCGAGAGGAAAATTCTTCGGGTATCTTTGACCACAAGTGCATTGAAGGGGAATGGCGAAGAAGATACAACAGCTTTACGGGTTGTACAACGACATGGACTTAGCCAGAAGGGTCAAGGTCCAGAGATTCAGATGGCTTGGTCATTTAGAGCAGATGGACACCAATGCTCCTGCCCGGAAAGCCATCGACACTATTCCCGAGACTGTTGATTAAGGCCCAAGTCCACAACGGACTGTAGTAATTGATCTAAAAGGCTTTGTTAAAAATAAAAAAAAAAATATGAATTTACAAAAACTTATATGCGTATTGCTTTTGTCCAAAAATTATGCAAAATTTTTTGGAATGTACTGCTTTGGACTTTTCGAAAACGACAGCACTGTTCTCAGTGCAGTTTTTGAAAAAAAAACATTTTGGTAAAGGTTGTGAAATATGTAAAATCAGTGATAGAAATAATATATGAAACACCCATCAAAAAAGAGCAGCGTAGCGAGAAAGAATGATGTTTTTGGTTATTCACATAAAACTTCAACAAGGTAAGAATTTTATTATTTCAAAAATTCCAAGAGAAAGAGGCAAAATTTGGGTACGATGAATAAGTCACGTACGCCAAAGCATTCGCGCAACAAAAACAAAACAAACAAAAAATCCTTCTGGGTAAGTTGCCACATACAACCGCACATTAATTCGTTCAAAGAAACAACACACAAAGCCAGTCGACCGACGCCACTAAAATTATATAGAGATAGTCATACACGAGGAAGAAAAAATTATATAGAGACAGTTGAACCACCAGTTGGAAGAAGGGAACAAAACCATCTGACCTTATTTTTGGTAAAGAGCAAAAAACTGTATAACTTTTTTATTTGACGATTCTGAGATTTTTGACACATGAACAAAATGTTGCTCTCGACGTTCTGAGTCGTATCAGATAATTTTTTTTCTTCTATCGCTTTCTGGTAGCTTTAAATATAGTAAGAAAAATCTCGATTTTATTCCCTTCTTCCAACTGAAAATTTGAAATTCGAAATAAAAAAAACAAAGTTAATGGAAAAAGGTTTTATTCATTAAAGACAAAGCTTAAACTTAAGAAAAAATAGATATTTTTGTTAAAAAACACGGTTTTTTGTCTTCATGAGTAGTTTTAAACTAGATCGTTTTTTCTTCCAATACAATAAAAAAATCAGTTGGAAGAAGGGAATAAAAACCGACTAGATGGTGTTGTCTTCCAATGCAATAAAATTAATTAGTTGGAAGAAGGAAATAAAATCGGGATTTAATCCCTTCTTCCAGATTTATGTGATATCACAATGGGCCTTCAATTGGCCTAATTGTGTCTTTTACCATCCATGACAGCCATTTTAACCTTACCTAACCTAACCTAACCCCTTCTTCCAACTTATGCTTTCAAAATCACCTGTATTTACGGTGATCGAAATGATTTTCGTTTCTTTCTTTCACCTAAAAGATGCGTCTACGTCTAGAGATGACATTTGCATCAAAAAGTCAATTTTGTAAATTTTATGTTTTATTCCCTTCTTCCAACTGGTGGTTCAGTTGTACAAAAGCAAGAAAAAATTACACAGAGATAGGCACACACGAGCGAGGAATATTTCAAATAAAACAACAAAGAACACGAGAAAGAATGTCGTCATACAGTGTCAGTGCAGGCGAGCCATTAGCGATCAGTAGCACCACGAACCGGTAGAGGGAGCAAGTGGTGCAAAGTGCAAGTTACAACGAACCTCAACCAACTTCAACATCAACTGGTTTCCGGCCTTTTCATTTTTTGGACCAACCAGCAGCAGCAGCAGTCATATTTTTTCATACATATTTCATCCAAAATAATATTTTTCATCCTAAATCTTTTTCTTTATCTTTTTCATCAAATATAACTCAAAGACCAAATAGGCCATTCTTTAATGTATAATAATAAAAAAAGTATATTCTATAATAACTTTCTATTATTAAAGGTTTATAATTACGTTCATGAAATAGAGCGTTTTTTTCTACAACTTTGAGGTTACGACCAATTCGTCGTAACATACAGTTTGAAGCGCACGCAGCTGCCTGCATTCCAACAACAGCGACAGAAAAAATAACACATACACATTGTGTGTGTGAGCACATAATGTATCAAAGAGAGGAATGTGAGCAAGCTGTGGTTGAAATCGTTCACTTGCTTAATTCAATGTTTATACTTTGTGGTGTCGGCATCGACTAAAGGTTTAAGTGTTTAAACTGATTTAAAAGCAAACTCTGATTTAATTTCAAACTCTGATTTAATTTGGGAAAGATAATTGTTGCTAGCAATTTTGAACTTAAAATTCGAGAAAGATTAATTTGAGAAAGACAATTGCAATTGTGCAAAAAGTGATAGATCATACGTGATAGAGAAATACCAAGCGAAAGGTAAGAAAAAAAAAATCACTAATAAATGGTACAGTCCGCTATCAATAAAGTGCTATTCAGTGTTGTTGGTCAAGAAAGGTGAACAGCGTATATTGTGAAAGGCATTATAAATATTTGTTGGAGAAAGGATAATTTTTTTTTTTTTTTTTAGATAAGAGTGACAAGTGTGTGTTGGCTCCAGCCTGAAGTTTGTCACACTAGCATTCTGAACGCCAACACTTGGCCAATTTGCACATTTATTGAAACGCAACCAACTTCATATTGATTAATAAACGTCACTATTGGTATGTGAATTAAACGTCAAAGTTGTGTTTTTAATTTCCAAAGTTTATTTCCAAGTTTTTTAAAGAGTTTCATTTTATAATTGATAAAAATATCTATTAAGGCTATTCAGCAAATTCATTGGTCCTTCGAGCATTTATATAAAAAGAACTATTTTCCAAGAGATTACACAAATATTTAAAGATTAGTTGTGTGTGCCAACGAATAGTGTGTCAACGAACAGTGTGCCAACGTGGGATTTTAACATAGAAGATTTCGACGCCATTTTCTCCATTTCAAAGTGAGTACAATACTCCTATTTACTGAATATTAATATTAAAAATGTCACAAAAAGTGTTATTGTCGAAATATAAGTAATTAAAGAAGGATATTGAAAACTTCGGAGGAGTTGTGGTCTTCGGTGTCCCAAGTTAATGACGAAGCATTAGAAGCGTTGTATGACGAAGTACGGGAGGAATATTGTGTATTCCAGTCCAGGCTTCTTGATTCACTGGCCAGTTTCGATAGCAGCAGTTTAGAACTTTGTAGGGCCGTTATGCTACGAAGCTTCTGAATCATGTTTCTCAAGCGCTCGACAACGAAGACATCACGACGTTTGCGTGGACGGATTTCACAATAACTCTTTCTTGGATCCGAACAGAGGGGTTCTACCGTCTTCCTTACTGGACAATACGTTATGGTGGAATGGTAACGAATGGTTAATTGAGTCATGGAGTTTTGAGTATCCGATACAACCTATGATTAAGGTTCATTATGTTGAACAAGACGTTCCTCCAATCAATGATCTTTTACTTCGTTCATCGGAAATCAAAAAATTGACTCGAATTGTTGCAATGGTTTTACGTTTCGCAAATAATTGTCGAAATTATATCCCTAATTGGAAGAGTGGCCCGATCTCACCAAACGAACTCGATTATTCATCCAAAATAGTGGTGAAATTGGCTCAACTGGAGATGTTTCCTGATGGTATTTCGAATTCGAGGGGCATGTCATCATTGAATCCCTTCGTTGATTCTCACGGAATCATTCGCGTCGGTGGACGACTTAGAAATGCCAACATAACGTATGACCAGCAGCATCCAATAATTTTGGAACCTTCTCATCATTTTACAAAATTGATTCTTCACGAAGCTCATGAGAAGACTCTACACGGAGGCATTCAACTGATGATGGGGTTTCTTCGGAAAAAGTATTGGATTTTTCAAAACAAAGATCAAAGAGAACGGTTGAGAAAGGTACAACAGAAACAGACTGCAAGGCAAAGAGAAAGCGCGATGGAAAGCATCAAGGAGCTGGAATACAGGTTCCAAGCAGCGATCAACGGCATCCACAGGATGGTGACCTTTAGCAAGTCGGACCAGGCCAAGAGTTACCCAATAGAAGGCATCATCGTTAGAATCGAGGCGCTTCGAGACTCTTGGAGTTCTTTAAGAGAGGTGGAACGGCTAATGGCAGGCCAGAAAGACCTGGTCGGCATGGCCGAAGTCGAGAGAAAGGTGGCTGAAGCCGAGGAGAACTATTTTGTTGCCTCCACCACGCTGAACCAGATTCGTTCGGAGAAAGATCAGAGAAAGGTAGAGAAAGAAGGACCCATTGCCGTCCAGGTGTCACTGCCATTTTCCCAACACGACATCAAAAATACTTGGGGAGAGTTTGAAGGCGGTTTCACCAAGTGGCAGGGGTTCAGGGATAGATTTATCGCTGCCATTCACGAAAACGATAAGGTGGCTCCAGCGTATAAGTTTGCCTACCTAAAGGGATCGGTTACCGGAAGAGCTGCACGCGCCCTTAAAGAGTGGCAGCTGACCGAAAGTAAGTATTGCGAGGCCTGGCAGCGCCTCAACGAGCTGTACAACAGGCAATATGCCACCTGCAGAGAGCTGTTGCGCCAGTTTTTCAAGCTTTCGGTACTTCAGGGGCAATTGAAAGGAAGCGATCTTGAAAGGATGTCCAATACCACGCATGAGGCCATACGTCAACTCCAGGCCCAGGGCGTACCTGTGGACGGAAGGGACATGATAATTGTCCACGTCCTGCACGACAAGCTGAACGCCGAGACGGCATGCAAATGGGAGGAGAATCGCACCTCAGAGCTCCCCACAATAAAAGAAATGTGCGCGTTTTTAGAGAAGCGAACAACAGCGCAGAAGAGACATGCCCAGACCGACAACCCAGCAGCCGCTCTGATGGAAGTTGGAAGGCCAGTGCGGGCGCAGAGAAGCGACAGGGAGCGGACTAATGAGCAGAGACAGAAAACGTGCAGTGGGGATGCCCGGACTTCCTGGGTCTAAGCCTGCTGGGAAGGGGCAACTATGTCAGAGAGACGAAACTGTGTCCGAACTGTCTGAAGGTTGGACACCAAGTGAAAGATTGCTTCCAGAGGCCATGCGTCAAGTGCCCTGGTCGACAATTCCATAACAGCGCACTGTGCCCCCTGGGAGATCTGCGAAAGATAGAGACAGTATATCGAGCTCATGAGCAGCCAGGCAGAACAGCCACTTCCAAGTGAGTCAACGAAAAACGCAAAGAAGATTGACTAGCGAAGCGAAGGAGACTGGATGACGCCCAGGAGATGAGAAAGAGGAAGGATACAACGATAGAGAAAGATGATACACACGACAAGAGAAAGGTTTTAAGAGATAAATTCAATGTGAAAGGTTTACATGAGATAGATAATTTATCTTGGCAAGATACGTGGAATAGTGAGCCACTTCCGAAGGAGCACGACGGCAACAGAAAAAATTAATAATTGATGTATCCACTAGATGAAACTCAACATTTGATATGCTGGAAAGAATGATGCTCCTGAAGGAAGCCCTAACATCCACAATGGCTTTACTTGAAAGTGCGAGCAGTTCTTCTCTTCAAACTATCACTGCAGATGAGTGGCTTCTGTGTAACCAGCTTTGTAGAGTGCTGAAACCTCTTAAAGATGTCACTGATGACATAAGTGGTGAACAATATCTAACAGGCAAAATTTATTAAAGATAAAAGAGAGAATGCGTGCGTCTTACGATAATTTTAAAAGAGAGTCAAAGAAGCGAAATAAAAGTCTTCAAATTTATCCAAAGAGTTTTATTGATAGGGCGAAAGACCGTTTTATTTTCCTACCAACAGCACAGGCCATTGCCAGCGCAGGGGGAAAGGATAGTGGCCTGGTAGGGGCACTGATTGACACTGGCACTCAGCCAAACCTGGTGAGCCATGAACTTGCAGAGAAGTTGCAACTCAGATAGGTTCAATCTACGAGAAAGATTTTAGGGATCAATGGTGAACCCTTCCACATTAAGTATTGGACAATGATTGAGATAAGGCCATGGTTTTCTTCAGAGATAGTAGTCAAGCAAAAATTTCTGATACTGCCCCGAGGAGGTTCATTGCGGCCAATGCTGTTAGATGCTGGTCCGGGACACTCCGAGGCAGAAGAGATAGATGGTCTGCCACTTGCATACCTAGAATTTTGGAGACAAGGCCCGGCAGATTTGTTGCTAGGATGCAAATTTATAGTCGAGATGCTTGGAGCCGTTATTATCCAAAGGCTATCCAGGTTGTTCTCGTTGAACACCACATTCGGGAAAGTCATACTTGGTCAGCGACAAGATTCCTCACTAGTGAAAGAAATAAAAGTATCATCAAGTTTTTAATTGATTTTTAATTTATATTTCTTTTCAGATAATCCGTGTTTCCCGAAGCCAAACCTTAACAGATAAGTGCATCCGAGCCTAAGCAAATGGAAAAATATCGTAAGTATACAAGAATATAATTATTTTTGTTCTGCCGATTGATCTTCTTTTTTTTATTGATTAACTTTCATTTCAGATCGTCCCCCAGCGCAGAAAGCGCCGCAATTTGTCGACGGTGTGACCATCAGGACGTTCTTGGTCCGGCAAGGAGTCAAAAAATCGTAAGTACACATACATGCACATATATCGCAATTTACTTGCTTGGTAAATGGTAACGTATTGTTTTTCTTTCTTCACAGGTTATTTTTCTTGCGCCGACGACGGCTCCACTGCCAAACAAAATTGGCTTAACAGAACGTACAAAAATCGGGAGTAAAAGCACAGAAAAGTGGGAGAACTTGGGAGTTCTCGGCAGTTTTACCTAATGAATCGCCTACCAATTGTTAGCATTATTATGGCCGCGCTTATCAGTTTAAATTATTGTGCAACCAGTAAATATCCAATTTGTGTCAATATCGCTAAATAAATACCAATTGATTGCCAAAACACTAAGCGCTTTCCGATTGAATTACCATCAAGTGACCCATTCACAAACAACAAACAATATCGTCCAAATCCCTTGTCCAAAAGTGAAAAGTGTAATGTATTAATTTTTATCCCATGCAATCGCATTCCAGCCGCTAGAAAACCACCCTCACAGCGATTGCTACACATCAACCAAAGTGAAAATAAAAATACCGAAAATTAATCGTTTCGACGCGAATTATTAATCAAAAGATCAAAATAGCTGATACAATAAAAAAAAAAAATCAAAGTGAAATGAACAATAGAAATCAAAAGTGTCCTTCTTTGGCTCAATGCCAATCGCTCCTCCAGCCGCAGAAACAACAGTTCTTCACGGGTGAGAAACATTGGGCAATCGAGCTGCGAATGTGTTCTAGTGCCGGTTTTTTTTTTTTGTAATACATTGTGAAAAGTGAAAGGACGTGAAGGATATCATTTTATTTTGATAGCTCTCGAAACAGTCAAAAGGAGAAGTTAGCCATGTTGTATACTCTTTTTTTTCATTCATACTTTTCATTCCTACTGAAAATGAACAAAAAGCAACGAAACGCAATTAATTAGTTAATTTGTTGATTCCGTTTTATATATTTAAGAAATATATTTCCTTGTGAAAAAGATGGTGTTATAATATAAATTAAAATTCAATTTAAAAGTCACTCCGACACTTCAAATCAACTGTCGTACTAGAATATAATATAAGTACTAAAATACTTGATGTTAAAAAGAACACGGCAATACTTTACTTTGACAGTTTCTACTTTTTTTGTTTTGTATTTTGTGCGTGTAGTTCTGAAATTTGTGCCGCGAAAAATAAATTGTTTCAAGGAAATATTATATATGTTTACTATGAATAAACAAATAAAAAGAAAACGAGCCAGCAACTGGACACGTGAAATGAAGGAGCTCTTAGTTTCATGTGTAAGACCCCTCGGTCACATAATCGATAGCAAGCTTAAAACAGCCTGCGTATGATTAAGGAAAAAAGTGAGGCTTGGGACAAAATTAAACAAACCTTCCAGGCAAATGGGAATCAGTATTCAATCAAACAATTGAGGGATCAATGGAACCGACAAAAACAATTATCGCGGAATAAAATATCATTATTCAAAAGGGCGCAAAAGCAGAATGGTGGTGGATCTCCTCCCAAAGAGCCCAGTAAAATGGACTACGAGATAGAGGCGATCGCAAGGGATGACTTGTGGTGCGGTGGCAATGAATACAAAAAAAAAAAAAAACCAAACAGCACATTTACCCTTTTTTGCCTTTTTCTCTTTATAATTTGACTTGTATATGGTTAGGAGCAAGCAAACATGCGGACGCGTATGTGTGTTTGTGTATATACTTTTTTTTTACAGAATTGGAAAGAATGCGAAAAAAAAGGAAAGAGCTTTGCCAAGCGGCGTAGTGAATATACAATCGTTAATTGCAGCTGCGATGAGCGTCGTCATTTGATAGATACACGCAGCTCGCAGCAGTCATGTCATTGAACAAGCAAAATCACTAGAGCCAACGAGGCTCTGAATGCGGCCACCAAAGGCAAAAGTCGGTGACAGTTAACGAAGAAATGTACCAAAGTTTAAACGCGGCGAGCGTTGGCGCGGAAAATTCCCTACAAAAATTTCCTTACCTTCGATATATTTCTTCAATTCGTTGTCAGCCCTCAGTCAGTAAAGTCATCTATCATAGAAACTAAAAAACTTAAATTGTAAATAGAGGAAGAAAATTAAAATTTGTACTTATCATTAAGCAGAAAAGAGTAAGTGTTACATCTTGAAATTGTACTTTGTAATAATAACTTTTTTACTTTGATTAGAGAATAAACGCACTAGCACCAAAATGTTTAAGTGGAGTTTATTCCCTCTGCGACAAAAAGATTTTCGTTCCTGTTGCAAAAAGCAACAGTTTTTATTCTTCCTGCTTGCCTGGATGGGAATAAGAATAGTGAATTTCTTAATTTATGAGTGCCAGAGATTCAGATCGCAATTAAGCTACTTGCGGCCAGCCAACTATTGCATCAGCAAGCCAGCCATTTTATTCGCATTTAAGCTACTTGAAGCCAGCCAGCTATTGTGTCAGCAAGCCAGCCATCTTATTCGCAATTAAGCTACTTGAAGCCAGCCAGCTATTGTGTCAGCAAGCCAGCCATCTTATTTGCCAGCCAGCTATTGCGTCATTAAGCCAGACATCTAATTCAACATTAAGCCTTTTTTACATTTCACCGCCAGCCAGCTATTTCGTCATCTCATCAAGATATTTTCAACTTCATCGTCATCCAGCCATATTCATCTTAATCGTCAGCCATCTTCAATTTTCGTCATATACATAATCACCAGCATCACCAGTAAGTGGACCGTTATAGTAATTAACAGTTTTTATGTATTGCTTGATCAAATATATATATGATAAATAACGTTAAGTCTCTATATAATACATACATTCGACAGTTGTTTGGTTAAGAAATAGTATATGATTTGCCATTTTAAAAGTAGGCAACGGCATTTTAGTTTATGTATTTATGTGAATATCGATGGTGGGGAATTTTTTTTGCCTTTTAAATATATTTTGCTAGTCTTCGAACCACGTGCCCGAGTCATATAAATATATATTAAGCAAAGCCGGGTTTAATGCCTCAAAGCCAATGGTTACAACATCCACCTAGGCCTACAGATCACTTCACTGTTCCACCGACTAGCCATGAATCGGTCCAAACTGTCAATGAACTTGGCTATAGGACAATGACAAGACAGAAGAAGATCTACCCACTACCGATATTTACAGGCGCACCAGAAGAGTGGCCGACCTTCTCAGAAGCGTTCTACAGTACAACGGTGGAGTTCGAGTATTCACCGTTGCATAACATTATGCGACTACGTGATGCAATCCAAAGAGATGCGAGACAGGTAGTGGAGGCTTTATTAACCAGTTCCAACAATGTCGAAGCAATCATGATGACACTAGAGGATATGTTCGGGAGACCTGAACAATTAATTGGTAGCCAGGTGGAAAAGGTGCGGGCTGTTGCTCCCGTTATAGATGGTGACCTTTCGTCCTTAGTAAATTTTGCGAATAAGATTGCGAACATGACTACGTTTCTTCAGAATTCTCATGGAGGTCATCATCTTTCCAATCCTACCCTGCTAAGCGAACTCGTGTCAAAATTGCCAACATCAAGAAGAATGCAGTGGGCTGAGAAGTGTTTGCAATTTGAGCGGCCACCTACCATAGTAGATTTTAGTCAATGGTTAGTGACTTTGAGAAAGTTAGCCAATATGGTCTCAGACTCATTACCATCGTCATCCAATGCAGTACTAAACAACAACACCAGCCGTAGGCAGCCAACTCCAAGTACAAATGCATCAAGAGGACGTCGTTTTGCTTATTTAAGTGTCGCTCAAGTCAAGTGTCCAATATGCAACAACAGCTGTAGCAAAATCTCAGAATGCAAATCATTCTTAAGAATGTCGGTAGATGAACGATGGAGAAAAGTTAAAACATTAAATACGTGTTTCTGTTGCACCCTAACGTTTAGTGTCGGTAGCGCAGTCAGCGAATAGCACGTTTTGTAGGCACGTCTGCATTGTATCAGCAAAATTCGTCCATTCTCATTTCACCAGTCCTCCTAATGAGAAGCTATTTAATTCTACTCACACTTGTCTGCCATTTTATTTATTCGAGTTCACTGAAATACCTCGTTTTTCATCATTTTTACATCTTTACTGAGGTAAGTCTGATTAAATATGTGCGCAATGGAAAAATACAGAGATTAATCGAGGCAAAGAGATTTTTCATCCCTCGGGAGGAAAATTCTCTTGCCGCAAATCACGTGCAATCCTGTCCTTGATTTTTTTTGTCCCACATAAATTGCACAGAAAAAATCGAACGATAGCTAATCTATCCCAATCTCGTTCCCTATAGAAATCGCTCTCCGAATTGGTACAATTAAACAAGAAAAAGTTCAGGCAAGAAAACCAGGCCCAACAGTTCGTTGCATGTGACCATCAGAACTCTACATGAAGTATTCACTTTGCATGGAGGATCCCGAGCGCAGTCCTGTCTCTAACGCAAGGCCATTGTGCCATTCTAAAAGTCGTAACCAGCCACGTCACAAGACGCACCCCGATAAGAAATTCAAATATAAAGAAAAAGCACCCTCGGGTAGCCAAGCGATTTTCTCAGGTAAAGGTTTCTATTATTCCTTTTATTTTATCAATACGTCTGGAAGGCCAGGGGCAAGAGCCGAATCCTCAAACAGAAAAAGGGAAACCCACATCCCAGAGAGAAGAAAATATCCTCAAGTACCCAAACGTACCAAGGCCTGTCTAACCGCTTCCTCAAGAGTCGGTAGAAGCCGGTACCTCTCGAAGGCACATCGTCATCGTCCATACAGTGCATCCTTCAGTACTCACAGCAGCAAAGCATCAATCTCCTAAATATTAAGAGTGTATCATAAGAAGTGTATCCTTATTCCTAGGAATATTATTAATTTTGTTTTATTATCATCATAGTTTTTTTTAATTTTTGGCACTCATTTTAAGTTGGCACCATTTTTTTTTATTCTTTTTTTTGATATCTTTATCCTTCCGTGGTTTTGTCACTGAGTCGTTAAGCTATCTTGATTATTTGACATCCCGAACGAAAGGGATTATAACTTACGTTTCAATCAATACGGTTTTGAAGTCCAAACGTTAAGGAGGCTCAATCGAGAAGATCCTCCCTTAGGTTATCTTACAATTGAAAATCGAAAATGGATACCGACGCGCGACCACAATCCATTCTGGTGACCTTTTTTTTGGGTCGTTCGTGTTGAAAGGAAAGAACATGAACGTATTTGAATCGGGCTACACAAGATGCGAGAAATAAATCTAGTTTCGGTTGACGTGTACGTATATTTCCTTTTTGTCCTTAAACATCGTTAGTCCTCGAACATATTGTTTGTTTTTTTTCACTTTGCCGCGTCGTCGCCTTTGATGTCGCCTGAGCAACCGTCAGAGAAGTTTGCTACAGAGCCGAATTCGTATCCTTTTTTTGACCTGAGTCTGAGTCGCGTCAATCCAAAAGTGTATCCCTTGACACCATACATGGGTATGTCAGTACATTTTATGAGTAGTATGTTAATATTCTTTTCAGCTCCAACCAGGAGTGCATTGCTGCGAAGGAGCATGGGTCCGACTTTGAATTTGAATCGCCCAGAAGCAGATGTTGAATTTTAATTTTGATATTATTGTAATTCTTAAAACGTATCTATCTTTGAATGCATGTATTTTGTACTTATGTATGGATTTAACGGGATTGTTTGTTGAAGTAGCTTTGGTCCCTTGGACAAACGGTCCGAGAAATTTTGTTTATGGGAACTCCCTCTGATATGAAGATACGAGAAGATCAGTCCACGTCATTAAGAGCGGCCTTCTTTAGTTGGGAGATAGATTCGTAAATTTTTTTTTGTATCCGCGAATAGTACGAAGCGAAGTTGACTACCACAGATACCGAATCTCGAGTCGTCGTTTGAATAGTTAGGCTCGTCACTCGTTGATATTCCGATGATAATATAAGCATATCCTTCTTGTTTGCCGTCGTGTTTGTATGTTTTTTTTATTTTCATTTTTTTTTTTTTGAATCCTGAAACAATCCTTGTCGATTTCTGAAGGAACCTTGTAATTGTCAACATTACAGATTTCGGTTGATAAACAAATTCATGATTTCAATTTTTTTTTTTTTTTTGCACTTTACTTGTTGATGAGTACCAATTTTGACAAGTTACTGAGTACATTCAAGCGCCACATTCCTACTTAAATCTTTGTTTTCTAACATCGCGTTTTGAAAGATCATTTGTATAGCATATAAGATTTATTAAAATCAAAACTTAAGTGTCATGAATTAACTTGTTATTGAATTAATGTATCAAGCTTAGATCTTAGAGTCAGGTTAGTTGATAAGATTCCCTCTTGTTAGGATTAAGTTTTGCCAAATATAAAAATATAAAGTTTATACTGATTGAACATGCCTCAGTGTTATACTTTTAAAGAGAACAAGATGTCCACCTAAAGTTAATCAAGTCCAGGGAGTGGACGTCACTCCTTAAGGGGATGGTAAACTAGTCTGGCGACTGCAAGGTAGAATATGCGAGGAAGGAAACAACGGTAGTTGCTTGTTTGTTACCCTTTCTTTTTTGTTTTGGGGTTCTTCGAGAACATTAGTAGCGGTCCACGAAGAACATTGGTTCGAAGGAGGAGTTACGATTCCTACTTCTGACTTGGGTGGGATGAGAGACCGAAGGGAGATATTTTTTACCAGCTTTAATCTCCCTCCCTCCTAGAATAGACACCTTCATTTCCCATCACGTAAGACAACGAACAGTCGATGGTAGAAGTTTAACCGTCGTTCGGGACACGCCCTGACACCTCTACGTGCTCGAATCCTTTTTTTGTGTGTGTGTACACGCCGCGGTGCCTATTCCTTGGTGCAGACAATTTCACGTTGGTTTTCTCACGGTTTTCCATCATCGGAGGCCTCTCGAAGTTTATGAAGGTGCATCGTATCAATCCTTACGCCATTGGTAAAGATGAAGATTCGTGCTTCTGCGGTCCAATGGTCATTGGTCTTTGTTGATCGGGCCCCAGCAATTTAAAATCAATTAGGGTTCAGAACATCCGGACCCAGTTCAACAGGATAAAAATTTGTAACACCCGCTTTTGATCCCGTAGCAAGAGCCTACCCCCTTTGACTGAGCTAGCATGGGGGAGGATGGCTGCAGGACATAAGCGATGGTCGATCAAAGGCACCCCTCCTCCTCCATATGTGATCCACCCTCGCCACAGACACCGATGGTTGGTGTCTTGGGGAGACACGTATGGGTGGGTAGGGTGAATGACTCTTGTGTTTATTTTTTTTGAAGTGAGGTTTTGAGAGTTTCCTTATTTTTTTGATGATTCCACGAGGATGTCGGTTAGCGATCAGTTTGTCATCTCAAACAAGAAGGTTTCTTTGTTTTAATACAAGCAGGATTCATCATCATTAACATTATTCTTCGTTACAAATACATCTTTATTTTTATTTCACTTGGGTGATCTTCACAACATATCCCAACAATCTGTTAGCAATTGCGTGAGAAAATTTGTGACCGCTTTGGCTCTAAGAAATAGAGAATTTATAAAATTACCAACCGACACTAGAAGCTAGCAGTATTCAAAAACTGAAACAGGACTTCTTCACTATTGCCATGTTTCCCCAATGTATTGCTGCAGTCGATATCACGATGCACGCACATCAAAATAAAAAACCCTGGTGGTGAGTTTGGTTCCCGCCATAGATGCAGAAAGAATTTTTATTCTATAAATGTTCAGGTAGGTATGTACGTTGTTTTTATTAAGTTGAGCAATCACGAGTGAGCCAAACGCTTCGGTTCCATTTTTGTTAAATGCTTTTGATCCTTTCTAAAGAAGCATTAAAAGTTTTTACATAGAAGGTTTATTGAAAAAATCACTCTTGAAATCAGTTGCGGATCCAGGATTTTGATAAGGGGGGGGGGGGGTCCAAAAATGTTTAAGGGGGGGGGAGACATTTTTTCCTTGAGATATATGCATAATTACCACGTATATACAGGTCACCATAACGGCTGGACTACCGTGTTATAGAAAAGCCATTGGTGCTGTCCAGTCGTTATGGCAGTGCATATAGTTTGTTCGCAAATTCAAATTGCGCGCCAACCTAGTCGCGATGACAGCGCCGTGCGATTTTTCTTTAAGTTTTTCCGTTCCGGAGCTCCGGCAATGAGTGGCGAATTTCATGGAGCACAGGCTTATTTGAGGTCTCATTTTCCTCTAGCAATTTATGTGCATTGCGCCGCACACAGCTTCAGTTTGACCATCAATGTAGCTTGCGAAGTATCTGGTATCAAAAACGCGTTGGGAACTATCGGAGCAATTCAAGCATTTTTTCACTGGGCCAAGAGACAAAGCATCTTGAAGAACGAAATTTCAAAAATGACAGAGAAAAGTGAGCGAAGAAAAGAAAAATTGAAGTCCATTTGTCCTACAAGATGGGCTCAGTCTCATGAAGCTGTATCAAGATACGTCGAACTTCAACCGGCTGTTATTGAAGCGTTGGAAGAAATAAAAACGTGGAAGGATCGAGAAACTTCACGGGCAGCATCTCAACTTTTGACAGCGATTTTCACAATCGAGTTCCAAATTTCCTGTCATATTATGGAATCAATTAATTCCATCGTTTTGCCATTGAGTCGAGAATTGCAATTGAAAAATCAAGATCTGGGAGAGGCCACGAAGTTGGCTGATGATGCTTTGAACGACTTCAAGGAAAAGCGTGAAAACGTGGATTCATGCTTCCACATTGTTTATCAAAAAGTTTCTGAAATTTTTCGGAGTACGAGATTGAAATGAAAATGCCTCGTCGATGCAGTCGACAAAAAAATCGTTGCAACGTTGAAGCGAAAACAGTTGAAGAGTATTACAAAATCGCATTTTACATCCCATTTCTCGACACCTACATTTCTCATCTTCAGAGTCGGTTCGAAAAACACAAAACAGTTTTTCTAAGTTTTGGACAGCTATTCCTCAAACAAGAATTCGACGAGAAGAAATGTGCAAGCCTCTACCAATTTTACGAAGAAATACTGGATTGTTCCGAGAATAATTTCATTTCAGAAGTCAAAATGTGGAGACAACGGATCTGCAATCAAAACATCGAAAATGCACTTGATGCATTAGCAGTGAGTATCTCCCAAATTCAGATCATTTTTGGCTAAAAAATAATGCCAGGTTTCTCATATATTGTACCCCCCGTGGATCCGCCACTGCTTGAAATACACATATTTAGAATGATGTATGCGTATTCCAAGAGTTATTTTTTTAAATACTTCTGCTTTGATAAAATTAATGATGCTTTTTTTGAACGTATGGTGTGCTGATTACAAAAAGGTATCAACCGTCTTTATTGGAGAACCCGTTCCAAAGATATAGGGTGTTTTCATAAACGTCGGAAATCTGCGTTAGTACAATCGTCTTTCTGCTTTGTTGCATAAATGAACGCACCAATTCTGCAGAACGCGTGCAGGCCTGCTTTAGTACAATTTTATGTTTGTCACTGAATGTTCATAAACGTCAGACAAAAATCAGAAACACAGAAATGGCTGCTTTGAAAGAATTTGTCCTGAAAATTATATGCGATCAATTATTGAATGAAAATGAAAACAAAAGCATCATTTCAAAAAATAATTTCAGAATAAAAAAACGAAATAAAGTCGTAAAAAGAAAAATAATAAATTTAAGAAAATATACTCCAATGATTCCTAAGAATCCTGGTTTTATTAAAATAATTTTGGAGTTTCCAGACCACATCTTCGCAGGCCATTTTACTATTTTAGGATGTCGAGGTCCACGTTTAATGTAAGTATTTTTTTTTCTACTATAATGAAAATAAATGAAGTAAAACATTTTATTTTCAGTTTGTTGAAAACGAATTGAAAAATATATGGGCAACAAGAAACACTGGCCGGCCAAAATTGGCCCTTAAACTGGCATTGTATTTGACCATTTGGAAACTGGCCAATGGGTCATGTTTCCGTGAGCTATCGAATTTATTTAATGTATCAATCGGAACAGCATTTCACTGTTTTTTGGAAATTGTTTATTTGATATACCAGCTTAAAAGCAAATTTATAAAATGGCCCACAAACCTAAATGAAACAATGGCAGCTTTTGCAAACCTTAGAGACAATCCAATGCCTTCTTACATAGAAGACTTATTGAAAAAAATCACTTTTTGTTTATGGTAGACGTCGAAAAGTGGGAAGGGTAACGTAATTGTAGTCTTCATATGGAGTCAGCTAGATTATTATTTTTATAGGTGGTTTGTGCTGCACAAACCAAAATTCTGGACATAGTTGCTCGATGGAGAGGATCTGCCCATGATTCGCGAATATGGCTGGAATCTGTCATTGCAAACTGTTTGCAAAATTTAGACTTAAAAGGAGGAGTTGTTTTGGGCGATGGTGGATATGCATGCTCGAAAATTTAAATGACAAGAAAAGAGGAAAATTTGATCGTTTGTCTGCCTTCTGCCTTAGAAAAATTCAGGTTTCAACTGAAAATTGCCGGAGACATTAAATGTTTTATTGCACCAGCCACCGTACCAGGGGCAAAATGTTGAATTGATTGCATTAACCCCCAACCCAAATGTGTTAAAATTAAAAACTAACGGAAATAATGTCCACTGTAAATAAGCCACTGTATGTATAAACCATAACGAGTTACAACAATATTTAAGACAAATTCTTTTCTCTCTGTACAAAATTGTCATTTGAGTTTGTTTGTTTTTGTTCACAATTTTTATAAAAATGCAAAGTTGATCGATTTTTGCTACTTTGACTAGAATTAACTTCAAAACTACTCAAGAATCTCCTCGTTGTTTGCAGCTTTGGATGCATTCTGCTGTGGCAATTCAAGTTGAAACAAATTAATTGCTTCCTTTTGTGCTAGAAAGTTTCTCATTTCGGCAAAGTTGTCGCGTTCTTTGAGCTTTTTGGTGCGCTTTTCGAAGGCTTCATCTGCCGAACCTTCATCATCGTCTTCATCGTCGCCGTAATCTGAATTGTTGTTATTGTTGCTTTCGGGGGCAAACAGTTCATCGACATTAATGCCCTTTGCTTCGAGAACGCGTCTCTCCTTCGCCAGCATCTCCTGTCGAATTGGATCGATGCGATCTTTGAGTTGCTTCAACACCGGCTTGAATTTGCCCTTGGTTACTCGCTTCTCGAAATTCAATATTTCCCGATCGGCAGTTTCAACTTCGTCGTCGTTCTCTAGCTGCTGCAGTTCGTTCTCTTCAAACATGTAGGCATAGAAGTCATCCGACTTAATTCCACCATCGTTGGCCGAATTGTCATGAGATATTTCTACACGCAAGATACTCTCATTGCCATCAGCATTTGCATCGCTTGCCGGCGATTTCTTATCGTCTAACAATCTATCATCTAGTTTACTACTCAGGAATTTATTGTAAACTAACATTAAACGATGGAAATCATCAAAACATACCGACAGTGTGGCCTCAATCGAACGCATGCTGTTTGCAACATCAATCAGGTCTTTGCTTTCGTCTTTTTGCACAGCTTCGGTTTCGGTGAGTCTTTGTAGGGATTCGTCTAGTTGTTGGCATTCTTCGGCAACGGCTACCATGCAGGAACTTAATTTGAGTGATGAACTTTGGAGTACGGCGACGGGACCGGATTTGCAGCGCATCGTTTTGTTTTGGTTGAATTCGTTGGCTTCGAGTTGTTTCTTTTTGCGCAGATCGATTGAGAGGTTTTTGAAGTGGTTCTCTTCTTCGTTGACTAGTTGACGGATTTGGTATTCGACATTGGATATGTCGCGACTGAGGGAGGACAGTGATGGCTTTTGTGAAATCGTCAGGGCCAAGCGAAAGAGGTATTGGGACTGGACGTAGGCAAAAATGTTGTAAAAGTCCTGGAATTAAAGAACGCAAATATTTGTTTGAAATAGATTTTAAGGATTGTTAATATGTTTGACGGGTGGTTGGGTGTTGTAGGATCTGGGGGCGTATGCTGTAGCTTTTCCTACACACCAAGTGCTTACTTTACCTCCTCGTGGTAACCACCGGGTTATATCTCTAGATGGGGTAGGCCTTGACGTGGTTTCGACATATTTGAAGCCCAGGCCGTAAAAAGAGCGGTATTCCGGCTTTTGTACTTGAAGTCACATCAAGTACCTGGCACTCCAGGTTGGGGGTTGTACGTCGGGGTGACTTCCCGACTACGTAGAAAAAAATTAGTTGCGAAGCAAGAACAGGCCTCGGAAACGGACGGATACACTGATGACGACCCAAGCAAATGCATAAAGGACAACGAACTTCGGATATGCACGTGGAATGTTAGGTCCCTTAATAGACCGCGTGCTGCCGAACAACTAGCGGAAACCCTCAACTGCTACAAAGCAGATATTAACGCTATCCAGGAAATGCGATGGGGGCAAAAGCAGGATGACAAACTGCGACATCTACTATGGTGATTGTTGCCGCGAGCAACAACAGCGACTCTTTGGATGCGGATTCGTCGTGGGAAGCAGACTCAGGCAAAAAGCCTTGAGCTTCAAATGTGTAAGCGAACGCATCACGACGATCCGAATCAAGGCTAAATTCGGCAAAATTAGCCTAATATGCGCGCATGCCCCCACAGAAGAGAAAAAGGACGACACCAAAGACGAATTCTACGAGCTCCTCGACAAAACATATGAGATGTCCTAGTTATGACATGAAAATTGTCCTCGGCGATTTTAACGCAAAGCTGGGAAAAGAGGATATCTTTAGCGGCACAGTCGGAAAGCACAGCCTGCACGACACCACTTCCGACAACGGATTCATGCTGATCGATTTTGCTGCGGGGCGAAATGTTGTGGTAGCAAGCACCTGGTTCCCACATATCAACATCCATAAAGGTACATGGAGATCTTCTGATCAATCAACCGTCAACCAGATTGATCACATTGCGATCGACGGAAGGCACTTGTCCAGCATTCTAGATGTTCGAACTTTCTGTGGAGCCAACATCGACTCGGACCCCTACTTCGTCGTAGCCAAGGTAAAATTCGGCTACAATCGCAAGTGATCGCCAGATCCTTCTCTGATCGAGTGTCAAGTAACCTCTTAAGGAGTCCTATGCCGCCAACATCAAGTATCGAAGACCAGTGGCAACAGTGGCGTATGACAGCATCTATAGAGACGAACTGTATAAAGCTATGTCTAGTTTTGGCATCCCTACCAAGCTCGTTCGCTTTTGCAAAATGACGATGGGGAACTCACGCTGCTCCATCAAGGTTGGCAATGAGCTTAAGGAATCTTTCGACGTCAAAAAAGGATTCAGACAAAGCGATGCACTGTAGTGCGATTTCTTTAACATCGTTCTTGAGAAGATAGAACTCCACCGTCAACACCATAGGCACTATCTTCCATAAATCTGTTCAACTTCTCGCGTACGCCGACTATATTGATATAATGGGAAGAACACAGCGTGATGTCAATGGCGCCTTTGAATTGAGACAGAAGCGGCAAAAATGGCTTTAGCGGTAAATGAAATGTTGTCTTCGAGAAAGGACACCCAACACCGACGGCTCGGACAGAACGTCACAATAGACGCATACAACTACGAGGTAGTAGAGGAGTTTGTCTACCTAGGTTCCGCTATTAACACGGGCAATTACTCCAACGCCTTGATCAGACGAAGAATAATTCTTGCTAATCGCTGTTTCTTTGGGCTAAGGAAGCAATTGAGTGGTTAAACCCTCTCTCGATCAACTAAGTTTAAACTATACAACACACTCAACATCCCAGTCCTGCTGTAGAAGCATGGACCCTGACAAAATCGGATGAATGTGCCTTAGGCTATTTCGAGAGGAAAGTTCTTCGGGTCATCTTTGGCCCTGTGTGTTTTGATGGGAATAGAGGAGAAGATACAACAGCGACCTTTACGGGTTGTACAACGACGTAGATTTAGCCAGAAGGGTCAAGGTCCAGAGACTAAGATGGCTCGGTCATTTAGAGCGCATGGACACCAATGCTCCGGCCCGTAAAAATTCGACACTATTCCGGAGGAACGCAAAAGGAGAGGAAGACCGCGACTCAGGTGGCGCACACAAGTGGAAGAGGACCTCAATCAACTTGGAGTGCAAAATTGGAGACAGCTAGCTAGGGACCGAACTAGCTGGCGGAGACTGTTGATTGAGGCCCAAGTGCACACTGCAACTCGATCTATAGAATCGAACGTTATCGAGCTTCCGGGGAGGTGAGTATCCATTAGCTGGTTGAGTGAAATGGTTCAGGAGCCAAATAGTTCGTCCAAAAGACGACTGCATTGGCTCGGCCACATCGATCGAATGGATAACAACGCTCCAGCCAAGAATTTCTTCTCTTCGCAGCCTCCAGGTTCGAGAAGACAAGGAAGACCGAGCCTACGGTACAAGGACCAAATGACTGCAGACGCCAGAGCGCTTGGTTTTGCCATGCGACGGACCGATCCAGATGTATGGAAATCTGCTGTGTCTCAGGCTGAGATCCTAAATGAATTGGGAGTTGGCTAAAAACAGTTCACGTGGCTGACCATTTGGAGGGACGACCAGTGGTCGAGTTAGGTAGAGACGCCAGGACCATAAACTGTCGTATGCAGTTCGTCCCTGTATGTGCTGTCATAGAAGGCTTTAATGGTGGGAATGGACTTACCTGGTCTTTATCACCCTGATATGGACAAGTCCGTTGTTTATAAATGAAGTACCCGCTGTACGGTGCTAAAGATTTCATGGGTCACGCGGTACAGTCACTTACAAATTGCTCTTTAGTGGATTTTAATCCGAAATTAGATATGGTCTACTCTTTACTGTGGCTTCGAATGCATTCGATCCCCAAAATAACCCTAACTGCAATTTTCACACTCACTTCTGTTTGGCAAGCGAAATAAAAACCAATACCGACTGCATTCTATTCGCAATGCGACACAAACACGAACCTGTCTCCCTGATTTCTGATGTGTTCTGCTGACGCGGACTGGAGTGAAACACACCCTTCGGCTGGGTTCTTTTTTGTTTCGATTGTAATTAATGCCTATGCGACAAAGATGGAACGAATTGCTCCTCAAAAAGTCAAAGAGTTGCAATGACTTCGAGCTTGCACTTGAACAGTAAACAACACAAACTGCGCATGTGGAGAACTTGCATTTGAAGACAAAACAAAACAACAAAGGTCAATCCCTTTTATCTTGTTTTGTCTACGAAAGGATTAAAAATAAAGAACAACCGTCGGCGGCGTCGTCAAGTGCAGACGTTGCTTTGTGGATTAATTAGCATGAATGCCTCCCCAACACCACTTTTTCGGTTTCTCCCTCTTCCCAGTCTAGAATAACATTGAACTTACTTTGATATTCTTTGGATTGTAGTCTGTGATGTTGTTCCTAAAATAATCGCACTCCTTCAAGTCTTCCATCGGTGAGTAGAATTCAGTGAAGCGCGGCGGAATTGGATGCAGCATTTCCAATTTTCTTGTAGCGTCGAACAGAACCTCTACGACTTCTTTTATCGATGTTATGCAATCCCGAGCTCTCTCGATTTGTCTTGACCTAAAAACGCATGCAAATGACTTCTCTTCTGTCGGTGGAGTCCTAAGTTACTTACTCTATCAATTCGGACGCCTTCATGACTAGCACCTCATTGAAATAAGTCATATTGCGGCGAATGCAATTGCCAAATTCATCGATGCTGCGAATTAAATTGTCCAACTCGCGTTCGACGACTTTGTTACGAAACACAAACAAGTTCTTGACTGCGAACAGAGCACTGAAGCTGGCGGTGAAGATGACCGATGGTATCAAAGTGAACTTCAACGACTTTGGTGTGATGAAATGCTCCAGGATGGTCGACCCTAACAAGACGCATGTGTTTCGGGTGGTGAAAATCTCAATGGGTTTATTGCTTTTCCCGTCCTCCACTGTCTGCTGCTCAATGAAGGACAAGCAGTGTTCGAGGGACTCAACGTGGTCGGCTAGCAGCCGCTTTGAATAGAGAATTTGTTGAAGGATTCGATGAGTGATTTCCTATTAACAGACAAAAATAGATAAATTTTGGGAACTACAACAATCAGTTACCAGTTCTTACATTTTCTTGTTTGAGTTCGGCAACTTGCTTAGATAAATCGAGCTACAAACAAACAAGTTATTGAAGGCAAAATTTAGAAAAGAAATATTTCAGGATTTACCTTCATTTTGATTGTTTTCCAAATTCGGTAAATTTCTGCCAAGGAAAATGTGTCTTCATTTGTCTGACAAGTGAAAGTGTGTGAGAAAATCTGGGAAGATCTAACCCCAAAATGGCTGCTGGTATAAACGCAGACGGACAGGTACATGAAATATAAAAGGCGAATGCACTTTTATGTTTGTTTATAAATTTTAGTTGCCGGGAAACAGAATGTGCTTGAATTTTACTCGGAAAGTATGTAGCTTTTTCAGACTTCACTTTTCGCACTTTGAACTTTGAATTTCACCTGCAGTCCCTTAATCGTCGTGTTCTTTGAAGAGTTTTGAATTTTTGATAATTAAATAAAACTGGAATTGAAAAATATCTGCAAAATGCAGTTTTAAAATTTTTAAAATGGTGTCTTCTTTGCTGATGCAATCGCAATTTCTGTTTTGTGTTTCTATTCGTTTCTTTAACTGAAGTGTCAAATGTCAGAATAAAGGAAAACAAGAATGTAAAAGTGATGCCAGTTGGTTTATCTGTTGTACACTTCGGTGCAAAATTATTGGCATAATTTTTTCCAAGACAATAAAAATGTTTAGTGTACAGTCGTACATGAATAATATGTGGCTTTTCTTACAACCAAGGAGAATTGCTACTAAAATTCAATTGTTTTTTGGCGTGTAAGAAATGTGCAAAAACGAATCAATCCCTTTTTTGAATGTCTGTGTTGTCAGCTGTTAAATCGTTTTGTACATGATAATCACAACAACAGAAAACTCACACGTAGTATATGTGTAAAATCTGTGTACAAGTGTAAATCCGTCTCCAAAAAGAGATTTGAGAGAAATCAATCCTTCGAGAAAAAAATTCAATTTCTTTGTGAAAGAAATGCGTTTAAGGGAAAAAAATTGCCACTTTTACGTCACGGATCAATTCTTGGGTTGTAAGAAAAGCCACATAAGAAAAGCCACAATAGAGAAAGTTATTGGGCACGTTCATTTTGGTTTTGGATAGGCTATCTAAAGGCCCAATTATAATAGACGGACGAGAACGGAAGCTAGCGTCTAAACTGAACGATCCGTTTCTTTCCGACTGTCAATTGCATCCGCTTACCCATAATTGAACGGAAAGTTTTCTGTCATTATTCTCTGTTGGGCAAATTGTTTTAAGCGCGCGAAAGATACACGTGATTTTTGTTTTTTCAGGCATACGAATTTTATCAAAATGAATAAAAATGGACAATTTAAAATAATTAAGAGTTTAAAATCAATGCACTTCTTAATGGAGACATTGTTTGCATTAAAAGAATTAGATGATTATATTAAACAGAGCTCAAGAGATAGGTCCTGCTGTGTGCGTCCCATCAACCGCGATAGAAACCAAAATGTTTTTTTCAATGTTACTTTTATAAAAATAAAAAGTCTGGACAGAGAACAGTTCTTCATTTATACACGAATGAATTTAGAACTGTATAACAAACTGCTTGATACACTGAGTCCTCATCGCGCAAAAACATCTATAAGGCAGCCAATCAGAGAAATGTCAAATTTCCGCGCGTAAATTTAGAAAGAAAAGTGAGTTTACGTCCGAAAACAAAACTGAACGAAACCGAGCAATCCGCTATTATGGCTGTGACATCTGATTTGCATGTATTTGGGAATTTTCGTACGTCAACGTACGCACCCTTCCGACTATTATAGTTGGGCCTTAAGATAGGCATGAGTTTAATTACTAGTGTGTTCGATTCATTGAATAAGAAGTACAGGAAGCGGTGTAAGCTACACGTACAGTATACGTGAGTGAAGCAACAAAAATTTCTGATGATGACAAATTTTAAAACTCATCTGTCAAATTTTGAATCTCATCTGTCATTTGCTGAGCTGTAATTGGTCAAATGTTGTTTTGTAGTTTCGTCTGTCAAAAAAACAAAAACTCAAGTTCTGGGGCGCATTTATTTTTGTTGGTGGTTGTTAGGTGCTACACAATTTCTTGTGCTTTTTAACACTTGATCAAGTTGTTCATAGAATGCGCTTTCGAATACGACTCGAAAAAGGACAATAAATATGATGAATTAAGGATGAAAAATGAAGAAAATGTAACGAAAAATAAAAAAAAATAAAAAGCGTGCATGTACACCTTGAACGTTAAAACACCATGTGGTCCAAAAAAGAATTGAAATTGAAAAATATAATTGATGCACAATAGATATAATCTTGATTCAATCATATTTCGCTTGGCGCCCCTGAGATTAACCATTCAACTGCAGACCAGCCCTGTTGTAATGCGTTTGTATTTGTGAAACTCACACTACTTAGAAAAATGCTTCACTTCTTTTTCATAAGACCCCTTCCTGTGCTTCTTATTCAATGGTTCGATTGCGTTGTAAAATACATTTTTTTTACGCGATAGCATCGATAAACGTCCGTTGGCTGAACGCACGAAAGAGCGTGACACATTGTAGCGTTCCACTCTGAACCATGGTTCAGAGTTTACCTTCGTTTGTGCAGCTGCCCCTCATAAAATCATAAGTAGGTTTGCAATTTTTCATCAATTTTGTTACGGTGCTACGTTAAATAATTTAAGCGAACCAACTTTACAGGCAACCATATTTTTACAATTGTGGTTCACAGATCTGACGCTTCTCATGCTCCCTTTTTTTCTCCTGACGCCGACGTTTCTGTCTCCTCTTTTGCTCGACGAGCTCACGAGTAGCTCATGTGTCATGTCCTTCCAGGGGTTTCGCTTTAGTGGCTGTGGAAACTTAGCACATTAGAGGCACTAGTCCTCGATAGTTGATGTTGGCGGCAATGTGATCAATCTGGTTGGCGGTTGATTGATCGGGTGATCTCCATTATTCCCTTATCGATGTTGAGATTTGGGAACCACGTGCTTGCTACCACAACATTTCCCCCACAGACAAATCGGTCAGTGGAATCCGTTGTCGGAAGATGTCCTCTTTTCCCAGCTATGCGTGACATTGCTTATGCGTTTTGTCAAGGAGCTCGCAGAACTCGTCTTTGGTGTCGTCTTTGTAGAGCACCCTGTACCTACATAGTTAGCGTTCAGATCGTTTTGGGAACTTCGCTTTCACGTCCTCCATATCTTTTTACTCTTCTGTGGGGGCATGTGCGCACATTAGGATTCGGATCGTCGTCGTGATGCGTTCGCTTATACATGTGAAGCTCAAGAATTTTTGCCTGCGATAAATCCGCGTCCAAAAAGCCGCTGGTGTGGCTCTCGGTAATAATAACCATAGTGAATGTCGCAGTTTTTCATCCTCCTATTGCCCGGTCCATCCCATCGCACTTCCTGGATAGCGGTAATGTCTACTTTGTAGCAGTTGAGTGTCTAAGCTTATTGTTAAGGGACCTTACATTCCACGTGCATCTGTTGATGCTTTGCAACTAAATGCTTTTCTACTCAGCCAGGAAGTCGCCCCGACGTACAACCCCCTTCCTGGAGTACCAGGCACTTGATATAATTCCAAGTGCAAGATCCGGAAAAACCGATCGTTTTTATCGGCCTGGACAACAAGCAAACCAAGGTATTTCTACATCTAACATAAGGGCGCGTGTAATGAAAGAAACAAAAATAGAATCCGTGATGATAGACATTTCACCGTCATTCATCAAATTGCAACAGGTACGCGTGGCCTTTCCGGCTTACTAAATTCACGCCGACCAAGCTAACCTTATTCGTCTTAACTTCATCTTTTATCCTTCATTAAAAATGTTAGTGGGCGCGATGACGGGAATTTCTTGTATGGGGGCTCCCCGCCTATTAAGTAGAGCAGCGACCAAACTTGTACGTGGCTAGGAGTAGAGTAGACTGACTCACACTCCACTCACCATCCTTCCCCTTCCTACCACTCACCCACTGGGGAAGTTCTTTATCCCCTTTGTTTCACTTATTTATTCCGTGTTGACAGAGGGAAAGGATCATTTTCTTCCCTCTTACATTGTCGCTTCATACTTTTCGCTCAACAATATTAAAAATTAAAACAATTTGAGTATTTTTATAAAACTATTGTTTTACTTAACAGTTTCATAAGATTAACGAAAATAAACAAAACTCACATAAATATTTAAAATTATCAGAAAAATATAGAAATAGGTAATGAGCGTGAAGATCGGCATTCAATACGACATCAAAGTTGTTGAGTTTTCTTTTTGTTAAACAAATATTTGCCCCCTTCCTGCACTATAACAGTTAATATTTTGTTGATTAATGGTGGTGCATATTGAACGTGGATAATGATATTGTTAGTCCTTGCTGGCTGCACCTTAAGAAGAACACTTAACCTCATAGACTTCAGGAACTGCTGGTGAGTAGTTGAGGTCGTACATTTGGGATTTAAGAAAGGCTTTCTTGTCTTCTGGCTCAGGTTTAACAGTAGCAAGACCTTCAAGAAAAAAAGAAAATCGTTAAAAACAATTTTCAAGAATTCAAATACTAAAACTTATTATAATTTTTTTGTTGTTGTTCTAATGTAAGCTACCCCACAATGTTCGAAACGTCAAACATCATCGACTCATGTTCGAAGAGTAAAACGTCATCGATATCGATGCTGTTTGACGTTTGCGACAGAGAGTTCTTTCTTTTTTTCGAAATTTAAATCAGTCTAATTCTTTCTTTTGTACCGGCAAGAACCATTGTTAAAATAAAACTTAGACTTTAATAAAATAAAACTAAAGAAAATTAGACTTTAATCAACTCACCATTTTTGTAAGCATAGTCCATGATTTCAGCAGCTATCTCAAGTGAGCATGTAGTGATCATAGATAGAGGAGGGTACAGGCTGCCCTTGGCCAGATCCTCCGCCGTACACATATTGGCTAATTTCTTAGCAGCATAAAGGAATACATCTTCCGGAATGGTCAGCATACCAGAACAAATGACACCCAACGCAACGCCAGGGAAAATGTAAGAGTTATTACCCTGCCCGGGGTAATAAGTCTTACCATTGTACTCAACAGGATCAAAGGGTGATCCCGAAGCAAAAATACACTTACCCTTGGTGTGTGTGTAGGCCTCAATGGCAGTGCATTCGGCCTTATGGGTGGGATTCGAAAGAGCAAAGATAATTGGAGTATCGTTCATTTCGGCCATTTTCTCTAAGATTTTCGGTGTAAATGCTCCTCCGATTGCGGAGGCTCCAATCAAAATCGAAGGTTTAATGACTTCAACAGCCTCATCCAGAGTATCGATTGGCCTGTGTTTATGGGCAAAATGCAATTTGTGCTCTGTGATTCCGCCTTTTGGACGATCCTCTACGATCAAACCTTTGCTGTCTACCAGCCAGATACGTTTCTTGGCATCCGCTTCGCTCATGCCATTCTGCATCAATTCCATCACACAGAGTTGTGCTATTCCGAGAGCGGCTTCGCCAGCACCTTGGAACAAAATTATATGCTCTTTAAGGGTGTTGTTCTTGATCTTCAACGAAGCCATTATTCCTGCCAAGGCAACTGCAGCGGTTCCCTGGATGTCATCGTTGAAGACACAGTTGGTGCAAAGATAACGTTGCAAAACTCGGAATGCATTGGCATTGCCAAAGTCTTCAAACTGCACCAGGCAGTTTTGGCCATAACGTCTCATAACGGCTTGCATGAATTCCTCGATGAATTCATCATATTCAGGACCAGTAACACGTTTTTGACGAAGTCCAATGTAAAGTGGATCATCCAAGATCGACTGAGTATTGGTTCCCACATCCAATGTGATGGGAAGACATTGATGTGGTGGAATACCGGCTAGTGCTGTGTAGAGGGACAATTTTCCAACAGGAATGCCCATGCCATTTGCACCGAGATCACCCAGCCCAAGAATTCGCTCTCCATCGGTCACGACAATAGCTCGAACGTCGGTTTCCGGCCAGTTCTTAAAATAATATGAAGAAATATCATTAGTTTCTGGACAATGACAATCTTTTCATCTCTCTTACCTTCAAAACCTGATACACATGTCCCTTATCCTTGATAGTTATGTACATTCCCTTTGGGTTTTGGTATACCAAACTGAATTTCTGACATCCCAGGCCTACAACAGGAGTGTAGACAAGTGGCATGAGCTTACCGATATCAGCAGCCAGGACATTGTAGAACAAGCGTTCGTTGCGTTCAGCAAGACCTTGCAAATAGATGTATTTGTCTAATTTGTCATCCAAACGATCGAGTAGTATCATAACATGTTCTACTTGTTCTTGGAGAGTTTTTACAACTCCTGGCATTAGGCCTTGAATGCCCAGCAACTGACGTTCCTCGAGGGTAAATGCAAGTCCCTGTAATAAGAAAAACAAATTTTATTAAGAGTTCCAATGAATTAAGTATTTGAAAAAAACAAAGGGAACGGGAAAGGTGGAAGCTAGTGTCAGAACCGAACGAAACGTTCTGTTCCGAACTGTCAAGTGAATACGTTACGCGTACCGTAGCGTAAAGTAGTGGAGTATCTTCAAAATAAAACATCAGTTTTTCATTTTGAACAGAAGAAGAAATTAATTACTTAAAATCGACATCAAATCGACTTCCTTTTCAAAAAATAAACATACAGTCAGCTGTCAAATTTTCGTCCGTAAAAAACGAAACGCAGCACAGTTTACGTTCGTATTCGTAAGCAGAACTGATCGATAAATTGACGAAACAGAGCAATCCGCTATTTAGGGCAAACAATTTGAATTTCTTGTTCTCGCTCAGTTTAACGGCCTATAAACAGCACACAACGGAGACTAGAATTAGAATACCAAAAAGATTCTCGGAGTTTCTTGACAAAGAAGCTTAACAAAAGGAAAAAAAAATGTTGCGGTGGATGCTGCAAGTACTCGAGCTGCTTGCGAGCTGTTCAAGCAGAGGACGAGAGGTAAACACCTCGGGTTTAAGACCCCGAGCAAATGGAAAGAACAATTCTTCCAAATGTAAGCAGCGATGACTCAAATTCTGGTTGTTATAAAGTGCCATTCGATTAAGGTGACCATTCCCTTCAGTGTCCAACTAAAACGTGCCTTATGTCTGAAACACAAAAACGCGTAAGCTTTGGCTGACGTTTACGACTTCTGCCATTGGAATTCAATGCATGTTATCACAATGAAGCTTCGACCTCAAGTTGCATACGTAATGTTTCGTAACGTTACTCCAAACGGAAGCTCTAGTTCAAATATGCTGAACATTTGCTTTGTGTGACAGCTCAATAGCTGTTACCAAAAAGTACAAAAACAAAATTCATTTGTTTTTGGAGAGATGATGATGATGGAGGGAGAACTGTTAATCAAAGCAAACTCGAAGTGGGTGCATCGTAACGCAGATGAAGACGAAGCTGAAGCGTGTTTGTGTGTCAGCCATTAGCTCCGTCTTCGTCTACGTTGACATACAATGACATTCCTCCCTCCTTCACAAAAAACAAATGAATTTTGTTTGACTTGTTTTATTTTTTTTTACAGCTATTGAGCTGTCAGACAAAGTAAACATTCAGCATATTAGAAATAGAGCTTCCGTTTGGACTTTTCACATTACGTAACATTACATACAAACGTGAGGTCGAAGCGTCTTTGTGATCAAAGATACGGTGAGAGTTTATGCTTG
The DNA here is from genome assembly GCA_943590905.1 of Sphaerophoria taeniata. Classification (NCBI taxonomy): domain Eukaryota; kingdom Metazoa; phylum Arthropoda; class Insecta; order Diptera; family Syrphidae; genus Sphaerophoria; species Sphaerophoria taeniata. The sequence goes on from OX016540.1 coordinate 241,233,074, forward strand.
TTTTTGTCAGACACGTTCTTATCGCTCGTTTCAACAAAAAAATAAAAACTGCAGGATTAGGGATCTAAACATAAGTCAGTTTCCATCTTCTTTTTCTCTAATCTCTGATTGTTATTGCATGCATTGAATTCCTATATGGCTGAACTCGTTAATGCTAAAGGCTGAATCACAAACACGCTTCAGCTTCGGCTTCGTCCGCGTTTCGTTGCAACCACTTTGAATTACAGTTCTCCCTTCATCATCGTCATCCCTCCAAAGTCCAAAAACAGTTGAATTTTGTTTGTGTATTTTTTATTACATCAGGTGAGCTGTAAGACAATGCAAAAGTTCAGAATATTTGAACAAAAGCTTCCGTTTGGAGTCACGTCAAAGCTTCATTGTGGTAGCAAGCATTGAATCCCTATGGCTGAAATCGTAAACGTCAGGCGAAGCCGAAGCTAAAGCGTGTTGGTGTTTGTGTTTTAGCCTTAAACGTCAGGCCAAGCCAAAGTCATTATGACCCATGCATATTATATGTCTAGGTCTACCTCTACACCAATCGAAAATTCTATTGTAATCGATTTAGCTTGAGGATAGTAATAATTATTGTGTGTCATGTTTAAACTCAGAGCAAAACCCACCTTCAATTAAAATTGCAATATCGAATACCAGCTTTGAGACATTCAATACTTTCAGATCAGTTCAGAGCATTCCACAATATCTCACAGACGAAAACCAAACCCAGCTTTGTTTCAAGTTCAATGTCATTCACGACCAACGACGAAAAAAATAAATAAATGCTCCAGTTTCACGATAATTTATCGAACAAAACATTGCTTCCAGCCTTTCAATCAGTCATGCAATATTCATTAGCAAAAAATTACTGACCGAGTAGGAGTGATGTAATTTTAGAAAAAAAAAGAAAAAAAATTGCTCATGCAGCCGGCAAGGTTTATGAAAGAGAATGCGTAAGACGTAACGTGTTCATGTTTTTCTTTTTCGTTTTTTAATTGCAAGATTGCAACGCGAGCATGAAAAATATTTAAGGTTTGTTTGATTTTGTAACAAAAAAGACGTATTTTTGACGGATTTTGTTGTTAATTAACAAACTTGTTTGTAGATAAGCAGAGTTTAATTGCATTAATTATCTGTTCCTATCCTCGAGTCATGGGTACTTAAAATGCTTGTCTTTGAAGATAATGTTTTGCCTAATTGTGTCTGTGTGACTGCTGAAAAGGTTTCATAAACACAGATGTAGCGCATGGTCATTTACGTCCAAACTTAAATTTAAACAAAAATTGTGTTTTAACTTAATAAGCAAACATTTTTCCGGTCATTTAAAAATTTTATTACCTAGTATTTTTGAACATAAATTTATTTTATCACCGCGCCAAAAACACTCTTTAGATTGGGGAACAAATTTTAAATTAAAACGAATTTAAATCCACTTAAGGAGTCCAATAAAACAATTTGGCTATAGCTATAGGATGACATTAGTTTAACTTTTTTTAGTCTTATGGTTTTTGTTTTTTATTGTTCGGAATCATTCGGAACCATTCCGGACGTTTCTGAATTTGTTCACTCGGCACAAGGTGACAATTCTTCTGTCTGAATAAAAATAGGAATTAGGCATACATGCACATTGCACATCGTGCACAGTGCACACCTTTGTAAATTATATTGTCGTGTGACATATGCACTTGTCATTTCACAAATACATAGACATGAAATAATTAAGGCTGAATCACAAACACTTCAGCTTCGTCTGCGTTACGATGCACGCGCTTCGAATGACAGTTCTATCTCCATCATCATCATCCCTCCAAAGTCCAAAAACAATTGAACTTTGTGTGTGTACTTTTTTTACAGCTGTTGAGCTCAGAAAAAGAAAATGTTCAGCATATTTGAACTAGATCACTCTTTTTTTTGCTCCTTTTTTCCAAATCAACATGAAAGAGCTCTGTGACGATGCGATGGCCTTCTTCAGGTAGGCGATGTGATCTATTCCAGGAAACGGTGGCCATTAGCCTTAGTTCACGGCTGAAATCCACTGTGTCGACTGTTGCTTGGTTTTTGGCAGTGGCGTAGCTAGACCTTTGGGGGCCCTGTATCCAATTTTTTTTGTAGTAAATTTCCGGATCAGGATGGTCTTCTGCCAACACATCAAAAAAGCGCTCCGTTATTTTCCTCCTTTTATTTTTGAAGACAGGCGTCACTCCCCAATCGTTGGCTAAATCCTTGGACTTTTTAAGTAAATCAGTGAATTTCTTTTGATTTCTTTCTTTTTCTAGACCGTCTAAAAGATTTTGAAGCAAATTACTTGCAAATTACATTTTCTTCATGTTGAAGGGCTTTGAAAACTGGACTTATAATATCAAACAGCGAAGAAAAAAATGACATCAACACAATAAAGTTGTAGGTCTCTTATATGTTTATAACATTTTTACATTCGTCTCGTTCGTCTTTTTTTGTTGAGGTCAAATTGATTTGGTGTAAGGTTTTCATTATCAATGTATAGTTTGATCTTATACCACATAGTGCATCATTTCGTGACGACCATCTCGTAGGACAAACCTAAGTGAATTTTTTTACACACGTCTTGTGCTCTGTATCTTTGGGGGCCCCTATATCTCGGGGGCCCTGTTACATAGATACAGCTGATACAGCGGTAGCTACGCCACTGGTTTTTGGATCCATGATTCGTTGACTATCACTGCTCAGAAGAGTCTTACGGTTTTTGTATACTCATTACAAATTATTTTTAACGCTTTATTTGAAATCAATTGTAATAGTGTTGAGAATGAAAAACGATTATTACTGTACTATAGACTATCACTGTACTTATTCAATTTTCTAGTTAGCTGTATAAATATTGACAAATGTCGTATTATAAAATATATGAAATAAATTCATTCTTATTTACAAACTATAACGATCCACGTCTTCTTAACAGGTTATGGGAAGAGTTACAGGAATTTCCAACGACCAGCTTGAAAGCTCAAGAAGAAGAAACTGCATCAAGTCAAGAAGCCACAAGCGCACCGAGCGATTATTCAGATTATGAGGATCCTAATGACCAAAACCTTGATCGAAATGAAGAAGTCACCCCATTAGAAAATGATGGTGCGGCGTTCTGAGCGGATAATTAACCTGCCTAGACCGAACTACAATTTAATTGCAGCAGATGAAAACTTTAGTGATCCAGGAAGTCCTGAAGAAGCTCTTTCGAGTTGTGATGCCAGTTTGTGGAGAGACGCGATGCAAGAAGAGTTCGATGCATTATTATCAAACGATACCTGGACTTTAACTGAGTAACCTTCTGGAAAGAAAGCTATTGGTTCCAAGTGGGTCTTCAAGACAAAATACGATACCGAAGGAAAACCTATCTGCAGGAAGGCAAGGCTGGTCATTAAAGGCTTTTGTCAGCAAAAAGGGATAGATTACACGGAAACGTTTGCACCGGTAGTGAGGTACACAACAATTCGATATTTGCTGGCACTAGCGGCTAGACATGATTTTCTCGTGCATCAGATGGATGCTGTTACGGCTTTTTTGAATGGTGAGCTAAGAGAAGACATTTATATGTTTCAGCCTAGCTTCTTTGAAGATGGTTCCGATTGCGTTTGCAAGCTGAGAAAATCGCTTTATGGACTCAAGCAATCAAGTAGAGTGTGGAATGAAAAACTCAATCAAGTTCTGATCGATATGGGCTTAAAGCGCAGCGAAGTCGATCAGTGTTTATATTTTCGGCACTCTGGAAAGCAGATGTTGTTTATGGCCATTTATGTCGATGACGTTCTGATATTTTCGAACTCACTTGAAATGATACAATTTACCAAGAACGAGCTGTCAAAAAACTTCAAAATGAAAGATATGGGGGAAGCCTCATCAGTCTTAGGCATTCGCATCACCCGAAGTAAGTCATCTTTAAAAATTAACCAATCTCAGTACATTTCAGATATTTTGAAACGCTTTAAAATGGATAACTGTAATCCTATTTCCACACCGGTTGACCTCAATCAAAATCTGTCGTCAAATATGTGTCCCAAAAATGAAAACGAAAAACAACAAATGAGGGACGTTCCTTACATGCAAGCAATAGGATGTTTACTCTTCGCTGCTGAGCTCACTCGCCCCGATATCTCCTACGCCGTGAATCTACTAAGTAGATTTGGAACGAATCCTGGGAAGGCGCATTGGACAGCTGTGAAACGCGTGATGAGGTACTTAAAAGGCACAATTGATAAAGGCATTGTTTACCAAAAGGAAAGATGTGATATGGCTGGTTTTTGTGATGCAGACTGGGATGGTGATTTAGATGCTAGACGTTCTACAACCGGCTATGTGTTTACGTTTCAGTCAGGTGCTATATCATGGGCTACAAAACGTCAAAGAACTGTCGCGCTTTCCTCAACCGAAGCTGAGCTTATGTCTTTAGTTGCTGCCATACAAGAATCAGTCTGGCTCAAGCGATTGGAATGTGAGTTAGTACCGGATGCAACAAAAACAATGGTTTTACATTGCGACAATAAAAGCGCTATTCACATTGCTACAAACAATTCATACTCGCCACGAACCAAGCACGTTGATATCAAGGCAAAATTTATACGTGAAAAGCTGGAGAGTTCAGAAATCAAGTTGCAGTACCTTTCGACAGACCAGATGCTGGCAGATATTCTCACAAAAGGCATGTCTGCTGCCAAACAAAATTCTTTTGTAGAAGGTTTTGGTTTAAAATAATTATCAAATATTGTGTAAATAATTTCAAAAATTTGTATGATTTTTATTAACATAAGTTTTGTTTGTATACATTTATCATTCACATTATTATCCTTAAATGAATATTTAAAACACTAAATAGTTTTTCAGGGAAGGTGTTGAGAATGAAAAACGATTATTACTGTACTATAGACTATCACTGTACTTATTCAATTTTCTAGTTAGCTGTATAAATATTGACAAATGTCGTATTATAAAATATATGAAATAAATTCATTCTAATTTACAAACTATAACGATCCACGTCTTCTTAACAAATAGATTTGTTTTTAAATTCCGCCTGACATTTTGTTCTGAATTTTTTCCAAAGGTTAATTTTTATAGTGAACGCAAAACAAGTATAAGAAGTATATTTCATTTGTTTACATTTAGACTTCGCCTTGCGTATGATAATTTCAAAATAAACTTGATTATCTAGAGAGATGATTAAATCTAATTTTGGACAAGTAATTTGATTATTCCAAAAAAAGAAGCACAAAAGTTCTTGTTTAGAAATTAAAATAACAATAACAAGAAATAAATTAGAAAAATAATCTTTATGCACTTTGGTTTACTAAGCAAAAAAAAAAAAACAAAAATGACGGTGTCAGTGTCAGCGCAATTGTTTATTAAGTCATATTTATTTTGGAAGAATTTGATCTTTATATATGATATCGATATACATATTTATTAATTAAATATTTTTTAAATAGAGTATCGATGTCAATTTAACGTGATATTGTTTTTAAATATTTTCACAAGAATGGGGCAGTTGACAATAGTAATGATTGCTTCTAAAAAATTTGGCTGCAAAAGTGGGTGACTATTTTTTGTCAGTAGCTGGGTTGGTCGTTGTCTATCGAGAGCACGATTTTTGCTGAATTTATATTTTTCCGGGTAATGTTACTAGATAGATTATGTCAATAAGTAGTTTTTTGTTTAGAACAGGATATTTTACAGATATTCAGTTTTGTCTGATGAGTCTTAAAAAAAAAAATTGTAAATATTTCTTAAGTAAACTTATACTTTTGTGTGTCTAGACGTTCTTTAAACCTCAACCAGCTTATGAAGATATGAAGAAGGACAAGAGCAGCTCGTGAGCTCTACGAGAAGAAGAGGAGAGAGGAGCATAAACTTCCCAGAAAGAAAAAAAGGGAGCATGAGAAGCGCATGATCGAGGAAATAGAGGGATGTCACAACAGGAAAGAGGTTCGAAAGTTCCAAACCTCCAAGGCTTATACTTTATACACCCTGAACCGAAGCCTGTAGAGACCATCATGGGAACATCGTAGTGAAACCGCAGTCAGTGCTGAGGATATAGAAAGACCACTTTTGCAAGCTGTACATGAAAACTCCGGCAGCAATATAGAACCATTCAATTTGGGTGCAGAAGGCCAACAATTCCACCCACCCGACATGGACGAAGTGAAGATAGCGATATCTAAACTTAAGTCGAACAAAGCCGCTGGAGCAGACGGGCTAACCGCCGAACTGTACAAAGCAGCAGGAGATGATTTGGTTAGGAGCATGCACCAGCTCATCTACATTTTGGTCGGAGGAAAGCATGCCCGATGAATGGAACCTCAGCATCGTATGTCCGATCCTCAAAAAAGGAGATCCCCTGAACTGCACCAACTACAAAGGTATAAGTCTCCTTAACATCGCCTATAAGATATTGTCTGCCGTGCTGTGTGAACGATTGAAGCCATTCGTCAACAACCTGATAGGTCCTTATCAGTGTGGCTTCAGACCAGGAAAGTCCACCATCGATCAAATATTCACCCTACGGCAGATCTTGGAGAAGACCCAGGAACTTCAAATCGATTCCTACCACCTCTTCATCGATTTCAAGGCCGCGTATGACAGCGTCTATAGAGACCAATTATATAGAGCAATGTCTAGTTTTGGCATCCCAGAAAACTTGTCTGTCTGTGTGAGATGACAATGGAAAACTCACGCTGTTCCATCATGGTCGGAAAAAACCTAACAGACGCTTTTGATATCAAAAAAGGTTTTACACAAGGCGATGCATTGTCATGCGATTTCTTCAACATCATTCTTGAAAAGATAGTGCAAAGCTCCATCGTCAACACCAGAAGCACAATCTTTCAAAAGTTCGTCCAGCTACTAGGATACGCAGAAAACATTGACATAATTGGAAGAACACAGCGTGATGTCAGTGGATCTTTCTTGAGCCTTGAGACGGAGGCCAGGAAGATGGGTCTAGCGGTTAACAAGGGCAAGACCAAGTTAATGCTGTCAACAAGAAAGGACAACCGACATCGACGTCTTGGAGCAAACGTCAACATAGACAGATTTAACTTCGAGGTAGTTAAGGACTTTGTCTACCTAGGATCCGCTATCAACTCAGACAATAACACCAGCGCTGAAATCATACGAAGAATCACTCTTGTCAATCGCTGCTTCTTTGGACTTAGAAAGCAATTGAGTAGGTTGTTTAAAATAACAAGATAACAATTGATACAAAAAACGTAAGATTCACAAACGAAATGTGTAAAATAAAAAAATATCTATAAAAAAACACGTATACGCCCAAGTGTACATTTTCATTGCATCCGTAGTAAAATACGAAACCTCTATATATATAAAAATGTAACCTCTGTAGAAAAATCAAAGATAGATCTATGTTTGGTTGTTTTTATGTCCGGTATGGACTCCTAAACGGCCCAACAGATGGATGATTTCTGCTAAAAAGTTGAAAAACTATTTAGAAAAATTAAACAAACATTGAAAACAGTTGCTTCAATTGTAGACTCTCGAATTACTGGACTATATTATTTAAGATTCGCGAAGTTCCTTCCCGTGGCAAGAAACCTTAGCGTTATTGCAAGTCTCTGGTTTGGGCTGATTGTAGGTAGAAACTAATAACAGCAAATAAGCGTGAATCGCTCATTCGAAAATATTTTTGTAGTATTTTGCTTCAAAGCTGGTTTTCTAAAAAACAAATCGCAATGCGATAAAATTAGACACTTTAAAATTCCTTCTTTTTCACCCAATTTAGCCAGGGCTTAAATGAGTGACACACAGGCTTTTGCTGTATCATCCATTATTTTTTCATAGCATCCACTTCGAAGGAAACGCCTTGTTGCGTTTTGTTGTTTACATTCCCTCCATAAAGTATTTTACTGGTAAATCTATCCGGTATTTCTAGTAGAAACAACAACTTCATACGAATGATTTGCGAAATTCTGCAGCATTAACTTTGATAAATTCGAAAAGTTAACAACTTTATCATTAGTCATTGTTTAAGTGACTTAGCAAACACTGTCATGTGATAAGATTTATCTCGAACGAGCTAAAAAAAAAACTGCTTTTTCATCACAACAATCCAGTATTAGTCTTCTTTTCTTTCTTACCTACTTTATAAGTAGGTACTAGATACCTACAGAGTTTCCCCATCAGATTAAAATCATTGACTAAATTCTTCACATCATTGTGATGTCATTTTTAGATTGATCGCAAATAACTGACATGATTCAGCGTCAACTACCAGACTGATTAAAAGTCACCATGAATACAAAATTGCACACGTCTGCCCTTATCAGCCAATTATATACAATTAAAATTAAAAATGCTTGAAAAATATGAAAAACTTTGACCAGACTGTTTTGTTTTTCAAAACATGGAACCTCAAAAATGACCTTGGTCACTGTCACCAACACACATGAATAATAAAAGAAAATAACCTCTCATAAGAATTAAGTGAGTAAAGGTAAATACATTTCTTTTTCTCGTATTTTTCCTGCACATGCGTTCTCAATTACAAACAAAATTTACTCTTCCCTACATCTCATTCTTCAACAAACGTTAACCCTTGACCAAACGGCAAACTATCAAACGAGAATAAAGACTAAACATCTGCTTCCGCGAGATGAGATGATGAGAACAATTGACAAACTTTTGCGCCAAGGCGCATGAACTTGAAAAACCTCTCAATCTCTCGTTTATTTCTTCAACAAATGCAGTTCATATCTCACGGTATGACTATGACATGATTGTTTTCATATGTAAAACAGTACTCCTTACATGTACGTGTTTAGGGCAGTCTTTTTTCAATTATTGAATAATTCACGCACTTGGGGTGACCAGCTTTACTAAAAATATATTTCAGCTTTTTTTTTCAATAGTTAAAAATTAACATAATTTTGGTTTTGTTTTCACCGTGACGACAAACATTATTAGTGAAAAGTGTGTTTGACCAGAAAGATGGAAAATAATTAACACTCATCTGATGGGTTTTATTTTATAGCTTCGCCTAATGTTAACGAGTTCAGCCATAGGAATTCAATGCATGCTATCACAATGAAGCTTCGACCTCACGTTTTGTACGTAATCTTACGCAATGTGACTGCAAGCGGACGCTCTTATTCAAATATGCTGAACGTTTGCTTTGTCTGGCAGCGGTCGAAGCTGTTATAAAAACTCAATAAACAAATTTTTTTCACACCATCAGATTAAGTCGAAGAGTCGTGCCACACTGGTTTTAAGCATAGTCTTTAATTTATTCTTATTAATATGAAAGTCAATAAGATCTGTATTTCATTCAAAAGCCTACGCATCCTTGTCAAGGGCTCATATGCATTCCGTAACTGGCCCTACGTCTTGGGATTTCAATTAGATCGATGCTGTGAAGGTGATAGCCTCCTCCTCGATAGTTAAAAAGAAGGTCTGGTGCATCTGTGACGCCTATTAAAGTTGATTCTTTGAGACAACGTTTGCATTTGAAGGAGTGATACTCGATCCTCATAAGAAAGAATATTTTGAAGATCATGCCATTGAATACCTTTTAATGCGAACCTTCAAGCCTGTCAATATGAATCTCATAATAATGATTTTAAATCTGTGAAGCATATTCAAGGTGGGGACGAACAAGGTAATTATAAAGAGAAACGCATAACGAACCCCAGCATAGAATTAGTTTTATTAACAATGTTGTTGATGTGCTCTGTATAATTTAGATTCGGTGTTAAAAGAACCCCTAGGTGCTAGGTCCCTTACTTTAAAAACACGAGAGAGAATTTGCTGAGATATAGAATACTCATAAGTCGAAGTTGCTAGTTTATTTGAGAATGAGAATGTTATTGTCTGACATTTCGACGGGTTTAGATTTAAACTGTTCTTATAACACCATAAAGAAATCCTATTTATATCATTTTGCAGAAGAATGCGATCATTTTTAGATGTAATTTTCATAGAGATATTTCATATCATCTGCAAAAATAAGAATTTCACTGTTACGAACACATAACAGTGCATCAAATGTCTTCGAAACATGTCTCTGAACTTAACTTGATAAGTTCTTTTCGCAAGGTAAAAAGAAAGATTTTCAATCCTACTGTAATTTAAACTTAATAACTGAATTAGTCAGTTGATCAAACGCTTTTGAAAAGTCAGTGTATACACAGTCTGTTTCCAGTCCATGTTCTAAACTGTTCAAGCATTTATGCGTAAAGGCAAGAAGGTTTGTGAATTGTGACAGTTGATCTCCTTTGCATAAAGCCGTGTTGCTCACTACACATGATGTTTTTGAAGCAAAAGGATAAACTGTCAAATTTGTTCAAACAGTTTAGGAATACAAGAAAGCTTAGAGATTGGCCTATAATTAACAATATGCGACTTATCTTCCTTTTTAAAAACAGGCGTGATGCAAGCAATCTTCCAGACAAGGAAATTTTCCAAGTCGCAAAGATATTTAAAATATTTTACTAAAAGGTTTAGCTAAAACTGTATTGCATTTTTTTCAATAATATAGGAGGAATACCGCCAGGACCAGAAGTATAGTCTTCTTTCAGAAGGGACAAAAAATTAGGACTTGATGAATCGCAATCGGGACATTATAAAAGGTCGTTACACACACAACAGCATGCTTGACAAGTTTGCTTGTACAATCTTTTTGTACAAGCGTGTTAGTTTTTCATTACGCCTCCACACGCTACAGCATGCTCGAACATTTTCCAGTTTATGTTGCGAAAATGCGTGATTCGGACGACGACTTTCTTGCTTTGGCTTTTTAACTTATCCGTAAAAAAGAAACGCGAAAAAAGAAACGTGATGTGTGTGGTGTCAAGAGTGGTTACTGAAGAGAAGAAGCTACTCCCATATCAATTTACTGTGGGAAATGAAGATACATCCGCGTGATTGGCATAATTATCTCAGAATTAGTGAAGAAACACTTGTCACTCGTAACACCTTTAAATAAAAAGCAAGTTATGATTATGAGACAAGCTATTACTCCCCACGAGAGATTAACAGCAACATTAAGATTTCTCGCAACCGGAAGGAGCTATGAAGATCTTAAATATTCAACCATAATTTCACCACAGGCGCTGAGTTACATAATTCCTGAAACGTGGTAGTACCACATACATATAAGTCCTCTGTGCCTCTACCGGAGCAATAAGATGCGTCAACTTTTTTTTACTTTTCGATAATTTGTCCTGAAGCCATTTTTCTTTTTAATTACGGCATCTTTATCGGCTTGGCTGCCAATTAATCTATACTTTTCAAGTAAAATTTGGTACGCTGCATCCCTCTTCATTCTATCATGATATTCGGCAGATTTTATTCGCCAAAGACACGGCTGATTTTCGTAGGCACGAAAAAAAACTTCTAGTAAATCACGATTGCTCTTCTTTAAATCACTCGACATTATGATATAGTGATGTAAGGCTTATTCACGGTCGCGAACTACTAATTTTTTGTACAAGCCAAAAATGCAGATACACACGTTTCGTTTTGCAGGATTCGAAATCAATCAATCATCAAGCGGCTTGAACAAGTAAGATGCTTGCGCAAAATATCCCTACAGACGTTACATTTTGCTTGTACAAAAAGATTGTACAAGTAATCTTGTCAAGCATGCTGTTGTGTGTGTACCGACCTTAAACGTGACTTGTTTGCTTCTACATCAACGTGAGCATTTATGAAAGATTGACTGAAATTATTGGCAAATGCATCGTAGATCCTAGAAGTAGAAGTCAAAATTAAGTGAGGAGGGATGATGTTGATGGAGCGAGAAATGTCATTCAAAGCAAACTCGAAGCGGCTGCATCGTAACGCAGTTGAAGATTAAGCAAAACTGTATTTGTGTTTCAGCCATTAAACAAAAATATGAGAAATATAATGTCTGTTCTTTTACGCCCTAAAACTGCCGAAAACTCACTAAAACTCCCAAATTCTCACACTTTTCTGTTTTTTTACTCAAGTTTCTTGTAAGTTCTGTCACTTTTGAAGGAGAAAAATATTTCCCCTATCTCCCGATTTTACACGGAAAAATTTCTTGCGGAAAACTTTGTTCGTTCCATAAGAAGTACATAAAATTTTTTGACGTTTTGTATAGCTTTGTGCATTTGTGAGGTTTTTGCTCTCGAGTGTTCTTTTACTTTTTAGGAGAATCACAAAATTTCATTTCCACTTCTCGAAATTTGACAGTTTCTTACAAAACGGATCTATAACGTCAATCACATGACTGAAAAAAAAGTTGTTTTGACAAACTGTTGCACTTCGTGTTAGAAGAAAAGAATGGGTCTCGGTTGAAAAGGCATGAGGTAAACGGCATTGAAATCACGAAATCGTTAGAAACTGCCTTAATCGAGGTATAGGTATGACGACTTTCAAACGTCGTCAATCAAAAATTTTAAGTAAAAGAGGGATTGTAAACATTGTCAATAGTTAGGACTAAAAACCAGTAAATACTAATTTTAAAAAAATCGATTGGATAAAATAAAAACACAACTATGGTCACCCTAAAAAAATATACATTTGAAGAGCAAACAAACAAAATTCGGGCACTTTTGTTTAACCGAATAATTGAGAAATTTGTTAATTTAAGTTTGATTAAAGTTTATCTTTAAACAATAACAAAAAACACGATTACAAAAACTAGGTATATGTACTCGGAGATAATAACGAAATAGATAGGGAAGAACACTAACAAACACACTCAAGTCGCGATAGGTTAAGGCTATGTTTTATCTTATTGTCTTAAAAAAACGCTGATTCATGATTTCCCATTAATAATTATTCAACATTATGCATTTTGCCAAAAAGAAAGGAGAAAAAACCCCAAACCATTGAGCAAATTTCATAGCAAAAATGCCAAACTAACGTTTTCTACTCGGTCATTGTTGGCAGTTGGCACAGAATTAAAATTCGATTATGTCGTCGTCACTGTCGTCATCGCGTCGCACCGTGCAAAAAGCATTCACAAACCAAAAGAAAAGACAATTTCAAATACCTATGCCCTTTAGCTGTCATTAACATTCAAATCCGCTTTGCGAAACTTGTTCCACCGATTCGCACAACATTTTCGTTTGTAATCGATTTTTCACTACCGAAAACTGTCAATGTTATCGATTTTTTACACAATTTTTTAAACATTTTCACATTCATTCACGATTGCCGAGGAAATTTTCCACCACCAATTCCCATTGTATCCTAATCCTAGGTACTAACCTTATTGTAACGCTTCTTATTCATTCGGTCCAGGCCGCTTAGACTTCCGGTAACTTCATTGTCGCCGCTGGTTCCCCAAAATCCCAATCGATCGCGTTGATTTCCTCCGACTGACATTGCTAGTTGTAGTTGTAGCTCTTCAGATTTTAGATTTTTTAGTTCTTCAGATTTTTCAACTTTTTTGGGCTGTGTCGAATGTCCTCTCAGTTGGTCAATGTAAGTGCTGTAAGCCCGATGGCTATTCTCAAAAAAAATATTCGAATTATTATTTGAAACTCTAGTAACGTCAACTAGAGCTGCAGGGTGATATGAATACGAATACGAGAAAAGTGACGGAGAGGTCGATGTCGGCAAGTGAGCACTTCGAATCGAACTGAGTTTGCAATCTTTTGCCACACCGTCTGTAAGTTCGCCGCCGCAGCCGCAGCCATTACCAACCATGGTCGTATGATGTTTATCAGAGTGTAGTTGTTGTGTCATGGTATTGGTAGGGTTGCCATCGGCTTGTAGATGATGATGGCGAGGGTCGACGGCAGAATTGCGAATAAAATGAACATTGTTATTGTAGTGACAACAACAATGCAATGGCTGAGAGGGGATTCCACAGCTAGTGACGTCACGGCTTTGGTCAACACCGGCGGCTGTCATGCCGCAAACAGCTGATTGGTTCATTTGAATATTGGAATTGGAACATTTTTGATTTTGACATTGGTGGCTGTTCACCGGAATTGTTGTTTTGTAGATTTGCTGTTCATGGTCTTGTTTTTGTTGTTGCTGTTGGAGCAGCTGATTGGGATTGGGAATTGAATTCACTTTGCCATTTCCATTGGCGGACACCAGGTGTTGAGGTGGATAGATAATGTGTTGACTGTTGCGATGGCGCTGATGGCGGTCGATATTCGAAGTGGCATTGCGATTGGGGGAATGGAATGAATGGTCACTGTAAATGAAATTGTCAGTAAAAAAGAGATGATAAATTATTAATTAAATTTTTTTTTTTGCTATCTTCAAATTGAATGAAGTGTGGTAGAAGGTTTTTTGAAAGTTGAATAATAGTGTTCATTTATTACTGTTGGCAATTTTTTTATTGACTGTTTTCTGATTTATTCGAGGGCGTGCGTGACTTAATGATAGATTCCAGAAAAACGATTTATTGATAGATGAAGGTTTTAGATTATCATTTTTTGTTTCTATACAAAGCAAACCTTTAATGAGTCAGTGATTTTATCAATGACGTTGAAAAAATGACTTTTTGCAAGATAGTGTTGGCAAAATTGGCTTATTATAAGAGCTATTGTTTGATTGAAACAAATTTCGACAAAATTCAAATTGTTTCTTGTGAATATAAATATGTAAGTCAAGCCTCTGTTAATGAGGCATCAATTTCTTTATATTTCGCTGGAAGGAAACCAACAATAAAACAATCAAAATGCATGTAGTTCTGGATAAGGTTTCCTTTTCTTGGATGTAAAGCAGCAAAAAAGTATAAAGTAGTTAGAGGCATTTAACATGAGTAGGGGAGAGTGGGTATATTTGGGACACTTTTCGAATACATTAAATTTGCCGAGATCTTATAGATCGTATCTGAGCAAAATTGATTTCTAAAGATAAAATAACATTTTGGCAACCTATTTTCAGTTAAAAAGAAGGCGAAACTCCGACAGAAGAAAAGCAAAAAATTAATTTCATGAACCAACTCACTTTGTCCCATTCCTCCTACGAGTAGGAGGATTGGGACAACTATGGGGTGGAATGGGACACTTTTCGTATACATTACATTTGCCGAGATCTTACAGATCGTATCTGAGCAAAATTAATTTCTAAAGATAAAATAACATTTTGGCAACCTATTTTCAGCCATAAAGAAGGCGAAAGTCCGACAGAAGAAAAGCAAAAAATCATTTCATGAACCCATCACTTTGTCCCATTCCTCCTGCGAGGAGGAGGATTGGGTTTGTCCCATTCCTCCTGCGATCAATAGGATTTGGACAACTATAGGGTGGAATAGTGATGTCCCAATCATCCTGCGTGGCACTTTGAATAAATAATTTATAATATCACTTTTCGTGTGGCAATAATTAAACAAAACAACAATGAATTCACTTCAAAAATGGTGTTGCTACCTAATTATTACACTCTTTTGCGCAGTAAGTTCACACATTAAAAAAAAATTCATTCAAAGTTTACACAGATGTTTTACTTTTTATGCACAAATTACCTTTTTTTAATCTCCACTCCGTAATTTTTTTCCTAGATACAACTTGTTTTGTTGAGGGATGGGGACAGACTGAAGACAGAATCTGTCATACAAGGAAAGAGAAAAAAAACTGTAGGAATTGAGAAAATGCCTAACTCCCATTCCTCCTGTGTCCCAAAAATACCCACTCTCCCCTACACTGTGGCGTATGATTGATTTTTTTTTTTACAAATTCGAGGGTCATTCATTTTTCTGTTTCAAAAGTAAAGCTAAATAAAACACAACGATACATTTTCACTAAAAGTTTTATTTCATTATAAAATTTGTACCTTTCCATTAAGTATGAAAAACAATATCATTCAAATGACCGCCTCGGGAATTTTGGTAGCTTGCGATTCTTTTGAGGTAGTTTTTGACCACTTTTTCCCAAAAATCGGGCAGTTTCTCGGCCAAAATTTGAGCAATGTTGGTGTTTAATGCACCGAAGATTGGAACTATTCGCGTTTACATGGTCTTTTGCGGTGCTCGACATAATCTTGGTAGCCAATAAATTGACGTCGCTAAAATGTGAAACCACATATCGTCCAAATGACGATCTTCAATCGAAGGCCAACAAAAAAATCGGTTAGCATTCACCGAGTGAGAAACGTGCCGCATCGCTATAGAAAATGTTGTCCGAAAAATCGGTGTTTATTGTCTGTTGTTGTTTTAATACATTTAACGCGTTGTTCGATTGTTACGGGATCCATTGTCGTAAATGGCAAATATTCAACAAATATTATGACGTTTCAGATGACAATTATGGCTGAAACACAAACACGCTTAAGCTTCGTCTTCGAATTTGTGTTTTTGTGGCAGCAACATTAATGGTGCTGGATATTACATACATTTTTGAAGAATTTTTTTTTTCTATGAACATTGAAAAAAGTAATTTTGAGTGAGTTGAAGCTTTTCAAATGTTCAAATCCAAAGCCAAACACTTAATTAATTTGTTGTATTTACAGATGAAATTTAGGAGGAAAGCTACAACCTGCAGGCAGTAATCGAACAACATAATTCGCTTTGTTTTTTCAATTTTCAAACGTGATCTCAACTTTGGATCATCTGTCCGGCTTACTTGTCTAACCAGAGGCAAAAGAAGCACCCGCAACAAACTTGCAACTGCAACTCCCAATCCACTCCACAATTAAAGTGTATAATATACAAAGTATATAATACTAGCTGACCCTGCAGACTTCGTACTGCCTCAATCAATAATCGATAACCCTCTTCCTCTATCGTTTGCATTGTTTTTTTTGTTAATTCGTATGTATGGATCCGTCTTTAAACAAATAAGCGATATCAAAAAAACAAAACAAAATGGTAAGTATACGCCCCGTTGCCTGCGGTGCACGGATTTGTAAAACGCGAATGATTTCGGTTTCACTTCGCTCCTCATGTTGCTGTTGTGTAAACATTTCGAGTTCTTCAACCCTAATTGTTGCGTATAAAACACATTGACCATGATATTGAATGAAAAAAGGATTTTTTATGATTGCTCTGAGAGTTACCGTTATGGAGCAATACAGCAAAATAATTTTTTTACATTAAAAATATCAGTGTTTCAAAAAAAAAAAAATTACCAAAATCACGAATTCTCCATTCAAAATTTGACTTGGGATTTTCTTGCTCTTCTGCAGTTTTCCATTTTACCACTCATTTTACCACAACTAATGCATTTCATATGAAAGAGTGTTTTTGAGATTTTTGTTTAGCCAATTTTTTTTTGTTGCATTTCAAATTTTCCATTTTTCCAATTTTTTGTTTACTTTTTCTTGCTTTCCAGTTCCCCATCACAAATTTTCCAGTTTCCCTTTGTAAAACAATGAGTTTTCCGAGTTCCTTTCGAAAACCCATTTTGAAATTTTCCAGTTTTCCATTTGAAATTTTCCAGTTTTCCATTTGAAAACCAATGCATCTTCAATTACATGCAATTTTCCCTTTGAAAACCAATGAGTTTTCCGAGTTTCATTCGAAAACCCATTTTGAAATTTTCCAGTGTTCCATTTGAAATTTTCCAGTTTTCCATTTGAAAATCAATGCATCCACAATTTCATGCAATTTTCCATTTGAAAACCAATGAGTTTCCAAGCAAAAAATATCTAATTTCCGACCTTTGTTTGGTTTTTCCAGTTTTCCCACTCTTCCATGAGGTTTTTCCAATTTTTTTTTTACAGAAATCATCATTGAATGTAACAGTATGAACCTTGAAAATTTCACAAATATCTGTTGGGCCATTTCGGAGTCTATAAGAGACATACAAACAAACAAACAAACACACTTCCATTTTTATATATATAGAGATATGTATATATACAATCGGTTCTTTTTAAAGCTAATATTCCTTAGATTCTGGTGTGAAATCGAGATTTTCATAAAAATTTCTTTGAAAATATAGATAACCCGAAAAGAAAACCATCAACGACGTGAAAATTGTGTCATCCGCTGAGAACGCCAACCAACTGATTCGAGAAGAGAAGAAAACTTCATGGATAATTTCAATCCAAGGACGAGCAGAGCTTAGGAGACTCCAGACCTGAGCATGAATGTGATATGTGAGTCCAACGTCTAAGAAACTGCTGTTCGACATAGATTGAGATTACATTCAACTTCACATCCAGATCCAATAGGTCCAGCCCAAATGTTTCTGTGATTGTAATTCCGGTATCTAATCAAAGTAAAATGACTCGATGGCCGGAACAAAGACTTTTTGACCAACAAACTTGGTTATGATCCGGATTCAATACAACAATCAATCGTTATATGGAACATTGCTTCTGTAGGCTTATTAGTACATGAGTAGTTTAGTTTTGAATTGAAATTATTGCTTTTATGTATTCTGTCGGCAATAAAAAAAAATTATTGAATTAGTTTCAAAAAATACAGACTTTCTCCGTTTATTTATATAAAACCACGAACTAGCTCAACACTTAATTCATTTAAACGCTGGCAACCCGAATAGTTCAGGTTAAAATTGATTGTTTTTCAGCGAATCTGGTTGCTTATTATTTTTTTATAATCCTTCTTCGGTCGGGTTTGTGTTTTTTCAAAGCCGCTATAACTAAAGCTTCGCCAGAATCGGATGATGAATTTTCACCTAACAACATAGAACTATTTGTTAAATATTCCATTTGCCTTTCTTGTTGTGGTTGTTAAAAAATAAATAAATATGTTTTTATTGCAATGGTTTTTTTTTTAAGAACTTACCATATCAAGATCATTCCCTAATTTTTGCAACAAAGGAGAACCGGCATTTTGGCCTAGGAACCAATAACGACATGATATATATCAATGGAAAGGTCTTTTTGTCTACTTTAACTTTTCCTATGGCAGTAAGTTCCAAATCGCTGTGTGGAAAAAGCTATTGCACAATTAAGTCATTCACAAGTAATGAGTGTTTTCTTGTTTTCATCTTGACCTTGGAACCAATAACGACATGATGTTTGATGTATATCAATTGAAATGTTTTTTTGCGTACTTTAACTTTTGTTTTGGCAAGAGGTCCCAAATCACTGTGGGGAAAAAGTTATTGCACAATTAAATCATTCACAAAAAATAAGTGTTTTCTTGCTTTCATCATAATAGAAAATCACTACAAAGGAATTCAAAACAAAAGTTTTTTTTTGTGAATGAATTAATTGTGCAATAACTTTTTCCCCACATTGATTTGGGACTTCTTGCCAAAACAAAAGTTAAAGTACACAAAAAACCTTTCAATTGATATATATCATGTCGTTATTGGTTCCTAGGTCAGCTTCCATACATTTTTGCCGGTTCTCCTTTAGAGCAACAAAAATTGTTGTCTCTTTATCCATTTCAATTATTATGTTCAAAATAAAATAAAAATGTAACCTCAAAAGATTTGTTTTTTTTTTTCTTGTTTGACAGATCAACCAAACCTAACTAAAAAGCGTTTTTGTATGATTTCAACTATTTCTAACAATTTACAACTATGACACATCCATTTTTTTTTTTTGACATACCAACTAAAGTCAACTGTCGTAAACGCAAAAACGCACTTCAGACCCTGTACACCAATTACAATAATATTTTTGTTTAACAATAGGCATTTTAAAAGATCGTGTATGAAATTTTGGTCCCGACAACGGTGCCAATGCGATTGATGCCGCAATTGCTTACTCCGATTGCTTACTCCGGGCAACAGACAAAACCAGGAGACCACTTCAAGGCAGTGTTTGACGCTGTTTAAGCACAATTTGATGGAGAATCTGGGTCGTTCCAAGACAGTTGAAACACCAAGGGACAGTCGAAACAGTGGACTTCCACCAGAAAAAAATAATAAGCCATATGCTCGTACCTTCGCCATCACCACATCCACATTGAGCAACGAACTTCTGCCCCTGTTGTGAGACCATCTCTCAATCGCTGGGTCAAGAGTACAGAGTTAAAGCTTAAAACTTAAGCTTCATTCTTATCGTGCCAACAGCCAATCTCGTAGGCACGGGCACAATAAGCAGTACTAGTACTATCATAAGCAGATATTGGTGACGTGAAATAACGCCCGACGAAATAAGGCCCCATAGGGCTTTATTTCCATTTCTTATGGAAATAAGACCCCTACAAGGATTGCGGTCTTATTTCCATTGCAACTTAGAAATAATGCCCGTGGGGCCTTATTTCGGTTTTTCTGTTTTGATTAGAAAGTTGGCGCACTCGTCCCGAGATCAGAATTCCCGAAAATTGTTTTCGGAACTTCTGATCTACTATGGAGGGTCATAAGTGCCGACTTCGATTAAGGGATTATTAATCCACTATGGTGGGTCAATAGTCCCAATTAGGTTTTACTTTTAATGTGACAAAAGTCCAAATAAAAAAAAGTGAAACAACGAATGTTCATGCTAAAAAAATAAATAAAAACCGTAAATTCCTGTATGCATTCTATAATACAAAAAAATCTTACAAAAAATTAGTGCCACGTTTCTTTATTAGCCGTCGACAAAATGGTCAGAGCAATTCATTTTTCAAAGCTGTTGAGGTTTCCTTTTATTTGGAAAAGCAACCACTACACATCCTGTAATGCATGAAAGATTTTTGCAAGAATTTCAATTTTTCATTTTCAGGATCTTTTTGAATTTCGAATGATAGACCAGGGTAGATAATTTTTGAAAACGAAAAAAATCGCAGTAGAATAAAACAAATTAGAAATGGTGGGGGATGCGATAAAAATGAAAGGAAAAATAAATTACGGGCGATCCGAGTTCGGGAAGTGGGTGGGGGGCGGGTATTAAGGGGAAAAAACGGTTTATCTTGATTTCCGGAAAAACTAGAGGTCCTATGGAAAAATGTTATATGGCAAAGTTGTAGGTAACAAAAAGATCTATAACTTTTGTTCAGACAACTTTTTCACATAACCTCAAAATGTATATGAAAAATTCAAAAAACCAAGTTTTTGGTTTTTTATTTTTATCTTTTTCAAAAACAAAGATTTTTCTACGAAATTTGGTGAAAACTTTTCTTATTATATCCCAGATATACTGTAATTTATTTGGTTAAAAATACTTATTTTTTCCTCTTATTTTGACATAATATCAAAAAAAACCCTAATTTTGAATCGAAAATTCACGTGTCAAAATTTCGCCTTTTCTTAAAAAGTCGGCATGTTATTTGTTTGTTCAAACCTCTACTTTCTGATGGTGTAAAAAAAATATACATTACCATAGTAAATATTCTCAGAAAATGCAAAAAATTGAAAAAACTCGAATTCGATTTTTTTTAAATCATGATTTTTTTTCTATACATAATTATATAAGTAGGATGACTACATTTAACAAACACAAAAACAACCTTAGTTAAAGCCAAACATATGGGCACTTACACTATTTGAATTCAATTCCAAATCATTGCATTTTTATGAAAATACTTACGATTCAAAATTAGGGTATTTTTTTGATATTATGTCAAAATAAGAGGAAAAAATAAGTATTTTTAACCAAATAAATTACAGTATATCTGGGATATAATAAGAAAAGTTTTCACCAAATTTCGTAGAAAAATCTTTGGCCCTTAGTAATAGAACCCAATTTAGCCAAAATTCGATTTTAACAAAAAATCTGTAGTAATAAAACACACATCTCAATTCTAAACTAAAAATATGCTTAGAAGCAGCTCACCTGTATCTAAGTTAAATTTAAAATGATGGAATCACAATAGAGTTTTGAGAGAACTGACGTAGGCGCGAAGTTCACCATAATACGTTTTGCGAATTTGTCAACTTCAAAAGTGATAGCAGTTCTTTTTTTCAGTTCACAATAACGAAAGAGTCACAATGATTGCGAATAATTAGACTTTTGTTAAATTTGAACTGTTACTACGAAATGTTAAAAGCAGCTTTTCTAAATCTAATAAAAAGTGACTTTCAAACCGACTTTACTTATGTTTATTACTAAGGGCCTTTGTTTTTGAAAAAGATAAAAATAAAAAATCAAAAACTTGTTTAATTACAATTAAAAAATCAAAAACTTGGTTTTTTGAATTTTTCATATACATTTTGAGGTTATGTGAAAAAGTTGTCTGAACAAAAGTTATAGATCTTTTTGTTACCTACAACTTTGCCATATAACATTTTTCCATAGGACCTCTAGTTTTTCCGGAAATCAAGATAAACCGTTTTTTTCCCTTAATACCCGCCCCCACCCACTTCCCGAACTCGGATCACCCGTAATTTTTTTTTCATTTTTATCGCATCCCCCACCATTTCTAATTTGTTTTATTCTACTGCGATTTTTTTCGTTTTTTTTTCCATTTTTGAAGCTATCGGCACTAGTCTATGAGTATGAGGCCGATACGAAAAATTCAAGATCGATTTGATTTAATTCCGAGCGAAGCGAGCGGAAAAAATTTTGCCCAAAAGAGAATCAATCAAAATTCGCGCGAATTTCTTTATTTTCACACCCCAAATTGATTCTCTTTTGGGCAAAATTTTTTCCGCTTGTGTCCATCCATATCGTTCTGATGCAGCTCTTAATGTAATTGAAACAGCTTGGTTATTTTAGGTGATAGATAGTTGCAATAAGATGAAATTGGCTTCAAGTATAGTGTACTTGTAGAATGCCGTTCCCTCACAGAACTTTGACATCCCAGAGTGCAGAAGAACGTTTGCATTGGATAATGTTTTCTTAACGTCACATAGACTTAAAGCATGCGGTATGTTGCAGCTTCATGCACAGAAAAAACCTTGAAAATGTAATAAACTTATTTTATTGTTTGAAAAATGTTAAAATTAATCGTGAATGTCGGAAACCCTGAATTAGATTTCTGGACAAATGAACCAGCAAAGTGGGTCAGTAGGTAGTTGCAAAATGAAATTCGGCATTTATCACCCACAATAGTGGGCCATTATTTTTATCTTCTGGAAATGCGGCCTTATTTCCATGTAAAGTGTGGCCTTATTTCCACAATTCAATTGAAATAAGGCCTGTCGGGTGTTATTTCCATTTCTTCATGGAAATAAAGCCGCATTTAAGGTGGGGCCTTATTTCGTAGGGCGATATTCACGTCGACGCAGATATTTCGTGTTTTTTTCACTAAATGCGCAAATACTATATGGGGAGAAACTCTGTGACTTTGACGTCACCATTCTGTGAATAACTTGTTTAAATATAAATCTTAATTATAATCTAATTTTGTTGGTACTTACTTGATTATTTTTGATTGAGAAAACCTCGATGAAAGTCTAGAAGCACTATGGCTTAGAAAGCACCTCGTTTGATTGTGTAGGAACATTGAGTTAGTCTTTATTTTCTGACCGTTACTATTTGTATTTTGGATTCACTAAAATTTTTCTCAAGCAACAAAGAAGAAGTTAATAATCATGACTTCATGACATTTCAAATTTCAAATTATATTTTACAAAAAGAATTTTTTTCGTTTGTCTATTCTTAAGTAAAAAAATGAGTTGGCCCCCTAAATCAAAATAATTGCTTGTGATTATGACGGTGCCCTCACCAGCTGCTTGTGGTCACGTCTACATTCACAAAATCCCAACTTTTGCAAACATTTCTTCCACGAAGTACCTAGTCATTTGGGATTTTGTTGTTGTTCATCCAAACAGATGAACATTAAATGACTTCGTGGATAACGAAACGTACACAAGCCACACAAGCCAAATGCATAACGATGAGAATAAAGAGAAAAAAAAATTTGAACTGACGTAATACTTTCGTATTAAATCGTAATTCGTAATTCGTAATGCAATAAAAACTTTGGTGTTCAGTGAAATTAGAAAACGAATTCATTTAAATCATATGAACAAACAGAAGAACTTTTTTCTATCGATTCTGGTTGGTGCCATGCGCTCGAAAACTCTGAGCAGAATTATATTGAATCTTGAACACTTTTCAACAAAAAAAAAAAATTTTGTTAGAAACCTGTAGAAATTGAAACAATTCCATTGACAAACTACCTAATTTAAGGTGAATTTGATCTTAATTACCCGAACAGAAATTATGCAGCTTTTATTTTTCGAATTCACAAAAGAGACTAAAAAGAATTTCGAGGGTGGGAACATGTTCCGATTGCCATTTCATAATCGCATTAGTGAATTGTGTAAGGAAAAAAAGAAACAAGTTCCTAAAGCAAGTCGATAGTAATTTTCCACTTTTAACTTTCCTTTTTCTTCAAATTTGCGAGGTGATTCTTGATTGATTGCGACCAGACAGTTTTGAAAATTGTTATTGCTGTTTTGTTTTCTTATTTAAATAACGGCGCGCCAATTATCACGCTTTAAATTTTGTTTGTTTCGACGACTGATTCGAATGCATGACCGGCAAAACAGACCGATGACAGCTGATTTGGACTTTAAGCGGGTGGTACGATTGATAAGGTGTAACTTTCGAGGAATGATTAACTATTGGCCTGGTGCGCCTGTGTTGTTTTTTTGTTGTACTTTGGAGTCGGCTGATCGACTGGGTGTTTCAACTTTTGGGTCACAAATTATGATACCTAATTGTTGATAAGTTTATTTTAAGTGTTTTAAATGTATGCAACTGTGATTTGCAGTCTGCCTCTGCACATAACGAGGCCAGTAAAAGTTGTTACAGTAATTTTGTAGATATTGAGTAGATGTTCAAGTAGGATGTCCAAAACCTGCGATAGCCTATCTTATTTTTGAACGATAAGGACATTGTTGTGGAGGTTTATAAACAAATCTAGTCAACTCAAAAACACTGCGAATCATTTGATTTGGTAAATAAATAATATAATCTCTTGTTGGTACCACAGTAAAAAAAATAAAACATACAAAGGATGTTCCAAAAGGGCCTTCCAACACTTGAAAGTTGATCACGGGCATATTGTTGAAGCTTCGTCTGACGTTAAAGAGTTCAGCTATAGGAATTCAAAACATGCTATCAGCACAGATAATAAATTTATACAGATGTCTCACCCTTATGGCGAGAAATGATATATGAAACTGAAAGCTACCGAAAAAACTGCTTTTTCCAAAAGCTTTAACACATTCACTAAATGCATTCAAAATCTATTTTCGCTCGCCTCATTGCCTATAAATGAATACTTATGCAAGGAAAAAAGCTGCCAAAAGCTCCTTGTCCGTTTAGGCGTTGTCTGTTAAGAGCAAAAAATGTTTCATTTTTTTCTGCAGGGATGAGACAGCTGTATAAGTTTATTATCTGTGCTATCAGCTTCGACCTCACGTTTGTAAGTAATATTACGTTACGTGACTCCAAACGGAAGCTCTTGTTCAAATATACTGAACAGTTTCTTTGTCTGACAGCTCTCAACAGCTGTAAAAAAAAGAACAAAAACAAAATTCATTTGCTTTTTGGATAGATGAAGATGATGAGGGAGAACTATCATTTAAAGAAAACTCGAAGCGTTTGCATCATAACGCAGACGAAGTCGAAGGTGAAACGTGTTTGTGATTCAGCCTTAACTGTATTGAAGTGCCGTAGACACCAAATTGCATATTTTGAACTGGGTATGCCATGAAGTCTTTTAAACGTTTAAATCGCAAGTGACAACTGGTAGAAAGCTTTCGATATTTTTGTTTACCTTTCATATGGCGTTTGCAAATTATTCAGCCATTCAGGCTGTTCTGTTTCAATATCTATACCACTCTACGCAATTGGAATATGATTATGATCCGTTTCTAGAGTGTTTAGAACGTTATAAACACTTTTGCACAATGCACACTCAACCTTAATTTATTCTAATATTTTTAGTCCTATATTGAAAGGAAATCACAGGCTCACTCAAATTCTCTGCTCAGAAATCTGTCTAACTCCTGTTCGCTCCTTTGAATAATTTGAGACTCTTTCCTCGATATTTTAGTGGCTCTTACTGAAATTTCCAGATTGAGCTGTACCCACAATATAAATACTGGTGTGCCCCCGGGCTCCGTTTTGTCTCCTACCCTCTTTCTCATTTTTACAAATGAAAATACCGCGTAGAGTTTAACGTTTCGAAACCTCAATGCTGTGAGATTTGTATCGTTGAAGCGAGATATATGCGTTACTACTGTTCATGAGTAGCACTTGCATTAATGAGTTGTTCTGCTGCTTAAAACTTGAAAACTACTGGACCAAAATCTTATTATTATTTCTGTTATTTTGTTTTGAGTTAATAGGCAATATTTGGAAACAAAAGTCAGACATTTGTTCACAGTCTGCGGCGCCGCCGCAGCCCGCAGCCGCCAATTTCTTTTTCAACATAATGCTTTTAAAAAAGGCCAAAAACTAAAAAAAAAAATAATTTCTACTATCAAACAGTCGAAGAAAAAAAAAAACAAATAAATAATAACTAGCTGACCAAACTCCCTCCATGGGGTAAGCCTTGTGCCTTGACGTGGCGGAGCGGCTTACGGTAACTACTACTAAGAAGCTTAGAGCTATGCGACCGCGAAACTTGTTTTCACAGACGGGCCTCCCATGGTCGACAGGTCGAAGCGGAATAGGCTGTTACTACTAATTACCCCACAACGAAGGAGTGTTCCGACCAAGGCACTCCCAACGAGGGACGGCAGTGGAATCAACGGTGACGTTTTCAGTTCCAGTTAGGTGAAACTACTTGGTGAACACGTTTGCGGTCTACTTCGATTTATTTGAAGCCCAGGCCGTAAAAGGAGTGGTTTTTCCGGCTCTTGTACTTGGAGCCACATCAAGTGCCTGGTACTCCAGGTTGGGGGTTCTACGTCGGGGTGACTTCCCGACTACGTAGAAAAAGATTTAGTTGCGAAACGGAAGGATACACTGATGGCCACCTAAGCAAATGTATTAAGGACAACGAATTTCGGATATGCACGTGGAATTTAAGGTCCCTTAATAGACCGCGTGCTGCCGAACAATTAGCGGAGACCCTCAACTGCTAAAAAGCAGATATTACCGCTATCCAGGAAATGCGATTGTACGGACCGGGCAAAAGGAGGATTAAAAACTGCGACATCTACTATGGTGATTGTTACCGGGAGCAACAACAGCGACTCTTTGGATGCGGATTCGTCGTGGGAAGCACACTCAGGCAAAAAGTCTTGAGCTTCAAATGTGTAAGCGAACGCATCACGACGATCCGAATCAAGGCCAAATTCGGCAACATTAGCCTAATATGCGCGCATGCCCCCACAGAAGAGAAAAAGGACGACACCAAAGAAGAATTCTACGAGTTCCTTGACAAAACATATGAGCAATTTCCTAGTTATAACATGAAAATTGTCCTCGGCACCTCGGCTTATAACTCAAAGCTGGGAAAATAGGATATCTTTGGCCACGAAACCACTTCCGATAACGGATTCAGGCTGATCGATTTTGCTGCGGAGTGAAATGTTGTGGTAGCAAGCGCCTGGTTCCCACATCTCAACATCTATAAAGGTACATGGAGATCTCCTGATCAATCGACCGTCAACCAGATTGATCACATTGCGATCGACGGAAGGCACTTGTCCAGCATTCTGGATGTTCGAACTAGTATAAGAATAAACAACACACCAACAAATTAGATATTATGTTTTCAAAAGCAAGTGCGTGTTATGTGCGTTGGCTGCTAAGAACAACGTTGTGGGATCGAATCCTACTCGTGCCCATAAGGTTTTTATTGCATCTTGCACGGGTACTACATACTACCTCTTGCAAAGAACTGACAAAACTTCAAAGAGTACCAATCTGTCATGAAAAAGTGCTTTTCAACTTTGCCGTTCGGAATCGGCGCGCCGCGGCGTGAAATTGTAGGTCCTCTCAGTTCTTCACACGCACTCAGAGAATTGTTGATGAGAGTACGCCAATTAAGCCTTGGCTCTTGGCTGCCGTGCCACTCGATTTTTTTTATGTTTTAAAAAGTCAGTTCGAATTATACATGTTAAGTGCATCCATAACCTTAAAACTGAAAAAAAAAATCAAATGCTACATTAACTAATGAAAGAGAATTCCAGGTCCCTTGTCCTTTATGAATCGATAGTTCAAAAATTTATTGATTGCAGTGTGGGGCCTTGCACTATTTTATTTGGTATTGGCTACATTTACTTGAACCGTAGTGTAATTTGGAAGCAGGCGAGTGTGTTTGTTTGTTTCTTGGTCGTTTATAGTAGAGGTGGGCGATATATCAATAACGGTTACAAATAACCTGTTATTCGTGAATAACTGCTATAACTAGTTATTCAATATCGATCTTAACAGTTATTCGATAACAGTTACTCAGTATAACCGTTACTCAGAATAACCGTTATTCAGAATAACCGTTACTGAGAATAACCGTTATCAGAATAACCGTTACTGAAAATAACCGTTATCAGAATAACTAAACGTTATCAGAATAACCGTTACTGAGAATAACCGTTATCAGAGTAACAGTTACTTAGAATAACCGTTACTCAAAATAACTAGTTATTGAAGGAACAGTTACTCAAAGTTATAGTTATATAAGGAACAAGTTATTATTTTTATTTTATTTTAAGTTCAAATGTTTTGTTTTTCCTTTTTATGAATTTTTTTTTTTTGTTTTTATGGTTTTGTTTTTCTTGAAATTTTTTTTTATGTTCTTAAATTTCCCAAAAGTTTAATAAATTTATTTTTTGCTATTCTTAATTGTGATAAATAAAATGTTTTTCATTTTTAAATATTTTTTTTTGTTTCGTATAAGTATATGGATAACCGTTACTGAGTAACGGCTAAGAATAACAGTTATTCAGAAATAACTGTAACTGTTATAACGGTTACTCGAAAATAACTGCTAAGGCCATCACTAGTTTATAGCCTGTTCCCACCAACGTGATTTAGCTAAATCACATAATTAATTTCATGATTTGCCATACATTTTCAATGATTTGAAATTACTTGATTTAACTTGTTTTTTTTTTTTAATTAGGTATAAATCACCTCGATGATTCCAGGCTGAATGATTTCATGCTCAAGTAATGAATAAAATTCATTTTGAATTCATTTTTTTTCTTTTTGACAGTCAGAATTCAAATTTTGTGTCATAATCACCCTTATTGTAGTAGTCGTTTCACTTGAACGACAAATTTCATTTTCAAAAATTTGTATTATGAGTGGCGTTTAAGAGTCGTTTATTGAGTCGTAACGCCTTTTCTGAGTGGAACGTAAGTTTTTGTATGAGAAATTGAGTAATGGCGCTCATTTGTATTATAACTGTCGTTTTACTCGCCTACAACGACTCTCAAAACGCTATTTTTTGTCGAACACAAATTTTCAAACGACTCGTTGGTGAAATTGGAATTTAACATG
This sequence comes from Sphaerophoria taeniata, assembly GCA_943590905.1. Lineage (NCBI taxonomy): Eukaryota > Metazoa > Arthropoda > Insecta > Diptera > Syrphidae > Sphaerophoria > Sphaerophoria taeniata. Next base: position 241,262,231 of record OX016540.1, read on the forward strand.
AAAATAACTAACCCAGAGCAGATGAAGCGTCTCGTCGAGCTGATGGAGCGGAGTCCATCAAAGAGGAGTCTTGCAAACGTCCCCCCCCCCCCCTCGTAAACCACACTCACAATTCATTCCTACAGCCGTATGAGCCTGGTCCGGGCAGCAGGAGATAAAGGGATGTCCAGACTAAAGCCCCTTTTTAGCTCGTGAGTAGGGAGCCTAAGACTGGATTGCCGCTACGTGTTCAATGCCAATTCAATAACAAAAACAAAAAATGTCGCGAAACCGCTTATCAGAAAACAAGGTTAGGACACGCAACAGTTCCACCAGCCCGTGCGTCGTAGTGCCATCCCCATCTCTTAACTGACATCGAGGCCTTTCACGCGGAAGAGAAAAGGACACTCGCAATTACACTTGATGGACTTCCAAAGGAAGGGGACATCGGCAGAGATTCCTCTTTCGTGGAAAAACACAACCCCTGCCCTATATCCTCGATACTTGGCAAACCTGTCGAAGAGCATCTCACGGTTCCGAAGGAATTGCTTTTTCGAGAAAAAAAACCAGGAGAAGCAATAAATCAACTTTCTCCCCAGTCAACAACACCACCAGCCTGTTTCAGTCCTTGAAGGCGAACGATCTCTCCCGCCGTTCGCATTTCTGAAGAATATACCACGTCCAGAATACAGAAAAACCCTGACCTTCAAAAAACCAGAGCACTGCAGCTCTTGCACGAACGTCTTTGTCCCTGCTACGAGGCCAGGAAGCGGATTTTGGTAACCCAAATCAGAATTGTTGTGGAAAAGCTCATGAAACTGAGAAAAATTTCCAGGAGAAGAAGAAATCCTACAAAATTGAAAATAATTTTGAAAACAAATGACATTTGAATTTAAAATTATATTTGTTTTTGTGGAACGCAAGTTGATCGACAACGACTGGCGTTTAAGTATCGTTAATTGGATAATCTCTTCAAAGTATGTATAAGAAAAAAGAAACAGATATTGAAAGAGTGAACAAAATGTCGTCATTGAAACTGCTTTTGGATTTGGCAAAAAGCCTTGACTCTTTGTCTTCGCGATACTACAACAGTAACTTTGGTTTGGGACTAAGTCCTTCCAAATCCATAAACATCATTGGCCTTCAGCACTTTCAAGTCGCTTCGACCCGTTTGACCGCCATTTTAAAGAAAGCGAAAAGGTTTCAAGCATCGGAAAAGATTTTTTCCAGGTCTGTATGGACGTCCAGCAATTCAAACCGAATGAACTGTCCGTTAAAGTTGTGGACAATGAAGTGGTCGTGGAAGGAAAACACGAAGAGCGAGAAGAAAATCAGGGCTTTATTTCACGGAAATTTATCCAGCGAATCCGAAAAACTAGTTTCGACGCTGTCATCGGATGGTGTTTTGACGTTAAGCATAGCAAAGCCGGCCATAGAACAAAAACCAAATGAAAAAGTTATTCAGATTCAGCAAACCGGTCCAGCACATCTGAATGTGAAGGAAAACGCAGCCGAGGAGCAGTCGAAGGATTCAGGTGCCATAAAAGACTAAGCCGATACGATAAGAAATAGACTTTCAATTTGCTTCAAATGTTAAACCGTTAATCCCTCTTTAAAGACTTAATTCATTGCGTTATATTTTTTTGTTTTGTTTCTTGATTCATCCTCATAAAACACACCAATAAACCCTTGATTTTTAACAAAAGAAATAATGTAAAGTTTTTGTTTTAATTTCTGAACTTCTTTTTGGAAAGGTACGTCCAAAATTTTAACTTTTGTGTGGGAAACTTGGCAACTATGTTCAAAGCTAAGACCCGTCCGAAGAATTGTTTTTAGGTCATATTATCTGCCTTTGATGCGATGTTTTGTTTTAAGGGAAGACAAATCCTTCTCTTGGATTAGTGATGGTCAGTGCTACCATCTCTAATATCTTGAAATCAACTTTGCTCAGAAACAACTTACTTCGATTTCTCTATAATATACCTATGCATAAACCTATACTAGCCAACCCGCGGCTAGTTGTTTGTTCGCACGACCTGAAGGAGTCAGAAATTATAATGTTTTTTTTCGAGCAGTTGTCAAAATTTAAAATAATGTCAATCAAAATAGAGACATTTTCACGTTGCCCTAAACGAAATGGAAAAGTGTAACGTGATTGGACACAATACTGTGTAGCCACCGCACGTGATTTTTCAGTAGCTTGAAAAATCCCCGTGTAGCCAGGCACTAATGTCGTTTTCGATAGGCTCTCCGGAAGCGTTCGGTATCATTCCGAAGTCTTGTGAAAGCGTTTTATTCGCACGAAACTGACAGACAGAACGCTTCTTAGAAGAGAAATTCTCTTCTTGATTTCAAATCAGAATCCACTCAAGAAGCACTAATACATGAATAATAAAAAGTCAAAAATAATACTCAATCAGTTTTGTTTTTGTTTTTAATTCAATTTCACACAAACACAAAAAAACAGAACTCAGTGGAAGCGATTTGACCTGTTCCATTCGATTTCAGTATGAGTGAATTCTTGAGTGAAACCAATCGAAAACGACATAAAACGCCTTAAAAGTGATTCGACTCAAAAAGTGAGAATTGTCGTTAAAGAAAAACGCCTATCATAATAAGGGTGAATATTTTGTGAAACCCAAAGAGACTGGGTTCAGGGGGTAAATTCACAAATGTCAAATTTTTAGGTAGTGATTAGGCATCACTGCTTTTTTGCGATGCTGATTGTTGCTCAGCTGATTACGATGCGATGCTGATTGACAAAAAGTTTTACGTTTAAAAACAATTTTTGCTTATGTCGTTTTCGATTGGCTCTCCGGAAGCGTCCGGAATCATTCCGAAGCCTTCTGAAATCGTTTTATTCGCACGAAACTGACAGACAGAACGCTTCTTAGAAGAGAAATTCTCTTCTTGATTTCAAATCAGAATCCACTCAAGAAGCACTAATACATGAATAATAAAAAGTAAAAAATAATACTGAATCAGTTTTGTTTTTAATGAGGATTTTTGAAAGAAAAATCAGATATTGACTTTTGAAATTTCACACAAACACAAAAAAACAGAACTCAGTGAAAGCGATTTGACCTGTTCCATTTGATTTCAGAATGAGTGAATTCTTGAGTGAAACCAATCGAAAACGACATTAATGATGGACGTGATTCTAACAAAAACTCTCAATCGAAAAACAACACATTTCTTCAAAAAATGCGAATTGCGAGGGTAAAACGTCTGAAGAGAATGCAAAAATTCATCCAGAAAGAAAATTCCGAAGATAAAAAAGTTTTTCAAAATAATTGAAAAATACCCGAAAGCCGAAATATGTACCTGAAATTCATCAAATTAATTCATTTATAAACAACTTGGAATTTGATTATAAATACTTTTCATTCACAGTACACAGAATACAAGGTATTATATTCCCGATTTTCTTCTTCTCAAGTTCGCGCATATTATGTCAAATTTCAGATCCAAAATGTCATAGTAACAGAAAAGTAAAAAGAAAAGAACAAAACTTTAGATTTCTGTCTCTGTCTGTCTCATTTACTAAAAATATCAGCCATTTTTTTTCCCTTGACGAATTTGACATTGGATCTGAAATTTTTGGCATTTCTTTTTGTGCCTTTTCTCACTTCTGTCATTTTGGTTTCTGACAGATGCGCAATATAATACCATGTATTCTGTGTACTGTGCTTTTCATTGTCCTTTTGCTCCATTTTTACTCCAATTCCCGTCGGCATCAACAATTTATCAAGAAAATTCTTGATGCTTTTTTGTTTTATATTTGCGCATCAGTTTATTGAACTTTGCAAAATGAACACTTGACATTTTATGTGATGCCAATTTTTGCGTTTATGAACGTGCTATAGAAATGATTCCTAATCATCTCTGCAGTGATGCGTTTGGGAATTTACACAGGACTTTTGTCGTAGGACACTATCGAGGATGATATGAGTGTATGATTGAGCGCAGAAGGCCATAGCAAAATACCACAGTACACAGAATACAAGGTATTAGACGCTGTTCACATTGGACTATTTCCGCCGACTTATTTTGAAGTAAGTCCAATCTGTCGTGTTCAAACACAAAAGTAGTGTGAACACTCCAGACTCACTTTGACGTCTTATAGTTGTCATAAATTGACAATAGGCCAGTTCCACCTAACATCATCTCACTGATGTGGCTTTTCTTAGAACTAGGAAGAATTGCTACTGAAATTCAAATTTTTTTTTTGGCGTGAAAGAAATGTGCAAAAACGAATCGATCCCTTTTTTTGAATGTGTTTGTCTGGTCAGCTGTTAATTCGTTTTGTACAGAAAACTCAGAAATGTCAAACACGTAGTCCATTATGTGTAAAATCCGTGTACAATTCGTCTCCAAAAAGAGATTCAAGAGAAATCAATCCTTCAAGAAAAAAAATAAATTTCTTTGTGAAAGAAATGCGTTTAAGGGAAAAAAATTACCACTTTTACGTCACGGATCAATTCTTGGGTTGTAAAAGCCACATGAGATCTCAATGTCATTTTGACCGAGGCAAAATCATTTGGTGGAACATAATTCTCAATTCTCATTGAGATAAAATGGTTACCTTACAAATTTTTGTTGTACATATGTCAGTCACGTCAAAATAGCTGAGTGAGAAATCGAATCAAAAATATTTTCATCTCAGAGATCTCAAAAACAAATCTCATTTTTCATTTTTGTTCCACTTAAAAAATCTCTGAGATCTCAGTGAGATGTTGTTAGGTGGAACTGGCCTAATTAATTTGACGGCATATGCCAAATGTCAAAAAAAATCCATAAATTTTTAGTTTGGTTTGAAAATCCTGCCTCACTTTGTTGTCTTTTTCTCACTAGCAAGTGCGAAAGAGAAAAAACATAAAGACGTCAAGATAAGTCGGAGGAAAGAATCCAATGTGAACATCGTCTTATATTGCGCATCTGTCAGAAACCAAAATGACAGAAGTGAGAAAAGGCACAAAAAGAAATGCCAAAAATTTCAGATGCAATGTCAAATTCGTCAAGGGAAAAAAATGGCTGATATTTTTAGTAAATGAGACAGACAGAGACAGAAATCTAAAGTTTTGTTCTTTTCTTTTTACTTTTCTGTTACTATGACATTTTGGATCTGAAATTTGACATAATATGCGCGAACTTGAGAAGAAGAAAATCAGGAATATAATACCTTGTATTCTGTGTACTGTGGCAAAATACTATCCTGCAGGATTTGGAATATGACACTAGTTGAGCTTGTCACAATAGGGAATACTCAGAAAAAGATTGTACCAATACTTGATTAGAATTGAATTCTCAACATTAAAGAGACATTACAGTATAGAGATCAAGAGCTTTAATGACGATTGATATTTTTCATCTATTTTTACACATGAGAAAGAAAATTTGTGTGAAAAACCATGCAGAAACAGAAACAGAATTCAGGTCGCAACAGAAAGTCAGCATCAAAACATCAGATCTCTTGGATCGAGTTTTGTTTCCTAAATTTTTCCATACCTATGAATTCAAATTACAATATTACTAAAAAGTTATCTACTGGAAAAAGTCAAAGGACATCACCTCTTTCAAACTCATTTAGTCGTACTATTTTGCTCCGGCCATAGCGGGTCAAATCTTGGGTAGGATATGCCCCTGGACCAGGCCCATTTATTTTTTGTCTGATTACCGGTTTTCCACTGAAAGAATATTGAGGATTTCGTGTCTTGCGAACATCGTGGCCTGTAAAGCCGAACATTGAGGGCAGTTTATAGGCTCCAGGTCCGGGACCTAAAATATGGATTTTGTTAAGCAAGCAGGAAGTTGTGCAATAAATTACATGTACCGATAGTATTTTTACTCATTTTTTTTTTATTTTTTATTTTTATGGTTTAATAAGAAAAATTCATTTAATTTTTGTTGCTCTTTATACACTTTAATTTTTGTAGGAATAGAGCTCCTCTTTGCCGAAATTATTGAAATAGAATGAAACATTTTGACTCAAAAATTTGTATTTATTTTTCTTTGCTACACAAATAATTTTGAACAAAGTAGGAGAGTTTCCACAAAAAGAGTGAATCGGCCGAAATCACTTGGTCGAAAGATCCGTTTGTGTTCCCTTCTGCACGTATACCATCACTGTTCTGAACACTTATGACAATCGACAGCGAGTCATTCAGTTGGCAGCCTCGAATAACATTGTCATTGCGAGTACCAGGTTCTCACTCGTAACCAAATTGACCAAGCTTTGATAGCAATCTATCATATATATCTATCAATCATTCTTTGAGCCTGAGCGCCAACATCGACTCGGATCACTATTTTGTTGGTACAGTGTTCCGAGAGAGCATTGCCAATAAACAATAGAATGCTCGCTCTCGAAGACTCGAAGACGAGTAAGTCCTGACTCCATATTACCGGGCGTGGAAGAAAAGTGGACACTGCTAACTCCATCTTAGGCAGTATTCGCAGAGATCAGGAGTTAATGGTTTGATGGTCAATGCAAACGTCCGTCTGAATGTAAGATCGCTGCATACCGAGCAATGCAGCAATATCATAGAACACTGGCACGGGAGGTGGAGATTAGAAAAAGGATCACGAAGGAGAAAAATAAGCTTCACAGGCAAAAGCAAGAAGCCTGGGAAAAAATATTGTCTGTGAAATTGAAAGAAATAGCGAGCGAGGTCCGCAACAGGCGCGTCCATAACATGACGTAGTATACACCGCGCTGCACTTACTGTAAGGATAGAGAGGGCAATCTGATCATCGATTCCAAAGGCATTCTCATGCACCTCCTCCTCACTGCATCCTCTGCATAAATCATCTTAACTGATTCTCATATTTTTCATATGATATCCTAACAGATTATGTCCCGTGATTATACTTACTTACAATAGATCGAAGTGATTTCTAGTGTAATTGCATAATTATTTCTGTTCTTTGTGTTTTAAAACAGGGCCAGATCTTTCTTGTGGTGCCCAGGTGTCAAGAATGTTCCACCTGACATCGGTCTTAACAGTCATTCTATTTGAAATTTCCTGCTTTAAGTGACATAGTGTAGTGCTGACTAGCTGAGCTCGGCTTACGTCAAGCATTGATCCTAATCTTTCTAATTCATCGGTTTTCTCGTTGCTTGGTATGTCTAGAGTCTAATGTTTTATGATGGTGCGCCAAGAACCTTAAGCTCTTTGCGGCAGCATGTAACAAGCTTGGAATTTATCTCAGTTGTAGTAATGTGATATCAGCCCGTGGTATCACCATCATTAATACCTGTTAAGCAGCTGTTGTCACTGCCAGGACCTCCGCTTGGAAGTCTGGAACTCTAAGCGAGTCAGTTAACTTAAGAGATTCACTTGAGTATGGTATGTTATCTATCCAAATCATCTGTAGGATATGGTCGGAAGAATACATGCCCGATAAATAGAACCTCACCATTGTTTGCCCGATCCTGAAGAAGGGAGATCCTCTAAACTGCGCTAACTACAGAGGAATCAGCCTTCTTAACATCGCTTTTATTAGATCCTCTCTGCCGTAATATGTGAACGTCTGAAGCCTTTTGCCAACAATCTGATTGGTCCTTAACAATGTGGTGTCAACCATAAACCATATTTTCACTTTGCGGCAGACCATGGAAAAAACCTATGAGATCCAAATGGACATCCACCAGCTTTTTATCGATTTTAAGGCCGCGTATGACAGCATTTACATAGAGACCAACTGTATAAAGCTATGCCTAGTTTTTGAATCCCTGCCAAGCTCGTTTGCTTGTGCAAAATGACGACGTAGAACTCACGTTGCTCGGTCAGAGTTGGCAACGAGCTAACGGAATCACTCAATGGCAAAATAGGAGTCAGACAAGGCGATGGACTGTTATGCGATTTTCTAACGTCTTCCAAAAGTCTGTTCAATTTCCCGCGAAAGCCGGCTAATGACACCAGCCAGCGCCCATATCAGAGGAGAATTTTTCTAATCGCTGTTTCTTTGGACTAAGAAAGCAATTGAGTGCTATGGCCCCGTGTGCACTACGACGCGGACCTTGCCAGAAGGCCCAAGATCCAGCAACTCAGATGGCTCCGTCATATAGAGCGGTGGGATACCAATTCTCCGGCCCGAAAAGCCTTCGACACCATTCAAGGGACGATTAAGAAAGTAGAGGAACTTTACGACTGAGGTTGCGCACTCAAGTGAAAGAGGACCTCAATCAACTTAGAGTGCAAAACTGGAGACATTTACCTTGGGACCGAGCTAGAGGGTGAAGGAAAGTCCAGCCACGAGCTGGCTGGCGGAGTCTGTTGATTGGTGCCCAAGTCCACAACGGACTGTAGCGCCACTTTAAGTAAGCAAGACGCGAGGCAGACCAAAGGGGATTGCTCATTTTATAAGGGACATCCGGCCCGGAGTGTACACCAATGAATTTGGTATCAAATTAAAGGTTGTTCTAAGCCGGATATATCTACAAAAATATTTTGTCGATAACTCATGGGATATCCGAGATATTTGAGATTGAAGTTCGAAAAGTGCAAACATTAAAAATCAGCATTTTTTCGACATAAATGCTTATATCTTTGGATTTAAAAAAGCTAGAAAAATCACAAAGGTATCAAATTGAAGGTGTCAAACATATCTTTCAAGTGAAACAACAATTACATTAGTATGATTTATATGTATTGAGATATTTTAAATTGAAGCCTTGAAAAACAGCATTTTTTAGGCAAACTTTCGTGCGATAATATCTTTTGAAATTCAATGACGACATTGATTTCTTTTGGCACCGTTAAGTAGCCTAGTTCACAACCTTTATTTTCGTATACAATTTATCGGGATTTCCTTAATAAGTTTTGATCATAACCAACAAATCTTTCAAAATATGCCTCAAACGAAAACATTATGAAGTTTTAGTTTCTCTTTTTTAGTTATTCTTCTATATTTAGTTATGTAAACATGCTTTTTTGAAAAGGTACTTAAAACATTCTAAACAGTACTATTAAATAGTTCCTGAAAGCTTAGAAGAAGCTGAGTTGATTTTGATAACCTTTATCTCTAAAATGTTAAAAGAGTACTATATGAGTGGCATAAGCCTATCATTCTGGATAGTTTCAACCACTTTGCAGCACTCACCTCACGCTAATATCTATTCATGAATTATATTCTAGCAGATTTTGTTATAGAAAATAATTTAAATAGGAGACGAATTTATTTTACGATTATAAATGTTTCTTTAACCCGCTTTAATTATAATGATACCATATTTTGTTTAGTTGTGCAACTTATCGATTGAAACAAGCACTTTCTTATTAAGAGGAGTATATCCGAAATTATGGCTCTTATAATCAACAAGAACCTAACCAGCAATCTCCCAGCAGGTTTATCCTTATCAATATATTCTAAATTATAACGTGGTAGGATTCAAGCAAACGTTTAAGTCGGAAAATATAATTTCTAAGTTTATGTTTTATAAAATTAATAGCCGATCCGACAAACCTTGTTTTGTCAACAGAAAACATTTTTTTTTGTGAATCTTAATTCTCTTCTATTTTAGTTTGTGCAAGAAATGTAACGGGTGATTTTTTAGCTGGTTTGGTTTTGGCAACACTGGTTTTGACAGCTGACGTGTGTTTAGTACCTTGTGTCACTGTCAAACAGCTTCAGTTTGGTTTGCAATTTAACCATGGATCGTCTTACAAATGAACAACGCTTGCAAATTATTGAATTTTACTATCAAAATTCGTGCTCGGTTCGAAATGTTCATCGCGCGCTGCTTCCATTTTATGATTGGCATTCTCGACCTTCTGAGCAGTCTATTCGGAAGATTGTGACCAAATTTCGCACCAAATTTACTTTGTTGGGCATTAAACCACCAACACGTTTACGTACTGTGCGTAGTGAAGAAAATATTGCGGCCGTATCAGCTAGTGTGACAGAAGACCGCGAAATGTCGATTCGGCGCCGTTCCCAGCAGTTAGGCCTTTGTTACAGCACTACGTGGAAAATTTTGCGGAAGGATTTGGGCGTAAAGCCTTTTTAGATACAGCTGGTACAAGAACTAAAGCCAGCCGACCTACCACAACGCCGAATTTTTGGTGAATGGGCTCTTGGAAAGCTGGCCGAGGATCCGCTTTTTTATCGAAAAATTGTGTTCAGCGATGAGGCTCATTTTTGGTTGAATGGGTACGTAAATAAGCAAAATTGCCGCATTTGGAGTGAAGATCAGCCACAAGCATTGTAACAGCTACCAATGCATCCCGAAAAAGCCACTGTTTGGTGCGGTTTATGGGCCGGCGGCATTATTGGGCCATATTTCTTCAAAGATGATGCGAATCGCAGCGTTACTGTCAATGGTGAACGCTACCGAGCGATGATAACAAACTTTTTTTTGCCCGAAATGGAAGTTCTTGACTTGCATGATATGTGGTTTCAACAAGACGGTGCCACATGCCACACAGCACGCGAAACAATGGCGCAATTGCAAGGCGAGTTTGGTGAACAGTTAATTTCACGTTTCGGGCCGGTCAATTGGCCGCCTAGATCGTGCGATTTGACACCATTAGACTATTTTTTGTGGGGGTATGTCAAGGCTAATGTCTATAGGGACAAGCTCGCTTCGATTGACGCACTGGAAGCCAACATCCATGCATTCAATCGTGAGATACCGGCCGATATGAGTGAAAGATTATGCCAAAATTGGACTCAGTGGATGGGCTACCTGAGACGCAGCCGCGGTCAACATTTGCATGAAATTATCTTTAAACATTAAATTGCAAGGTTCAAACTATCGATTCAAATAAATATTTCATTCATTTTTTCGAATTTTTTGTGTTTTTTTTTTAAAGTTCTAAACCTCTTAAAAAATCACCCGTTATATCTATCTTTTAGCTCATCTGAATACTTAAACAATTTTATTTAATTTCTCGGAGTTCTGACTTAAAAGAGATATAATGACGTGTGAACTTATTGAAACAAATTATGGCGTCACTTCCATTTTTCTTTTGTAACCCAAGAAATATAAGACTTTTGAAAATATTAAGGTAGTCATTCTGTCATTACCGTAAATCCGTTTTCTATTCCATTTGAATCGTATATCACAAATTGTTTTTTTATTTTTGGTTATATATTTTAAGTTCATGACCGCCCACAGCATCGTAATTTGTAGGGGCCTTAAAGAATTTGCATATCCTTATAAGTTATACCACACACTTAATGGGCTTTCAAAATTAGTTTTTTAACTTACAAGCGCTCTGGATCTGGATACCTATTTTAAATAATCAAAACTAAAAAAGATTTCGTTTATATTTCAAATTGTTTTGAATCTTTTAGGAAAGATATTTTGTAACTAGTCAGGGAAGCTTGTTTAAAGTTTTCAATATGAGATTTTATTAAGTATTTGAATGAAAGATACAATTTATTTTGCTTTTATCCTTCAAAAAGTATGGAAAAATGAATTTTACTCATAACACGTGTGTTATGATGATGATCAACAGGACAGTGAAGCGGTTGTTCAATGTTACTGCAATTGCCTAGTAGGTCGAAGATCGGTTGGACTCTGCGATCGTGTTATGACAATAATATGGTTTTTAAGTTGGGAAAGATATGGAAGTAATTTAAGACTCCCTTCCCAATTCTTAAATAATCTTTTAATAACAAATGATTCAGAATAGATAATGTTTTGCCAAGCTCATTACCATTCGAATTATTTAGTTTTCTTTCAATTTTCCTACCATTCTCAAAAAAATTATTTACTTGTTTTAATTTTTCTACCATTACTATACGAATTATTTTTATAATTTATTTTAGTGTCATAAGATTTTGTATGCATTTCGACAGCATATTTCTTATCTACAGTTGTCAAAATGAAGAAATTGTTAAAGAAATCCCGATAAATTGTATATGAAAATAAAGGTTGTGAACTAGCTACTTAACGGTGCCAAAAGAAATCAATGTCGTCATTGAAAGTTTGCCTAAAAAGTGCTATTTTTCAAGGCTTCAATTAAAAATATCTCAATACATATAAATCATACAAATGTAATTGTGTTTCACTTGAAAGATATGTTTGACACCTTTAATTTGATACCTTTGTGATTTTTCTAGCTTTTTTAAATCCAAAGATATAAGCATTTATGTCGAAAAAGTACTGATTTTTAATGTTTGCTTTTTTCGAACTTCAATCTCAAATATCTCGGATCTCTCATGAGTTATCGACAAAATATATTTGTAGATATATCCGGCTTAGAACAACCTTTAATTTGATACCAAACTCATTGGTGTACATTCCGTGCCGAAAATGAGCATACCCCTTTGCCCTGGAATCAAATTTTCGTCAAGTTTTCTGAAAAGATATGCAAAACACCATTTAGCATGCGGTGTCGAAAGGCTATAATACACATACATAAGTGGTGCATATAGCAGAACAAAACTTTATTTGCCTAACAAATACTGGAGTGAGTTTGATCGTTTTATTCGGACTTTAATGCTGTGCTAGCTAGCTTTCCATATGAAAAGTAATATAACAAATGTCCAAATGGTAAAAGGCTATAAAAACCATCAATTGACACTATAACTACAATATTACAAAACAAATCCATATCAACCAAATTACATATATCAATGACGCCGATCAGTTGCTACTATGATAGAAGCCTTCCTAAGCAAACAAATTTTCGGTGCGTCATTCTTATCAATGTTCCATTCCACGTTGTTTTTGTCATGGAATTATCATTTCCATTTCCAGTCCTAAAATGATCCCGCAACAGTCATATTCGTACAATGACACGAACCACGAACGGGTAACAGAAGTTATACCTTCTAAGTGGAAACCACAATCACGATAATAATTTAACGAAAATGCATTAACACCATCATTTCCTTTTAAAACATCTCAAAAATGATGTCATGAGCTCACAAATAAAACAATTGAAGCATTTAAATTTGCTGCCATACAAAGAGTTAAACAAAAACTAAGGAAACAAAAGTTTGTTAACAGAATTTAATGACAAGGTCACTATGGAGAATCTATTGCTTAAACACAACTCGCTTCTAACTTCATCACAATGCCCTTGCATCAGAAAAACAAAAAACACAATCAAATGTACTTTTAATTAACAAATCAGTTTGTTGTCATCATCGGATGACCTTGGAGCGATTAACAGATTCGAAAAACACTTTGTTGATAGGGTCCTCGAAAATGTTGCTAGATGTAAAATTTATCGATTGTAGACTTGTCACGATATTCAAATTACACTACTGGGACTAAGACCGGAAATAATTGCAATCTTAAGGGCCTTGAAGGGGGTTCGAATTTTCAAATTGGAAAAGGTAGGGTTCGTGTTGGTTGTCAACTCTCAACAGAAATTGGTATATAAGATTTAATTTACGATTTTCTCCGAGGACCGTTTCGAGTATAAGAACAAATCGAACTACAGAGTAACTGTGAACCTGAAAAAAACATCAAAGTGCAAAAATACACTCTTGAACTGATTGTGGCTAGTTTTCTGATTCCCTTTCTTATCGCCTGCGTCACTATTTTTGTTTGTAAATATTTACAGTTTAGCAGTGTTTTTCTTGATGGCAAAGGAATCTATTTTGATGAACTTGCGCAGTGCATGAATTTTGATAAAAGATTTTGAATAGAATTTTGAAGAAAACAAAAATGCACCTACCCGTCATCTTGTCCTCGATGTTGCACTGAATTCTTGTCCTTACACATTGAACTAAAGTTGCCCATCATGGAGGTTATGTTTTTCTCAAGACTTATCACAATCACTGGAATATGCTTTTGTTCTATTTGTTTTTATCACGCACTCGATTTAGTTTTGCATACGAATATATTACTAGGTTCACTGAATGTTAAGTGGTAACAAACGCGTTAAGTCGATTAAACACAGTCTGTAACTGAACTCACCTGGCTAATTGTTTTCAAGTCTCGATTTTTGTTTTTTCAGTAACACATTTTAAAAGTTGTGCAAAAAATGAATTAAAACTTGTTATGGTGTTATTCGAGCCAATAAACTGTGGCAGCCAGCATGTTGCCCAGCTCTCCACTCTCCGGATTCGATATGCTGTTTTTTTTGCTCTGTCTGGTCTACACTATTTTTTTTGTAATACCGATTCAAGTGGCAAGTGTTTGAAGTAAATTAACAATGCAGTGCATTGAATAGGTTAATTTAGTGTCTCGCTGCTAGTTTGAAGCGTTCACTTTTTGGAATATGGTAAGGCTATTAAATTGGTGCCTTCATCAGCTTGTTGTTGCCTAACTAAACAGCGATGACTAATGGAGAGGGTTTACTTAAGAAATTGACCTTGTGGCGGTCGGTCGGTATCGGTACACTCGACAAGTGTAACGGAGCAAATTTGTTTAAGCTTCGGATGGATGGATTGTCACAAAATAGTGTAGGATGTGTTATGTTTGGTAACTTTGAAGCTAGTAAGAGGATTTTGAGTTTTTCAACCGACTGATGGGGAGATTACTGAATTCGAATTATTTACGTGAATATGGATGCGTTTCTTGCAGATTTGAAGCTAGCCTGTGTTGAGAAGTCTTGAAACAACCTCATAGGGTCAAACTCGATTTGAAGACATTGTTTTGAAGTTACTGTGAACCTTGCTATTCAACACTCGTGCCATCAGCTTTGCAGTATATTTTCCCCTTAATAATTTTATTAACATTTCGTGCATTGTGAAAATAAAATGACGACTGAGGGCAGACCTCAATATGCACGCAATCTATTGCCCTATTGCTGGACTATTTTAAAACAATTTATTTTTAGAGGAAGAAAACCTTTTTAATGAATATGAAATTAGGTCAGCAGAAAGCTTTAAGGAATCTCTGGATATGGTTTTTCTAACATGTGATTTTTGTTTTCTGAGGAATGGTCTGCTGCGTTTTGCGTTTTGAAATTAACAAAAGGTAACAAATTTCAACAAGTTAAAACAATTTTTTTTTACAAAAACAGTTACAGGAAAATGCAATATACTCACACTCCAAACTCTATATTCTATAGGCCGGAGCATTTTTCTCCATTCGTTCTATACTTAATCACCCTTCTTATGATTGGTATTTTTCTTAAACCTTTGTATATGGATTTACCTAGTACTATCAAGAATGGTTTTCGAGCAAGCAAGCAGAGAACACACATTACAAACTAATGTAAAAAACTGTCAAAAAACTGTCAAACCAAGCAGAAACCCATTCTTGATATTACCTGGTAAATCCATATACAAAGGGATTTCTTCTCCTCTTGGAACTTTTTCCTCAGTTTCGCCAGCTTTTCCGAAACTTCTGTAATTTAGGTGTCAAAAATCTGCTTCCTAGTGTCGTAGCAGCGATAAAAGTAGCAGATTTTAGGATTGGAAAGTCCGGGTTGTTCTGTCGAGGCTGGATGTGGCATATTCTTCATAAATGTGGACGGCGAAAGAGATCGGTCATCTTGAAGGGCTGGAACTGGCTGGTGGTGCTGTTGACAAGGGAGGAAGGTAGATTTATTGCTTCTCCGAAAAGCAATTCCAACAGTGAGCTGGTCTTCAACTCGTTTATCGAGAATCGAGGATATTGGAAAGAGGTCCATCCACATCTAAGACGATAAAGGAATCTCTGCGGGTGTGGGCTTCGAAAAACGAATGCGTCCGTCCTTTTCCTTTTAAGTGTGCAAGGCTTCGATGTCTGTTCAGAGATGGCACTACGACGCGACGGGCTGGTGGAACTTACAGGTCCTCAACGGGTTTTCGCGGTTTCGTGACATTTTTTTGTTTTTCAGAATGAAAACGTAGCTGCCGTCCAGCACTTTTGCTCCCTGCTTACGAGCTAAGTGCATTAACTACTATGCCAAAAGGGACTGGAGCCTGGACATGCCTTTATCTCCTGACTCCTTCTGCACGGACCAGCCAGCAGAATAAATTAGCAAATACAAAAACAATTCGCAATTCAATTCGCAGACGCAGGTCGTATCTCCATATGAATAGTCCTTTAGAGTATTGAATTGTCTTCTAAGTTTAGAAAAGCAGCGTTTGGCAAAAGTGAATCTTCAGCGCTGGTGTCGTTTTTTGAATATAAAGTGGATAGTAGTTAGCCGAACAAAGTCATTAACCAGCTCGAAGTTAAATCTGTCTATGCCAACGTTTGTTCCAAGACGCCGATATTGGGTGCCCTTCCTTGTTTGCTTTGTCCTGAGTTCTTCCAATAGCATCATTGTGGTTGGCGTATCCAAGCAGCATATTGCCTTCTCTAAAACTTTTTTGAGATCGAATCCGTGAGAATTGTACAAAGCTTGAATTTATTATATAGTTTCGATTGAAAGGTTTGAAGCCACATTGTAATGGACATCAGATTGTTGATGAACAATTTCAAACGGCTCAGAGAATATTACACTGTACCACTGTAGTTGATTAATACAAGGAATCTCCTTTGAGGAAGTGCATACGGTGCTGAAGTTACTTCGACGGACAGGTTTATCTCCGACCGAATCTAGCAGCTGTCTCCAGCAGTTGTATACAGTTTGGCAGTGTGTTGTTGGACTTAAGATTAGCTATTGCTTTCCTTTGAAACATTTTTAAAGATTGCTTTTTTTTCTTTCCTTACAATTTTTTTGTCATCATTCCAAAACTGTAATTTTTGAACACATCATTTCATGCTACATACTATCAATGAAGTCATTTTTTCAATCATTTCTTCAATTTTATTTATTCATTCAACTAAAAACTTTCCTTGTGTAGTGAATAAGATAAAAAAAATATTAAAAGTGAATAGAAAGAAATAAAAATGGTTCATACAGGCAAAAATACACTCGGGCGTATACGTGTTTTTTATGGTTTTTTTTGTATTTGATGCGTTTTTTTTTATTTTTTATTTTTTATATCAATTTTTGTTATTTTTAACAAACGTTATGAAAATGTTTGTCAGTAAGCATCCATTAAAGCTTTTTATTAATTTCTAGGTTCATAACTCGACCGATTTTAGTGAAACGATTTCGACGTTGAGTAAGCCGAGTTTATGACTCAAAGAACTGTCCGACTGACTCCTTCTACCACCACTATTTCTAAAGATGAAAACGATGGCATTTTATATATTTCCTTAAGCTTATAAGTTTCAACATAAATGGGCTTTAATGATGATGATGATTCCAAAAACAGTTATATTTCCATTTTTTTCAAGACCCATACCTATCTACTAAGGTCTACTCAACTCTTTGGATTTTTTCATTTATTTCTCTCGACCAATGCTCGTTATTCATGCAAAAATGATGTTTCCATCACACTGTCGTTTCGTCCCATCATTTAGGTCATAACCACAAAAAAATTGAACGTTGCACGTTGTTTTCTAGCATACAAATATTGGCTGCTGTTAATTTCGATATGTTAGTTTTAAGGAATTGTTTAGTTTTGCTAAGGACATAAAAATGAACTCAAAATTAAAAACCTTAATAAAAAGTAAGAGTTGCTGATTACTGCTTTTGAATCGATATGTAGATATTTTAAAAGAAATGCAGGATCCATTAAAAAAATTTATAGAGAAAAAAACCTTCTGGACAGTGGACGGTCTTTTATATGTACAAGAATATGTTCTACAAAGTATATATAACTTAGGCCCATTTGCTGATACGAAACATAAATTTATGTTCTACATAAAGTTTTCATTTTTATATGGGACGTTCCGGAAGATTTTATGTGGAACTTAAGAATTCCGGAACGTCCCATATAAAAATGAAAACTTTATGTAGAACATAAATTTATGTTCCGAATGAGCAAATGGGCCTTAAAACTCAATTTTGTGTCACCTTCGATGGGAAAAACGTCAATCAGAGAACCTGTCTCAACCGAAAACCGTCTGGCTGTTCTACCCTTGTAAGTTTTTTTTTGGAAAACCCTTTTATACCTCATTTATGGCATAATTTTCTATGCATAGTCATAGACCCTGGGTCCATGTTCTGTAACTCGGTCGAAAACTTTCGGAGTCGAGAAACATAGGAAATCGAAACGAATTGTGTCAAACTTCATACAAAAAAAACTAGTTACTTACACTTACACTTACTTACAGAAGTCTAACCTGCACTGAATGTGCAGTAGGATATTCTGAAAGTAAAAGAAATAATGATTAATAGGATTTGATTTTAATGTACTTACTCGAAAATTTGGTTTGGAAATTCAAAATACTGACAGCCGACATCAATTTTTTGAAACGTCTCTGTATTCTTCATTTTATTTCATTTCATTTCATACATTCTTCTTTTGTATATTTAAGGCTGAACTCCTACTTTAGCTTTTGCACCAGGACAATGTTTACACGCGAATTCTTGGGCACGACTTTCTGTACAAAAGAAAAATTTAACATCGATATTCAAAAAAAGCATGGATTTAAGTTTCCAATTCCTGTGCATGAAAATTTCGCATTATTAATATTGGTTTTCAAAGAGTAAATTGCATGTAGTTGTAGGTGCATTTGCTTTCAAATGGAAAACTGGAAAATTTCAAAACGGGTTATCGAATGGAAAATACAAAGTTCTTGATGACAAACTCGGAAAACTTATTGGTTTCCAAAGGGAATATTGCATGTAATTAGAGGTGCATTGGTTTTAAAATGAAAACTGGAAAATTTAAAAACGGGTTTTCGAATGGAAAATAGAAAGTTCTTGATGAAAAACTCGGAAAATTCATTGGTTTCCAAAGGGAAAATTGCATTTAATTGTAGGAGCATTGGTTTTCAAATGAAAACCTGGAAACTTTCAAAATGGGTTTTCGAATGGAAAACAGAAAGTTCTTGATGAAACTTCATTGGTATTGAAAGGGAAAATTACATGTAATTGCAGGTCCATTGGTTTTAAATGGAAAACTGGAAAATCTTGGATATTGTAATGTGTATACACTTTATTTATCTCATACGCTCTGTTTCTCCTTCTATTGTAATGTCTAATGTGTATACTTTATTATCTCTTACGCTCTGTATCTCTTTCTATATTTAATGTAAACACTTTTCTTACTCTCTTTACTTACTCTGTATCTCTTGTTTATTAAATGTACATACTCTCTTTACTTAATATCGTTTAATTGTAGTAGTAAACACTTGTGAGGGTCAATACCTAGTGACTAAGAGAAACTTTTTGTTTAGCATTAAGAACGTTAGCCCCTACAGAAAATCCCAGTATTTTTTATTTGCAAATAGAGAGCTTCTCGAACTTTCAGCTTCTCCAAGAACCAATAGGAACCAATAGTAGTTTCTAGAACCCATCATTTTTGATATAAATAGCCGTTTGGTGGCGAGGCGAATTAATTGATTGTGAACTGCGATTTAGTAAAGATACTGTGTTTGCAAAGTTATAATTGAAAGTGTTGAATAAATAAGTTTGTGAGTGATTTGAATAAAGTGAATTTGTGTTTTATTTAAAAAGTGAATAAGTTTTAATTGTCGGACCAAGCCGAATATTACATTGGTGTCAGAAGTGGGATTAAAACTTATTGAGAATAAAACAGTGAACAGTGATTAAACTATTTTGTGTGAAATAGTGAAGTTAAATATTAAAAAAAAAAAAAAATGAGTAAAGTTTTGAAAGACTTAACTGTCTTCGAGCTAAAGGCCGAACTAAGCAAACGTGGCTTAAGTGGGGCAGGATATAAAAACGAACTCGTAAAACGGCTACAGGAATATCTGGAAGAACAAAATGAAGACCCAGATACGTTTGCTTTCGAAGTAGAAGCAAAAGTGCAAGAGGTAAATACAACTGCCATATCTGACATGATGTCTCTTCTTTTAGCCAAATTTGACGGGAATAAAAAGAAGCCAGAAGCTCAAATCAAGAATGTGCTAGAGCGGTTTGACGCACAGAAGAACGAGCAAGAGAACGTACTCAAGCAACTAGAAACTCAAAGAAACGAGCAGAAGAACGAGCAAGAGAATGTCCTCAAACCTCAAGCAATTAGAAACTCAAAACAAGAATGTTCTGGAGCAACTAGAAACTCAAAGAAACGAGCAGAAGACCGAGCAAGAGAATGTCCTCAAACAACTGGAAACACAAAAGAATGATGTTCTGGAACAACTACAAGCTCAAAGGGATGACGTTCGAGATCGGTTTGATGAACAGAAAAATCTGCTAGAAGGCAGGTTTGCGGACGTCGAAGACAAAATCAATGAGCGTGTCGAAAAACAAAATTCAACGACTAATGCACGTTTCAAGAAAATAGACGACCAGACCGAAACCATTACAAGCGAACTAGAAAAAGTGCGAAAGATGAAAGCTCGAGAACCTTCTGGTGAGTGCTCAAGAAAGAGAGAAGTGAATCCTCCAAGCTTTGATGGTCAGATTCCGTGGTCGATCTACAAGAAACAGTTTGAAGCAGCAGCATTAACAAACGGCTGGGACGATGACGAAAAATACATTGCTCTTACGCTTGCCTTGAGAGGAGCAGCTGCTGAACTGCTACAAACCATCCCAGCAGAGAAGAACGGTGACTTCAAAGTTCTGGTAAACGCAATCGAACAGCGGTTTGGGGATAGCCACATGACAGAAGTCTTCCGAGTACAACTAAACAACAGGGCACAGAAAAGAGGTGAAACTCTGCAGCAGCTTCAGGCAGATATCGAGCGATTAGTTCACCTGGCATACCCAACAGCTGGCAACGAGATTATAAATCAACTTGCTGTTGAAGCCTTTGTGAGAGCTGTGGGCGATATAAATCTCCAAAGGGCTATTCGCACTGCCGGAAAGCAAACACTACCAGAAGCATTGGCTTTCGCTCTAACAATGGAAGCCGCAGAACAAGCTTCCCAAAACGTGCATCGCGTGAGAGGATTGGAAGTCCAAGAATACTCTTGTCAGAAGGCTTCTCTGGAAAGGAGTCAGCGAGACGGACGAGCACGATGCTGGAACTGCAACAAGACCGGGCATCTTCAACGACAGTGCAGATTACCGCGAAGACGAACCGCATGCCAACACTGTGAACACAGAAATATGTCAACTGGTCAAAGTTACACCTACAACGATGTTGCTTCCCAAGTTGTTTCCCACCCCACCAACTTCGAGGGACAGAAGCTGGCTTCTAGTACCGATAGCTACAGAAACACCATCCAGGTTTCTCAAAACTCAGGCTCAAGAGCCTGACCGTGGAAGCAAGTATAAACGGCAACAAATGTGTGGCTACCATCGACACCGGTGCCACGGCGTCCATTGTACGGCAGGACCTCGTTAAGAAGACATGGCTCCACAACACCAATAGCTATCGTCTAAGAACTGCAACTGGAGAAGCCGTAAAAGTCTATGGTGAGGTACGTCTTAAGATCCGGATGGCAGAGCTGGAATTCTCTCACCTGTTCCTGGTAGCAGATATATGCGACGAGTGCATTGTCGGCGTCGATTTCATGAAAGATCATGGATTGATATTGGACATCGGGAACCAAGTCCTGAAATATCGAAACATCGAGATTCCGATGATCTATGGGATTCACTCATATGAGACCTCGCTATCTGTGAAAACCGTCATCAAAGAAGATCTGATTTTGCCTGCTTCTTCAGAAGTATTCGTGTGGACCAAATTGAAGGGTAAGTCTGGAAGCCATCGATACCTCATGGTCGAACCAGCATCTGTAAAGTCCTCCCAAAACGTCACCATTGGGAAGACTCTTGTTAGACGAACATTCTCAAGTCATCTAATCTTGGCCACCAACAACGAAGAACTGCAGAAGGTCTCCTCGAAGAATTTGCAGACATCTTTTCGTCATCGCAAGGGAAATATGGCAGAACACAACTGGTTCAACATCGAATCAACACCGGGGATGCAAAGCCGATCCGTCAACCTGCAAGACGCCTTCCACTAGCCAAACAAGGTGAGGTTGAAGAACTGAAAGAAGAGGGTCTGATCGAAAACTCTAAAAGCCCTTGGGCGTCTCCAGTGGTCCTGGTAAAGAAGAAAGACGGATCAACCCACTTTTGCGTAGACTATCGAAGGTTGAATGATGTGACCAAGAAGGATAGCTACCCTCTGCCTAGGATCAGTGATACTCTGAACGCAATGGAAGGAGGACAATGGTTCTCAACGTTGGACCTGAAAAGTGGATACTGGCAAGTAGAAATCCATCCTGAAGACAAAGAGAAGACAGCGTTCTCGACAGGAAACGGATTGTGGCAGTTCAAAGTGATGCCTTTTGGACTGTGCAATGCTCCAGCGACTTTTGAGCGCCTTATGGAATGCGTCCTGCAAGGACTCACTTGGAAATCTTGCCTGGTCTATTTGGATGACGTCATCGTATACGGGAAAACATTTGCCGAACATTGTACAAATCTGAGAGCCGTGTTTCAAAGACTTCGAGAAGCCCACCTCAAGCTCAATCCAGAAAAGTGTTCACTCTTCAAAACCGAAGTGAAATACCTGGGGCATATCATCTCATCCCAAGGAGTTAAGACGGATCCTGATAAGGTTGACACCGTGAAGAATTGGCCAACACCACAGGACAAACATCAACTCCGAAGCTTTCTGGGTCTAGCCACCTACTATAGGTGCTTTGTCAAGAATTTTGCTGAGATCGCCAAGAGTCTACATCAGCTAACGGAAAAGGGAAAGCAGTTTAAATGGTCAGGTGAGTGCGAGCGCAGCTTTCAAGAGCTCAAGCAACGCTTGTGTAATGCACCAGTGCTGACCTACCCGACTCCAGGAAAACCGTTCATCATTGATGCTGATGCCAGCAATGTCGGGAGTGGTGCTGTATTGTCACAGGTACATGATGGCGAAGAAAAGGTGGTTGCCTATTACAGCAAAGTACTCTCGAAGTCGGAAGGAAACTATTGTGTGACCAGAAGAGAACTTCTTGCACTGATTTTGGAAACAAAGCACTTCCATAAGTATCTCTATGGACAGAAGTTTCTTCTCCGAACCGACCATGGAGCACTAAACTGGCTTTTGAATTTCAAGAATCCAGAGGGTCAAGTGGCGAGATGGATAGAGAGGTTGCAGACGTACGATTATGAAATTCAACATCGGAAAGGGAAGCTTCATTCAAATGCTGATGCACTGTCTCGGAGACCATGTAAGCAAGACTGTAAGCATTGCAGACGCCAAGAAGAAAAAGAAGTGGTTACTGTCCAACGAACCAGAACAGATCCCATTTATGGCTGGAGCAACGACGAGTTGAGGAAGGCTCAACAAGAGGACCCAGATATAGAACCCATCCTCGCATGCAAGGAACACCAGGAAAAACCAGAATGGGCTGATATCTCCGACAGAAGTCCGGCTCTGAAGGCCTATTGGGCACAGTGGGACTCATTGCATGTCCAAGAGGGTGTCCTTCGACGTAAATGGGAATCAGCAGATGGAAAGTCCTATGTGATGCAGCTAGTCTTACCGAGATCGAAGATTATGGACGTTCTGCGAGAGATGCATGATGGAGTTTCGGGAGGCCATCTAGGAGTAAACAAGACGCTAGAAAAGGTTTGACAACGATTCTATTGGCTACATGCAAGGGAAGATGTCGAGAAGTGGTGCCGAAAATGTGATACCTGTGCTGCCACCAAAGGCCCGAACAAAAAGAATCACAGCCAAATGCAGCAGTATAATGTCGGATCACCCTTTGAAAGGATTGCAGTAGACGTGGCGGGTCCATTTCCGGAAAAAAATAATGGAAATCGTTATATTCTGGTCGTCATGGATTACTTCAGCAAGTGGCCTGAAGCATACGCCATTCCGAATCAAGAAGCCAAAACAGTCGCAGACCAAATTGTGTTCAACTGGGTGAGCAGATTCGGTGTTCCATTAGAACTGCATTCCGACCAGGGAAGGAATTTTGAATCAAACATATTCCAGGAAGTTTGTGGGCTTCTTCACATCAAGAAGACAAGAACAACACCACTCCACCCACAATCTGATGGCATGGTCGAACGGTTCAACCGAACCCTTAAGGAACATCTTTGCAAAGTTGTGGACGACAACCAGCGAGATTGGGACCGACACATTCCACTGTTTTTGATAGCGTATCGAAGTGCAAGACATAGCTCAACTGGCCATACACCGTCTGAGATTTTGATGGGAAGGAACATCAGATTGCCGAGCGAAATAAAATTTGGATGTCCCACGTCGGAACCGCAAGCGGAGGATGACTACTTGGATGACCTCAGAGAAAGACTCCTTCAGATCCACGACGATACTAGGTCAAAAATAAAGATGTTCAGTGACCGAATGAAGACACGCTACGATATACGAGCGACAACAACAGAGTTCCTAGCAGGAGATCGAGTGTGGCTTTACAATCCCCATCGACAAAAAGGGTTGTCACCGAAACTTCAACGGGACTGCGAAGGCCCATATACAGTGATTAGCAAAATCAAAGACGTCGTATACCGGATACAAAAAGGAGTCAGAGGTAAACTTAAAGTCGTACATCGCGACCGACTACATCGCTACAGTGGTGATGAGAATGATGGATTTGTTCGGGACGATCAATCCTAAGGAGAGGGCAATGTAATGTGTATACACTTTATTTATCTCATACGCTCTGTTTCACCTTCTGTTGTAATGTCTAATGTGTATACTTTATTATCCCTTACGCTCTGTATCTCTTTCTATATTTAATGTACACACTTTTCTTACTCTCTTTACTTACTCTGTATCTCTTGTTTATTTAATGTACATACTCTCTTTACTTAATATCGTTTAATTGTAGTAGTAAACACTTGTGAGGGGCAATACCTAGTGACTAAGAGAAACTTTTTGTTTAGCATTAAGAACGTTAGCCCCTACAGAAAATCCCAGTATTTTTTATTTGCAAATAGAGAGCTTCTCGAACTTTCAGCTTCTCCAAGAACCAATAGGAACCAATAGTAGTTTCTAGAACCCATCATTTTTGATATAAATAGCCGTTTGGTGGCGAGGCGAATTAATTGATTGTGAACTGCGATTTAGTAAAGATACTGTGTTTGCAAAGTTATAATTGAAAGTGTTGAATAAATAAGTTTGTGAGTGATTTGAATAAAGTGAATTTGTGTTTTATTTAAAAAGTGAATAAGTTTTAATTGTCGGACCAAGCCGAATATTACAATATGTAAATCGGAAAACTCTGCGAGAGCACAAAGAACTTCAACACCTAATATCAATCTTTTGCATAGAATTTAAAGTGCGTTGGTGTGTTTGTATGTCGGGTACAGACTCTTAATCCGCTCAATCAATCAATTTATATAAATTCTCACTGTAGGTACCTATAGGCTTGGTAAAAACAAATTGTTGCGACAAACTAACTGGAAATCACTAAATAAGGGAGGCAATCGAAAACTATATTTAGTGTTGATTTTTGTGTAATAGTCAAAACACACCAGAAAAACGAGAATTTGTTAAATTTTTAAACGAAATTGGATTTTTTTGCATGCTTAAATGAGAGTAGAAAGTTAGTTTTAAAGCTCGGAAAAACTCAGATATATAATTTTCTATGTTAATTGGATTCAAGTAAATTGCATTTTAACAATATCTGTGTATTTTAACAGTTATTTATGAGTTGCTCTGAAGGGTGGCGAGACGAAGTTCGCAGGGTCGGCTAGTACATACATAAGAGTAACAGGTAAAACAGTAAAAAAAACTAACTAAAAATAACAAATTTATAGATAATCGGAGTAAAAACACAAACAAAATTGTTTTAGTAGTGTGTTGAGTCTGCTACAAAAATTTACACACCCCGTTTGGGAGTGATTTACACAAATCAGCCGAAAAGTTAAGTCAAATTGATCTTCAAGCTAATTCGATGGCTTGGGTAAGTTTGGGTACATTTGAATATTGTTGTCTTGACTCATATATTTGACGTCCATCCACAATCTTCAAACATTTTCCATGACATTAATATCCGGATAATAGGGCGACTAGCTTAAAAGCTTCACATTTTGGCTCTTTTTAAAGTATCCGGGCTGTGTGTATTGGTGAATTATCATGATTATTATCCACGGCATAGAGATATATCCAAAAAGGGTGTGAAAATATGGAATGACCATTCTCGATACACCATTGTAAGACAGCGGCATTTAGTGTGGTTGACATACATTGTGGTTCGCAGATTCCATAATAGGAAATGGCTGCAACCTCCAACTTTGCTATGAAATAGATAAATAATGTGTTTTTTTTTCGGAGGTCATGTAAATAGTAGCTTTAGCCATAGCCCAAATAACATTTTTTTAAATCGGAGATGACCACACGTTGCCAATCCGAGGTCCTGGTCACATGTGCGCAACGAAAGGTGAGGCGTTGTTCTTTTCGAACCAGGTTTTGATTTTGAGCCTTTAAAGATGTTTAGCTTTAGAACTAACACGTCTCATAGTTGTAAAACTTGCCTTCATACCACATTTTTCCCTGATTTTTGCCAAAGAGTCGTGAGAATTTTAAGCTTACATGTGAGTCGCCTTTCCACATTAGTTAGGACGCTGTGTGTCCAGCCTTTTATGTTCTTTTCCAACTTTAAACTGTCAACGAAAAAGTTCGAAAAACGAAAAATATAAGTGCGCTTGTCAAAGATAACCATCAAACTTGTTCAATTCAAGTGATAAACAAGTTTTGCTTTAATTTCAACTCAGTTTATAGGTGGGGAGCCCCTATACAAGAAATTTCCGTCATCGCGCGGACTAAAATATTTAGTAAGAAATAAAAGAAAAACCCAATAGGTATAAGATTCGCTTGGTCGACGTGCATTTATTTAGCCGGAAGTATTTTTAATAATTTTTAGGTTATCAATTTCTAAGGCGATTTTCCCCATCAGCGCGCAGCGCGGACTTTAACCTACCATATGTTGCGATCGTTGCTGAAATTAAAAATAAGATTCAGTATTTTGGCAAGAAAAAGTAATAAAAATACTATGCTGAAAAATTCGCTTACCTTTGTTCCTGGTCGGCAGCCCTGTGTTCCACGAAAGGTAGTGAATCTGCCAAGAAATCAAATTGATTAAATATTCTCACAATTAACACAATCTTGACATTATTTTTTATTCCTATCTACATTACTAACTTTACTGGACAAAACAACACAAAAAGTAGACACAGAAAACATTTATTTATGACAAAATAACAAAAACATGAAAGACAAAAATACTTACATTGACGATGTCGGCCATCATGGATTTGGGTTTGTTTGTTTTTGTTGATTGAGTGTGAGTGTGATTGGGATAATTTGTAAGTTCTTTTTATGAATTAAGGTAGTTGTAGTTTTTTTTGTGGTATGCATGTGGAATGTAGAGAGTGTGGAATGAAAGTGGATGGTGTTTAGGTGCATCCAAATGTGCTAAGCCGACAGATGGCGACTCATAAAAGTTAGGATAGGATAATATGTTGGATTGTTGCAATATTTTGAATTTTCGAAGCAGGGGTTGCCTATGTTTCGGGGTTTTGGGTTCAGTGCAAGTTTTTAATGACGTATGTATGGAGGGGGAGTTAAAGTTTTTATGTGTTTTTGTGGTATAGCTTAAGTTTCCGTAATAGTAAAAGAGATTGGAAAGGTTGGGGAAGAAACTTTAAGCTTCGGATCCCTTCGGGCTGGTTGGTAAAAATTTCAAGCGACGCGACGAGTTCTCTTGAAATCATAAAATGTGTTGTTAGTCTCAAAGTGCGGTGCAAATAGTCTTAAATGACGACTTTTTTTTCAAATTGTTTTCCTTTTGTGGCCTGACCTAATATAACTGGGTGAGTGATTTTTCTTGTTTTTATTAGTATGTAGGGAATTTAGGGAATTAAGTTGTGAATAAAAAAGTGTTTCATTTACCCTAGCTACCCAACGAAAATTAAGCCAAGGGCCAAAAACTGCCTACGAATAAGCAAGCATCAATCTAGTGATCAAAGAGGTAAGAAGCCTCAACTTTGATATATATATAACGTTAGGTGTTAAAAAAGGGCCTTTCTAGATTCAAAGTGCTAACTATTTGGCGGTCAACCAAAGGTCGTGGCCGCCAATTCTTGTTGTTTGTGGAAAAAATTGTGACCGTTTAGCCGATAAGGCCAACAACAAAAACAGAGGCCAATAATAAGCACAAAAAGCCCAATATAAATAAGCCAAACGGTCAATAACGGCCAAGTGCATAAACACCGAAATTGCATCGAAAGTGGTTAGGGTGACCATACCAAACTTTTTTTTGGCAAAAGAAAATTTTTTTGATCTCGAGTTTTTGTAAAGTCCTTCGAGTTCCGGACTGGAGCCGAACCAAAAACAACAGCAATAATCACAAAAGCAACAACAACAACAACAACAACAACAACAGCAACAACAAGAAGATAACCCTTTTTTGGCGTGTCATTTTTTTTAAATTTTTATTGTGCATGCATATTTTTAAATTTAAGTTTCCTTTTTTATATATATTTCGGTAATTCTTTTATCAAATTTTAATCAGTTTTTGTGTACACATATATTTTCATTCTGTACGTCATTTTTGTTGTACCATTGGGGAGTGGGCGTCATCTAGTCGTTTCCGAATCGCGGGCCCTTCATTGGTGGGGATATCGGGTGTGGAATCTGCATTTACTTACCATCCGTTTTGTTTTGAAGTAGTTTTTTTTTTGTGCGCCGAAAATTGAGGGCGGTTAAAAATTCATATTGGGAATTCGGAACGTGGCGTTGTCTCCATATTCCTGGGAAAATCAAAATTTTTGTGAATTTTTTTTCATTTATTGATTTTTACAAAAAAAAAAACATAAAAAAAACCAAACCAAAATATTACGAAGTATACAAAAGTAAACAAAACATTTAAAAACATAAAAATCATCAAAAAAAATATAAAAATACAAAACACAAAAGAAAATTTAAAATTACAAAAATACAAAAAAATTTAAAAACATAAAAATACAAAAAAAAAATCTTTTACATTTAGTATAATAATTTTAAGATTAAGTCTCATTTTTAATTTGATTAGGTTTTAACGATTTTCATTACGATCGATTACTTATTTTTTTTTGTTTTGTTCATTCAATTTTTCTGTTATTTATTATTTATTACTTTGTGTTATTTATTAATTTTTGCTTTTTTGGGTTATTTAGTTATTTACTCATTTTTTGTAAATTTATTTATTAATTCATTTTAGTTTGTTCAATAATTTATTTATTCATTTCATTATTTAATAATTCAAATTTTGGTTTGTGTAAAATTCTTTTTTTTTGTGATAAATAATAAAAATCCATAAATGTTCTGCCACGTCATCGACGCTTTCAATTTTGTTTGATGAATTTAGCTGAGGGCCACAAGATGGCGTGTTAGGCTCTACTTTCAGGGGATGATGAGCGGAGGATGAAGTCTTAGAAGACCAGAGGCACCGGAGACAGCCACGGTTTCGTTTTGTGTTGTCTTTTTCTGGCACGATATATGTTTTTGTGTGCCGGTTCCTGTCCGTCTAGTACCAAGATCCCCTTCAATTCCGACGAGCTAAGCCGCGTGTCGCGAGCGTGCCATGGTACTAGGCGGATGGCTGGGTTTATTCCCCGATGACCTTTATGTCATCAGGAACCGAGCCGGCAACACATAATTTAACTAACTAATTTACACAACTTGTATCAAAACTTAAATGACTTTGAATTCATTCATATTTACAATGCCCCGGACATTGACTCGAAATTTTCGAACCTTACGTTAATAACCAATGAACTTTTTGAAAACTATGTTCCCACTGTATCAAAAGTCATAAAGCCTCAATGTTGTCCTTGGTTCTCAGCCCAAATTAAAACACAAATTCAAGAAAGAGAACGCTTTTTCGGAGCATATAAACGCCGCCGTCCTATAGAATTTAACAAGTCGCAAAATGTTTTTGCTCGGAACAATGTAACATCACTTATTCGCAATACAAAACGGTCATATTTTTTGAAGCGCCTTGATACCAAACTAAGTTCAAAGACTCTTTGGAAGAACCTTAAAAAATGTTGGAGTAATAAACAACGAAATTGCTAAATGTCCCTTTAATCCAGCATGGGTTCAGTACTTGTTCCGAACTTGTCCGAGTCATTCTTATTTGACTTAGGAGAGTTTTCTAATTACAACCGTTTTGATTTTAGATGTGTTAGTGCTTTGGAAGTTGAATTGGCAGTTCACTCAGTTAAATATAATGCCACCGGACTTGATGATATGTCGCCTAAGTTTATTAAGCTAATACTACCAATTCTTCTCCCTTATTTAGTACATATCTTCAACTTCTGTATTTACAGCGAAAAATTCCCTGAAAAGTGGAAATCCGCCAAAATTGTTCCGATTCCCAAAAAACAAAATCCCTCATCTCCGTCGGAGTTCAGATCCATTACTCTCTTAACATTTCTTTCAAAAACGGTAGAAAAGATCTTGGCTCAACAGATACAAGAAAATCTAGAAAGGTTTAATAAGATTTCAAATGGCAGTCAGGTTTTAGGAAAAAACATAGCTGCGAATCAGCTGTTTTGAAGGTAACCTCAGACTTAAGGAAATCGGCTGATCGTGATGAAACAAGTGTAATGGTGATGCTCGGTTTCTCAAAAGCATTTGATTGTATTATCACATTGTTTTGCCAAAGCTTAAAAGTAGTTTCGATTTCTCTCTATCTGCCCTTGAACTAACGTACAGTTACTTAAAAAACCGATAAATCTGCATTAAAACCGAACTAGGAATCTCAAGCCCTTATGTTATTAATACTGGTGTTACCCAAGGATCCGTCTTAGGACCACTCCTTTTTTGCATTTTCATTAATGATCTCCCAGATTTCGTTGTTAATTGCAACTATCAAACATTCATGGCTGGGCTCAGCTGAATAAAATCAAATTAAATCCTTCGAAGTCATTTGGCATGGTGTGTTCAAGTAGAGACATTGCATTAAATTGATCTTCCACTTCTTTATCTGAATGGATATACGTTACCCTATGTTGATAAAGTAAACTATCTCGGCTTCTTCATCAATAGTAAGTTACCCTATGTTGATAAAGTAAACTATCTCAGCTTCTTCATCAATAGTAAGTTATCGTGTTGTGATGCCACGTCTGACACAATAAGAAAGATCTACGGTGGACTGCGCAGTCTAAATGCATCTTCGAGTTTACTTTCTTCGGATCTGAAGTTAAAATTTGTTAAATCTTTACTGTTGCCGTTCTTGTCATACAATTGTATTGTCTACCTTTCTCTAGATTCTGAATGTAAGCGGAAAATAAATGTAGCTTTTAATGACTGCACACGATTCATACATGGTCTGCCAAGATGTGTTAGTATTTCGCAATTTAAGACGATGTTTTAGGCATGACCCTGGATAGATATTATGAGTTT
Organism: Sphaerophoria taeniata; assembly: GCA_943590905.1. NCBI lineage: Eukaryota > Metazoa > Arthropoda > Insecta > Diptera > Syrphidae > Sphaerophoria > Sphaerophoria taeniata. The sequence continues at coordinate 241,293,386 of OX016540.1, forward strand.
AGATCGCTTCTGAAATTACATGACATAATTCATGACAACTGTCCCGAGTATTTTAGGGAATATTTATGTTTTTACAGTCATCAAGGGGTCTTAAGATATTATTGCCGAGGTTTACACATACCATTGGAGAGCGATCTTATTTTGTCAAAGCAATTAGGTTGTGGAATAATCTCCCACACCAATTGCAGAGAAATACTTCATCACAGGGATTTCCAGGGGAACTAATGAAACACATGTCGGGCTGAAATTTATGGAAATATGACTCTTTAATAAAGGGTTTTCCAATAAGAGGTGTTATTTTGATATTCAAAGAAAAATGGAATTTGTTGAGATAAATGATTGGATGTTTATTTCATTATAAAGAGGAAGGTATGCCGTTAATAATGGAACACAACATCAGCCATATGGCCGCCACGACCACGCTTACAGGACCATATCCTTTTCATGAAATTTTCCATAACCAAATCGCAATCTCTATGTCCTCGATAGCCTCACGAATTCCATCTTTGAGGTCTTGAATCGACGCTGGGCTGTTGGCGTAGACCTTATCTTTCAAGTGGCCCCAAAGGAAGAAGTCGCAAGGTGTTAAATCACAAGATCTCGGTGGCCAATTGTGATCAGCTCTTCGAGAGATAACACGGTCCGGAAGCTTTTCCCGTAAAAGATCGATGGTTTCATTGCTTGTGTGGCACGTAGCGCCGTCTTGTTGAAAGTAAATTTTAATTTCAATGCGTTGTTGAAGCGTATATTGTTCCATTTTTATTAATGGCGTAGTTTCTACTTGTCAAATGCCAAAAAATGACAGCTTCAAAAGTGACAGCTTCAAAAGTGACAGCTACCGAAATAGCGGGCTATTCAAAATAACACCTCTTATTGGAAAACCCTTTATATAATACGAGGGGCAATTAAAAAATAAGGTTTCCACATTTTTTTCAGGTGTAAGGCATTTTTTATTGCAATAAATATGTATACCGTCTGAAAGCTTGTATTTCAAACTATTTTTCTACATAGTCGCCAGATCTTTCAACGCATTTTTTCATACGAGTTATCCACTTCTGAAAACCCGCTTCGAAGAACTCCGCCGCTAGGCCGCCGATGTACTTGGTGACCGCTTCCTTCACCTCTTCATCTGTACTGAAGCGTTGTCCACCCAAGTGTTGCTTCAATTTCGGGAAAAGTGGAAGTCACTGGGAGCAAGATCAGAGCTGTAGGGGGCATGATCAAGCGATGGCCTCCCGCTCCTTTGCCAGTCGTGAACATCTGTGCGTCCTTCGGAGAACTCCCTGCACCATTTGCGGACGTGCTGGACGCTAATGCAAGCTTTGCCATAAACTTCTTCCAACTGTCTATGAATTTCAATAGGTGTAAGCTTCTTCGCGTTTAAAAATCGAATCACTGAACGGATTTCACACCTGGCGGTGACGGCGATTGCGGGCTCCATCGCGGATGGCTGTTAGACTGGCACTAAGCTTCGCAGTGATCTTCCAGGTAGTTGGAATGGAGTGGGGGGGATCAACAATGAAGGCGGTGTTGCCGGATTTTTCCTAGTAATCTCGCGCGGCGAGTGTACAGCGTTGGGAACCTTATTTTTTACTTGCCCCTCGTACATTATTCATAGTTATTTTCTTTAATAATAAAATTCAACTTGTTGATTTGTAATAATTATTTTTAATAATTCTATTTGTATTATTAAGGTCATCTATTAGTTAAAAGAAACTGGATATTGTTTAATATTAATACTATTTATGAGATTTTTCACGAAGTATATTGTCAATTTTATAAGACCAAATAAAATGAAAATGAAATGAAATAATTCGGTGCGAAATATCATATTTTTTGAGAAAAAGTCCGGCCGACGCGACCAAAAGGAAATTTCTTGTATAGGGGCTCCTGGGCTATTAACATAAAGTGGAAAAAAACACATTCGCTGTCGCATAATAAGCAATTGCAAATAGAGTGTATAGATAGGGTGTCATATTTAAGGGACGAAGAGTGTATGAAAAACAAGCTGCCTGTATGCTTTTTCAAACAATTTCGATGTAAAAAAAAACACAAGACATTTTTTTGAACTCATTAAAAATGTTTATTAAATCGTTTATTTCACTTAACATTTAACACAATTTACTGCCATTAATTTAATTTAATTTTTCTTAAATATGAATTTCATTGAATAAATTTATTTACTTTTGTTTTTTGATTTAATGTTCTCAATTTTCTTGTACAAATATTTTGAAGACATTTTGGAAATTAAAACAACATAAATATGATCGTCAGAAAAGTAGAGAAAAAAAAACATTTTCAATGTTTTTCCATAACATTTAAAGTTAAGTTTATTTTTGTTTGCTTTTTATATTTCCAAAGCAATCGTCTAAAAAATATGTAAATATGTATATATATATATAAAACACAACAATATAATAATTATTTAAGAACCTTAAATAACCCTTATATTTTATTAGTTTTTTTTAAATAGTTTTGTAAGGTATACGTTTAATTTGATTGATTTTTGAAAAATACAAATTGCAAAAAATCCATTTATATTTTAGGAAAATATTTATATTTTAATAGTAGTGTTATGTATTTTGTTTTGATTGAATGATATAATGCACAGTTGGTTGTTTTATTATTTATTATAACTAATATTACAAAATATAGATGTATTTTACAACAATGAATTGCACATAAGATGAAAATATGAAAACATAATTTTTTTTATATTTAAACTTAAAAAAAAACTACTTTTATTAAATTCATAAATATTATCCAAAAAATAATAATTCAAATATTACTTTATTTTATTTTTCTTAAAACAAAAAAAAAATACTATTAACAATAATTATGACATCTAAATAATTCAATAATATTTAAATGTTTAAATGTATTCTTAAGGCACATTTGGACAATATTTCAATTTAGTATTTATTGTTATAAGAAACAATATTTATGTAATTTTTGTTGATGAATAAAATGAAAGCATGTAAGCTAAAAAAAATTGATTTTCTGTAGAATAAATGTAATTTATACAATGATATTTTTAGTATGAAATAAATCGATGATTATGTGTCAGTTTGGAAGAATCGGAAGAAATTGATCGAATTGTCAAATGTCAAATGATAAAAAACACTGCTGCGTTAACATTTTTTCATTTATTCGCAGATTTTTCAGCGTCTAAGTGAAATTTGCTGTTTTAGAATGAGCACAGTCAAAATTAAACTCATATGACATGGACATTGAATTAGGACTTCATATTTTCAAATTTAAATCACTTACTTGTACTGTAAATAAACAATAGGTGTGTTTTTTTTGGCAAAGCTATCCGTATCCGCAGTAGTAGATTACATGTATTACAAATACAACACGATACTGCCGATAAAAGTAGAAGTAGAATCATATTGCGGATAGAATTTTGACGTTTTTCGACTCTCGAATAAAGTTTTTGGTTGTTTGGCTTATGATAGTTTGTACAATTGATAACTACCATGTATTTCGAAGGATGTGTTCATAAATTACGATCACACCTTTGTTGTTTGTAGTTTTCCATTTTTCAACGAGAGCGTACTCTTTTTCAAATTATATACAGCCAAACAGTCAATTCCGTTGCACCAGGAATTGAATCTCTTAATTAATATATTTAGAAAAATGTAATAATCGTCTTTAAAATGATACCATTTGCTTATAGGCTCGTTTTTGTAGCAGCGACCAACTTCTAAATACAAAAATATAACAACTGCGGATGCGTTTTTTTTTGTAAATTCTACTGCACTGCGGATAGATTTGCCAAAAAAACACACCTAATGTTTGGTAACATGCCAAGGTTTCAATAGAAGTCGTGTTTTTTCAGTACTCAGCAGCCAGCTCAGTAATCAAGTACGAATCTAACTCACTTTATCTTTCAAATTGTATGGCAATTGTTACATAAAACGTCGCAAAATGGACCTGAGGGTTGCGTCTCGGATTAAAAACAAAATAGCAAATACTTCAACCTAAGTGAGTTCATAACTCAGATCATTAGATTCGAGTAACAAAATAATTCTTCTTAACGCCATCAGCGCTGTCTTCATTTCAATAATCGAAAGTTCTATCGCTGCAACAACTGTCATTTTTTACCGGCATTTTTAACGACTGCAATCCAAATTGTTGTTGTTTGCCAAGGGAAATTTTGTTGCGCTGGCTACTGAGTAGTGAAAAAAACACGGAAAGAATAAAGAAATAGACATTTTCGGTCTTAACGATCATTCAGAGCTTGCAACTTATTTAAGCACTAAATACAAATTATGAAGTCTACTGATTAGCCCAGTTTTGACATTTATCAGATGCAGACAAGAAACGTTAACGACGTGAAAAAAGACATTTTTGTGAAGAGAAATATACAACTATGAATAATGCTCCACCAGATATGTTATAATTTCATTTTCAAAGTTCATCTGTCAGAAACGATATGTTTGTAAAATAACCGAAGGGGAACTGTCATCTGTCAGAAATAAAGTGAGAAAGTGTAGTGAAAGAGTTTTTTACTGAATATTATGAAGTCTACTAATTTACTCAGTTTTGACATCTGTCAGTTGCAGACGAGAAACATTATTCTAATGACATAAAATAACACATTTTTGTGCGGAGGGAAATAGAACTATGAACCATGCTTCACCAGATGTCAGAAACGACATGTTTGTAAAATAACCGAAGGGGAACTGTCATCTGTCAGAAATAAATTGAGATAGTGTAGGCGAGGATTCGCAAACGTCAGAACATAACAACTCCTATCAACCAATCATTTTCAACACATAAACATAAATTTGTTTAAATAACTGCCTTTTTGTATATTTATAAGTTTTAAATAAATATGTATTTTACATAAAAAACTGTATAACAACTAAATATGGCGGTTGTTTGTATCAAATTTAGTGTTTAGAACTACATAATCAAGCAAACTTTAGTTGATTTATCAAACGAATAAGATTACAACAAAAATTCAAATTTTAACTAACTAGAGAATATATATATTTTTTTTATAATAAACATTATAATTTATATAACATGATTTCACAACTTAATATTATATTAGCTTCAAATGTTATAAGAAAATTGTTTAACACTTAATTTTTTTTCGAATTTGTTATAATTTAAATTTATCTAAGAGATTAAAATTTTTATTAATCTTATTTTTATACTTACATTTTTAATGCAAACAAAAAACTTGAAGATTCTTTCAACTTATCCTGCGTTCCAAAAATGTTTTTAAAAATATGTAGAGTACATTCGTCGGGCGATGGAGATTTTTCTATAAATTGCTTTTGATGAGATTTGAATTTGTCGAAGAGAGATCCACGTCTTAATTTATTGCTCTTCCACTGATGAACTTAAGACTTTGTTTTTGTTTGTGTTAAAATAGGGCAAAGGTTAGGGGAACAAAAGAACATGGTGTAACACAAAACAGTGATTGAAAAATGATGGAAGATGGACGATGGATTGTCAATTTTTCAAAACAGGAATTGTATGATTTGTGCAGAGAAGTTGGGTGGGAAAAAATGTACTTTCCAGTTATTTATGAGTTAGTTAATAGATTTTTAATTTGTTTGTTGTTGTTGCTTTTTTTCACATAACAGTTTTCAATCGCTTCAAATAAACGTTCAGGGTTAGATCATCTACCATGGTACCACGTTGGTTAGCATGTAAAAAAATATAGAAGAAAAATAGATATAAACAAATATGTTAATGTTAGTAATATTAATAAATTATATTAATGTCTAGGTTTATTTATTTTTAAATGAAATGCAGGCATGAGTTCTTATTTTACTGATTTTTCTATGGGCAGTATGCCACCATCTAACGTAAGTTCGTAAATATCATGTGAAAATATTGTCCCTGTATAGTAGGTTCAAGTTCAATTTAAAAGTAGGTAGGTAGAGTAAAACATAATGCAATGTTTGTCACAGTAATAATTCAAGAGCTGTGAGCAAGATTTACTTATGAAGGAGGAATACATCATTTTTAGGGTAAACGTTCCACTTTTTGTTTTTTTTCGGAATAAGTATGAAGTTGTTAGATAAACATTATTCCAATTCATGACATTGACATTGACATTGACATTTCACAGTACTTCGCACATGAATGTAACGAACTACAGACACATAGCAGCACTGGCGACAGATAACAGAAACCTACGTAGCTCAAAGGAGGAGACTTAGATTTGTATTGTCTCATGTTATCGCACAGGTGGCCTCAGATAAGCTGGCGATTTTTGTACTAAAAGAATGCTGCCGAAGCTGAGGCTTGAACCCGTAGAGTTCGGCTTAGCAATCAACTACTCTATCCTCTGAGCCATGGCTACCTGCTATTCCAATTCATATTACTCGAACAGTTAGTTCCGTTAGTAAAACTATTCCGAATTTAAAACAAATTTACTGAGTAGTCTGAAATTGATGACAATACAATCAAACTCTACCCTATACCTAATAGTAAAAAGCGTGTATGATCGATTTAGCGAACTAATAACAGGGTAACCATAGTAGTATTTTTTTTTTATTTTTATTATTATATAAAATTCTGAGCTTTTGTTTTGAGTTCGCTAGCTGTCGATCTCAAGTTCGAAGAGGAACTGTAACAATCAGTTTAAAAAACGCCTCAAATCCACGTTGTTGCGTTTAGAAAGGAGATCAAATCTTTGATCATCAGTTCGGAAAGCTCATTTAGGTCATTGAAGAAGGACTTTCCCAATGATTTGGCTCTCGTTTTGTCTAGCGCAGGACAATAACACAAGAAGTGAAGAACAGTTTCCCAGCTTAGATGCGTGTTCCCCAACAGACCAGTGTCCGGTGCATGTTGCAACTACCCTGGCTATGTCTTGCCTGGGTCTGCAAATAAGGTTATTAGTACGGTATTTATGGTAGGTGGGCCATATGTTTCTAGATATGATACAGTTGGTAAGGTTACTCCACCTGTGGTTTGATTCAGCGAGAAAAATTGAGAAGATCTTGCCCTTCATAGCACTCTTTCCGCGAGTGAACTATGAAGGGAGTCAACCCAGGTTATCATGGGACAAGCTATCATGAGACATCATACTACAACTTATCATGAGCAACCTATCATGACGCAACTGATCATGATCATACGGTTTGATTCGAACAAATTCATTCTTAGTTCATTCTATTTGACTCCTCCTTTTTTGGATGGATTTCTATTTGGTGGTTGTTTTTCTTTATTTTTTTTTATTTTTGAGGTTTAGTTTTTTTTAGACGGAATTTTGCGTTGATTGATATGTGTTTGGTTTTTTGCAATTTTTGTGTGTGTTTTTTATGAAGGGAATGAGAAGTAGGTAGGGACATAGTTTTTTTTTATCTTCTATATAGGATGTGAATATGTACCTTACGGCTTTTTTATGAATTTAGGGTGTGTGGTCTAGGTGATTTTCGTGGGAAGGAAAGACGTATGGTGTATTAAGTATAACTATATAGAGCGAGGGAGAAAAAAATGTGTCAAGATCTTTATTCTTGCTTTTTTTTGCATGAACAAAATGAGAGGTAACATAATGTATATAAGTAGGGATATACTGATTTTTTTGCATTGTTTTCCTTCCTATGTGGGTTATTGCAAATATTTTTTATGATTTTGGGGTGTGTGGTTTAGAAAAAAATCATTCGAGACTTATGGTGTGGTGTCTATTGTGTATACTATATAGAGCGAGGGAGAGAAAAATGTGCCAAGATCTTTATTCTTGCTTTTTTTTTGCATGCAGAAAATTATATGGGTACATAAAACATTATATAGAAAGGGATATACCTACCTACCTGTTGTTGATTGGATTATTGCAATTATTTTTTTTATGGATATGGGGTGTGTTTGTTTATGGTTTAAGTTTTTTTTTTAATTCGGTGACGTATGGTGGCAAGTGTGTGGGTATATTAGGATAATGAGAAGAGAGGCAGAGAGGGAAAGATAGGTACCTATGTGCAAAGATTTTGATTCAATTGGTTTGGTTGATTGTAGGTAGGTAGGTACATAGCATAGGTAGGTAATTCTTTTCTGTCAACGCGAAAGGGATTTTGTGATTTGATTTTTTTATGCTGAACAGAATGAGATGTAGCATGAAGGTACCTAGGTAGGTGTGTAGGTACTTATATAGTTAATGCTCTTGTTTAATGATTCAATTGATAAATAAATTGATAAAAGTTCAAATTAAATATTAAAAAATGAATCATTTTATAAAAGTTTTAGTGAATCGAAACCTGTGACAGTTTAGGCAGAGGAAAAAGTACAGAATAAGAGTTTATGTTCAACATAAATTATTAAAGTTACCATTCAGCAAATGACTCTTAATCGTTAAGATTGATGATAGGTAGTTGGCATCCGTAATAGGGTTACGGTTGTTTGGTAGGTACCTATACTAGTTTTTTAATTGGTTGATGAGAGAGAGGAATAAAAAACTATCGTAGATAGATAGGTACCTACTGTTAAGACTAAGAATAGGCACCAATCGGCAAAAATATTTTTAATGGTTTAACCCTTTCGAACCCAAGCTATGAAAATCAATATTAAAAAATGTTTTTTCGGTATTATCGGGTCAATAACATCACAACTACGAGATATGAATAGCAAAAAGTTATTTTCCAAAATAATAAATAGCAAAACTAATGCGTTATTCTCATGTTACATGTAAGTAACATGCACTGCCTATGACCACCAAAAAACGGTGGAGAACTGAGAAAATAACTTTTTATGAATCTATAATGTATTCTTCTCAGCAAAAAAGTAAAACACTTTCTGCATTAACATTTTACCAAAAAATTGGACCACCCTAATGTAGGTAGTTATCTACCTACCTTACAAAATATAGAAGGTGCAGGTAAAATAGTATCTATAAAAAATCAAATAAAAAAAAATTGTTACACTCTTGAAACTTGCCAAAAAGTTTGCTTTTGGGATAAGAACCAAGGATAAAAAAGTCTATAACAAAACTAACACTAACAAAATTCTAACAAAATTTATAAATAACCTACCTAAAACTAAAAGTGGACCCGGTGGTTCGTCACTCCCACCGTATTTAACGACTCCAAACCACTGGATAATTTAAAATTCTAACAAAACTAACAAAACTAACAAAATTTAAAATTCTAACAAAACTAACACTAACAAAATTCTAACAAAATTTATAATAAACCTACCTAAAACTAAAAGTGGACCCGGTGGTTCGTCACTCCCACCGTATTTAACGACTCCAAACCACTAGATAATTTAAAATTCTAACAAAACTAACAAAACTAACAAAATTTAAAATTCTAACAAAACTAACACTAACTAACTAACTAACACTAGTTTTGTTAGTTTTGTTAGAATTTTAAATTATCTAGTGGTTTGGAGTCGTTAAATACGGTGGGAGTGACGAACCACCGGGTCCACTTTTAGTTTTAGGTAGGTTATTTATAAATTTTGTTAGAATTTTGTTAGTGTTAGTTTTGTTATAGACTTTTTATTTATAGACTTTTTTATCCTTGGTTCTTATCCCAAAAGCAAACTTTTTGGCAAGTTTCAAGAGTGTAACAATTTTTTTTTATTTGATTTTTTATAGATACTATTTTACCTGCACCTTCTATATTTTGTAAGGTAGGTAGATAACTACCTACATTAGGGTGGTCCAATTTTTTGGTAAAATGTTAATGCAGAAAGTGTTTTACTTTTTTGCTGAGAAGAATACATTATAGATTCATAAAAAGTTATTTTCTCAGTTCTCCACCGTTTTTTGGTGGTCATAGGCAGTGCATGTTACTTACATGTAACATGAGAATAACGCATTAGTTTTGCTATTTATTATTTTGGAAAATAACTTTTTGCTATTCATATCTCGTAGTTGTGATGTTTTTGACCCGATAATACCGAAAAAACATTTTTTAATATTGATTTTCATAGCTTGGGTTCGAAAGGGTTAAACCATTAAAAATATTTTTGCCGATTGGTGCCTATTCTTAGTCTTAACAGTAGGTACCTATCTATCTACGATAGTTTTTTATTCCTCTCTCTCATCAACCAATTAAAAAACTAGTATAGGTACCTACCAAACAACCGTAACCCTATTACGGATGCCAACTACCTATCATCAATCTTAACGATTAAGAGTCATTTGCTGAATGGTAACTTTAATAATTTATGTTGAACATAAACTCTTATTCTGTACTTTTTCCTCTGCCTAAACTGTCACAGGTTTCGATTCACTAAAACTTTTATAAAATGATTCATTTTTTAATATTTAATTTGAACTTTTATCAATTTATTTATCAATTGAATCATTAAACAAGAGCATTAACTATATAAGTACCTACACACCTACCTAGGTACCTTCATGCTACATCTCATTCTGTTCAGCATAAAAAAATCAAATCACAAAATCCCTTTCGCGTTGACAGAAAAGAATTACCTACCTATGCTATGTACCTACCTACCTACAATCAACCAAACCAATTGAATCAAAATCTTTGCACATAGGTACCTATCTTTCCCTCTCTGCCTCTCTTCTCATTATCCTAATATACCCACACACTTGCCACCATACGTCACCGAATTAAAAAAAAAACTTAAACCATAAACAAACACACCCCATATCCATAAAAAAAATAATTGCAATAATCCAATCAACAACAGGTAGGTAGGTATATCCCTTTCTATATAATGTTTTATGTACCCATATAATTTTCTGCATGCAAAAAAAAACAAGAATAAAGATCTTGGCACATTTTTCTCTCCCTCGCTCTATATAGTATACACAATAGACACCACACCATACGTCTCGAATGATTTTTTTCTAAACCACACACCCCAAAATCATAAAAAATATTTGCAATAACCCACATAGGAAGGAAAACAATGCAAAAAAATCAGTATATCCCTACTTATATACATTATGTTACCTCTCATTTTGTTCATGCAAAAAAAAGCAAGAATAAAGATCTTGACACATTTTTTTCTCCCTCGCTCTATATAGTTATACTTAATACACCATACGTCTTTCCTTCCCACGAAAACCACCTAGACCACACACCCTAAATTCATAAAAAAGCCGTAAGGTACATATTCACATCCTATATAGAAGATAAAAAAAAACTATGTCCCTACCTACTTCTCATTCCCTTCATAAAAAAACACACAAAAAAATTGCAAAAAACCAAACACATATCAATCAACGCAAAATTCCGTCTAAAAAAAACTAAACCTCAAAAATAAAAAAAAAGAATAAAGAAAAACAACCACCAACAAGAGTCTTTTCTTGAAAGTCACCTCCTCTTTTTTTAGAATGAACTCAAAATGAATATTTTGTTGCAATCGAACCTTATGATCAGTTGTCTCATGATAAGTTGCGTGCGATATGTTGTCCCATGATAACTTCTGCCATGATCACTTATACCCAACCCCTATGAAGGGCTGATCCTTGCCTTTCCAGCCCGTCAGCCCGTTTATTGCCCTCAAAGCCACTGTGACCCGGAACCCAGACAAGAGTGACCTTGAGTCCAATGTTCATGCCCGCGAGCTCACCTCGGCATTGTTGAACTAATTTGGAGGATGATGTGGATGAGCCAATCGCTTGAATAGCCGCCTGGCTGTCCGAAAAGATAGCTGTATTGCGGTTTTATTTGGATCTAACTTTAGTAATTTGCATGCTTCCTTAATCACGATTAGTTCAACCCCAACCCTACACTACATCTTTGATCCGTCAGTGAAAATATTTGTGTCGAAGCCTCTCGTCACTTAGTCATCATCCCACTCTTATCGGGACTTGAAAATCCGCACTGAGGTCCACAGAAGGAGTGCAGTAGTCGGTTTTTGTCGAAAAGATGTCCACTGGGATGAGATTAGTAATATTACTATGACCATAGGGTTTAGAATACCAACTATTCGATTCTCTAAGTCTCAACGCGCTGCAAGATACTAAATATTTGATGTGCAAGTCTATTGGTAAGAGGTAAAGAAAAACGTTTAAGGCGTCCGATGGACATGAGCGCAAGGCTCCAGTGGAGCCAATACTAGCTGTTCTCTGAACCTTTGGGCTACCAAATAATCGAACCATAGCTTAAGATTGGACGGACTACGGCTGTATACGTCCACAAAATCATCTTCGATTGCAAACCTCACTTTTTGCCAAAGGTTTTACTACAGGCATAGAAAGCTAGCTGCCTGTAGCTTAGTGGTTAGGTGCGTTGGCTGCTAAGCAGAACGTCGTGGGTTCGAGTCCTACTCTTGAGAGTAGTAAGTTACTTAGGCCTTGGCTCTTCAAGAGCTGTCGCGCCACTCTATTTTTATTATTATTATTTTTTTTTTTTTAGTAAAGAGCATCAGTTCAGTTTTGCTTTGCTTGACATCCAAGCCACAGCTTTTAGCCCAGTTGCTAACTTTTAGTAATGCCATCTCCGTAGTCTCACTAATCACGGAAGTGAACTTTCCTGATACCAGTATCACCAAATCATGTGCGTAAGCAACAGCCTTCACGCCACAACTTTCCAGTTTAATAAGAATTTTGTTCATGACTAGAAGTCTCTATTGTATAGGGTCATTCATTCATGTCAAACCTAGCTGTCATCTGAAGTGTCATAAGCATAACAATAGTTGAATGTTGGCATTGGAACAACAGATAATGAACACCGATTCTTCGAACAAAACTTTTTTTTAGCGATGACGCACATTTCTCACTCGGTGGGAATGTAAACAAACAAAATTGCCGTATATAGGGCTCAGAAAACCCACAATGGATCGAAGAGATGCCATTGCATCCAAAAAAAGCGATTGTTCGTGTGCTCTATGGTCGATAAATGTCATAGGTCCGCCGGATGGTTACAGTCAATTCGAAGCGATTTGGTAGAATGATAACCGATTTTTTTCGGCCGGCGATTGAATATCATGACTTCGACGCTATGTGGTTCCAACAAGACGGGGCATCAAGCCACCAATACGATCAATTATGGCTTAATTGCGTGAGAAGTTTCCTGGTTGCGTAAAGTCACTTTTTGGCGACGTCAATTGGCCACCAAGATCACCGTGTTTACGCGAATGTTTCCCGAACTGTAAATCAAAAAAATCGTTTGCTGCAAGAACTCGCGGGCCGCCATTTGAATGATATTTTATTTTACACTTAATGTCAAAGTCCAAGCTTCATAATGAAATACGATTTCCATTGAAAATGTATACTTGTGGGTGTCACAGATTAAGTCAGTCGCTTGTGTATTTTTGTATATTCGTAATTTTGTGTATCAAAGCCAAATAACTGTAGTTCAATAAAATTTAAATGTAAAATTCACTCATGCATACATTTCAGATAAAGTTTTTTGCGAAGTTAATTTATAGTTTTACTTTTAAGTTTTTTTTTCTTTCACAATCAATAACAAATTAATTTACATGTTTAATTGTCACTAGCCGTTAATTGTCGTTATTTCAAATTTGTATTGCATACTTATAGGCAGTCGCACCATTTCGCTAACAAAACATAATAATCAGTGTTGCCACTATTTCAACGAAGACACATAAATAGTTAAATTAGTTTTTAAAAACATAAACGTTTAAATTAAAAATTTATTTTTAAGACAATTAAACACATAAACATTTATTTATGATTAATTTTTTTTTATTTTGAAGATCGGTAGGTGTGCAATTATTTATAAGAAAAAATGGATTATTTTGTTTTGAAACGCTTTGAGATTAGATAAGTTTTTTTTTTCGATTTCATGTAAATTAAAGTTTTATATTAATTTTATGTATATTTATATATAAAAGATGTCGTTTAGTTAACTTGGCCTTTGGTTAGTTTTTTTTTTAGCAAGATTATTATTTATAAATTATTATTTATGTATATAGAAAAAAATTAAGTAACATTAGGTATTAAGAAAGAAAATTAAACTATTTTTGTTTTTTTACTTATAAATTAAAAATGTTAACAATGAGAATATTGAAAATGGAAAACAAAGAGAGATAACTGCATTGTTATTCATTTATTTCACATTTTGTACATAAAAATTAAATGTTATTTATTATTTTTATTTAAATGTGCAGTTTGTTTTTATTTTAATAACAAGTTGTGGTGTGTTTATTTATATTATGGACAGATTGTTAACAAAGAGTATTTCATGTAACCATGTAATAGTTTATAAATAGTGCGGGATGTTAGGAAATAGGACCAAAATAATGAAGTTTTTTCTTTAAATATTAAAAATAATTAAATTGTATTGTTGAAGGTACAAACAAAACCACGTTTAAGCAATGTATGTAGCAAACATGATTTTATTTATTATTAATTTTCCCACTACCAAAATAATTTTAAATTAATTAAATAATTAAGGAAGAAATGTAGGTATGAATAAATTTATCATTTTGAGTAGTAAATAAATATTAGAATAGGCTAAATCGACAATGTTAATGTTTAAATTAATATTTTGTTAATAAAGATGAATGATATTAATTTTGTTTTATTTAAAATATTGCATTCTTTTTTCTAAAAAGTTTAAAAAAGGGAATATGGAGAGGTAAAAGTATTAAATTTGTTTGTGTTAGATATGAAAAAGACTTCTTTTCTAAGAGAAGATATAACATAAAATTTGAATAAAATAAAAGAACGAATTTATTTTTAAATTTTGATATAACAATCATTTATCTTTATTTATCTATTTATTTCATTCATAACCTAATTCAATTTGATCGATTTTGTCGTGAATATTATATGAAAAAAAATACTATCAAATTTAACCTCTTCTTTAAATGATTTTTAGATAAACGTTTATTTTATTTTACACTTAAACATTTTAAATACAAAAAAAAATATAGCAAATTTTGTTTATTTGTTTTTTTTTACGAAGAGGAATTTAGATCTTAAGAACTAAAGTGGGTTTGTGGTTGTCGAAGAGTAGAAAAAAATGTTTAAAATGTTTTTATAATCTTATATTGATAAATCTATAAAATATTTAATTTTCTAAAATTTAAAATTCTTATATATAAAAAAAATTACATTCACAAAGGCACAAGTCAACATTAAAACAAAATATTTTATATATTCAAACATAATTATTATCTCGGCTCTCTTCATCTCATAGGTTTTGTCTGTTTCTTATGATTTTTGCCACAAATTATAATTTTTGTTTTTATTTCTAAGTAAAACTATAAATATTTAAAACAATGATTTTCACTTTTTGCGAGTAAATATCAATGAAAAATACTATCTTAAAAATTTAAGTTGAAAAAAATGGTTTAAAATTAAAAAATAACAAACTAACCTGTGGACTGAAAATTTGTAATTTCTTTTTCAAGGATGCAAGGGGTCTCTCAAATTTTGTATTGCTTTTCATTGACTTTCTAACCAAACACTGAGATTCAAATTTTTGATCGTTCTTGAGTAGATTTTGTTTAATTTATTATTTTATATTTTTACTGAAGATTATTATTTAAGCTTTATTTTTGTTAAATGAAATTTTTCATTTACTGAATTTCGATAAAATTTGGTGGCTTATGAGAGACCCCAGCCCTCTGATACGGATGTTCTCTGTTAGAAAAACGTCTGTGTTGTTTAAGTGCTCCTACTTTGAAAAAATACATTTTGTATAAGTTTTTTTGTTTCTTATAAGAAAAAATTATATAAAAAAAATTAAAAGTTTTGTCTATTCCTCGTGTTTGCCTGTTTTTTTCATAAATTATTTTATTCTTTGGAATGAATATTCTTTTCTATTTTAATTTTATAAGTGATTTTATACCAGAAGTTCGAAGAAAGTTTGTTAAGTTTATATCATGCAAATTGTATTTTGTAGTTGATTTAAATTTTTTTACAAGGAAAACAAAAAATTATAACAACAAAAAAAAAACTGCATTTGACTAGCAACTAAAAAAAGAAAACATATTGGACGGAATTCGGTGAGCTTGCATTTATATATTGATTTTTTCTTTTTACTAATTAACAATTAAACTACAACAATTTAAAATATTTATAATAAATTTAATAATTATGATAAACTAAGCACCATTTTGATTCAACCCGAAATCCTGCTGAGCAAGAAAACAAAAAAAAGGTTTATTTCTCTATTTTTTGTTTTATTTAACAAAAAAACAAATAATTATTATATGGTTATTATTTTAAGTGAATATTTTATACTAAGACTGGTATTATTGTTTGGTAAGTATTTTTCATGCTATTTAAGCGGATGGCACTGTGTTAATTTGAGGTGATTTCTAGTTTTTATGTAAATCCAGACGAACATTAATTTTATTTTCAATAGCAAAAGGGGTTCTTGACGATTGATGATCAAAAAGGGGGATTTGAACCAAAATATTATGTTTTGATTATTTGTTCTACTTCACTTTCTAAGTCAAAGCATTTTAAACAAGCATAAATAAACAAACAAACAAACAAACGATTTGGAAGAATACATTGGAGTTTTCATTAAAAAATTATGAAATTTTGACCATAAGACCCGAAATAAAGTTTTAGTCCATTATTTTTCTCATTTCCTACCCTCAACATAATTATGTTCATACATAGGTACGAACTTTACATACATTAATACAATAGGGAGAAAGAGAGGGAGAGAGAGGGAAAGAGAGAGAGGGATAGAGGGAGAGAGAGGGAGAGAGAGAGAGAGAAAAAGAGAGAAACAGACAGATGGATACATCGAAAAAAGGCATGCATAACAGAAGCCTATGTGGCAGAGGGGAGGAGACACAGATTTTTACTGTCTCAAACTGTATCGCACGTGGCCTCAGATAAGCTTTTTTTTAGGAAAAGAATGCTACAGTAGCTGGGGCTTGGCAGCCAACTACTTCTATAGAAAATATAACAACAGGTTCTATTTGTAACGGTAGTCATTTTTGATTAGCTCTTTTTATTATTATTCTACTTCTTGTGATGTGAAAACTTTTTATGAGCTTATTATTGCCTTATCTTCCCTGATACCGGTATGTATTATCAAATCATTTGGTGTTCTTATTCTTTTTCTGATATAATCCCTTCGTGTCATACATATTATAACACAATATTATTCAAAAAAACACAGAATAGCGAAGGATTAAGCTTTATTCTATGGAATAACTGGAAAATGCTGACGTTTATTGCTTTAACGAAGGAATATAAAAAAATATGAAATAAACTACTTCTCTTCTAGTTCATTTGATGGCGCGACAATCGATTCCCGTATAATATAGCAAAGACAACAACAGATCAGTAGCCAAGTACCAACAATAAAAGAATTCCCAAAGGGAATTTTTGGTGAACGTCACTTCACTATTTTGGGAACAAATTATTTTTACTAATTAGAAATTTTAACCCATGGATTAACTCTTATTCTATGCGTTGGTTAACCTGTAGAATAAGAGTGGAATAAGCGTTTTTTTTTTATTAATATGGCTGTAAAAGTCCAGGGTATTTTTCTTTTTTTTTTTTTGTAGATTTATGACTCTGTTTTTCGTTCCATTCCGCAGGGGCTATACTATACTATACTTTCTTGATTTTCCAACATACTTTTTCCACTCCGTGTCCGCTTTCGACATTAATATTTTAATATCATTTGAGGTTATTACTTTCATATCTTTCCTGTTCTAGTGGACACTTTCTGCTTTTTTCTTATCTACCAAATATTGCAACTAGTATTAAGTTATGATATCGATTATTCCTGCTCTATTTTTCTTTAATGTGGACTTATGACACCGCTTTTTCTACTCTATACCTACCCTATACGGATTTATGGCTTTTTACCACCTGATCTGGTCCTAAGATACCGTTATTAACGCTTCATATCTACTTATAAATACTTGTACATTCGCGATCTTTCCTTACGAAGTATGTACAGTGCTGACAAAAACATACCGGATTTTCTCCTTGTTACATGTTTTTTTATATTTTGTGAAAAAAATGCAAGCATTTCAGAACATTTTACTGAAATAACAAATTTGTTACGAAATTTAGTCGTAATCATAATAAATAATGAATGAATGAAAACAAAAAAGTAATTTCAGACAAACTCTATAACATCCTTCAATGACCGCCGGGTATTAGTTATAGCCAACTCGATTCCTTTGATGTCATCAAGGACCATAGGCGCAAAAATTGAGAACGTAGTCAGTTCACGCACTATCCGGAGAAGGCTTGTTTAAAACGAACCGAATTTTTGGGAAATTGCCATTCTCAAGCGTCACTTTCAACAAATTTCAACGTATAGTCTATAATTCTTCAATTCTTCAATTCTTCAAATAATGATTTTTCTATTCTTTTTCAAAACCTACCCTAAGGTCATTCTATGTTTTCTATGTCGCAAGTAAAAAAAAAAAAAACACGTATACGCCCGAGTGTACATTTTCATTGCATCCGTAGTAAAATACGAAATCTTTAAATAAATGTATAAATATTGATCGCGAACTTCACACATTTTTAACTTATAAAGAGTACATTATTATCGTAAAGGTCTCAATCGTTTGTGCTCATTTTGGTCAACTTAATAGATGTATACCAGTCAGGCGCTCAAAAGGTTAACGCTTCAAACCAGAAAACGTACTGCCTACTGTGAAATAACGCGGAGGTTCGGTGATGGTTCGGGGCTGTTCTTCATCTGCAGTTAATTGGATCGCTTCCAGTATAGTGTAATTTTATATCTGTATGCTTTTCTCCGTTTCTCTACTTGTCAAATGATCTTTAAAAATTATCCAGACGTCCAAGTAAATTAAAATAAAATTTTGACAAATAAAACAACATAAATGTACTTGCTTTTACTTAAGCTTTTCATCGAGAGTAAAACTTTCTTGAAATGTTAATAAATTTGAGGGAGCTGAAGTCAATATTTGTAATAATTAAGTATGGCAAGTGTCAAAATTTGTCAGTTTGTTTTCTAAAAGAAATTAAATAATAAAAAAAATAAATAGAGGCCTAAGTGGCTTACTCTGTTCAACAATTCTATGAGTGTGTGTGGAGAATTGAGGGGACCTACAATTTAACGCCGATTCCGAACGGCAATGTTGAGAAGCACTTTTTCATGACAGATTGATACTCTTGAAAGTTTTGTCAGTTCTTCGCAAGAGGCAGTACCCATGAAAGATGAAATAAAAACTTTATGGGCACGAGTAAGACTCGAACTCACGACCGACGTTCTGCTTAGCAGCCAACGCACCTAACCATTAAGATACGGGCAACAATATTGACAGTAAAATCCAGATTGAATCTAGATCGTTTTCTTGATATTTCGTTTACTTTAATTTACTTGATAGTCACACAAACACACCTATTGTTGTTTCCATTCGATATGAATTTTTTTTCCTGACCTGAAAACCTCGAGTGGATGTCTATTTCATATCGACTGATGCTTCAACTTATTCATACGAACTGTTGTTATTATTTTTACATTTTAACTTTGAGAGACAAAAAATATAGGTGAAATGGTTTTGAACAAAAAATGAATACGGAAAACGAAATAACGTGGAATGTTGTTGGAAATACTTCACTATAGCTGTACTTGCAAGTTTTCAAAATATTCACTTAGTGATTTAACTAAATGAAGATATTCCAAACCGAAAATACGAATGTGTACTTCCAAATCTAAACATAAACTAAAAATCACCTCAAGTTTTTTAAGTTTTGAAAATGTAATTTAAAAAAAAACGGTTTTCTGTTATAAAACTAAGCAGTTAATATGTTGTCAGGCTTTTTTTTTAATTTGAAATTCAGACAAGTTAGTTTGTTAAATTTTGTTAAAAAGCGCAACACAAAAACTTTAAAATCTAATAGATTTAAAAAAAAAATACAAAATTGTATAAATAATTCTTAATGATTAACACAAAAACAAAGGTACACAACGATTACAAAATAAATATTTTCCTACAAAATTCTTATAGAAGTTACATAATAATTAAATATAATAATAAAAAGCCCCACACCAAACATAATAATACTAAAAAACAATTTTTTCGCAATAAAACAAAATTGTAAAGCAAATTCAATGAAAAAAGAAAGCAACTTAAAAAGTTTGTAAACTAGAATATACTCATGTCATGAAAATATTTATAAAATAAATATAAGGAGAATATTTTAAGGAAATTAAATAAAAAAAACAATAATTGTCTACCACTGGATAAAAAATCACTTATAATTTTTGTATGCAAAAAAAAACTAAATATTTACAGTAAATACAATGAATTCGACTATAAAGCCATATTTTGTTTTTAACAATTTACTTAAATATTTTTTTGAGTATTTTTAAATATTTTATCAAATTCTTAAAATCTTAATGTCGATAAACATAAATAAAAAAAAATACTACACAATTTTAATATGTGTAACGATTTTAATGCTTGTAGCAAAGACTTAAAATTTACTTAAAAAATCATAAGGAATTTATTTTATATAAAATTCATTCCTTTGAACCAATATATACTTTTTTAACCTACAAAAATATGAGTATACTTAAAAATATAAATCTAATAGAAAATATGTATTTAAAAGACGGAGCCGGCATGCAAATATCGACCAACTGCAAAAATTCAATTAAGTTATTCAATATACAAGAAAACAATATATTCTATAAGAAAAATATTACAAAATTTTAAAATCAAAATTGCAACTTTAAGTATAACAAAAAAAACAAAAAAAATCTTGTTATTAAAAATTAATACATTATAAAGCGACCCCCAAATTTGATCACAGTACTTTTTTGATTCCATTTATTTTTCTATATATAAAAAAAAGTTATATTTAAAAAAAATTAACTACAATTAAAAATAAGTATTTAATATTTAAGACAACTCTGCTGGGGTGAAGATGATCAACGTCAAAAAGTGTTTCCCATCAGTTTGTAGTTGTATACATTGTGTACAGATTTTTTTGTTTTTAAACAATTACACATTTTTAATGGGGGAATGGGGGGAATTTAGGTGATCAAATTTGTGTACCAAACTGCAATTGAAAAAATATAAAATGTAATGTTTTGAGTTCCTCAATAAATATGAATTCGGATAGGAACGTTTAGTAATTTGATGTTAAACGATAGAGAGTTAGCCAAGCACGTTAGTGACAGTTTTTGTTTTTAAATGTTAGTCTATAGGTTAATATAACAGACACATTTATTTGGATTCCTTTTTTATGGATGTGGGAAAAGAGGAAACGAAATTCCTTACAATATTTTTGCATTTCGATGATTTTGTATGACGTTTATAGCCAGTAGAAAGTGTCATCTGATATTTTTAGATTTCCCAAAAGCGGCAACACTTCTATAGGTTTTTTATGGAACCCTTCTTTTTTATATATATAATTTGGCTTTAAGGCTGCTTGGAGTCACTCAATATTAATGGACTTACATTTTTCTATTTCTCTTGACAGTAATGGAACAAATTGAAAGTATGGGAGTTCTGGGAGACAGTTTTTCCTTAACTTTGACTAGCTCGCACTAAAACACGTATACGGAAAATAACTCTTTTGTCGCGTGATCGCTTAAACATACCAAAATAAACCAAACTGTTTCATTTCTCATATGTTCCTCTAGAACTGTCAAACTATTTTCGTTCGCTCGTTTACTTCTCAAAGCAATTTTTCCTTATAGCATCACACTTAATGCCTGGTTTCTGTCTTCTTTTAGTTTGTTTTCCTTAAATTCTTGAAAAAGAATTTTTTTAAACATCGAAACGTCAAAAACTATGCTAAACAATAAACAGGGTGACTCTGATTTTTATGTAACATGATCAAATTTGGGTTCCGCTTTTGCTATTGAGAATATTAATTGTTTTGAAGTATACACAAATAATTATTGTATTATTTTTTTTAATCTACATAAATAAGTGCTTGCAATGAAAAGCCCCGACTTAAATTATTTAATTATTCTTTTGTTTAGTTATGATTTAAATAAATAAATGTAAGTGCCTCAAGTTTGCTTAGTTGGGTTGCATTTGAATTATTATCAGTTAATTTAATTTCAAATCAAAATTTCTACGCAAGAATCCATCGACTTATATATCGAAAATAAAAATATAGAAATAAAAAATAAATAAATATATTATTTGAATAAATAAAAAAAAAAGAAAAATAAAAAAAAAACAATCACAAAACAAAACAACGACATTACAAAATAACAACCAATAATAAATTTAAAATTCTAATAAAATGTATGTTGCATAAAAGATGTACTTAAATAATTACATTTAAGAATTTTGTTTTTGTCTGTATTTTCACTGAGTTAGATCTTTGTGTCCAAGATTCACATGATCGTAGGGTTTAACTCTAAAGGATCGCATATTTCCGGCACTGGGTTTGTTGCACCAATAATTCACAGACTGCATGAAGAGTTTTTGTTGGTCATCAGCACTGAATTGGGTTCCATTTTGGGTGGACGGTACTGTATAACGATCTATAAAGTGATATTTTGAATTTTTTTTTTGCTTTTTTTTTGGTTCGTTTATAAAGAAATGCTACTACTAAAAAAAAATAACAAAACAAAATCAAAACCAAAATGAGTACAACCAAAACTGAACAAACTTAAAGATTAAAAGAAGAAAGTACTAAAGAATCTTAATGGAGGCGCTAGCGTCTATTCTTTAAACCGACTTAATAAAAGTTGATTCCTCTTCTCGTATATAAATTCCTTTAACTGATCACTAAAACTTAAATCAAACACAATAAATTGGAAAAGTCAAAAATTATTGAGAGTCTATGTATTTTGTGTGGAAGGGATTTTTCGTTTATCTTCATTAGGATAGGTTTTTTTAAAATTTGGTATCTAGTTTATTAATTACACAAATTTGTCAAGTGGTTTTCGATTCCGAAGTAATAAGTAGTACTCGTTGAACCACTCTTTAGTTCAAGTACAAGTAACGGACGAGTACCCTTTTAGGGGAATTAAGTAGATTAAATACTTTAAAGCTGAGTACTTCCCTTTCAGATATAAACTTGGTATTTAAATACTTTATACGTACCTAGTACCTTTAAGTATTAAAGTACCATTATACTTTAGTGATTACTGGTACTGTTACATGATAATAGGTGTGTTTTGAGGCAAACCCATCCAAAGTAAACTAAGAAACTAACTTCCGTTTTACCCTCCAAATATCCCAAATATTATTTTTACATTACTTCGTGCAAGTAAATGAAGAAATGGTACTCGAATTCGAATGACGTGACATTTTGATGTTTTATTGATATCCATCATCCATGGCGCTAAAAACGTGTGGAATATTATATGTGAACGTAGCTTATGTCAGGTAAAATCTAGACGACCGCGACGAAGCTAGTAAAAACTAGGGGTAAAACGTAAATCAGTTTCCGATCGCTTTCTTAAAGTTGAAAAAACGCATAACGTTGGATACGATGCGTTTTTTAGGAAATCCTTCTTTTTTCTGGATAGATTAACCTAATATCTACAGATATGAATGTAGAAGTATTTTATGAAGTACCAAGATTTGAAATCTACTGGTATTTGAAATTTTGTATATAAGTGTCAAAGTACTGAAGTACACGTATCAGTACCAGAGGTTCGCTAAAGGAGGTTTCTTATTTTGTGGTTTGTGTTGATGATTTGCCAGCAGACATTTTCAACTTTTTAAAGCAAATAAATATGTTAAGCATACAGACGAGGAATAAACTTTATCGTTATCCTGAAGTTTGAAACAATTGTTCATTTCTATTTAACAGAAGTTACCTTCGCATAAATCTATTATAAGGGATGAGACAACGGAAAAGCATATTTTTATTCTAAGCCTCTTATCTTTGCTGGTGAAAACTCTGTAACTTGACAGCTGGTATCAACAGTTCAGATTTTATAACAGACTATAGATTTCTTCACACACGAAAACGGGGTGAAAACCTATAAAGTTAATTTTCTTTCTGTTCATTTTTATGGCTGAAACACAAACGCGCTATAGTTCATGATTTAACGTTTACGGGTGCATTTTTTTCGGAGCTCTGAACTCTGAACTGCTGAGCATGTACGCTCTGAACAAATTTATCTCTGGATATTTTCTGAACACTCTGATTTCATTTTGAAATGCAATTGAGCATTTAATATTCAGGAATTGGATATTAATATTTTTACTTAAAAAATATAATGTAGGTACAAGAACCTAGACTTTTTTTTATCAACTTGGTTCTTTCGACATTTTAATTATTTTGGACATTCCTTTACATTTTCTCGCATGTGATATTTGATATTTTCTTGTTCAGGCATTCTGATCACAACGCTCGTTCGCTTTTTTCCGAGCGCGTCGGTCGAAGACTGAACTCTCAGAAACAGTGCTTTGAACAAAAAAAAGTAAAGCAATTTTGATGTTCTGAACACACCCAAGAACTCCAAATGGACACTTACCATCTTTTTATCGATTTTAAGGCTGCGTATGACAGCATCTATAGAGAAGAACTGTATAGAGCCATGCCCAGTTTTGGCATCCCTACAAAACTCATTCGTCTGAGCAGGATGACAATGGAGAACTCTCGCTGCTCCATTAAAGTCGGTAACGACCTTATCGACGCCTTTTCTTGGACAAAACGTCACGATAGACGCATATAACTTCGAGGTAGTTAAGGACTTTGTCTACCTTGGCTCTGCTATCAACACAGACAATGACATCAGGAGGAGAGTAACTTTTGCTATTCGCTGTTTCTTCGGGCTAAGAAAGAAATTGAGCAGTAAAGCCCTCTCCCGAACAACTAAGGTAATGCTCTATAAGACCCTCAGCATCCCGTCCTGCTATATGGTGCAGAAGCATGGACCCTGTAGAAAACAGATGAGAGCACCCTAGGCCGGTTCGGTGAATCGAGGAGAAGATTTAACCACGAACTTTACGGGCTGTACAGCGATACTGATCTAGCTAAAAGAGTGAAGGTCCAAAAACTCAGATGGCTTGGTCACGTGGAGAGCAATGCTCCGGCCCGTAAAGTCTTCGAATCCACCCCAGAGGGACGACGCAGTAGACGAAGACCAAGGCTCAGGTGGCGCGGGCAAGTTGAAGAATACCTCAACCAACTCGGCGTGGTGAGAGCTAGCTAGGGACCGAGCTGGCTGGAGAGGTTTGTTGGTTGAGGCCCAAGTCCACTCCGGACTGTAGCGCTACCTTAAGTAAGTAGGTAAGAAGAAGAACGCACTGAAAAGAAAATTTTGAGTTTGAAAGTTCAAGCTTTGTTCAGATTGAGAGAAAAAAAAACCCTTAAAGGCGCAAACGGAGCGGTCCGTAACAGAGCGAGAACAAGAAATTCATATATTCTGCCCTACATGGCGGATTGTTCCGATTTGCCAGTTTGCGATAAGTTTTGCTTACGGACGTTAACTGCGCTCCCTTTAGCTTTTTACGGAATTAAAATTGACAGCTGACTGCATTTATTGATTTGTCTGAAGAGAGAGTTGATTTGTTGTTTTGTTTTGAAAGATACTCCCATACGTAACATGTTCACTTGGCAGTTCGGAAGGATACATTACGTTCGGTTCTGTTCTAGCTTCCGTTTGCTTTTCCTCATTATAGTTAGCCCTTAAAGCCTAACTATAATTATTGCTTAAGTGAACTTAAGCTAATGTCAAAGAAACCGGAAGAAAATTTCCTTAAGTAAGCAAAATAAGTAGGTTTGGCCTTCTCTTCTTCAAATTGTCAAATTTACTTCGCAATGTGCGAATAGAATAAGACCGTGAGCAAAAGTTTCATTTGAAAATCGTAAAGAAAATAACATAATGTTACGTTATGTGACTCCAAACTTTGTCTGACAGCTCAGCAACTTTAAACAAAAATTCAACAATCAAAATTAATTTGTTTTTGGAGGGATGATGATGATGGAGGAAGAAAATGTCATTCAAAGCGGTGCATCGCAGAGTAGATGAAGACGATGCTAAGGGGCCAATTATTAAAGCTCTCATTGAAATTGATGCGGGAAAGTGTTTGAATGGATATCTAACCACGTTTTCTTTTGAATAGAAATGCAAGGAATTTTTTTGACAAAAAAATGGGAATTGTACACTAACTTTGCACAAAAATATGTTTTTCTAATTTCTGATTGAATTTAGCCAAAAAATGGCAAAAATCGTAACAATGATCTGTGCTTCAATTTTGTACAATTCCAATGATTGTCAGGAAAAAATTTCCGGATGAATTTCAACCAGAAAATTTTTACAATAACAGAATTGTTCAATGATGAAAACCAATGATAGGTATAACTGCCCCCTAAAGCGTGTTTGTGTTTCAGCCATAACATTATTTGACAGTTGATGTAGAGTTGCGAGATGAAAAACTTAAACACAGAATCCTCTGATTTTTTTAAGGAGGAAGAGGAACGAGTTGAAAATGGAAAGTACAAAATGTATTTCAGTACAAAAAAACCGGTTTATGCATGTTTTTTTTTTTATTGTTCTCAAGCGAAGGTAATGAAAGATTAGCAAACAAACAGCATTTCAATGGGAATGTCCCCCTGGACGAGAATGTCTGGCGTCCCTAAGTTGATTATAGAAATGTATAATGCGCGATGCGATTAGATTTAAGGTTTTGAAAACTTTTTTGTCGAAAATACGGTTTTTGTCTGGTTTGAAAAAGGTGTACGACTGAGATCAAAAGCAGCAGCGATGAAACAGAGCTTTAACTCAAAAATTGCATGAGAGTGTCAAGAACTTTCAAATATAACAAAATGTAATTCATCCAGTGAAATTCACAAGGGTGTTAATTTTTTCTAAGAATCTAATATGTGACTATTACTTTTGTTCATTTATTTTTCGAATGATACCGTTCACGGAGGACAATAAGTGATTATATTATGACTAACCGAGGATTCTTGTCTACATTTGACAAGTGGAATGCGATTCTGATCTCAAAATTTTAAATAACCAATACCAAAACGTTCCCTTTAAAAAAAAGTAAAAAATAAAAAACGTTTAAGCCAATTTTTTTTCAGATCTATTTTTTCCCTGAAAAAAAATCGTATCACTTTGTTTTCTTTCAAAAGTGTATTAAAAATTCCTACAGAACATCCTATACAAAAAAACAAAACGATATAAGACTTAAATATTACTAAAAAAAAATTTGTTAATAAAAAAAAAAGAAATAAGTCGAAGGATACTTGCGTCTGTGCAAAAAGGACTATTGTATTTTTTTTGTTTTATTTTAGTTTTAGTTTTTACGTGTGTTAAAAAATTATTCGTTATTTTCAAAAATGGCACAGTTGTTATATGCTTTTAAGAAAAAAAAAAAAAGAAAATCAACCATTGAATAAAAATTGATATAAGAAAAAGTTTAAACATTATTTACAAGAACAAAGTTTTTTTTTACATAAATGTGATTGCTTGGCTCAAATATATTAAGAGAAAAAATTATTTTTCTGCTTAGAAAAATTTATAAATTAGGTACACTGTTTTTGGTTGTTTTCTTTTTTGATGTAAAATTGCCTGTATTTTTTCTATAAGCAATTATTGATGTGTTACTTAATATTTTCTTTGTTTTAATAACCTGTCACCTATATGTTTTATAAATGTTGTTATTTTTATCTAAGAATCTAGTGCATGATATTTTTTTCTTAAGTCCTTTTTAATAACTTTTTTGTTTGTTTAAATATTAATAAAATGTGTATTTTTTTTAAGTTTTGGTATTATTTTTGTTTAAAATTTAATAGAAATTTAATTGGTTTTACTTGATAAAAAAAATTGTTTAGAACTTAATTCTAGTTTAATTTTGTTTTAAATGATTTTTATCTAGCAAATAACCCACCGCTATGGTCTGCGTATTCCGTGAGCAAGGGATTGCCTAACGCCGCCGCGTAGTTGTAATCTCCGAAGGGGGCGAAAATCATACCATGGGCGGCGGCATGCTCAAGTCCGGGCTGACCTTGTCCGGGCATCAGACTGGCCGCCGATGTTGGTACTGTCATTCGGATGAGTGGCGCACCCAGCGGGGTTGCTGTGGGTGCACGAATTTGTTGCGCCAGACCGGGAATGGCAGTTGGAAGCAAGCGATTTTCAGCCGATGCGGCAACTACCCGACGCCATTCCTCTTCAACTGAAAATTGAATTTTTAACATTTTAATTGGACATGCAATCATTTCGATAGGTGCAAAGTAAATTTCCAATACAAAAAATTAAGTTAAGTGTTAAAACGAATTTTAATTAAAATATTATTTATTTTTTGTTAAAATTTATTGCATTTTGGGAGAGTTATTTGTTTTAATGAAAGGACGTACCTGCAGCGACTGATTTCGCAGTTGTATCTCTGTATGTGCCATTTATAATAGCTAACTCCATGAGTTGACGTTTTTTAAGCTCATCTTCGCCTTCAGCTTGCTGTTAGTAGGTATACATCAGAAATAAAAATATTATTTATTTATTTTTGTATTAATTGGAAAATGTTTTTTTTTCTTCTTTTTGTTTTTAGTCATTTTTGTCTCATAAAAAAAAAAATTGAACACAAGTTTTATAAACAATTTTTTGTTAGTTTTGGAGGTCACCATTTTTTTTTATTTTCATGACTGTTGAAAGGACATATTCAATTTTATTTGGACGGTCATATTATTATCAAGCAGCGTTAATAGAGAGAATTTTTCTTGTTTATTAATTTTTATTATTGAATTGGTTTAGCTGAAAATGGTTAAGAGTAAAAATTGAGTGAAATTGGTTTTCTTACCGGCACTAGCAATTTTTGAACTTCAGCCACGGCTTGGGCTAGCTTGAGTGTGGCTCTGTTTTCAGTATCTTCGACTGTAATGAGGACGTGTAGATCGTCTGAGAGATGTTCCCAATTAGGTTTACCTCGATTTGCATCTTCCTGAAATTTCAGAGGAGTATTTTATTGTAATTGAAAAAATTGAAAGTACAGTAATTGAAAACACAGCCTTTTTATTACAAATACTAGGTAATGGTACTTGTACACTATATTTGTGTTCAATAGGGTCAACTCTCATAACAATAATAAACAGAAAAAGTGCCTACAAGTGTTTGCGTTTTATTTGAAAAAAAAAAAAATTTATTTGCCTATTTTTCTATTTGTTCACGTATTTTCAAAATCAGGGGCATTCATGGCTGGAACACAAGCACGCTTTAGCTTCTTTTTCATCTACGGTGGCTTTGAATATCATTTCTACCTCCATCATCATCACTTCATCATCATCCTTCCAAAAACAAATGAATTTTGTTTGTTGACTTTTTTTTTACAGCTTCTGAGCTGTCAGACAAAGCAACTATTCATAATTGTACTACCTAACAACACGTTACAGTGAAGTCGAAGCATGCACTGAATTCCTATGGCTGAACGCATAAACGTCAGGCGAAGCTAAAGCATGCTTGTGTTTCATGAAAAATTTCATGCACATATGTCATATGTGATATCAACAAGAGGTGATGACAAGCCAAAAGCGACAAGCGTCTTTTGGCCATGTTTACGCAAATAATCGCCGAACTGTAGCAGCCAAATTAATAAACACAGAATAGTGAAGATTAAACGTTATTCTGTGGGCTTAGTGGAAAATGGTATGTTAAAAAAAGAAATGTTTCTTAACTGACGTTAACTAACTTGTTCCATTGTGGAGGGTGGTTTAATGCAGGTAAACAAAATCTGTTTCTCTATCAGCTCGTTAAATGGCGCCACAATTGACTGCCATAAACAAATCGTTGTAAAGTGTCAATGTCTCTTTGCTATTCGCAGAACAAACTTTTTTTATTGATGAGAAATTTAAACCCATGGATTAACTTATATTCTATTGGTAAGTTAGCCTGTGGAATAATAGTGGAAAAGGTCGTTTTTATTTATATGGCTGTAGAGGTTTTGTCTTAGTACTTTCCTTGAAACTACTGGTACTGGTACTCGAATCGAATGATGAAATACAATTTCCGTGAGTAGAAACACTGATGTCCTTTGGTTTGGACGAATTCAGCAATCAACAGGCGAACCTGGCAAATCATCGGGCGAGCACGGCAGATGACGGGCAAACCCGGCAGATCACGGAAGAACCCGGCAATCAACAGGCGAACTTGGCAAATCAACAGCGGACCCGGTAAATAGACGGTAAAATCTGGCGAAGGGAAGTTTTCATAAGACCCCTACCACTGGTGGGAGGAAGCCTTATGGTAATTGGTTAGTATTAGTATTTCCACGATCGTGATTTGGCTCGTTGAAAGACGACATTAGATTGATTTCTGGTCGATCATATCAAGTCTAAAGACTGGCTGTGAGCAGTAAGAACACGAAGAGTAATTTTCTTATTTAATTACGCCACCCAGAAAGCAGAAAAGAACTGCAACAGCCCTTGTGTGCTGTACTGTAACCATCAAGCAATTTAGCTTGGCGGGCTTGGAGAAATAAATATTCGAAGGAGTGCGAACAATTATTACTGAACCGCGAAAAGTAATGGAAATTCCGTACATCGTGAAACACTAATGGCAGCTCAGTGAAAAGTATTAATTTGACAGGAAAGTCTGTAAAAGTGTAAATAAAGGTGAAATTATTCAAATATGGCAACGAAGATATGAAACATTTTTTAACAGATTTCATGACATTTGGCCTTGTGAGTAAACTTACAACTCATTTAAAATCTTAAATTTTACAATTAGTGCAGTCATTGAAGTATTATTGTTCCGAATTTTTTTACTGTGAACCGATTTGCATGAAATTTTGGAATTAGGTTCATCTTACCCTTAACTTCAAAAGTGAAAATGATTTGAACTCCGCAACCACCCTGGGGGTGGTTGCCACCCTTTCTCGAGGGCGATTTTTTTTTTCAAAATAACCTCGGATATCGATAGAAGGCCTAATTTTAAGCAAAAAATCATCTATAAAGTTTTTAAAAAAATCCAATACTTTTCAAGTTATTGGCAATTCGCAATTTTTTTCACGTTTTTCATCGGTTTTTTGCAAATATCTCCAAAAATATACCTACGTTTTATCGAAAATTTTATTAAGAACAAAATTGTAGCAGGTAAAATAATGAACAATTTGGTTTTTAAAGATCAAAGCCGTTTTTTATTTTCCCTGAAATTTAATCGATGTAGTCAATGCCATCTAGCGGCGAGCAGATGCATTTTATGCATTCTAATACAAACAAATTTCGTAGTGCTTGAAATAAGCTTTAAAATGAGCTTTATTAAAAGTCTTTTGCACGTTAATAAGTGAGCTGTATTGCAAATAAGGGGAGCATCTATTGTTTTTTCTTTTAAATCAATGGGTTTCATAAGTTCCGATTGCACTTACGTCCCTTCTTTCTAAGGTCATGGAAACGCTGATAAATTATCAGCTTAAGAAATGTCTTGAAGACCGAAAGCTTCTTAATGGCCGGCAGTACGGCTTTCGCAGCAACAGGTCCACTGGTGATCTGATGGTTTATCTCACCGAACAGTGGAACAAATCTTTACATCGTTTTGGAGAAAGTAAGATTGTTGCACTTGATATTTCAAAGGCATTTGATAGAGTTTGGCACCAGGCTCTCTTATCGAAAATGCGTGCTTTCGGTATTGATGAATTCCTCCTTCGTTGGATTAGAAACTTTCTTTCGAACCGTTCAATGCAAGTTGTATTGGACGGGTTCAAGTCTGAAATCCACAAAATAAATGCTGGCGTGCCCCAGGGCTCCGTTTTGTCTCCAACCCTCTTTCTTATTTTCATAAATGATCTCTTGTCTGTAACGTCTAATCCAATTCATTGTTTCGCTGACGATAGTACCCTTAGCTTTTCATATTCGTTCCCAGACTCACATCCTTCCTTTTCGGATGTAGAACTGCAACGGCAAAATATGATAAGCTCATTAAACTCTGACTTAAACAGCATTGTACAATGGGGAATAAGAAACCGAGTAGAGTTTAATGCTTCGAAAACTCAATGCTGTCTTGTATCGTTGAAGCGAGATATACCCCCCTTGCCACTTTCCATGAGTGGCACTTACATCAGTGAAACCGAACATCGCGAGATTCTCGGTATGTGCATCACCGACCACCTTTTATGGAACGATCACATACGCGATGTCGCCAAAAATGCCGCAAGATGTTTAGGTTTTTTAAGACGATGCAAGAAATTCTTTTCCCCTTCTGATCTGGCTACCATCTATAAAACATATATACGTCCAAAGCTTGAGTACAACTCCCACGTTTGGGCTGGTGCTCCAGCGACGTACTTAAGTCTTTTGGACAGTATTCAAAACAGAGCATTCAAGATGATTGGTGAACATACCATCGTTGAGACATTTACGTCACTTGAACATCGACGTAGTGTCTCATGCCTCACCCTCTTTTACCGTTACTTCAACGGTTTATGCTCTAGTGAAATAGCCAGCTGCATTCCTCCCCTTAAGATATTCAACCGTAATACCCGCGCCTCTAGGAATGCCCATCAGTTTACCCTCGAGCCCAACTTCGGACGCAGTCATGTTCAGGGAATCATTCTTTAGCCGTACTACGCGAATGTGGAACTCTTTTCCACACTCTGTGTTCCCCAGTCGTTGCAATGTACAAGTATTCAAGACCAATGTTAACCGACACCTCATCCTAAACCCTCTCCAACTATCCTACTTTTCCTAACGCCCGCACTGTGCTTTGGCATAAAAAGGGAATAGAAACCCCTTGAGTGCGTGCTCATTATAAAAGAAAAAAAAGTGCCATTTCCACCAAAATTAAAATTAATCGTATTCCTCCTAGAATTAACTTTATTATGAAGAGTTTGATAGATAGTATCAGTTTGGCTGCTTCAGGACACATATTTTTCAAAAGAGGCACGAATAAAAAAAAAAAATTCAAATTTTTGAAAAACTTTTTTTTCATAATATTTCAAAAATGACGACAGATACGTATAAAAGTGTGTGGATTAAAAATTTAGGTATTTTTCTGACAAACAGTTTGGTTTTTTTATTTTTTCTGTCAAACAAAAATTGACGGAGATATGATTGTTTAAAGAGCGCGTGGCAGCGCAATCACAGCCTCTCTTCAGCCCATTAACCCTTCACCGTTTTAGAAAAAGGTTTTTTTTACTATATATTGCAATGAAGGATGTTGTAGCTCTCTTAATTACGTTTACAACGGTTTTTTATAAATTGTGATAGCATGAAAATTGAAGGAGTTATGTTCCAAAAACTGATCATTTTTTTTTTCTGATTAGTAACTGAAAATTTTGGAGTGTGACTATTGCGAATTTTCAATTGCCAATAACTTGAAAAGTATTGGATTTTTTGAAAAACTTTATAGATGATTTTTTGCTTAAAATTAGGCCTTCTATCGATATCCGAGGTTATTTTGAAAAAAAAAAATCGCCCTCGAGAAAGGGTGGCAACCACCCCCAGGGTGGTTGCGGAGTTCAAATCATTTTCACTTTTGAAGTTAAGGGTAAGATGAACCTGATTCCAAATTTCATGCAAATCGGTTCACAGTAAAAAAAAATTCGGAGGTAAGACCCTATTTTTCGCTTCAATGACTGAACTAAATTTGAATATCGATGATAAGATAAGCAATCGAAAAGATCACCTGCACCTTTAGGAAAAGTCATTTTGACATTTCTCGAATGATTTGTATCGGGAACACAAATTAACTACCCCGAAATGCACATCAGATATTCAACAACAAAACATTTAATCGAAACAAATACAGCCTGAAGCTCAAGTTTCTTGAAAGAACATGATGTCAACACAAATCACAATTGACAGGTGCATTCTATGAAAATCACCGCCTTGCACAGTCTTACAACTGATTACATGCAAAAATTAATTTATTGATGTTTACACGATGCAGCAATGATGTGTTAACATAGAAATGCCCTAAACATTACACCAAACAGCGCATTAGAGCTTTCATTCGAAAGTCAATTATCCCTCAGCCTCCTCTCTACCTGTCGACGAAATGTTCGAACAGATGACCTGACTCATTCATCTCAAAGATTGTTCAATTATTAACTCACTTAGCTGTTGCAAATAAATAATTTATTCATTTCAACTTCACATCAAGTGAGGAATTTCTTTGAGAAAAAAAAAACGCATTGTTGTGCCAAGAAATTCAAGTCACAACAAAGTATTTTATGACATTTCTTAAGAGAACACCTCTAATCAGAGTGTCAAATGAAAAATGTTCATCAAGGTGACAGAATTGTGCTATAATAAAATTCCGCCCACTGCCGCATCTTTTTGTTGTGATAAACGTCAGTTTCAATTCGCCAGGAAAGAAAATCTATACCTTCTGACTGCACCACTAAAAGACACCAGTGAATCATTCTGAGTTATATTCATAGTGGCAGCAGTTCGCTCTGCATTTTTCTATCGCATGGCATCTATGGCTGCGTAGCAGCCATCAACGGGTGACCTCATTTTCAAAGCGTTTTTCACAGAGTCCAAATTTAACATGCGATATGGAAATGAAAATGAAAAGTGGATATTTTCAGAAAATCGCATGTTTAGAAGAAAATTTGTGTTTGTGTGTTCCACGTTTATTTGCATAGATTTTAATTTTTGATGTTTTTTTTTTGTTCGTTTCGTGGGTCGGTTTTATAGGTATTCTGAAAAAGCCAAATGGTTTTTGTTTATTTCGTTTGTAGAATTTTAATGCTTTGGCAAATGCATTTTTAATGTTTATTACTGGTGTTTCCGCTTGGACAGTACAGCTTTATTATGTGGGAATAATTTTGCAGTGAGCGTTTTATTGCAGCCTCGTGTTCATGATTTCATAGTTCGATTCGAACTGGCGGCGAACGCATCTCTTGCAAACCTTCAACATGAAAAAAAACGCAAGCAAACAAAGCGAAAATGAAACGCATCATCCCACAACAACGTAAACATGCCAATAAGTAATAAAAAAAATTGTTAAATTTACATATAGTTATGACTGAAGGTGAATGTAGGTTAGGGGGGCGATTACACCCGGTTTTATTGCGTACGGCTAATATGGTTGGCTCATGTAAAGCGAATGGTCAACAGGGCTTCGGCCTACAAATTCACCGAAAACTGGCGGGCCCCATGGACTAAGCACAAACTTCAAGAGGAAGTGATATTTCAGAGTCGGAAATTACAGCTTGAACGACACCACTTCCGACAACGGATTCAGATTGATCGATTTTATGGCGGTCGCAATGGTGTGGTAGCAAGCAGGTGGTTCCCACTTCTCAACATCCATAAAGGAACATGGAGATCTCGCGATAAATCAACCATCAATCAGATTGATCACATTGCGAACGATGGAAGGCACTTGTCCAGCATTCTTGATGTTCGAACTTTCCGAGGAGCCAACTTCGAATCGGACCACTACCTTGTTATAGCCAATGTAGTGCTACGAACATTCCGACACTGACCAAAACAAGGAACTCCTGCAAGAAAATTCGCCGTCGGGCGGCTACGATCGCAAGAGATCGCCAGATTCTTTTCGGATCAAGTGTCGAGTAACCTCTTAAAGAGTTCTATGGCACCAACATCAAGTATCGAGAACCTGTGGCAACATTGCCAGAAAGCAGTTAAGGTTTCACAGAGCCACCAAAGCGGTTTGACGAAGAATGTAGGCAGGCGTATGCAGCCAAGCAGGAGGCATAGAAAGCGGGGCTGAATAGAAGAACAAGAGTTGTTTGTTAGCTCTATGAGCAGAAGAGGGAAGAGGAGAACCGGCTTCACGAGAAGCGTCAGATCGAGGATGTCAACAGTTGGAATGAAGTCCACAGGTTTTAGCGGTAGGTAAAATAGCTGGCTTAAGGTCTACGAGCAGGAACCGATGGCTCAATCACAGAATCATTGCCGATGCTGAGGATTCGGAAAGACCACTTCTGTAAACTGTATGAAGGCGACGACGAACAGAATCCTGCTTTCAGGCAGCCAACAATTCCGTGAAGCCGATCTAGAAGAAGTGAAAACAGCAATATCACGGCTGAAATCCAACAAAGCCGCTGGAGCAGATGATCTAGCTGCCGAGCTGTTCAAA
Organism: Sphaerophoria taeniata; assembly: GCA_943590905.1. Lineage (NCBI taxonomy): Eukaryota > Metazoa > Arthropoda > Insecta > Diptera > Syrphidae > Sphaerophoria > Sphaerophoria taeniata. The sequence continues at coordinate 241,329,184 of OX016540.1, forward strand.
GCAGCAGGCGACGATCTAGATAGGAGCATGCACCAAATCATCGGTAAGATATGGTCGAAAGAATGCATGCCCGATGAATGGAACCTCAGCACTGTTTGTCCGATCCTGAAGAAGGGAGATCCTCTAAAGTGCATCAATTACAGAGACTTATAAGATCCTGTCTGCCTCGATATGTGAACGTCTGAAGCCTTTTGATAACAATCTGATTGTTCTTTATCAATGTTGCTTCAGCACAGGAAAGTGAACCATCGATCCTGGAAAAACTGTAACTCCAAATCGATACTCACAACCTTTTTATCGATTTAAAGGCCGCGTATGACAGCATCTATAGAGACGAACTGTATAAGGGTTTGTCTAGTATTTGCATTCCTGCCAAGCTCGTTCACTTGTGCAAAATAACGATGGAGAACGCTGCTCTATAAGGGTTGGCAACGAATTTTTCAATTTCAAAAAAGGATTCAGACAAGGTGATGCACTGCCATGCGATTTCTTTAACATCGTTCTTGAGAAACTCTACAGTCAACACCAGAGGCACTATTTTCTAAAAATCTGCACAATTTCTCGCGTACGCTGATGATATTGCCAAAATGGGAAGAACACAGCGTGATGTCAATAGTGCCTTTGTGAGAATTGAGACAGAGGCAGCAAATGAGGGAAAAACGAAGTATGTATATGTTTTCATCGAGCAAGGACAACCAACACCAACGATGGCTTGGACAGAACGTTCAAGCATAATAACTTCGAAGAAGTAAAGGAGTTTTTCTACCTAGGGTCCGCTATTAACACGGGCAATTACTCCAACGCCAAGATCAGACGAAGAATAATTCTTGCTAATCGCTGTTTCTTTGGGCTAAGAAAGCAATGGAGTGGTTAAACCCTCTAAACTCTCTCGATCAACTAAGTTAAAACTATACAACACACTCATCATCCCAGTCCTGCTGTAGAGGCATGGGCTCTGACAAAATCGGATGAATGTGCCTTAGGCTGTTTCGAGAGGAAAGTTCTTCGGGTCATCTTTGGCCCTGTGTGTTTTGATGGGAATGGAGAAGAAGATACAACAGCGAACTTTACGGATTGTACAACGACGTCGACCTAGCCAGAAGGATCAAGGTCCAGAGACTCAGATGGCACGGTCATTAAGAGTGGATGGACACCAATGCACCAATGCTCCGGTCTGTAAAGCCTTCGACAATATTCCCAAGGGACGAAGAAGTAGAGGAAGACTGTGACTCAAGCGGCGCACCCAAGCTTAAGAAAACACAATCAACTTGGAGCTCAAAACTGGAACAGCTAGCTAGGGATCGAGCAGGCTGGCGGAGACTATTAGTTAACGGACTGCAGCACCATCTTAAGGAAGTAAGTATGTAAGTAATTTCCGACCTACGATGGCATCGCATATCCAATCGATTTGCTCACTTTAAGCAATGAAATTGACGATTGTCTCACAAATGATTTTTGAATCTTTGAAAAGCAAAAAAATTAAAATGTTTGATCAAAATTGTCTTGGCATCTTCACCTCATAAAAATAGTTCTAAATATGCAGCATAGCCAATTAAACACTTTTGATGATTCAGTCTTCCTCATTTTATTTTTACTTTGATTTTTCTGTCCTACCTTTCAGCGGTTCCTTTACGTTGTAAGAAGGTATAGGAGCAAAAAGAAAATGCTCTCATCACTCTACTACCTTCTGTCTCATAACGAAAATATAATGTCTTGATGATTTCACTTCACATAAAGACATCTTGCCGCCTCACCCAAGCTGTCGCAGCTCGCAGTAGTTTTAATTTTTCTTATATTTTTAATAGAACTTAAATTTTATTATTATTGTTTATGAGTCTGTACCTTTACGTCGTCGTCGCGTCGATTAAATGTCTATTTACATTTTTACATAGGAGACCGAGAGAGACACAAAATATCTCAGAAACAATTAAGATTAAATACAATTTAAAATAAAATCGCTCAAAGCTACGGATGAATGATTAAAAATAATCACAACTCATGCAGTACTTTAATGTCGTGAGTATCCGTCTATCGCTTTTTTTTTGCTTTTTAAGAGTCTACGTTGCGTTGCAGTGATTGTGATTCCTTTTGGCATCAGTCCTTAAAAGTCTGTGGTGCGGCAATTTTTTTGTAACCCGCCAAGTCTGTCATACATAGTTCACCGCCGCATAGCTTTGCCAAGTAAAATTCATATCAACATCAAAAGACAATGGCTTTCACTTTTCATCTGCATTATTGCATTAGCTCTGTCCGTCTAATACAGCACTTAAGGCCAAGTTTTTTTTTTTTTTTTAATTAAAACTCTAATACAGTTATGATGAAGCAGTAGTGGAAACGGTGGAGGCGGTGAAAAATGTAAGAAATGCGGTGATGGCATTTTACGATAGTTTTAAAAGTACACATAAACACAGAATTAGGAAGGAATAACCCTAATTCTGTGGAATAAGTGCTGTTTTTTTTTTAGGTATAGAACTTTACGTTGGCATTACTTTTCAAGACGGCGACCGATTTGTCAAGTGATTTATTCTCAGTTTGGTTTGGCAATTTATCATGAATAGACTCACGCCTGAACAACGCTTGCAAATTGTGCAATTTTATTTCGAAAAAAATGGTTCTGTGCGGAATACGTATCGCGCACTACGTCCATTTTATCGTCGACAAAATCGTCCATCAGAGCAGTTAATTCGATTAACCATGGAACGTTTTCGCACCGCGTTTACTCTAATTGATAACTCGCATCCCCAGAGACGCCGCCGCCGCCGTACGGTTCGTAAAGAAGAAGCTATCGCTACTGTAGAGCGTAGCATTGAGGAAGACCCGAATGAGTCTATCCGCCATCGAGCACAGGGATTGGATCAGTGTCCATCCACTTTATGGAAGATTTTGCGGAAGGATCTTGGTTTGGTGGCTTACAAAATCCAACTCGTGCAAGAATGGAAGCCAAACGATCATCAAGCAAGGCGAATTTTGTTTAGCGATGAAGCGCACTTCTGGTTGAATGGCTACGTCAACAAACAAAACTGCCGCATTTGGAGTGAAACTAATCCTCAAGTGTATGTCGAAACACTGTTACATCCAGAAAAACTGACTGTTTGGACTGGTGCAATCATTGGTGTGTGTTATTGCCGATATACGGCCACAAATGTTGGGAAAAGTCATCGAAAATTGGACGTCCAGATTGGACTACCAGCCGTGGCAGTCATATGCCAGAAATCATATTTAAAATATAATGCCACAAGATTATCTTTCGAATAAATAAAAAAATCATGTCAATCGAATATCGAAAATCGAAAAATCGAAAAATCGTTGTTTTATTGCAATTTAAAGTTCTATACCTCTAAAAAAACACCCTTTATAAATGAAATAAAACTTCTCTTAACTGACATTTACTAACTTATTCCACCATTGAGGTGGTGTAGCGAAAGAATAAAAAAATGTAAAAAAAACTGCTTCTCTGTCAGTTCATTAGATGGCGCCACAATCGACAGCAATATTAACAACAAAGGGAATTTTGGGTAAACGTCACTTTACTATTCCGGGAACAAATTCTTATTAAAAAAGACATTTTAACCAATGGATTAACTCTTATTCTATGGTTTAGTTAACCTGTGGAATGGGCATTTTTCGTTAATATTGTTGTATGTGATTACTTTTATTGGTATAAAATTGGTCTAACTCTTCAAATTTGTGAAAACACTTCTTTATGTTTCGGACGCCTTAAAAGACATTCTTCCGTTCAAACCGTAAAATTTTGAAAGCAAATGTCATTTAACTTACTTTTAGACCAGTTTATATCAATAAAAGAGCGCATTAGAAAAAGTTAGTGTGGCAACACCAGATGTATTGCAGTGCAGAAGCATGTCCATTTGCTTCTCACAGTGACCAAAGTAGAAAGAGAAACACAGGAAAGAATATGTGTAACCAAACCGGGACGTTGTTGCTGATGATGACTTTTCCGATTTCATTTTATTTTCTTTCCATCTCAATTTACTCGTTATTTGTACAAAAATCCGCATATACAAGCGCATATATTCATATTAATTTCGTTTCGTTGGGCGTTGCGTTTCGTCGCGTTCGCGGAGCGCAATTGCTGTGAGTCTGAGTATTGTATGTACCTATGCGCTTTCAATTTATTCCCTAAAAATAGACCTTTCTCCCGCGCACAACGAAAATAAAATATCTTCTTAAGCTTTCATGTAGTTTACGATTTCAATGCTAGTGAGAGAGTAGTTTTTAATTCTTTTCCTTTCGTTTGTTTTGTACTTGTACAATTTATTGCATCCGCGAGCATCTTGACAAAATATGTTCATTTTCGAAACAAAAACAAAAGTAGGAAAAATGCATTTACTTTTACTAGAGCACATGAGTAAGTTGGGATATTTTTGAAAACAAAATACACCACCCGCTTTATAGCATCAGATCAGATCGAGTTCGAGTGCCTGAAGAACAATGCAATAAAGTGTATTATGTATATATTACGCGTGAATGCAATTGTGACTTTCTCTGTTTTTATTTTTGTGGTTGGATGATTTTTATTTATGATACTTTCAAGAAGTGTGTGTTGTAATTTGAATATAAACAGATGAAAACAGACATGACGTATTCATGCATCCATTTCCAAATTCTTATCAACATTAGTACCAGATTAGAACAGCACAGAACAGCACAAGTAAATGAAAACTGTCAGAACAATTAAGAACAGTAAAGATCAGCTCCCTGTTTAATCTTTTTGACAGAATAAAATCAGCTGTTAAATAAATATTCCAAGTCAAATCAAATTGAATAAAATAGGTGTGTTTTTTTGGCAAAGCTATCCGTATCCGCAGTAGTAGACTACATGTATCACAAATACAACACGATACTACCGATAAAAGTAGAAGTAGAATCATACTGCGGATAGAAGTTAGAAAAATTGAATAGTCGTCTTTAAAATGATAGCAGCGACCAACTTCTAAATACAAAAAATTAACAACTGCGGATGCGTTTTTTTGGTAAATCCTACTGCACTGCGGATAGATTTGCCAAAAAAACACACCTAATGTTCATTTGTTGGAAACAAGATTTTGAATAGCTTGTTCGGTTTTTGCGAGCAATTTTTACTTGAGAGTAGTCATATTTTTACTTCCTCGGAAAACTCGTCAATCGAGATAATTTCAAAAAATGTTTGGAACAAAATAAAAATAATTTCAAATTTTGACATTTGACAGTTTTCACAAAGCTGCACCATCAAAAAAGTAGGGGCAGAAAAAATTGTACTAAACTGAGATGGACAACTGGATGGACTGGACAAGGTTTTTACTCATGGAACACACAAACGTGTACTTTTTGGATCTTTTCTGTTCTTTTCTGTGCGGAACAGATTCATTAAACAGACCTATTGATTTGAGTTTTGACCAGACATCAGAGAAAGAAAGAGATCGGAAACTGACTCTACCACCTAAATCCAGCAATTTTTATATTCTTTCATTTTATCTACACTAATATATAAAGCTGAAGAGTTTGTTCGTTTGAACGCGGTAATCTCAGGAACTACTGGTTCGAATGGTATAATTCTTTTTGTGTTGGATGGTGCCTTAATCGACTTAGACATTAGGTTACTTAACATTAAGCTGTGACCAATAGCAGCGAAGAATCTGTGGAAAATATGGAAAAAACGGCAAAAAATATACATTTTTCTGCGCGCATGATTCACAAGTCGAGACGATACTCTGGCCGGTGGACGAGGGAGAGGCGGACGAAGTCGCGGGCAACTGCTAGTTCAAAATAATAAGAAAAAAAATGAAATATGAAAAAATAAATTCTATCACAGTTGCCCGCGACTTCGTCCGCCTCTCCCTCGTCCACCGGCCAGAGTATCGTCTCGACTTGTGAATCATGCGCGCGTGGGAATTTTGTTCGGAAGTTATTGTAAAATTGCATTGCAGTCAACTCTCCCTAGGTCGTAATTCTCTTGAACTTGAAAAATTTGAGCATTTTTTATGATTCCCTTCAGTTGTTCATACTTAAAGCATTCCCTTGGGTGAACTCTCCCTAATAATTCTAATATCTCTTCGTTAAGTAATTTTTTTTTTCTTTAAACTGAGCATATTTTTTAGTTAAGAAGTACATAAAATGATATTGTTTAAACACAATAATCTGCACAAATAGTGCAATCAATCACATTCACAAATCAATTGAACTCTCAAAATTCTAATTTGAGCAGTTATAAGGCCAGTTCCACCTAACAACATCTCACTGAGATCTCAATGTCACCTTGACTGAGGCAAAATCATTTGGTGGAACATAATTCTCAGTTATCATTGAGATTTAATGGTTACCTAACTAATTGTTGCTGCACATATGTCAGCCACGTCAAATAGCTGAGTGAGAAATCGAATTCAAAATAATTTCATCTCAGAGATCTCAGAAAAAATCTCAGTTCTCACATTTCCACAGATTCTTCGCTGCTATTGGTCGCAGCTTAATTTTAAGTAGAATAAAGCCTTCCTCGATTAATGGACTATCCAACACAAAAAGAATTTGTCAATTCGAAATAGTTGTTCCTGAGATTACCGCGTTCAAACGAACTTTATATTGTATTGTATTGTATTGTTTGCCGTTTTTTCCACATTTTACACAGATTCTTCGCTGCTATTGGTCACAGCTTAATGTTAAGTAGCCTAATGTCTAAGTCGATTAAGGCACCATCCAACACAAAAAGAATTATACCATTCGAACCAGTAGTTCCTGAGATTACCGCGTTCAAACAAACAAACTCTTCAGCTTTATATATTAGTGTAGATGTAGATTTTCTTTCAAAATAAAAAAAAACTTTGCACTTTGGTCGGTCGGTAGAACAATATAAACAAATTCAAATCTTTAATTTGAGGTTTGACAAGCTAGAATGTTTTCATGTGTGTTTAAAAAGAGCAGTTCTCTCAAATTTGGGAGATCAATTCTTTCCTCTTCAGAATTGATCCAGATGTATTCTTTTTGACAATGAAACATAAAAAAACTGAAATAGGGCAATACTTTTGTACAATAAAAAACGCTATTAGTTTCTTATCTACTTTTGACATCCTATCTCTGGTCTTGACATTTGATTTGACTTACCTTCTTTTTGTCTCTCATTGAACCTTTTCCTCTGACCATTATTTTACAACCAGTTTCTTGTTCTAACTGTTTAGCTGTCATACCGCGGGGACCCAGAATTCTTCCGACAAAGTTGAACTGAAAGAAAAAGCAAAAAACACAAATTAGTCAATGGAATTTGAATAAATGGTTTAAAAAGTTCTAAAAATTATAACCGAATAAGTACAAAGATACATAGTTTAGACAAAAACAGATAAATTCAATTACTTCTGCAAACGAAACGGCGCGGCTCTCGAAATGCCTTGTCATGCAGATGAGAAAAGAGAGCTGTCAAAATTTATTATGTCATTTATTTGTACCGTGCGTCGCGTCGGCTTGCGTCGCCAACTTCACATATCCTTGTTGGTGATTCGACAATAATGACAGTTCGATGCTAGAGTGTGTTCCAAAATTATATGAGAGGGTTCTGAACATAATCTGTTCATTAAATCGGCTCTGCCAGGGCTGACCTTTCCCTTTCCGTACTACTCGTGGGACCAACAATTGATTCTTAAACTTTTTTCCAGGACCATCAAGACATGACGGACGTAGGACCATCCACCGACTCAGAGGATGAACTTTTGGCCCCTAGTCAGGAGACCATTGTGGGGCAACCCGCAAAACCTGGAAGTATGTACAGAGAGTACCAGCCTTAGTACTCCTGTGCCTCGACCAAATCCAAACCCCTCTACCAGCAATGCCAGCCATAGCAATGCTGCTAAAGAAAAGAACAAAAAGTCGTCTGGCGTTCGCTTCAAGAACCAGTTCAAGAAGTCCTCTTTCATTCTTGGCAAGATTGCTGAAGGCACTGTGCTGGAGAAGGATCGCGAGGACAAGATTATGTACCTAAATATTGTTGATGAATACTACAGTCTTTCGGCTACTCAAAAGAAAGCCGATAAAAGAATAGACCGTCAAACCTTCTAAAAAGCCGGAACCGAATGCATTAATGGTCAAAAAAGATGAGAAGGCATCATCTTCTAGAGCGGCGCAACCGTGTACTTTAAGTGAGGTTTTCAGAGATGACCTCAAAGTATCGGTTGTAGATGAGCTCTCCACAAATAACAGATCTCTGTTGGCTGCGTGGAGTTCCATCGAGGCCAAGCTCTCGGAGATGGTATCTCGGCAAGCGAAGGTCCCTACCCTAGTTTCGACTCTGGCGAGTTGCTTAGGAGACACAGGGTGGTTAATTGAACTTCTACTGTGGACCTTAGTGCGGATTTTAAAGTTATCATTCCATCCCCAAAAAAGTGGAATGATGACTTAGTTCGAGAGGCTTCGGCACAACTATTTTCACTGATGGCTCAAAGATGGAGTGTGGAGTTGGTGCAGGAATTTTCTCTGAGTCATTAAATGTCTCAAGCTCTTTTCGGTTTCCTGACTTTGCTAGTGTCTTTCAGGCTGAACTACTCACGATTAAGGAAGCATGCAAATTATTAAAACTAGATCCAAATCAAAACCGCAATACAGCTATTTTTTCGGACAGTCAGGCGGCTATTCTAGCGATTGGCTCGTCCACATCATCCTCCAAATTAGTTCAACAATGCCGAAGAGAGCTCGCGGGCATGAACATTGGACTTAGGATCATTCTTCAGTGGCTTTGAGGGCAATGAACGGGCTGACGAGCTGGCTAGGCAGCCCTTCAAAGCTCACTCGCGGAAAGAGTCAACATTCCTCTTGGTGCTATGAAGGACAAGATCTTCTCAATTTTTCTCGCTTAATCAAACCACAGGTGGAGTAGCCTAACCAATCAGGCAAGACATAGCCAGGGTCGTTGCACTGAACACTGGCCTGTTCCGGAACACGCATCTAAGCTGGGCATTCCCCACAATACTTACTGTTGTAGTTGTGGAGACCAGCGAGAAAAGGAAACTGTTCTTCACTTATTGTGTAAGTGGCCTGCGCTGGCCAAAACCTTAATGAGCTTTCCGAACTGAGGATCAAAGATTTGATTTCTTTTATAAAAGCAACAAAGTGGATTTGAGGCGTATTGTTACAGTTCCTTTCGAACTTGAGATCGACAGCTTGCGAACTCAAAACAAAAGCTCAGAATTTTATATAATCCCTCTTTTAATTTTATAGGTCAAATGAGTTTTTATGGTATCCAGCGCTATTTGGGTCACCGAGCTAGATTGCTCGCCATTTTGCCGCTATTTCTACTATTACTACTACTTACACTCCAAGAAAAAAATATTTATGTATGTGTCAAATCCATGCTAGCTAGGTACCTATTTTTCTTATGTGTAGCAAGTCGTGTTCATCAAAAAGTAGATCGAATCATAAACTCGCCTGTCCTTCAGGAAAATATAATTCCTAAGACAATATTTTCATGTTCACTGAATCGTGATTCCTTCAATTGTTCTCCCACTCACTTAAAATCGATCAATTTATTCTTGCCGATTACTCCAGATCAATCAGCGGTGATCTTTAATGGAAAATAACTCTCAAAACACAACACACTGAATGTGTCCATCAGTCAGCTTCAGCTCTAGGCATTAGGCAGTGCCCACATTTCAATTCTCATAAATAAGAAAATCAGTCATAGAATTGCGATCGAGATTGGAGTGATTTGTGTTTTCTAGATTCACGAGAACAAGAAAAACAACATAATTATATTTTAATCGTATGTGACAAGAGTTCCCGGTTCCTGTCATAAATAAATTAAAATTCGAACGATTCGATGATTATAACTAAACTTTGTTGCATTTTTTGATCGCTTGAAATGTTAGATCATTCGTTTTTGAAACTGATTGAAAAGTGAAAGAAAATTGAAAATGATTGAAGCCTTTCATTCTCGTTTTATGACATGCATGGGGTTATTTGTATGTTTCCTTTCCTCTTTTTACTTCTTCCGTATAAATTTTCGATTCGCGTGGTGGGTTTAAAACTGAAAATATATTCTTCACGCTTCAGTTAACAGATTTATTGATGTAAGAGGGCTCTCACATGGGTTGGGTATGCTTTTTCCACTTTGATTATAAAGAAAATAAAAGGAAAAACGTACAGTTACGTTACGTAAACAATAAGTTAACAAAGAAAAAATGGAAATGGAGAGAGGCTGAATATTTAAAGCAACTCGCAATCAACTAATCAATTTAAACATAACAAGTATTGCATTTCATATGAGAAAGATCTAAGAATAGAAGGAAAATTATGTCTTAGGAATTTTCCAGAACAACTGTTTGTGGGAAATTTATTTGACAGTCTTTTCCGGTTTTGGTTTTTTCATCCATGCCAAAACTAGGATCTTGTTCTTATGATTTATCTAATTAAAACAAAGCCACATGCTTTTTCATGATTATATAATGTTTTCCCATACGGAATTGAACTTAATTTATTCAATTCACACTCACTCCCTTCGGAAAATATTATAAGTAGACTAGTACGATCGTACTAAAACTGTCTCTACTACTACCCATTCGGTACAATAGTTTTAAATTTGTAATATTGGTGGGAGTTAGCCTTAAATATTCCGTCAGGGGTTTCGATTTTGAAGGCATTCGTCCGTTTTGATTGCTGCCATTAGTACCTGTTGATCGACGGATAGTGCTACGGCCGGGCATCCGTATTAACAACCACCAAGGGCATTGCAAGTTCCTGGCTGATCAGTGCCTCCGGGCATTATACCTGCCGATCTACGCCACTATACCAGGATCATTGTTCCTGCCGATTCGTGCACTCAGCGGCATTCCGCATTGTACCTGCCGATCCGTGCCACTAAGGGCATTGTACCTGCTGATCCGCGCCACCAGGGTCATTATACTTGCCAATTCGGGCCAACAGGGGCATTATACCTGCCGATCCATGCCACCACACCAGGGGCATTGTAGCTGCCGATCTGTGCCATCAGGGGCATTATTATTACTCTTCAGAATCTATGCGAATCATCTTCTCCCAACATAAAAAGTGGACTGAGAAAAATTGTTACCACTTGAATAAAAACTAAGAAAGGGGAAACCCACGACTTTTGTACGAGGGATTTGTTGAAAAGCATTCGTTATGAGAAAGGTGACTACACCCCTAATGGAAAACATCTCAGGAATGTCAGGTACAGTGTGAACAAAAATTTACTATTGGTTAAATTCAAGACTCAGAAGTTAGGAAGTTAGGCTTGAGACTTACTTCCGACAAATTAAAGATCAGCTTTTGACAGTTAAAGTATACATCACTGTTCTAAACATTCACTTAAATTAGTCAGTTAAAGACTTTTGGACTTGATTTTCGACGTACACCGAAAAAACAACCAAATCCTGACTAATTTTTTTCGTTTTAGTGTATGATCCCGTAACAAAAGAATTCATCAAAAAAAAATAATAATAATAAATAAACTGGACCAAGCCGTTAAACACTTAATTCAAAACAAAACCATCCATCAGGCCAACCTCCAATGTTTTACTCTGCATGAGACCAAAACCCCAACTGTGATATTCCCAAGCACCCGAATACCATAAAACAAAAACAAAAAAATAAACAATAAAGCCAATTCTGTCTGTTGGCACAAAACCTATTATCTGACATGCATTTAAATTTGTAGAAAATAATGGTCAACACTAAAAATCCAACAACCAACAATACTGACATAATCAGCAAATGATTGCTTTTTCCACACCTCTTCCTGTCACAAATGGCATTCGATCTTTGTTCATGTCTTAACAGAGAAGATAACCTACGAACAGATGAAAATGGCCAATGACGAAGAGGCTGGCAGCAGGCGGAAAGGTAGAACAATTGGGTAATTAACATGAACTGCAAAGTAGACGTAATTTTAGATATTTTTAGGGCTACTGAGGAAAAAAGGCGTGAAACATTGATGTGCTCAAAAGGGGCATAGATATTTTGTTGAGGTATCATCGATTTATGAGCCGATTACATGCTGCTATATTAGTTTGAAGCAATAAACCACAGCGTGCTCGGGTTACTCATCTCGATTCGTCGCGAACACGTGCCATTATGCAACTTCAATGACAAGCAATTAAAGGGTTCAAATCAGTTGCAGTAAAGTGATCTTACTCGATCTCGACTCTAAAGAAAGCTCGCATTTTTCCTCAACGGCAATATACTAGCCTTAGAGGTATGCAACGTAACGTTCATAACTTTTCAATGAAATTGATTTAGAAACAGATACCTTGCTTGCTACAAATATGCCACACGGAGGTATTTTCAGTGCGATTATGTTTCGTTAAGCCGAAGCCGTTTTCTTTTTTTGTTTTTGTATTGAAAAATGTTTAAACAAAAGCCTTAATTGCCTATTATTCGGTTGACTAAAGCTTTATGTGATCTTCATTCAAGCGCTCATGCAAGTAGACAAAACAAATTTACACAAGACGCAGAAGAAGAAGAAGCAACAGAAACGGAATCGTATTGTTTTATTATTCAACTTTTAAACGAGTTAAATTAATGTTAACTCAAGTTGTATCTGATCTTTTTTTGTAATTAAGGAAATTAAACAAAATTAAAAGAAACAACGAAACACATTTAGCTTCCAAAGGTGGCACGCGTTTCGAACATGCGTAGGTGGGGTGCTCTCTAGTGATGGTTTGGGGGCACGACAAATTTAAGTTAATTTGGCAAATGAGTAAAATTTGATTAATGATCAAAATGAAAGACATGTACATGGGATGAATTGGATTTGTGGTGTGGTGTGGTTTTAAAAGTAGTCATTAATTTTGTTGAAATGAAATAACATAAATTGAGCTCAAGAATTTGCTCCAGTTTTGTTTGAACAATAAAAGCCAAAAATCGAACATTTTTTAGGTGAGTTCTTGAGAATGTCGTCAATTTTGCTAAGTTTTTGCATGAGAAAAATTTAATTTGCAAAACGTCAAAAATCCATTTGAGGGTCGGTTTTGTCAATGTGAGTGCATTCTCGTACTAGGGGTTACTCTGAGTTAATACTTCAATTCAGTGCTGCATATGATTTAAGCCTCGAAGTCGGAGTTAGTAAGCCTCGATTAGTAAGCGACACTGGTCATAAGAGACATGCAATACGTTAAGAATTGATTGTGTTTTCTCAAATTGAATTAAATTAAATACGAATTGAAAATTTTCCTATCTGGGCTCTGCGACTTAATGAGAACAGTACTTCTGATCTGACAGAAGGTTCAGAAGAAGTATAATTTCGTTTGCCGCATTGCTACTTCACCCAAAAGCTATTAGAAAATCTTCAGATAAAAGATTCACATTTTGATTTTGTTCGCAATTTACAATTTGACATCAAGACATTCATACGCCCAACCCATGATCTACAAATGGAAGGTAGTTGGGGAGGACTCTAGGGAATAGTCCAAAACGCCACCTCGAAAAAATGCCATTTTAGCGGAAATAGTTAACTTATTCAATTCAAGGAAAGCAATTGCAGGAGAAAATTTATGGGGTTGTTATCGGTAAAAAGCGTTTTCCAATCGGTATTGTTGATAGCGGCCATATTGATGAAGCTTCATCTGGTAAGTTGGTTGGTCACCAAAAGCATGTTTTATTAAGGTATAGAGCTTCTGTTTCAGCAACGTTCAACGACTTTGGAGTTTGGAAAGATCAAAGAGAGAGAGAAAGAGAGAGAGAGAGAGAAGGAGAGAGAGAGAGAGAGAGAGAGAGAGAGAGATGTGGCCGAGCCAATGCAGTCGACTTTTCTTGGCTTTCTGGACATCCACATCTTGGTGCAGCTTCGCACAGTTCGCGATTGAACCTTCTTCGCTATACGTCATCGTCGTATACAGGAACGAAAATCTGTCAAAGAATTTTTCTTTCGAAAGTGCGCAGTATCATTTCCCCTTTTTTACTTTTATCCAGCACTCGTCGCCGTAGAGTATAACTGGTAAAATCAAAGTCTTGTATAGTAGGCACTTATTATTTCGAGTTGGGAGTTTTGAGTGCAGTTGTTTGGCCAAACGGAAGTAGCAGTAGCGGCTCGCTAGGGTAATTCTTCGTCGGTTCTCCACTAAGGTGTTGTTTGTGGGAATGATGTTTTTTCCAAGATAGGCAGGATGGTGAACTTCTTAACTACGTCGAAATTGCTGCTACTAACAGTGACGTTTTGTCATAGGCAGTGAACGGATGTTTTTTTGATTGTTGATAGCATGTACCTACTTTGTGCAGTTATCTCCTTGGGCGTTAATGCACTGCGACCAATAAGCCAAATTTAAATCAAACAAGTTAAAATTGTAAAATGTCAAATGCACAAAATGCAAATTTTTGGCGTGATGTGGGCGGTGCCACAGACTGAATTTTGTCCATGCCTTAAACAGTAAATTATTCCCATGTTATCGTTTTCAATTTGAAGACCTAGTCTTACAAAACATACTTTGATACTGTTTCAGTCAAACGAGCTCCGGATCATTAAAAACAATTCGATGATTCAATTAATCGATTGCAACGCATTAATTTCATTGTTAATCGTTTCAACTGAATCGTGATTTTAGTTTTTGTTTTCATGAATGAAAACGTGACAACGAATAATTAATCGGCAATATTTTGTCGCCTTCATTCAAGGCAAAGAATATCAAAGACAAAGGCCAACCCGATTTCTTTCCCTTGTGAGAAGCTTAAAGCAAATGTGATCGATATGACCAGACTCGAAACTAATTTAAGGAACACTCAAATCTAGAACCACTTAACTGAAAAGGCTTAAGGCGATTTGTTCGATTTCGTTTTCAACCAAAATAAACATCACATGCGGCCTTGAAACCGAACCAATAATTTTGTTTCATCTGAATGACATAACTTTGAACAAAGAACTTGTTTTTTGGTCTCAAAATAAAATTAACAACAATTTTAAATTAATTAAATTTAGTATTCATAACTTCTTTGTGGTCACGTTATTATCGATCTAATTTTATAAATACAGGAAATCCCTTTGGCCATTGCCGACCTCTAGACAGCACCACGCATTCGAGATTGCATTTGATAGCACACTTTTCGTAGACGAGCCCGATGGCTCAAACATTAATTTTGAAATATAGCCATAATTTATTAATAAGTAGGAAACAATTATATTTCCAGCAAAGTGCTGAAGGTATATGAAAATAAGAAAATTAATCAAATTAACTATTTCTGATATCATCGAGCGTATAGTGACATCACGCATGAAAAAATCTCATAACAGCATCTTTTTATCTCTAGCTTGAAATGCTGTTTGTTTTCTTATGATTGAAGGGAAAATTCCATAATTTTATTACTTTCCGCACTTTGCTAAATCTCCTGGCACTTAAAAAGTCGATTTGATGGTGTGAAAACCTTGCAAACGATCTCTTAAAAATAAGTAGCGTTCCATTTTTATCACAGGAAGCCGTTTAAAGAAAAAAATCATCAGAGATTAAAATATCATAAAAATGCATCACTTTCACATTACACCTTCACGGCAGTGGCAATCAATTAATCGATGTGGACAATGTAATCAAATACAATTTCGTGGCTATAACTGGTACCCGAGACGGAGACTGGAAGCCACCAGTCCAGCTATAAAACAAGCAAATAACTGCACGTATGCCATTTAAATGCAGTTTTTGTGTGTGTGAGTTTTTTTGTTGTCGATTTATTTGCATAATGGCGAATGGGATGCTCATTTGGAAATGATTGATAGACGATGTGGAGTTTTTGAGTTCGATGGAATTATCCACTTTGATCCAATGCGAAATCCTCTTGTCTGTTATAATTGATTTGTTCTGTTTTACCTACAAAACTATTTTCGTGTAACATTTTCATCGTCGGATTCTCTTAACTGTGTGATACATTTCCGGTTGAAAAACAAAACTGGAATTTGGTTTGATGTAGGTATCATCAACATCTCAAAATTGAGTTATTGTTCTTATGAATCTCTTAAATTTGATTTTCAATGTGCAACAAGTGGATCCGGGAATTCAAAAACGTTGATAATTTTGCCTTAACATCGAGATTTTTTCTTCACATGAATAGTTTCCTAAATTTGTTTTTTTTTTGATACAAAAATTTCACTTATCTAAAATATTTTATGACTAATAAAAGCAAACACAACACTTCTGGTGCGTTTTGTATTTCAAGCGCCTTCTTTACGATTTGTTTGCCTTAACATAATCCTCCACTAGTAATTACTTGTTTACCATCTACTTCAAATTAGAAGATAACAACCACCTTTTGTTAATTTTCTTTATCAAAAGATAAGAATTGTTGAAAATGTTTGTGTTTACTTTCCGATTAGGAGCAAGTGTGTTGTTACCAATAAAAATCAAGTGAAGTTAAATAACAGCAAGTGGAAGTAGTCATTTTCTTAATATTATAAGGTTCCTTCTACCTTAAGTCCTTTTGTCGAACTGATACCAACGATTTGTAAATAAAAACGATTTCGAAATTTTCGTGGAAAACGGAAATTGAATGGGATAGTTTGAATCGGGTTTTGAAACTAGTTCCACACGGAGGATAAAGATTGGCGGTCAAAACATTTTTTACACAACGAGGTTGTCAGATAGGAATGGGAGTGTTTGCTTTTATTTTTATGGCTTATTTTAATATTTAATTTTATAATTTCACATTTCTGGAAACCACATACGGACGACCAAAACTGTTTTGTCGAAAATATAGATACACAACAGTCAACATTTTAAAGTAAAGCAAGCTTCGGATACAATCGGTTCTGCTAACTCCGTCTTTAGCAGAAGTCGCAGATAATTGAAGGACTAGTTTGATCCTTGATAATTAATGCAAGCTAGGGTCTGAATGTATAAGAAGGCTGCTCAGAAGAAGAGAAAAATCTACGCAGGCAAAAGAAAACAGTCGCGGAAGTTCGATATCGTCCGAAAGATGATGCAATATGTACACACCGTCTCGTCTGTACGAAGAGGAAAATCTGATCACCGAACACCGATACCAAAAGCATTCTGGAGCAATGGGAATAACTCTTTTATATTTCAAGACGGCAATAATTCAAATTTTGGCGCAATCGACCAAATAAAAATTAAAATTATGGAAGTTATTGGGAAAGAAAGCAACTCAGACCATAAGGTTCTTTGGATGCGAATGGCACACTTTTGGTATCAGTTAAGGATTAGTTACGTAGATGGAAGGAAAATTTTTGTGCCCTGCTGAATGAAGATTCCTTGGAGCAGAGTGCTGAATTGGCCTCCGAAGTAAACCAAATGCGCAGATCTTATAGGGGTATTAACATCGAACCTCCAGCAGCGTCTGAAATCAAAGCTGCGATCAAACTCATCAAAAACAACTGAGTTCTTAAAAGAAGATCCCATCACAACGGCTAATATTCTACTTGCGTTAATAACATCAGTTTGGGAATACTATTCCAGGGACTGGAAGGACGGAGTTATTGTTAAGTTGGCGTGGTATTAGTGTTTTGTATGTTTTTCCGAAATTCCTATCAATCTCGAGCGGATAAAGGTTAATATCGAGTCTACATCGAAGAGGTATCAAGCGGTTTTGCGCAGTGGTCGTTTGTGTCGACCATATCAACACCATGCGTATCATTCTGGAGCAGTTAGCTGAATTTCAATCACCACTTTACCTCATGTTCGTAGATTTTGAGAAGGCCTTTGATCGGGTTAGCCGCGAATGTAAACGGAGATCACTACTATTATAAAAGAGCCATACAACAGCGCATGGTGTTTTGTTTTGTACTATGGGTAACTCTCCGACTCTTTCAAGTGCAGCAGGGAGTGACACAAGGCGATGTTTTATCGCCAATCCCTTTTCTAATGGCTATAGATGATGTATTGACCGCCATCGTATAGGTGCAGATGAGAGACAGGGAAGGTATTTGGTGGAAGCCTTTTCAAAAGCTTAGCCATTTAGACTATGCCGATGATATAATGAGAATCGATTGGCCTAAAGATAAAAAGAAAGAAGAAAGTAATGACCGCAGGTCGTTCCACGCATCAACGTATTATTCTACATGAGACGCCAATCGAAGAGGTCGAACAGTTAACTTACCTTGGAAGTATCGTTTTAGCTAATGGCGGTACAGATCTGGACGTCAATAGCAGAATCAATAAAGCTCGCGCTGATTTCGGTACCCTATCTCCAATTTGGAATTCCAGTAATATTTCCTTACGCAATAAGTTGAAATTCTTCGAATCCAATGTGAAATTCGTGCCACTGAATGCCTGCAAAACCTGGAAAGTCTCGTCTATAATCTCGAGAAAATCGCTGTCTGCGTTACATTTACATCCTAAAGGTTCGCTGGCTGCAAATCATATCAAATCAGGAATAGTGGCGTAGATCGAATCAAGAACTATTGGATGTTGATATAACGGAACAAAAATGGCGATGGATTGGTCACACCTTGAGGAAACCTTGGGATAACATGTAACTTAACAGTCCTTCCAATGGAATCCTTAGGGTGCACGGCAGGTTGGAACACCAAGGACAACGTGGAGATCAACAATGTTAGCAGGAGCTGATGCTCAGAGGAAAACGCCTAATGCCCCGATCGGGGTTACAGGACATGATGATGATGATGACCAAATAAGGGGATGTTTCGCTGCGTGTGTTTTACCTAGCCATCTACCGCCATTTTTCCGGATGAAATATCCCATAAAATTTCGAGTAGTGAAATTACAAATTACGTTCTTCATATATTCTAAAGAATTCTCTTCTAAGTGAATCCAATTTTGATAGTCAAAAATATGACAGCCGCTAAAATTACTCAACAAGATTCTTCTTCTGATTAAGAAAAGCGAGATTAAAATGTTCATGCAAAATTTAACCCAGACTGAAAGGATATGCAAGCGTGCCTCATAGATGCATAGATGCTGTTCAGAATAGAGTGCAACACTTACTACCACAAATTTGTTGAATTTCTCATTTTTGTTTTTTATGACGTTGATTCAGAACAATTTCGCAGCAATGTAGGTCGAAGTTATATCGAAAAAGCAAAGCATTCCTACTTAAAACCAGTTTCATTTTATTTCTTATTAACGGTCTTTTAACAATATTGCACGATTTTTTAACTGCATTTAAGCACTCTTGCAGACACCGTGCAGACAAGACTGCTACACACCTTCTCCACATAAATTTTTATTTAACCACAATTCAATAAAAGAAAGAATAAACGAAAAGTATCTATAATAACTTTTAAGCTTGTTAAATGCATATTTTTAATAATGTTTATACATTCAGGGCACTGGCAAGACTATTAAAAATGCAAATCAATGAGAAACAGTGGCTTTACACGGTGATTTTTGATAAGGTGTCAATATTGTTTGCATTGGAATAATTTAACCAAAAAATTAAGGACCAACCTTTATGATAAAGTATTAAGTTTTAACGACTTTGAAATGTCTGTTTGTTTTTCGAAAGAAAAACGAAAAAATCACATCATTACGGAAGTTGGAAATTCACTTATTATTCTGACCCATTTCTGTCACTTTGTAAACAGAAAATTTGGGCCGAGTAATTTATTATTAACTTTTTTTAATTGGATTTGAAGCATAAACAGAATTTCCTTTTACCAAAGTCATTAATTTCAAAATTCTTTAATTATTATTGTGAATGACATTAAAATACTAATTTTTACTTTTTTTTCAAAATGTTTATGTTTAGGCAATTTAAGTGGAAGTGTCCTCCTTGAGTTGTGAGTGAAGTGAATGACGAGAAAATTAAGACCTAAATAGAGATTGTTCACTTCAAAGATTTCTTTCTTTTCTAGTTTCACGTTGAATCTTTTGAATTTTCGAGTAACAACTTCATAAACAAAAATGTCATATCTAATTTATTGGGATCCCCACACTTTTATGTCCGTTTGTCTGTTTTGGTTTTAAAAATATAAAATTCAATTTTCATTTTAATTTTTTTCAAAAAGGAAGAAAAAGAAAATCTCATTAATCATCAATGTGTTTTGGAAGAGTCATCGAGCTGATTAGCTGTTCTCGAGAGTTTTTTTTGTTTTTATTTTTGGATTTCTATTTAAATTTAATGCGACGCGATGGTTTGGAAAAGAGAAACTCGTAAAAGACTGACTGCACATGACATCAATTATTTGATGATACATTTTAAAGAAATTGTTTTTCCAACACAAAGTTTTCTATTAACATTTTAAGATTTTGAAAGCGACAGTCGAAATAACTTTGAAGATGATTGGACTTTACCCAAAATGCATTAAAAATACATTGGGGATTGACTTTCAAACGAAATTTGGATGTCTAAATATATTTTTTATGTTTTGAAAAAAATAATTAAAAGTGGACCTGGACATATTTTCGAAAGCAATGAACTTTTTTTATGAAGAAAATGTTGTTCTTTAAATAAATGGTATCGAGTTCGTGTTTTAAAACAAATCTTGTGGTTGGTTTTACTTTAAATAAAATATTTTAAAAGTTTAAAAATTAAACTTATTTACTAGTAGCTAAATCAATGAACATAGAATAGTGAATGGTGAACCCATGTTCTGTGGACTTTGTGGAAATTTCTATTCAAAAAGGAAAATTTCTCTTAACTGACGTTTACTCACTTATTCCACAGTGGAGGGTGGTATAGCGTAGGAATAAAAAAAAAACTGGTTCTCTGTTAGTTCATCAGATGGCAATTTTTGGTAAACGTCACTTTGCTATTCCGGTAACAAATTATTTTTATCAAAGAAAAAAATTGTAACCCAGCTGTGAGTTAACCTGCGGAATAGGCGTTTTTATTAATATGGCTATTTACAGTCATTCGGTGCTTGACAGATGGAAAGGACCATTGTTTGGTGAAAGGGTATGGTTTTTGTTTTCATAGAACGTTGGCTATAAAGGTTGAATAGCTCAAGAGAAAGAAAGTCTTTGTTCCAGACAGACCTTCCGAACAGATCTTGGTGGCCAATTCAAGTTTCGTCGACACGAAATTAGCATTCCATGAAACCGATCGTGCAGAATATCGATTGAGTCTTGAGCTATGTGGCAGGTAGAGCCATCCTGTTAAAACGATATGTTTTCGGTGTCCAATTATCCAATTCAGGCCACAAGAAGTTGGTGATCATTATGGCCTGGCCAGCATCATTTTCGAAGAAGTACGGACCGATGACGCCTGCAGCCCAAAACTCGCACCAAAAACAAGTAACTTTATCTGGATACTATTGTGAATCCCGCGAGGAAATTTTGCTTATTCCAGGACGTAATCATCCAAATATGAACCTGATCACTAAAGATGATTTTTTTCCAATAATTGGGATCAACTTCCAAAACATACCCAACATTGCGTATAATAGTTTGATTTCACTTCCTGGGTCAGTTGGTATGGCCTAAATCACGACGTGAAATTCGCTATGTTGTGGTCTGTGACAAGCCGAGTTGTTCTGAGCGACCGACGCAACGCAGAATTGACTGCCTCGGATTCTGCTACACACTTTCACGAACAGCGGTCATATTTTCAGCTGATCTTGCGTTCCGTTGCTCTATGGTTGTTGGATGATTGTTCAATGTGCCGGTGGACTCGAACTTGTTCACAAAATGTTGAATAGTCGACTTGGAAGGACGAACATTTAGCCAATAAAAAGAGCGCAATGTTCTCATCGTTGCTACAACACATTTCGTTATGAAGTGTCTTTAGTGACTGATTAAAAGACAATATATTGACAGAATGTTAAAAAAAACAATATGGCCGCCACAAGCTGTCAAAATCAACGTGTCCCTATTGAAAAATCCTTTCCTTTTAAAGTGGAGCATTCTTTTTTAATCATCGGTTCTCGAATTTTTGAGGGAAAGCCATTTTGTTTTACATGTAATTTGCACCCAATCAAAGGGTTTTTATATCCTAATTATGCCAGAGACACAGTGAGTGTTTTAGGAAGGAAGATAGGGGTGTGAAAGGAGGTGTCGGTGTACACTGGTCTAGAGTTCTTGAACATTATAATTATTGCTAAAAAACAGAGTGTGGAAGAGAGTTCCACATTCGCGTTGTACGGCTAAAGAATGATTCTGTACACTTGAGAGTACGTGAGAAGTTGGGCTCGAGGGTAAACTGATGGGCATTACTAGAAGCGCGAGTATTACGGCGAATTGAGGGGAGGAATGGAATTGGCTATTTCTCTAGAGCACTTACCGAAGAAGTAACGACAGAGCAGAGAGAGAGAGATGAAACGTTACAAAGGTGATCTAACAAAAGAAATGACGCATTGATGTCTCTATCCCCGATCATTCTAAGCTCTCTTTTTTGAATACTATCCAAGAGGCTTAAGTATGTAGCTGGAGCACTAACCCAGAGATGGGAGTTGCACTCAAGCTTTGGACGGATATAATGCTTGTAGATAGTGGCCATATCAGACTGAGAGAAGGATTTCTTGCACCGTCTTAAGAAACCTAAACATCTTGCCGCATTTTTGGCGACATCGCTAATGTGCTCGTTCCACAAGAGGTGGTCAGCGATGAATATACCGAGAATTTCGAGATGTTGAGTCTCATTGGTGTAAGTGCCACTCATGGACAGCGACGAAGGGTGTACATCTCGATTTTTCGAAGCATTAAGCTCTACGCGTTTTTTATTCCTCATGGCACAATACTGTTCAAGTCAGAGTTAAATAGAGTTAAATGGGCTTATCATATTTTGCCGTTGCAGTTCCACATCCGAAGAGAATGGATGTGGATCAGGGAACGAATACAAAACAATTTATTGAATTAGAAGTTATAGACAAGATCACAAGAGATCATTTATAAAAAATGTGGAAGAGGGTCGGAGACAAAACGGAGCCCTGGGGCACACCAGCATTTAATTTGTGGGTTTCAGACTTGAATCTGTCCAGTACAACTTGTATCGAACGGTTTGAAAAAAAAATGTCTAATCGAACGAAGGAGGGATTCGTTGATATCGAAATCACGCATTTTCGATAAAAGAGGAAGATGCCAGACTTTATCAAATGCCTTTGAAATATCAAGTGCAAAAATGCCACTTTCTCCAAAACGATGTAAAGTATTGTTCCACTGTTCGGTGAGATAAGTCATTAGATCACCAGTGTGCCTGTTGCCGCGAAAGCCGTACTGCCGGTCATTAAGAAGCTTTCGGTCTTCGAGATATATATTTCTTGAGCTGATAGTTTATTAGCTTTTCCATGACCTTAGAAAGAATGGACGTAAGTGCAATCCGTCGATAATTGTGGGGAGAAGAAGATTCCCTTTTTTTTAATTGGCTGGACAAATACTGTTTTCCAACTACTCGGAACGAGCCCAGAAGAAAAGGATAGATGGAAAAGCTTACGCAAGGTTTTTTTCAGCGTCCGGATACCATACGGACCAGCGGATTTATGTATGTTGAATTCTTTTAGGACTCTCGCCACAGCACGAGTGCAAAAGAAGATTTGTCCCATGAGTACTGGGAAAGACTCTCTGGCAGCGTTGAATATGAGGAGAACTGCCCAGCAAAAAGGTTAAACCAAGTGAGTGGTAGGTAGCCAATGTTGAGCGTTTAAAAACAGAAGTTTTGAACGCAATTAAGTACTCAACGTCTCAAATCAAGGTTGTGAGTTCTGTGGGTATGGGTAACACTTGTAGTCCCTTTGCCGCACGATTCACAGAAAATAACTTACTTCATTTATTCATACAAAACTTGAACTATTTTCTCTAAACTTACGTTGTATATTTAGTTTGTATCACTCGAACCTTAGACATTAACATTTGAATGCATATCCGATTCCGACTTCTGTCATCATTTCTCTTAACACATTTTCCATCCGACTGCCATGAGTTCAGACTGATATCATTCTCTATGATGATGTGATGACGTTTGGAAAAACCGCACAAACTACATGTGTTTTGCTTTCAACAGAGTACAAAATGATGTTAAACATAGACATAACAAAACAAGCGAACCTGACATTCATCATTATTGTTCGCAACCAGAGACCGTCAAATTGTATTGAAATTCAAGTACTTTTCAAGCTTTCTAACTACACGACCGACAACGACGATAGTGACATTCATATTTGGATTCAGGGAAAATCTAGCTTAGATGGTAAGTCAGTACCAACAACACAACAAAAAAAGCAAAACATGACTTTTTCGAAACCAACTGAAAAGCAAACAAACAAACCCAATGCCAACATGGCAGCAAACGGTCCGTTAAATTGTCTACAAAATGCACTAATTGCATTTATATGCAAGGCATGATGTCAGATGAGATGTTTTTTACCCCAACCGACCCGACGACAAATTTCAAATTCAAAATCATAATTCCTGCAAGCTGAGAGCATAATCTGCACCTAAACGACAAATTTATTCGACGATTTAACTTGCAGAAAAATTATTTGCAATAAATCGAACATGGCGACAGTCGACTCGACAATTTGTGTATTATGTCATTGGTTTGAAAATGACTCGAAAACCGCATGACATAACATCGATGTCACGACGACGCGACACACAATCATTGTGGGTGGCATCATGCTACACCCGGTGGCGGAAAAATAAAGTCGCATCACTGCTAAGCAGCGTGAAGCATGGTGGCGGTAAGGGTGTACTTAGTTTGATTTACTGCCACGAATTGAACGATCAAATTAATTCACCATCACCCGTTGCCACCCCACCAATACTGGTATTTTTTTTTTGTGAATAATTTATTTATTGCAAATTGTTACAATCAATCAAACGATCATGCGGTGAGATCAACACTGCACTCTGAAACGATATTGGATCGCATCATTTTGTTAACTGAGTCATCCTGTTCGAAGCTTAAAGTCACATTTATGCAGATTGAAACTAAACGAGTGTGAGTCGTACTTTGTTGATGTATGCATGGTGTACTTATAGGCTTGATTTATGCCAATCAGACAATGAATAGCATTGATTACGAGACTACTCGTACTGAGGGGCTGCGCTGGTTGCGGCTGTGTCGGTCGGCCTGCGGGCAACTTGAACTAGAAATAGTTTTTAAATTGAATAATCGCAAACATTCCAATTCCAAGTGCAGGCGAAGGCTTGTTTATGTTTTTAAATTAAAATCTTGCTTGCTGAAAGAGCACAAGACATAACAACTAATAGGAGGCCACATATTGGTATTCGAAACAGTGCTTGGACTTTGTTTGAGATTTTGACAGAGTCAATGATATCATTAAGAACTGGCTACGTATGGTGTGGTCTTTCATTTTGTTAATTGAGTACTAGCATATATATCCATACATCTCAATGCTGTCTTGTATCGTGGAAGAGATATAAACCACCTTTTCTACAGTCCTTGATCGGGACTGGCATTGAAAACATGAGAATTGTCAACTCTAGAATTTTCTGCACAGAAACGAGTTATATTCCGCCCTTCTTTTCTCGATTATGATTACTGGTTCCACCAGACAACGTTCTAACATTTTCCCGTTGATTCTATGTTCCACCAATTGTACCAGTCGTAATGTCCGTTTAGTAGAAGCAGTAGGAACTGAGCATGATTTAGAAGTGGTAGTGGTAAGTGCGTAGCGTTTAGAGACGTTCTTTCCACGGAAGATGCGTTACTTGAATTTTTCCCCTTTATCAACAAGAGCTTGGATAGGAAAAAAATTTGTGCTGGACTATTTGTGGACATAAGCAAAGCTCTTGACACTGTTAACCATGGCACCCTCATTAAAAAACTCCACTCAGTTTTTATATAGAACACGTTAATGCGTGGTTTAAGTGCTAAGTCAATAACTGATCTCAAAGGGTCAGAATTGATGACTGCTTTAGTAGGAAAAGAATCTCAAATATTGCGGTTCCACAAGAGTCTGTCTTGAGACCGTTTATGTTCCTCATTTAAATAATTTAATGTGCCCTTTTCTGCAAAACTTAAGTTGTTTGCAGACGACCTACACTTAGCTGATTAGTAATTACTCATTCAGCGCCGCCGCCGTGGATCTAGCTGACTTGAATCGGGATGTGCATTTATTACGTATGTATTCGGTTTGCTGTTCATAGACTTCGCGTCAGCTTAAAACTAAATTGATGCATTTAAGTTTAAGATCACGAAATGATCCAGACTTATTGTAATATGTTCTTATACCAAATAAATGGGTAAGTTTTTGCATTTCGCCATCATACAATTCACGCTCGCATTAAAAAGCATATATTCAGGCAAGACCAATTCTAGCCTTGAATCGATACCAGACAATGCATTAGCAAAAATACCTCGTCACACTCAGTTTTAATAGTAAAATTCATATGAAGGAAATTTGTCCTGATAGTGCCACCAGGGGCCTTAAGTAAACTTATTGATCGATCAGAGCTATTGCCTGCCGTGCCGAGTGCCACCAGGGGCCTGCTGATCCTCCGGAAATAAACCGGTCGAGTGAAGGATTACCGATAAGACGGCAAACAACCGGACGAGAACTAGATCCGAGCACTGCAAGTGACACCAGCGAATACCCGTGTTACCAATACAGATTTTTTTTAGAAAGATTGAAGTTTCGTGCTTTCTTCAATAGACCTTGGCTAGACCGACGAGCGAAACCTCTGCTGGCAAACAGAAAGCACATCACAGTATCGCTTTCCAGGCGCTTAGATGCCAGCAATACAATCCTTCATTGGGAAACAGCTCTTAAAAATGTGTTCAATTGTTTAGACAAAAAATATAGGCGCAAATTTTGAAACATTTAAACTCTACTTTAAATCCACTTTAAACTAGGAGTCGACTTTAAGGCTGGGTTTCCCATTGAAAATTTCGTTGGTGTTTTGCGCAAAACTGTGTAGCTCCCAAAATATTCCGAATATTTAAATGAAATCAACGACTATAGATTATACATTTAATAAGCTAAGAAGTTAATAAGCTAAAAAAAAATATGAAAAATGTATTTCATCCCAAAAGGGTCATGCATAACGAAAAATTATGAAATTTTTGGAGACGTTTGCGGTGGAACAGTTTTGTTGCCTTAAAAATTAATTTTGTATTCTTTTTATGTTTTTTATCTATTCTTTAAATGTCTCACGATTCAGTGACGTGGCTTTTTTTTTAATATTTTGTCCAGTTTCGTCAAAAAAAATTAACGAAAACACGAAAAACGGGCAAAATTTAGCAAAAGTAGGTGTGATTTATTTGGAATAATTTCTAAAGTAATAAAGATAAAAAATTGAAAATATGTTTTTTATACTGTCGAAATGTACATAATATCACATTAATTTTTTAATTTTTTTATAAATTATTTTACTAAATTTTTTTGAAGTGCAAAGTAAAAAATTGCATGTTTTTCTTAGAATATTCTGCGGTGAACAAGATTCCAGCCCCATTTATTTTTACTCAACAACAAAAGTATTTTTTTATGAAAATTGAATATCTCTTCGACTCAGTAACGTTTTTAGAAAAAAAAAGAAAAAAATTAAAACATATTTAAAAATGCATTTAAAAATGTCAGTATTTGTGTATCAATTATGAGGAGAATGCAGCAAACAATATTTTCAAATATATTTTTTTAATTTTTTTTCATATTTTTTATATAGAAATCAGAAACTAAAATAATTTTACGATTACCCGTTTATTTTATATTAATATTCGAAAATGGGTAATTTTTTTTACATTTTTACAAGGAATATCGCGTTTGCTCACACACACTAAGGTACTCAGTTCAAACGAATTGAACTAGGTGGCGTTCTTTTATATTTCATTCTCTTCTTCTTCGTTTTTTTTTGTTTTTTTTTTCATAGGATAGAGAAAAAATTCCTCATACCAAACGTTCTCATAGAACTCGTTTGAGAATGAAAATTCATTTTTTATACTTCTGGAATGTTTATGATATGCAGACATATAGATAGGCAATAATTGTGATCACTTATAGCGTTTTTTTTTTTGGTAATCCGGAATTGTACACAGAACTCTCCGATTCCGGATTCCAAACGAACAGGCAAACACATTTTTTTGCTTCTAAGGGTTGAATGGTTGTGTATTTGTGAATCCTCATATGAAGAATCGCAGATGACATGACATTGTTTTTAATTTCTTTATTTGTAAACATGGCAGCGAGTACGTATATGCGAGTGTGTGCATGTAAGCGTGATTCTGACTTCAAATTCGGAATCGTTTTTCTGTTCTATTCAGAACAAGAACTGTCATCTTGTGCCAAGTGAACGAGTACAGAACTGTTCGGAACAGTTCCGGACGACCAAAAAAAAACGCTATTACTATGTACTTTGTAGGTATTTGATGAAAACGTTGTTTTGAGTACCTCTCTATATTTGTCATATTTGCATGCATTCATTTCGAATATGTGAATGCGCGTATTTTTTGTAAATGAGTCAAGTGCAATGGCTTGAGAAGTAAAATACCTGTTACGCAATGAGGAAACGATCTTTTTTTTCGGGGTTTGCCATTTCTTATTATTATGACGTAAAGGGTTTTGTTTCTTTTTTGTTTTTTGTTTTGCTTCTGTTTTTTTGTAGCAATGACATTTTTTCCTCTCGTTTCTCTATGCTGGCTGGTGTGATCGTAATATCCTTTTAGAAGAAGGACAAACCTGTTACCTACGCAATGAAGAAACGATTGTTTTTCGTGGTGGTGTGTGCCTTTTCTTAGGATTATGTAAAGGGCTTTGTTTTTGCCGATGATTTGAATTATGGTTCTTTCTTTGAGATCTTTGTTTTAGAATTATAAGAATTATAAAATTCAATCTAATGTCTAATCTTGACCTAATCTTGTTTTGTGTTTGTATAACAAAAGATTGATTTTATTTTGCTTTAGTACATAAAGGTAAAGGTACAAAAAAATAATTTTTGATTTTGGAATCATTTTTCTTCATAATATTATTACTTTCGTAGGTAGGTTTTGAAAAATAAATTTTATTATATTATATTATATTCCTTGAAACCTTGAAGAAATAAACCCCAATGCATTTGGGAATAATAAAAAAAAATGTTAT
Source organism: Sphaerophoria taeniata (assembly GCA_943590905.1). NCBI lineage: Eukaryota > Metazoa > Arthropoda > Insecta > Diptera > Syrphidae > Sphaerophoria > Sphaerophoria taeniata. The sequence goes on from OX016540.1 coordinate 241,358,039, forward strand.
AGTTTGAGTAATTTTTTGCCTATTTAAAAAAAAGCCAAATAATCTCCCAACCGTCCGTAACCCAAATCGGCTAAAGAAACAAACTCAGTTAAAGACAATCGGGTAACTTTTGCCTAAATTCCCAAGGAAAGACAGAATTGAGGCAATTACTTTTTTGATTTTTCTATCATCGTATAATCATGTTTGATCAAAATGTCGTCTTAAACTTTTTTAATTTTTCATAGCTTGTCAAAAAGTACCTACGTCTCTTTATAGATAAATATAAAGATGAAACCAAAGAAAAATTAAAATCGTTCGTCAGGAACCCAAAAAAAGGAACAATTCGAACACAAATGTCATCAAACCTCAAAACCATCATAATCCCAAATTACAAAATTTGCGAAGAAAAAAGAAAAACAAGAATTCATGAATGCTACTCCTACTCTAAGTGCACATAACATAATACGTATGTAGAATGTAGATGCATTTTTGTGTATGTCCACACCACTGTTTACAATTTCACATAGTAAATAGATACATGCGAAAATACCTCTTTTTCATCCCTATTTTGTGGACCTTCGTAAGCGAATCTCATTTCTTACACATCGCTAACTGAATTCTGAGTGAGCAGAGAAAAATACAAAAACTAGAAATAGAAAACTAGAAATTTCAATTCAAGTGGCTATATGAGACGGAAATAAAAAAAAAAGAAAGGGAAATATTCACTAACACCAGTGCATGCTTTTACACGAGCTCGGAGTTCAAGAAAAAAGGAAACCCAGTCTTAAAAACAAATTTTAGATTCAGGGTCGACTTTATCTCATTTTTGAACGACTTAAAGTATACTTTATCGTTAAAGTGGTCGTCTAACTTTAAAACGGAGAAAGCGTTCGTTTAACTCTTTAAAGTATAGTTTTGAACGAGCAGATTTTGAGATTTTCGAAGATTTTGAAGTTAAAAGAAAGCGAAGAGTTTGTCAAATTCGTGCATCCTCTTATTTAAATTCAAATATTCATTTATCATTTTTGTAAAAAAAAAAAAAATATGAACCACGGGACTACCAAGCTGGTTTTACTGCTTGTTTTTTGACACTTCTTGCAGTTGTGTGTGTACGTTGTTTGCTTTTAATTTTATTACCTATTTGCCTTTTTTGAGAGTTCTTATAAACAAATTACACTTGTAGGGAAATTTATTCCTGTTTTAAAGGAATATTTTATACCCATTTCAGAGCACACTATTCCACTTTCACTATGACAAATAAAAACAAAACAAATTGGAACATCATTTGGATATTCATTTAAACACATTTTCACAAAGAAAAACATAACATTTATTAGAACTAAATATACAAACACTAAATAATCACATTTTTTCCTGTTTTGGGGAGATAAAAGTAACAAAAACTGGTAAAAACTGCAAGCGTAAAATGACATTTCACTAAATCAATTTATTGCTCTGTCACATTTAGGCGTGTTCACACAACGTTATGTTTAATCCAATCTAGTTAGAAGACTCGTTTAAAGTGTTTAAAAATAAGAAAAGTTAGAAGTGCTTTAAGTAGAGTAGACTTTATTGCTTAAACGAGGGCTGACTTAAAATTTGCGCCATAATATCGATAAGTTAAAAAAAGAGTTCAAAGAACTGCCTGCATTGGAACTACGGGAGCAATTAGATCTTGCCCCACTGATGCACAGTCATTTTGAATATTTTTCTCATTGACCTTCACATTCATGAAACAGTCTCATGAAGTGCTTTAAAACTGAGGAAATCAGGTATATGGACTGCAAGTCTTTCAATCATAGTAAAATTCTAAATCTAAAGAAATAAAATTAGAACTACACGTTACCAACCTTAAGCTTTGGTAAGCAATTTAAGGTTGACATCCCAACTAAGCAAAATTGGAAAATAAATAGTTCAACAGAGGATTTCGACATCAGAGTATACACTTATGGTTCCAATATGGAACCATAAGTGTTGGGACTGGTGTCTTTTCAGTAGAACTGGGTATTAAAAAACCATTAGAGTGCCCGATAGATGAAGCGTATTTCAAGCTGAAGTTCTATCATGTAGGATTCTAAAACAAGTGGTCAAATCTGATAACATTACAAAAAAGGTAGCAATTTTTATTGATAGCCAAACAGCTATCAAAGCAGAATCGTTAGATATTGCAAGCAGAAGCTCCCAAGTTTTAGCGACAATATACAAATGAACTGGCCAGGACGGAATCAAACCTTCAAATATCCTTAGCTGAGGAAGTTAGGATTCCCTTAGGAGTCATGAATACGGATTTTCAAACCCATTTTCTTAAAAAATCCAACGTAAAATGAAAAACTCACCAACTGCACTATTTCGAGACAGATGTGGCCCACTTACGACCAGGAACGTACCAAGGAATTTCTGAATAAACCTAGGTCAGACATTAGCAGAATAGTTGCCACTTGCACAGGCCACTGGCCAGTCGGACAACATGCCTTGAAACTTGGTATTCCCCGACAACGAATTTTGTCGCAGCTGTAGAGATACGGCGTAAAGGGAAACATTCCAGCACTTTTTGTGTGAGTGCCCTGCCCTTGTAAATGCCAGAACAATGGCTTTGGGTGCTCCTTTCCTACGCGAGCTTAGCGAACTCTCAAATATTAAGATTAAGAACTTAAACCAATTGGATTTAAACACTCCACATCTCTATTATGCACATTACTGTGTATAATTTTACAATTTAATCATTTTAGGTAACTCCACTTTTATGGTATCAAAAGGGCAAAATAAAGTGCCAATTGTGTTCCTGGGCAGAGGCTGTCCAGAACAGCCTACTAGTCGACCCAGCTTTAGAAATTCGAGTGTGTTGATTCTTTATTTGAGGGGGTTTTATTCAACAACATGTTTATCAACCTCTGTCGTGTTGGCGGATTTGATTAATGTGAACACCACCGTAATTCGTAATGACATTTCTGACATTTCTTTGCGAACACACCCTGCGCATGATAGCTGTTTGACACAACTGTGATTTGACATTTCCAATTGTTTGTTTAAAAAATCTAACTTTTGTTTATATTAATTTAGAGCCAATTTTTCAATTGTCAGATAAACAAGCAGATAGTGTTTATTCGACAGATAACAAAATATTGGATTTTTCAATAGTCATATAGACTTTATCTGACGAAAAACGCTCTTATTTATTCGACCGATTTTTTTGAACATTGAAAAATCGGCTCTTATTGTAATAAACAATTTCGGTACAGAATATTTTAATGATTACGTCACTGCACATCTGGACAAATAATGCTTTCGTTTGATTTGTAATTTACGCCCCTCGGTTATTTTTTGGCGGCGTTAAGTACCGACGTTAGTCGTTTTATTACATTAACAATCGCGTTTTATTGTTTGTTATTAAAAAATCGTTCATCCCACTTTTATTACATTTCTACTTAATTACCATTTATAACGTTATTATTCATAACTCCCCCACTGTTAGGATTTTTACTTGTAAATTAATTCTTGTTTAATGAAATAAAATTAATCATCGTTTTAAAATATTCCAATTCCAATAAAGTTTAATTAATAATTTTAATTCCAAAGACCTGAATCGTGTTCGTCTCATGTGTACATTAATGGCGGCGGCGAATAACCTAAAACACAAACAGTAGCTAAGCTATTAGTTCTATAAAGCATGTATACCGGTGTATACCGCTGAATATTCAGATGATAGAGTATCTATAGCAACAGAAGTAGCCCCCCACATCGAAAATGAGTGGGTGTTGTATCTTTTTTTCTTTCAAAGAAAAAAAGAATATACAAAAATTTATCACGACCATGAATGTCAAGAATTGGTAATTAAATAAAATCGAGACCAACGGTAAGTGCTTAAAGAAATTTCGAGTGAAGAAAAAATAAATTCATATTCATCTGATCGCATCGGTCGTTATTGTTCGGTTTTGCCTTTTGAGTCACGAAAAAACATAAAATAGAGATTCTGAAAATATCTTTTTCGGACTTTTCTCGGAAATATTTAAATTTTCGTTCTGTCAACCGAAGTGTCGCATCTTTAAATATTAAGTGCCCTTCACAACGGAAATGTTACTTGAATTGCGACTTACTTTTGTAGGTTTATGGATTTCTAGTGTAGGTACACACCGGATGTTGGTTAAGGTGTGACCGTAGCTTAATGAATATTGACGGAGTATCTGTATTGTGGGAAAAAGTAATATTAAGTCAGTCATGATACTTAAACTCGTGCTGTACAAGAGCTCTGACAGTTTTGTCCTCGAAACAAATTGCAACTACGACAAGTTCATTACTATCGATAACAAAGCGTATCGATCTAATTAATCAAGTCTTGTTATAACACAAGTCAAGCATAGATACTCGAATGTAATTTTAATTCAAAACAAAAGAACTACAAATGAGTCTCGTTTAGAGCAAACTTCATAATCACCGTTGCCAGTCAATAATTTCGCCGACACCACCGCCGCGCGTCGTTGTCGTTTGGTCCAGCCTCTTTGTATTCGATTCGTCATGCAAGAGTTAAGGTGTTAATGCAATAATGCTACATCGTTTTTCAATTTGCAACCGTCCGCGTCTGTCAGCTCAGCAGCAACTTGTTTCAGCTGACAATTGGCAATATTCGATGTCAAATAGACGTCGTTTATTAATTAATTAAATTTTGTAAGACAATAATTTTGAATTGATGACGAGTGAAGTATCTGATGTTGGTGATGAGTTCAGGGGAAGTTTTGTCGCACATTTCTATCTTTTGAATGCATTTTTCTACAAAGAAATACAGAAACACTTTATCGGAAAAAATGCCATTCGGCATTTTAATGTTAAATTTGAGCACAAAACGATGATTTTTTTTATTTCCCTGATACCATACTTGAGCTCAAGTTCAAAAAAACATAAAAATCAATCGTAGCGCTGTTATTACTGAAAAAGACGCGAGCCAAGCATCCTCTTGTTGTAAATATTGTAATAAGTGAAGACGGAAGTTGAAATTGATTTATTGTCAAGTTGTTCTTGAAAAATCGAAAAAGTTTTTAATGTCTATATGCAAATGGGTCTCACTTGCTCTATAAAAAGATTAAAAATTAAAATTTATGGTTTGTACTCACATCTGGATGTTCTCTTACTGGCACATAGACTTTTTCATTTAATGTGACTGGCGTTCCTTCTGGTTCTGGTAATGTGAGTGGTTCTTTTTTGACGCCATTTATTTGAAATAAGGAAGCACGTACTCTGGCAATCTCTGTAAAAGAAAATAAAAACGAAGAATGAATAAGTTTTCAAACAGAACTGCCACACTGAGTCTTTAAGTGATGCGAAAACTGTCTTTAATTGTTTTAAACATTCATTATATGCCCTTAAAGCTTAAATTTCGTTTCTTCCTTAAAAATGCAGATCTCGCCTGCTATTCGTCGAAAAAACGTTATTGACCATTTCGACTGAGAAAGTTTAAGTAGGGTGCCTTATGCTGTTTTACTTTATTTACGCTATGTTCAATATAAATTGTCAGTACAGGACCAATAAGGTGAGGATTTTTCTAAAGCAATGAACTGTGGTACAGTCAAACTACAGGCACAGGGAAATGCTTAAAATGTCGTGTGGACTCCTTAGGTGTGTGAATGGAAATTAAAAATACATTCCGAGTAAGTCCGTTTCCAAAGAAGCGATCTACTTTAAAATGCATTTTTTTCAAATTAAAACTTCTTTAAGTCTAAAAAAGGGTGTAGACACGATTTTTAAGGACGTAGAAGCGTCAGATCGAGGATGTTGAGAGAGCCAGGAGGTTTAATCTGAAAAACAGCTGGCTCAAGGTCATCGAGCAAGAACTGATGCCTGCAGAGATAAACAAGGGAACATCATAGTAGAATCGCAGTCAATGCTGAGGATTTGGAAAGACCACTTCTGTAGACTGTTTTACGACGACGACGAACAAAATCCCGCCGTCAGGCAGGAGCCTTTCATCGGACACGATGATAGCCAACAATTCCGTGAACCCGCCCTAGAAGAAGTGAAAACGGCAATATCACGGCTGAAATCAAACAAAGCCGCTGGAGCAGATGGTCAAGCTGCCGAGCTGTTGAAAGCAGCAGGCGACGATCTATGATAGGAGCATGCACAAAATCATCTGTAAGATATGGTCAGAAGAATGCATTGTTTGCCCGATCCTGAAAAAGGGAGATCCTCTAAATTCTGCCAACTACGGAGGAATCAGCCTACTTAACATCGCCTACAAGATCCTCTCTGCCGTAATATGTGAACGTCTGAAGCCTTTCATCAACAATCTGATTGGTCCTTATATCAATGTGGCTTCAGACCAGGAAAGTCAACCATTGACCGAATTTTCACTTTGCGGCAGATTCTGGAAAAAAACCTTTGAACTCCAAATCGATACCCACCACCTTTTCATCGATTTTAAGGCCGCGTATGACAGCATACACAGAGACGAACTGTATAAAACTATGTCTAGTTTTAGCATCCCTGGCCAAGCTCGTTCGCTTGTGCAAAATAACGATGGAAAACTCACGCTGCGGTCATCAATGTTGGCAACGAGCTTACGGAATCTTTCGATGTCAAAAAAGGATTCAGAAGATTCATCGTGCTTGAGAAGAGTGCAAAACTCCACCCTCATCACCAAAGGCACTATCTTCCAAAAGTCTGTTCAACTTCTCGAGTACGCCGATGATATTGATATAATGGGAGAAACACAGCGTGATGTCAATGGTGCCTTTGGGAGAATTGAAACAGAAGCGGCAAAAATGGATTTAGCGGTAAATGAGGGAAAAAACGAAGTATATGCCGTCTTCGAGGAAGGACACCCAACACCGACGACTCGGACAGAACGTCAAAATAGACGCATACAATTTCGAGGTAGTAGAGGAGTTTTTCTACCTAGGCTCCGATATTAACAGGGGCAATAACACCAGCGCCGAGATCAGACAGCTGTTTCTTTGGACTAAGAAAGCAACTGAGTGGTAAAGCCCTCTCTCGAGCAACTAAGGTAAAACTGTATAACACCCTCATCATCCCATTGATGCTGTATGGTGCAGAAGCATGGACCTTGACAAAATCGGATGAATATGCCTTAGGTTGCTTCGGGTCAGCTTTGGCCCCGTGTGATTTGATGGAGAATGGAGAAGAAGATACAATAGCGAACCTAGCTAGAAAGGTTAAGGTCCATAATTACTTTACCTCTTCTCAGGGAGAGTTAAATTTGGGTGTTTAAGGGGTAAATTAACTAAATAAGTGTTACAAAAGAACTGAAAAATAAATTCATTCATTAGATTATGAAGTTTAGTGACGATAACAGTTGGACAACCCCGACATGTTAAAATTTGTTCGTTGGTTTCAAAGGAGATAAGCAATCTTTCCGGTGTTCCCCAAGGAAGTCATTGAGGACCACTACTCTTTGTACTTTTTTATAAACGACCTACCACCAAGGATTCGGAATTCAAAATGTTTGCTCTTTGCCGAAGATATAAATCTCTTTAGGTCAATAAAAAGTGAAATGAATTGATGAATACTCCAAATCGATTTAAATAAAGTTGCTGCTTGGTGTGATGAAAACCGCATTCACACGTCTCTGCAAACCCTAAAATGTTTGTTTCACTATGCAAATGTAATTACGACTATTTCCTATTTCAACTTCAGAATAAAATAATAATTCATCGATTTCTTGGAATCAACCCCAAAACAAGTAAACAATGCAAACTGGTCATCACATTCCAAACTGATTATTCACAACTATTTTTTTTCGACTTTTTGCCGATAGCAATCCAACCAATCAACTCGTGTCTCGTCCATTCCACCAAGCAAACTCATTATTATTACTTTTAATTAACCCATCATTAATCATCATTGATTAGTTTAATTGGTAGTTCCAATAGAATAACTCTGACTCTCTGTCTGTTTTTAAATGTTGACCCTTTTATTTGGAAAACCACAATCTGGTGTGATGCTGATAATCTTTGAGATTGAATTCCGACAGATTACAAAACAACAAAATCTGATATTTTAATATCAGAAATGGGAACGTCGCATAATTCGTCTCTGTAATTCAGTAAAATGAATGAAGAAAATTGATTTGCACTTCGTTTAAACGAATACTCCCACTACTCTTGGAGTCTTGATGCACTCAGATTGTCATATCACACTTCTGACGTCTATCAAGCTTTTGTACTTAGTTTCTAATGCTGCAGCAATTTCGATGCCAATTACTATCCACACCTTTTTGTTTGGGGGTTAACTGCTCGAAAAGGCGGCTTCAATTGACGGGTTGACCTTTCAAACTACAAGTTTCCTATGAGTTCGATGGGGAATTTAAGATTTCGTCGATATTGATGATGGATAGTTCGGTTTGGACTGATAATAATTGTCGAAATTGAATTTCATGTGCACTGAATTAAGTTACTAAAATTGTTTTGCATTTAATGTAAACGATGTCGAATTAATGGTTACAAAGGTTTCTCTAATATCAAAGGTTAGGATTAGTCAATCACTCTTTAAAAATGTTCCTTCTTACTATTTTCAAGTCGAAACCCACCATCTTTTCATCGACTTCAAAGCTGCTTATGATAACATCCACCGCCAAGAGCTTATGATGGCGATATCTGAATTTCTGAATTCGGGATCCCGAACAAACTGATCCAGCTGTGCCGCATGACGCTAAACAATACGCAGTGCAGTGTGCAAATGGGTAACAGCTCATCCGAGCTATTTCAAACATGCGCAGGGTTTAGACAAGGAAATGCGTTGTCGTGTGATTTCTTCAACATAGTCCTGGAGCAGATAGTGCGCAAGGCAGGTGTGACCACGGAAAACACTATCTTCAACAAATCCACCCAGCTCCTAGGCTATGCGGACGACACACAGACATCATCGGTCGATCCAAGAGAGCTGTGCTTGAGGCCTTCACAGCGATTGAAGAACAGGCGAAACTCGTTGGTCTTGAAGTGAATGAGGACAAAACAAAGTACATGCTATCAACAAACAAAGCAACATCTGTCCACCGCCTAGGACAAAACGTCACTGTTGGTAGCAGCAATTTCGAAGTAGTTAAGGAGTTCACCTACCTTGGAACAAACATCAATCCCACAAACAACACCTTAGTGGAGATCCGAAGAAGAATTACCCTAGCGAACCGCTGATGCTTCGGTTTGGCCAAACAACGGGGTTCAAAACTCCTCACTCGAAAGACAAAGTTTCTGCTATGCAAAACTTTGATTTTACCAGTCCTACTCTACGGTGCCGAGTGTTGGACGATAAGTAAAAAAGAGGAATTGATGATGGGCACTTTCGAAAGAAAAATTCTTCGACGGATTTTCGGTCCCGTATGCGACGATGGCGAATGGAAAAGAAGGTTCAACCGAGAACTGTATGAGCTGTACCAAGATGTAGTCCAGAAGGCCAAGAAAAGACGACTGCATTGGCTCGGCCACATCGAATGGACGACAACGCTCAAGCCAAGAAAGTCTTCTCATCCCAGCCCCCAGGTTCGAGACGACAAGAAGACCGAACCTATGGTACAAGGACCAAGTGACTGCGGATGCCAGAGCGCTTGGTTTCGGCGACTGGAGAGTGCATGCGAGGGACCGATCACGATGGAGGACTGCAGTATCTCGGGCTTAGATCCTTCATGAATTGTGCGCCGGATAAGTAAGTAAGTAAGTAAGTAAGTACTTTTTTTAAGAGTTAGACATTTATGTCAAGACACGTAACTTTTTTTTATTGTAAATTGATGAGAGGTCGTAAGATCTATTAAGTCCATATTCAGATTTTTACCGGAGACATTGCAATCAATAAAAGTTCCCTTAATTTCCGTTCTAATTTTAATTTTAGTCTCACTAAAGTAATCTTCGTGTCTAATAGGATTACAATAATTATAAATACGGTTTTACCATTCACAATATTGATTTGTTTAATTCACAATGACTTTGATGCTTTCATTACAAAAATCATAATTCGCCCCGAAGGTTATTTCACATCCATCTTTAATCTACATATAACGCTGTCTGTCTGTCGACAAAAAAGTGGTAATCTTTTGTTGCCGACAATAAATAGAGATTAGATGTTGAAATGTTGTTTCTCTAACGGTTGAGCTATTTAAACTTAAAATTTAAATATTTCTCATGATAAATATGATGCTCATAATAAACACATAAAAATATGATTTAATTATTTTAACTAAATTTAAGTTAAGTGAATGGTTGAAGATGCCACCTGTTGGCAGGTTAAAATATTCATATTTTTATTGCTTTTCAAGGTGTTTTTTGTTTTGCTTTTTCTAAAATTTTGAACTTTTATTCAGCCGAGAGAAAGTAAATACCTTTACCGCGAAAGATAGTTGTACTTTTGGGCTTTTTCAGTTTGGCAGTTCATACATTTTTCTACAGACCTTATTTTCCATAAAAAAACAAATAACCTTCAAAATAAAAAAAATAAATATTTGTTTTTTATGTTTGACAGGAAGTAAGTTTTCTTGTTTTATTTTTACACTTTTTCAATTCAGTTTTTAAATGCTCAGTTAAAAATAACATATTCACGCCTCTCCATTTGTCAGCGCTAGAAAACTAATCATTACTTATTGTTCAAAAACAGAAACAAACAAGAATTACTTTTTTAATAAATTAGTCATATTAAAATTTTGTTATATTTAAAATTTATTTTTACTTTTGAAGAATCTTAACAATAACAAAAAGCAATAACAATTCTTTGGTGTTTTAAAATAAAGTTTTGAAATTAGTTTTAACAAAAACAAAAAGGAAATTAATACTGTGGGCGTGTTTTGAATCATTAAGAATCTTTTTTAGTCGCAAACGATTATGAATGATGCTCTCAGATAATATCGTCATCTTTATGATGAAATAAGCGTGAAACTAGTTTATGTTGACGTCGGCTTTTCATTCGGCTGTTTATAATTTTCAATCCATTTGATTTTATTAAAGATGTTTAAGAACATTTTTTTCAATTTAAAGATCTTGTTTAGATCTCGCCGATCAGGATTTTTAAAAATATTTATTTTTATTATTTTTGTGTTCAAAAGTCAAGGGCCGAATTATCGCTTCCGCTATCGAGTGAGTGAGTTTCATCCGATATCGAACGAACGAGTAACCCCATTGGGATTATGGCACTCGATAGGTCACGTATCGTTTGAGAATATAAAATTGTAGTAGTTTTTATCGAGTCTCGATTATTTTGAAGGAATTTTGAGAGGTTTGACAAATAAAAAACAAAACTTAAGTGAAAAAGTGAAGGCAAAAATATTAATTTTGTTTCATTAAATTTATTTTTTGAAAAAAACAAAGTTTGAATGTTAAGAAGATGAGATTGATGAAGGTTTGGAGCAGTATAACTCGACCTAAATAGATTATTGGCAAAGAATGTTATAATAAAATAACTCAAGTTCTCTAAATAAGTAAACTTTAATTTTTTTCTTAGAAATTTCCTCCCATCAGTGAGCTGTTTGTGTGTCGAATGAAATTAAGCTCGATAGCTGAGCAGAGAATTTAAAATTTTTGTACTAGAAGCTCGATACTGAACTCGATAACATGAGAGGTAATGCCAAAAGCACACAAACACTCACAATTCAGTATCGTATTATTCGATAACGGATGCCGTAATTCGGCCCCAGTTTATTAGAAAGACAATGCGCCATAAATAATAACGCTACGACCGCGACCTCTACGATCGGAAGCGGAACATGGATGATCATTACTTCAAAACTTTTACTTTACATCTACAAGTATACACTTTTAAAATAAAAATACGTTTTAAATAACATGACCGTTCCACAACTGCTCTGCCAAGATTTACGGAAAGCGCTCCTTTTTTATTTTTGTTAACAGCTTCAGATTGAGTCAGAACTTATAAAGGGTCCGTCATCTAACGTTTTTTTTCAACTAGTGCTCATTTCGTGAATGGTAACACTTAGCTCATGTTTGATTTGACAGATAATTGGTTTTATTCTTCCGCTTAACGAATATGGTTGTGTATACGCTTGAACAAGGCTGGGAAATATTGCGACATTACTTTGAAAATCATGGTAATTTTACAGAATGTGTGCGAAAATTGCATCAGCTCAGCTCCGTATGTTCGTTATCTTGTAAAAAAAGTGAAAGAAATTGGAATCCTCATCGACAAACCAAAGCGTGAAAAGCCAAAAACAGTGCGTATACCCAAGAATATTGCTGCTGTGGCAGAAAGTGTGCTTGAAGCGCCATCAACATCAATTCACCGTCGTTCTCAACAATTGAACATTTCGGAGAGATCATTGAGACGAATTTTGCATAAGGACCTTGGTAAGACGCCATCCTTAGTCCAATTGGTTCAGGAGTTGAAGCCAACTGGCCATCCAATGCATTTTCGCTTCTTTAAGTGGGCCTTCAATCGACTTAGAGAAGATGCCGATTTTGCCAAAAAAAAAATCATCTTTTCAGATGAAGCTCCTTTTGATCTTGGCGGGTATGTAAACAAGCAAAATTGCCGCTTTTGGGGCACAGAAAACCCGCACGCATACATTGAAAAGCCGATACACCCAATACAAGTCACTTTTTGGTGCGGATTTTGGTCCAGAGGCATATTTGGGCCATTTTTCTTCGAAAATGAGCAAGGAGTGGCCGTTACAGTCAATGGCGATCGTTATCGGGCCATGTTGAACGAATTTTTGTTCACAAAAATTGAAGCGGAGGATATTGGCAACATTTGGTTTTAACAGGACGGCGTTATGTGCTATACAGCCGAAGCTACACTCGATGTTTTGCGCCCTGTTTTTGAAGATCGCATTATCAGCCGCAGAGCTGATGTCGTTTGGCCACCTCGGAGCTGCGATTTGACACCGTTGGAATATAATCATGCAATTGAATTCTTTTAAATGCGAAACGTGTAAAATTGTGCCACATGTATTCCAATCTGTCAATATGAGTTTCATAATGGGGAATTGAAATCTGTGAAGCATCTTCCAGGTGGACTTAGCAACCGTATTTCAGGATGTGGAGGATTAAGCTCTTATCAAGTAAGGTGCGGAAGTGTAGAGGAGTAAAGTATTGAGTGAACCACAAAGTTCGACAGCGACAGTTTTTTACTGATAATAACGATCACCACGACAGTTTTTTATTGAATATAACGAAAAGAATTTTAGAAGATCTTACATGCTCCATACAAGAGAACAACGGATGGAACATACTGAGAGGTCAATATTATTCCTTGGCTGAGCACTAAGCATTGATTTTGAGACAAGATTGATATGATTTCCAAGTCTTTGTTGATGCAACATACAAAATGTTGAATTAATCCTAAAGGGAAACTAACGTACGTTTGCTTTCATGCGCAAAAAAACAGTGTTTGATAATTGATGGAAGCTCATTAATGTAGAGGCAGAAAAGCAAAGGTCCCAGAATTGATCCTTGAGGGACATCACTTGTGGCAGGCAGAGATTCGGATGGCATATCGTTATGCCCAACGATTGCGTTCGGTTTGAGGAGTCTTAGATGAAGTGACGGCATTTGATAGATAAGATGGTTAGATAGATAGATAGATGAAACACAACACAAATCAAAAGAATTTTCAACATCAGTTTCATTTAACTTACTGCAGGAACGAAGAGAATTGACAGGTGGTTGACAGAAAACAATATCCACTGGTACCGTAGAAGAAATTTTGGTTTCGGAGACACAATTGTGACTTTGATTTGCAAATCTCTATTACAACTCTGTTTTGCAAGGATCTATAATATTGTTGAAATTTATTCAGGCGGAATTCTTTCAACGGTTCGAGGCAATATCACTTGGGAATCCAACTGCGGATGGTTCATGTAAATCACGGCTTAGAAGAGCTTGAGTTGTAATGAGAACATATTTTTCGTAAGGATCAGTAATGTGACTTTTGAGAAATTGATTCTGGTCATGGGCAGAAGGGGTTCGGAGACCATCCTCCAGTCGATATTGTTCATATCCCCTTCAAGTGAATTATAATTTATATTTCGAAAGAATTTCACTATTCTAAAAACACAACGTTGCACAGTTGATGCATAAAATAAATAAAAAGGGTCCTAATAGATTACCCTGTGGAACACCTCATTCACAAGATAAGAAAAAAATCACGTAACAAACGAATTTAACTGGTAATTTAATGAAACTGTTGATCGACAGCTTCCGATAATTCTTCTTGGACAATCCTTAAATATTAAAACAAATTGACAGAATAAGACTTATCTTTTTTTTTTGAACATGCATTCTTCGAAGAGCATATAGGCTAATAGGATGAGCCAAAATTCTGTTAATTTATTTCAATAAAAAAGGAAAACGTTTCAGGAAATGTTGCAATCTTATTGAAAGTCTTACAAAATGTTTAACACGTTTTTCTAATTGTCAGCAAAAATGTTAACTGCTAAAAGACGTTGCTGCCAATAGTGTTCTTTTTGTTGTCTCCTCAATATTGCCGCAAATGTGAGCAGTTGAACCGACGTTTGTAGGATCGTTGAGTGTACCTACATGATAACTTTTCACCTTGTGTTAAGAAAATTAATTCTTTAAACAAAACCTCTATGATAGTAAATAACAAAAGATAGACAAGACATGTACCTAAGCATATCTATGAAAATCCAACCCCACTAATAAATACGAGAACAAATTAAATCATGATTAATTGATTTCAAACTCATTGATTCTATTGATTAATTGGCAAATAATCGTGACAGAAAACGATATGTCAATAAATCGTTTGCCTATAAAACTCAACTGCCGAAGTGCTCCAATCAGGACACCTGCGCATGCAAATAGGTCCATAAGTGATATCTTTTGAAAAGCAGATAAACTCGTACCAACTTGTACTGGTTTATCGGCGACGTCGTCGTCGGTCGACTTGAGAAATTTCATGAGCATCTGTTCAACATCAATCTGAATCTCTTCCTGCTTGTAAACAGTAAATCAATCAGATTGAAAATATTTACAAGAAATTTTCCTTAAAAACAATTCATTTACCCCAAATGATTTGTTGCTTTCCCAAATGAGAAGAAGGAGAAAAAAAAAGAGAAACAACTTTCACTATGGTTTTGTTTTTGCATTTTGTCTCAAAATGGAAGACAAATATCCACTCAAGGTGCATGTTAGGAATATTTTTCATTAAATCAAAACCTAGAAACAAGCTCCAACCACAAACGAGGCAAGACAACCTACATTCAAAGCTTGAAACCTTGGGCTTATTCATTCACAATTACACTATCAATCTGTTAGTCATTAGAGAGACGCCAACGTATGCGCGAATCGGAACTCCAAATAAGGGTCTCTACCACGCCAAATTATATAGAGACCCCATCGAAGCTCCCCAGTGTAGGTGGTCGATAACGTGAGCAAGACAACAAAGTGATTTCTCTTTGGCTTGAGAACGAGTATTGTTGGTTGAGCTGGGCTTACCTTTTTTAGATAACCCGAAGCTTTTCTCGTTTTAGCCCCCTCTACTCTGCTGAACCCATTATCACAGTCGCAATTTATTACTTTATTATTGCTGGAAGCAAAACGCGGAGGCATGCATTTAATGTGATATAGTCACCACTTTTCTAACGTTGTCTTCGAGTCGTCAGTGCTTGTTCCCTATTTTGGTGATATGTGAGTAGGTTCTTTTTATTTTGTGGGGAGGTATGAACTTCCACTTACCCCCCCTTTTCTGCGTTTAGGTGGATTCGTCATTGTCATACATTTAGTCGATGACTCTTGTATGGCTCAAGGTTAGTTGGGACCTAAAGTTTTTTCTGTTTTAAAGCTCCGTCCAAATGAGGATGATTATATCGAAGCAATAAAAAGTTTAAAACATGGTCTACTAGTAGTGTGGGTTGCATTTAAGGAGAAACATGTAAGCCCCCCTTGAGTTATAAAATAATGATAAAATTAGAAGTTATGAGGTTTTGTGATGAAATAGTTTCATTATGGTATTTTCTCGAAGGAAGAAAGTTTGAACTGGCTATTAAGTCCCAGATGCAAACGGTTATACGTCGTATTTGTTGGAGGTGGAGTTGAAACTGCGCTCAGGATCAAGTGTTCAAGTGTTTCTTTTGCACACAACACTTGCGAAGCTGGTGGACTTCTGGTTTGGTACAATTTGCTAGAAATGTGGTTCACAATGGATTATGTCCATTAGCCAAAATTTTCTAACATGCTTTACCAGTTTTCCAATCGATCGTTCTGTATGATCATGACACTTCTCTTCAGATACAATATAAAAGTTGAAAACCGAGTACCATTGGATGGACTGCTTTGCTGATATTCACCAATGGTGTCAAATGGCCTGAAGCTCTCGCAATTAAAAACCAGTCAGCAGAGATGGTAGATGAAATTCTTCTCAAATACGTTTATCTCCATTTAGAGCTCCAATTTCACTTCATTCCGACCAAGGGCGAAGTTTCGAATCCGCTGTGTTAGCTGAGATCATGACATGTTTGGGCATTGAAAAAACTCGAACGACTCCCTTTCATCCCCAGATGGAATGGTTGAAGGGTTCAACCGTACAATTTTGAATAACTTGGAAAAGAACGTAGTCCAAACTTAAAGAGACTGGACGAGCCACCTTCCACTCATCCTGCTCGCTTTTAGAACAATTGTTCGCAGTAGTATAAACGAAACTCCAGCTCACTCCATGCTCACTTCTGGAAGAGAACTTCGCTTACCAGTTGAACAAAGCATGACTAAAAAATCCAAGACGGGTGAAAGGAAAGAGTCCAAAGCTACAAAGAGAGTGGGAAGGACCATGGGAAGGACCAACTACATTCTTTGATTTGTAGCAGTAAAAAGCTGCTTAAGGCGCAATCAAAGTAATACCTTTCAAAAAATTCTTCTACAGTCTCCTCAACAGATAAGATTGGGAGTACAACGAACCCTCTCAGTGGACATTTTGTGGATGGGGAGATCTACCCAATGTCCTCAACCTTGATAGTTCCTTTAAACTACCCGCTCTTGCCTTGCAAAGAGCTAAATGTTCTTAGTATGCAGCATTGCACATTTTACAATTTGGTGGTTTTGAGGTAACTGCAGGTGGCTAGAAACAAGAGAACTGTTGACGTGGCAAGGAATAATCTGGCGTTTGATCCTTCCCTTATAGATCCAACGATTTTAAGTTCTTATGGGACACTTTTTGTCAAGAAAAGATCAATAGCATTTTGAATTCTGTAAAAGCCTCTAAATGGCTTGAACATTATCAACCGTAGAGACTAACGGGTTATTTTACTCCAGAAATTTGATATTCGTGGTATCACTATTGCGGAGTGGCACTTAAAGTTCTGCCTCCACTGTGAGAACTTGAAGCATTGCTTCCACACCGACGTCATTATGATGCGTAGAAAAAGTTCTTTCTGGCTTAAGAGGCACCAGTAGAGGGTTTGTGAGAGCGCGACAGAGGGAAGCTAACGAGTCGGTCGGACAATTTATTTAATGATGGTCCTACTCACGAAACAGGCTTTTCATTGAATAATATTTTCCCATACGGAATTGAAGTTTATTTATTCAATTCACACTCTCTTACTTCGGAAAATATTATAAGAATCTTTTCTACTACTGCTGCCGATTGATCAGTAAAATAAATTTTGTAATATTGATCAACGTCAGCCTGAAATAATCAGACCATTTCATCATCAGAGTTTTCCTCCAACAGCAGCGGTTAAGGGTTTTGACGTTGAAGTCATTTTTGTTCGTTTTGATTGCCACCAGCGGCTTTGGTAGCTTCCGGTACACGGAGACGCTTTGGCCGACCGTTTATCACCACCAGGAGCATTGTTCCTGCCGATCCACCGCGCGCTGCCCTAAGGGTATCGTCCCCGATCACCGCACCGTACCTATTTTGTGTAGGACCTGACCGAACCGCACCGGAAAAGCAACAAACAGCTGTCCTCCAGTGATAGCCTGGGCCAGATCATACTACCAGGGATTGTACAATATAAATTTTAAGCTATAATGAACCATTTTTTTCAAAACGTCCAGAAGTCCTATAATTGACGTTTTGTGTTTTCGTCAATAAGACCTTGGAGAGACACACAACAGTTTCCGGCAGCGATGGCCAGTCAAGCCAATACCAAAAAAGATAAGTTCAAGTTCCCACTTGTTTAATCTTTGACAAATACTGAAATGTTAGAATGAAGCAGAAAATGAAAACAGGAATTTTGGCTGCAAATAAAATGCGTTATTTGCATACATTACATTTCTGTATTTTTAGCAAACCTCTAACAACCAAAATCAGAGTCAATCGAATCTTCCATGCAGATTGTCGACTCGACTAAGCAACTGCAAAATGCAATCAATTAAATGCCCACATTAGAAAACTATCTATTGATGACAAGGCCAAATAGTTTCTCATTTATTCAAAGTGCATTCCTCATTTCCTTATCAGCAATTTTTTAATTCAGCCATTAACGTTAAATCCCCAGCCACATAATTGGCAATAATTCAACAACCAATTTATTCATCCTGTCATATAAAAAGTTGTAAAGAGCAACAACAACAAAAAAAAAAACCATAACCAATAGTGTGTCGTAATCAGTTCAATCTCGAAAAATTTGACATGCACATGCACAAAAATGAATGACCACAGTCAACACTCTTAACCCAATAAAACAGCCAAAATCATTGTTGTCAATTCATTCTCTACACGGCTACTCCCCGAAAAGACTACACAACACCGACACCGACTGTTGACAAGAAATAAAAACAATATTTTTTCTATTTTGCATAATTTACCGATTTTGATGTGAAGATCAAATATAAATTTTCAAAATTAATGCACTCCGAGTGGCCGTATCGCGTATCGGTCAACTACTTGAATGCACGCTGACTACTGTCCGAGTGCATGTGGCTGTATGGCGGGAAATTCAAATGAATTCCACATCCATTAGATGCAGATCTGGTAGTTTTGATGCATGCGGCTCGTGTTACAGTGGTTCTTGTTTTGTTTATTTGATTTTATTAATTTTTTTTTCTTGGCCATTAAAATTTAAATTTTTTAGTTCAACTTTGGAGGTCAATTGGCAACAGTATACGCCATAGTGAACCAAGTGATATACACACTAATGGACACAAAATTAAATGTGAATTACAAGCAGCAGCCATCACCATGAAATTGTTTGCTATATTAGGAAAACAGAACAACAACACAACTATCGACACTGGACAATTGTTTGTCGATTATGGCAAGAAGAGTGATGTGCTGATGGCTGGTAGTTGTGCAAAGCCATAATGTTTTTTTGAGTGACACCAGGCGCCACAATTGTCAGCCAGCGCAGCGTGCATTGTTTAACCTAGTTTCGTGCGCCAGCACTAAGTGCAGGATATCGATTTAATTGGCGTGGGAATTGGTTCTTCTGTGAGTTTTAAGCATTTGCTTATTGGAAATGGAAACAAAGTGCAAACAGTATTGTCTTGTAATTTTTTCTGCTGTGTTATGAAATATTGAGTTCTTGGAATTGCAAAAATTCGAAACAATATGAAAAGATCTGTTATCATTTAAATAATTGTTTTATGTTTGTCGAGAGTGGTCTGTTCATTATTTAGACTTGAACCTCTATAAAATTCATTAACATTCACATAAATATTTTTTCATTCATTAAATGTTTGCCATAAAGATGTGGCAAATTTAGCAATTCTTAGTTTGCCAGCTCTTGTCGACTTAGACGTTCGTCTGAGAATGAAGTCGTTATCGAACTTGCACTGTGTCGTTCTAACAGGGCCTCATCAAAGAATATTATCCAGGCAGCACAGTTCTTTAGAAATCAATGATTGATTAAATAGGGAATGGAGAAGAACGACATGGTTATCGTTGTACAACTTAAAATAGAGTGGCGCGACAGCTCTTGAAGAGCCAAGGCCTAAGTGGCTTAGTCTCATCAACAATTCTCTGGTGCTTGTGAAGAATTGAGGGGACCTACAATTTAACGCCGATTCCGAACGGCAAAGTTGAGAAGCACTTTTTCATGACAGATTGATACTCTTGGAAGTTTTGTCAGTTCTTCGCAAGAGGCAGTGCCCGTGAAAGATGAAATAAAAACTATGGGCACGAGTAGGAATCGAACCCACGACGTTCTGCTTAGCAGCCAACGCACCTAACCACTAAACCACGGACACTATTCAACTTACATGCCATGAATTTACCGCCGGTAATAACTTCAGACAAAGACGGAAGGAGACTTGCTGAAAACACTACCTTCTGAAAGCCCATTAACTTGGTATAAACTGTCTGACGTTGTTTATTGCTTTGTTAACTCACTGGGCTTCGTTAATCAAGATTTTTCTTTCCAGAAAATTTAAATCGTCAGTCTTCGGTCAGTACTTTTCCAAAAATGATGCTGGCCAGGCCATCAATGCCAAATGCGATCGCTAAAGGTCGATGATCACCAACTTCTTATGGCCTGAATTGGATGATATGGACACCAAAATCGTGTGACTTGACACCTTCTGACTTTTTAGTCGCAGGTCTATCCGCTAACCACCACCGCGGCCACAACACAATCGGCCAAAGTCAGTCTGATTTATACCGCTAGAGTCATCGTAAACTAGACCTTTCGAACGCGCGTCACCCACCGAAGACACAAGACGGCGGGCGATCACTGACGCTTCTAACATAGACTTTGCATTTCTTTGTCTACCAAGACAGTGCTTACTACATTGCCTCAAGCAAAAACAAATGTGGTGAAAAGATACAACTCTTCCTTCACTCACGTACGATACCTTGCTCCCACCTCTTTAAAGCAATCTGCTTTCTATGAAAAGTTGTCAAAATCTGTGAAAAACGTTCAGCTAAATTACATACCAAAGTGTTACCATATCAGGCTTACTCATTTTAAATACAACGCTTACTTGAACAAATATTTCTTTTTATATATGTACCTTCAATCAGTCACTTATAACCCGCCTTAAGGAAGCAAAGCATAAAAACGAGCTTAAAAGAACGCCTTCTGGTAATAACAGTTCCGCAAGTCAACCATTGCCGCATAAATTATTCAGTTGACTTACATTCAACAAAGCAAAAAAAGAGAAACAAACAGACAAAGCCCTTGTTCTTATTCTTCTTTTCGACGTTTCTGGTTTCGTTGATTCTGGACTTTCTCCGTCAAAAAAGCAAGAAAAAAAAGCAAGAATTGCTCCACAAAACCAATTTATTCGTACTTATGATCCCGTGCAAAAGATCCCAGATTTAATTTCGCTCGTCATCATTATCACCGACATCAACACAATGTCTCTCTCGCCTTTAGCACCACCTTCCACCAACCGTTCGTCTCTCTATCCGCCACTAGTCGGCGGCGGCGTGCCCCGTGACGACTCTCACCTTCCATCAAAAGGTGATCGTGTGTCTTGAAAAAAAAAAACAAACTTTCGATTTCACTCCAGCCAGCAGTGAAGAAGTACATACTCCAGATTTAGTCTAGCATATCCAAATCCATTCATATAGGAACAAACTTAAGAGGGCAGCAGCAGCAGAGGAGTTAAAACGTCGATGGTAGCAAGAACCAGTACCAAAATGTGGGCCAACACAAAGCGACTAAGTACCTCTTTGTGTACCTACGATGTCTCTTGGATTCAGATGGTAATTCAAGACCCCAACGAGTCAACAACAATGGATTACCATAGATGGTGACTTCGTCTCCGAAACAAAAACGAGAAAACACATTCATGATAATTTCTACAATGACAAATGCTGGGCTGCCTCCATTGTGCGAAACATATATTTTTGGTTTGGAATAGGAACCCAACAATCTTCTGGCGAGCAGAACTGAGTGACTACAATTGATGGACTTTCTAATTACCGACGGAACAACTCACTACGACGACGAAGCGAGTTAATTCCCATTTAATTGTGTTTATGAGGTGTAATTTGGTTTTATTTGCTGTCATTGCCCCAAGGCTTTGGGTAAATTTAGACGAACTTTGTCAGCATTTACGAAACACTTTTGTTTGTTTTTCCCAAAAAATTCAAAAAAAAAAGAAAAACTGAAATGACATCTTAAATAACATTCATAAAAAAAAGCACCTTTTGTGACTTTCTCAGTGGTGGTGGCTTGATGATGCACTAGACTCACTGCACAACACATTAACAACAAAATTTTGGGAATTAAAAATAACGATTTATTGACAGAAATTGTCTCAAAATAGAAGCTGAGTTCTTTTCGTTTCGACGATGATCTCGATAGAGCAGTTGAGAGGACCAACGCATAGGAAAATTTTGTCGAAAAATATGACAAAATAAATTGTTCTTTTGTTTTGATGTAAATAATCTTTTATGAAAAAGAAAATAAAACATTTAACGGAATTTAGAGGCATATGAAAATATACAGAAAATATACTGCGGGCGTAAAGAAAAAGTCGGTGTCTCAGTTGGAGTTGAAGAGTCTGTGTACTTTGGTCTTGAATTATTGAACATTACAATGAGTATGGTGAAAAGTATTTGCTAGTACGGATAAAGCCCGAATCTCTCCACTTGACAGATAGAGGACCGAACTAAAATATACTAAGGTGTTCCAAGGATGTAAAAAAAATCAGTAATACCTATACTTTTCTACTATAATCATTTTTGTAGGTCTGCTTTTGAATGCAGTCAAAGATTCTTACATGGGTCCTATGGCATAGTGGAGAGTTTTTGTTCTCAATCAGTCTCAATAGGAATAACAGAGATCTATGCTATAGCAACTTTTCTTTTTTAACACCCAAAATACGGAGATGGGATCCTAACTTGTTTATCAGTGGAAAAGGTATTCCCTTCTACACCGATGACTTAAACATGGAATAAAGAACAAGAGCTGCAGTGTTTTGCCAATCTCTAAATATTACTCGTAGAAGGTCATACAAACTCCCATGCGAATGTAGTGTCTTTCAAGCTGCGATACATAAGTACATAGGTAATCTACACCACTACCCGAAAATTCTCTCAAAATGATTCTGCAGGTATTGCAGCGATTTGAATAGGTAAATCTGTAGGAATTATTGGGATTCATGAAAAGATTACATTTTCAACCGTTCCTTGTTCCTTTTCCAGTTAGACGCCCAATTCCCCCCCCCCCTACGCCTTTCCCCTCACTCATTCCCAACCCTTTTTGCTCTTCTGTTTTACTCTTCTCCTTTCCCCATCCAACCATTCAATAATTTAATATACTATACTACTGCAAATCTACTACAACAAGAAAAGACTTGGTGATCTCTCTCCCAACTAACAGATCTTCTTTGCTTAGGTATCGGTCCAGGTGCGATTAATTAGATCAACCAGGTTGACGGTTTAATGATTTGGTGATCTCATGGTCACTTTGTTGAGATTTTCACAGAGGAAATATATAAGCCCCTTTCAAAGCTTGGCGTAAGAATCGGCTAAGATGATTCTTACAATAGTCACATTACACATTTCTGCCTCATTTAAGGCCTCCGTTTGTATATCGACGGATTGTGTTTGAGCGTTGAGGACAATGTGAGAGATGATTTGAGATTTGTTTTACATTTTTATTCAAGAAAAAAAGTGACTGTTGGCTTTCTTCAGCAGATGATTGCGGTAACCCTTCAGAAAGTTAAAATATCCCAATGCGACCAATCTGGTTGACTGTTACTTGATCTGGTAGGTATGTTATTCAATCGACACGCAACAAATAGACAATCATTAGTTTCACCAACCTTTTATTTAATCTTACACATCTTACCGCTTAAGATACAAGCGATTTGTAAACAAAAGCTGACATTATCCACTTAGTAAAAACATCGCTTAAAAGATAAGAACTTGCCATAATTCAAATTCCCATTTGCAATAAAAACTAAACTATCTCTTTTCATCACATACCGATTTTAAATTCAATTAAATTGTCACTAAAGTTAAACAAACAAATTCCTCCAAGATGCGCTGTAACTCCATTCAAACGACCCATCAATGTCAAATAAAATCAATTCTTATCAATAAGTTTATTCAACAAAACAAAATGTTCCCAACACCTGCATCAAACATCAGAAAAACAAACACTCGGTCACCAGAAAAGATGCAAACGCAATTTCAATCCTCTTTCCTCACTTGTTTTCAACGAGTACACTTTTAAAATAGGAATTCGACATCAAGTCACACTTTTTAAATGTATGTCAACTCGCTTCGATGTGGAAACAAGTTGCTGGGTACTTAGGCGCAATTTGACTGTCACTTTCCACACCCAGTTCTTAAGTTTGTTTTGTTTCTTTTTACCTGTCATTGGCGAGTACTCATTTGTATCTTAATCAAAATTTTGTCAGCTGGTCATTTAAACAATGTCGAGGCTATTTTGGTGACCTGTTTGTGTAAGAGCGAAATAATCACCAACTTCCTGACAACGATGAGGATTGTGTCAAACTCACTTTCTGTCTTCTTATTCAATTTTGTTTTAATAACCAAAATTACTCTTTGTTTTTTGTTTTGGCTTTGATTTCTCTCATGGGATTTGTTTATTTTTGTGGTTAGAT
This sequence comes from Sphaerophoria taeniata, assembly GCA_943590905.1. Lineage (NCBI taxonomy): Eukaryota > Metazoa > Arthropoda > Insecta > Diptera > Syrphidae > Sphaerophoria > Sphaerophoria taeniata. Next base: position 241,382,440 of record OX016540.1, read on the forward strand.
CCCGCTTAGTTGTCAATGTCATTGCGTCATTTCTTGTCATCTCCGCCGACGCCGGAACCCACTTTTCGATCGAATAACTCTAAATTTAAAATAATGACACACACAAAATAATAACAGTCACCCACAGTCACGGTGACGAAGTCGAGTCTGAAAAGGCGTCTATGAGATCAAAATGTATTGACATTGAAAACGGAAAGGGAAACATTGTTGTTCCACTGAGATTAAAAAATGTGTCACAACAATTATCTTTGTTTAGACACTTTATTACTGGATCCAACTTAATTTTTTATCTGGAGGCATTTTATGGATTGGATAGAGATTGAAAGTGTCCTCGAGTGGTTGAAATTAATGAACACTGTCAAGTGTTGCGTGGAACAAATTAATACTACAATGGAACTATTAAGTGGTTATGTGGCTTTGAGGTTTTGAGGCTGTAGATAGTGTAAAAGAATAGAAACCAAAAGAGTGCTGGGTAGGAAAAAGTCAAGGCGAAATAACTTGGATTATGATAAGTGGAGTTTTTTATTTTTTTCTACTGTCTGACGTTTCAGTAAGTTATGTCTGCTAAGGTAGAAAAAGACGCTTTTGTCTGATCCGAGAAACTTCAATAATTACTACGCCTGACTGAGTACTGAAGATGAGTGGAAGCTCTTGAGAATTGTTCAAGAAATATATTTATTTACCAACTATTGATCATATTTTACATGACAATGGCTCGTGGATAGAAGTGCTTCTATGGCATCCTATTGGACTGGACTCAAACCTAACTCGTTTCTGCAAAACAAAATTTTTTGAAATCTTAATTTTTCGCCAAACATTCACACATCATCAAATGTTGCACGTTAATTAAGGTCCGTTAATCGTAAAATTTCACGCATTTGTGAATTTTAAACAACCGAGCAGAAACTCTTTTGGCCATTTTCCCATTTCCCGTAAAATAAACCCACCAACGCTATTTCAAGAAACAAACCGAAACGCATCAACAGAAAGAAAAGAATATTAAAAATTATAATTTGAAGTCATCAAAGATAATATACAATGTACTCAACCAGAAAGCAAAACACAACAAAAAACTTGTCATTTTTTATGACAACAAACCTGCAAAATACACAAGTGCAACCGCGGCGATACAATAAACAAAAAACATTAAATTTAATTTAATTAAAAAAAGAATACGGGGCGTGTACATTTGGCTGTCATCCAATGTGTGCATTAAAAATTCAAAATATTCTGCATTCATAATTATTGTGTAGGAAGAAATATTAATTATTATATTATTTTATTGGTTTGTTCGAGTAGAAAAAAAACAAAAAAAATTTTAAGGAATGGTTGCATGAAGTCCTTTGCTCATGACGAAGACGAAACTCCAGCTCCAGCTCATTTTCGATTCAATAAGGAGCAAAAAGTCGGCAGGTGTCACTGGTACGTCCAAAACTGTACCAATTGAACAATATATTTCATTTTTTCATAATTTGCACCCATTCAAGAGGTTTTGTATATCCTTAAGATGCCATCAGAGAAAAAATGAGTGCATTAGAAAAGACGGGAAGGGTTGGATAGAGGTTGTCGGTGTATATTGGTCTTGTATTCCTACACATTGCAAAGATTTCGAAAGACAGAGTGTGAAAGAGAATTCCACATTCGCGTAGTACGGCTGAAGAACGATTTACTATACTTGAGAACGTCCTAAGGGTAAGGTAAACTGATGGATAAGGATGGATGGTAAGGGGAGGAATGCATCTGGCTATTTCCCTAGAGCACTTACCGTAGAAGTAACGAGAGATCAAAGAAACACAAGAAACGTTAAAATGTCAGTGTTGTCTCTATCACCCTTCTTAGGGTTCGTTTTTCTTTTATCTTCCAAGTGATATAAGATATAAGTCTTATAGTAAGTATCCAGATCAGACGGGAAGAAGAATTTCTTGCACCGTCTTAAGAAACCCAAACATCTTATGGTATTTTTAGAGACCATCGCATTTGTGCTCATTCCACAGGAGGTGGTCAATTCAGGAGCTCAACATATTTTGCAGTTGCAGTTCCACATCTCAAGAGGAGAGATGTGAGTTCAAGAACGCACTAAGCAAAGGGAAAGGACAACTTCAATCCATCAAATCTTCAATCGATAAGTTTTATATCGAGTATCAGCAGGGTAATCGAAAAGATCACCAATAGGTCTCTAACCGAATGGGTCCGGACAACACACTTTTTCTGGGTAATCGTTTCAAGTTGAAGTTAAATCATGAATAAGGAATAAGTCAAAACAACAGTGTACGGTTGCAGTTCTGGTTTAGGGTCTTTTTCTATAGCTGATAAGACTCGGCACAGGTAAGCCATTGTTATATATATATCTATCCCTTACGATAGAAAAGTTGCTGGAAATGTAGCTTCTGCCCCAACTTTTGAAATTCAAAATGGTCTGCAACAGGGAGCGGTAAATTAACTCTTCGTTATTTACAGGAGCCCTACAAATTCGAAGTAATGATAATTCTCTTACAACGTTACTTCGAGAAGATTAAGCGATTAGTATTGCTTTGACTGGACACTGAATATTAACATTCAGAAATGCGAGAAAATTGTGTTCCTGACCTCTTTTCTGACAGCTTTGAAGAATACCTGCAGGAATTGGTGCAAGATGGGCTTCACGAACAGCACTTAGAGAGCTAAAATAAAATGAAATACTTAGATATCTGGTTGGATCGTATTTCAAGAGATATATGCTACTCTGATCATGCATAAGAGATCCTTCATCTGTTTTACAGCAGTCGGCATTCCATCAGAGTGAAGCAATACATGGCCCTCATACGGCCGATGATCGTTTCTGGTTGTCCGATGCTTTGTTGTCTTGCTTGATCTTTGGAGCGCTCTATCCGAACGACGAATATTTTGGTGTGCACGTTTGAGCGCCTTCCTCTTTTTAGACACATGCGGTCTAATACGGGACAGACTGGCGATTCCCCTAATCTACCCAAGAACCGTGAATCGGTAGCGACATCCTTTCATGTTTTTTCTTAGCTTCTGATATTGTTTAAAGGACCAGGGGATGACTTGGAGAAAAACAAGAGACTTTTTGAACAAATGCAAAGGAAGAATTATCTTAATAATCGACTACAAAATATCTTTTGCAGCAAGTTGTCAACAACCTGATTTGTTCAAGTTGTTTCGATTTAGACCAAAGTTGACATTACATTAGTTTGTGAGGTATCACAATTGCTACTCGCAAGTAGGCAATATTTGGCCTAGATTTTGTTAATCCCTCTTGTTCAGACTAAAATTATGAACGAAGACCATTTAAAGAATGATAAAAATTAGTAATTATTCTTCGTTGATGTTTTGTGGCCTTATTCCTAAAAAAGCCTCCAAAATAGACAAATTATCAAAGTATTAACTAATATGGAATCTGTTAAGACTGAAACTTGAAAGCTAAAGTGTAAATGTGATTCTAATTAACGCTACTCAAAATGACTTCATACCTTCAGCCATTTTATTTTGACTGATGCCAAACGATCCGTCATAATCTCTTTATGAATAGAACACTCTTTGTTCTGTCATACAAAAGATGCATGCATTAAAGTTTTTTTTTTTTTGTCGTTTCTAAAAAAAAGATTGCAGCCAGCTTTAACCACAAATATAAGAAAAAAAAATCCCCAAAAAAGAATCATGGCCAGCTATCATGAATGATGTATTTGGAAACTATCATTAGCTTTAATGCAGACTTACATACATTTCGACAACAAAGACTCACAGCACATTATACTATTATTATCGCCTATTCAGTGGCAGAGATGATTGTGTCTAGACAAACCGCCGAATACAATGCGTGTCAAATCAATCAATACAGCAGTAGGTACTAGGTACCTAAATAATATTTTTTTGAACAAAGACACTCCTATGCAAGGAGTGCTTTATAGTTTTTGTAAGAAATGAACGGATTCATTATTCGAAAAATAATTTAAGAAACACAAAGAATTAAGTAGCAATTATAAATGCTAGTCATAAAGTAAAGTTATAGTTAATTTAATAATTTAAAAAGATTGACATGCCTGAAAACGATTTAATTCAATTTTATTGGTCACTGTGGCGTATGAGTGTTATTTTTGTTTTGGAATAAGATTGAAGTGACTTGCTATCTTATCTTTTAATTAAATTTTTACAATATAAAGATTTATTTGTGAGCTATTTTGTTTAAATTTATTAAATCTAAGGTTTAGGAAAAACATGCTTTTAAATGAGTCAAAGAGCGAACCGCATTTAATAGTTTTGCATCATCACGTTTGCATTCAACATACCTGAAAATAAAAAAAGAGAACATTTATTAGTTAATGAAAAGAATAAAAATAAAATTTGGATTTGTTGTGCAAATAATCAGGTTGACGAAACTGTGTAAGATTGTGTAGTTGGATGAGAGTTTTGAAACATTCGCAAAATTATTGCAAACGACATTTGGTTTTCGCCAAGTGTAGTTGTGTCAATGCTGCAGAGCACTTCACATTAATATAGAAGAAGAACTATGGAATTTGCCTTTCATAGTAACTGCATGGTTAGTCCAAGTTAAGGTTTCATTGAAAATCATAACTAGATTCCTAGCAGTAGATACAAACTCAATAACAGAGCCACCCAGCAGAATCGGTGGAAAGCTGTACTTATCTAGTGCGCGTTTGTTTATTATTTTCTTGGATTGAGGGAGAGGCTTTGACAGCCCACTGCTGTATAATTACAAGCTCCTCATATTCACATTTAACAGCATTTCCTATGCTATCAAACGAAGTATGTAAGTAAGGAAATATATGAACTTTGCAAAATTTAACCAGTCGAGGAAAATCGTTTGCATAAAGCGAAAATAGGTCCAAGAATAGAACCCTGTGGGACTCCTGCAGGGACTGTAAGATATGTAGACATCTTATTTCCTACTTCAACGCATTGTTGACAACAAGTTAAATATAAGCGTAGACGTTTCACCGCAAAACGAGAAAATTTGAAATAACGCTTAAGTTTTTGGCACAGCACTAAGTGATCAACGGTGTCCAACGCTTTTGAAAAATCTGTCAACGTTAAAAAAAGCACAATTAATGATTGCGGTGCAATAAGTCACAGCAAAATAACTATTTTGTACAGTATTCAAAATAAAAACACAGCTATTTGCAAAAATCGAACTTCTCTAGTACAAAGATTGATAAAACTATAAGGTACTCGCGAGTATTCTCAATGAAAATCGTGATGAAGGCGTAAAAAAAGCAATGATATACGCAAGAGAGATCTAGAAATTTCGATTGATAGACCGGAAAGAACAAAAAAGAAGAAAATTATGCAAGGCGAGAGCTCAAGAGTCAAGATGATAGTTTGACATTGCAAGAGAAAACACGAAGATCCGTATGAAACTGTTAGGAAACATTTTATACTGAACTCTGTCTAAGACCACGGAAGATATTGTACCAGATTTTTCAACCTAAAATATTGCTGTATGGAACGGAAGAAGAACTGCGTGCTGTGGTTTAAGTATGTATATGTCTATTGCCTACCTCGACATTTACAGAAGTAACTGACAAGAAATTTTGACAGAAATATTTTTTTCCAGCTTCATTTTAAATGGGACTTTTCAGACTTTTTAACGAGTCAATGAAAATTAATTTAACAATTTGAAAAGCTGTCCAACATTAAAATTAATAAAGACCTGTCTTATAATGGAAAATTCAGGGCTAGTCTCGCAAACTGAGCTTAATTTATCGTAACGTTTACTGAAATTTATGAATTTTTATCTTAAATCAGTCAGTTTATCGAGAAAATCGAGTCAAATCAGTCCAGCCTTTGTCAATAGACAAACTTCCATACTTTTTTTGACATACAAATGTGAATGTCAATAGTTAATATCTCAAGATATAACAGTTGTAAACTTGGTTGGACTTGGTCTCATACAAATCAATAGATACAGAATACGACCGAAGCTGGTGGGTATCCAAAAGGGTTTTTGAGCTCATTGGATTTGCTAGTCATACTTAGTTGAAGCTAGAATTTTAAACGACGCGACGAGTTCCGAGGAGAAAACCGCGAATCCCTATTATATTAACAAATATGACAATGCGCGCTTAGAAGAAGGGCAGCCACAGAATAAACAGGCAAGGAAAGCGGATTTTCTGTCCCCGATACACTTAGAGGAAGTGGATCGAAGAATAAACAAACAGATCTTAAAATGCTGCTTCTGTCTCTAGCACCAAACTAGAGAATAATCGGATGAGCGGTCCCCGACTGACGACTCCTGTCTGTGGTGCGCTTAGAAGAAGGGCAACCACAGAATAAACGGATATTCGGTCCAGCAAAATAAAAAAACAGGTAAGGAGAAAAGAAGTGGATTTTCTGACATAATGCTTAATTTAATATTACAACTTAATTTATATTATTCGAAAGTTATATGCGACGCGTTTCGGAGTTACTTCTCCATCATCGGGCGGAATACTTTGAAAAAGTACTTTGTGTATTACACGAAGTGTAGGTTGCTTGCTTCCCGGCGTCTTTCAATTCTCTGTACTGTACACGAGATTGGTACAAACCACAAGAAGAGAAAAACCCAATTTTAGCTTTGCAATTTTACTTCCCCTTATGGATTTTTTTGTAAAAACCTAACGTGAATTGTAAGGAAGCAAATAAACTAAATGCATGCAGTCTTTAATGATAGTTCGGTATGGAATATGTCTTCGAATAATGAAATGCATGCATGGTGTGTATGTACATTGTACATATAGTCAGTACATATCGAATCAACGTATGAGCGTTGACGTAAAATTCTGGTTTTAGAAATGCATGGGGGTCGGGTGATAGTTTGAAATTTGAATTTGAAAATATAAAATTTAATTTTCTCAACGATCGGTTGGATGGTTCGGTTCATTATTTTTATTTTCGGTTTTGGGCGAGTTAAAGCAAAAATTTGTAACGCGTCGTTACAACATTTCTTTTCTCAAATCCGTTGTATGCTGTGTTTTTTCTGCCCTGCGGGACGTCGCGTCCTTTTGATGGCCTCCTGGTTTACAACAGCGAAATTTGATAGATTCTCAAGATCACTTGATCAAGAAAAAGAAATAACCAAGTCTGTTAAACGTTTCCAAAAAATTACCTAAATATCCAGTGAATGAAATCTACACTAATATATAAAGCTGAAGAGTTTGTTCGTTTGAACGCGGTTATCTCAGGAACTACTGGTTCGAATGGTATAATTCTTTTTGTGTTGGATGGTGCCTTAATCGACTTAGACATTAGGTTACTTAACATTAAGCTGTGACCAATAGCAGCGAAGAATCTGTGGAAAATGTGGAAAAAACGGCAAAATATATACATTTTTCTGCGTTTTAACGCGCTTATCTCAGGAACTGCTTTATGAAATTGAACAATTTTTTGTGAATGGTTCATTTATCAAGGAAGGCTTGAAGCTATATAAAATTTAGCTGCGACCAATAGGAGCGAAGAATTTGTGTAAAATGTGGAAAAAACGGCAAACAATACAATACAATACAATATAAAGTTCGTTTGAACGCGGTAATCTCAGGAACTTCTATTTCGAATTGTAAAATTCTTTTTGTGTTGGATAGTCTTTTAATCGAGGAAGGCTTTATTCTACTAAAAATTTGACTGCGACCAATAGCAGCGAAGAATCTGTGGAAATGTGAGAACTGAGATTTTTTTCTGAGATCTCTGAGATGAAATTATTTTGGATTCGATTTCTCACTCAGCTATTTGAGGTGGCTGACCGCTGACATATGTGCAGCAACAATTAGTAAAGTAACCATTAAATCTCAATGATAACTGAGAATTATGTTCCCCCAAATGATTTTGCCTCAGTCAAGGTGACATTCAGATCTCAGTGAGATGTTGTTAGGTGAAACTGGCCTAATAACTGCTCAAATTATAATTTTGAGAGTTCAATTGATTTGTGAATGTGATTGATTGCACTGTTTGTGCAGATTATTGTTTTTAAACAATATCATTTTATGTACTTCTTAACTAAAAAATATGCTCAGTTTAAAGATAAAAAAAAATTTACTTAACGAAAAAAACGATTCAGAAGTAAGAGAGATATTAGAATTAGGGAGAGTTCACCCAAGGGAATACTTTAAGTATGAACAACTAAAAAATGCTCAAATTTTTCAAGTTCAAGAGAATTACGACCTAGGGAGAGTTGACTGTAATGCAATTTTACAATAACTTCCGAACAAAATTCCCACGCGCGCATGATGCACAAGTCGAGACGATACTCTGACCGGTGGACGAGGGAGAGGCGGACGAAGTCGCGGGCAACTGCTAGTATGTGATAAAAATTGACAAATCACCTTAAACATCATTTCTTTTCTGTTCTGCGGGCTTAGGTGCTCATTAATTTTAAATACAAACTCTAGTCACCTTCAGCTCGCCAAATTTAAAATTTTAATAATTCAGCTTCGCAAGCAAAAATTTCGCTGCTGTTATTTATATTCCCATTAATAACTTTCTCATTCAATAGATAAATGTCAATAAATCACTTTTGACTTGCTCGAATTCCTATAAAAAATTCAAATTTCGAAATAAGAAAAGAAATAACCTCTTTCACATAAGTTTGCCTGTGAATCCAAAAATCTGTGGAAAACAAAACACTTCGTTTTTATAAATAACAATATTTGCATTTTTTATAAAAACTTGTGTACCTAAATGAAATAAATATTTAAACCTAACCCAAAACGTGCGCTGCCCGCCAAATTAACCTAACTCAACTGACACAATTTTCAAACCGGAAACTATTGCATAGTGTAACGAAAACTGTCGTCTACAACCGGAGAAGCAAATAAATTCGATTCACAATAATGAGGTTATAAAATTAAAAGTAGACAAATAAAATGTCAAAACAAAAACCAAAAAACCAGTAAGACACCTACAAAAACTGTGAAGCGAATTCATTGACACAGACTATGGCCGGCATGAAACTATGGAAACAAGAACTAAAAACGTAAGACAAAACGAAATATGCAAATGAGCCCAACCCACAATAAACTTTATGCTCTTCAAATCAAGTGATAGCCGTTAGTGTATAAAATTGCTTGCTCGAGAAATTTAAATTGATTTTAAACCAAAAATTGTGCAATTCCCAGTTTTCGGAATTTATGAAACAACATTCCGAATTTCACGGAGAGACTCAACAGACTTTGTTTATTTTTTATTGGAGATAAAACAACCCCATTAAAGCATTGAGCATTGTTACACTTTTCGAGTTTTTAATATCAATAGTTCGGTTCGGATGGTGATGAATAATGGCGCGAAATTCCTCAAGACATCTCTCCGAAATCATCGTTCGACTCGGGTCGAATAATTCCCGACTTATGATGTCATTCTTTCCGCCAAAAATTTTGCGACCAAGTTCCACATTTGTTTTCTTCTTTTATTGGTTTTTTAATGCGCGATGTCCGTTAGAAGAGAAGATTTTTTTGTTATTTGAAAATCTATTTTTAGCGATTAACATTGTGTTGTTTGAGTTAGACGCAAGACATCTGTTTAGGGCTTAAATTATTTTGTTTGTTTCTGCCAGTTGTGACTCTTTTGTTTGGTTAGGAGGAGAACGAGTTTAACGAATATTTGAAACCCGAATGTTCATCGAACTTAATTCATGCTTCAAGTGTCTCAAAATGGTCAATTGATTTGTAATCAATTGGTTAAGACTCAAAAGTCTGGTAGCGACGGCAATCGGCGAGAAATGGAAGCAAATGAAAATTGCAATGTGTGTCTTGGCCGCTTTGTCGGCGTCCAAGTTTGTTCAGAGAAAATGAAAATGTGTTTGGAAATTCAACAGTAAACAGATAACATTCCAAAAACGACTGGAATTTCATTTCTGCTTGCGGCTGGTTAGAGCCGAGCGGTGCAGTGCAATTGAAGCCTTGTACATGCAGTTTTAAGTGTGTGGCGAAGGCGGAGGAGGAGGTTCGTATGGTTTGCGTGTTTGGTAATTGTCATGCCATACTTGCACTTGTGGTCGATAGGAGAACTATTTGCACTCTGATGGATGGACTATACATAAGTTTGGTTTCTAAGTGGCGTGCAGTGGAGAGCGATTTGTAAAAGAAATAATTGTCATGTTGCCAAGTTAAATAACAAAGTAAATCATTTTAGTGATGGAAAATTGTGTTTGTACCCAAGTAGGTGGAGAGACGAAGAAAAAGATATCTTCTTGCTACGAAAAAAATTGAAAGTTTTCCTGCTTTGATCAATTGTGAGATTGGCGCTTGAAGCATTTTCTTTTTGACTATGTGATTATGTGCTGATTCAACCATCGCGTTTCGTTTGATTATTATATCAAAACAAATTAACGATACACAATGACGACAGTGCGAAATGTCGATCGCTGTGGGCTGTCAAAAAATTACATTCAGATATTGATATCGGGGTGCCACAAGGCTGACTGGTGTGGCCTATATCTTTTGAGTTATCACTATTTTGCGTGTTTTGTTTGTTTCTGTTCCTTCGCCCCAAGATGTTTTTGATCACGCAAGGAATGTTTAGGTATTAACAAAATTTGAGCTAGAGATTCAATGAAAGTGGTTCAGTAAAAATATAAATAAATAATTCTGTTAAATTTAAAAGATACCAAGGGCTAGTTTTTTTACACAACATAAATAAATATGCTTTTGCATTATTTAACTTCAAGGATTTGTGCTGAAACGTTTGAATTGGTATTATTTAGTGAAGAAATATAGGAACCACAAGGCAAAATCGCAAATAATCAGATCGGCTCAGGAATTTTTGTTTGTCAAAATGAAAGTAAAAATGTCAATGAATTGTTGGACCTTAACGGAGCCGTCAATGGAAGAAGTGGTTCGTTAAGTTCTAAGCTGAACAATATCTTCAGCAACCGACAACATACTATCTGTCTTAATATCGTTTTTAATCAGTCACTTAGATCCTGAAGAAAGGAGACCCTCTAAACTGCACCAACTATAGAGGCATCAGCCTCTTAAACATCGCCTATAAGATATTTTCTAACGGCCTGAAGCCGTTTGTCAGCAAACTGATAGGACCATATCAGTGTGGCTTTAGACCAGGAAAGTCCATCGATCAAATATTCACATTACGACAGATCCTGGAAAAAAAATTACGAACTCCAAATCGACACCTACCATCTTTTTATCGATTTAAAGGCCGCGTATGACAGCATCTATAGAGAAGAAATGTATAAAGCTATGTCCAGTTATGGCATCCCTACAAAACTCATTCTTCTCAGCAGGATGACAATGGAGAACTCACGCTACTCCATTCAAGTCGGTAGTGACCTCATCGACGCCTTCGATGTCAAAAAAGGCCTTAGAGAAGGTGATACACTGTCATGCGACTTCTTTAACATCATACTGGAACGAAAAGTGCAGAACTCCCGCGTCAACTCTTCTCGCAAGTGCAACTACTCGAGTACGTTGATGACATTGATATCATTGGGAGAACGCAGCGTGATGTCAACAGTGCTTTTGCGAGTACACAGACAGAGGCTGAAGAAATGGGTTTAGCGGTCAATGAGGGCAAAACGAAGTATATGCTGTCTTCAAGGAAGAACACCCAATACCGACGCACGGCTCGGACAGAACGTCACAATAGGCGCATATAATTTCGAGGTAGTTAGGGACTATCAACACGGACAATGACATCAGCGCCGAGATCAGAAGGAGAATAACTCTTGCTAATCGCTGTTTCTTCGGGGAGTAGTAAAGACCTCTCCCGAGTAACTAAGGTGACGCTCTATACGCCCCTCATCGTCCCCGTCCTGCTATATGGTGCAGAAGCATTGATCCTGCCAAAAACGGATGAGAGCACCCCAGGCCGGTTCGAGAGAAAAGTTCTACGGAAGATCTATGGTCCTGTCTGCATAAACGGTGAATGGAGGCTGTACAGCGACACTGATTTAGCTAAAAGATTGCAGGTCCAAAGACTCAGATGTGGAGAGGATGGACAACAATACTCCGGCCCGTAAAGTTTTCGAATCCACCCAGAGGGACGACGCAGTAAAGGAAGACCAAGGCTCAGGTGGCGCGCAAAAGTTGAAGATGACCTCAAGCAATTCGGCGTGCGAAACTGGAGACAGCTAGCTAGGGACCGAGCTGGCTGGAAAGGTTTGTTGGTTGAGGCCCAAGTCCACCCAGGACTGTAGCGCCACCTTAAGTAAGTAAGTTATTCCTTTTTTGGCCGTTGTCGGGATATTGGTAGCACTATCTTGGCTACAATGAGGTAGGTAGTGGTCCGAATCGATGCTGGCTCCTCGGAAAGTTCGAACGAAGCATATGGCGTCAGCTTCGAGCAATTGCAGTTTTTGAAAATTTGAAGGTTAACCGTGTGCTGAAACAGGATTTATGAGACATGACCTACCTACAAAATTTAAGTTCCAAACTTTTAACTTAGAAATCTGCCTGAGCTACTATTCTGCGCTTACTATTTCTGCGTATAGTAAATCAATGATTGCTTAACGACTTGATTACTTTAACGATGTCATAAAATTAAACTCGTTAAATAATCTTGTTCAACATAATGATATTGGTTTTGCGATTTGACCACAATTAAAATTTAAATACGAAACAAAAACAAACAATTCTTTGTATGGACAAAGTTAATTCAACCTTTTCACGAACATGAGGTTTTATTTTTGCATAATTTTGGATAATTTAAAACAGCTTCTGGACAATCCCAATTTTAGCGAAATCGATATTTTGCTTGGAGATTAAAATTAAATTGTTTTTTATGAATTATGAATTTTTACAGTGGAGTCGTTAAAAATTAAATGGCTTGGCTCTTAGGTTTTAGAAACAAAGTCTGAGTTGAATTTAGGCTCGATGACGAATTCTGTACGGAAAATTCCGTTCATAGTTGTAAATAAGAGTTTATCATTGATGAGTATCCTGTTTTCAAAATCTTGCGTTGCGGATGCTCATTTTTCGGAACTTTTATTGTCGGAGTGCTTGATTTGAATAATTGGAGAACCCATGCGAGGGATCGTGTTGGGCACAAGGTAGCAGTATCTCGGGCTTAGATTTGGGTATTGATCTTTATCAAATGCCTTCACAGTTAGTTTGGATAAGCCAATTCTATCGTTAGTCGTAATATAAAGTACGCAATGAACACCACAACTGCACTCGCAAGCTGGCAGTACAACGTATTATAAACCATTAGAAAACCATAAAACTGAAGTACAAAGTTATAAGCTTTTCATTCCCAATATTTTCTTTAAATTTAATCACAATCCGTCTCGCCAATTTGAGTGGGTGGTTGTTAATCTTCATAATTCATACCCACAGCACCCATACCAAAAGTAAAAAAAAAATTAATTTTTATTTATCACTTTCTGAACGCTTACCAATTGAGCATTTATTACTTTTACAGTCAACGTTGTCGTAGCCGGCGTCATCGCTGTGGTCGTTAAAGAGTGTACCTACTTGTAGTTGATTGTGCCAGTAGGTGGACTCTGACGGATTTCTATTTTTTTTTTTTTTAATTCCTCAATCCGAAAACCAACGCACTTTGCCTCTAAACCCACATTAGGACAGGTTTGCATATACACAAACTAAAAAATGGCTTCTTAAGCTCAAGCTGGCTAAGATCATAAACTTCGAAAAAAAAGTCATAGCCTCTACCTTCTTAGAGATTTATTTTTTGTTTGTGTGTCATGTTTGATTAACGTTGCAACATACGAATATTCTCCAAAACTTAATATTCAAATCACAAATTTTGTGTTTTATTGTTGCCTTTCTGTTTGACGAACGTGAGTTTGTGTGGGGGGGTTATGTGAGCCAAGGAACCGTAAATAGAAGCATGAATTGTCTTTTGGTTTTATTGTTTAGTTTTTTTTTTTTTAATCAAAATAAACAGTTCTAAGCAAAAAGCGGCGGCGGATGTTTGAAGAATTCCGAAAAACAATAAATCAGATTGTTTTTGGAGAAATTGGGGTAAAATGTAATATGACTTGTAAGTTTGATCACAGACATTTTCGAATATTCTAAGAGGTACCCCGAAACGTCAAAGTGCTAGGCATAACAGTATTTCATAAAAGTGAAAATGGGACTTGAGTCTTGACAGACATTGCCTTGTCAAAAATTTGTTTTCATCACATTTCTTCATCACTCTTAATGTTATAAAATATTTTATGTTTGGTATGGTAGTGGGAAGTCAGTAAAAGTCACTAATTTCCGGTACAGAAAAAAGTAAGAATGAGGCCATTGACTTTTTCGCTTTATTCTTCTTTTTAATTGCTTTTTAAGTAATTTTTAAGAATCCAGATGCTTAATTTTAACGTGATTAATTTGTTTACAAGTAACTGTAATTTGATGAGTACGAAAAAATTTAACGACTGCGAAAAAAATAACAGCCTGGTCACACGAACTTGTTCTAATGTCTTAAAAAAGCTGATGAGATTTTGTAGAGATAGTAGTCTACGTTCTTCAAACACATTCAGTTCAGAGTCTGGTTCATCGGGAAATAAATGAACTCGAAACCAGCAATTGTGGAATAGCAAAATAAGTTACATCAAATCAAAGGACTTTCCAAAATATGTCCCACACATTGAAGAAAAAACTAGTTCATATTGTTTTCTTTTTAAAGAAATACCTTTTTGACAATGACAATGACACTTCACGGTACTTCGCTCATGAATGTAACGAACTACAGACACATAGCAGCACTGTCAACTGAGGAAATGGGCTGAAAGATGGGACTTACCAAGAGATTAATACAAAAGAGAGAGAAACGGATACACACACAGAAAAATAGCACACTTAACAGAAACCTACGTTGTACAGAGGAGAGTAAAGTACAGTAATCCCCGCTTAGTTGCACCTCGCTTAATTGAACATCCCTCTTAATTGATCGAAAAAATTGGCTTCGAAAGTTTCCCGTATTAGTAGCAAAGCTTTTCAGGCGGTTAATTGAACCCCGCTTAGTTGAATTACTCGCTTAATTGATCTTAAAAATATGCAGCAGAAAAACTAAATACATGGACATTTTTCGGATAATTGGACGGTCAAAAAAATTATAATGAAGCAAACCTAAAAATAAATTCTCTTAGTGGAAGCACTAAAATTGTCTGGTTTGCTGTATAACAAATGACAGCTATCTTTATCCAAATCAAATATGCAGTACAGGGAACGTCGGATATTCATATCTCACTCTATCTGCAGAGGAAATCCATTACGTTGTGTGAAAGAAACAATTGGCAAGGGTTACCGTAGGTTATAAACTAAAACTGTAAAAAGCTCTCCGAAAAATCAAAAGAATTGCCTTCTGTATTTTATTAGTACTGTCTTGAAAAAGATTTTCATTTAGAAAAATTATTTAATACGAACCTAAGATGGTTTTGAATTTCGTAATTTATACAAACGAATTATATCAATTACGTAATTCGAAATCTTAACTATGAATATTTTGAAAGTGTCAAGTTATGAAGGGTTGACCTGATTACTTGAGTGATGTTTTCGTTGAGCTTAATTTCACTTAAGACCTTATCCAATGTAGGGAGCTCATTTTCTTAGAAAAATGTATGGACTATCAGCCTTATAGCGTATTTGTCAAAGTTGTCGACTTTATTTGCATTCCAATTTTGTTTTTTTTTTTTGTTGGTGGGAGATATGGCCTTTGGTCTTGTTCTTTCTAGGACACTATAAACTGTTCGTTCTGAAACCGAAAAAAAATCGCGCACTTGTCTTATAGCTTCGGTTTTAACGACTTTTGATTTTTCATTCCAAAGCATCAATAAAAAATGGGACGGCAATGAGTAGCTTAGAAAAAGCTACTATTCTTGAAAGCTCCCTTACATAATCGAAATAAAAATAATATCATTTCCACAGCAACACTGATTTATGCGTGTTTGTTTTGTCAAAGAAAAAGAGGGTTGCTTGGCTTCAACCGTTCGAAAAGCAGGTCATAGGGGGATGCACGCTTGCATTCAAAAATAAATCAAAGAAAATTGTATGAGAAATTGAGAAGACAGTGGTGTAGTATATTTTAAAAGGATTTTAGATGTTTTTTTCCTTAACAGGCACCCTTTGGAGTAAAAAAGCTCTCCCATAAGGCCTGTACTGCAGATTTGTTTTGGACGAAGTATAGCTATTGTTTGTTTTTGTTTTTTGTCATTCGAAATATTTTACCATATTTGCTTGTGTATTCTTTTCAACTTTTTTTCCAGGTTTTCGTAAGTTGACACTGAAATGTTTATAAAGTGAATTTCTGGGATGAATATTTTATTGTTAAGTTCACCTACTCGTGCAATTATACGGGTTTCGCTTAATTGAACAGATATGTCAATTAAGCGGGATTTCGTTAATTGAACCACCCGGATAATTGACCGAAAAATCTGAAAAAATGGTCAGTGCAATTAAGCGGGGAATACTGTATATAGATTGATGTCTCATATTATCGAACAGGATGACAACAGAATCGCTAAAGGCTTAACATGAGCACCAGCCACCTAGGGCTTATCTCACGGTGGGCTTACTCATCTTGGCGGAGTCAAATTAAGTCTTGGTCCACATAAGGATACAATACAATACAAGATTACCCCGGTGGCAATTAGTTAAGGCATGTGCAGTGCAGTGCACCTACCTTGCTGAGAAGCAACGTCTATTTAACACCTTTTGTGCCCAACGTGGCGCCAGCACCTCAAAGACACTGGAACAACAAGTTTTCCCTATCTCCCATTGTACCTGAATTAAGTTTCCGGGAGAGCTTCGCAACCGTTGAGCTCACTTCTAGATGAGTCACTTAAAACTCGAGGTCTATCTCAGATATGCAAATCTGACCATTGATAAACGCAGCAAGATCTACAACAAGAGCCTGAACCTCTCCCGAATTCATACCGAGACTTGCACTGTCCAAGTTGATCAATACCGCAACAAGTAAAACCACTCCAAGGCGAACACAGGTATACAAAACATAAATCTGTCTATAAGAAATGAGTTCGAGAAACAACGACAATGGCTAGTAAATGAGCCACAAGACACTAAGTACCTCAAGGTCGTTGCACCCAAAGGATGTTTTGATCAGGTCGTCATGATGATACACAAGCCAAACATCCCCTTTCCACCATTCGTCACGCCTACATTCTGAGACAAAAAACTCAAGACTACCATCACTACAATAAAATTCAACGAAAGTGTCAATGAGCAAAAAAGGCTGAAAACAGTCCCAACCTATATCGTTACATCCTTATGTCCTTAATGAATGAGGATCCAACCTTGCGGGTCCACCATGAGCCTAGGAAGTACAAAGCCGCATTACGCACACAGACCTACGCAAGCCAAAAGATGGCGACACTCAAAAATGTCATCTTGGTAGTACCAGTTAAACAAATATATTTACAAGGTTAGGTTAGGTTAAGCGGGCTGATAGTTGGTGTTGTTACCATCACACTTAGATCAATGTAGATCCATTGTGGTACCCCGAAGTGTTGTAACTTCCTGAAAAATAAATAACCTATGAATCATGTGGTTCGTTTAACCATTTAGAGGTCTTGACAAAGTTTAGTTAGCTTTTGCCTGGCAGTTCGGATAGTTCCTCTAGTTCATTGAAGAATAAGTTGGCTAGAGTTTTCTTCCTAGTAAGACAGAGTGAAGAACAGTGGCAGAGAAAATGAGCGGTGTCTTCATGCTCGTTCTCATCACCACAGCCTCTACAAAGGTCATCAGTACTAAGCCCCATTTTCTTCTTATGGTAGCCAAGTTGGTTGTGTCCTTTAATAATGCCGATAAGGGATCTTAGGGAAGGTTTATTAAGAGTTAAAAATTAAAATCCAGTCGGATCTTTTCTTATCGTATCTAGGCCATAGCTTCCTGGTGTTAACACAGGTTTCTATAGGAGATTCCATCTGTTGTTGGATTTTTGGAGGATGATTTTACTGACAGCAAGAAACAAGCTTTGACTTGATTTGGGTGGCAGAGATAGCTGTCATTGCTGCTTGGCTATCAATGGAAAAAGTTATGTTCGCGTGTGATATCGCTATCATGGATATAATGTTTAGCAGCGTTTTTCACTGCCAAGATCTCGGCTTGGAAGACGCTGCTATTGTCGGGGAGCCTGAACGAATTGGCAAGGTTGAGGCTTTCCGAGTAGAAACCTGCACCTACTCCAGTATTCATTTTAGAACCATCGGTGTAGATGGTGATTGTTGAGTCATTAGTGTAGGGCACCCTATTTTCCCAATCTAGTCTATTGGGGAAGCTAGTACCAAAAGATATGTGGAAATCTAGGTAAGGGGTCAATTAATCTCTGCAGACATTGTTATCTAAGTATTTCGTAAGAATAGCTGCATGGCCTATCTGGCTCGTTTTCCAGATGTTAGTATGACTGAGCCTAAGGGCGCTGTTTGTTGCTGATTCTTGGACGAATAGATCTATGGGGGGGAGATTGAGGATTGTTTCTAAACCCGCAGTTGGGGTAGTCCTCATCAAACTACTAGTAGTGATGCAAGCCATTCTTTGTACTTTGGTAAGGATTTTTAGATTCGTGGATTTCTCCAGAGCTTTCCACCAAACCAAACTGCCATATGTTAGAATCGGTCTGACAATGGCAGTGTACATGTACATTGTACATCCACATGACTATTTTGGGATTTGGTCCCCACTTTCTACCCAGAATCTTGTTGCATGAGTAGAGTGCGATTATGGCTTTCTTATATCTTTCTTGGATATTCAGAGTTTCAGACCCCTGTCAAGTTTTTTCTCCAATATGACTCCGAGGTTAATATATTTACAAAGATAAGTTGGCGATTTTTGTAGAAAAAGAATTAATTCTGTCTTGGGCTTGAACTCGCGGCGTTTGGCTTAGCAGTCAACTACTCATTCCTCTGAACAATGGTCACCTGCGAAATCCTCCATTGTGCATGGTACGATACACATTAAGGTTGTTTTTCTTATATGCCAATTTCTGAAAAACTGTATTTCGAATGAAATGAAGAAATTTTCGACGTTCCGCTTTTTTAAATTTCCGATTTTATTCGATTTATTTCTTCAAAACAAAAATCGTTCTATCAATGGGTGTTAATACTCGAAGCGAAATATTATTGTTACGGACTAGTTTGGACTGTCATTTACCTGACAAGACCCTAACTTTCAATCTCTATCGATGGATGGATACGATGTTGACGGATTAGAAAGCTCACGAGAAAATATAATCTCTTGTCAATATTAAGATCCAAGTGATTGCTTTAAACAAACCCAAAATGTTAAAATTCAAACAATTCAATTATAAAGTTTAAAAAAATATCATAATAGTCTAACAATGTACTCAGTATTCTTTTACTCTCAAGTCTCAACATTTTGAATTTCGATTCAACTGTGTAGGTAAGGCAAAGCTAGGTACTTGTGGTGATCATCATACCAGACTTGTGACTACGAATTGGTCTACCTTTAATGCCCCATGGGAACCAAAGTTTCAAATTTGAATTATATTTTGGCGCTGATTACCTCCAAGCAAACCATTAACCACTTGACCATATAAACTCGAAATTTCGCTATCGCTGAACTAACTCACTCTGTGGTGAAATTTAAACCGCCTAAGTTCCCTTTTACAATCGAAAAAAAACCTTAGCAACTCCATGGCGACAGCAACATTCGTCGTCGTCAAGATTGTTCGCTTATTAGTCCATACATTCTGTTATGTCGATCAAAATTTTCTTACAAAGGCTAAGCAGCGTTTATCAATGTTGGAAAATCAGTGAAACTCCAAACGCTGCCATTTATGTGATTAAAAGAAAAATTATGCGGACATTGATGCAATAATGTTGCTGAGACAATTCGCAGGCGTGTTTCACTCCAAAAATCAAATCTTACTTCAAACGAACAAGTTGCTGCTATCCGACTTCGATCGATCAGCAGCGTGATGATCTAATTTGTTTTTCTTTTTGGTTGCAAAATATTGTTGTGGGAATTTCAGTTTTCCCCCAACACGGCAAGAACTACTCTCAAACTTATCTGCGGGAAATATCTCTGTTTAAGGTGAAATTGTCAATAAAAACAGAGTGCTGATTGTCTTAAAATGGCGACGCCTCTAGCGCAATAGATTAAAAGATTGTTAAAAATTAATATCGCCGACCACACCTTTTACAAATGTGCTGTGTGTGGGGATTTTCTAATTACCCCCTTATTGGATGGCTGTTATATCGACTTTATTGGAAGATAACACCACTCAATTATACAAATAAAATGGCAGATACCCACGTTCTACAATCACCACTCAGGCAATGACTGTAATTTGATATGGTGTGCATTGAATACGTGAATGTGAGTCGATACATCAAATTTCAATCGATATCGATATCAGTGGCAGATTAGATAGTGATACTCCGCCTTAATTTCGACTTGTTCTAAGGTTGACGATAATCGGTGTGTTTTCTTACCTGAAAAGAAAAAGAAAAAGTGTTTATGTTAATGAACAAATAACGATAGTTGGTGAAATGTAAGCAAAAGTGTTAAGACGTAATTCTAGTTCAATGATAATAATTTACAAAATGCCGAATGCCATTGTTACAAAGAAAGAAAGGACAGGATTGTATATATCGGCAGAATTTCCCGCCATCAGTTCAAGTCAGGAGAACCTTAACAGTTAAAAGGCCCTTTCGGGCGGAGTTCCCGAGTTGAGGTGTCAGCCTCGACTGTTTCAATTCAAGGCGTGCCGAGGTGAGATATTCTGGTTGCTGTTTTAACCACTGGTTGATGTTTTAACCACTTTTTCGCACATAGTGGGCGGTATCTCGACCAAAACTTGAGTAATGTTGGATCTTAATGCGTCTAGAATTCGAGGACTATTCGCGTAAACACGGTCTTTTGTGCAATTGCACAGAAATCTAACAGTGTCAAATCGCATGATCTTGGTGGCCAATTGATGTCACCAGAACGTATAAACGAAACTTCTCTCCCAATAAAGCCATAATTGGTTGTGCTGTGTGGCTTGCCCTTCTTGATGGAACCACACATTGTTCAAGTCATGATCTTCAATCGTCGGCCAAAAAAAAAAACGGTTATCATTCGACCATAGCGCTCCGAATTGACTGTAACCGTCCCGTCCGCCCATTGGCATCTTCGAAGAAATACGGACCAATGACACCTTTCTGTTATAGAGCACACCAAACAGTCACTTTTTTCTGGATGCAATAAAACCTCTTCGATCACTTGTGGGTTTTCTGAGCCCCATTTACAGCAGTTTTGCTTGATTACATATCCGCCGAATGAGAATTGTGCCTAATCCCTAAAGAAAATGTTGTTCGAAAAATCGGTGTTTACTGTCTGTTGTTCCAACATCCGTTATTCAAATGTAAAGCGACCCATTATCGTAAATGGCAATTATCCATCTAAAATTATGACACTTCGGATGACAGTTAAGTTCGATAAGTGTCAAATGCCAGCGCTACCAACTTGAAACCACGAAACCTGTCCTTTGTAAATGGAACGTCCAGTATTATCAAGATTGGTTCCTCTGCTTGAAATGACAGAATGACCTGTCAAACCAAGCAGGCAGCTACAATACAAACTTATGTTAAAAAAAAAACTGCTTCTGTGAAAGGTCTCGAGGTGTCTATCTGTCGGCTTGGACAGAAGAAGACATTAATGCAACAGAAAGAGTATTAATGTCTTCTTCTGTCCAAGCCGATGCCCTCAGTCTCCAGTGCTGTTAAAAAGCTGAACAGAATGCAATCGCCAAAAATATTAGATGCAATTCTATGGCTATGGTTCGCGCGACTAAGTAGAACTTTTTTCAACTTTGTCGCGCGCCGAGTTTGACATTTCCATGCAAATTTCCGCGGTCATTTTCGGCAACTGGCGACTGCATTCAGTTCAGCTCTTAAGTGTCTGTAGTTCGTTGCATTCATGTGCGAAATTCTGATATGTCAATGTCAGAGTATCTGATGATCATTTCGCTAATTCATCAAGCACTGAATACCGAGGGATTATCCGATTCGACGCGAACATAAGAAAGTGATCAGAGAAAATTCTACATCAAACTGCATTTTAGCTTCTGCTATATTCTTAAGATGTTTCACACGCTATCACAGAGATGAAGCTTCGTTAATACTGCATGGTCAACGAAACGCATTAAAGCTGTTCTGCAATGAATGATCAAAGCACGCAAAAACTGCAATCGATAACGATTTGTAATGTTCTGCCTTCGAAACTTAATGGTCTAATCACACTTTGTAACAGTTTTGCCCCCATACTGTCAATTAAGTTCATAGGAAAAGAATTCAAATCAAGATTTATTTTTATATCAAATGTCTTTACCATTGAACCATAATAAATGTCAATTTAAACTTAACGAATGTTAATTATTTAATTTAACGACTTCTGACACTCCAAAAACGGTACACGACATGAAGGGTAACAAGAAAACCACTCTTACGTTAACCAACAAAAAGCACTTTAATGTGACATTTGTGTAATGACTGTCATCGAGAGTCAGAAATGGTTGAATATTACGCTAATGACTTTCATTGATTTATGAGATCAACTGAAAAACGTCACTCCAAGTATAAGTAATAAAATCTCTGTAGGATACAAATCTGTAAGCTCCACTTTGGTTAATTTGTGTTTTTCTCTCTTGTCTCGTGTTTAATGTTTATTAATCCAGAGTGCGCTACAGTCTGCAATTGAGACAGTGTAGTTGACGTTTGTGATCGCTTTTTTTTGGAGCGACATTGAACGACATCGACATGCGTTGAGTTTAGATATAAAGATTTGTCCATAAATAAAATAAACTTGTTGCTAAATGCAACAAGAATATTAAATACTGGCGAGAGGTTGAATGTTTAATTTTCAAAGACAAAAAACTGAAAATTGCACATAAGTGTAACTCTGAGTTGATGATCAGGTTTGATTTTGTGTTGCATTCACAGTTTTTTACTATTTACACGTGTAGGGTAATATAAGTCAGTGCTGCTGTTTTGATGTAAAATTGTGAATGAGAGTTGTTTTGATTTCATAAGTACTTGTTATAATAAATAGAGTTTCTCTATTGTTGAACAGGTTTGGACAAACTTGTTAAGTGCCACCATGGTTACTTTTTCTTTAACCACTTAGATATGACGTTGCCAATTCACATTGTGAACTACAAAGAAAAGACGCTATATTGCACTTTTATTTACTTTTTTTAATTATTTGTCTTTTTGAATTGAAATTGGTTGGAATGAATCAAGTGAACATTTTTGCATCGATTTCATTTTTCATGTAATGGGTGTTTTTTTTTTTTAGAGGTATAGAACTTTAAAATGCAATAAAACAACGATGGAATATTCGATTGACATGATTTTGTATTTATTCGAAAGATAACCTTGTGGCATCACATTTTAAATATGATTTCTGGCATATGACTGCCACGGCTGGCTCGGATGTAGTCCAATCTGGACGTCCAATTTTCGATGACTTTTTCCAACATTTGTGGCCGTATATCGGCAATAACACGCCAAATGTGAAATGTTGTCTTCCAAATGGTCAAGCGGTTGTGGCTTATCCGCATAGACCAATGACTTTACATAACGCCGCAGAAAATAGTCTAGCGGTGTTAAATCACAAGATCTTGGAGGCCAATTCACAGGTCCAAAACGTGAAATAAAGCGGTCACCAAAACGTGTCTTTCAATAAATCGATTGTGGCACGAGCTTTGTGACATGTTGCGCCGCCGTCTTGTTGGAACCACAGCTCCTGGACATCATGATTGTTCAATTCAGGAATGAAAAAGTTAGTAATCATGGCTTTATACCGATCACCGATGGCGGATGGACTCATTCGGGTCTTCCTCAATGCTACGCTCTACAGTAGCAATAGCTTCTTCTGTACGCACCGTACGGCGCGGCGGCGTCTCTGGGGATGCGAGTTATCAATTAGAGTAAACGCGGTGCGAAAACGTTCCATGGTTAATCGAATTAACTGCTCTGATGGACGATCTTGTCGACGATAAAATGGACGTAGTGCGCGATGCGTATTCCGCACAGAACCATTATTTTCGAAATAAAAAAAGTGAGTCTATTCATGATGAATTGCCAAACCAATTTGAGAATAAATCACTTGTCAGCTGTTAAATCGGTCGCCGTCTTGATAAGTAATGCCAACTGAAAGTTCTACACCTCGAAACAAAACACCCGTTACATAACATACGTCATTTTCCGACATGTAAATTAGTTTTTTGGTTTACTGCCAAACAACATAATTGTTTCCTAGGTGAGTGGGCTAACAAACTCTGTCGGCAAGCTGAATTTTGACCTAACTAACGCTCTTTGATTTATTGAAGCGTCTATTAACCTCTTCCTGAATGCTTCTAAACAAGACGTAACATCTTTCTTGGGGAAAGAAGATTGTGTTAGATCCACCAAGAAGTCACAGTAACAGAAGTACCAATTATAGTGATTCTAGTATTTTGATTTGAGCTCAAATTTGAAATATAACATCGTTTGAAGGGCCGGGCCGTCGCGGCTCCGCTAGGTGACTTTGGCGTATAAATCAGACTGAATTTGACCGATGGAATCGATTATGTTGTTTTTTGGAGTCGCGGTGGATTGCGGATCATTCGCATAGACTTGGAACTTAAGAAAACCCTACAAGAAAAAGTTTGAAGGGGTCAAATCACACGATTCTGGTGGCCAATTCACGTCGCCGCAACGCGTGATGACCATGTCATGAAAACGCTCGTAGCGCCATCCTTTTGAAACCGTTTAAGGCTTCGGTATCCATCACTAATTTAGGCCGAGAGTATGTAGTAAGTGACCATCAACCTATTGCAATCACCGTTGGCGGTGATGGCCTGGCCGGCATCAATTTCGAAGAAGTACGGACCGAAATCAACACCAAAACACTCACTTTGTTTGGATGCATTGGCACCTCATGAGTCTCGCGTGGATTGGTGTCGACCCAAATCCGGTAATTCATCCAAAAATGGGCCTCATCGCTTAAAATGATTTTCCAACCGAAATTGGGATCAACTTCCAACTGTTTCAAAACTCAATAAGCGAACACACGACATTGTTTATGCTCTTTTGGTTTCAGCTTCTGTTTTAGTTGGATTTTTTATGAGTGTAGGCCCAAATTACGATGCGTAATTGATTGCGTCCGACTCTGGTGCAAACTTTCACGAACATTGACGATGTTTTTCACAGAGCTTGCGTTTCGTTGACTTTCGAGTGTCTGCTGATTGTTCACTGAGTCGTCGCACTCGAATTTGGCCAGTAAACGTTGAATAGCCCACTTGGAAGAACGATCATGTACCCCATAAAAAAGGCGCAAAGCGCGCATCGTTGCTACTGGAGAACACCCATTTTGATATTGTATATATATAAAGTTTTATCATTTGCATGAAGCGCTCGACGCATGAAATAATGATTTGTCTTTAGTAACTGATTAAAAGACGATATTTTGACAGGAAACAAAAGATGCAATATGGGTGCCATGAGCTGTAAAAATCAACCGGTCCCTTTTGGAAAACCTCTTAGGTCCTGTAATGTTTAAAGCTGTTGAGGTACCTTATTTTTACCGCTACAAGTGGAACTATCAAACTTTTGTAGTTTGTCAGTGGTTATTGTACCCTGCCAATTGTTTTGAACAGTTCTGAGAAATATCTCTAAGTTCTCACCCACTTTTTGTAACTCAGATTCTTCCTCTACTGTTCTCCGCAATATAAACCGACCTCTTGGCCTTTCTTCCTTTCTGATTGAGCAAATTCGACGAATTATAAAGGTGGTCTACATCTACATAAACGTTTCTTTTTTGAAAAAGGCTGCAAAATGTTTTCATTAACTACGACGTTTTAAGAGCAAATATATCCATTAAGAGTGTTCCGGACCAAAACTCCGTTTTTTCAAATGGTACTGTGAAGCGATTGGATGTCGTGTCGAAATGATTAAGGTGTCATTGTGTAGGCAAAAACTGTTTCTAAGGCACTATTGGAGCACAATTTCAATTAAGTACTTCGTTACTTAGTAGTAAAGGCTCAAAAACGCTAAAATGGCCAAAAATCGTACTTTTTCAAAGAGAATTCCATCAAAATAAAAACATTTTTCGCTAACATTTCTTAATGAGCATAAAATTCGACATTTAAACTGTAACACTATTGGAGAAAAAAATAACTTTTTTAACAAAAACGAATTAAAAACAATGAATAAAAGCAATGAAGCAATTTTCCTTTTTCAAATCTCTTCATTTATTTAGCACGTACTTGTGTTGGGAACATAGCATTCAAAACATTTTGAAAAAACTTTGATCAAACACATTTTATTTCGAAATTAAGAGATAGCCAAATCTGACTAAATTTGAAAATTCAAATCAGTAACGGAAGGTGATTCTCTCTCTCTCTTAGCAAGATGCATTTAGTTCAAAATTTGTCGTCTGCAGTTGGGTGGCGCTTCAAGCAGTAAGAATTTTCACTTTCAGTCCGGAACACTCTTAATTCTAGAACACTGCGTCGCCTAAGTGGCTGTCTCGGTTAGCTTCGCAGCAGCCCATTATGGGCGTTATAGTTCCATAAGACCTTGTTGAAGGTTTCGTGCCTGAGATGTGCGTTTTGCTGGTTTTGCTCGCCGGTCTCGCCAAGGTCTTACTGAGGAAAACACGAAACTTCAATTCTAGGTCTTCTGAATCACGCATCGACAGGTACAATGCCCCAACGCACCTCGTGGCACAAATCGGCACAATCGGTACAATGCCCTTGGTGGCAATCAAAACGGACGGAAAGACTTCAAGATCATAATCTTTTACTCCAGGCTTAAATAATAATTATAGAGTGGCTCGACAGCTCTTGAAGAGCCAAGGCCTAAGTGACTTACTCTCACCAACAATTCTCTGGGTGCGTGTGAAGAATTGAGGGGACCAACAATTTAACCCTGATTCCGAACGGCAAAAAAGTGAAGCACTTTTTTATGGCAGATTGATACTCTTGGAAGTTTTTTTTCAGTTCTTCGCGTTCGCAAGAGGCAGTACCCGTGAAAGATGAAATAAAAACTTTATGGGCGCGAGTAGGATTCGAACCCACGACGTTCTGCTTAGCAGCCAACGCATCTAACCACTAAACCACGAGCAGCTGCAGGCTCACTTTGGCCAATATTACCAAATTGATACTATTGTATCATTCGGTAGTTCTAATAAGGCGATTTTAGTACGATAGTACTGGTCTACTTATAATATTTTGCAAAGGGAGTGAGTGTGAATTGTATAAATAAACTTTAATTCCATATGGGAAAATATTATTTATTGAAAAGTAGGTATGTGACTTCGTTACATGCTGTATTCTGAAGACATTCTTGGATGACATTGCCATCAAATACTTGAATAGGTTATTTTCAAAAAAGCGCACAGTTTGGGCGGTGTTCAAGCGTAAAGCGGTTTCTTTTCTTAAGCGGGTAGATAATTTACAGTTTAAATTACCTATAATTGAAAAAAAAACACTACTTGTTTGTTCAGCTCTAATTGGGCCACCGCAGTTAGGTCGCTTGTGGCCACCATTTCTATCTACCTACACTATTCGTAGGACCACCGAAAATTAATGACACTAGTTTACATCATGTCCAACATCGTCAATAAATCTCAAACGAATACCGTAAAGTGTTAATCTTAATTTTAATGACACCGATATTTAAATTTTATCCGAAATTCGATATCATGCATTTTATAAATAAGATTCTCTTATCGGATGATAATCTCAAAAAAAAAAAAACATTTACCAAAATGTGTGTAAAAACAAACAAACGTTAAACTTCTGACAATCGAAAAAAAAACCATTAATTAATTTATTTGTAAGCAGGCCTCATTAAAATGCAATAAAATTGGTTGTGTTTGTTTTTTTCTTTCTTTCGAAGTGGCCAAGTGAAGTTTGCATTAATGCATATCGACTGGCGAAAAGACGTCTTTTCCAGTTACCAACACAATTTTTAAGTCTTAAGCTCTTCAGTAATAAAAGTGTTTAAAAAAACGCCCACTGAAAGACCGGAGAGAACGAAAACTTATTGCGACCATCGATGATAATGTCGGTGTTTAATTTCATATCATAACGGACTTCTTTGACAGCTTTTTCTGCACATTCTCATTTTTCTTCTGCTTTAAATACCAACTTAATTTTGAATACCTAATTTGAATTGCTAATTAGCACAAGATTGAATCATTTTTTATAGTTTTTCGTTTCATCATCAATTTATACCGAAGCGAAGACCGGCGACACGTCATGGGTGTGTGTGTCCGCATAGCGTTTCACATCTTTGATTTTCGAAAATACTATTTTCCGGTATTTATTTTTTGAACTCCCACTCATACTCTGCTGCACAGTGCGCTGCGAATTCGCGCACATCCGACAAAAAATAAATCAAACCTCACTACGTGTTTTTTTGTTATAAATTTAGAAGACGCAATGGCTGATGTTTCACAGTTTACCGGAAGTCGAAGAAGAAATGAGAAAATCTATCGAATGGAGACATATTTCACAAATTAAGTTAAATGGTTTGGGGCTTTCTTTTATCAGAAATATCTCGGCGAGGATCATTTACCACAGTCGAAACTTATAGTTTTTCTGAAAATGAATAATTGGCCATCATTGAGCGACCCCGAGTGGGTGGGTAGCAGAATCGTTATTCAAAAAAGAATATTTCTTCGTTTTGAAATTTTCTCACAAAAATTAAATGAAAGAATCGTGCCAAATGAATCCGTCATCGTCAGTGTATGGTTTGCTGGTTTTGAGGAATTCAAAATAAAAGAAAAATAAATGGGCACAAGCCAATGTGTGAATTTGTTATGAAATGAATGCAGGTCGTCCTTGTCCTTTTTACCTTCACTTGAAAAAGAGAAAAATGTTTTCAATTTCAAGATGGAATGAAAAAAGGGTCCGATCTGCGATTGTATCTTTTGTTGCATTTTCGACGGGTACTTCAACAATAAAAATGCTGGTATCGAGTATCCTTTTATGGGCTACTTAATTACCGTTTCCCAGAAAAGTCAACTTCAACCCTTATTACAAAAGTGAAAGGGAAGAATAAAAGGTTGCTCTTGTTTAATTTTGTTTGCAAATTATCATTCCGAATATTGAGTCTCAAGAAAAACGCCTAGATTTGCTGAGGAGGTTAATAAATATTGATTCAAAAATGTTTCCGAAGGCAACATTCTTTTTTCAATTGTTTCAACAGAACTTATGTAAATTTTAACCACTTTGCACAAAAAAGAAACAGAAAAACTTGTGTACAGTGTTTAACACACAACTTGTGTATACAAAATTTTGTTTGGGCTATTTTAAGACCTGGGAGGTTGCCCTCTATCGGCATATGGTTTCAGCGTTTTAAGGTGAGAAAGCGTGTTGGAAATTATTGTTGTTTACATTCCAAACATTTATTTGGGATGAGAATGTGTTAAATGTTCGTTTCTGACCATGTGTAAGCGAACATCAGAAACATTTTCCATTTTTGTTATTTTAAGTTATTTAACATTTTGTGTTATAAAAATGATTTAAAAGCTTAACATCTCCAGGGAATATGCTTTTGTATATTGAGTGTGTGAATCTTATCGATTTATATTTCGACGGATTTTTTTTTTTTAATTGCGCCAATATTTTAATAATAATTCATATTTACTGATGAGGCAAGTTCTACTTTAGAAATTAATCCTATTTGATGAATGTTGTGGTTATTTTGAGAACAAAGCTTATGTTGTCATCAAGAAAGACCGTCAGGTTGCCTGTATCTTGCTCAAAAAACGAGCAATCCTAATTTTTGAAGCAGATTGGAATGAAAGTTACGGTAGGTTTAAGAAATCAGATATACTCACTTACTCACTGAGCCGGCTCCCAATCCATGTAGGATATCAGCCCTGAGATAGATCAAAAGCAAGCGTTCTGGCATCCGCAGTAACTTGGTCTTTGTACCTGAGGTCTTCCTGGTCATCTCAAACCTGGGGGTTGCGAAGAGAAGCCTTTCTTGGCTGGAGCGTTATCGTCCATTCCATCGATTCTTGGCTTTCTGGGCTTCATCCGCATCATGGTACAGGTCGTAAGGTTCGCGATTGAAGCTCCTTATCCACTCGCCATCGTCGCCTAGTATCAATTCCCCTTTTTTACTTATCGCCGTAGAGTAGTACTTTTAAAACAAAAGTTTTGTATAACAGACACTTTGTCTTTCGAGTGAGGAGTTTTGAACCCAGTTGTTTTGCTAAACCGAAGTAGCAGCAGTTCGCTAAGTTACTTCTTCGTCGGATCTCCACTAAGGTGTCGTTTGTGGGATTGATGTTTGTTCAAAGGTAGGTGAACTTCTAAACTACCACGAAATTGCTACTACCAACAGTGACGTTTTGTGCTAGGCGGTGAACAGATGTTGTTTTGTTTGTTGATATCACTTCGTTTTGTCCTCATTCATTTCAAGCACAGCTCTTTTGGATCGACCGATGATGTCTATGTCGTCCGCATAGCCTAGGAGCTGGGTGGATTTGTTGAAGATAGTGTTTTCCGTAGTCACACCTGCCTTCCGCACTTTCTGCTCCAGGACTATGTTGATGAAATCACATGACAGCACATCTCCTTGTCTAAACCTATCGCATGTTTGAAACAAATCAGATGAGCTCTTACCCATTTGCACACTGCCCTGCGTATGACAGCATCTACAGAGACGCACTGTATAAAGCTATGTCTAGTTTTGGCATCCCTGTCAAGCTCGTTCGCTTGTGCAAAATGACGATAGAGAACTCACGCTGCTCCATCAAGGTTGGCAATGAGCTTAAGGAATCTTTGGATGTCAAAAAAGGATTCAGACAAGGCGATGCGCTGTCGTGCGATTTGAGAAGATAGTGCAAGACTTTACCGTCAACACCTGAGGCACTATCTTCCAAAAGTCTGTTCAACTTCTCGCATACGCCGATGATATTGATATAATGGGATGAACACAACGTGATGTCAATAGCGCCTTTGTGAGAATTGAGGCAGAAGCGGCGAAATGGGTTTAGCGGTAAATGAGGGCAAAACGAAGTATATGATGTCTTCGAGGAAGGACACTTTACACCGACCGACGGCATGGACAAAACGTCTGAGGAGTTTGTCTATCTAGGCTCCGCTATTACCAAGGGCAATAACACCAGCCAGCGCCGAGATCAGACGAAGAATTGGAAGGGGACCTCAATCAACTTGGAGTGCACAACTGGATACAACTAGCCAGAGACCAAGCTTACTAGCAGGGACTCTTAAGTGAGGCCAAAGTTCACTCGGGAGTTTAGTAAGTAAGGTAGGAAGAAAAGCCAACTATCGATAGATAGTGCGGAGAACAGTAAACAACGAATCAGCGTAACAAAACATTCGAGTGAACTCAAAAATATTTCTCAAAACTTACTGTAGGAAACTTTCGGATAATTCCACGGCAAAAATTACCTGAACAGCTTCAACTGAAACTAGCATACCTACCTACCATTTCCACAACTTGAACGCACCGAATAAGAAATAAAGTTCGGTTAAAGAATCAACTGGCCAATCTGAATTTCAAATTTTGTATGCGCTATGCAGACTGCAGAAGTTCTATAATGTCACCAGCAGTGATTTAACAGGTCTGAAGATAACGATTTGTGTCCATAAGCATTGTGTAGGTATACTGATTGGTAACACAAAATGCAAAATTAAATGACTGCATCATCATTTTCAAGTCAGTCATATCACACAAACCAAAGCATTTACTTGGCCAGAAGGAACATTCTTCAATAAACAATGCACCACTGAATGCATTGCATCGCATCAACAAAACAAAACATATCTACATCTGACCTCTTTCTTTTTTACTTTTTAAGAGTAACGTCACTTGGGCCCTCTTATGTACTTCACTTACATCTTAGATCTTAACCAAAACCCTCACACATACTCACAGCACATGCCAGGCCAGTTCGAGTTCGACACACAACATGTGCTTCTCGTCTGCTTTAATTGCCATTTCTGTAAAGTGTCTTACTTCACTCTCATTCGATTCTTTACATATTATTCCATTTTGTGTATTAAGATCTGATTCACAATCACACAAATTTATAAAATGCGGCCATTTATTTGTAGGTATTGGCACAGATTAGTTTAAAAGGGAGATGGGAAACTGAGCTGTCAAAATGACAATGCCTACAAGCTGCGGTCAACATTTACTGCAAGAGTATGCGTGTTTTTACCAATACAATCTCAGCAAAGTGTGACACCCCACATGGGGAGTAAATTACCCGGAAAATTTGAAAATTTGTAGTTTTAACGTACGAAAGGTGAGTAAAAGTGAGAAGAAGAGGGATATGTTCAAAAAGATAGCAAACAAGTAAAATTGCATAAAAGCAGGAAATGGCATCCAATGTATCAAGCAGTAGGATTTCCGACATCAAAAATGAATAAAAAAGAAAATAAAAACAAATGTTCAGTCTAATTAAGAATGCTGAACATGTGAAAAGCTTTTGTTTGAAATCTTATTTTTTTATATAAATACCTGGTTTTATCAGTAACGAAATGCAAGCAAATCGGGTTTCAATTTATACTTAATCCATGTACTATGAAATCGGCAGTAAGACTTATAAAGGTATAAACGTGTTATTTGACCTCTACCTGATATAAAATTTAAAGAGTTAGTTTAACTATTTTTGTGTGTTTTTGCTTCAAACAAATCTTAACGGCCTCATACCCTTATTCACACGTGAAGGAAATCGAAATTTTTTTTTGATTAGTGATGGCAAACGGGGTTGCTTGCAGAAAACGTAAGGGGAAGGAAAAAATTAAAAATATTGAGTGTAGAAATTTGAGGCTTTTCCTTGTGTTCTTCTCTTCGGCCCGCATATCCAAAATATTTGTTTTTCGAACACAAGTAAACTGTTTATATCAACGGCCAGAGACAAAAGGAGATCGGAAACTGACTTACGTTTCACTCCCTAGATCCCGCAATTTTCATTTTCTTTCATTTTATTTTCTTCCTTGTACATGAAAAATACAAAAACAAAGAGATGAGGTGGGATTTTTATATTTTTACAGTTCTCTTTTGTTTGTTTTCGCAATTTCAAATTTAGCGTAGATTGCTAGATTGAATTTTCAA
Organism: Sphaerophoria taeniata; assembly: GCA_943590905.1. Taxonomy (NCBI): domain Eukaryota; kingdom Metazoa; phylum Arthropoda; class Insecta; order Diptera; family Syrphidae; genus Sphaerophoria; species Sphaerophoria taeniata. The sequence goes on from OX016540.1 coordinate 241,415,441, forward strand.
ATTGGCAAGCACGTTTTTCTTAAACTCACCACGAAAATACTAGAATCCATGATTGGGGATGAGTTCCGAAACTTTTGGCCGAAAACCTACTCGTGCCTTACATTGGCCCTGTTCCCATGTGAAGAACGATTGTGTTAGATTTTTTGTAGATTTTGCTTACTCCTTAATTTTTTTTTTAGTTTCTTTAAGATGACGCAGAAACAGAAAAAAAAGAAAAGAAGAAAAGAAAAATGAATTAAAGCCGTTGATATAAACAGTTTACTTGTGTTCGACAAACAAATATTTTGGATATGCGGGCCGAAGAGAAGAACACAAGGAAAAGCCTCAAATTTCTACACTCAATATTTTTAATTTTTTCCTTCCCCTTACGTTTTCTGCAAGCAACCCCGTTTGCCATCACTAATCAAAAAAAAATTTCGATTTCCTTCACGTGTGAATAAGTGTATAGGACTATTAAGATTTGTTTGAAGCAAAAACACACACAAATAGTCAAACTAACTCATTAAATTTTATATCAGGTAGAGGTCAAATAACACGTTTATACCTTTATTAGTCTTACTGCCGATTTCATAGAACATGGATTAAGTGTAAATTGAAACCCGATTTGCTTGCATTTCGTTACTGATAAAGCCAGGTATTTATATAAAAAAATAAGATTTCAAACAAAAGCTTTTCACATGTTCAGCATTCTTAATTAGACTGAACATTTGTTTTTATTTTCTTTTTTATTCATTTTTGATGTCGGAAATCCTACTGCTTGATACATTTGATGCCATTTCCTGCTTTTATGCAATTTTACTTGTTTGCTATCTTTTTGAACATATCCCTCTTCTGCTCACTTTTACTCACCTTTCGTACGTTAAAACTACAAATTTTCAAATTTTCCGGGTAATTTACTCCCCATGTGGGGTGTCACACTTTGCTGAGATTGTATTGGTAAAAACACGCATACTCTTGCAGTAAATGTTGACCGCAGCTTGTAGGCATTGTCATTTTGACAGCTCAGTTTCCCATCTCCCTTTTAAACTAATCTGTGTCAACGGCTTTAATTCATTTTTCTTTTCTTCTTTTCTTTTTTTTCTGTTTCTGCGTCATCTTAACAGGCCGACTCCACTAGAGATAATTTCTCTCAGAATACTCATCCTGACATGAAAAGTCTAATGGAGTCGCGTTGTTTCGTTTGTCGTTGTCGTTTGTTTCCTGACTTTTCATGTCAGGATGAGTATTCTGAGAGAAATTATCTCTAGTGGAGTCGGCCTGTAAAGAAACCAAAAAAAAAAATGGGTTGGGTACGATATCCCGATTTTTATAATCCTGATTTTCAAAATCCCGATTTTATAATCCCGCTTGTTAAAATCCCGATTTTTATAATCCCGATTTCTTGTAATCCCGTATTATAAAATACCGTTTCTTATTATCCCGCTTTTCAAAATCCCGTTTTTTATTATCCCGTTTTTACAATCAAAAGCAGTTGCTTTGTTTTGAAAAATCGCGCGATTTTTCAAAACAAAGCAACTGCTTTTGATTGTAAAAACGGGATAATAAATTGCGCGATTTTTCAAAAAAAAAAGCAACTGCTTTTGATAGTAAAAACGGCAAAATAAATGAAGTTAAAACACATGAGTTTTTTTAATAGCATAGATTATTATAACAAAGAAAACATAAAAGAAAGTAGTGTATTCATTCCAAGAATCAAAGATATAATATAACAAAACTTCCACAATACTAAATATTAAGATATCTCTAGGTACATAGGTAATGCATGTGGTGATGGCGTGATGCCCAACCATTTGTTGCTGCAACATAGCTTAATTATAACAGGAAATCCATAAGCAGCATCTGTTAACGCTAGATTTTGTAAAAGTAATTAAAAGCAGTTTTAATTTAATCCAAGAGAACAATTTCATGCATTTTTTTAAGTCTTATTTTAAATATTTTAAATACCGGTTGGCGGGACTAAACGGGATTACCGGGATTTTAAAAAGCGGTATTATAGCAGGTCGGGATTTTGACTAAAAGGGATTTTAAAACTCGGGATTTAACAAAAGCGGTATTTTAGAAGACGGGATTTTAAAACTTTTTTTCGGGATTCTTGAAAAACGGGATTTTAAAAAGCGGGAATCCGATACGCTCCCAAAAAAAATTAAGGAGTAAGCAAAAACTACAAAAAATCTAACACAATCGTTCTTCACATGGGAACAGGGCCAATGTAAGGCACGAGTAGGTTTTCGGCCAAAAGTTTCGGAACTCATCCCCAATCATGGATTCTAGTATTTTCGTGGTGAGTTTAAGAAAAACGTGTTTGCCAATTTGAAAATTCAATCTAGCAATCTACGCTAAATTTGAAACTGCGAAAACAAACAAAAGAGAACTGTAAAAATATAAAAATCCCACCTCATCTTTTTGTTTTTGTATTTTTCATTTACAAGGAAGAAAATAAAATGAAAGAAAATGAAAATTGCGGGATCTAGGGAGTGAAACGTAAGTCAGTTTCCGATCTCCTTTTGTCTCTGGTATTGGCAGGCATAAGAGTCTTCGTCAGCATAACAGTAGTTGTTGTTGTTATTGTCAATCTCGATTGCATTACGAGTTACGAGAGCAAGATCGCCAAACGCCAGATTAAACGTCATGATGCCGTCGCGTCGCGTTGTCGTTGTCGAGTGGAGACTTTGAATGGATATCTGCTGGGGGTTCAGTGTAAACGGGGAGTTACGAGTATGTGTTCAAGGGAGTTTATTTTTTGCTCGCTCGCTTCCAAATGAGTAAGTGGACTACTAAAAAATAATGTGCGAAAAAAATAACACCCGATATGGTTTTGGACTATTTTCGCGAAAAGTACAATTTGCAAGACACAATTTTGATCACATTTTACTATTTGGCTGTGAAACATTTCAATTAGTTGAAGAAACTTTTGGATATATGACAGGATATACGATTAATGCCGTCCAACGGTATCAGATGTCATTAATTTGCCAGTAAGAGCGAGATGGAAGATGAAAAAAGTCAAACAAAATAAATTGACTGGAAGTCGTCACTGTGTTGTTGTAGCTTTCTAAGTGGATTGTTTTGGTTAGTCAAGCAATAACTGCTTTTAACTGTCATTTTGTTTGTTTTTGGTGTTTGGCTGTGGGGAGTGGTAAGGCGCCAACGCACTGTCTGTCAGTGTCAAAACTCAGAAGCTTGTCTGAAATCGCAAAATTTCGCCACGAAAGCCGTTGCCAACAGGTATGATTTGGCTTTCTTTTATTCTCTCGAGTTCGAATTCCGAATCTGATTATGCGATTGACCCTCATTTCTGAACAGGAAACTGACACAACATTCAAATGGGCCGCAGACTTTGGGTTCAGACAGAGACTCTGAATTTTACCATATGGCTTGCTATCATACGAATTCTATTTTGTCTTTTTCTCTCTTTCTAACACCCAAAGGTGTACCAACATGTTTTGATATAAATAAATTAGTTAAAAGGGGTTCTCCCCTATTCTGCACCTATTCATCGTTGTTTTTAAACAGGAAGACATTCGGATCAGATGACGTAATGGAAGAGGAAAGCTCTATGTTGCGGCAACCAACGAAAGACAACGACGACGTGACGACAAAGTTGCCAATAAAAACAAAAAATTACAATACGGCATCTAATTTTGGATTCGATGTCGGAACACTCGTTTTGAATAATAATGAAACGAGCTTTGCGTTCGTTGGGACGATAGCGAATTGAAATTGAACCATCAGCTGGTTATTATAAAATTTGAAATTTGTTACACTGCAAACGTTTTTTTTTTATCATTTTTTGTTTTGGTGAGATGCTGTTTGGAATAAAAAATTAAAAATTGTTGTTGATAACAAAATCAAGCATGACTAATTGTCATTGGAATTCAAAATAGAAATCACAACTTTGTGTAGGTACCAAGAAAAGAGATTTGAATATTCACAATAGATGGAGTGAACGTGAATCACAATTGACATTAAAGGTTTGGCTTACAAAGGGTTGCCTACGTGCTACGTCAATCAATTAATTTTGAATTAATTTAAAAACTTTTGCTGGTTTTTATGTGATAAGCAATTAAGTGGCAGTTAATAGAAACACTTAAGCATTTTCATTTCGATTATTATCATATTCAAATTCGAAGTAGTTCGATGGATTTTAATAAGCAATAAATATCTTTGAAAAACATCAACAAGATGTAAGGGCTTATCTTTACAAAAATATAGATGCATATTTTAATAGATTTAAAACTGACCTTCGAAAAGTATGTTTGGTATGGCCTAACAGCTTGTGTAACCACGAGATGACACTGACATTGGCATTCAATTTGAAAGTCTTAGCTAAGAATTTTGAACAAAATGACCCGAAAAATATGTTTCTATCTTTTGTGTAATTTTATCACGAAAACAATATTTGTAAATATTTATGGGAAGGAAATGTTACTAAAATTAGCAAAACTAGTTCTAGATTTTTGTTTGTTGAATAATATCATTTGAATTTAGTTTCTAATGTCAATTCAGTTATGGCCAATATCGGGAATTTTTTTTTTAATGGTTGACAAAATATCTGTTCTACAACCTACCACGGTCCGCTTTGGGAGCTACCGAGAAAAACAAAAGAGAATGCAACAGCAAACTACTGAAGATAACAAGACAATAGAACAACACAAAATCAGTTTCTTCGTGTGTAATATAATTCACACTCAGCACCGACTAAAAAATGTATAAGATGAAATATTTGCGCATTCGAAAATCAGTTTCTGTTCCGTTCCGGTAGACTGTACATCGTTCAAAGGAAGTGCCAGATGAGCTCTCATTTGCATACAACAATATTTTTCAGGGAAGGCACTATTTAAAGAGCTTCACATCCACTCTTCATGAGTGTATTAAAGACAGGGCGAGAGCCAATGTTTATTCAGTCCAGTAGTGCCGCTCGCTGACAGGAGTTTATAATCCATCATTTTGTGTATCTATTCTTCCCCTCAGAAAAATTCACAAGCAGGAGTAAATGCTAAACCGTTCATTTCACAAGATTGACAGGAGTCTTATTTCAAAAATAAGCAAGTGCCCTTGGCTTAGTAGTTAGGTGAGTTGGCTGCTAAGCAGAACGTCGTGGGTTCGAGTCCTACTCGTGCTCATTAAGTTTTTTACTTCATCTTTCACGGGTACTGTCTCTTGCGAGGAATTGATAAAACTTTCAAGAGTATTAATCTGTCATGAAAAAGTGCTTCTCAACTTTGCCGTTCGGAATCGACGTTAAATTGTAGGTCCCCTCAATTCTTCTGACGCACTCAGCGAATTGTTGATGAGAGTAAGCCACTTAGGCCTTGGCTCTTCAAGACCTGTCGCGCCACTGTATTTATTTTATTTACTTATTTCAAAAATAGACTGTTTATTCCTTGATTCATTGGGTGGATTTAGTAGCAACACGGGGTGACGCCCTACGAAAAAAGGCCCCACCTTAAATGCGCCTTATTTCCATGAAGAAATCGAAATAACACCCGACAGGCCTTATTTCAATTGAATTGTGGAAATAAGGCCTCATTTTACATGGAAATAAGGCCGCATTTCCAGAAGAAAAAAATAAAGAGCCGCTATTGTGGGTGATAAGTGCCGAATTTCATTTTGCAACTACTGACCCACTATGATGGGTCATTAGTCCAGAAATCTTATTCAGGGTTTCCGACCTTCGCGATTAATCTTAAACATTTTTTAAAATAATAAAATAAGTGGACAGTTTTTACATTTTCAAGGTTTTTTCTATGCGTAACGGCTGAAACATACCGCATATGCTTTAAGTCTATGTGACGTTAAGAAAACATTTTCCAATGCAAACGTTCTTCTTCTTCGCTCTTGGATGTCAAAGTTCGGTGAGGGTACGGGATTCTATACAAGCACACTATACTTGCTGCATCTGAAAGATGGATGGATACAAGGTGAAAAAAATTAGCCCAAAAGAGAATCAATTTGGGGTGTGTGCACTGTGCAGATAGATTTTATATACACGGTGCGGCAAGAAAACTTGCTGATTTGTTTTTGGCGACAAGGGGGGGGGGAGTGGTCGGATGTGGGTGGAGAGTGTCTCATTTTTTAGGGGACTTCCTGAAGTTTCAGCTACGCTGCAGTCAGTCGACATCATGCATTGGACGAAAGAGCAACGCATTTGCCTGCGAGGCTTACTTTTCCAACATAATTTCCACTCAACGTGCTTTCCGTACTCGCTTCAACATCCATCCCGCAGGTCGCGTTCCTGGCCGGCAGTCGATTGTTTCGTGGGTGAAAAAATTCAAGGAGAGCGAAAATGTGACGAAATCCCATCCAGCACACCGGAGAGTCAGAATCATCGATATGCTTCAAAGAGTTCAGAGGAGCTTCGAAAATCGGGTATCGAAAACGGAGGCCATCACTTGTCCGATATCATCTTTAAAACCATCAGATCGTGTGTAACAAGAATAAACAAGTTTTGTAACGGTATGTCCACTACTTTTGGTTTTATTTCCATTGAAAATCAGCAAGTTTTCTTGCCTCACCCTGTACATAGCTTATGATAATATCGTCCTTTCTCACTTCATTCTTCAACGTCAGGTTGAAGAAAAGACAGGCCAGTCATTCTTCTTGTAGTAGTCCATTGAAAATGTTCACAGATTTTGATAACTTTGATCACGATCGGCCTTTCTAGTCTTATCAGTTTATTTGTGATGCCGAATTCTTCATGTTTCGAACGGATTTGTAGAACTTTGCCGTCTCATTCGGATATCTTTCCATACAATATGTGTTCCCCAGACTTTTTGTTTGTTTGTGAAGCTGCTTTTCTTCTTTCCTGAGCCTCTTCATAAGTTCCTCTTAGTATGCCCATAAGATTCTTTCATTCAGTCGCTAGCATACATTTACATAAAACTAGTCGGACGGATCTCTTTTCACATCTCTACCATGCCAATAACTCTGGTTTAGGGACTTATTCTTTCCTTTTGTCTTCAAGGCTAGTACAAGGTGTTCGTTAGAGTTTTGATTTCTCATGGCAGACGTGTTACATTGAGTCTGCCTTTCTTTTCTTACCTCGATACAAGCGTATTGCGATCAGGCTCGAAGAGTGGTGGAGATCTATTACCAAGAGTAACGATTGATCCATCAGGTGATACCACACTATTGTGGGATATTGTTCCAGCAATTTTTAAGGGTTTCCCAAAAAGCATAAAAGCTCCATTAGGTTAATATCTGGAGTCCACGTCAATACTTTTAGAATTTCCTCATCTTATTTTTGCTTCAAATAACCTCACCGATTAATCTGAGCCCAGGTATTATAACGTGGACCTCTAATATTGTGTTATAGACCCCCTTGTCCATTCTACTAATAACTCATGTCAGATCTCCCACTCTATTGTGATCAATACCGAACGGCCTCCATTCTTAACAGTAAGAATTATAAAGTCTGGTACCACCTTAAGTTCGGCGCTGTATAGGTTAGAACACTCTGCGGATTGACCCAAACATCTCAAACATGGACTGATCACTCCATAAGACTCTGTTGAAATCTTCATCTGTCAAAACCTGATGGGGGTTGGCCCATTCCAAACATTTAAATCTGTTTGGGCTGTGGCACAATAGGTTCAGCATATCTTAATCTCCGTTGTATCGTTGAAACAGATAGTGGTTTTGCCCGGCTCTAATTTATCCTAGCGTTTTGGTGTTATTTTCAGGTGGTCTCAAACTTTTGACCGGTATGTACATAGTTTGATTGTCTTGTTTTCATAAGTTTTAAGTTGCAAATTTATTGTTTAAACCAATAAGATCACATAGGCACTATCTATTTTAAGGTTTTTAAAATCTTACTTACTTGTGACCCTTAATTTTTATATGTATTAGTATTAAGCAACTGTTTTATTTACCTGAAAGAAACATAAAAGAATAAATAGGTTAGTGTTGTTCTAACAATTTTCATAAATAAGAATTGTTTGTTTCAACACAAACAATAAAGCACATTCAAAAAAGAAGATAAGGAAGTCCTAAATTCAACTTTCAATTATTCCCTTCGTATGTTTAATCTCCATTTGGCAAACATTAAACAGCATAACATTTCTGTTTGTTTCATTTTGTTGTTAAATCAAAAGAAAATAACGTCAGCAAACATCCGCGGTGCGGTGGTCTCAAACACTGCAAAACGCAGTCATACTTTACAATTTAAAAAGCAAATCGTTTATTAGCGATCGAAATCTTAATTAAAAATTACTTATCAAGCAAACATCTGTACACAGAAGGCACAAACCAACTCAACAGTCAGCAATGCAAGAGAGTAATACAAATCAAAAGAATGTTAAGAAGAGACAGCATTGCCAGATGTGAATATTTCCCTATAAATGAAGAACAAAACATTTTGTTTGGTCTCTTGCAACTATGTACTTCCTTGTGATGTGCTTTTTAGTTTTAAGTCGAGGTTTTGCTCGCCGGTCTCACCAAGGTCTTATTGAAGAAACACGAAACTTCAATTTTAGGTCTTCTGACCTCTTTGACAAACTTTATTAAGAATACACCTTCGATCAGGGGTTATACTCTATGCGGCTGCTGCAGGCTGGCAGGAACAATGCCTGTGATGGCACGGGTCAACAGGTATAATGCCCCTGGTGGCACGGATCGGCAGGTATGATGCCCCTGGTACCGGTGGCACGGATCAGCAGGTACAATGTCTCTAGTGGCACAGATCAGCAGGTATAATACTCCTGGTAGCACGGATCGGCAGGTATGAAGCCCCTGGTGGCAATCAATACGGACTACCGCCGTAGCCGCTAACCGTGAATCAGCAGGTAGCAAAGCCCCTGGTGACAATCAAAAACGGACTATGACTTCAATAACCCCTTACCGCTGGTGGGGGGAAGTTCCAGTTATGAAATGGTCGAACCTTTTCAGACTAAATCTTTGACCAATATTACTAGCTTAGCTGATACGAAAGTATCATTCGGTAGTAGAGGCGATTTTAGCACTATCGTATTCGTCTACTTATAATATTTTCCGAAAAGAGTGAGTGTGAATTGAATTACAAAGTTCAATCCTGTATGGAAAAGTATTTGATATGAAAAAGGCATGTGACTTCGTTACAACCTTAAGGAAACATTTTTCTCCAATAGGTAGCTGATTGATCACCAAAAAATATAATTTTTTTTGTTCATTTTGGCAACCCTTTTACAATAATCGAACTTCTGATCTTTTAACAAAGAACAACTTGCAATTAAGACGCAATTTTCATTCCTAGGGAAGGGCTAAATCAACACAAACGATGCTTCTATATTTTTTAAAACCGGGAAGCACCCAGCACTGCTTGTGCAAGTTGTGCGATCTTGAATAGGCTTTCAGAGACCCCCCATTTCTATTCCTATTATGAGATTCAAAACGACAGCAGACAATATGAAGGCGAAACTAAACGAAAAGAACACAAACAAACAAAAGCAAAAAGAAAAGAACTTGTGATGCGTTGCGGGTAGCATTTTTCACTTTGCTGGCCTAATAGATGGGATAGGAAATCTATATAAGCAATTGTGTATTTCGATTTGTTCAATGGTGCATGCAAGCGCGGACATTGCATGAGCGATTTTAATTAGCAAGCGATCATTTACCCCACCCAATACCAAAAACGAAGAATACAAAACAAAATTGTATCTCCTCAATCCCAATTCATTCAAACCACACTACTGTGAAGCGGTTTTGTTGTCCGCTATTGTGAACGAATCAAACAAAAAATTATAGAAACATATTCATGATTGATGAGGCTGATGGGTTGTGCCTGTGTGCCTGTGCCTGTGCGGTGCGTATATGGAGGCGATAAACTCAATTGATAAACAGACGATGCGTTCTTTATGCCTCAAACTTGGATAAGGTATTCGTGATTGAAGAATGCTTACTCAACCGAATGTGGGTAATATTTAAATTTCGTTACCGCGCCCCATACTGCTCCCGTTAAGAAAAAATCTGTTTTGGTTTTTTTTTTTGTTGTCGATTGTGTACGAAAAAGGTCATTGTACGTAATGTGTTCCGTACTTTCGGTGTTGTGGTTAATTTAATCGCGAAGCTCTCGTTTGATAACAACTGTCAGTTGGCTTCGTTGACAATATGGAACTCGAGTTTTGAAAAAAGAGGCGGATTGCTATAAATAGCGTTTATCAATTAAATAGGTATGAGCCTAAATGCGATAGACTTATCAATTATTAAGGCAACAAACTGTCTGTCATATAATGGTTTCTAAAATGGTACTTACCTACAGAACCATACACAACTTTTACCTCCTAGAATGTCAAAATAGGCCGAAGTAGAACACTTCACGCGCTTCACTGACGTTAAACAAGCCACCCCAAAGAGAGTAAAATCTGACAGTAGAAAGAGTATGATCTTTGTTCAAAAGGAAATGACATCATGAGCACGAAAAGTGTCATTACTGTCATAAAAAATTTAAGTGAAACGTTTTAAAATAACAATTAAATTCGATTAAAACATTTTTTCTCCATTTTAACGGCCACCCATTCCAATTTCCATTTCATTTTTGACTTAATCAATCGCTTCTTTGATTGAATGTAAATATCATTCACACTCTGTCAAAATAATCCGTTTTTCCTGTTGCTTCTTGAATTGACATTGCTTCCGTTTGGTTTGACAGTTGTTTACTATGCGTGCCATATTAATCGAGTCATTATGGTAATATCGTATGATTGCCAAACAGGAAGAAAAAGAAAATTGAAAAAAAAACATGCAACCTGAAGAAAGACATTAAATACAGCAATCTAAAAAGGTTTAAAGATTTTTCCTTGGACTTGAAACACACACAATTAAAATGTGTACACACATTTTGTATGGCTGTGACAAAACAAGAAGAGAAAGTGTGCAATGCACCGCTATGTTCCAAGGAAAATTTAACCATTTCACTGACATTTAACTATCTGTCAAGAAACTTGTGTGTGTTTTGGAAGGCAGTCATGATGCATTTTATTGTCAACAAACTTTTTTTGCAGAGAAAACTCAAATTTGAGTACATATCATGTTCACATCATTTATGCATACATACAAACGCTAGAAAATTAATGAACAACAGACAACATTCTGAGTTGAATTTTTTATTAATTTCGTTCAAAATTTGAACTTTAATTGACTCAGAGTTCAAAATTGGATGGTTGAAAATTAAGTTAGGTTTAATTGATGAAAAGAGAAAAGAACATGCGTAGTTGTGTTTTTGTTTCGGTCTATAAATGAGAGGAGCTTATGTTGCCGTCACACTAAGACATGCCAGAGACACAGTGAGTGCTTTAGGGAAGAATGTAGGGGTTGGAAAGGCGGTGTCGGTTGACATTAGTCTTGAATTTTTGAACATTATAATGATCGGCAAAGACAGTGTGGAAGAGAGTTCCACATTCGCGTTGTACGGCTAAAGAAGGATTCTCTATATATACTTGAAACTACGTCCGAAGTTGGGCTCATGGGTAAACTGATGGGCGTTCCTAGAAGCGGAATGCAACTGACTATTTCTCTAGAGCACTTGCCGTAAGCGATAAAACAGGGAATGACATGAAACGTTACGACGGTGATCTAACGAACGGAATGACGCAGTGATGTCTCACCGATCATTCTTAGGGCTGTTTTTTGAATACCATCCAAGAGGCTGAAGTATGTAGCTGGAGCGACAGCCTAGAGATGGGAGTAATACTCAAGCTTTGGACGGATAAAGGTCTAATAATAGTAGCCAGATCAGACGGGCAGAAGATTCTCTTGCACCGTCTTAAGAAATCCAGAAAGCGACATCGCAGATGTGCTCATTCCACGAAAGGTGGTCAGTGAATTAGTGACGCAAAACTCGAGATGTTCATGGACGGTGGCAAAGGGCGCATATCTCGCTTTAACGATACAAGGTAGCATTGGGTTTTCGAAGAATTAAACTCTACACGGTTTTTTATTCCCCATTGTACAATGCTGTTTACATCAGAGTTTAATGAGCTTATCATATTTAGCCATTGCAGTTCCACATCCGAAGAGGAGGGATGTGAGTCTGGGAACGAATATGTAAAGCTAAGGGTTCTTTCGTCAGTGAAACAATGCATTAGATTAGAAATCACAGACAAGAGATCATTTATGAAAACGAGAAGGAGGGTCGGAGACATAACGGAGCCCTGGGGCACACCAGCATTTACTTTGTGGGTTTTACACTTGAACCCGTCCAATACAACTTGTATTGTACGGTTCGGAAGAAAGTTTCTAATTCAACGAAGGAGGGACTCATCAATACGGAAAGCACGCATTTTCGATAAGAGAGCCTGGTGCCAAACTCTATCAAATGCCTTTGAAATATCAAGTGCACCAATCTTACTTTCTCCAAAACGATGTAAAGATTTGTGTCACTGATCGGTGAGATAAACCATCAGATCACCCAGTTGACCTGTTGCTGCGAAAGCCGTACTGCCGGTCATTAAGAAGGTTTCGGTCTTCGACATATTTCTTGAGCTGATAGATTATATTATCAGCGTTCTCATAACCTTAGAAAGAAGGGACGTAAGTGCACTTCCTTAGAAAGAACGCTTTGAAAACAAAAATTACGTGCATAGGTACTTTTCTACCTCATTTGTCATAATCCATAAGCAGAAGTGATGTATAGGGTTAATTGTGATTGGGCTGCTATACTGTGGGATGTGATTCTTGGTGGTATTACAAGAAAAAAATTGTTTAACTTTCTTTTTTTGAACTTTTTGATCAAGTGTGCGACGATTTAAATAAAGGTTAATATTGACTTACAATACATGGACTACCAGTAGCCAACTTCATGATGGTTCCTAATTTAACGGACAAAACAGAAGTGCTGCGAGTGGGACAGCGGAAAATGGTGTAACATTGTTGACACTTGAAATGCACTCTTCTTTATTTTTGTTGATTTTCTGTGTGTTTTTATTATAATTATAATTATTAACAACAATCTCACCGCTTGCTTCTTCTTCATTTTCCACCAACTGGCAAACTTTTTCAATAACAAAATTTTTTTTCTAGATGTCACTACTCACGGCTCACTTCCTATGCCACTGTGCAGCACTCTGCCAAACTAGAAATAAATTTTTAGGCAACTATTTCTTTAATGAACTAGAAGAACTATCTGAACTCCCAGGCAATCGCTTACTGAACTTTGTCAAGTCCACCAAATGGCCCGACCAACCATAGAATTCATAGGTTAAAACACTTTTACAGAAGTTACAATACTTCGGGGTATCACAAGGCGTCTACATTGATCTAAGTGTGACGGTAACAAAACAACTTTCAGCCCATATAACCTAACCTAACCTAGATGTCACTATATTCTATGCCAGAAAAAGCTTGTCTCAACCAAATGAAAACCGATGTCGCTGAATCTTTTCTTACCTTTTCTGCTGCTAGAACATGAGCAGAGAAAGTGCAGCTAATTTGAAGTGGAACCATTTTTATTCAAATTTTGTATGGAAAATACACACGACTAGCAAACCATGTATAGTATGTCAATAAAGGCTAACTTTGGTGTACCCTGAACCATTGAAATATCAATTTCTCTATCAGTACTATGTGAGGGACCTCATTTTGGACTTTTATTAGTAGAATTACTAATTTTTTAAAACTCCTTTTTAAGCTGATTTATTTTGAGGGTTGTCGGATATAAAATTTTAAATGGTGTTCAACTTTTCTTTTTCAAAAAATGGGTTATAGTGCAGGCGCTATTGGGAGTTGAGTGTGCAAAATATGAGGACCGCTTGCAGATTTTGATTCCGGATGTTGCCGGGTCCAGTTGGTCCAGTTTTTTTTATAGCCCATTCTTTTAGATAACAAGTAAAAAGCCTGAACAGATGTTTACTTTTGCTGAGCCAAATTTTGGTCAGTACTTAAAGTGAACAGATTTTGATCAGAGACCTTTGATCACATAGACATTAATAGAAATTTTAAAACCTGTACAACAACCTACAAAAGTCTTGACTAGTTTGTACTTGAATTTAATTTTGTTTAATTATATCTTCTTGGTTTCTAGGTTTTTCTTGACAGTTTTTTAAGTTGTATTAATGTTATGGGAAACTATCACAACAACTGACAGATCGCTAAGATCATCAAACTACCCATGAATATACATACGAAGTACCTATGCAAAACATTGAAAAATGGTTATAAAAAAGTAGGTAATAAACTAATAAACATTATTAATTAAGGCGATAAATCAGTGTTCCACATCTGTTTTGTATCATCATCATATAGAAATGTTCTTAAACTTGTTTCTTAACTTCATTCAAGACAATATTTATTAGTTAATCAAGCAGCTAGAAAGGAATAATTGTGTCATAAACTAAAAAAAGGAACTGAAATTTAACGCCTTGATCGTCATTTTCGAACATAATTATATAAATTCTTAATTTATGTGCTCAGGAAAAAAAAATATCAATCCAACTTGCTATGGGAACAAGACGACTAGACGCGACGCACCACCACCACGTCTAAATATCACATTTTGCATCTCATAATGAGACAATCAGACACACTGATCACGATTAACCTATTCAAAAGACCACTTTATTATTTTAATTCTAGCTTATGCAGATAATTTTGTCAAAAGACTGATTATGCACAGGGCCGGCCTTAGCTATCTTAGCGCCCCAGGCGAGTCAAATATTTGGCGCCCTTTTTTTTAATTACAAATTATATTACCTCCTCCTCCAGAATTAAAAAAAGATGAAACTTGTATCTCACTTAAAAAATTGCAAGTTGATGAAGAATTAGAATTTATGCTTTAAAGAATAACTGTGTATAATTCTCCTATACGCAAATATTATAAACATTTCAAGTCACTATGTTACACGCTAGCTATTCATATTTACAGGCATTTTTCATTAATTTTTCTTAATAATTTAGTAATAATTATTAATTTTATCCTGTTAATATCGATTTTTTTGAATTTGAAAACGTCAAACACAAATTTATGTACACTTACGCCTAGTTTCCTGACAAAGTTCTAGCCCTTAAAACTCGTTTAAGTGAAATTTTAGAACTCATTTGAGTTCTAAGTCAGTTCTTCAGCAAGTTCTAATGCGTTAGAACTTCGATTTATAACTTTTTATAGCTAGAACTTCGATAAAATTACGTCCAATTTCATCACCAAGTTCTAGATTCCCTATGACTTGACCTAGTGAATCTCGGTCTAACGTTAGAACTTAGTTTTTAGAATACTTGGAGTGGAACTCGACATTTCTTCATTTCTCAAGCACTCTATCTTTAATCATCACTGAGTTCTAAGCGTTTATATAATCGAAGGATTCTTTGAATTTTCAGCTTCAGTTGAAGAAACTCTTTCATCAATGGAAGCGCTTAGAACTTGTTATTTGTGAAACCTAGTTCAAGCATGTTTTTGAAACTTTTAGTCACCCGGCGGTATTTTTTGAGAGACATTTTCTTCAATTCTAAACAAAATACAAATAATTTTTGACTTTGCGCTCATTTTTGTTTTTTTCTTGTATGTGTGAACCTATTTTTATTTTTGTGATGCTGATGCCCGTGGGGTGGTGCTTGTGTGCGTTGGCTGTTACGTTGAATGTGGGATTCGAAAAACTGTCAAGAAAGTAAAGCATAGTAAATTCATTCTAATTTTTTACCGTGGTTGTGGATGTTGAAGGTCTTCTGCCACCAGTTAAAGGACTGCTAAAAACGTTTGCATTGTTAAACGGAAGCGCCGAAAAAAGCAGTGTCGTCCCATGTATTTATAGTGGCACGTATTGGCATTCGATAAATACGCCGTTCTTCCAGGATAACGTTCGCATCGTACTCATAATTAACGTTCATAAATAGGAAATCATCGAAAATTTGATCCATTTTCTATATCTCCCTCCTATTATTCTCTGTTATTTTAAACGTTGGAAAAAACGAAATTATAAATAAACCGACTTTCAATGCACTAGACCCCCGAATGCGAGGGTCTAATTTTATCGAAGTTCTAACTATGACAAAGTTCTAAATCGAAGTTTTAAAGTGTAAGAACTTGGAGAAGAATTGAGTTAGAACTCAAATGAGCTCTAAAATTTCACTAAGCCTAGTTTTAGGGGCTATAACTTCTAACGGTATTTAAGCTGTTCCTATTTAACTATTGCAATGGTATGCAAATACACCATTATACCGTACCGGGATCCACAATATCTCAAAGATTTTGATCTATTCTGAGTAAGTTGTTCTTGGGGTGAGTTGCCGACTGGCAAGCTACAATGGCCAATTGGGATTGCTCGTCGGAGGGGTGGGATTTTGGGGCTCCCCTTGGACTACCGTGGATATAACGTGCCTTGAGTCGAAAATCGCCATACCACAAAATAATTTTCTAAATATCGTTCCATAACTTCTAATTTACCTCATGCTAACGGCAACATTAGCTTTTTAATCGGGGCTCATAGGTGTTCTTATGCCTGGAGTGTTCCCTTAAGTCGCTACATATATAGTGACTCCGCGGTCACTGCACATCTCCTACTAATTTTAGTATTACCATGTATTTCTAAAGATGTTATATTTGATTCTTCATCATTCCGCAAATTTACAAGAAAAAATGTCAAAATTCCAAGAACAGAGGAAAATTACAACAAAATTTGCTGTATGACAGCAAAAACAATAGGTACTAAAAAATAGTTGACAATAATAACTGTGAAATACCTAATTTGCAATCTCTTCTCTAATGATAATAATTGTATAATGTGATATGCATATCCATTGTATTTATAATCTCTATAAAAGTCCATGGGTCGATTATGACTGGTTGCGCTTTAAACGGAAAGATGCCTTACTAAAATAGATAATACAAACGCAATAAGAAATTAACAGCGCCAACTGGTGAGAAGCTATAGCCATAACAAGACTAAAGTTTTTTTTTTTATCAAACACTACCTCAATTCACTCTTGTGTTTTCTATGTGTAGTGTATAGTAAAAATTAAAACAAAATGACATTTGGAAATAGTCTGCTATAACAAAACAAGATGAAAGTCATGAAACTTTTCGATATGAATTTTTTGAGCAAGAGCTTGACAACTTCACAACTTGTTGATTTGTTTCTTGCCTATGTTGAAGTTATGTCAGCTGTCACGGCGCCCCTGAATCGTGGCGCCCCAGGCGACCGCCTGGGTCGCCATACCCTAAAGCCGGCACTGATTATGCATATGCGTTCATACCACACCTTTTTGTTTAATTTATTGGTTGCAATTTTTAAAGAAGATTATTTGCATAGTTTGGCTTCATTGTGCAGCCCAGTCCAGTTCGAGTTCCGAGGTTTTAGAGAGAAACAAAAGCGCTTTTGGTTTAGTAAAAGGTGGTGTGTGCGGAGTACTCCAAAGACCTTATCAATGATTTCATTGATATGATCATCCCAAGTCAATAAACACCAATTTGCCACCCTCTTCAACTATTCATTGACGCATTGTTCGATTAAGCCGAAATACAGCTGAACGTCATCAGCATACAAATGAGAGCTTCAATTTACTAATGAAGATGGTAGTTGATTAACATAAGCAGAAAACAGAAGAGAAACCAGTAAAGAACCTTGTGGTGCACCAGTAGGTTAGGTTATGGGGTTGACAGTTGATGTCGATACCGTCACACTTAGATCAATGCAGATCTATTGTGATACCCGTGATACTAAGAACATATGTGTTCAGTTAATCAAGCCATTTGGAGGCATTGACGAAATCAAAATGTTAGTACCTGGAGTACTAGAGGGATCTTCTAAGTCCCCGAAGAAATAATTGCTGGACAATTCCTTCCTTTGATGGGAAAGTGCGGGGCAAAGTGTGAAGTGCCTCTGCATAGATCATCTGAAATTATTTTCATCTTTCACTTGTGATATCCTAACAGATTATATCCGGTGATTGTGTTTACAATAGATCGAAGTGATCTCTTGTTAAATTGCCTAATTTTTCCGTTCTTTGTTTGTTCAAACAGGGCCAGATCTATCTTGTCAGGTGTCAAGAAGGTTCTACCTTTCATCGACCTTAACAGGGCTGCTGACTAGCTGAGCTTGGCCTGCGTCAAGCGGAAATCCTAATCTTGCTAATTCATCGGCTTTCTCGTTGCCAGGTATCCTGCTGTGGCCTGCAACGCAGCAGAATCTTATGCTATGCTGTGCGCCGCGCCGAGAACCTTTAGCTTTGCGGCAGCATGAAATAAGCTCTGATTTACTTCAGTTGCAGTAATCGCTTTTATTGACTCTTGACTATCAATATAAATGGTGATAGCACGTGGTATCGCCGTCGTTACTAGTATTCAGCAGCTGTTTTCACTGCCAGGACCTCCGCTTGGAAGACATTACTGTAGTCTGGAAGCCTAAGTGAGTCGGTTAACTTGAGAGATTCAGAATAGAAGCCTGCATCTACACCAGTATCCATCTTAGAGCCATCGGTATAGATAGCTATTGACGACTCACTGGAGTATGGTATGTTATCTATCCATTCCTCCTTGGAATGGCAGCCTGGAATGGTTTGTGAAAATCAGGTTCGGGTATTTTATACTCTGTCGTAGTACTATGATCCATAACTTTATAAGGAATCTGAGCATGTCCTATGGAACTGTATTTCTAGACTTTAGTCTGACTAAGTCTCAAGGTAATTTTAGCTGCAGATTCTTGAACAAAGAGATCTAGGGGTTTTAAAGTGATAATAACTTCCAGTCCACCAGTAGCATTCGGCAAAAAATGGCAATGCAGAAATAGGTCTAAATACATCTCTTTCAGCGTTTTGGGAAGTGGAATGGTTTTGTAACATTCCATAACTCTGGATATAGCCCGGACGTCAAAATAGTATTGAAGGCATAGCATAAGTGATATATTTATTGCATTTGTAATATAAGCTTTTTACTTGACTGAAAGAATACTTTTCGACTATGTCCAACAGCGATATCTACTGTGCTAAGCTGGAAAAGTGTTGGTATTGGGCCTCGCGTATCTTATAATCGGCTACGAAGCAAAACAAAACACACGACCCAGCTCGGTTAGTCGATACCTTTTC
Organism: Sphaerophoria taeniata; assembly: GCA_943590905.1. Classification (NCBI taxonomy): domain Eukaryota; kingdom Metazoa; phylum Arthropoda; class Insecta; order Diptera; family Syrphidae; genus Sphaerophoria; species Sphaerophoria taeniata. Next base: position 241,434,422 of record OX016540.1, read on the forward strand.
CAATTCGTGTAGGCATTATCTTGCTGTTGCATGATTTCGGCATTGCTGTCGTCGCTTCTCTTAGATCGAAAATTGAAGTGTCTGATGAATCGAATGGCAGCATACAACACCGAAGTGTTTTTTCCATATCGATCGCTTCCTTTTCATGCTTCTCTTTTACTTTCTGAGTACTTGATGTTCATCTCTCTTTTTTGATGAAAATAACTTGCGAATTTTAAGACACTGAACCCCAACTTTAAAAAACTACCTACTATCCTTCAAATTTTAAGTAGATAGCAATTTATGCTTCGATACCATGAGAGCTTGAGCTATGTAGATTGTAGATATTACTCAACTTCAGTTCCTTTTAACTTCTCAGAAGTCATGATTTGTTTCATAAGCAAGAAAACAATATTTTCACTGAATTGACCTGCTAATTTAAAGTATGTGCAACTACTCGTAGTTATTCAACTTAAATTTCAAGTGGAACACTTAAAACAAACATGAACAATAGGAACAAAAAAGTAGGTAGGGATAAGAACTCATCGAAACACGCTCTGAATCTTAAAGATGTGGATACCTCGTACTGAATTTTCTAACATGTTCTATGAATTTTCTTTTCTTCACAATGTTCTCGTTGGTGATCGACATCTTTCGAACACAGTTTTTGAATTTTCTTATTTTTGAATAATTCAATTTCTCCCACAAGCGTAAAAGAGAGGCAAAAAGAAAATAAACCGAAGGAATAAATGATGAGTTTTTCGTTTTTCCTGAAATTTAAAAATACATTTATTTTCGAGAATGCACAAGACAAGCGTTTTCATAAAATTCAACATTTTTATAGTTTTTTTTTTTGTTCGTCTGTTGTTGTTATTTTTGAAAATGTACGGCAGCGAGTGAGGGTGGAAAAGACAAAAGAAAACGCTGTATGATTTTGTGCTGTCGGTGTTCTTTTTTTTTTTGGAAGGGAAGAAAAGTTAAAAATACAATTTTCAAATTTTGTGCCACAAATCTCTCAGAAACAGAAGAATTGTTTTTAAGGAGCCAAGAAATAGGTGTGGATTGAAGATTGTATGGCATAGGTGATGGCGGTTGTGGGTGTTGTTGTTTTTTTTTCTTTTAGGTAATTTAAATTTTTTGACAAAGGTACACTTTGGTTTGATATATGGCTGTCGACATAAAACGAAAAACAAAATGGAATCTTAAAATCATTATATTTTTAGATATTTCAATGGCTGACAAAGAGATTATTAGAAAGGTGCCTTTAGCACTAAAACGATTTTAAAAAAAAAAACAATAATTTTTCGAAAATTCTTTGATTTTAGTTTGAGTTAGTTTATTTTATGATTTGGTGATGTATGCAAATTGAGAAAAAAAATAATGACAAATAGATCAGACAGGTGATTCAGACAGACATCTAGATTTGAAAACTGTTTTTGGGGGCTTGACAAAAATATAATTTATAAAATTTCTATCATTTTGATAGTATTTTTCTTTCTTTCTTTTTCGCTTTTGAGTCAACGGAAGTGTGACTCATGTCACGTAGAAGTTTTTATAATCTATTGAGTTCTTTGTGTTTATTTTTTTTTTCTTTTTTTATAATTAAGAAAGAATAAAATAGTTTTGGAAAATTTTCCACTTACTTTTTCAAACCAAAACTTTCAAAAATAGATTTTTTCTTTGCAGTTGCCCGTAGCTTAGTTGGTAAGTGCGTTGGCTGCGCTGCTAAGCAGAACGTCGTTGGTTCGAGTCCTACTCAGGCCAAGTTTTTATTTCATCTTTCACGGGTACCTACTGCCTCTTGCGAAGACCTGACAAATCTTCCAAGAGTATCAATCTGTCATGAAAAAGTGCTTCTCAACTTTGCCGTTCGGAATCGGCATAAAATTGTAGGTCCCCTCAATTCTTCACACGCACTCAGAGAATTGTTGATGAGAGTAAGCTACTTAGGCCTTGGCTCTTCAAGAGCTGTCGCGCCACTCTATTTATTTTTATATTTATTTATAGATATTTTCTTTATAACATTTTATTAAACAATATTCGGAACTCTTCTGAATTTTAACTTTTTGGATAAGAGGGTTTTGAGAACAATTCAAAAACGCATAATTATACTTTTGATGTTCTTCATGATTGCAAAGTGTTACAATTACCTAAAAACTATCAATTCTTTGAAAACCACTCTAATTGCTAAATGCTAATTGCTAATTAGCAAGTGCTGCAATAAAAGTAAGGTAAGAAACCCAAAATTCAATTTTTACCTTATTAATATTTTCCCGAGTATGATAAAATATTTCATTTTTTAGGCTGCACTTACATGCGTACTCTAAGGGAAAATCAGTAGAAACAGCACTTCATTCGCTGGTGCGTTGTATTGAATGTCCCCTCAAATACAAAGAATATAACTTAGTAGCTTTCCTAGATATCAAAGGAGCATTCAACAACGTTAGCTACCAGGCGATCACAACAGCAATGGACAAGCTGCAAATAGAAAAATCACTCATTGATCTAATTATTCTCATGCTTAATAGCAGGACAATAACTTCCGGCATGAGTGATTTTACTACCACCAGATTGGTGAATTGAGGTACCCCAAGGAGGGGTCCATTCGCCTCCTTTATGGACAATATGAGTAAACGACCTCCTAACATCATTGGAAGCAGAGGACGACGACGTTGCAATATCTGTATCTGGAAAACACCCTCAAGTTCTCTCGGAAACCCTACAAAATGCTTTAAACAGGCTAACCAACTGGGCAAAGCATTGTGGCTTGGACGTCAATCCACATAAAACGGAACTAATACTCTTTACGAGAAGGTACAAAATTCCTCAAATTAGCCCACCCACGATTAAAAGAATACCCCTAAGCTTTTCCGACCAAGGCAAATATTTAAGTCAAAAAAAATAAATTGGAAGGAAAATATTGATGAAAGAGCAGAGAAGGCTACTGTAGCACTCTTTACTTGTAAAAAGGCCATAGGCTTAAAGTGGCTATACACTTCGGTAATCAGACCGATACTCATTTATGGAGTTTTCGTATGGTGAATCGCACTGGGCAAGATGGTAAATTTGAATAAACTCATTAAAGTCCAGCGGTCAGAAGGTATTTGTATCACGGGAGCACTTCGCTCAACACCAACAGCAGCTTAAGAGGTACTTCTAAACCTAACACCTCTTGATGTCTTCTCCAAAATGGTGGCAGCCAACTCATGCGTGAGGCTTAGAGCCACCTCTCAATCAGTAATAACACTGTATTCTGTACAGACGGTTCAAAGACTGACTACGGCGTTGGAAGTGGTATCTATTCAAAATAACTGAATCTCAGTCAACCATATAGACTTCCTAATCAATGTAGTGTGTTCCAGGCAGAAGTAATGGCGATTAAAGAGGCACTATCCTGGCTCAAAGAAAACGTTATATCTTGCAAGGATATACGTATCTTCTCGGACAGCCAAATTTCTCGCGTCTGTCTCCACAAACTCTGTAATAGTCCACAACTGTCGATCATCTCTGAATGAGATGACAGAACAGTTTAACATTCACCTCAATGAGGTGCCGGGAAACAAAGATATTCCGTCTGCCTTATGACGTTCTGTGTACATGCGCGGCACTCTCCAATAGAAGGAATAATTATCTCTGTAATCCCTTCTTCGATAATACCAGTGAACTGGCAACAATCGACACAAGATGTCTCTCTATATTCATTAAAAGTACAAAATGGTTTGTTTAAGTTCATTACTCTCCCATGAGTAACTTCTTTAGTGGTATCACAATGGACTTTTCTTCCATTCTAACCTAACCTTTACCTAGGCTGTACTTATTTCTGAGTTTTTTGTTAATTATTATTTTGTTCATCAAAATAAAATCATTGGCAAAAAATAACCTGAAAGTTAGTATTTCTCCTTTAAAAAAATCCAAAATGAGGTCCCTAACCTCATAGTAGTGACAGAGAAATTGATCTTAATATGGGTCAGGGTACACCAAAGTTAACCTTTTTTTAATCATCAACAGGACTTTACTGTAAAACAATTTTTTTCTTAGAATATGAATTACAGGACACCTTGTATACTTATATTCTCCTAAGGCTTGATTTATGTCACTGAGAATCGCCCAATCCGTTCATGAGATATGGCCGGGGTAGCATGGTAATGGGTAGCGACGTGACGGGTAGCGGGTAGTGGGTAGCAGGTAGCGGGTTAATGCGGTAGCGGGTAGCGATAAGCGGGGCACCACTTAGCGTGTAGAGGTAGTGGGTAGCGGGTAGAAGTTGCGGGTAGGGAGTAGCGTCGGTGGGAAGCGTGTAGAGGGTAGTGGGATGTCGGATAAAGGGAAGCAGGTAGTGTGGTAGAGGGGGTTCAAAAGTATAGGTCTTTTATTTATCATTGAGACAGTACGATACGAAGTCCGCCGGGTCAGCTAGTAGTTTATAAATAGCACTCCTATTGCAGTTTACGATTTGCCTATTGCCCTCCTCTTCTTATAGGTAATGTTGTATGAATTGAGAAACTATATTGTATCGTTTCATATACTCAAGAAATGCAGACCCCTCTTTAACACTGGGCCCAGGCCCAGGGCCCCGCAATAACCAGGGGCCCCCGAATTGCTGAAACATCACTTAACCTCTATTGGTATATTTTCAAGAAAAAAAAATATTTCGATACAATTTTAGATGCATAAAGAATGATCAGAATTCGTTCTTTCCTTGCTTAACAACAACCTTTGCTGAACAGTTTAAATCACATTCCCTGCGAAATTATATTCAAATTAAAACAGAAATATGATAACTAACTGAGTGGCAGTGCGGCAGTGCAGTCTGCTTTCTGACAGAAACAAAAAAAAACACACATTTTGAATATCACTGTATCTGTATGAAAAAATAAAGATAATGGTGTTTCTATATTTGCAACGCGCATACAAGTTTGCATCAACGCGCAGTAACTCATACATAGGCGATTTAACTATCCATCGGATGAACGGCACTAAATTTTTTTAGATTTCAAGGTAAAGAGGTAAAGAGTTTTTGTTTTTGGCCATTCATTGAGATAGATGAAAGATCTAAGGGCTTTGGGTTTAGGTTTAAGTAGAGTTGGCATGGTGGCACAAATATTGACATGGACAAAAAAAAATACAAAAATACAAAAAAGAAACAAAAAGAAAAAACAAAAAATATGCAAAAAAAAGAATAAAAAAAATTACTTACTAGTTAGTAAGTAGTTGTTAGGTAGAATAGGTAGTTTTAGTTAATTTTAAGTTTATTTTTAAGGACCTAATTTTAAGTAGCAAGTAAGGAAAAAATAAAAATGATATTGAAGTTAGTTTTTCAAATTTTCTAACAAGAAACAAAAAATAAAGTTACACAAAATAGTTCATACGCCGAAAGGCATTAATTTTAAGTAAACCATGAATTCCTTAGAGCGCCCGTTTGGGGCCAGTAAGTTAAATATAAGATTTTAGATCATAAGCTAGTTTTGAATTCATTGTCTTGTATATAAGTAGTAATAAGTGAATAATGAATAAAATGAATTTTGAAAAAAAAAATGAAAGATTACACTTCTCACTATTTGTTCTATAGGTCAATAGTAAAGAAAAGGATAAGCGTATAGTCGAATCATTTTTGACAAAAAATCACGGATTCCGAATATAAGGACCTTTCTGAAAGGATGAGGTGTAGAAGCTCACCCCAGACTTTTTTTGACGGCTCTGGACCCTCAGTAATTCTGAATGCGAAAGAAAGATTTAAAATTGAAACCTTTCTTCCCATTGTAGAGTGTAGACGTCTAAGCGTTCATTTGAAACAGCGACTAGGTTCGTATACGAAGATTGGCCAACGTTTTGACTTTTTTTCGATTAAAAAATATGAATTCAAAAGACTTAAAAGAGAACTGCAAATCTTTTGCTAAATTTTACACCGAAGATGTGAACGGAAATGAACTACATGCTGAATGCCTGAATTTAAAAGACTACTTGAAAATTAGTCGATACGAAAATGAAAGAACTGACAATATTCTAGAATCTAGAGCTTTAGAACTTTTTAAAAACTAATAAAAATTAAAATGAGTTTCCAAATGTTGAAATTGCACTAAGAATTTTCTTAAGTATGATGGTGACCAATTGCAGTGGAGACCGTTCCTTCTTTAAGTTAAAAAGAATCAAAAACTAACTCAGAGCTACAATGATTCAAGAAAGATTGACATGTTTGTCGCTGATGTCAATCGAAAGCGACATCCTCAGAGGCATCGATTTGAAGATGTGATCAATGATTTTGCTAATCTCAAATCAAGAAAAGGACCCCTTCAATAAATATTCCTTTCTTTTACCTGAAAAAATATAGTCTGTGTCACTATATTGTTCTTTAAATTACATTCTCAATAACTTATTTAATTGTCTGTTATTTAAATTTTGTTTATTTTTGAATTTTTGTATGAAATATTTATTTTTTGTTTTTATTTTTGCATTGTTTATGTTTATGTTTTAAATGCTGCAATAGGTAATTATTTATCTTTTTAATGAATTAAAAAAAATTATTTATTTAAAAAAATTAAAAGAATAAATATCAATTCAAAGTTATGTGATTTTGTCTGTATACCATTATTACACAACATAACATTTTTATATAATCATACAGGGGCCCCATTTTCGAAAAGTGCCCAGGGCCCCCAAAAGGGTAAAGACGGCCCTGAAGAAATGAGATTTAGAAATGTTGCCTGTCACTGAATCGGAGAGTTATTTGGAGAGTCGTCTTAAATTTAAAATGAATCTGCACAAAATTAGTACTTAATTACATAAAATTTTGAAAAAAAAATTAGTTCAAAAATGTTTTGTTTTTTTGTTTTTTTTTTTTGAAAATTTTGAGTTTGAAAATTTATATTTTTTAAACTATTTTAACAATTTAATTTAAAAACAAGATGAAAGAAGAAGTTTTTGGCTTTCCAGAAAAATATAGCACGGTGTTCTAAACGAAGCCGTTGATTTTTAATATTTTTTTTTTACAAAATAAGTCAATTTTTCAGAAAATTGCCCCTCCCGACCAAACGATTTTTTTCTTGTCTTAACTCAACCTACAAGCTCTAGATTTTTGGCACAACGCTCGTGAATCACCCTGTATATATACCTTGAATTGTCAGTATGCTTATGCAGTTTCGTTTTTGTTTCAAATTGCAAAATCGATGATAAGAATCCTTAAAAAAAAACTTCACATTTAATTTGCATTCAAGGTTAATGAAATCAATAAATTTTATCAAACAAACTACCCATTAGACACGCTCCATTGACGGCACAGAATTCGCAAGATGAAAAGAATAAAAAATAAATAAAAATAAAACATCTGCGCTACATGTGCTATAAAGAAACAAACATAATCGAACAGTGACTTTGTTAAACCCGAGCTAAATTTTGCCTACAAACGTCATTCAAATTCAATGGGCAAACAGATATCATCATCGACACATTCCCTATGTTTGATCACAACAACTTGACTTTACACAAAGGTAAAAAAAAAGAGAAGAAAAAACGAAGACTAAAAATGAATCATCAAAACCAAATAGAATTTTGAGAAAAGGTATTTAATTACCAAGAATCTCTAGACGAAATGATGTTCACTTTGTTTACTTTGCGGTGACAGTTTCGATATTATTTTGTCTCTTAATTGAGTCTTCAGCACGCGATTCCAAGGTAACTCTGACTTAATGCTTCTTCAAAAGCCAAAATCGCGAGATCAGTTTACTCACTGTTTTCTGTATCGAACTGACAACATCCATTACAGAAAAAGCGAGATAGAAACAGAAGATCTACTACTTAGACTTACATCCATTGCTCAGTTCTATTTGACGACTATAACGAGCTTAAGATGTTTAGACGTTCAGCTTGCACCCTTTTTATGTGAGGCAATCAACTTCAGGAATTTTGACAAGAAGAACTAGAGAAGATATTGATATTTGGAACAGATACCTATACTACCTTTGATTTGTTGTAATGGCGATTGTAACAACATAAACTGCAATCCATACTCTTGTTTTGTATCATTTTTCTAATATCTCTTAACTATTGGAAGTAAGTTTTTGTTTAGTTGCCAATTCCTATTCTAATCTTAGATCTTATTCTACTGCTGTTATACAAACGCAATGTTGAGAGCCAGAGTGTGATTAGACAAACTAAACCTGTTGGAGAGTATATTTCCGTCCTTATCAGATTTGACTTGTTATTTTTTTGCTCATTTTGTTTTAACTTCTAATTCCATTCAATTGAAGTAGTAGAACAAGAACAATACAAATAACGATTAGAAAAAATTAAATCGAATAGAAAAAGTTGAAAGAACAGAACGAGATGCTGTTGGGTTGACGTTTTCTCTGTATCTTTTACTTTTATTCTTGTTCGAGTACCTACCTATTCGTGGCCTACCTAAAGCTAGCCCTAAACGACAAACATGTTTGCCGAACATGCTTGTGCACGCTATAAATTCGTCGTGTAGGGGATGGTTTGCGAACTGTTCGGTGTTGGCAAAAATTTTCGATTTTCTTGTGTTCGTCCGTTTTGTTGTTTGCAATGTAGGGAGATGTTCGCGAACAAATCTCATTTTTTCTATGAGATAGCCATAAGCGCAATGACTTGCTTCTCTTTTTGACACATCCTCACACTTTCAAGAATCAACAAGAAATGATGTTCGACAATTATGTGTTTGCCGTGTAGGGAATAACACAAACGAGCATGATCGGCAAACGTGTTTGTCGTTTAAGGCTACCTTAAGCCAGGTACCTAGGGTATTATATTTTCAGACAAAGTAGGAACCTGCGTACAGTGAGGAAATACTATTAAATTGGATTTTGGTTTACGCTTGTTATAAAGAATCTGAGGGCGATATTGTTGCAAGCAAAAATATTGATGGCTAATCATCCAAATTAGCTGGCGTGCGGGACCATTTAGAAAAAGTAATCTTGACTTTTAATGGAAAGGGAATTTTAGGGGATTCCTGACAGTTTAAATTGTTTGAGGGAAAAAAACCAGCGAGGTCAGAGACACTTTAAGGGCTAACTGCTTTTATTTTATTGATCTTTCGTAGTATAATCATCAAACTCAGAATTTATTGAAGTATAGGTCAATTGAGCGGCTCCGAATGTGTGACAAAACAGGACCGCCAATTCTCATAGGTAGAAGACAAAGTTTCGAGAAAAAACGGTGTCCCGAAAACGGACCGTTTTTTCAATCTTGTGTTTCAGATTTCAAGTTGACACAAACTAGCAGACCCGGCTTTTAGAAATGTTTACAGGATAATGTTTTTAGTAGCCATTTGGGAGAGTGGTTATGTGTGTTGTTTTTATTTAACCTTTCATGAGTTCTGCCAACAACAGAAGCCTTCAAAAATGAATAATGTTTGCCATGTTTTTACATTTTATACTAATTCTTCGCTCCTATTGGTCACAGCGGAATTTAAAAGAGTTCAAAACCTTCCTTGACAAATGGACTAGTCAACACAAAAAGAATTGTTCAATTTGATTCAGCAGTTCCTTAGATCAGCGCGTTCAAACAAACAAAAAAATAATAGTTTCTTGCCGTTTTTTCCACATTTTCCAGTGATCCTTAACATAATGTACCCTTAAGCCTTCCTCGATTAATGAACTATCCAACACAAAGTGAATTTTACAATTCGAACCAGTAGTTCCTGAGATTAGCGAACAAAAAAAAACTCTGCAGCGTTGACATATCCGTTAAGCACGAGTAGGAGTTTAACGCTTTAAGGGCTGCCTAGCAATCTCACGTAATGGCAATATTTTTGTTACGGTGATTTATTTCGAGACACTGTTGACCTCTGCTTTTAATATACTGGGGGATTAACCCATTGGAATAGAGTCCGGTCCCAGGCTCATATATTCCCGCACCAGTACCCTCTCCTATTCTCGACCTGTCTATGTACTATCTGATGATGTTTTCTTTGAGTGAATTGTTGTTTTTTTCACCTATCCATTCCTTTTTACTACTAACCTAATTATATTTTATAATTTTTCACAGTTAAGCACTATTCACATGAGCACGAACAACGACCAACGAATGAACGAAAATTCGTCGACTTTGACATTTCTTTCACATGAGAGATTTTAATTCGTCGCGAATAAACAACCAAAACACAAGGCAAGAATGATTTTTGAGGTTATACGCGCGCGAATATTTTGTTCGTTGGGAGTGTGGATGATGTGGAACGCGAATAGAGTTTGGCAGTTCGCATCAACTAGAATTCCTTTCGCGACGAATAAATTTGTTTTCTCAAATTTATGAACATTTGAGATTAAAAAGTAAATTTATGCATCATAAATCAAAAATAAACTATACTTCTATCGTTTTGTTGAGAATTTGTAAAGAAATACGGCTCCAAACGTATTTAAAATCACTTTTCTTCATTCATTCGTCGTTCGTTGGTCGTGCTCATGTGAATAGTGCTTTACAGTTTGTGACCATACCATCTCTCGGAATGTCAAGGAAGTTACCTACTGTAGTTCTGTTGCTTATGCATTTTCCAGTTCCAGTTTTTCCTTGAAAAATCTTATAATGGCTTCTCTAGCAATGTTTTCAATAATAAGGGCGAACTGAGCTCGATGAATCCACTATCCCAAAAACTTTAAATTTTTTTCCTTCGTAATCATGAACTGTTACAATAATTTAAGACGAGTTCTTTTTAAGAATGGAATCATCGTCTAGTTTAGATGTTTGTTTCTAAATTTACCAGGATACAAGTTTTTCAAGTTGTCGATTTTTGATGTTAATAACCTGAACTTTATCGTTTCACAATCAAAACAAATAACACCTTGTTTATTTTATTTATTTTTTATATTATTTTAATTCTTCGTAATTTGTTTATTAAAAATATACCTGATTGCATAATTAACCGATTATTCGTAATGGAAAATAAATGGAACCGTCGCGTCGGTCGGTCTTCTAAAATCATAACAACGTGATTTGATAAGATAAGCATAACATGGCTTCATTTAGTCTTTTCTGTGTTAAAACTGATAAACTTTGCGTTAACAAGTATAAAAGCATCTTAAATTGTGCTTCTTAATCCTTGGACCTGCTTAAAGGAAATAACTTGCTCCTTAAGAAGAAATTGTTTACTTCCTCTTTGAAATTTCAAGTCTCCTCAGAGCTCAGACCATTTAAAGTTTCATCCCTACAATCGCTTCATTGTTTACAAGACCCGTCGGTGTAAATAACACGAGATACGAGTTTGTTTTAAAAGATATCCATAAAACAAACCGCTCCGCTGCACCTTCTTCCATAAATCTGTTTAAAATGTTAATTTACCCTAAACACAATAAAATTACGCATGGAGGATCGTTCCTCTCGTTTTCTGTTTTTTGTTTCCTCATCGACTTTGTCTCGATTGACGCATGCGTTGGCTTTTTGGTTTATCTCATTAATTTTTTAAAGAAAAGGGGATGAGTACTTTAAGTAGAGTGCAGGGAGTTACGCACCCCTCACAGAAAATACCAACATTCATTATGTTCCTCATACCCCATACCGTGAATGAGAGCGATCAGCAGCGATGACGATGACGAAGAACGTACTTTAGGATCCGCCAGACTCAAAAAAGAGTCAAAGTGAAAACCTTGCGGTGCTCGGTGGGGTGGATTAATAATTCTGACTGTGACGGTGAGACGAGTAATATGCTAGAGGCAAAAAACAATAGTTGCCTAATGATGGGAAAGAGCGAGAAAAAGAAAAATAACATCTCTAGAATTCGTAATGAGCGAGGAGGCATGAATACGAAACGATTTACGAATTGAAACAACTTAATATCAATAAAAAAAAAAAAAATGTTTTCGTCATGTACAGTGACTATGTGATAATTTTTTAGGCGTGCATATTGAAAAATAATTATGAGCCCAAATTTAGCTCGATGTGATTATGCGTTTCGAAATAATATGTCCATATTTTATTTAAATTATTGAAACTTCATGAAGAATGTTTAGTAGGTATTATATTCATTACGAAAACCCCAATCTATGTATCGAATGTGGTTCTTAAATAAGTTTTTTGAAAGTTTTCCAGTAGACAATTAACATTCGATATCCTACCTATTTTTGAAATATTTGTTGTATGCAAGACTTAAAAGCCTTTACCTAGGTAACAGTAAGACAATAAAGACTACTACTACTACTAGGAGTCGACTCTAAAAACAAATTTTAGATTCAGGGTCGACTTTATCTCATTTTTGAACGACTTAAAGTATACTTTATCGTTAAAGTGGTCGTCTAACTTTAAAAGGGAGAAATCATTCGTTTAACTCTTTAAAGTGTAGTTTTGAGGAAGCAGATTTTGAGATTTTCGAAGATTTTGAATATATAAGAAAGCAAAGAGTTTATCAAATTCGTGCATGCTCTTATTTAAATTCAAATATTCATTTATCTTTTTTGTAAAAGAAAACAAAAATATGAACCACGGGACTACCAAGCTGGATTTGCTGCTTGTTTTTTTGACACTTCTTGCAGTTGTGTGTGTACGTTGTTTGCTTTTAATTTTATTACCTATGTGCCTTTTTTGAGAGTTCTTATAAACAAATTACACTTGTAGGGAAATTTTTTCGTTTTTAAGGAATATTTTTAACCTATTTCAGAGCACACTATTCCACCTTCACTATCACAAATACAAACAAAACAAATTAGAACATCATTTGGATATTTATTTTAACACATTTTCACAAAGAAAAACATAACATTTATTAGAACTAAATATACAAACACTAAATAACCACATTTTTTCCTGTTTTGGGGAGTTAAATGTAATAAAAACTGATAAAAACTGCAAGCGTAAAATGACAGTTTACTAATTCAATTTATCGATGTGTCACAATTAGGCGAGTTCACACAACATTAGGTCCGTTCGCGTACCCTCCTAAAACAGTCCAATTTTACGAAAAATTACGAAATTTAACCAAATCCTGTTCGCGTACTCAAAAATTTCGTAATTTTTCGTAAAAGAGAGCGCTCACGAGAAAGTAAAATATTTCCCCAACCTACGAATTTTAGCCCAAGAAATTTCTTTGGGCTGATTTGTGAAAAGTGTCAAATTTGATTGAAAATAGCAAATAAATAAATAAATTCAAATTCAAAGTTTCAATTTTTCATACAAAAAAACTTGACAATTAAAATGTGGGTAAAATTTGTTGTTTTCCCGTTCGCTTACTTTTTTGCGGTTTTGTTTTTCTGTGAGAGAATTTCACCCCCACTCTTTAAAATGTATCTTTTTACGAATTTTAGTGCAGAAAATACGCGAACGGACCTATTATGTTTAAAGTCCAATCTAATTAGAAGACTCGTTTAAAGTGTTTAAAAATAAGAAAAAGTTAGAGTTGCTTTAAGTAGAGTAGACTTTATTGCTTAAACGAGGGCTGACTTAAAATTTGCGCCCTTATTTTTATTTAGTTTTCGGATGTTGTTGTTTGACATGTTTTACTAAGTTGAGTATAAAATTCCAAATAAAACACGGCTATATAGGTATTTTTTTTTTGACATTTCGGGTTGTTACAAATTCAAATCATAGTAGTCTTTTCCTTAAATGTTATTTCTTGCAATTCCATAAATAGAGTGGCGCGACAGCTCTTGAAGAGCCAAGGCCTAAGTGACTTACTCTCATCAACAATTCTCTGAGTGCGTGTAAAGAATTGAGGGGACCTACAATTTAACGCCGGTTCCGAATGGCAAAGTTGAGAAGCACCTTTTCATGACTGTTGATATGCTTGGAAGTTTTGTCAATTCCTCGCAAGAAGCAGTACCCGTGAAAGATGAAATAAAAACTTAATGGGCACGAGTAGGACTCGAACCCACGACGTTCTGCTTAGCAGCCAACGCACCTAACCACTTAGCCACGGGCAGCTAATATATTATTAAATAATATTTAATAATTAGGTAACCTGATACCAGATGGGTGTTTGCATTGATCAAAAAATTATTAAGAAAAATTGTTTTAAATTATGGATTATGGTCTAAGTTTGTAGCGCTTAGACATTGTGATATTGTAATTTTTTGTTGGCAAGTTGTCGTTCTTTATACTTTTTCAAGGACCTGTACGAATGGTGCGCTGGGCTGATAAGGAGTCTTTTTTTATAACTGATCGGGTTGTAAACTTGAGTTTCTTACATTTCATTCAGTTTTGGTAAGTCGGATTCTGCTAGTATGTTTTTAACGGTGTCGTTTGGAATGCATTTATTGACGTTACCGTAGGTATATGCAAAGCGCGTAATCTATTTTGCTTAATATTAATATTTTGGGTAAATTACGTATTTATGTACATTTTACATTTTTTGGAAGACAAATAATTGCACAGAGTTCTTTTTTAAGTTCGATACAGTGGTTTTTCCAACAATATATTTATTGTTGAAGATTAAGCCTTAAATACTTTAATTACCTACTTACAGTCTGAAAATCTAAGTCATTCCGACTTACCTATGCTAAGGCTAGGACGTAATTTTTTCGGCATATATGGAAAATTGCATTTTTGTAATGAGAGATTTGAACCAGACAAATTTGACCATATTTTTAACTATTATTTTATCATAAGAAAATTCATTTTAACAAGTCATAGTAACATATGTCAATATATTTTCAAATGTGCGCTGAATGGCGTTTAAAATGTCTTCAAAGGGAAATATTTAAAAAAAAAAAACTCCCCACCAAAAAAAAAAAAATCAGATGAATGTATGCAGTCTGTCAGTACTAAAAATGACGAGTGAAATGATGAGTGCTTAACCGTGCCCTACAGCCTGATTCTCCCCCTTGTGAGGAATCACAAGTCATAAGCCCTTGTAATTATTTCTTGTGAGGATTGTTGATTCGATAACATTTGTCGAATTCTCCCATAATCCTCACAAGAAAAGTCACAACGAAACTCACCACAGCCAATATGAATATGGAAATGTCATCAGCTTATCATTGAAAAAATTTAAAAGATTTCAAATTTGCCACTCTCAGCTCTACAATATGTCTGCAACAGGTATGATAAATTTTATAGAAATGTTTATAATTGAAGTTATAAATAAATAAATTAATATATTTTCAGAAGCAAATCGCGATGGTAAGAGGACTTCAGTGGAGCAACTAGAATACTTCGTGACATTCATTACCGACCACCCGCAGCAACAAAAATGATCCAACCGATCCGGAAAGAGTAAAAAAAATTATGGGGTCAGCTGGGAGAAGCGTTGAATTCCATGAATGCATAGCCATTGGGTCATTGGTGTCTGTCAGGGTTCGTAAAAGCCGTCTTCGCTGCAATCTTTTTTTCACTACTCAAAAATCAAAATGTCAAATCTCAAATAATTTGCTAGTTATGACCTGCTCTGAAGGAGATCACAATTTCGGTTGGTTGTTTTTGTGATTCTCACAAGTTGTGACGTTGGGGGAGAATACGATAAAGTCACAAAATCAATTTCACTTCTTCTTATGACTTGTGAGGTATCAGTGATGATGGAGAGAATCGGGCTGCAAATCTAACTACTGAAACCACTGATGTCTTCAAATTCAGTATCCTTCAAAGGAAACTATAGTTTTTTTCAACAAAAGGTTAACCCTTTTTACATGGCAAGCGAAACCCCATTTAACTTTGGTTTATTTCGCAAGTAGGTACATAAAATTATCCATATTATTTTAAAAAACCAAAAACTTGTACTGAAATTTGTCATACCCACTGTACAATCTATTAATTCCAAGAGCGAGCGCATAATTTAAAGGTTAGGTTCGACAGCACCCATACCATCATCACAACACAACCAGCAGAACTACAACCTCAAACAAGCATCTTCATAATCAAGATGCTATAGAAATAGAAATGATAAAATAGTAAAATAAAAAAGCGCCGCCGATACGTTAATTCGAGACGAATTTTCGTCACCGACAACAATAAACTCCGAACAAGAAAAAAAATAACAGAAACAAGCTCGCCATCAAGGTACACAAATTCCATTAGAAAAAGGGTCATCAACCCGGGATACAAAATGTTGTTCTTGTTATTGGTTGGAAAAAAAGGGTTTTGTTGTGCACTTGTCCTCGACCGCGACTTGCAACTTCTTGAAAAACAGGAATTCAAACTTCGAACCAAGTCGATAGAAAACCAGAATGCCAAACGGGAAGATGGTGATGTCCGTAAACACACCATCCTCACGTTCATGGACCTTAAAAAGCGGTTGAGGAGGGAATTGCAAAACTCACCTTCATCCAGCAAACGTTCCACGTGATTGAAAACGTTCGGAAAAGCTGCCAATTGTTTCCTGTCCTTAAGTAATTGAGCCAAATAGTCGGCTATGCTCTGTGTGTTTTGTTGTTGTATGTTATTATTTTCGCAGACACTCATTTTGCCGTTTGATTTTTATCTCTTTCGAAACACAGTTAGAAAAGACAATAAAGATTTTATAGTAAAAAATTAACTACTTTTTTTTTATTTTTCAAAAGAAAAGCAAAATAACTGCAATAAAATTTAGAAACAGGTACTTTTGCGTATTTATAGGGATGCCACTTGAATTTTTTCAATTTTCTTTATTTGATTTTTGTTGTGTATTGCACTTTGTTACGAAAATAATTAAATTCCACTCGATTTTGTATTTTCTTTCTTCTCAGCACTTTTTTGTTGTATTTTTTGTTTTGTGTGATTTTCCACTTAATTTTTTGCTTTTCTCAGCGCTTCTTATACCGTGCGTATGTTGTCGATGTCGCCGTTTTTTTTTTAACAAGAAAAACTACAAAAATAAAAGAAACAAAATTGTATGTGATCGCACTTTCGAGGAAAATTGAAAAATCAGATTTTCAAAGGGGAAAACCAACGAAAAAAGTGAAAAATTCCAGCGTTAATTCTTCTTTGAATCCCACAGATCGTTCTCTTTGAAAAGCAGACAATGAAAAAATGGAAAAATAAACGAAGAGAATGTTCCCTTTATGATGATTGTGTCGAAGTCGACGACGAACGAGAGTGGAAAAGTGAAGCCGATTTATTTATATTGATCAATTCAAAATCTAATGTTTTCCCGTCTTAAAATAGATTGAGGAATTTTCTATCTGACTTTTGTCTACTTTGAGATGGATTTTTACCAATTTGTATATTTTCTATTTCTATTTTAGTTTAAATCAACAAAATTTAAAACAATCGCTTGCATTTGACGAAACGAACCGACTGCCTTTCAGAATTAAACTGAATTTGAGACGTTTGCGTTTTCGCGAGCGGAGCTGCTGAATTTCCTACGAACGATCAAGCGATATTAAAGTGGATGGATTTGTGTCTTTGTGTTTGTTAATGGAGGTGGATGGATTGAATGGTTGTCTCGTTTGTTGTTGACAGCGAAAACGATGAGAATGGTGGCTTGTTGTAATTCTTGTCTCTGTTGCACTTGTAGGCGATATTTGATTTTGTCGTGGGTGATTAAATAAATCTATTTTTGAGATGAAAAACAGCGAGTAGTGTTGTCTCTGTTGTTTTGGGTGAGTTGTCTTGTGTCTCAGTTTAATTGAGATTTGATTTTGATGGCTGTGCGCGAGTCTGTGGGATTTTCAATTTACTTGTTGCTCATTGAAATACGATCGTTGATCGAGAGGGTTTTCTCTTTCTATTTTGTTATGAATGAATGGCAGTTGTTTGCTGAGAGTGTAGGTGTGGTATTGATCGTGCAAGGTTGCAGGGATGCCACTTTTAATTTTTTCATGTCAATACTTTTGGAGCTGTCATGTATGTCGAAAAGTGGGATCACATAATGTACTTGAGTAGTGTTAAATACTTTAAAATACATTCGATTTTTTTTCGAAAACCGTTATCTGAATTATGAGGTTAAAGTGGTAATATTTAACATTTGATATTGAAATAAACGGACGCCCCACGTAAACGATTTAAGGACAACGAATTTCGGTTTTGCACTTGGAATGTTAGGTCCCTTAACAGACCACGTGCAGCCGAACAACTAGCGGAAGCCCGTGACTGCTATAAAGCAGATATAACTGCCATCCAAGAAATGCAATGGGATGGTCCGGGCCTACGTAAAATGAACAACTGCGATATTTACTACGGCGACTGCTACCAGGAACAAAATCAGCGTGGATGTGGAGTTTCAACTCAGTGAATGAGCGCATCACGACAATCCGCATCAAGGCTAAATTCATCAACATCAGCCTCATCTGCACTCACGCCCCCACTGAGGAAATGGATGAAGACACCAAAGACAGGTTCTACGATCTCCTCGACAAGACCTATGAGCAATGCCCTAGCTATGACATTAAAATCGTCCTTGGCTCTGAAGTGCTTGGGTTTACACGGCCACCACAACGAAAGCCCTGGTTTGACGATGAATGCCGGCGAACACATGCAGCTAAACAAGAGGCATACAAAGCAGCGCTGCAAAGATGGGCACGAGCAGCTCGTGAGCTCTACGAGCAGAAAAGGAGAAGGGAGCATAAACTTCTCAGAAAAAAAAGGGAGCATGAGAAGCGCGCAATCGAGGAGAAAGAGGGATGTCAATGTCACAACAGGACCGAGGTTCGAATGTTTTACAAAAAGGTGAAACAAACCTCCAGGGCTTATACACCCCGAACCGAAGCCTGTAGAGACCATCATGGGAACATCGTAGTGGAACCGCAGTGAGTGCTGAGGAGATGGAAAGACCACTTTTCCAAGCCGTATAATGGTGATGACGAGCAAAACTCCGCCGCAATACAGAACCATTCAATTTGGGTGCAGAAGGCCAAAAATTCCACCCACCCGACATGGACGAAGTGAAGATAGCGATATCTAAGCTTAAGTCGAATAAAGCCGCTGGAGCAGATGGGCTAGCCGCCGAACTGTACAAAGCAGCTGGAGATGATTTGGTTAGGAGCATGCACCTGCAAAATTTGGTCGGAGGAAAGCATGCCCGATGAATGCTGGAACCTCACCATGCCCCATCCTCAAAAAAGGAGATTCCCTGAACTGCATCAACTACAGAGGTATAAGTCTCCTTAACATCGCCTATCATCTTGTCTGCCGTATGCTGTGTGAACGTTTGAACCTGATAGGTCCTTATCAGTGTGGCTTCAGACCCGGAAAGTCCACCATCGATCAAATATTCACCCTAGGGCAGATCTTGGAGAAGACCCAGGAACTTCAAATCGATACCTACCACCTCTTCATCGATTTCAAGGTCGCGTATGACAGCGTCTATAGAGACCAATTATATAGAACAATGTCTAGTTTTGGCATCCCAGAAAGACTCGTCCTTCTGTGTAAGATGACAATGGAAAACTCACGCTGTTCCATCATGG
Organism: Sphaerophoria taeniata; assembly: GCA_943590905.1. NCBI lineage: Eukaryota > Metazoa > Arthropoda > Insecta > Diptera > Syrphidae > Sphaerophoria > Sphaerophoria taeniata. The sequence continues at coordinate 241,453,654 of OX016540.1, forward strand.
TCGAAAAAAACCTAACGGACGCTTTTGATGTCAAAAAAGGTTTTAGACAAGGCGATGCGTTGTCATGCGATTGTGGATTGTGCAAAACTCCAATGTCAACACCGTAGGCACAATCTTTCAAAAGTCCGTCCAGCTACTAGGATACGCAGACGACATTGGCATAAGTGGAAGAACACACCGTGATGTCAGTGGAGCGTTTGTGAGTCTTGAGACGGAGGCCAGGAAGATGGGTCTAGCGGTTAACGAGGGCAAGACCAAGTTAATGCTGTCAACAAGAAAGGACTACCAACATCGACGTCTTGGAGCAAACGTCAACATAGACAGATTTAACTTCGAGCTAGTTAAGGACTTTGTCTACCTGGGATCCGCTATCAACTCAAACAACAACACCTACGTTGAAATCAAACGAGGAATCACTCTTGCCAATCGCTGCTTCTTTGGACTAAGAAGGCAATTGAGTAGTAAAGTCCTCTCCCGAGCAACTAAAGTGACACTCTACAAAACCCTCATCATCCCGGTCCTCATGTATGGTGCAGAGACATGGACCATGACAACATCCGATGAAAACGCTTTGGGCTGCTTTGAGAGAAAAATTCTTCGAGTGATTTTTGGTCCTGTCTGCATTAATGGAGAATTAAGACGAAGATTCAACCAAGAACTATACGAACTGTACAGCGACACTGACCTAGCCAGAAAAGTTAATGTACAACGGCTAAGATGTTTGGGTCATGTTGAGCGAATGGAAAATAATGCTCCGGCTCGTAGAGTTTTCGAGTCCAACCCGGAAGGACGTCACAGAAGAGGAAGACCGCGACTCAATTGGAGCACACAGGTAGTAGTGGACCTGAATCAACTTGGCGTGCGAAACTGGAGACAGCTATAGCTAGGGACCGAGTTGGCTGGAGATGTTTGTTGGGAGAGGCCCTGGTCCGACCTGGACTGTAGCGCTACCATAAGTAAGTAAGTAAGTGTTGAAAAAACCTGTGTTTTAAATTGGGCGATCTTTTTTGAAGCAATGGTGAATGATTTTCGTACTAAAGAAATTCAGAGAATTCAGGAACTCGGGACTGCAAAACAGAAAGACTCGGCCATCGACACCGTCCTTGTAAGGAAGGACAAGGAATATCAAGAGAAAGTAGACATCAGGCGTTAGGAGATAAAATGTCCTGGTGGCACGGATCAGCAGGAACAATGCCCAGAAGCGGTAGATATAATGCCCCTGGTGGCACGGTTCAGCAGGTAGCAAAACCCTTAGTGGAAAGGGCAATTAAAACCGACGGATAATGTCTTCACGATCGAAACTCCCAACCATTGGTGGGAGGAATTTCCTACGTAAAATGGGGACTATTTCAGGCTTATTTTGAACAATATTACTAAATTGATACTATTGTTTAATTCGGGAGTAGTAGTAGAGGTGATTTAAGGACGAAATAATATTGGAAAGGAGTGAGTGTGGATTATAATATATAAAGCTCAATTCCGTATAGCAAATTATTATTTCATGAAAAGCATGTGACTTCGTTACAGGATCATTGCACTGATACTCTTTTAAATTAATTTTCCGCCTTGAATAGAGAGCGTGGCAGAGCAGATGTGGAATTGTTTCCTCTTTTCCATCCATACAGCACCTGAAAAAATCGTTTAAATATACGCCAAGTCACATGGAGCCCTGAGCGAAAATTTATAAAATTGGTGTTTATATCTGACATATTGGATGTCATGCTCATCCTCGATATCGTCGTTGCGTGTAGACATTGACAATTGAAGAATTACACCAAGCAAATGAATTCCAAAGCTATACAGGGTGATTCACGAGCGTTGTGCCAAAAAGCTAGAGCGTGTAGGTTGAGTTGATACAAGAAAAAAATCGTATGGGAGGGGGGGGTCTATTCCCCCCCGTTTAGCCAGGAGGGGCAATTTTCTGAAAAATTGACTTATTTTGTAAAAAAAAATATTAAAAATCAACGGCTTACTTTACAACACCGTGCTATACCTCTCTGAAAAGCTTAAAACTTCTTCTTTCACTTTGTTTTTAAAATAAATTGTTTTAACGAATAGTTTTAAAAAAATAAATTTTCAAACTCAAAATTTTCAAAAAAAAAGCCAAAAAAAATTTTTTCAACTAATTTTTTTCAAAATTTTATGTAATTAAGTACTAATTTTGTTTTAATATTTCAATGTCTTTGTTAATTTTTAGTCGAAAACAGAAAACCGAATGCAAACATGTCTTTTCGTTTTTGAGAAATTAAAAAAAAACCAAAACCACTTTTTTCTAAGAAAATCTTTGTTTTTATTTTTACCTATCTGGACTTTTAGTTTTATTTATTAGTTTAATTTACAAATTTAATTTTTTGTAATTGGACTTTTATGAGGACTCAATAAAGTAGAAAAGTATTGGATTTTCCCTGGATTAATCATTTTGTTCATTGAAAACGTCTGCCATTGACCTTTCACTTCTAGCTCTCCGTGCTCTCGTCGGCGGATTCTTGAAAACATGCTACGACTTGGGCGCCATCTATTGGGATATCTTTCAGCGTAGAGTCTTTCGGCTTCCCGATCTCGACAACAAGTTAAACCGTAGCAGAAGTTCCTGTCCGCTAACTCTTCTCGAACATATGAGTTTGTTATTGTTATGTGTTGATGAATTAATATTTTAATTGTAAATGGTTGTTAAGTAAATATGCGATGCCTTTTATTAACCTTTAGGTTGCTAATTGTTTTTTCATTCAAGAAAAATTGCGGTTTGATTATCTCAAGCCCCCAGCAGGTAGAACCCTTCGCCGGCGAGTGGCCGCGGCCGCAGGTATAGCAAGAAAAAATTGCAGGTCAGTTTTCAGACGTTTTCAATGAATAAAATGGTTAATCCATTGAAAATCCAATACTTTTCTACTTCATTGAGTCGTTATAAAACTCCAATTACAAAAAATTAAATTTGTAAATTAAACTAATAAATTAAACTAAAAGTCCAGATAGGTAAAAATAAAAACAAAGATTTTCTTAGAAAAAAGTGGTTTTGGTTTTTTTTTAATTTCTCAAAAACGAAAAGACATTTTTGCATCCGGTTTTCTGTTTTCTACTAAAAATTAACAAAGACATTGAAATTTTAAAACAAAATTAGTACTTAATTACATAAAATTTTGAAAAAAATTAGTTCAAAAAATTTTTTTTGGCTTTTTTTTTGAAAATTTTGAGTTTGAAAATTTATTTTTTTAAAACTATTCGTTAAAACAATTTATTTTAAAAACAATGTGAAAGAAGAAGTTTTTAGCTTTTCAGAAAGGTATAGCACGGTGTTGTAAACTAAGCCGTTGATTTTTAATATTTTTTTTTACAAAATAAGTCAATTTTTCAGAAAATTGCCCCTCCCGGCTAAACGGGGGGGAATAGACCCCCCCCTCCCATACGATTTTTTTCTTGTCTCAACTCAACCTACACGCTCTAGCTTTTTGGCACAACGCTCGTGAATCACCCTGTATATTATATATCCTTGGATGGATCCTACAAGGAAAACGCAGTCATCGAACTTTCGAATTCAAACGAAGATACAGTCCTATCCCAAGGCATCTTCCCAGACGCAGCTGGTAGTTTTCTAGTTGAATTAGTTTAAATAAAATCAGAGCACTTTCTTTAGCTCTATCTAATGCAGTTACGACACTGATCCTGACAGAAAACCTCAACAGCGCCAGCGGCTTGCTTAGAAGAAAGAAAAAAAGCACATGACCAGCGTTAAGTCGAGGAGATTCAGGGATTTTTAGTAGAAACGCCAAAAAGATAAAAACGGGTTTCTCTGGCCGCCCGGAGCCAGGGAAATGGGAAATACCGTAGTTAAGACGCAGTTCATTCAGAGATCATTCAAACAGGTACTTAAGGGAAGGGCGATGAAGTTCACAATCCTGCCAACGAGCAGACTCGTCAAGCCCATCTGGCTGATAAATCTGGAGTTCCAACCATTCGACCTGAGTGAGATCATAGTAACCCATCACCAGACTGAAGACGAATAAGACGACCGCGGCCGGTTATTACTGGCTACAGGCTGAGCTTTTAAAGCAGGCTGAAGCTGATCTGGTTCGGAGAATGCACCAACTTGAGTGGAACTGGAGCACCGTCTGCCCGATTGATACAAAACGTGATCGCGATCTATGCGCCAACTATATAGTACAAGACTTTAAATTATCGCCTTCAAGATCTTGTCAAGCGTTATTATGTGAACGTCTGAATCCGTTTACGGACGAACTGATTGGCCCATACTATGGAATTGAAAATCTAGCATCGACCAAATTTTCATTCTACGCCAAATCCTGGAGAAGACGAAGACCCAAAAATATAACATCGTTACCAACTATCTTTTCATCGATTTTAAAGCAGCCTATGAAACGTGCCATGTCAGGTTTTGGTATCCCTGCCAAATAACTGATACGAGTTATCAGAATGATAACGATCAGTCACGAGTGAGAGAGGAGAGTTCTATGTACGATCAATAGACCGGTTTTTGTCGACAGGCAAAGAAACATCAACATCATCGTACAGCGACTTTCCATTGGTGAAAAACTGCGTATGTTTAACGGTTAATATGACTCCTTGATGGCCATATTGAGCGAATGAACATCGAAGCTCCAGCTCGTAAAGTATTCAGGCTTAGATTGAGGGAATCAGAAGCAGAGGCAGAACTCACCTCCGATGGAGTGATCAAGTTAAGATCGAGACGCACTCGGACTTAGTATTTGGAAAAATTTAAATAAATAAAATCTTTACAACCATACTAGTTTCCTTGGTAGTCATCGGTGGTTATGCAGCAACGAAGGGGGATTTCGCCAACAGAAAAAAACAATAGAGACGTATATGATCGCGTTCTAGTCCTCCCTCTATACTCCGACAACGGTTAATTTAACAGAAATATTGAACATTTTTTTTTTGAGGTAATTTCAACGCAGCAATTTAACATTCACCTCTGTTGGGTGCCGGGCAACAGAGACATCACAGGATATTGTAGATCCGATGAACTCGCTAAAAATAGAACCGTCATACCTATTTTACCTGAAAGGGAAAAGATAGGTATACCGATAGCTACATGTAAACTTTTGCTAAAAGAAACAGCCTTAACGATAACAAACTCTTGGTGCTACAATTTACCAACGTGCGCAGCCACAAAACTCATATGGCCGTCACTGGACCTAAAGCGCTCTAAAGACTTGTTATCTCAAGCAGATTTCATATTGGCTCCCTAATAGGTGTCCTTACGGGACACTGTCTTATAGGCAGACACGAAATAAGACTTGGTGTAGCCTCAAATGACTTCTGCAGGAGCTGTATGGACGAGGAAAAAGAGGAAACAATCTCCCACCTCCTCTGCACATGCCCTGCTCTTTACCTAAGACGCAAACTTAATCTGGGAGAATATCAAATATCTTCTTCGCTTTATAAAAAGCTCAAAATGGTTCGACTAGTAAGAAGTAACTCTCTAGATTCATGTGGTATCACAATGGGCCTTTTCCTTTGGCCTAAGTGTGCGGATCCTGAATCCGCAACCATCTTAACCTAACCTATCGGATAAGAATTTCCGAAGATTAATATTTTTATGACAAAACAGCGTTTTCTGGGTCAGCTAGTAATAAAGTTCAGCTGAAGTTACACCTACCTATCCTAAGTATTGTATTTTCTATTAGAAAAAGAATTATTAAAATCGGATTAGTTTTTTGAAGACGTAGATATAACAACAGTACCTATGTCAAAACAACATTAACTGGGTCAGCTAAAAGGACAAAAAGTATTCTAACCAATTTCTGGTTCTAACTACCTCTCCACCAATTATGAGCCGAATCGATTCAGCCGTTCCTAGAAGGCAGAAATTGCAGGACAAAAACCAAAAATTTAATCAACCTAACTTTAGCTTCTTCGTCGAATCGTCGAAATTCTTTCAAAACTTTTCGCAAATCCTACGAAAAAAAAACAAAAAAAAAAACAAACAAATCTCCTGAAAAAAAAATATCGACAGCGTCATATTTTCAATGGACTCTGACAAGGGGATGGACTGGTCAAATCCACCCAATTATTGGCATACGCGGATTTATTCAGATCAGATCCAGCAGGCGAAAAAAAACGAGGGGCTGTATATACGAGGTGTGACAATTAAGTAATGAGACTGATTCCATAAAAACCGTTTATTTCAAAATTATTCTACAACTATGACATCCCCTTCAAAGTAGTGCAGCTATACAACGATTCCAGCGTGTTTTCCATGCTTCGTAACATTTCTGGAACGCTTCGACTGGGGTGTCCGCGATTACCCTCGTCAGGGCCGCCTGGATGTCCTCAATCGACTCAAAATGGGTTCCTTTGAGCACCGACTTTGTTCTAGGGAACAAAAAAAGTCACAGGGTGACATATCGGGCGAATAAGGCGGTTGTTGCAACACGGCGAACCCTTTAGAGGCCAAATACTGGGACACGCTGAGCGCTCCTCGGAAAGGTTCCTTGGAACCATCTTCGCGCACAACTTTCTCATCCCAAAATCGTCAGTTAAAATGTGTCTGACTGTTTTACGGTTCATACCCAGTTCCGACGCCAACATTCGAACTGTTAAATGCCGATCTTCACGGATCAGGGCGCGCACACGCTGCGCATTCGTGTCAGTCCGCACCTCGACTGGTCTCCCGCTCCGCGCCTCGTCTTCCACGCTTTCACGCCCATCCTTAAACTATTTATGCCATCGAAACTCCTGGGCACGACTAAGAGCACTATCACCATGCACTTTTAAAATTTTAGCGTACGTTTCCGAAGCTGTTTCGCCCAATTTGACGCAAAATTTTATCGCGACGCGTTGCTCTTGATTTCGTTTTTCCATTTTCGTGACGAGAACCACGGACACACGTTTACTCAACACGACAGAGCAGGCGAACTAAACAAGCTATAGCGATGGCAAATATATCAATGGAGAGGGGAAGGATGCCGGGAGAAGGGAAAGGGAATTTCAAGGTCGCAGGGTTACTACAATCGCGGCAATATAATCAGTCTCATTACTTTATTGTCATACCATGTAAATGAGGGAAAGACTAAGTTCATGGTGGCGTCGCCGTCTGCAGAAAAAGTTGGCAATAGTTGAAGAAAAACTATTAAGGTTAGGTACATTGGGTCAGTAGTAGCAGCCGATAAAAAATGGAGAAATACGCTAGCCTTTGCTCAAAGCCAACAGAACCTACTTTACCCTTACCACGGATCCGAGACTTGGGGCTGGCCCCTTAGCCAAAAGCACTCTCTTCCTTGTGAGGAAGAAAGATTTCATAGACGATATATAACTACGAAGCAGACTTGATGACAATAATTAAGCTTGGTAGACTCCAGTGGGCTGGACACCAGAGATACCGCGGCATACCAAATTAGCGCTGGAAAATAGCGTACACCTCCAAAGTCTGAGGGTGTGGAACTGGAGGACCAGACTGGATTCCGGTTGTGGTGTAGATGAAGGGGGAAACTTTATTGTGATAATGGTGATGAAATCAACCCTTCAACATTTTCTTTTCTTCCAGTTAAATCTTACTTTTATGACAAACGCCCTCTTCTGTGTCGCCTTCGACCATATACACTTCGCTTCAACTGAATAAGCACACAATTATCTGAAGTTTGTTGTCCATTTTTTCCTAACTTTGAACGTTAATGCATCATTTGATGATGCTAACCGATAGCTTATGATTTTGAGAAAACAAATCAAAAAGAATAATTTAAAAAGGACCACTATTTTTTCCCTGGCTCTCATGCAAAGCTTTCCAGATTGAAAAACTCAGTTTTTTTTTTTGCGTCAACTGAATAAGCACACGATCTTTCACTCTCATTATCTTCATTGGTTCTTAGAGTTTTAAGTTAATTGGTATACCAAATCAAAAGTTGAAGTGTTCTAAGTGACATTTAACCGTTTATTTAAAATTTAAGAAAAGATGGTTAGATCAGAAGCTTTAATAGTGTCGGACGAGTTAAGATTGATTCGTTAAAAGAATAAAGACTGACCGCGCGTGCTATAGCTACCAACATTGATCGGAGTCTTAGTGTTGTCTATTCGTACCTCAGAAACAAAAGTTTGAACGAGAAAAACATGAAAGGTGGTAAAAAAACGGCAACATTCGAAGTTGATCGACGAGCAATTTTGAGATGTGCTTCCAGTTCATGTGCCTCCGCGGTAAAAATTGAACAAAAAGTTGGTGTAACTGCAGGTGTTTCAACAGTCCACAGAGTACCAAACCGCGCAGATCATTTAAAACGATTGCAACTCCAAAAGAAACCACCACTAAACGAGCAACGAAAAAATATTCGTTTAAGATTTTCTAGACTCGATGTGAGTTGGAAAAATGTGTGGCACAACGCGGTTTTTTGGGATGAGAACAGATTCAATTTTGATGGCCCTGATGGTTTTAATTATTGCTTTCACGATTTGAGAAAAGAAGAACGATTAAGCGCGGCATCATGGTGGAGAAGGGGGAGTTATATGATATGGGGAGCAGTTAGCTACTATGGGACTATTGAGCCTGAGTTTTAAAAGTCAAAAACTACTGCAATTACCTACAAAAGAATATTTGAAAGAAAGTTACCTTCATTTTCGGATATTTTTGGACCCTGTAAATGGATTTTCCAATACGACAACGACTCCATCCAAACGTTGCGCACAGTCAAAAGTGGGATACAGGACCAGAATGTTTAATTGCTTCAATGGTCGCCCTATTTACCTGACCTGAACCGTATAGAAAATGAATGGGGATCGTTGGTACGGAAAGTTTATGAGTCAGGCCGTCAGTTTGAGGACAGAGAATTGCTTATTGCAGCCGTTAAGTTAGCATGAGAGAAATTTCGCTGGACTACTTAAAGAGTTTATACGATTCCATACCAGGCCGAATTTATGAAGGAATCAAGAATAAAGGTGATAGTACCCAATACTAGAAATAACCAATAAAAAAATATTTAAAGAAAATCTTGTTAATTTCTTTCCGTTTGATTTTATTTGCATTTTTAAAAGTTGTGCTTATTCAGTTGACCCAAAAAAAAAACTGAGTTTTTCAATCTGGAAAGCTTTGCATGAGAGCCAGGGAATTTTAAATTATTCTTTTTGATTTGTTTTCTCAAAATCATAAGCTATCGGTTAGCATCATCAAATGATGCATTAACGTTCAAAGTTAGGAAAAAATGGACAACAAACTTCAGAAAAATTGTGTGCTTATTCAGTTGAAGCGGAGTGATGTATCATGTATGTATGTATGCATATAGAAAATAATAAATTTTCAATTAAAATAATTTTCGGTTTGACAAACAAAATTTTCAATAATTGAAATTGATCAGAATTGTTCATATTTTGTTGTAGTGGGAAAAGTATGATTTTTTTAAACATTGGCACCGTTTTTATTTTGAAAGGTATAATTTTTGTTTTTCCTAAACCTTCTATCCTCATTCCTCTTTATAGTGGAGTCAATTAAGCTTTTTTTTCAGAAAGTCTTCAGAAACAGTTCGGATTTTGAAATTTTTGTTTTCCAAATTTTTTGTTTCTTATATTCTTTAAAGTCTGAAACAATTCATTTGAGGGAAATGATTGCTTATATTGTTTAAACAATTTTTATATTGTTTATAAAGAGAGATCCAAAAACAATGTTTTTGATAATTGGAGTGTTTAGGTTGCATTAAGACAAGAAAAAAATCATATAGAAGGGGGGGTCTATTGTCCCCCATTTATTCGGGATGGGCGATCTTATAACAAAAAAAGCCTATTTTTCAAAAAAATATTAAAAATCAACGGATTTTCTCCCAATGTTATACCTTCTTGCAAAGCTAAAAAATATTTCTTTAATTTTGCATTTAAATAAAACGGTTTTCAGGAATAGTTTTCGAAAAACTCATCTTCAAAGTCAAAATATCGAAATTTTCAACCTTTTTTTTTACTTATGATTTTTGTCTTGTCTTAATGCAACCTAAACACTCCAATTATCAAAAACATTGTTTTTGGATCTCTCTTTATAAACAATATAAAAATTGTTTAAACAATATAAGCAATTATTTCCCCCAAATGAATTGTTTCTGACTTTAAAGAATATAAAAAACAAAAAATTTGGAAATTTTTGTTTTCAAAATCCGAGCTGTTTCTGAGAACTTTCTGAAAACGCCCTTTTTTGAGCTTCATTGACTCCACTATTAGTTCAGGAAAAAATTAAGAAAATCGGTTAATCGATTTGGCCGGTTAGTGAACGGACACAAAACAAAATTGTTCTTTTATATAAAGGGTCCGCCATCTAAGGTTTTTTTTTCAACTAGTGCTTATTTCGTGAATGGTAACACTTAGCGCATGTCTGATTCGACAGATAAGTAGTTTTATCCTTCCGCTGAACGAATATATATATTGTGTTTACGCAACGCTAGGAAATATTGCGACATTACTTTGAAAATCATGGTAATGTTGCAGAATGTGTGCGAAAATTGCGTACAGATTTTGGAAGAAGAGAAGCTCCGTATGTTCGTTCTTGTGAAAAAAAGTGAAAGAAACTGGCATCTTCATCGATAAACCAAAGCGTGAAAAGCCAAAAACAGAGCGTACACCCGAGAATATTGCTGCTGTGGCAGAAAGTGTGCGTGAAGCGCCATCAACATCAATTCATCGTCGTTCTCAACAATTGAACATTTCGGAGACATCATTGAGACGAATTATGCATTAAGACCTTGGTATGACACCATACGAAGTCCTATCGGTTCAGGAGTTGAAGCCAACTGACCATCCAATGCGTTTTCGCTTCGCTAAGTGGGCTTGCGATCGACTTAGAGAAGATGCCGTTTTTGCCAAAAAAATCATATTTTCAGATGAAGCTCATTTTGATATTGGCGGGTATGTAAACAAGCAAAATTGTCGCATTTGCGTGCGGGTTACGCATAAAGTGAAAAGCCGATACACCCAAAACGAGTCACTGTTTGGTGCGAATTTTGGTCCAGAGGCATAATTGCGTCATTTTTCTTCGAAAATTGGACCGATCGTGTAGGCTATTGCATGACCAGCCCAGGCAGCCATTTGAATGAAATTATTTTTTTATTATTAACCGGAAAAATTGTACTTTCATATCAAAAAGAAGTTTAAGAAGATATTCAGTAGTATTTTTTTTTATAGCATTTTCAAAAAAAAAAAACTTATTTGGCGGACCCTTTATACAGATATACATATTTTAATTCTAAAACTAATGGAAAGATTTTAATTGTTGTGAAATGAAATAAGTCGATTTTTGGAAAACTTTAGTTTAAATGCAACTCGCTTACTGGATGGCATTGGGGTATCTGAAGGAACTTATTGCAAAAGGTCCAGAACGGTTCAGATGTAGGTAAAACCGGAAAACACCAACTTCACGTATATTACGCTAGAATCTCCATTTTATAAGCCGGACTCGGGGACCATCTGGGAATTTGTTGCTAATTTGTTGCTATTTTGTACCGAAAGAATTGATTTTGTACCTCTCTTAGTTTACAAGAAACGGCTGAGGACCTGACGTAATATTACGCTACAATCTCCCCTTATTTATATCTAGACAAAGAAAGCACCTATCGACTTGAATCCAACGCCATATTTTGTTGCTATTTTGTTGCTGGGAAATAGGCCAGCTACATTTGTCGGAATCGTAACCCTTCACGGGGGTGGGTGGTACACCTAGCCCTGTAAATACGAGATAGAGTGTATCTCATAAACCAGAGCAGCTAGCAACACGAGACCAGCGGCGTATTTTGTTGCTATTTTGTTGCTGAGAAATAGACTAACTACATTTGTCGAAATCGTAACCCTTCACGGGGGTGTACCACCCCTAGCACTGTAAATACGAGATAGAGTGTATCTAGTAAACCAGAGCAGCTAGGAACACGAGATAAGCCGCGTTGCTAGTAATTAAAGATAGCCTATGTTACTAAGTATGAATATAGCTTTCTAATGGTGGAAAAAACTTTGAAACCGGATAAGTAGTTTTTGCTTTTATTCATTACAAACCAAAAGATATAAAAACAAATGAACGTTATTATAGTTTTTCTCTCACAAACATCATCAGTCTAGGTACTACTTTTTTCATGTCCTTGATGGCTATGGATTTGCCCTTTAGGTAATCACATTCTACCCATGCACAACTACCTCTGCGGAAAATGATCGATGTGTAGTGACCAACAGCCGTTTGATCATTAGATCTCGAGCTTCCACCGTAGAAGGCGCAATCCTCTGACTTGAATCTTGAGGATCTTTCATAGTCCTTCCAATGTCTTTTAAACATATTTGGAGGTTTTCTTCTTCCTCAATTCGCAAGAGTGCGATATCATCTAGTAAACATAATTCAAAAAACATTATTTCTGGAGGTACTTTTTTTGTAATATACATTAAAATAAAAAAGTCGTAATTTTTGCTTCGGGATTAAATTATTTTAAGAATACACAAATTCCATTGTGTACTTTAAAAGTTCTGTTATTATATTGATGCTTGGAATATTATTGAAAAGTTTATCAACCATCCACCCTATTTCGATATTGCAATCAATGTATTTTAATTTATCTATAGGGGATTCCTGAAGGCCGAAGTATTCACTCAGCACTTTTCCCCTCAGTTGGTATGTTCTACTACTAAGGCCTTTTCGAGGTCTTTCACCAAGGCAAAGAAAACCGACTCTAATTTATTTCAAAGAAATGTTAATTTTTTTATTATTTAATAGAAGTAGATCCCTTAGAGATCTTGCCATCTATTTACAAATTCAAATTTAAAATATTTTACCTGATCCTTAATATGAGGGTTAGCAGAAGCAGCAAACGCCAGTAGATAGAGGATACTGTCGAAGGCACACGTATTTCTCAAGGAAACAGATTTACCGTTCAATTTGAAACACGCTACGTTCGTACAATTTCCATTCTTTTTCACTGTTATGGGTGTCGATTTCTCCCAAAATAAGGAGTCGCGAACATCGTCTGGCCTGCGTCCAGAATGTTTTGCTCGTTTTCTGTATTTATTTTTCTCATTTGCTGGTGAATTTATATTTAAAGATTGGACCTCTACAAAATAAAAAGGAATGGTTTTCTAAACCTTTAGAAAGCTATATTCACACTTAGTAACATAGGCTATCTTTAATTACTAGCAACGCGGCTTATCTCGTGTTCCTAGCTGCTCTGGTTTACTAGATACACTCTATCTCGTATTTACAGGGCTAGGTGTACCACCCACCCCCGTGAAGGGTTACGATTCCGACAAATGTAGCTGGCCTATTTCCCAGCAACAAAATAGCAACAAAATATGGCGTTGGATTCAAGTCGATAGGTGCTTTCTTTGTCTAGATATAAATAAGGGGAGATTGTAGCGTAATATTACGTCAGGTCCTCAGCCGTTTCTCGTAAACTAAGAGAGGTACAAAATCAATTTTTTCGGTTCAAAATAGCAATAAATTAGCAACAAATTCCCAGATAGTCCCCGAGTCCGGCTTATAAAATGGAGATTCTAGCGTAATATTCGTACCAACTTCCTGCGTTAAGTAAGAAAGAAGAAAAGGAATCCTTCAATTACCTTAGAAAAATAATAGCAGTAGAAATATATGGGTGGATATTAAATTCGGTTAAAATTGCACCAGTCATGACTAAAATGACATCAACTCCAAAAACGAAAGGTTTGCTACTGCATAGAGATGCGAACACGAGCTATGTTTTTTTTTCAATCTTAAGTCTATGTCAATTCCTTAAAAGTGTTTATCATTGAGATTAAAACAACTTAAGTAAATTGGCAACTATTTGCTCCAATTATGTCATAAGGCAGTTGTTAAATGCTGCGAGACAATACATTTATCTTCCATCGTGAGTACCCACTTTTTGGCTAAATCCTATCAAGATGAAATGAATCACTGCCCACCTTCAACACAACAGCACACAGCTATAACCATCTATGACGAAAAACACAACTCTCCTCATTATTCAACCATTCGAAAATAAGTCGCAAGTCGCAAACATCGCTTATCTCAAACGAATATGGCAATTGTCATGAATTTCGAATGTTGTTCATGCGCAAAGCGGATGGAATTATTACCCGCGCGCTTAGCATTTTGTGAGGTTTATAAAATTAGATTTTCCCATTATCGCTCGTCCAAATAGGCAACCGAAGAACGCCATTTTGGTGCCAAAAAAAAATTTCATAACAATTTGCAATGCAAAATTCATCATATACCGCGATAGTTGAATTGACGCTTTTTAATGCGTTGCATTGGCCGTGTGTGTAACCCACAAGTCCGCCGTCGCCGCCCGCTTAAAGATAGTCCTAGTTAAGAAGTGTGAATTTTGGACTGCCGGCCGAACTCGCATCGGTTCCGAAACAAATCAAGTTAAGTTTGTCACTTTCGGTTTTGGAGCTCTTGCATGCATGATGCACCCAAAATGGATAACTTACAAATTATCGATGTGGCATTGTATTCAAATGCACATGACCGTATGTGGCACCTACTTGACTTATCCTCTCAAAGGTGATTTTCATTTCGTGGAGACTCAAGCGAAGGCGCTTACTTTATGGGCTAAGCGCCATGTGGCAGTTGGGCAATGGTGGGTCGAATGATCTTTGGTTCCAGCCAAAGGATTAAACTCCCAGCACCTTCTTAACTTGGATTCGAGTTTCTTAACTTTTTAGATTGACGGGCTAGTTAATAAAATATGCCTTTATTGGAGAATTCTGTGACTGTACCTTAAAGATGACGAAATAGAGAGAAAATGTGTGTTTCGAGGTAAATCACTTTAAATTGCCATTTAAGATGCAAAAATAATGTTTTAAAAATTTTGTCATCAAAACTTTAAGAAGCTTAAGATAACGACTCAGGTTGAACGTGACTATGAATAAAAGATTTTTTGGGTGAAGAAAATGATTCGTCATTTGATTTATCATAGAGAGCCTTAAACACAGTTGTAATGGTCCTTGTCATATTTGCGTGCATGCAACTGAAATTGACTTAAAAAGCATTGGAGGGCACTCAAGGGAAGAACTCTTACCAATGTAATGAATTTAACGTTATGAGCGCAAACGCCCCACAATCCATAAGCTTGGTTGACTGAAGTTCTTCCGGGCGACAGCTTCCTTCCATCACGGCTCGGAATTTCTTGTGTTCCTCGGATTGATGATGATTTGAAGATGAGCACGACGTGTGCTTGGGTGCATTAGGGTTTTCCGTAATGTATCAACGGAGCTTCCTCCGGGTTTCATCGGCCATTAACCAGTGTATCAACAAAGTTTCGCTTGTTCTTCTGGGTTCCAACGATCTATTGATCGGCTATCAAAAAGGTTTCTCTTGGCTCATCAACCGCTTTGAACCGGTCTATCAAAGGAGTTTCCTCCGGAGTCGTCGACGACGACGCGACGGTTCGCTACCTTGTGCACATTTCTAACAAAAACTGGTTGTGAATTGATCGAGTTCACCGTCAACCAGATTGATCACATAGCGATCGACAGGAGGCACTTTTCCAGCATTCAAGATATTCGAACTTTCCGAGGAGCCAACATCGACTCGGACCACTACCTCGTCGTAGCCAAGGTAGTGCTGCGAATATCTCGACAACGGCCAAAACAAAGAAATGCTGCAAGAAAATTCGACGTTGGACGGCTACAATCGCAAGAGATCGCCAGATGCTTCTCTGATCGAGTGTCAAGTAACCTCTTAAGGAATCCTATGCTGCCAACATCAAGTATCGAAGACCAGTGGCAACATTGCCAGAATGCAGTTAGAGATGCCGCCTCTAATGTGCTGGGTTTCACACAGCCGCCAAAACGAAACCCCTGGTTTGACGAAGAATTCAGGCAGGCCCATGCAGCCAAGCAGGAGGCATACAAGACATACACGGACAAGAGTTGCGCCCGAGCTCTACGAGTAAAAGAGGAGAGAAGAACGCCGGCTTCTCAGGAGAAAAAAGAGAGAGCATGAGAAGCGTCAGATCGAAGATGTTGAGAGAGCTAACACCAGGAATGAAGTTCGGAAGTTTTATCGGAAGGTGAAACAGCTGGCTCAAGGTCATCGAGCAAGAACCGATGCCTGCAGAGATCAACAAGGGAACATCATAGTAGAACCGCAGTCAGTGCTGGGGATTTGGAAAGACCACTTCTGTAGACTGTATAACGGCGACGACGAACAGAACCCCGCCATCAGATAGGAGCCTTTTATCATACACGATGACAGCCAACAATTCCGTGAACCCAACCTAGAAGAAGTGAAAACAGCAATATCACGGCTGAAATCCAACAAAGCCGCTGGAGCAGATGGTCTAGCTGCCGAACTGTTCAAAGCCGCAGGCGACGATCTAGATAGGAGCATGCACCAAATCATCTGTAAGATATGGTCGGAGGAATGCATGCCCGATGAATGGAACCTCAGCATTGTTTGCCCGATCCTGAAAAAGGGAGATCCTCTAAACTGCGCCAACTACAGAGGAATCAGTCTGCTTAACATCGCCTACAAGATCCTCTCTACCGTAATATGTGAACGTCTGAAGCCTTTCGTCAACAATCTGATTGGTCCTTATCAATGTGGCTTCAGGCCAGGAAAGTCTACCATCGACCAAATTTTCACGTTGCGGTAGATCCTGGAAAAAACCTATGAACTCCAAATCGATACCCACCACCTCTTTATCAATTTTAAGGCCGCGTATGACAGCATCTACAGAGACGAACTGTATAAAGCTATGTCTAGTTTTGGCATCCCTGCCAAGCTCGTTCGCTTGTGCAAAATGACGATGGAGAACTCACGTTGCTCTATCAAGGTTGGCAATGAGCTTACGGAATCTTTCGACGTCAAAAAAGGATTCAGACAAGGCGATGCACTGTCGAGCGATTTCTTTAACATCGTTCTTGAGAAGATAGTCCAAAACTCCACCGTCAACACCAGAGGCACTATATTCTATAAATCTGTTCAACTTCTCGCGTACGCCGACGATATTGATATAATGGGAAGAACACAGCGTGATGTCAATGGCGCCTTTGTGAGGATTGAGACAGAAGCGGCAAAAATGGGTTTAGCGGTATATGAGGGAAAAACGAAGTACATGCTGTCTTCGAGTAAGGACACCCAACATCGACGGCTCGGACAGAACGTCACAATAGACGCATACAACTTCGAGGTAGTAATGAAGTTTATCTACCTTGGCTCCACTATTAACACGGGCAATAACACCAGCGCCGAGATAGAGGAAGAATTACTCTTGCTAATCGCTGTTTCTTTGGGCTAAGAAAGCAACTGAGTGGAAAAGCCCTCTCTCGAGCAACTAAGGTATAAAGCAGTACAACACCCTCATCATCCCTGTCCTGCTATATGGTGCAGAAGCATGGATCCTAACAAAATCGGATGAATGTGCCTTAGGCTGTTTCGAGAGGAAAATTCTTCGGGTCATCTTTGGCCCCGTATGCATTGATGGGGAATGGAGAAGAAGATACAACAGCGAACTTTACGGGTTGTACAACGACGTGGTACGTGGACCTAGCCAGAAGGGTCAAGGTCCAGAGACTCAGATGGCTCGGTCATTTAGACCGCATGGACACCAATGCTCCGGCCCGGAAAGCCTTCGACTCTCTTCCCGAGGAACGCAGAAGGAGAGGAAGACCGCGACTCAGGTGGCGCACACAAGTGGAAGAGGACCTCAATCAACTTGGAGTGCAAAACTGGAGACAGCTAGCTAGGGACAACTTTTAGTTTTATCTTTAAAACTTTATCAGTTTTCTCTTTCTGGTAATGGAATTTCCATACGAGTGACAACATATTCTTTTTACAAATTTTGTCATCATCATCATCATCGTTTACAGAAGGAACGCACTCAAGACCTTTGTGATACCCTGATGCCAAAATACAATGAGAAAGACAGGAGGTGTCGGTGAACATTGATCTTGAATTCCTGAATATTGCAAAGAACTGGAAAGACGATACTACGGTTTAACCTTAAGGGCAGAAATGCTACTTGCTGTCTCACTATTATGCGTTGAAATATTGGTTAAAGAGAGTGGGGCATCAGACATTACATCGGTTTTGAGTCATGCGACGTAAATGACTCAAGGATGGATGATAACTATGTATGATCCCAACTCATCTTTCAGGATGCTTAAGTTTGTTACTGGAGCACCAGCCCAGAGAGTTTTACAGGACATAAATCCCTTTTATAGATAATATCCAGGTTAGAATCCGGTTGGGCGCACTCGAGATATCCAATGTTAAATGACTGTGGCGCATAAATTTGACCAATGGAATCGTTTAAGTTGCTTTGGTTTGCGGCTTATTCACAGAGACCTGTTACTTATGTAAGATAGCCAAACAAGAAAAAGTCTTAAGGGATCAAACCACATTATCTTGGTGGTTAATTCAGCTCTACTTGGGCCAAATAACCATACCATGAAACCACTCGTGGACTCCGACAAGGGTAAAGACTGGCCTGCCTCCTCTTCAACCTGGCACTGGTGAAAGCAATCGGTTACTCTGGAACATCTATCAGGGGGACTATCGTCACCAAGTGTCCAAGTCCACCCAATTATTGGCATACTCAGACGACATCTTTGGAAAAAAAAAACAAGAAGCTTTGCAATCCTTGCGGCTGCTCAAAGCCAATGAAACCTATTTTAGTCTTCCAAGGCACGTATCCTAGACCAGGGTGCTTTGCCAAAAGCATTCTCTTAGCCGCGTTCGAGAGAAAAGTCTTACGGAGCAAAATTGACCCCGTTTGTAAGGAAACACGATTTCGGAGACGATATAACCACAAGCTATATCAAATCTAACACGAAGTAGACTTGATGACAAAAGCTAAGATTGGTACAATTCTTCTCAGGAGACAACGCGGCAGACTTAATTTGCGCTGGAAGGATGGTGTAGATCAGGACGCCCAAAGCCTTAGGGTGGGGAACTGGATGTCCTCGGCCAACAATTGGGATACATGGAAGAACTTGCTGAAGGAAGCCCGGACCGGATCCCGGTAGCGGCGCAGATGAAGGGAGAAACTTGATTGGCCAGGCCGATGATGATGATGAAATCGCTCGTGCAGAAAATCTATGGTGTCTTGAGCTGTATTGAACTCAGCGTCCTGTTGAAACCACATGACTTTGGTGTCCATATATGATGATCTTCAACCCATAGCGATAGCCGTTGACAGTGATGGCCTGGCCAGCATCATTTTCAAAGAAGTACAGACCGATGACATTTCCAGCTCAAAATTCACACCAAACAGCAACTTTATTTGAATTCATTGGCACTTCGTGAATCTAGCGTTGATTTGTGTTGTCCAAAACCCTGCAATTCTGCGTATGCATGTTCCCTGCTTACTTATTTATTTGGCTCCCAATCCATGTAGGATTTCAGCCTAAGACACAACAGTATTACATGGAGATCGGTCGCTCGCATGCGTTTTTCAGTCGTCGAAACCAAATGCTTTGGCATCCGCAGTTACTTGGTCTTCCTGGTAGTCTCGAATCTGGGGGATACAAAAAGAAGATTTTCTTTGCTGGGACGTTGTCGTTCTCGATGTAGCCGATCCAATGTAGTCGTCTTTTCTTGGCTTTTTGAACTACATCAACATCATGTACCTATCATCATCAATGTGCCTCATCACAAATGCTGATTTTTCGACAAAAATCGAGATCAACTTCCAAAGTTCCAAAACCCAATTAGGGAACACACGACTCTGTGTATGGTCGTTTGGTTTCAGCTCCTGGGTTTTGTGTTTCCAGGCCCAAATCACGACGAAAAAATTCACCATGTTGTGGTCTGCGAGAGGCCTCGAAATCTGCCGCTCACTTTCACGGACAGCGGCTATGATTATGGCAGATCTTGCGGTTCGTTGACTTACAGGTGTTGGCTGATTGTTCACTTAGCCGGTGGACTCGAATTTGTTCACCAAACGTTAAAGAGTCGACTTAGAAGGACGACCATGTACCTCTATAAAAAGGGCGCAACGAGCTCATCTTTACCTCTGAAGAACACACATTTTGTTGCTGTTGTTTGCCATGATAATTTGTCTTTTCTGATTGATTGAAATACAATATTTTGACAA
Source organism: Sphaerophoria taeniata (assembly GCA_943590905.1). Lineage (NCBI taxonomy): Eukaryota > Metazoa > Arthropoda > Insecta > Diptera > Syrphidae > Sphaerophoria > Sphaerophoria taeniata. The sequence continues at coordinate 241,473,663 of OX016540.1, forward strand.
AAAGTAACGTGGTCGCCACGAGCTCTCAACATCAACGCGTTCCTATTGGAAAACATATTACAAATTTTATGTGTACTGAATTACTGATATGCAGAAAAAGTTACGTATACGCCATAGATTAGATTAGATTAGATAAATTCTTTATTTTATCAACAAGTATGAACATTATTTTTTTCTGAATTAAGACATGGCAATCCTGCCGTCTGCCTGATTTGACATTTCATATAACTTGAAGAAATAAAAATAAATTAAAATGTAAAATAATAAATTATCATAAATATCGTAAATCCATATATAAAACTGAAAAAAATAGTGGTTTGAAAAGCAAAATTTGAAATTAACAATTTTATTGACATGATTTGAAACACAAAAAGTTACAAGATTGGCGATTATAAGGTTTTTTACAATTTTAAGTTTACTCAAAAGACAAAAAGTAAATACCAATTTTGAAAACGTGATTTGAAACACTAAACATTTTTTAAATTTTTACAATCGTAACAATTTTATGGTGATTTGAAACACAAATAATTAAATTCATTTAAACTGCAACATCTCACAGAATTGAAAATTTATTTTATTCAAAACTGTTTCGATAGTTAAGCCCATGTTGGCAATATTTATAGAGTGTAAACCAACCTGCTGCTCCATTTAAAATTTCATAACAGCGCTCTACAGAAAGAAAACTTTCTTGGAAATATAACCGGCGGATTTCCTGAAGTATTGGACAGACAGCCAAGAAATGATAAATATCCTCAGTTTCTCTTCTGTTACATAAACCACAAATTTGCATTAGGTCAGCTCGGTGAGGCATAAAATTTAAATTTAAAATTTCAACTCTGGCTTTGAAAACTGTACTAATAACTTCGACTGGAAACTCAATGCGAAAATAATTTACATCTGACATTAACTGATGATTTAAGTTCTTGTATATATATTTCTGGAAGTAGAAGAGGATGCCTTGCGAAGATTGTCGATAAACAATTTGTGGTCAATTTCTGAAATTAATCCTGTAAATTGATGGTTCCATTCCTGAACATTTGACTCTGACAAAGAGAAAACGTAACCGTGACTCTGTGCGAGTTGTTTCCATTCTTTAAACGGAGAACCGTTCGTTAGAAGGAGGTTTTTCATTATAATTTTGGTAAGACACCTATCACTTCTTTTCATTACCCTAATTATAAAATCCGCATTGGCCTTCAGATTGCGCGTATATAAAGGTGTTATACCCGACTCTATGTATATGGCATAGTTTGGTGTTGAATTAGGCAAACGGAATAGGCGCTTAAAAAAGTCTATGCAAACTTTCGTATGCCTCCAGATAAATATAGCCAAAAACTTGAACTCCATATGACATACAAGCATTAACTGTAGCGTTAAAAACTCTGTACTTAGACGCTAGGTCAATATTTCGATTGGAAAAAAACTTTGGCCACATCATATTCAGAGCTAATTTTGCTTCGTTGCTTTTAGTTACCGCATATGTTTAACAAAGTTGAGATTATATGTCAACAGAACTCCTAAATATTTAAACTCTTGAACGACTTCGATTCGAGAGTTATTCAGAACCCATTTTTCTTGAGGAAGTCTTCTTCCTCGTCTTGCTTCAAAAATAAGGACTTTGGTCTTTTGGATGTTTATAACGAGTCCCCACGTTTCACAAAATGATTGAAGTCTATTTATTTGTAATTGGAGCGCTGATGGATTGTCTGGAAGCAGTACTAAATCGTCCGCATATAACAAGACCTTAACCATTTTACCAGCAACAGATACTCCGCCTGGAAGAAGGTCGCAGATTTCATCAATAAAAAGCGCGAAGATCAATGGACTTAGGATACATCCCTGGGGAACACCTGATGAAGTTTCAAACCTATCAGAAAACTCGTTACCATCCCAGACCCTAGCATAGGTTGACGAAACAAAATTTGAATACGTTAAAAGAAACTTTCGCGTTAGACCTATACAGGAAAGTTTGTAAATTAAGGCCTGCCTGTTCACTTTATCAAATGCGGCCTTAAAATCTACGAAGCAAGAGTACAACTTTTTCTTCTTTTCAATAAACTTTTTGGCTATACTTGATAAACTAGAAACATGGTCCATGGTCGAAAATCCTGGTCGGAAGCCAGCTTGGAACGCCATAGTGTACCGATATTATTTAAAAAATGGAGATGCAAATGTAATAATATGAATAAGAATGTTTCAATATCTACTTGTTAACGCACATCACTCAGCTATATATTTATATTTTAAATCTAAGAAATTATTATATTTAATGTTTGTAAAATAATTAGTTTGTCAATTCATTCTATATTGTTCTCTAGCTTCGTTCATATCATCATTTAATTCTCGTTATGTAATAAACGTAATTTTTATAATAAGTCGTTTTGCTACTTATTACATGGTGTCAGAACGAAAGGAACCAACAAGTTTGAATTAAAAAATCAATATTAGTTAATTGGATCAGTATTTTACGGATTTTGGACTAGCAGATTGTTCCAAATGGCGAACAACGAACGTGCTACAGCGGAATTGGATTGTGGCAATCTAGTAAACGATTGGCCGAATTTCAAACGGAATTTTACCGTGTATATGATTGCAAATGGAAAATCAGAGTCTCCAGAACAAACCAAAATTGCAACATTTATTTGGTTAATGGGAACAAGTGGTGCAAATATTTATAACACTTTATTTCCCAACGATGGAAGCAAAAATTCTCTTCTTGGAACTATGCAGAGTGGTGATGTTGTTAATCAGCGTTCATTACAAGATGTCTTAGACAAATTTGATGAATTTTGTAAGCCACAACGTAACATTGCCATGGAATCTTACAAATTCAATATTCTTTCTCAAAAAGAACGACAGTCTTTTATGGAATTCGAAACTGAACTGCGTGCACAGGTTCGTCTATGTGATTACAAGTGTGAATGTGGCGCATCTTACGAAAATCGATTGCTTCGCGACAGACTAATTGTTGGAGTTTATGACAAAAAATTGCAACTTAAGTTGCTTGATGGTCGTGATGAACAGCTGGAACGCGTTATTGAAACCTGCAAGACATATGAAGCAGCTAATACCAACAAAAGTATTCTTGATGGAAGAGTAGTTCTTCAATCTATTAAAAACGATGTTGAAGATGAATCTATCAATTCAGTTCATCGATCTTGCTTTAATTGTGGTATGCCATGGACATTAGGACACATAAATCAATGCAAAGCGAAGGATATTATCTGTCGTTCGTGCTCAAAGAAAGGACATTTTCAAAAGATGTGCCGCAAATCAAGAAAATCATCATATGAAACAAAAGTTGATAGCAGAAAGCAAAGCGTTTCTAGTATTAACTGGAGTGATGTGCAAGGTAATAAATCTAAATATGTTTGTAAAGAGATATATAGTTTAAGTTCTTCAAAAAACAAAACAATTTTTAGGTTAGATTCAAGATCTAGTCGTATGCGTTGGACAAAGGAGTATAGTATTGGAAATAGGATTGTTAAATTTAAAATAGATACAGGTGCTGATGTTAATTGCATACCAATCAATTTAATAAGAAAATTGAATATTAAATATCATAGTCACCATAATGATTTCTCTGTTTTCGATTATAATAACAACAAAGTGCCTATTTTTGGAGTTGTTGAACTTAAATGCTTAGATGTAGGTAATAGAACTGAAAAAAGTGCCAAGTTTTTGGTTGTTGATGACAAATGTGAGCCTGTTCTTGGATTAGATACTTGTGAAAGCTTCGGATTAGTAAAACGCTTGGATGTGAGTAATTTAGTAAGCAAGGACTTAAAAGATTTGTTCATGGATAGATATCGTGATGTTTTTCATGGAATTGGTAAGTTCCCAGGAACTTTTTCAATAAAACTTAAGGAAAATTCAAAACCAGTCCTTCATTATAAAAAAAGAATTCCAATTTCACTCATTGATAAATTAAAGTCAGAACTTGCGTCAATGGTTAAAGATGGAATCATTTCACCCGTTGACTACCCAACTGACTGGGTTAATAACTTGCAAATAGTTGAGAAGCCTAATGGTCGTCTTCGAATTTGCTTGGATCCGAAACCTCTTAATGAGTGCATTAGACGAGAGCATTTTTTAATTCCAACTATTGATGACTTAACATCTAAACTAGCTAACAAGTACATTTTTACTGTTATTGACTTGACAAGCGGTTTTTGGCATATGGAATTAGATAAGGCGAGCTCAGAATTAACAACATTTATGACTCCTTTTGGTAGGTAGTTAGGTACAGATTTAATCGTGTGCCGTTTGGTTTGAACTGTGCACCGGAAATGTTTCAGCGAAAGATGGTTCAAATTTTTGGAGATATACCGGGAGTCGTTGTTTATTTTGATGACCTAGTTGTGTGTGGAGAAAATGAAGAAAATCATGATGAAGTTTTGAATTTGGTTATGGACAGAGCTAGAAAAAACAATATTAAACTTAATCCGGAAAAGATTCAATATCGTCAACGGGAAGTAAAATTTATGGGTAATATACTATTCGAAGGAAAAATCAAAGCAGATTTAAAATATAGAGATGCGATTTTAAAAATGAAAAAACCAGGAAGCAAAGGAGATATTTTGAGATTTATGGGTTTGCTCAAGTATTTAGCAAGGTTCATTCCAAACTTATCGAAAGAAACAGCGGAATTGCGAAATTTGACACGGAATGATGTTGATTTTAACTGGACAGAAAAACACGAAAACGGATTTAATAGGTTGTTAAAAATAGTTACATCGGAACCAGTTCTAGCAATTTATAATCCAAAACAGCCAGTAGTTATTCAAACTGATGCATCGAAGGATGGGTTGGGGTGCGTTTTAGTTCAAAATGGACATCCTGTAGCTTTCGCTTCTCGAACACTCAGTAAAAGTGAACAAAAATGGGCCCAAATCGAAAAGGAACTATTGGCAATTGTATTTGCATGTCAAAAGTTTCATTTATTTTTGTATGGCCGTGAGTTTTCAGTTGAAAGCGATCATAAGCCACTTGAAACATTGGTTAAGCGTGATATTGACGATGTTACAACCCGTCTTCAGCGAATGTTTATGTTTCTATTAAAATATCCGCAAATGACTATTATCTATAAACCGGGTAAGGAATTGCTAGTAGCTGATTGCTTATCACGTGCACAACAAAGTGAAATATCGGAAATTGAAGGGCTATCGGGAGTAGTTCATTCAATCACAAAATCAGTTTGTTGCACCGAAAAGAACTACGATTTGTATCAGAAAATATTAAATGAGGATGAAAAATATGCTAGGATTTGTAATTATGTAGAAAATGGTTGGCCAGGTTTTCATCAGTTAGATGATCTTAGTCAGCATTTCTTTAAACTAAAATCGGAACTACATTTAGAAAATGGATTACTGCTTTTTAATCATAGACTAGTTGTACCATCAGAATTGCAACGAAAAATATCTATTTGGTTACACCAACCACATCTAGGGATTGAAAAAACTCTTTCTCGTGCAAGAATGTTGTATTATTGGCCTGGAATGAATTCTCAAATAAAGGAACTAGTTTCTTCCTGTAATATTTGTGAAAAGTTTAAACGGAATATGCAAAAAGAGCCATTAGTCCAAGAAGAAATTCCTAAATATCCTTTTCAAATAGTTGCAGTGGACTTGTTTGAATATGCAGGCAGAGACTACATTGCTTTATTTGATGCTTATTCAAACTATTAAGCTGCTGCAAAGATTGAAAACAAAACATCGAAACACATAATTGATGTTATTTCTCATATCTTCGACAAAATTGGATACCCAGCAATTCTAAAATGCGATAATAGTCCTTTCGGTTCGGCTGAATTTGAACGTTTTTCAATTGCATGCAATATACAACTAAGATTTTCAAGCCCTAGATATCCACAAAGTAATGGGTTAGCAGAGAAAGGTGTGGCCATCGCAAAGAATATTCTTAAAAGGTGTTTTGAAGTTAATGATGTAAACAATTTTCAATATCGAATATTAGAATACAACACTTCACCAATAGCAAGTATGCATCTTACGCCATCGGAATTATTCTTCGGTCGACTTGTTTAAACAAGGCTACCTGTTTCAGACTCAGTTCTTGTTAGAAACAACCTAAATGAATCGGAAATTCAAAACAAATTAAAGAATAAAAAAGATAAGCAAAAATGTTATTATGATCGAAACTCAAAATCACTTTCTTTATTAAATGTTGGTGATCTAGTTATATTTAAAAAAACTGGAAAAGAATGGCACTATGGAAAAATAATTGGTATTGTTAACAACCGCTCATATTTAATAAAAGATAGTTTTAATAATCATTTTAGGCGCAATAGGCGATTTATTGCTAAGACTTCCAATGAAGATTTTTGTTCTAGTGATTTACTTTATGAACAAAATGTAGAACCCTATAAAAAATTTGATTGTACAAAAGAAATTCAAACAATTAATCCATCTCAAGAAGATAAAAACGAAAATAGTTCAAATGTAAACAATGATATTAATAATTGTAATGTGGACGAACCAATTTCTCCGGATATTACTGATAATGTCTTAAGTTCACAACCTATCAACCAACCAATTTCAGAGATATCTGGTTCAGAAGCAATTAATCATAATGCACCAGTTATTACATCTAAGGAACGAATAGTAACTCGAAGTGGTCGAGTTGTTAGAAGACCACAGAGGCTTGGAATAGATTATTAAGTTTTCTAAGACTAGGGCTAAGAGTTAGACTAAAAAAAAAGGAAAGCATGTAATAATATGAATAAGAATGTTTCAATATCTACTTGTTAACGCACATCACTCAGCTATATATTTATATTTTAAATCTAAGAAATTATTATATTTAATGTTTGTAAAATAATTGGTTTGTCAATTCATTCTATATTGTTCTCTAGCTTCGTTCATATCATCATTTAATTCTCGTTATGTAATAAACGTAATTTTTATAATAAGTCGTTTTTGCTACTTATTACAGCAAACACACATGTTTGCATCTTTTAAAGGAAAACATAACTTACTTTCAACATGTTTGTTTTTTACCTTTGGCACTTCATATTTACCTGGAATAAGCCCCAATATTTCAAAAATCATAATTTCAATCTTTATGGCTGTGGAAGTGTGGGGTAACTGGTCACTATGCTTCCTCATTCCGCAGATATGATTACTAATATGATTATTCTGTGAATGAAAACTTTTATCCCGAATAGGGTTAAAAGCATCAAACCCAAAGAAAAGTCATGGTTTGTAAAGAGGTTATCTGGGAAAAAGAAGTAAAGTTCCGGGGTTTTAAAGCCAACGCAACTGAGGAAAACCGGAACAAGTTTAAACAGGTCAGGAAGGCAATGCCCATATTCGTCGGACCAAGTTTTTGCATGACCGAAACTTAAGGCAAAAAATTCTGCAATGCCCCAAAGACAGTAAAATTTTTTGGCCATTTGTAAAAAAATATGAAGAATTCTTCTTCTTCCTCGGTCCCTACGCTCGTTGACAATGGCACTCCAGTTGTAAGCTCTCTCGCGAAAGCTAACCTTTTTGCTAGGCAGTTCGCCTCCAACTCTTCGCTGCCTAAGAGTGTCATGTTATTGTGTCCAGTTATTGATTGCGTCAATGATTCCACGGGACAAATCTTCTTCCGCACTCGTACTGTGGCGAAAGTCCTAAAAGATCTCAACATACATAAATCCGCTGGTCCGGATGGTATCCTCGCTTTTATTCTGAAGAGGTGTTCTTACACGCTGGCAAAACCCTTGCGTAAGCTTTTCCATCTATCCTATTCTTCTGGGCTCGTTCCGAGTATTTGGAAAACAGCATATGTCCATATGAGATTTAAGGTTTTTATTTTCGCGGACGATTCATAATTATAAGTTAGGTTTTTTCGGAACTTACCGCGTTACAAGAAATATTTTCAAATTTCTTTTCCCGACGTTTCGAAGAAATTTCAAGCTTCGTGGTCACGGGATGAGACTGACGTTTGATCGATGTTGTTTTAGTTTTTGTTTTGTTTTTTAGCTCTCGCTCTTAAATTGTACCGGTGTATAGATGTTGTTGCACTTGGGTCGCTTGTGGGTGGTGTATTTGTTGTTGGCTGTTGAATGCAAGCAAAGCTCACGACATCGGCTGCAGCTGTATTAGTTTTATGCACTTTTGTTTTGTTTATGAGAGGATCCCATGTCGGCGATAGTTTGTAGCTAGAGTCTCTATTGAAATTTTTATGTTTTTTTTTTTAATTTCAATTGCTTCACTAACAATCCTAGGAACAAAAAACTTTTCATTTGAGATCGATCTGGCTTGATCAAACTGGATAAAGTGATCCTCGTTGTAGGCCAAATGTTCACAAATTGCTGATTTTGTGACAGCTTTGTTTTGTATCGCTTTTAAATGCTCGTTAAGGCGTGTTTTTATACTTCTTTTCGTTTCTCCAATATAGGAAGACCCACAGCTACAGGGAACAGCGTAAACACCAGGACTCTGGAATGGAATTTTGTCCTTAGGTGACCTTAAACGTTGACGAATTTTTGTTGGTGGTTTGAATATGGTTTTTATGTCATATTTCCGTATTATTCGCCCAATTCCACCCGTTACACCTTTAATGTAGGGCAAAAAGGCATTTTTTTCCAATTCTGGAGGTGTAGAGTTGTTTTGTGAGCTGGGTTTAGGTTTCCATGTTCTTTGTCTGGAGCTATATCCATTCTTTTCGAGTGTATTATCTACATGCTTCACCCCCTCCCGGTTTTCGCCTTGTTGTGGCGAGGGGGCTTACGTCAAACTCTTCAGCAATCCAGCTGCGGAGAACGACAAACTAAGAAAACCACCAAAAGCAGAGATGTCAATCTAAAAAAAAACCATGATGAGTAGTTTACAAGAAGATAAAAATCGAACGGGGATATACGTTCAAGAGTCGGCAGAAGTCACGGCTGCCGGCGAGGGCTTGGCTTCGCAAGAAGCTAAGTCGCCAGTGACAAAAGTAAACAACGGAAAAGACATAAGAGAACTCAAAAGACAACCGGCCATTCTCTCGGTAGATCTCCTTCCCGCACTAGATAGTTTAACTATCAAAGGTACGGAGACCTCGGACGGACCTCCTTCCATAGGTAGTCAAACCGAGGACGAGCTACTGAGGGACCCGAATCAAGAAGAGGCTACGCTGGAGTCTGCTGCACCCCTCAAAGCTTCGAGGCTACGCAGCAACTACAAAGCCTCCAAAAGATTCGTGGAAATGACCGAGTTGAAAGACCCTGCAACGCTCAGTTCGAGAGATAAGGCTCTCCTTAAAAAGCACAGAAGGCAAGTTAAGAACTTCGAGCGGCATCTGGCAGAGACTGCCACTGCACCCAAGGGAACAACAGAACCAGCGAAGACCAAAAAGTCGGAGAGCAAAGGAGTAGATGCTGCCAAATCTAGGTCTGTCCCTAAAAAGGCAAACCGTGAACAGGCTGGCAATAACTCGACCGCTCGGAACGACAAAGGAAAAGTTCAGGCGACTTCCAGTAAGAAACAGCAAGCCAACGCTAGGAAAGACCAAGCACCGGCGAGCACCTCTTCTGGAATGAAACCAGGACCTTCCAAGAGACAAAGATCGGAAGAGACAGTCAAGGAAGAAGGTAACAAAAAACAAAAAACCAGTAGCTTTGACACCACCCCGATCGACCTACAGATAGCCATAATAAGCCGTGATGACCCAGATGGAAAAATCTCGGCAAAAAACTGGCTTCTTGTGGAAAGCGAGATCCTCAAAGCCATGATGGCGGCATCAGACGACTATATCTTTGATGGTGCAGGGTGGCGGCGAGGAGTCAAAGTGGTATGCTGCGGCGACCAGAAATCTCGGGATTTCCTGACCAGCACAATCGCCAATATTGGTGAACTCTGGAAAGGCTCCTCCCTTGAAGTTCTACCCGTCGCAGCCTTACCACTCCGCCAGCAGTTTAGCATTTGGATCCCCCCTCCTGCAGAACATGAGGACGCAGCCATTATTAAACTGTTGGCAAAGCAGAACAAAGAGCTTCCCATTTTAGAATGGAAGCTCCAACATTCAAGGAAGACCATTGGTGGCGAAGGAAAGGACCTCTTGTTCGTGGCAGACAAGAAATCTGACCTTCTGCTCAAAGAGAAAAAAGACGTGCTGAGGTATGGTCTCGGAACCGTAAAGGTTAAGAGGCATGAAGACAAAAGGGAGTCAAAAGCTGCTAGTGGTGCAAATAAACCTGCATCACGCTAAAGCAGCAACGTACGACCTTACGCTCTACATGTCTCACGAGAACGTGGATGTGGCCTTGATCCAGGAACCATGGTTAGGCAAAAACCGAATCCGAGGGTTGAGGTCAAAACACTACAACCTTTTCCATTCCACGTCAGATGAAGGTGATATTAGAAGTTGTATTCTAGTGAAAAAATCAATTAACGCTTTCTTCCTATCTAGATACAGCAACAAGGACAATACGGCAATCAGCGTCGAATCAAATGAAGGTAACTTTATTCTAGCGTCGACGTACATGCCGTACGAGGAGGAGAACCCGCCATCAAAAACAGTCCGCGATCTTGTAGCCCATGCCACAACAAGCGGTACACCTTTGGTGGTGGGTTGTGATGCCAACGCTCACCATACACAATGGGGCTCAAAGGACATCAATAAAAGAGGTGAGTCAATGTTTGAATATATTCTCTGTTCAAATTTATCTTTATGTAATAGGGGCAATCACCCTACCTTTCGTAACAAAAACAGGGAGGAAATCATAGATTTGACTCTTATTAGTAACAACAGTAAAATTTCAGTCGAAGACTGGAGAGTCTCACCTAAAGAATCTTTTTCGGATCACTTTAGGATACTCTTCTCCATAGACAGGAACTCTACTCAAAAGAAACCTTACAGGAACCCAACTAGAACGAATTGGACAGAGTACGAAAGATGGCTGGAAAACTGTATTGATCCTCCAGGGGACAATACAAGTCTAAACACTTCAACCATCGACACTGTTGTCCAAAACTTGTCTAGTAAAATGAGAACGTCTTTTGAAAAGCACTGCCCTTTATCTCGTTCCAAAATCTCCACTAACCCACCATGGTGGAATGGCGTACTAAAGAAACGTAGAACAGAGGTTAGAAAACTTTTCAATAAAGCTAAACTGAGTAAATTAGAAGAGGACTTAAAGTCTTATAGAGCCGCACTTAACACTTACACTAAAGAGTTAAGGAAGGCCAAAAAAGATTCGTGGGCTAAACATTGTGAATCCATTGAAAAAACAAGCGAGGCGGCGAGGCTCCGTAGAACCCTGGCCCTTAATCCCACGGTCCCGGGGTATATAAAACACCCTGATGGTTCATGGTCGAACTCAAGCCTAGAAACGCTTGAACTTTTCATGGAAACCCATTTCCCTGGTTGTAAAAACCCAGAAAGTTCTGATTACTTGCAATCGAACACGCTGGATTTTACTCATACAGAATCAAATTTAGAACTAAAACAGGTTATTACTGAGCAGAAAATTATCTGGGCAATAAACTCGTTCAAACCCTACAAATCAGCGGGACCAGACGAGATTTTCCCAGCTCTTCTTCAAAATGCTCTCAAAGTAATAACTCCGTGGCTTAGGGTAATTTTCATAAGTTGTATCAAACTTGGATACGTCCCTAATAGCTGGAAAAAGGTCAAGGTAGTCTTCATCCCAAAAGCAGGAAAACCGACTCACTCGACCGCCAAGGATTATAGACCAATAAGTCTCTCCTCGTTTCTCCTTAAGACACTAGAGAGGATAATTGATCTACATGTTAGAGAACTTCTCAACGAAAACAATTTGTGCAACTACCAACACGCTTACCTTAAAGGTAAATCAGTGGAGACTGCTCTGCACGAAGTGGTTTCACATATTGAAAAAAGTCTTGAACATAAAGAATATACACTGGCAGCATTTCTTGATATCGAGGGTGCGTTCAACAACGTTAAAACGGAATCAATCAAAACTGCCTTAGTTGAAGTTGGAGTTGAATCTGTCATTGTCGATTGGATCTTCACCATGTTAAATGGCAGAATTATCAACTCTCAAATAGGAGTTAGCACTATTGAGAAAACAGTTACTAGAGGCACACCACAGGGAGGAGTCATCTCACCCCTGCTATGGATCCTCGTAGTCAACAAAATTCTCACAAAGTTCAAAAATCAAGGAATTAAAATCGTGGCATATGCAGATGACATAGTGGTTTTAGTATCAGGCAAGTTTCTTACCATCATCGAAAACATTATGGAAAACGCATTAAAGGATTTATCTTCTTGGGCAACTAAGAACGGTCTCGGGGTCAACCCCACCAAGACGGAGTTAGTTTTGTTCACGAAGAAACGGAAACTGGAGGGCTTCAACCCTCCCAAACTAAATGGTATTCCTCTAAAACTTTCTAAGGAAGCTAAATTTCTAGGAGTAATCCTTGACTCCAAGCTTACATGGAAGCGTAATACTGAGGAAAGAATGAAAAAAGCACTATGCGCATTCTACACATGCAAGAGAACCTTCGGTTCACGTTGGGGCATGCGACCGCAAGTCATCCAATGGATGTACACAGCGATTGTCAGACCCATTCTTACCTATGGCTCTATTGTATGGTGGAAAGCGGTGGAAAAATCAAGCTATCTCAAGATCCTGAATAAGGTACAGAGACTAGCCTGTATAGGAATAACAGGGGCTCAAAGATCCACGCCACAGGCTGGGTTGGAAATGATCTTGGACCTCCCGGCTCTGGATGAGTTCATAAGATGCACGGCAGCCAAAACTGCAATTCGTTTAAAAGAACTAAGTTTTTGGAAGCACAGCACTTATGGACACGGGTCAATCTTACAAAGATATGACACGATTCCAGGACTGATGGAGACCACCGATTACATTCCCCCTTTACTAGATTTTGATAGAAAATTTTCTATTTTCATACCGGAAAGACAGGGCTGGGACCCTAATTCACTTATGAGTAAACAGGGTATCCCTTTCTACACTGACGGTTCAAAAATGGAATCAGGAACAGGCGCTGGAGTGTTTTGCCAATCTCTCAACATCAGAGCATCGTATAAACTCCCAGCTGACTGTAGTGTCTTTCAGGCCGAGATCTTTGCCATTGAAAAAGCAGCTGAATTGGCACATCACGAAAAGCTAAGCTCTTCGGAGATAACTATTTTCGTGGACAGCCAGGCCGCTATCAAAGCTTTAGCCAGTGAGACCATAAGATCAAAAGCAGTTTTAAACTGTAAGAAAGAATTAAATAAGATCTGCCACACTAACCAGGTAAAGCTCTGCTGGGTTCCTGGACATAGTAATATAGAAGGGAACGAAATAGTAGATGAACTAGCCAGGAAAGGGTCAGAAGCAGACGCAAGTAGTAGTGACCACTCAGTTAGGGGACCACTTGTCCCAATTGGGGTACTCAAAAGGAAGATAGACCTTAAATCAAAAGAGGAAAACAATAACTCTTGGAAATCCAGGGACGATTGCGTAATCTCGAGAAGTTTATGGCCTAGCACGAATGAAAAGGAAACTCGGTATATTCTATCGCTGAGTAAAAAGAACATGAAGATCTTGATAGGTGTACTAACGGGTCACTGTGCCATTGGCACAATGGCCAACAAGATAGGGGCATTTGCACCCGATTTTTGTAGGAGCTGTCAGGATGAGGAGGAAATAGAAACCATTAAACACCTGCTCTGTGACTGTCCAAACCTCCAAACCAGCCGACTCCGTCATTTCGGAAACAGGTTTGTTGGAGAACTGGATGATCTAGCACAGGTCTCAATGGCAAACATGAAGAAATTTATAGATAGCACAGGCTGGTTCGTTAACGAGCCAGTCTACGTTAATCGACCTTGAGAAGCATCGATGCTAACTTTTATTCTTATAGGGGATCACAATGGACCAATAGGCCCCCGTGTACGCAACAGCTCATGCTGTGCACACCCCTCATAACCTAACCTAACCTAACCTACATGCTTCAACTCTTGCTCAAGGTGTTCGGGATCACAAATTTTGTGAGCACGGTTCACAAGAGCCGATACCACAGATTTCAAATTTGCTGGGTGATGATGAGATGTTGCGTCTAAATACCTGTCTGTATGAGTATTTACACAGTGTGGCCAACCGAACCATCTTGTTTACGTATTACTTTTACGTCAAGGAAAGCCAAACAGTTTTCTTGTTCTCTTTCCATAGTGAATTTAACTTTTTCATGGATGGAATTTGTCCATTTGTCCAGCCTATACCAAAAACAGGCGAATCCTCCTCTCCCTCCAATTATCATCCGATTGCATTAACGTCCCTTCTTTCTAAGGTCATGGAAACGCTGATAAATTATCAGCTTAAGAAATATCTCAAAGACCGAAAGCTTCTTAATGACCGGCAGTACGGCTTTCGCAGCAACAGGTGATCTGATGGTTTATCTCACCGAACAGTGGAACAAATCTTAACATCGTTTTGGAGAAAGTAAGATTGTTGCACTTGATATTTCAAAGGCATTTGATAAAGTCTGGTATATTGCTCTTTTATCGAAAATGCGTGCTTTCGGTATCGATCGATGAATACCTGCTTCGTTGGATTAGAAACTTTCTTTCGAACCGTACAATACAAGTTGTATTGGACGGATTCAAGTCAAAATAAAATGCTGGTGTGCCCCAGGGCTCCGTTTTGTATCCGACCCTCTTCCTCATTTTCATTAATGATCTCTTGTCTGTAACTTCTAATCCAATCAATTGTTTCGCTGACTATATAGCAACCTTAGCTTTTCATATTTGTTTCCAGACTCCCATCCCTCCTCTTCGGATGTGGAGCTGAAACGGTAAAATATGATATGCTCATTAAACTCTGACTTAAACAGCATTGTACAATGGGGAATACAAAATCGCGTAGAGTTTAATGCTTCGAAAACCCAATGCTGTCTTGTATCGTTGAAGCGAGATATACCTCCCCTGCCGCTGTCCATGAGTGGCACTTGCATCAATGAGACCGAACATCTCGAGATTCTCGGTATGTGCATCACTGACCACCTCTTGTGGAACGAGCACATATTATGCGATGTCGCCAAAAATGCCGCAAGATGTTAAGTTTCTTAAGACGATGCAAGAAATCTGTTTGCTCCAGTGACGTACTTAAGTCTTCTGGACAGTATCCAAAATGATGGTGATAATACCATCGTTGAGTCATTTACATCTCTAGAACATCGGCGTAATGTCTCATGTCTCACCCTGTTTTACCGATACTTCAACGGTATATGCTCTATGTGAAATAGCCTTCCTCCCCTTAAGACATTCAACCGTAATACCCGCGCTTCCAGGAATGCCCATCAGTTCACCCTTGAGCCCAACTTCGGACACTGTCATGTACAGAGAATCGTTATTTAGCCGTACTACGCGAATTTGGAACTCTCTTCCACACTCTGTCTTCCCCAGTCATTGTAATGTTCAAGAATTCAAGACCAATGTTCACCGACACCTCCTTTTACATCCTCTATCCTTTCTCTAATGCTCGCACTGTGCTCTTGGCATATAAAGGGTAATGAAAAAAGCCCTTGAGTGCGCGTTTATTATAAAAAAAAAAAGACTTATGTTCAACTCTCAATAAGAAACCTGACATCATCAAATAGCGCAAATGCCATTTTCAATCATCATTATCGCTGTCGTTCGAATAAAGTTAAGCATCGTGTCTAAATTTCGCTTAATCACATCAAAATTGTTATTAATAACGCCTCGAAGCAGATCGCACACTCTTCAAAATGTCGATTTCGCACACTATCCAAAAGCTGCAATATTAGACTTATTAAATGGAAGTCATATTCACTGGTAATTGATATCACGTCGCTCATTGGAAGCCTATTAGCAGAAAAAAGTAGGTACACTCGATCGAAGTTTCTTGGCAAATTTTCCCATCGCAAGAGATTGGCCAATGACATCCGTCCAGTTACCAACGCTGACATGATTTCCACCTCAATTACAAAACAAATCAACCACAACCGACCGGACTGCAAAAATGCTCAGCTCATCGCGTCGCCATTAAAACTTTAATCAATTTCTCATAAGCGAAATGTCACTTTACTGCAGCTTGCGTGGGTTCAATGTAACGCCATCCGGCCATTTGCCACTGAAATTGCACAAACATAAAAATGCTGTGTGGGGAAATGTTTACCGCTGTCATTCATAAATTTTTGGCAAATTTACACGAACCCAAAATCGATGAATTCAACATTTTATCGCTGATGATATTAGTTCAACGAAAAACCGGTGAAATTAAAAAATTACCAAAGCCCCCACACTTCCCGCAATGTCACAAGACAACAACTCATTTTCATTCATAAGAAGTCAGAAAACATGGTGTTGGTGAATTAAGCGATCTTGAATGAAACATATCAGCATCCGCCTACCACCAAATCCGATTTGGTGGCTCCTCCAACTCATGGCATTGATTCATTCATCCTATTTCCAGCTCTGACTCTGACTGACCACCGTACGAAGATAAGCAAATCAAATGACAGGCGAAATCGTTGAACAAACATCAACACTGCAACAAAAACAACAAGCTTAACATTTGAAGTCACAAGAAATTGTGAATAACAATTTGGGCCTACACGTATCTTATTTTAATACGCTTACAAACAATGCCTTGACTTGACAGTGGGTGCCGGTGGCCTACGCCATTTCTGACGTTTAATTTATTGACTATACGAAATCGAGCCCGATCCGATCGGATATGCGAGCTTAAGCTCAAATATCCAAATCAATTGCAACAAAGTGAAATCGAAAAAATGTCGTTTCATTCGAGTTTTGACTTTCGAGATATCCCAAAGTACTTGTTGAGTTTTTTCCGTTTGTTTGAATTTTCAGTAGATCAATCTATTAGGCAACTTCAATGAAAATGCAGTTTTACCAAATTTGCGTTATTGGTCTTTGGTTGGACTTGCGTTTCTGTCTCTTAGGATGGCTGCACTTTGTCTTAGTTCCCTCACAAGATGGTGCTAGGACAAGACGGGCAAGTCAGCAACAGTCTCATTGCATTGGATGGAATGTTACTGAATCAAAGCAGCGACTGTAACAGGTATATCTTATTCGAATTCTAGTTTGTACGACACTGGAAAAGGAGATTGGCGTAGTTTGAATCTTTGTTGAAGCAATGGAGTTTGTGCCGTGGCTGAAGACGACCTCTAAAAGTAAGCCCACTTCATTCTTTGGGCCTCCACATTTTTTGCATGCGCATAGTGCTGTATATGATGCTGCATGGTGCATTTCAACTTGTATTTTTTATTCTATGTCGATAAGAAAGTGAAAAATCATTTGAATAATGGCTGTATTGAAGCACACGTTGGGAGCTGATGCTGACTCAATGTCATTTCTGTATTTGTCTTTCGAGTGAGATTTTTGCACCCATTTGTTAAACGCCGCCCCGCTGGATAGATGATCTTTTCTCAGTTGATGGCATGTAAATGCATTCTTAGGTCCTCATACACTTCAAAATCAACGAATTAAAGTGTGTTCTGGAAGCAATGTGAATACTCAGTGCCAAAACGTAGCTCTTTGGGACCGATTGGTTACTGTGTCAATGTCAACCGCTAAACTAAGGAATGACAGTGTTGTTGGACGTTGTTCAAGAAATTCCAATTTTGAAACCTGCTTAATCCATTTCAATCAGGCTATTCCCCCTTAGCAGAGGTGTCGTTTCCAACACGGAAGATCTGGAACTCCCATACCAGCCAAATCTGCATCCATTATGTATCGAATTACACACTTAAGAATATGAGGCTTAACTATCGGAGGTGAGATTCTCCTGCGTCCCGGATTTGTGGAACTAACAGCTTTGGGGATAGTTTGTTCTCCAGTTCTTCTGGGGTATTGGGTTCAAGAATTCCACACCTCCGGTCCCTAAGCACACAGTACTACGTGTAATGCTGCGTAGTTAGATGACATTGACATTGACATTTCACAGTACTTCGCACATAAATGAAACCAACTACAGATACTTTAGCAGCACTGGCGACTGAGATCGACAGAACAAGACATTAATACAACAGAGAGAGAGACAGACAGACACGTAGAAAGAAAGCACACATAACAGAAACCTACCTGGCTCAGAGGAGGAGACTAGATTTGTATTGTCTCATGTTATCGCACAGGTGGCCTCAGATAAGCTGGCGATTTTTGTAGTAAAAGAATGCTGCCGAAGCTGGGTTGATTTTTCTTTCGGGATTCCAAGCTCGGCTATGAATTCTGATGTCGATGAAAAGATGATGGATTTCGACTTGAAATTCGTCGATTCTGACGTTATTTAGCTCCCCTTAAAAACCTGACACGATAGTATCGGCTGCGTTCTTCGTCAGATTGACCACAGTGGTTCACTACCACTGTCCAATTTTCTATCACTCTGAATGAGAACTTAAAGCTTCAGGGATTCCGTTTCAGCATCGAGTATAGCAAGAGAACCCTACCCAGAACTTTGTGCCTGAAACACTCTCAAGTGTGCATGAGATAGATGTTCTAGGTTTTAACGTCTTGGAGATGGAAGATCCTCACGATGTTCTGCATATTGACCTTGAGGAACCCAATTTGAAATCTTCGGAATACCTACCTTAAGATTAGCAAAGATATCGAAGTGACCAAACCTTCAAGTCTTGGAAAGTTTCGTACATAAGAAGGTCAAACATTGCTCAAAAACTCCTGTAGAGGACGAGCTTATTTGGAAGCTTTGGGATCCTGAACTATTTACCTGCCTCGTCGATCACCGAGGATCGCGAACACGATCCTTCTGGCCTACCATGCCAGCGCAAGTCAAGATCTTCCTAAAGCAGTGCTGCATATGCAAGGCCTCGAAAGCTCCTTAGGCCACGTATTGGCAAGCATTCGTAGCCAAAAGACCGTTCCTGATGTTGTTCCTAACCCAAGCTTGCCAGTGAATTAAAACAAAAAAAACAATGACCACCTATATGGGATAACCCACGTACGGACCGCTGTTTACTCGCGAAAATCAAATGCTAGTGCGCGGTTTAACCGGTCTATTCTCACCGCCATCAGTGCGTATCAGTAAAACTGGAACAGCCAACTTCCAGCCATATCCAGCGCCTTACGCACTACGGTCCACTTGGCCATCAACATATAACCCTACGAAGCACTTTTCTGTCAAGGGTGTATGGAGTACGGTTCGGACTCCAAGACCTTGAGCAGATTCAATGCACTCTACAAATCGGGAGTAGACATCGTCCTGAAGAAGAATGTCTACACCGCCCAGCTCAAAATATCGTTGGCTTATGCCCATTCTTGGTATGAAAACGCCTAAAATTTGAGAGCCAGAAACGCAAAGTTTTCCATGGAAGGAATTCTACAAGATGAGGGTTTGCGTTTGGTTGGTAACAACTTGTACGAGCTAGTTGACATGGGAGGTAAGAAGGCTGGGTATAAGACGCGAAGGATAAAAAGATAACATACAACTGATTAAACAACAGCGCTACTAGCAGCCTGTTCCTCTTCTTCTGTTTTTGACTCGAAAGATCTCGTTTAAGAAAAGTGGAATGATGTCACCCGCGTTAAAATTAACCAAAAATAATATTTTACGAGATCAGATGAGCAGGCTCTATTTTAGTCACCACCACGATTATACATTTGGTTGCATCCTTCTTTGGTCATATTAACGTCTTAAGTCGACACATTTGGTCATTGAATCGTGGGAGCCGATCCCCATCCCGATTCCTCACTTTATTAGTAAATTTCCAAATAATATTTATTATCACATTGAATACACATTGTGAACGCCGCCGCGCCACCGCCGCGCCGCCCTCCACACATCACCGCCACTGCCACGCTGTGACATCAAATTGAATTTGGTGGGCCCATGTTATGGACGACTGTAAATTCAGTTCACTTATAAGGAAGCTGCTATCAAGCGGAGGAGTTTTCATTATTTGTCGATTGTTTGTCGTTTTTTAATGCTTCAATAAACAAGCTCTCAACATTTGACAATCGATCCGACCAACCGACCGACGACGACGTTGATGATGATAATCGTCAAACAATGACTTGCGAGGGATGATGTTTTGAATTCCGTTCAACTCTACCTAAGCTTTCTATTTCTTTTCGATTGGATTCGCTGGGCTGAATTTGATGCCAGATGATTAGTTTATGTTATGTCACTTAATAGGCCGTGATGAGGATGGGCTGCAGTTGGGCACGACATACATGAAGACACAAGGCGGTGGGCATAGCTCACGAGCAGAAACCATATGGCGTTAATAGCCAGTTGACACAGCCGATCGAAGCAATAAATTATTTGGTCAAAGTTGTGAAAGGTATGAAAGTGTGTCACGAGCTGTTGCTCCCACTTCAATTCAAAACCGCCTACATTTTGAGCAATTAACTTATGTGGTAATTGTTTTGAGTTACTTTTTGAACCTTAATGGGTTGTTTTATTACGCGCTGAACATGAAAATTTAAGAGAAAGGAAGAATTAAAAATGTCCATCCAGAAGATCTTGGAATCGATACCAGAAAATAACTTGCTATCAGGTTAAAGTTTCAGTGTCTACAAAATCACACCTTAAAGTACCTTCCCTGAGTGTTATAAACTTTACAACCTAACTACGTTCGATAGGTCGACTAAAATCAACTTATTACCTTTGATAAATCTCTATAACGATGCAAATTCACTGCTCAGTGTTGGAGAAGAAAACATAAACCTACGCGGCACGCGCCATTCAAAACCCACCGAAAAACCTAGACTTAGATCGTCTCACAAGCTCACCTTAAATCCAATCGGAAATAGGACACGACGCGTAGGAACAATCTAAATAGTAAAAGTTACATCCACCATTAAATTATATCAACATCAGATATCAAACCAGCCAGCGCCAATACCAAATAGCAAACTCTACACCTAGATGCTGCAGTCTGCAGATGCATGTGGAAAAGTGTTTAAATTAATATGCAAACCAGTTTATTACAACATGGGGTTTGGGATTTGCGATGATGATGACGGGCGTGTACGAAGCGACGACGACTATGATGGCTTACGAGCGGCCATCGATGACACGTTCCACGGGCATGGGCGCCTCAAGCAGCAGCGCAGCGCACACACGACGTGTGGGCAGTGCGATATGATATGCAAAGTGACGTGCACTGCAACATCAAATGACACTATTCATAGCGATTGCTGACATCAGCATATCGAATCCAATTCTCCGCATCATCGGCCGTCGAATTAGAAACAAAGACCGCACGACTCAAAACTTGTGCCCCAGCAATGAACCCATCAATAATAATGTCTGCGCATGCGCCACCGACATCTTGGGCAATAAATCAAACTAACGAGTCCATTCAAAGTGAAATAAATGTCCCAGATCCGATTGAAATGTCGAAACGTGTCCTTCGTGGGAAGAACAAAAAAGTGTTTGATGATTTGATAGCACCAACTGCCCCGCTCAGTTGATATAACTTCTTCATTCAATACCTTAGAAAAAGCAAAAGTTTGTATGGGACTGCAGATGTTATACCGAAGACATTGGAACTAGAGGGGGATGATAACGGCTGTTATTGTAGCCATGGCGACACAAGACGCCGCGCCGCCGACTGGGACGACAAAATTTGCCTTGTAAGGATGCAACAAGTCAATCTGTTAGTTATTAAAAACTTTTATTTCCTCAATTGGTATTTGGTATTTTTCTTTGAGCTTTGTACATGTGAATAGCTTCCAGTATTTTTGTCTTTCTGTTAAATTTGGACATTCACAAGTTGATGTTGTTTTGCTCTTTAGCTGTGCTTGCTGCTAACCTGGCCGCACTCACGTAGATGTTGATAGATGGCGTCACGTGGCATAACGTTAACGTGCGTCGTGGCGTCGTCAGTCGATTACTTTGTTGAGCACCGTGGAACAGAAAAATGCGTTGAAGAGTGTATTGTCTCATTTTTAATAAATTCTGAATAAAGATTTAATTCTTTTTCTAAAGAATATGCACAAAGGAGATTTTATTTTATTATTCTTAAAGTTTGTGATGATCACACGAGCTCTTGTGAATGAAACAATACTAATGTTCACTGTGGCGTATACGTATCATTTCACAAAAAAAAAACAAGAAAGGTTGTCAGTGATCTTAAGCAAGGTTGTATTCAATCACCAATACTGTTTCTGTTGGTGATAAGTGGTGAACCTTACGCAGCTTTGCCAAATGTGAATGGAGTATTTCAATGGACTCTGCAATCTGACCAGCGTTGCCAAAATGTGCCCGATCGGGCCATTTGGCCTTTAGTTTTTTTATTTTGGCCCGTGGTCCGGGGCCAAAATGAAATAGCCCGCATATCATATTTTTTCCCATTTTCCAACACAAAATATTCTACAAAACACAATTTTCTTATTCCATAAACAAAATTATCAATGTGTTTCCTCCATAAACAAGTTCCCATATTGAAAATGACACTGAACTCATTCATTCAGACTGATGTTTGCTTCTCATTTCTTCTCGTCAATCGCCACTTAATTTTTTTTTTCTACCTCGTACGTATCTCGTCTGTTTGTTTTGTCATTGTCATACGTTTACTGTTATTGTCCTGAGCCCGTTGATGGTGGATTTTGAGACCCACGAATCCTGTTTGAGGACGGTCTTATGCAGCCGGAGTAAAAGGTTTGTATAGGTCATGATGGCGCGGGCTTGATGAAGATTAATCCTAACTAATCGCAGCATAGCTCCTTTTAGCCAGATCAACCTCCACCACTGTTTTATCGGCGTTTTCATCGTCTGAGAAGGAATGAGGTAGGACTTCCTCGCTTAGAGTGATGCCTAGAGTAGATTCTTGAGTTTCTATGTAGTAATTAGTGCGACTGCGAGATCAGCTTCCACGTCGGATGGCTTGTTAGAGGCTGGGGAGGTCGATGATTCCACGTGTTATGTTTCATCGACCTCCATATTGGTGTTCTTTGAAGCATTTCCTTCCGCTAAAGGGGCCTCTGGAGGGGTTGCATTTAGCGAGTCTTCGTCTTTCTTGTAAATACGGACCATGATTTCGTCGCAACGGTACCTAATCACGCCTCCAGTAACGGCCAGTGGAGCCAGTGATTCCCTATTGATCACCAAGAGAGCTGATCTATAGCGACCCAATGTGTCTCCTTCTCAACCTTTGGGACCTTCCAGTCGTGAGTAGGCAGGTTTGGAGTACATACTCATTTTAATCAGTTTCATGATCATATTTGGGCAGTTGTGTAGAGCCGGGACCATTATGCACGCTCTTGGTCGTCAAGGAATATTTTCCCTTCTAACAACCTCGAGCTTGGCAACCGGCCAGACTTCTGGCAAGCCATTGACAGCAGTCCTGTACAGATCGAAAGATCTCTTATCTCCACAGGCGATGAGTTTGATACGATTTTGGTTTCATCTTGCATCGACTGTGTTTGGAAGAGGTCCCGGATTCTCCTCCATGACGGATAAAAATCTGAAGCCGAGATAAGCCTTGACGACTGCCCATTGATCATGAGAGATGTAACCACCCACACCCAGCCGAGATAAGCCTTGACGACTGCCCATTGATCATGAGAGATGTAACCATACCCACATGACCCCTGTCAATGACCGCGGCTATGATCTTGCCTTTGAGCGCGTCGCTAATGGAAAGATCTTTATTAAAGGCTGTTGTGCTGCTACACCTTCTGCCTTTTCGCTTCAGGCTTGTCGCCCTCAAGAGACCTATAACGTTTTGACATTGAGTCGCTGCATGTCGGTTTGGTGGTTCTGCTGAGGAAGCCACTGGCCCACTCGAGTTTTCGCATTTGCTCCGGGGTTCTTCCGTCGCCGCCGATAAGATACCGACTGCGGCAAGAATTCGCGCAGCATTACGCTGATCTCAATCGCCTGTACCTTCGTGGGCCTCTTTCTGGCCGACCCAGAGCTGTGTCCGTGTGACCGGGGAGCCCCTTCTCCCAGCGGGTCATTTCCACATGTCGTATCTTTTGCCTCTCCGGATGGAGTGTCCTTTCTTGGGATCGCTTGCAACGTCCTAGCAGGAGCAGGGATCGGGTGGGGTGTTTTTTTAGAAAAGACAAATTGTTATTATTTTTTTTTTTACAAATTTTCTTCTCTAGGGTAGTGGACTAGTGGCCCTCACATTTTGGAAATGGCCCTCAAAATGGCCCTTAAAATTTTTTTCTTCGCGGCAACGCTGAATCTGATCTCAAATATCTGAATTACGCGGACGTCGCGACGTATGCTTACTCTCTCATTGTGTTTTAACTCGGCAAAAAGTAAAAGGATGAGCCTTGGAATGTTCTCATCAACCCAAGTAAATATTTCTATAGGCAACCGGTAAAAATATGATTTCCAATACCTTGACAATATTGTCTGCACGGGTGGCGGAACTGAACTGGACGTAAGGAGCCGAATCAGAAAAACAAAAACTTCGTTCGGAATACTGCCCAAAATATGAATAAAAACTCCTTTAGCTTAAAGACCAAGCTACGACTGCTCCGTTGTGCTTGCTTGGTGTTGGTGCACTTGCAAAGTCACAGGCATTGTCACAGGAAAGCTTCAACCGTTCGATAATAGAAGTTTCAGAAACGTCTTGATAATTTTCTCGCCAAACCGTATCTTAAATGCTGGACTTCATGCGAGAACAGACCAGGACCCCATAGACTCTATTATACGAAGACGAAAGTGGCAGAGGATTGGCCATACGCTTTGAAAAGGTGATGATGGGTGGATTGCGAGTCAAGCTATGCAGTGGAACCCGCTCACAAGTGGAGAAGTGGACAAGCCAATACTTGGCGAAGAACAGTCAAACACGAAGCATCACGACTGGGGAAGAGTTGGAGGGAGCTGAAATACATCTCCAGAAATTGGACACGATGGCGCGTAGGAGTAGTAGAGGCCCTATGTCCCGTAAGGGAAACACCAGGGACGTAAAAGCCTTGAGGACCTAAATAAGTAAGTAAGTATTTCCTTGAACTAGGAGTTCAAGGAGTTCCTTTCTTCTTAGTACGTGGTCGTTCAGAAGAATTTTTTGAAACTGCTTTTTTGATGGGGGTCTCAGGGAATCTCCTTTGATCATAACAATATAAGCTTCCTCGTTTGAGTTCTGTTTTTCGGATCTTCGTACTTTTGTTTTGATGGTTGTTTTAGAGAACACCAAAGCACTAATCAGTTACAACAAGATTGGAAACCTACCTACGTTTTACCCTCCAAATACCTCAAATTTTATTTTTTTATACACGCATACTCTTGCAGCAAACTTGCTTTTTATTATGTAGGCAATTATATCATTATTACAATTACACGCATACTCTTGCAGCTAACCTGCTTTTTAAGTTCGTAGGCAAATGTCATTTTGACAGCAAGCTTTCCCATCTTGTTATAACTGATCAGTGGACCGAAGCAACAACACCGAACATAATAATGAAAAACAACAACACGTAAAAACCGAACACAAGAAAAGAGAAGAAAAAGCAACAACCGAAGCAACAACACGAAATTACCGAAGCGATATGCGAGATGCGACAGACGACAACACCAGTTATGACTTGGGTGTGATACGATTCATACCCAATGTCGACAGAAAAAGTTATAAGAGGAAGTGTTGTCGTCAACAAAAATAAGTTCTTACTCCGCTTCGGTAGAGAGAACGCTAGAGGAAGTTTGCTAACTAGCATCCTATTTTTAAATTTTTGCCGGGAGGCACTATTTACTTAGAGCTGCCCACCTGTATTTTGCCTTGGGAATATGTTTCTTCAAAATATATTCTCAACCGACCGGGGCTTCTCTCCGATCCGATATTTTGCCGACCGTTTATTTTGTGTAGTTTCCCTTCTGGAAAATATACAAACAAGAGTAATTATTGTTGCTCGACCGTTTATTTACTTAGTTTATTCTTAGATCCACTCCTTCTGAGTGTATCAAAGACAGGGCTTCGGCCGAACGTTTATTCAGTGGAGTTTGTTGCTCGCTGACAGGAGACTCGACTTGACCGTTTATTTCGTGTATTCTTCCCCTCTGGAAAATACTCGAACAGGAGCAAGAGCTCGACCGTTTATTTCACAGCCTTCGAATAGTGAAGGTTGGTGAAGGTTAACTCCAAATCGATACCCACCACCTCTTCATCGATTTTAAGGCCGCGTATGACAGTATCTACAGCGACGAACTGTATAAAGCTATGTCTAGTTTTGGCATCCCTACCAAGCTCGTTCGCTTGGGCAAAATGACGATGGAAAACTCACTCAAACTCAGCTGTTTCTTTGGGCTAAGAAAGCAATTGAGTGTAAAAGCCCTCTCTCGAGCAACTAAGGTAAAACTGTACAACACCCTCATCATCCCTGTCCTGCTGTATGGTGCAGAAGCATGGACCTTGACAAAATCGGATGAATGTGCCCTAGGCTGTTTCGAGGGGAGAGGGAATGGATAAGAAGATACAACAGCGAACTTTACGGGTTGTACAACGACGTGGATCTAGCCAGAAGGGTCAAAATCCAGAGACTCAGATGGCCTTCGACACTATTCCCGAGGGACGAAGAAGGAGAGGAAGACCGCGACTCAGGTGGCGCACACAAGTGGAAGAGGACCTCAATCAACTTGGAGTGCAAAACTGGAGACAGCTACCTAGGGACCGAGCTGGCTGGCGGAGACTGTTGATTGAGGCCCAAGTCCACACCGGACTGTAGCGCCACCTTAAGTAAGTAAGTAAGTAAGTAAGTATAAACACATACCAAAAAATTGCTTAAATTAGGTCTGAAGATTCCTCCAGAAGTTTCTACAACTATAGAAATGGCGCTATAACAACCATTCACCGATTATTCCACAAAATGCCACTGGGAGGTATTTTCGGCCTTATATTCAAGTCGTAGCCGTCCAACGCTTAATATAATCTTAAAAGTGAAAATATGGAGTAAAAGAACGTCTGTTGATTGTTACCTTTTCACAATAAGACTTTTATTCCAAACATTTCTTACTCCACTATCTAAAGAAGACAAACAAATAATATTTGCTTTGTAAGAAGTGTTCAAAAACATTTATAGATAAAAAAAATCTCAAGATCAACAAGATCTTGCACCCACATATCACCTACTTCTGGCTTATCTGGGCCGATTGTCTTTTTTGTTGTTACTTCAACAAATTGGTAATTTGTTGTGTAGGCTCTTTGATTCTATTATCTTAAAGAAATAAAAATAAAACTCGTACAGACATATGTGTGTAATGTACCTTAAGAGTACATCAGCTCGGTTAGAAAATAGTACCAAAGCAAAATAATACTCGTAACGAATAAAAAATAAGTACCCAGGCCTATAGAGACAACCATTGCGCATTTCCTGTGATCTCACCAAAAATGTATGCAAATGGTATCAGGTGAGTGAGTGGCGATAACGATATGGTGGCGTTGTAGCAGTTGCCTTCGTGTTTTTGTTGTTGTTGCTTCAAGACTCGATCGGGCCATTAAAAGGCTTATGGTTAGACGGCAAAAAAGGTAAACTCAAGTTTGTCAAATCGCTTTGTGGAAAATTGGTTTTGGGTTGGGTGTTTTGCTTTAGGTATATTTTTTTCAGTTGGTGCATTAGATCTTATTTAATTGTTTTTTGTTCTTTTAACGACCCAGGCAGTTAACAAAGCAACCGAACAATGAGTTGAAGTGTAAGAAGCTGTGGCAGAAAAAAAAGAAATATTAAAATGTTTAACATCGGATTTTCGGTTTTTCGCAGCTTCTTGAAACGCAAAAACAGTGATTTTATGTCAAACAAAAGAATAATGCAATTGAGATTTAATTATATTGAAGACATGGCTGCACAGCACTCAACCATCTTCGAATAATTGAAGAAGTCACAAAATTGGCTCTTAATTTATTTTTATCACGTACACTAGGGCGTGTGAGTGTTTTTCATATCTTCGTTTTTAATCACCAGCAATCAAGGGATTATTTATTGAAACTTAATTTGGTATTTGTTAGTTTTTTTAATTATTAAATTATTAAACAATGCTGGGACTCGCTTCTAAACCGACTTGATTCAAAGCGAGGTATGCTCTCCATTTCGATGTCTTGTCGGCTTACCTCCAAATCCATGGGAACCAGTGAGTCTACCTGGCTGCCAGAGCTGTATTGATTTGCCTCTTGTGGTGTGTTTGTTTGTGTTTATGGCGCTACAGTCTAGCTCGGACCAGGGCCTCACCCAATAAACATCTCCAGCCAGCTCGGTTCGTAGCTAGCTGTCTCCAGTTTCGCACGCCAAGTTGGTTCAGGTCCTCTACCACCTGTGTGTTCCACCTGAGTCACGTTCTTCCTCTTCTCCGATGTCCTGCCGGGTAGGATTCGAAAACTCTACGAGCCGGAGCATTATTTTCCATTCGCTCTACATGAGGACCCAACCATCTAAGTCGTTGGACCTTAACTTTTCTGGCTAGGTCAGTGCTGCTGAACGGCTCGTACAGTTCTTGGTTGAATCTTCATCTCCATTCTCCATTTATGCAGACAGGGCCAAAAATCTCTCGAAGAATTTTTCTCTCAAAGCAGGCCAAAGCGTTTTCATCGGATGTTGTCATGGTCCATGTCTCTGCACCATACATGAGGACCGTGATGATGAGGGTTTTGTAGAGTGTCACTTTAATTGCTCAGGAGAGGACTTTACTACTCAATTGCCTTCTTAGTCCAAAGAAGCAGCGATTGGCAAGAGTGATTCCTCGTTTGATTTCAACGTAGGTGTTGTTGTTTGAGTTGATAGCGGATCCCAGGTAGACAAAGTCCTTAACTAGCTCGAAGTTAAATCTGTCTATGTTGACGTTTGCTCCAAGACGTCGATGTTGGTAGTCCTTGCTTGTTGACAGCATGAACTTGGTCTTGCCCTCGTTAACCGCTAGACCCATCTTCCTGGCCTCCGTCTCAAGACTCACAAGCGCTCAACTGACATCACGCTGTGTTCTTCCAATTATGTCAATGTCGTCTGCGTATCCTAGTAGCTGGACGGACTTTTGAAAGATTGTGCCTCTGGTGTTGACGTTGGAGCTTTGCACAATCTTTTCAAGAATGATATTGAAGAAATCGCATGACAACGCATCGCCTTGTCTAAAACCTTTTTTGACATCAAAAGCGTCCGTTAGGTTTTTTCCGACGATGATGGAACAGCGTGAGTTTTCCATTGTCATCTTACACAGAAGGACGAGTTTTTCTGGGATGCCAAAACTAGATATTGCTCTATATAATTGGTCTCTATAGACGTTGTCATACGCGACCTTGTAATCGATGAAGAGGTGGTAGATATCGATTTGAAGTTCCTGGGTCTTCTCCAAGATCTGCCCTAGGGTGAATATTTAATCGATGGTGGACTTTCCGGGTCTGAAGCCACACTGATAAGGACCTATCTGGTTCAAACGTTCACACAGCATACGGCAGACAAGATCTTATAGGCGATGTTAAGGAGACTTATACCTCTGTAGTTGATGCAGTTCAGGGAATCTCCTTTTTTGAGGATCGGGCATGGTGAGGTTCCAGCATTCATCGGGCATGCTTTCCTCCGACCAAATTTTGCAGGTGCATGCTCCTAACTAAATCATCTCCAGCTGCTTTGTACAGTTCGGCGGCTAGCCCGTCTGCTCCAGCGGCTTTGTTCGACTTAAGTTTAGATATCGCTATCTTTTCACTTCGTCCATGTCGGGTGGGTGGAATTGAATGTTTCTGTATTGCTGGCGGACAGACCCCTCTTTACCACTGGGCCCACTGGGCCCAGGCCCAGGGCCCCGCAATCACCAGGGGCCCCCAAATTGCTGAAACATCACTTAACATCTATTGGTCTATTTTCAAGTAAAAAAAAAATATTTCGATACAATTTTAGATGCATAAAGAATGATCAGAATTCGTACTTTCCTTGCTGAACAACAACCTTTGCTGAACAATTTAAATCACATTCACTGCGAAATTATATTCAAATTAAAACAGAAATATGAATAACTAATGGCGTTTTTTTTTTGGGAATCCGGAATTGTACACAGAACTGTCCGATTCCGGATTCCAAACGAACAGGCAAACACAATTTTTTGCTTCTAAGGGTTGAATGGTTGTGTATTTGTGAAACCTCATATGCAGAATTGCAGATGACATGACATTGTTTTTAATTTCTTTATTTGTAAACATGGCAGCGAGTACGTATATGCGAGTGTGTGCATGCATGCGTGATTCTGTTTTTGATTCTGACTTCAAATTCGGAATCGTTTTTCTGTTCTATTCAGAACAAGAACTGTCATCTTGTGCCAAGTGAACGAGTACAGAACTGTTCGGAACAGTTCCGGACGACCAAAAAAAACGCTATAACTGAGTGGCAATGCAGTTTGCTTTCTGACAGAATCTTTCAGCAAATATCTGTAATGAATTTATTCATGTCATGGAAAGACAGGTTTTGAAAACTATTGTAAAAGAAGTCAAAATGGCAAATATTTTTCAATTAGCGTTGATATAGTACATACCCGATCTGTCTCATGTTGATCAACTAACATTTATTATTCTTTACGTAAAAGATCAAAAGATCAAAAAGATCGTAAAAGCCTGTTGAAAGGTTTTTGGACTTTATTCCAATTAACGAACATAGATCTGATTATTTAGCGGAAATCATACTGAAGTTTTTGGAGGATCATGACATTTCGATAACAGATTGCAGAGGCCAAAGCTACGACAACGCGGCAAATATGTCAGGAAGGTTTTCTGGTCTGCAGGCAAGACTAAAAGAAAAATGTAAATTTGCCACTTTTGTATCATATGCAGGGCACTCATTAAACCTGGTAGGATGAATGCCGCTGGGTGTGTCTTAGAAGCAACCAAATTCTTTGAAATTATTCAAAAATTGTATAACTTTTTTTCGGTATCTTCTCATCGATGGAGTGTGTTGCTCATTTAGGTCCAAAAAAAGTTTTAAAAAGTCTTTCTCAAACAAGATGGTCGGCGCGAGCTGATGCACTAAGCGCCTTATATAAAGGTCATAAAGAAATTGAAGAAGTTTTGATGTCTATCGAAAACGATTTAGGACAGGCACGAGAGGCCAGAAAAGAAGCATTTAGTCTTTGCAAAAAAATGTACAAGCTTGAATTTACCATACTTACAGAACTTTGGAACTCTGTATTGCAAAGAATTAATAAAACAAGTACTTTACTTCAAAAACAAAATATTACCCTGGATGTTGCAATAAATTTGCTGAGTGCAATAGATGTATTTATAATTGGGCTCAGGGACAATTTTGATAACTTTGATTCATCAGCCAGACAAAAAAAACCCGAATTCCGAATATAAGGACCTTTCTGAAAGGATGAGGTGTAGAAGCTCACGCCAGACTTTTTTTGACGGCTCCAGTAATTCTGACTGGGAAAGAAAGATTTAAAATTGAAACCTTTCTTCCCATTGTCGACACACTTAGCGTTCATTTGGAACAGCGACTAGGTTCGTATACGAAGATTGGCCAACGTTTTGACTTTTTTTTCGATTAAAAAATCTGAATTCAGAAGACTTAGATTTTTCTGAATTTCTCTGAATTCTGAAGAGAACTGCAAATCTTTTGCTAAATTTTACACCGAAGATGTGAACGGAGATGAACTACATGCTGAATGCCTGAATTTAAAAGACTACTTGAAAATTAGTCGACACGAAAATGAAAAAACTTACAACATTTTTTTAAAAACTAATAAAATTGAAGATGAATTTCCAAATGTTGAAATTGCACTAAGAATTTTCTTAAGTATGATGGTGACCAATTGCAATTGCAGTGGGGAACGTTCCTTCTCTAATCAAAAACGAACTCAGAACTACAATGATTCAAGAAAGATTGATGTTTGTCGCTGATGTCAATCGAAAGCGACATCCACAGATTCATCGACTTTGAAGATGTGATCAATGATTTTGCTTATCTCAAATCAAGAAAAAGACCCCTTCAATAAATATTCCTTTCTTTTACCTCAAAAATATAGTCTGTGTCAATATATTGTTCTTTAAATTACATTCTCAATAACTTATTTAATTGTCTATTACTTAAATTTTGTTTATTTTTGAATTTTTATATGAAATAGGTATTTTTTTTATGTTTATGTTTTAAATGCCGCAATAACTATTTATCTTTTTAATGAATTAAAAAAAAGTTATTTATTTAAAGAATTAAAAGAATAAATTTCAATTCAAAGTTACCTATGTGATTTTTTCTGTATACCTTTAGTACACAACATAACATTTTTATATAATCATACAGGGGCCCCATTTTCGAAAAGTGCCCAGGGCCCCCAAAAAGGAAAAGACGGCCCTGCTGGCGGAGTTTTGCTCTTCATCGCCATTATACAGCTTGGAAAAGTGGTCTTTCCATATCCTCAGCACTGACTGTGGTTCCACTAGGAAGCTCCCATGATGGTCTCTGCAGGCTTCGGTTCGGGGTGTATAAGCCCTGGAGGTTTGCTTCACCTTTTTGTAAAACTTTCGAACCTCGTTCCTGTTGTGACATCCCTCTATATCCTCGATCGCACGCTTCTCATGCTCTCTCTTTTTCTTTCTGAGAATTGTATGCTCCTCTCTCCTTTTCTGCTCGTACTCGTAGGGCTCACAAGCTGCTCGTGTCCTTCTTTGTAGCGCCGCTTTGTATGCCTCTTGTTTAGCTACATGTGCTCATCTCTCCTCTATGGCATCGGTGTTCCTTAGTCGCAGGAAAATTTTGACTAGGTGTCGACTTGGTTTTTATGACCTTGTCGATTTTACCCTTTAGTCTCCTTAAGACAACCTGGAAAGCTATGCAGTATGCAGTAATTTTCTAATTCGTTCCTGTACAGGGAATCATCACTGCATTTGTGGTCCTTAAGACTGGGTTTCCTTTTTTATTGAACTCCGAGCTCGTGTAAAAGCATGCACGAGTGTTAGTGAATATTTCCCTTTCTGTTTTTTTATTTCCGTCTCACATTTCACATAGCCACTTGAATTGAAATTTCTAGTTTTCTAGTTTTTTTTTTCTCTGCTCACTCAGAATTCAGTTAGCGATATGAGATTCGCTTACGAAGGTCCACAAAATAGGGATGAAAAAAGAGGTATTTTCGCATGTATCTATTTACTTTGTGGAATTGTAAACAGTGGTGTGGACATACACAAAAATGCATCTACATTCTACATACGTATTATGTTATGTGCACTTAGAGTAGGAGTAGCATTCATGAATTCTTGTTTTTCTTTTTTCTTCGCAAATTTTGTAATTTGGGACTATGATGGTTTTGAGGTTTGATGACATTTGTGTTCGAATTGTTTCTTTTTTTGGGTTCCTGACGAACGATTTTAATTTTTCTTTGGTTTCATCTTTATATTTATCTATAAAGAGACGTAGGTACTTTTTGACAAGATATGAAAAATTAAAAAAGTTTAAGACGACATTTTGATCAAACATGATTTTTCGATGATAGAAAAATCAAAAAAGTGATTGCCTCAATAATATTATGAAGAAAAATGATTCCAAAATCAAAAATTATTTTTTTGTACCTTTACCTTTATGTACTACTGCAAAATAAAATCTTTTGTTATACAAAAACAAAACAAGATTAGGTCAAGATCAGACATTAGATTGAATTTTGTAATTCTTATAATTCTAAAACAAAGATCTCAAAGAAAGAACCATAATTCAAATCATCGGCAAAAAACAAAACCCTTTACATAATCCTAAGAAATGGCACACACCACCACGAAAAACAATCCTTTCCTCATTGCGTAACAGGTTTGTTCTTCTTCTAAAAGGATATTACGATCCCACCAGCATAGAGAAACGAGAGGAAAAAATGTTATTGGTACAAAAAAACAGAAGCAAAAAAAAAAAAAAAAAAACCCTTTACATAATAATAAGAAATGGCACAAACCACCCCGAAAAAAAGATCGTTTCCTCATTGCGTAACAGGTATTTTACTTCTCAAGCCATTGTACTTGACTCATTTTCAAAAAATACGCGCATTCTCATATTCGAAATGAATGCATGACAAATGTAAGCAGGTATTCAAAACAACGTTTTCATCAAATACCTACAAAGTACATAGTAAGTGATCACAATTATTGACTATCTATATGTCTGCATATCATAAACGATAGTATAAAAAAAAATGAATTTTCATTCTCAAACGAATTCTATGAGAACGTTTGGTATGAAGAATTTTTTCTCTCTATCCTATGAAAAAAAAGAAAGATAAGAGAATGAAATATAAAACAACGCCACCTAGTTCAATTCGTTTGAACTGAGTGCCTTAGTGTGTGTGAGGAAACGCGATTTTTCTTGTAAAAATCTAAAAAAATTACCCATTTTCGAATATTAATATAAAATAAACGGGTAATCGTAAAATTATTTTAGTTTCTGATTTCAGTATAAAAAATATGAAAAAAAATTAAAAAAAATATTTGAAAATATTTTTTGCTGTATTCTCCTCATAATTGATACACAAATATTGACTTTTTTAAATGCATTTTTAAATATGTTTTAATTTTTTTCTGCTTTTTCTAAAAACGTTACTGAGTCAAAGAAATATTCAATTTTCATAAAAAAATACTTTTGTTGTTGAATCAAACTAAATGGGGCTGGAATCTTGTTCACCGCAGAATATTCTAAGAAAAACATGCATTTTTTTACTTTGCACTCCAAAAAAATTTAGTAAATTAATATATAAAAAAATTAAAAAATTAATGTGATATTATGTACATTTCGACAATATAAAAAAAATATT
Organism: Sphaerophoria taeniata; assembly: GCA_943590905.1. Classification (NCBI taxonomy): domain Eukaryota; kingdom Metazoa; phylum Arthropoda; class Insecta; order Diptera; family Syrphidae; genus Sphaerophoria; species Sphaerophoria taeniata. The sequence continues at coordinate 241,508,290 of OX016540.1, forward strand.
TTCAATTTTTTATCTTTTCTACTTTAGAAATTATTCCAAATAAATCACACCTACTTTTGTTAAATTTTCCCCATTTTTCGTGTTTTTGTTAATTTTTTTTGACGAAACTGGACAAAATATTAAAAAAAAGCCACGTCACTGAGTTGTGAGACATTTTAAGAATAGATAAAAAATATAAAAAGAATAAAAAATGAATTTTTAAGGCAACAAAACTTTTCCACCGCAAACGTCTCCAAAAATTTCATAATTTTTCATTATGCATGACCCTTTTGTGATGAAATACATTTTTAATATTTTTTTTAGCTAAATAACTTCTTAGCTTATTAATTGTATAGTCTATACTCGTTTATTTCATTTAAATATTCGGAATATTTTGGGAGCTACACAGTTTTACGCAAAACACCAACGAAATTTTCAATGGGAAACCTAGCCTTAAGCAAAAACTCAAACATTTGATTTCTTGAAATATTTATTTCCAACGTTTGAATTTACTGAAAAAGTGTAAGAATAAGAACATAATCCACATTTCTCTAGAAATCGCTGCCAAATAAAGAGAGAAGGAAACTTTTCCAGTGCACCCACTCACAACATAAAAGTGAAAACGATACCCAGAAATTCAGATATCAACGGCATAATTCCAATACAGTGTATATTTAAAAACTGTGTTTACTGTTAACGCCTGGCCTAAGATATGCAAATAGCTCCTTTGCCGCTTGCATTGCCTTCCAAACTTGTACGAACTGTTTCCGGCTTAAACAAACATTTTCGGACATCATCGGGACGGTTGTGTTACCAGCACCTACGCGGAAATTTTTCAGCGAAACTTTTATGATTTCCATGCGTTTTCTATAAATTGCAACGCACATCAAAACTGAAACTAGGCCATGCCACAGCAGCTTATGATTTCTCACATAGACGAATTGGTACAGTGGTCGAGGCGTACACGTCTTCGTCGCATCGTCCGTCGTCATCGCGATCATTCAAATTCAAATGGATGCGTTTTAATGCAAAAATGCTTGTGTTGTTCGTTGATTGCTTTTCTGTGTACATTTGACTTGTGTTCTCCCGAACTTCTACGACTAGATGAAACTAATAAATTCATCAGATAAAAGATATTCCAAACAACATTAAGAAGACAGCAGCGTCATCGTTGTTGGAAATTCATAAGATAAAAATAGTTTGAGACAAAAAATATGTGTAATAAATATTTTATGATATCTGGTGGTACTGCGGTGTTTTGTGGTTGTTGGGTTTTGCTGCTGTTCTGTTGGCGGTTGCTTGAGCTGGAGCTGGAAATAAGAACTTCAATATGGCAAAAAAGTACAAAGAGATATTTTTGCTGTGATACGTGGGCAGGCTTTTGAAGTGTCAAATGTATAGACGCCTTGATAACGAATAACAAACAGGTTAAAATGAATTGTATCGCCTGCAACTGCAAGTACTATTTTTAAATTGCCAGAACACTCAAATGAATACGTATACCTAGATATTCTACCCACTTTCGGTTCTCGGTATGGTTTTCATGATAATTTCCTTTTAATTGACGAATACATTCTTGGAGTGGTCGCAATGGAACTCCAACTGTAGGTGTACGAAATAATGAAGTTTTTTTTTTCTTTTTTTGTGAGACCTTCAGACTTCTCGGGGAGCAATGAAGCTAGATACAAAGTAAGTAATGTGTACCTACTAAACTGCAAATATAATTTAAATGCTAGTATCCCTTCAGCGTGCTTTACGCTTTGGTAATATTAGGCTGAATAAATTTTAAAAATGAAAAACTTCAATCGTTGAAAATTAAAAATGGCTCACTGACACTGAAGAAGTTAATAATTACACCAGCTTAAAATCATTATTAATTTCCCAGAGTTAGATACATATTGTAGTGTTTTTGCATATCTCCATGTTTCGAGGTCAATAGAATCCGAATCAACCCTTTTTATCATGATGTTTTCGTGTGTGCATGTACGAATGTGCGTATGTGCACTATGTTTTTTCTGCTCGATTATCTCGCGAACCACCCATGGTATTGATATGAATTTAGTCTTCCTTTCCCTTTGTCCGACCAACTCAAAAGACGGTATTTTTGGTGTTGTCCTACCTCACGCACCGGGTCAATGGGCGAAATGGGGTATCAAATAAAAGCTTAGAACGTCTACATTAAGAATCTCCTGGTCGGACAAACTTTACATGGGCCAATCATGCGACCGACCGCATTTTTCAAAAAAAGTCTGTTAATTACTTTAATGCTTTTCTCAACTCAGCATCAATGTTTGTCCGACCAGTAGATCCATTTGCCCATTTAACCCATGAGGTAGGACGACACCAAAAATACGGCTTTTAAGATGGTCGGACAAAGGGAAAGACCAGGGTTATTTCTGTCCAACCATATGATTTGGTATCTACGACGAAATGTCTATTGCACCGCAGGCACCCCTTTATTTCCTCACGCGCATTAAGCGAGGCCTACTTACTCGTAAATTCCCTAAATCTAGCGAAAAAATCGTTATGTTGGCAACACTAGTGTCATCGAGCCATTAAACTATCGAATTTTATACTTGTTATCAAGCCTGGCAACTCCGTAGGGAAATTCTAATAATTACCTAGTTCAGCCATTTTTTTGTTCCCTTTTTACAAGTTTTCCATTTTTCTCCATCACATCATAAAGAACATTCTACAAGATTAGTCGAAGTAAATTGGCACGTGGCAAAATTACTAAGAAAAGTCAAATTTGTAAAGTTGTGCCGCTTAATTTGAATTTTAAACCTTTAAAATAAAATCAATTTTGTAACTACAATAGTTATCATTGTCTAAAGATCTTTATCTGTGCCCCGGTTCTGTAACTTACGAATCGTTAAAATCAGTCGTTAAACGCTGCGAATTGAAACACATTGAAAATTAACGATGTGTTCTGTTTCTGTAACTTTGACAATCGTTAATTTTAACTACCGGAACAGATCTAAAAGAAACACTGGAAGGATTTCGTTAAATTGCGTTCTGTAACTGTTCAAATCGTTAATTTGACTGCTTTTAGCTGTCAATTTATCTCACTGGCCTTTAGGAGGCGAGATAAGTTTGTTTGAGATAAAAGCAAGTCGCAAATGATTTTTTTATCAGATTTAATTGATTTTTTTAGGTTTGTGTGTGAAAGCAATCAAATATTTTTGATTTAAAAAAAAACCCTAACAAATATATTTGTCAAATTTCAAACTTTTAAAAACATTTTATTTTCAGAAAATGGCCAAACGACGACGAAAACTCCGTTCTCTACCGCCAAGCATTCAAGCTGAAGGACCATCGCAACAACGCATTGAACAACAGCACCAAGCAGCACAATCGGCCAACCCAAACGATCCAGTTATTTGTAAGTGCTTTTGGATAGGATTAAAATTAATTGAGATTCCTTTACATCAATGCTAACAAAACCCACTTTTCAATTTGCAGATGGTATCGAGGAACATGGCGAAGAACGCAGCGAAGCCGATGCTGACGAAGAAACTCGTCAATTTATTGAAATCTTCGATCATGCTTATGCTCCCGACCAGCCACGCTCAACAGCTAGTGACCGCCGTTTGGACGGAGTTCCTCATCGACAAATCGTTTGCAAAGTGATTCTCGATTGCTTTTAGTCGATCAACAATATTGTACATCACACACATGTAACAACTCCGATGATAACCAAAATGAACTCTTCAATCAAGATGGTGCTTAGAGTTTCTATCCCCTGGAACTTCTTTCTATATCATTTGTTCTTATTTTCAGCCCTTCATTGGTGGCTGGAGGAAGCCAAACGTTCCGATATGGAATCCCAGCCTGATATTTGTCTAACTGTGGCTCATCAATTAATTCCTGTGTTGCAGGAATTACGAGCCAAAACAAAGCGCAGAAAGAGGAAGACAGCTTCAACTACAACCCCAGCTGGTGGTGCAGCTGATGAATCTGCACCCAAAGGTCAAGGGCGCGAAGCGAGTGGAATGAGTACGCCCAGTGTCAGGATCTCAACACCAGCAACACAATACTTCATCGTCGCCAAGCAATAGAAGAAGTTCAATTCCGATTTTGCTGCGAAGAAATTCAGATTCGCGCGATGCAAACTCAGCTTCGGATGCCACTGATCCTGCAGTCGAGTTAAATGCTCTTAATGATGAGGATAACCAGGAAACTGAAACAAGTTAGTAGCACTCGCATAGCTTGTAAATTGGTTTTATACATTTTGAATTTGTTTGTGATTAGGCGGCGCAAGAAATTTAAGTGCAACTCAAGACAACGCTGAAGGAGAGTCTCTTGTCACAAGCCCTAATGCTGCCACAGGTACGTAGTTGAGGATTCACTTCGTTAGCCGTCCATAAAATCATTTCTTTCAGAACCGGAAGCTGCTGAGGACGAAAGTGGCGATGATTCTAACTCAGACGCTGAATCTCTTACACCACAAGAAACTACTTCAGGCCGTCATCGTCAGTCCAACCAGAGATTGAGTATGGCGACAACATTGGATTTACCATTTCATTTTTAATATGATTTTTTCTTTTACATAGGCTCAAGCATGCGTCAGCGAATTACCGAAGAAATGGCTGAAGCTGCTTTGGTACCATTACCAGACGAATACGACGAAGATGAAGATGATGACGATGGGGAAGAGGAGGAGGACGCTGATGCCGATGAACCCCAAGATCAGGAAGATAATAAAGACGATAACGAAGAAGATGAAGAACTCAACGTAGAAGATGTTATCATGGACTTTGATGTTGAAATACAAAACGTCTTATCAGAGGTGAAAGCTTACCCTTTTCTTTTGTAGTTTTTAGCACCAGCTACACAGGATATTGGTGGTGAGGCTGCACCGCAAAATTATTCGACCTCTCCCCAAAGCGCAACTGAAACGACAAGCTCAGATCCCTCAGAACGTACCACTGAAACTAATCCGACCGAACCCTCAGACGCGGATGGTGCTACGGCTGCAACTTCCACATCGGCAAATGAAACAGCTGATGCCGCAACAGCATCAACCTCTGCAACGACCGACAGTGCATTAACATCTACTGCAACTGAAGAAGGTGACGCAGCATCGCCTTCATCAAACCCAACAGGTTCTGGCACAGCATCAACCACTGCAGAAATCAGCCCCGAGGTTCTCCTAGTTTTGGGTGACCTTCAAGTACCCGAATCTCACCGAGATGGATGAAAAGGTTATGGAGATTATAACCATATCCGCTGTAGACGGAGATGGTTCTACTCCTGAAATTTAATTATACGAATGTCTTTTTGCTTTATATTATTGCAAATAAAAGTGAATTTTTATTGCATGTCCGGTATGGACTCCTAAACGGCCCAACAGATGTTTGTTTTTTTCTGTAGAGAATTTCTTGTTCCAGAATGGCTTATCGAATGGAAAAATAGAAAGTTTTTGGTGCAAAACTCGAAAAATGCATTGGCTTCCAAAATTAAAAATTGCATGGAATGGTAGGTGCACACGTTTTCAAATGTCTTAGGCTGTTTTGACAGGAAAGTTCTTCGGGTCATCTTTGGCCCAGTGTGCATTGATGGGAAATGGAGAAGAAGATACAACAGAGAACTTTACGGGTTGTTCAACGACGTGGACCTAGCCAGAAGGGTCAAGGTCCAGAGACTCAGATGGCTCAGTCATTTAGAGCCCATAGACACCAATGTTCCGGCCCGGAAAGCCTTCGACACTATTCCCGAGGGATGTAGAAGGACAGGAAGACCGCCATTCAGGTAGCGCTAGGGACCGAGATGGCTGGCGAAGACTGTTGATTGAGGCCCAAGTCCACAACGGACTGTAGAGCCACCTGAAGTAAGTAAGCATGGTAACTGGTCTGATTATGCTCAGAAAATCAACAAGAGTTTACAATTATCTTCGAACCATCTCTCTTTTATTTGCTTGCTTTCTCAAAATACAAAAACAAAATAATTCCAGTCCATTGCGTTGGACCTCTCAGACTGCGAGGTTACACAGCAGTCTCACAAATAGCTTCCTCAAAAAACGGATGTCCAAAGCTTTTTGGGCTGATATCCTCTTGTGCGGATTCAAGTGCAACAGTGTCTCCTGCAATATCGGATCCTTTTCGAAATCATAAAAAGATGATCCACCCAATGTCGCAGCGCATTCAACACACGAAACTGTACACGTTGGCGTATTCCTTGCAATAGCGTTTCCAATCTTCACGTTGGCAATATTTCCGAGTCAGGATAGTTCTCGCGTTCGCTTGCGAACTAAACACTCGGTATCGTCAATAATTGGACTTTCGATATTTTCTTGCTTTCCTGAACGGACAACAGCGTTTCCTTTTTATTTTTATTTTTTTCCTGCTTGATTTCAACGGCTTGGGCATCTGTGGAATGGCCTCTTCACTCGACACAGAGCTAGAACTCTCCGAGCTAGATGAGGAAGAAAAGAATCTTCTTCTTTTTTCGAGACTACTTTTTTGGGCTCGGTACTGTGGTGGCAGCAGCATTAGCTTATGAGGATATGCCTCGACACAGAGGTTGCACACAATTTGCGATGAGTTGGAAGAATGGATGCATCTTATGCTTTTTTTTGTACATTGCACAGACGAATGACTCTGAAAATAAAAGAAAAAATAAGTAAGGATGGGATAAATGACAGAGCTAACTTACTGCAAACTAAACATTCAGTATCGTCAATTAAACTTTCGATATTTTCTTGCTTTACTAAGACGACATCGTCCCCCATTATTGAAAGAAAAAAGAATAAAGAAAATTATTTTATTATAAATATTTTATTATTTGAAAGAAATGTCAATTTTAACGATTTCCACTGGAAATTCCAGTTCAATTAACGACGCAAATTTGAGTTAACGATTGTAGTTACAGAACACAAACTTTTCCAGGATCGTTAACGAGGGAACAATCTGTTCCATTTTTTAACGATTCGCTAAATTAACGACTGAGATACAGAACCGGGGCACTGGGCTTTAATTTACAGCGGAACAATATCATTTTATTTTAAAGATTCTTTTCTATTCCAATAATTATTTTTTAATCATAATGCCAGATTCGGGAAATAGCTGCGTTGCCAAGGATTGTCGCTTACCTGACGACGACGAGATGGTTTCGTGTGAGACATGCAAGCGCTGGTGGCACTACAAGTGTGGAAGTTTTAATCCATCCCTGTATGATACAGAAACTCCCTGGTATTGCAATTCGGAGGATTGCAAGAGTGTTGAGAAAGACCCCGATCACTAGGAGGTAGATAGAGACAGTGATGCTGGACTTTTATCTTCCGTCGACGCTCTAATTGAGGCGGCCAGGTCAGCGCAGTCGACTGTAGTGGAGCGTGAAAGAGAAATTGCTGGTTTGAAAGAGGAGATGGAAAGTTTGAGGTTACAACTAGTTGGAAAGACACGTGGTCCTCCAGAGGTTAAAGTTTAAGGAAGCTTTCCATCAACAGGTTAGAAGCAATCCGAGAGATTGACGATAGGCGCAAAGAGATGTTGGTAGGTTCTTCTGGGGCTCACTCCACTCCTCTGTCAGGAAAGCCCACTCAAACGAAGGTTCTCGAAAACCAACAGACAGCAAGCCATCATGAGGGCTCACATGACAGTTCATGTCAATCGGTAGATATGGCGAATTTACTTACGATCTTAAATCGTAGTCAGGTCCAAGACTTTCCTTCGTTCTCAGGCCATGATAAAAAAGAGTGGCCGTATTTTGAATTTGTATTTCGCTCCACCACCGAAGAAGGCAGATATAGCAACAGGGAGAATGTTGCGCGGCTGAGGAAGGCACTCACAGGGGAAGCCTTTCATCTTGTAAGCGATCGTTTGAGGTATTCCTCCGATGCCGAGGGAATTATGGACTCGTTGCGTGCGATTTTTGGTAGGTCGGATGTTTTAGTCCACAGTCTTTCTTCAAATTTGCTACGGTTACCATCCCTGTGTTCAAGCAGTGATCCGAAACTACGTCAATAGTGTCATTCAATGGATTTGTCGCCGATATAAAGTCAATGAATTTAAATAAGGAATTAGTCAACAGTTATATCTTGACTGACCTGTCTTGCAAATTGTCACCAGGGCTTTATCATGATTGGCAGAAGCTTCGGACAAGGAGGCCTAATTCCAATTTCAGAGGATTTCGCAAATTTTCTCACTGAGAAGCTGTATGACCTGCCGCCAGAATTAGTGAAGACATCGAAATCATCGTCAAGTGAGAAAGGAAGCAGCTCAGTTTCTTCACGAAGAGTGTTGACGCATCAGCCTGTTCCCCCTAGTGTTTCTTCGTGTGTGAAGTGTGGAAAGGGTGATCATGCATTGGTCGACTGTCCGGAATTCCGAGGTTTGAGGGTGGATGAGAGACGTGGCTTCGCTGAAGATTAGAAAATTTGTTTCAAGTGTTTGAACCCAACTCCCCATAGATGGAGACACTCTTCGCCTAAGAAGTTATGTGGAGTACGGGGGTGTTCGAAAGGACATCATATTCTACTGCATCCATCAGATTCGGCGGCAGGATTGAATACATCTGCGCAGACTTTCGTTCCAACTCCGCAGATTCATTCACCACATTTAGGTGCCAAAGTTCCAGTTTTGTCCAGTTTTGTTCAAGGTTGTGCCGATCCGTTTGTATGGAAATAATAACAAGTTCTTGGATACGTTCGCTTTCTTAGATGACCGGCTCCTCGATTACAATGCTTGAAAGAGACGTTTTTGATTTTCTGGAATTGAGAGGTGAGCCAGAGCAACTTACTCATCAGTGGACTAAGAGTGTATCCAGAAACGAGGAGTCGATGCGTTCTAGTGTTTGTGTTTCTGCTGTGAATAAACGCAAACGGCACATACTGAAGGACATATATTCAGTCAGAGACCTGGAGTTGTCGTGTCAGAGCGTTGATGTTGTCAGCGATCTGGTAAGGAAGACGAACCCCACGCTGTTAAGACGCTTCTGGGGTGGACAGTTTTCGGAAAGAATAATCTGGAAGGCAAGGTGGCTTGCGTTAAGCCCCCAGGTAGAGTTTCGATCTCATACTTTCATGGCATTGCCAAGCATGATGAAGAATTACACGACTTGGTCAAGAAACATTTCTAAACCGAGGAATTTGGGGTTCGTCCACCTAATGGAAATTTTGTTAGCCAGGCAGACAGCCGAGCCTTGGAAGTCATGCAGCGAAGTCTACGGCGTGTTGACGATCACTATGAAATCGGCCTACTTTGGGAATCAGATGACGTGAGGCTCCCGGACAGCTACCCGATGGCAGAGAAACGCCTTATTACATTAGAGAAGTCATTGGCTAAGAAACCTGACCTGCTACAATGGAAGAATAAACACATGCGCGAACTGGTCGAGAAGGGGTAAGCTAGGATAGCTTCAGAGGAAGAACTGAATCGAGAATGGCCAAGAGTCTGGTATGCACCAACACAAACAAATTTCCACCTAGGCGCAGAGATGTTGCTGATGTAGCTCCGAAGGTGCATGGGGTTTCTTTGAAATCCTACCTTTTAAAGGGCCCAGATAATCTTGTGCCTCTCCACGCTGGACTTTTTAAGTTCAGAGAACGTAAGGTAGGAGTGAACGCTGACGTTCGTGAGATGTTTCACCGGATCCGGATTATTGAAGAAGACCAGCAGTGCCAGAGAGTTCTTTGGAGGGATGGAGATGTCGCTCGTAAGCCGTCGGTGTACATTATGCAGGTAATGATGTTTGGTCCATGTTGTTCACCCGCTTCCGCTCAATTTGTTAAGAATCACCATGCTAACCTTTTTCGAGAACAGTGCCCAGAAGCGGTCGATGGTTTGGTAAATCGTACATATGTCGACGACTACTTAAACAGCCACAATTCAGTAGAAGAGGCAGTTGCTGTCAGTTTAGATGCTAGGCTTGTGTAGTTCGCGAACGAACTAGTTCGATGAACTAGTTCACAATACTGAACTAGTGAACTAAGTTCCTTTTTTCTCGTTCAGTAGTTCATTTTAGTTCATTTTAGGTCTGTTCTTTTAATCCTTAAAACTGCCGAAAACTGCCGAAAACTCCCAAATTCTCCCACTTTTCCGTTCTTTTTGTAAATCTTTTGAAGGAGAAAAATATTTCCCCTATCTGCCGATTTTAGCCACAAAAAATTCTTGTGGCAGTTTTTGTAAGTTCTGTCAAACCGTAAGAAGTACCTACATTGAATTTTGTTGACGATTGATGTAATTTTGTGCATTTGGCATAATTTTGCTGTCAAGCGTTCTTTTACTTTTTGGGAGAATCACAAAATTTCATCCCCACTCCTCGATTTTGACAGAAACTGCCGAAAAAGTAAAAGAACGGACCTATTATGTGGAGGAGGAGAAAAATGCACCTATCGACATTGCACTAAAATTTCGCCGAATTATTGAAAACCAAGCCACGGATGGAGTGACTCCGGCCGTTCATATCCAGCGATCTATGTATTGAATTCAAATATGTTTTTGAATTGTAATTTGTAACTTTCAAATGTCCTGTCAAAAGTGAAATGTTTGTTTTTTTTTTGTAGATATTTTCATTAAAACTCGTTTCTAAAATTTATCTGGAGGAAAATGGCATTTGAGTTTATCGGCTTGTTTATCGGCCTTTTAAAACTAAAATTGGTTGGAGCAACCGATAAATAGCATTTTAAAATTAAACGAAGCGATAAATATTTAAAAGCGTTTGGTGCAACTGGCCATAAATGATTTTTGAAATTAAATAAAAATATTTGAATTTTGCGCCATCATTTGGCGAGTCGCCATATATAATTTTGTTGAATTCGCCTGAGAGAAATTATCTATCTCTATATATATAAAAATGGATGTGTGTTTGTTTGTTTGTTTGTTTGTTTGTTTGTATGTCTTTTATAGACTCCGAAATGGCCAAACAGATATTTGTGAAATTTTCATGGTTCATATTGTTGCATTCAGTGATGATTTCTGTGAAAAAAAAATTGGAAAAACCTCATGGAAGAGTGGGAAAACTGGAAAAACCAAACAAAGGTCGGAAATTTGATTTTTTTGCTTGGAATTTTTTTGTTTCGAAATGGGTTTTCGATTGGAAAAACAGAAAGTTCTTGATGAAAAACTCGGAAAACTCATTGGGAAAATTGCATATTATTGCAGGTATATTGGTTTTCAAACGGAAAACTGGAAAATTTCAAAATGGGTTTTCCAATGGAAAATAGAAAGTTTTGATGAAAAACTCGGAAAACTCTTTGGTTTTCAAAGGGAAAATGGCATATTATTGCAGGTGTATTCGTTTTCAAATGGAAAACTGGAAAATTTCAGAGTGGGTTTTCCTGGGCAAATAGAAAGTGCACTGATTCTCAAATAGAAAAATGGAAATTTTTTGATTGGGAACTCGGAAAACTGCGAGAGCACGAAGAACTTCAACACCTTAAATCAAGTTTTTTTTTATGGAATTTAAGGTGCATTGGTTTGTTGGTATGTCCGGTTTGGACTCTTAGTCCGCTCAATCCTCAATGCATTTTTATAACATTTTCATTATATAAAAATAAATTTTTGGGACAATCTTACGGGAAAGTCAGCAAATAAGGGGGACAACCGTAAGCTGTTTGGAATTCAAAACAGAGAAGTTTTTGAATTTTTCAAAGTAATTTGCATTTTACTTCATGCTTTAATGAAAGTAGAATGTTAGTTGTACATAGAGCTTGGTAAAATTCAGATATGTGGTTCTCTATTTCAATTGGATTCAAACAAATCACATTGGATTTTAACAATGTCTGTGTTAATCATAATGATTATTCTGGAGTTGCTCTGAAGGGTGGCAAGACGAAGTTTGCGGGGTCAGCTAGTACTATATAAAAATGAAATCCTGTTCGTGTGTAACCGCATAACTCACTAACGGCTGGACGGATTTGGCTAATTTTTGTTTATTTTGTTCATGTTAGTCTGTAGATGAAACTTAGGGAAACATTTTTTAAATTATTTGCATGTTATTGCAGGTGCATTGGTTTTCAAATGGAAACATGGACAATTTCAAAATGGGTTTTCGAATGGAAAAAAAAGTTATTGATGAAAAACTCGGAAAACTCATTGGTTTTCCAAGGCAAAATCAGTTGAGTCGTCTTTTCATTTCGTATATTTCGAAAGCTTCCGCATTTTTTCGATTTGCTAACAAATTTTATAGTAAATCTTTATTTACAGCCCTATTATGACTAGCAACTATCGACTTGATATACCTATATGAACAAATTTAACGAATTCGTATTATTACTATCAACTGTCAGCATTTTCTTACAGGCCGGCTCCACTGGACATGAACGATGCCCTGTTCATGAACATGTCTTGAGAAAATCTAGTGGAGGCAGAAAAATCCATGCCCACACAGACATCTTGTCGAAGAATCTTGTTTTTTGAACATGGCATGAGTGTGGTTCAAAACATGGGCATGAATTTTGACGTTTCGTGTTGAATGTAGATGTAAATCGAGTGATGAGTTTGTGTATGAGTATTTTCGCTTGTTCTGTTTCGTTTGTTGTGTTACGTTTAATTTTGTATTTTCTTACACCGCGTTTTCAGATAAAATGAGACGACATGACATAATTTGCCCAGGGAAAAAAATGTTCTGTTTGTGGATTGGATTGCGGTTGTGATGTTGGGCAGCTGTATGCTCAGTGGAGACGCTGTGTTATCGACTTTTGAATTTTATTGCATGCTGGCTCCACTGAGCATGAACGATGCCCTGTTCATGAACATGTCTTGAAAAAATTCAATGGAGGCAGAAAAATCCATGTCCACACAGACATCTTTTCGAAGAATCTTGTTTTTTGAACATGACAGGCCGGCTCCACTGGGCATGAACGATGCCCTGTTCATGAACATGTCTTGAGAAAATCCAATGGAGGCAGAAAAATCCATGCCCACACAGACATCTTGTCGAAGAATCTTGTTTTTTGAGCATGGCATGAGCGTGGTTCAAAACATGGGCATGAATTTTGACGTTTCGTGTACGTGTAAGGTTTTCATTTGAATGTAGATGTAAATCGAGTGATGAGATTGTGTATGAGTATTTTCGCTTGTTCTGTTTCGTTTGTTGTGTTACGTTTAATTTTGTATTTTCTTCCACCGCTTTTTCAGATAAAATGAGACGACATGACATAATTTGCCCAGCGAAAAAAAAATGTTCTGTTTGTGGATTGGATTGCGGTTGTGATGTTGGGCAGCTGTATGCTCAGTGGAGACGCTATGTGACATAAGTGTGGTTCAAATCATGGGCATGAATTTTGACGTTTCGTGTACGTGTAAGGTTTTCATTTGAATGTGGATGTAAATCGAGTGATGAGTTTGTGTATGAGTATTTTCGTTTGTTCTGTTTCATTTTTTGTGTGACATTTAATTTTGTGCTTTCTGCCACCGCGTTTTAAGATAAAATGAGACGACATGACATTATTTGCCCAGCGAAAAAAAATGTTCTGTTTGTGGATTAGATTGCGGTTGTGATGTTGGGCAGCTGTATGCTCAATGGAGACGCTGTGTTAGATTTAATAGCTAGGTATTGCGAATTATTTTTTTGATAGACACGGTATTACGAATATCAAAAAATTTGATACACCAACTTTTCTATCAACTAAAAATTCCTGTTTGAAACGCAATCAAACAAATTGATTTGTTTTTTTTTTTTAAGGCGAAAAAGTCAAAAAGAATAAGGATTTCGAGTTCCACTCATAAGTGTTTTTATTGTACTTCAAGTCTGCAATACAATTTTTGAAATAGCTTTAATGGTTTCCCTTTTATTTAAGAAAAAAGTTTTCAAGTCCTTTTTGGAAACATTTTTAATTCAAATTTGAAAAGTCAAACATTAAAATTTTAGTGTCTTGGTTACAGGCCGGCTCCACTGGGCATGAACGATGCCCTGTTCATGAACATGTCTTGAGAAAATCCAATGGAGGCAGAAAAATCCATGCCCACACAGACATCTTGTCGAAGAATCTTGTTTTTTGAACATGGCATGAGTGTGGTTCAAAACATGGGCATGAATTTTGACGTTTCGTGTACGTGTAAGGTTTTCATTTGAATGTAGATGTAAATCGAGTGATGAGTCTGTGTATGAGTATTTTCGCTTGTTCTGTTTCGTTTGTTGTGTTACGTTTAATTTTGTATTTTCTTACACCGCGTTTTCAGATAAAATGAGACGACATGACATAATTTGCCCAGGGAAAAAAAATGTTCTGTTTGTGGATTGGATTGCGGTTGTGATGTTGGGCAGCTGTATGCTCAGTGGAGACGCTGTGTTAGCGATTGAAAATAAAAACGATTTGCGTCAGTGAATTACATTTATTAGAAATTTGCTTGTAAGTCGTAACGAGATTACGACATGAAAAGTAAAGTACTATTCACATGAGCACGACCAACGAACGACGAATGAATAAAAAAGAGTGATTTTAGATATACGTTTGAAACCATATTTTCTTACAAATTTTCAACAAAACGATAAAAGTAAGTATAGTTTATGTTTGATTAATGATGCATAAATTAACTTTTTGATCTCAAATACTAATAAATTTGAGAAAACAAATTTATTCGTCGCGAAAAGAAATATAGTTGATACGAACTGACAAACTCTTTTCCACATCATCCACACTCCCAACGAACAAAATGTTCGCGCGCGTATAACCTCAAAAATCAATCTTGCTTTGTATTTTTGTTGTTCATTCGCGACAAATTAAAAACTCTCATGTGAAAGAAATGTCAAAATCGGGTAATTTTCGTTCGAGCTCATGTGAATAGTGCTTTAAATGAAGAAATGATGGAGTAAAAATTATCTTCGTTCCTTAGTACTATCAAGAATGGTTTTCAAGCAAGCAAGCAGAGAACACACATTACAAACCAATGTAAAAAAACTGTCAAAAAACTGTCAAACCAAACAGAAAACCATTCTTGATATTACCTGGTAAATCCATATACAAAGCTTCGTTCACAAACGAATACTTCTCTTTCTACCAACACTTGCTTTCTCCTTCCGAGTTCCAACATTCTTTGGAGTTTTGTGTGGTTGAGTTGGTATCACTGATAGGTGTGTTCCGCGATGTTCTGATGGAGCTGCCACAAAATAAACTACTCGTCTCGAAGGAAATGTTGATAAATATTCACAATCGATCAAAAATAACAAGTTGATACTCATAAATTATAATACGAAACTATCAACTATTTGATAGAAGCTATCGACTATCAAATTGATACTCATAATAGGGCTGTTTTATTGAAAATAAAATCGATCTTTAGTAATTCGTGAACGTTTTTTATTGGAAAAAACGTGATATAAGAAATCAACCAGGAAAGTTCCTTCCTTTATTTTTGGTTTGGGGGTCATAATCCCCTGATCGTACAGCTAGAAAAGTCATATTTTATTAGTTTTTTTTTAATAAATGGTTATTTCTTTTAATAAGGGTTAAAATTGCAGTTAGGGTGCGCCGTATAAATCTCGCCCAGGGCGCTGGTAATCCTAGAACCAGCACTGGTCCTGCTGTATGGTGCAGAAGCATGGACCTTGACAAAATCAGATGAAAGTGCCTTATAGCGTTTTTTTTTTTGGTCGTCCGGAACTGTTCCGAACAGTTCTGTACTCGTTCACTTGGCACAAGATGACAGTTCTTGTTCTGAATAGAACAGAAAAACGATTCCGAATTTGAAGTCAGAATCAAAAACAGAATCACGCATACATGCACACACTCACATATACATACTCGCTGCCATGTTTACAAATAAAGAAATCATGTCATCTGCAATTCTGCATATGAGGTTTCACAAATACACAACCATTCAACCCTTAGAAGTAAAAAAATGTGTTTGCCTGTTCGTTTGGAATCCGGAATCGGACAGTTCTGTGTACAATTCCGGATTACCAAAAAAAAAACGCTATTAGGCTGTTTCGAGAGGAAAGTTCTTCGGGTCATCTTTGGCCGAATGTGCATTGATGTGGAATGGGGAAGAAGATACAACAGCGAACTTTACGGGTTGTACAACGACGTGGACCTAGCCAGAAGGGTCAAGGTCCAGAGACTCAGATGGCTCGGTCATTTAGAGCGCATGGACACCAATGCTCCGGCCCGGAAAGCCTTCGACACTATTCCCGAGGGACGCAGGAGAGGAAGACCGCGACTCAGGTGGCGCACACAAGTGGAAGAGGACCTCAATCAACTTGGAGATCAAAACTGGAGACAGCTAGCTAGGGACCGAGCTGGCTGGCGGAGACTGTTGATTGAGGCCCAAGTCCACACCGGACTGTAGCGCCACCTTAAGTCAGTAAGTAATGAATAGAGTAGGTACACTGAAGCACTGCACAAGTTAAGAGAGAGCAAATGAATGCATTCATGCAGACCTCTAGACTACTTATTTGTGTAAAGTTTATTTTATATTTTTCAAAACAATCCACCAAAAACGTTGGTCTCGTTTAGTTAAAATCTCTTTCAATCCTTGCTGCGTATCCGTTTCCGGTTTCGGGTTACAATAACCGGTTTCCGATTCTCGATTCCTGCAGTAGAACTTATAACTTGCTCGGAAAAAAACGCATCCCGCCAGCAGAGTTTAAGAAAAAGGTTTGCCAACCATTAAAAATAAAGGTGAGTAGGGGCAGTCAGGATTGAAACAAATTAAGTGCCAAACTTTTTATTTCTTATTTAAAAGTTTATTCAAGTAACAGCGAAGTAATGAATGTTTAAAGTTGATTTAATTTGCTTCATTCGAATATTTCAGACATAGGCGGTCGAATTCCAATGATTTCTTCTCAAAATCACTGACACAATCACTTTTGGGGTGGAATTGTTTGATTTGTTCCAAATAACGAGCAACAACCTGCGGATTTGTCAATCGGTCAATAAAAATTCAACAAACATTTAATTTTGTGAAACTTACTTCGGGTCCTTTGCCACTAAGATGCGACAAAACCATTAAATTTACCAGAGCATCGTAATCGTTATGTTTCTTTGTCAGAGCTTCACGCAAGGCTGCTTCAGCCTCTTGATAGTTTTCCTGTCCAATATGGCAAATTGCCTGGCCATTTAACAACATCGAAGTTGGCTGGTTTTTCTCACAGAACTCTTGGTAAATGTGGAATGCATCTTGCATTTGCTCTGTGCCGGTTGACACAGCAATCCAAGCTTGTGCCAATTGTGTCAACGTGGCGTCATCGCTTATTTCCTGCATTTTGGTCAGCAACTGTTTGGCTAATTCAATGCGGTTAATGGCGAGAAGGCATTGAATTGACATGGCCAACGATTCGAGGTTATCGGATCCATGAAGAACTCTAGAAAGAGATTGGGTCAGAATCAGAAGAAATCAAACGAGATAAACTTACTTCAATGCGTTTTCGTATTGATTGTCGTGACAGTATACGATGGCGGCTGAAATATTCCAGAGATTAGTGTCACTGTCTTTGTTGTTGCATTTGTCACTGAGAGTTTGCAGAACTTCTTCGACTTTTGACGGATTCTCGAGGGCTTCATGAACCAGTCGCAAAGCAAGGAGTGGTGTTGAGTCGTTTTCTTTGATGTCACTTGCAATCATTCGACCAGAATCGATGGCCAGATAGGAAAGATACATATAAGCCAAGAGTTCCGGATTGCCAAGTGATTGCTCCGGTAGAACAACATTGATAGAGCCCATGAAGTTTCCAACGTAGTATTCATTCCGGGCATAAAAGAGGGTGGAGTTGCAATCTTCTTCATTGGATTTCGTCATATTTGATTCACTTTTGCTTTATTTCGGAATTAAATGTTAAATTTTCTAAAAACAAGAAAACTTTTCACAAAACTTCCAAATGAAATGACACAAAACTTCAACGATAAACTTACACGTCAGACAGCTGTCAAAACTCAAAAGTATAGCCACAGAGTAATGATCAAAGAGAAAGAGACGTGAACATAATCAGAAACGCAACCAACTTCGGTTTTAAGACGTTGAAAGTTCAGTGCTGTCGTTCTGGTTTTAAGTACCTTGCGTACCAATACTTTTTCATTTTCAACTGCAAGACCGATTCTAGCCAAGAAAAGTTCGTCATTTCAGTGACGAAACATCTCGCCACTGCTGCTCTTCGTCCTTTGGAGAACAAGCAAGACAAAATTGCTAACAATTTTCTATTGTATACTTTTTTTTATTAATTCTCGAGGAAGTAAACAAAATAAAATGTCCATTTAACCTAAACTATCTGCATTACAAGTCAAACACTAACGGTACGTGTTGCTTGTTCTATCTTGTAAATTTCTTCTTTTTCAGTTGATCCCGTGTGACGTGCTTGTACACCTTCTGGCTGGATTTTTCCGAGTTGAGTTCTCGATAGTAGCCAAAGCCACCACCACCAACGCGTTTTTCCGGACGTTTTCGCCTGAAGCCAATCTTCAAATCCACCACCGGAGGCACTAGGAAACCAAAACTTTTCGCCACTGTCTGCAGATCCAGAGTGTTGATGTCGAATATCTGTTTCAATTGATGTGAATCATAAGCTCGAACGTATCCCTTGAATGCCTCCTTGGCAGACTGATTGAGGAAGTAGTTCTTTGATATAAGTCGCTCCAACTGCAATTGAATATCGGCAATTTTGCTCCATGAAAACTCAAATTCATTCAATGGCACCTTGGCCATCTTCAAATATCTCAAGAATCCCAGTTCCTCGGGTCTCAATATGAGCAATGCATGTCCCGAACTGCCTTCCCCACGAGCCGTTCGTCCAACTCGATGAATGTATTCTTTTGGATCATCTGGTGGATCATACTGAACAATCCAATCGACAGCAGGAATGTCCAATCCACGAGCAGCCACATCGGTACACAGGAGAATGCCAGACTCAGCATTGCAGAATTGGAAGAAAGTTGTTGTTCGTTTTGTTTGCTTTTGTTTACCCTGGAAAAACCAAATTTAATTAAAGACGAACTCAGGAACCGACAATGCAAGCTTACATGTATGGACGTGACGGGCAGATCGATGTAGTTGAACAATTCGTGATGGTACTTGACTGACATGCACGACGAAAAGAACACCATAACCTTCTTGTTGCGGTTCTTTTTAAGGAAAGTGAAGAGCACCAGGAGGCGTTTATCAGATGGACAGACAATGTAGCCTTGCTCCAGGCCACTCACGGTTGCTGTTTCTTGATGATCGTCCACACCGACGTAGATGGGTTCTTTTTTCAGAGCCAATTTGGACAGGGCGTCGATCTTGTCTGTTTGTGTGGCAGAAAACAGCATTGTTTGGCGGCGTTCTGTGGGAGATTTCGTTATGAAATTTCATTTCCAGATACCAATGGAACTTACTTGGAAGCAAATTGACTATTTTCCGAAGTTCCTCCTCGAAACCGATTTCCAGAATACGATCGACTTCGTCAATAATCAGGCATTGAAGATTCTTGTAGAGAAAGTCGGGTGAGTTCTGCAAGTGATCCAGCAGACGTCCAGGAGTAGCCACCAGAATGTTGATACCTTTTCCAAGTTTTTCGCTCTCAACAGAGCGATTGGCGCCTCCCATCACCAAGCCAAAAGTATGATGATGATGTTCCATCAACTCCTTGAGCACACCAAATGTCTGCATGGACAATTCACGGGTAGGCGAGATTATAATGACACCGGTTCCATTTCTTGGCATGAATCTGAGTTTGTAGATCAACTCAACAGCAGGAATTAGGAATGCTAATGTCTTGCCGGATCCAGTTTTAGCGGAACCGACAAGATCACGACCCTCCAACAGTGGCGGAATGGATTTTGCTTGGATTTCAGTCATAGTCGTGAAGCCCATGCCTTCGATTCCTTTGAGGGTTTCCTCGGAAATCAAGCCCTTGAAAGAAGCAAAACTCATGTCGTTAGGGTCACGGCTGTTGGGTTTGCTTTCTTCGCTTTCTCCATTCTGCTTGTCTACTTCCATTGGTGAAGGTTCTTCTTGGCCAGCGGATTTCTGAGGAAGCTTTTTGTTTTTCTTCTTGGGAGGTTCTGGTGCTGCGGGACCTTTGCCATTCTTGACCGGATGCTGTTCGTCGTCAGAATCTGAAAAAGTAGTGGGGAGGTTACAACTGTCTTTCGGAAGTCAAAGTGAAGATTATAAGGAGAGGGAATCAGTTGTTTTTTCATTTCATTACGAAGCTTCGACCTGACTAACTAGGGAGGCACTTTCAAATTCGCCTTTGAATCATCATCAGATTGACATCAACATTGCGATTCTTGGCAACATCTTACCTTGTTCCTGCTGAATTTCTTGAGCGATTTGTTTCTTTTTCTTTTTTGGGACCTTTTTGACTTGTGGGGCTTCTGCGAAATCATCTTCTGCTTCTGGAAAAGTTTTAATAAAAATCCCCACGTTGCTTGAAAAATATTTGTATTCGATTTGCAACTTACCATTTTCTTCGGCGCCGTTTTGTAGTTTTCCTTTCTTGATTGCCAGCTCCTTCTTCATTTTTTCGCGTTTCTTGATTTTCTTCATCAGAAGCTTTTCTCGCAGCGACATTTTGCAAGATTTTTCTTTTAATAAATGAAATTTAACAAGGAAATAAACAATATTCTCACGGAAAGAAATTTACTAGAAGAAAATGCACGCACGTGTTGGTTTGGCGGTGACAGCTGGAGAATTGACGTTTTGCGCTGACTGACATCTGACACCTACTTTTTGTTAGGAGTGTACTCTTGCTTCTTGTGTAGGTCTCTTGTTAGGTGGCGCAACGAGCAATAGAAAGTAGAATTTCGAGTAACCGTTACATAATCAATTTTTAAATAGAGATTTGAATTAGTGAATAGTTTACAACAAAAATCAAATTCGTTTAAAAAATTAAATAACTCTAAGAAAAAAATTGATAATCGGAATCACAATTTTTCGTAGGCCAATTATTCACATCTTCTTTCTTACACACTAAAGATGGCGCTTCAAACCGTTATGTGGACTTGTGCCTCAACGAACAGTCTCCGCTAGTCAGCTCGTTCATAGCTAGCTGTTTCTAGTTTTGCACTCCAAGTTGATTGAGGTCCTCTTCCACTTGTGTGCGCCACCTGAGTCGCGGTCTTCCTCTCCTTCTGCGTCCCTTGGGAATAGTGTCGAAGGCTTTCCGGGCCGGAGCATTGGTGTCCATGCGCTCTGAATGACCGAGCCATCTGAGTCTCTGGACCTTGACCCTTCTGGCTAGGTCCACGTCGTTGTACAACCCATAAAGTTCGCTGTTGTATCTTCTTCTCCATTCCCCATCAACGCACACGGGGCTAAAGATGACCCGAAGAACTTTCCTCTCGAAACAGCCTAAGGCACATTCATCCGATTTTGTCAAGGTCCATGCTTCTGCACCATACAGCAGGACAGGGATGATGAGGGTGTTGTACAGTTTTACCTTAGTTGCTCGACAGAGGGCTTTTCCATTCAATTGCTTTCTTAGCCCAAAGAAACAGCGATTAATAAAAGTACAAGAGCACGTGTTAATAGCGGAGACTAGGTTAACAAACTCATCTTCTACCTCGAAGTTATATGCGTACTGTCCGAGCTATCGATGATATGTTTCCTTCCTTGAACAGAGCATAATTATGTACTTCGCTTAACCCATTTTTGACGCTTTTGTCTCAATTCTCACAAAGGCGCGATTGACATCAAGCTGTGTTCTTCCCATTACATCAATGTCTTCGGCGAGAGCGAGAAGTTGAACAGACTTTTGGAAGAAAGTGCCTCTGGTGTTGATGGTGGAGTTTTGCTTCTTCTTAAGCACGGTGTTAAACAAATCGCATGGCAGTGCATCACCTTATCTGAATCCTTTTTTGACGTCGAAAGATTCCGTAAGCTTATTGCCAACCTTGATTTAAGAGCGTTCTCCATCGTTATTATGCACAAGTGCCAAAACTAGACATAGCTTTATACAGTTCGTCTCTGTAGATGCTGTCATACGCCGCCTTAAAATCGATGAAGAGGTGGTGGGTATCGATTTGGAGTTCATAGGTTTTTTCCAGGATCTGCCGCAACGTGAAAATTTGGTCGATGGTTGACTGTCAAGGCCTGAAGCCACATTGATAAGGACCAATCAAATTGTTGACGAAAGGCTTCAGACGTTCAAATATTACGGCAGTGGATCTTATAAGCAATGTTAAGGAGGCTAATTTTTCTGTAGTTGGCGCAGTTTAGAGGATCTTCCTTCTTCAAGAAGGGACAATGCTGAGGTTAAATTCATCGGGCATACATTCTTCTGACCATATCTTACAGAGGATTTGGTGTATGTTCCTTTCAAGATCGTAACCTGCTGCTTTGAACAGCTCGGCAGCTAGACCATCTGCTCCAACGGCTTTGTTGGATTTCAGCCGTGATATTGCCGTTTTCACTTCTTCTAGGTCGGGAACACGGAATTGTTGGCTGTCATCGTGTTCGATAAAAGGCTCCTGTCTGACGGCGGAGTTTTGTTCGTCGTCGCCATTATACAGTCTACAGAAGTGGTCTTTCCAAATCCCCAGCATTGCCTGCGATTCTACTATGATGTTCCCTTGGGCCCTACTCTGTAATGCGTTTCGAAAGCAAATATTTTCGAAAACGAATATTTTGTACTCTCTATTTCTAATTCGGATAAGAAATCTAGTTCTTACGGATTGACAAATCCGCATTCGGATTTTTCGTACCTGGCAATACGTTTCCGAAAGTCATTAGCGTTCGAAAACGGAAATTTTGTTTCTTCACCAAGAGAGGTAACGGATTGCAATTCGAATGCCGTTTTTAAAGGACACAAAAGGAAAATTGTGTTGAAATAGATAAAATGTAAGTAAGGAAATAATAATTTTATTCAAAATTTAAGCAAATAAATTTCATTACAGGGAATCATCAGCCAAAAATGTGCTCATCTTGATTTGGCCAAGGGACGTTTGAACTAATCGGACGCGAGAAACACTTCCAACAATTTGGGACAGGCTATCGCCATCTTTTAATGCGGAAGGACCACCAATGAGAGACGGTGTTCTTCTCTATTTTCTTCATCCATTCATACGGCAACCGAGGCCATTTTATTAAGTTTTTATTGGGTTATGTATTTTTTCTTTACAAATTAATTTGAACATTCTCGCCTTGTTTGTGTTTTGTTTTGTTTTGATTTTTTTTTTTACAGATCTAATAAGAAATACTTCGAGACTCAGCAAATCTAATAAGAAATACTTCGAGACGCGGCAAATCTATGTATTCTATAAATAGAAAAAGTACTAGATGATTTTTTTATTCGATTCGAACATTTTACAGAGTACGAATTCATAAACGAATCGAATATCAGATTCGAATCGGATTGGCTTTCGAAACGCATTACAGAGTAGGGCCCCTCTTTTGCTTGTATAGCTCACGAGCAGCTCTTGTCCTTCTATGCAGCGCCGCTTTGTATGCCTTCTGCTTGGCTGCTTGCGCTTGCCTACATTCTACGTCAAACTAGGGGCTTCGCTTTCGACTTTGGTGACTGTGTGAAACCTAGCACATTAGAAGCAGCGTCTTTAACTGCTTTCTAGCAATGTTGCCACTGGCCTTCGATACTTGATTTTGGCGGCATAGGACTCCTTAAGAGGTTACTTGACACTCGATCAGAGAAGGATCTGGCGATCTCTTGCGATTGTAGCAGTCCGACGTCGAATTTTCTTGCAGCATTTCCTTGTTTTGGCCGTTGTCGGGATATTCGTAGCACTACCTTGGCTACGACGAGGTAGTGGTCCGAGTCGATGTTGGCTCCTCGGAAAGTGCGAACATCTAGAATGCTGGACAAGTGCCTTCCGTAGATCGCAATGTCATCAGTCTGGTTGACGGTTGATTGATCAGGCGATCTCCATGTACCTTTATGGATGTTGAGATGTGGAAACCAGGTGCTTGCCACCACAACATTTCGCCCCGCAGCAAAATCGATCAGCCTGAATTCGTTATCGGAAGTGGAAGTGGCCAAAGATGTCCTCTTTTCCCAGCTTTGCGTTAAAATCGCCGAGGACAATTTTCATGTCATAGCTAGGACATTGCTCATATGTTTTGTCGAGGAGCTCGTAGAATTCGTCTTTGATGTCGTCCTTTTTCTCTTCTGTCGGGGCATGCGCGCATATTAAGCTAATGTTGCCGAATTTAGCCTTGATTCGGATCGTCGGTCGTGATGTGTTCGCTTACACATTTGAAGCTCAAGACTTTTTCCCTGAGTCTATTTTCCACGACGAATCCGCATCCAAAGAGTCGCTATTGTTGCTCCTGGTAACAATTACCAAAGTAGATGTCGCAGTTTTTCATCCTCCTTTTGCCCGGTCCATCCCATCGCATTTCCTGCATAGCGGTACTGTCTGCTTTGTAGCAGTTGAGGGTGTCCGCTAATTGTTCGGCAGCACCCAGTCTATTAAGGGATCTTACATTCCACGTGCATATCCGACATTCGTTGTCATTAATACATTTCTTTGAGTCGTCATCAGTGTATCCGTCTGTTTCCGAGGCCTGTTGTTGCTTCGCAACTAAATCTTTTTCTACGTAGTCGGGAAGTCACCCCGACGACGCGACGTACAACCCCCAACCTGGAGTACCAGGCACGTGATGTGACTCCAAGTACAAGAGTTGAAAAAACCGCTCCTTTTACGGCCTGGGCTTCAAATAAGTCGAAGTAGCAGACAGATTTTAAAAATAAAGACAAGACGATGATAATCGAGTTAAGTAGAGCAAATCAAAACATCAAAACGAAAACTACGGAGTGATCTTGGATGTCCTCTATGGACATGCCAAACAAAAATGAAACACTTTTTATTTATGTTTTTTTTTTAAATAGGTTTTTAATATGTATTTTTTTTACACAAAAAAAGAACAACAATTATTTATGCACTAAATTATCAATCTAACTATACATTCCATTTCTTTATCAATATTAAATTCAATATTATTTATATACGCAATCATTCGCTTGTAATTACGGTATTACGATTATTTTCGTTTTCTCTTTTACAGACACTTAAATAATAATTTAAATGTATACAAAAAAAAACAATTACTAAAATACCTAAAGATTTGTTAGTAAAATATTTTTTATATTTTTTATTTTCAAATCAATATACGCGAAAATAAAAATGTTTATAAATGACAATAAAATAACTATTTAAATATAATGTTTATTCAATTTGCTGATGTGTTTTAATATAATTAAAATTAAATGACGACGAGAAGGTTTTCTCTATTTTTATCTTTTTACCTAATTGCTTTTATTTTTGTAACTAAGTTAAAATTATTAAGGACTAATTAAAAAAAAAATATTTAAATAAAAATAAAATAATTGTATACATAATTTTTTGTATTAAAGAAAAAATATTTACATTTTGTTTAAATAAAGATAATTTTGGAAAATTAAAAATATGGTTACATGGTTTTTTATGTTTTTTAATTAGCAGTTGAGTAATTTTTGTTTTGTGGCATTTGATTTGTTAACTTTAACTTCAAGAAATTCGATATGTTTGTTTTCTTTTTAATATTTATATTTTTCTCTGTATGAGTGAGTGATTGATTTTGAAAAACCTTATAAGACCAGCTTATAGGGGTGGTAGATATGATTTGTTTTGGATTTTAAAAATACAAATTTATGCAGTTGTTTGATGAGTGTTTTATTTTTAAGGCCACATTTGCTTTATTGTTTCTTTTTGTTTATTACGATTTTTATTGAGACAAAACAGTTCATTTTTTTTTGGCAAAAGTTAGACTTTTAAGTTATTACTTATTGATGTCTGACTTAATTCATGTTGGTGCTAATCCAGCCAGCTGGATGTTGTTTTTGTTTGTTTAATTTCCACAAGAAATCTAAAGTAGAATAATTTTTCTATTTCGTAATAACTGAGCACCATTCTTCATGATTGACATATCAAATGTTACAAATTATCCCGAAGAACTACCAAGAGGCTATACTGAGTCCTGTGCCTACGCGGTAGTGTCCGACCGAAGCTTAGGCTTCGGCTTCGTCTTCGGTCGAATTTGGCAAAAAAAAAAACAACATTCGGCTTCGGTATAAAATAGGCCGAAGTTTTGGCCGAAGCCGAAGTATTTGTTTCTTAATATCGAGCATCGTAGTAGGCGCCGACAAAAATCAATTTTTGAATTTTTGAAACTGTTGGACACACAAGTTTGTGTTTATTAGTGTAAAATCGTAGTAGGCGCAGAAAAAATTTCCATTTTCGAATTCTTTAAATTACCATACACATTTATCACATCGTTTGTACTTTTATTTTATTCGAAATGAGAATTCTTCGCTTTATTGAACTTTCAGCTTCTTCGCTTCGGGAGAAGATTTTCTGTTAGTCTTATATTCGGCTTCGGCGGAAAATCAACCTTCGGTCGGACACTACTACGCGGAGCGAAGCGTCAAATTGTTTTAATTTTCAATATTTAAAAAAACGCTCGAGGAAAATGAAACAAAGAAAGAATCTATGTATTTTGAACAACGATAGCAACTTAGAGGTGCTTCCACCAATGGCTTTTTCCGTCAATTCCTTTGTTTGGCTGGAGTTATAGCTATTTCACGGGTGCCTAGCCGATCATCAGACTCCTTTATTAGTGGTGCTGTCTAGTTATTTTTCATATTAATCGAAAAACTTTTTGAGTTCACTTTGGGATTTGAATCTAGACCAGCTAGTTGGCAAGCCAACGCACTACGCATTGCGCTAACAACTCCACTGATTTTTGGTTTCCCATTGCAGACTTTGTATTGTTTATCATTTGCAATGAATATACATGCATTTTTACAAGCTCCTCAATCCTCAAAGTATGCTATCTTGTTCCACAGTACACAGAATACAAGGTATTATATTGCGCATCTGTCAGAAACCAAAATGACAGAAGTGAGAAAAGGCACAAAAAGAAATACCAAAAATTTCAGATCGATCCAAATCCAATGTCAAATTCGTCAAGGGAAAAAAAATGGCTGATATTTTTAGTAGATGAGACAGACAGAGACAGAAATCTAAAGTTTTGTTCTTTTATTTTTTACTTTTCTTTTATTATGACATTTTGGATCTGAAATTTGACATAATATGCGCGAACTTGAGAAGAAGAAAATCGGGAATATAATACCTTGTATTCTGTGTAATGTGATCTTGTTCCGCTTTCATTTTTTCTAAGAAGTAGTCTGCTATTACACGATGACTCATGTTTCAAGATTTTTCTTCGAATTCTCTTTTGAAATTTTATCCTCTGAGTCGAACACTATTACACTCTGACTTTTAAGTCATGACTCAAATTTTGGCAACACTCTTTCATTCACATTCTTTGAAACGAAATGAAAAACATTCTTTCTCACTTTTTCAAATAGCAAGGTATACATGTGAACTGGAAGCAAGCGAATTCAAATAAAAAAGAATAAAAAAATATAGAACGAGAACAAAACAAAATTGAAAATGAGTCGTACAAAAATTTGCCAGCGACTCACCGGGCAAATTATTTTCCTTTTCAGCTTTTCGAATTTCGTATCCCTTTTAAAAGTCAGACTCATGAGTCACCGTGTAATAGCAGACGTAAGAATCGTGAGAAGCACATGAAAAGAAGAAAAAAATCAGTTCAAGATCTTCGATTCAAACGCTGTCAACGTACCCCAAGAGCTTGACTACTTGATTACGATTGGAAGTTTTTTGACTCAAAAATTTGACAACCAAACAAAACAGTGATTTAAAGCGAAATATGTGAACTTATTTTGGACACAGAAAGTCAACTGCATGAACGATTGTGGTCGACCGTGTGTTTTACAGTTTCAACACATTAGAAATTATGATTTTTTTTCAGTGACTCTAAAATCTGTTTACAATTTGCTTCCAATACAACTTATAGAGAAAGAGAAGCGAGAACAGTCAACGTAGACGCAGTCCCCAGCGGCCAGCACAGACGAGGTAGAAAGAGCCATCCAAAATCTAAAAAAAATAACAAGTCCGCCGGGTCGTATGGCATACCTACAGAACCTTTAAATATAGAAGAGGTGTTTTGAAGAACCGCAATAACAAAGTGTGGGAGGAAGAATGCATGCCCGCTGACTGGTCTATAGCGTCTTAAACCTTTCTGCAACACTATAATCGGCACTTACAAGTGTGGCTTTAGACTATGCAGAACGACGATAGACTAAACTGAGGCAAATCCTGCAAGAGACCAACGAGTTTCAAGCCGAAACCCACCATCTTTTCATCGAAGAAGCTGAATGATAACATTCACAACTGATCCAGCTGTGCCACATGATGCAAAACAGCATTGTGCAAATGGGTTAATGCACAAGGCAGGTGTGAGCACGGAAAACGCTATCTTCAACAAATCCACCCAGCTCCTAGGCTATGTGGACGACATAGACATCATCGGTCGATTCCAGCGAGCTGTGCTTGCGACCTGCATAGTGAATGCGGACAAAAGAAAGAACATGCTTTCAACAAGCAAAAGAACATGTGTCCACCACTTGGGACAAAACGTCACTGTTGTAAGCAGCAGTTTCGAGGTAGTAAAGGAGTTCAACTACCTTGGAACAAACATCAATCCCACAAATGACACCTTAGTGGAGACCCGACGAAGAATTACCCTAGCGTACCGCTGCTATTTCGGTTTGGAAAAACAAGCGGGCAACTCCTCACTCGAAAGACAAACTGTCTACTATACAAGACTTTGATTTTACCTGTCCTACTCTAAGGTGCCGAATGCTGGGCGATAAGTAAAAAAGGGGAATTGATACTGGGACCTTTCGAAAGAAAAATTCTTCGACGGATTTTCGGTCTTGTAAACGACGGTTGCGAATGAAGAAGAGATTCAACTGCGAACTGTACGAGCAGTAACAAGATGTGTATGCAGTCCAGAAAGCCAAGAAAAAACTAGTACTTTGGCTCTGCCACATCGAGCGAATGGACAACGCTCCAGCCAAAAAAGTCTTCCCTTCGCAGCCCCCAGGTTCGAAACGACCAGGAAGACCGATCCTCCGGTACAAAGATCAAGTAATTGCGGATGCCAGAGCACTTGGTTATGGCGATTGGAGAGTGCGAGGGCGAGGGACCGTTCCCGTTGGAAGGCTGCTGTATCTCAGGCTGAGACCCTACATGGATTGCGAGCCGGCTAACAACAGGTTACCAAAAGTTGTTAACAATTTTCTTACATGGTACATGGATCCACAAATCTTAGCTCAGGTGAAAGAATGAAAAGTGACAACAAATATTTTATGTAAAATGATTTCAGAGGATAGAGTAGTTGATTTCTAAGCCGAACGCTACGGGTTTAAGTCCCAGCTTCGGCAGCATTCTTTTACTACAAAAATCGCCAGCTTATCTGAGGCCACCTGTGCGATAACATGAGACAATATAAATCTAAGTCACCTCCTCTGAGACAAACGTCATAATAGACGCATACAACTTCGAGGTAGTAGAGGAGTTTGTCTAGCTAGGCTCCACTATAAACACGGGCAATTACACCAGCGCCGAGATAAGACGAAGAAGATACAACAGCGAACTTTACGGGTTGTACAATTACGTGGTACGTGGACCTAGCCAGAAGAGTCAAGGTCCAGAGACTGAGATGGCTCGGTCATTTAGAGAGCATGGACACCAATGCTCCGGCCCGGAAAGCCTTCGACACTATTCCCGATGGACGCAGAAGGAGAGGAAGACCGCGACTCAGGTGGCGCACACAAGTGGAAGAGGACCTCAATCAACTTGGAGTGCAAAACTGGAGACAGCTAGCTAGGGACCGAGCTGGCTGGCGAAGACTGTTGATTGAGGCCCAAGTCCACACCGTACTGTAGCTCCACCTTAAGTAAGGAAGTAACTCCTCCTCTGTGCCACGTAGGTTTCTGTTATGTGTGCTTGCATTTTATCTGTCATCATGTCTATCTGTCTCTCTCTGTTATGTCTTGTTCAGTCCCAGCCGATGGCCTTAGTCGCCAGTGCTGCTGTATGTGTCTGTAGTTCGTTACTTTCATGTGCGAAGTACTGTGAAATGTCAATGTATTTGATGCATTTGGTTCTAGACGCTATTTTTCAACAAAATCGACGGCCTCCAACACAACCCAGGTGTCCTTTAACTCTAACCAAAATTCGTAGGAAGATGATCTAGATTTATCCTTCTTTCCACTTCGGTGTTTGCCATCTCTTATTGTTATCCATCATTGACTCAAATGAACCCTCAAGCTTGTACACACTGTAAAATCTTATTCCTCCTTTTGATACATTTCATGAACTTCTCTAAGAACCCAGTCATCGGGTTGGAAATACATTATTGTTGTATAATTCAAACTTTACGTATATTAATTCAAAACAAGGGTTTGCAATTGTTTGCCGAAAGAAAAACAAACAAAAAACAAGGATGAAACCAGAACACTTAATATAAAATAATTTATAAGTTACAAGTTGGGAAAAGAAGAGACAGACAAATAAAGTAAGGTTATGCTTCATCACCGCCAACGATTCTATACATACACCGGTGCCTGATCGTCCATCATATCCGGATTGAGTTTATCATCGAAAAACCGCCTAAACGTAAATTCAAAGAATCCATGATACGGCTTACCCGTATCGTCCATTTCGTCCATACTCATATTCGATTCGTTTGCCGAGCGCAACTTATCCGGATCGATTGGATCGAAATTCGACGTATCCGTTGGATGTTCAATCTTTGGAATATATGGGGCGATTTGTTTGCGCATATCGGCAAAATCGACACCCTTGAAGAAGTCGTGCGCCTTAACTTCGTCGGCTTTCTTGCCTAGACGTTTGTCGGCTGATGAACACAATCGGCATATTAGATCGCTGCCTTCGCGGCTTAATTTCGCCTGTGGTGGGATGTGTAGAGTTTTTTCCCAGTTTATAACCTAAAAAAGACAATATTTTCTTGAATGTGTGAGAATTGACAGCTTGCTTGAGAGATATTACTTTTTGTTGTGTCTCAACTGGTGAGTTTGCTAAAAATGGTGGTTGGCCGACTAACATCTCATAGAGAATAACACCGACACTCCACCAATCACATAATTGCGTATATCCACTGCGCTCGAGGACTTCAGGAGCAATGTAATTTGGTGTGCCAACTAATGAATGGGCCAGAACACGCTGATGATCCCGCATTCGTCTCCTAGAAATGCAAGCAAATTTATTAAATGATTTTGATGATCGATGGTGATTTGTTCACCTTTCCAACACAGTTGGTCGGGCTCCGTTTTCCATGATGTCTTCCCATGGTTCCATTGAATCTTGCCGTGAGTGATTACCTTTCGATTGAAACAGAAAAACAGTTCAAAAACTTATATTTGTCTTGTGACAAAGGGAAACTCACCATTTTCTTGGTAGTATTTTGAATTGTGAGTCCATCTAAATCCTGTACATAATCCGAAATCGGTTAATTTAATGTGACCATCTCTATCGATGAGAATATTATCTGGTTTGATATCTCTGAAATGGTTTTTATTTTATTGAAATCAGCTGTTGCTTGAGTGCGAAGGACAAGTTTACCTGTGAATGAAACCCATTTTATGGACACTTTCAACGGCACATGTCAGTTCAGCTATGTAGAACCTAGCCAGAGGTTCTTCGAAGACTCCCTTTTTGATGAGCAACGACATCAAATCCCCACCTGTAATGAAATGAGTTAGTGGAATGCCTTAAATTTAAGAAAATCTGCTTCTGACAATACGAGTGACATTGAGGTTATGGATAATTGATGCTACCGTGGTTATGTCGAAAGCAAAAGCATCAACGAGTAGAGCAAATGCAAAAAAGGGAAAAATGTCAACTAAAATTGTTCTAGAACACCAAGAAGCCAAACAAGCAGATCTCCGAGCTAAATTGGTCACATCATCATCTTACGGATCCTTTTCGAGCAGTGCGTTGAAGCTCGAGGGCAAGACCAAGTTAATGCTGTCAACAAAAAGGACACCCTGGTAGACTTTGTCTACCTAGGATCCGCTATAAATTCAGCCAACGACACCAGTGCTGAAATCAAACGAAGAATCACTCTTGCCAATCGCTGCTTCTTTGGACTTAGAAGGCAATTGAGTAGTAAAGTCCTCTCCCGAGCAACTAAAGTGACACTCTACAAAACCCTCATCATCCCGGTCCTCATGTATGGTGCAGAGACATGGACCATGACAACATCCGATGAAAACGCTTTGGGCTGCTTTGAGAGAAAAATTCTTCGAGTGATTTTTGGTCCTGTCTGCATTAATGGAGAATGGAGACGAAGATTCAACCAAGAACTGTACGAGCTGTACAGCGACACTGACCTAACCAGAAAAGTTAAGGTCCAACGACTAAGATGGTTGGGTCATGTTGAGCGAATGGAAAATAATGCTCCAGCTCGTATAGTCTTCGAATCCAACCCGGAAGGACGTGGCAGAAGAGGAAGACCGCGACTCAGGTGGAGCACATAGGTGGTAAAGGACCTAAATCAACTGGCATGCGAAACTGGAGACAGCTAGCTTGGGACCGAGCTGGCTGGAGACGC
Source organism: Sphaerophoria taeniata (assembly GCA_943590905.1). Taxonomy (NCBI): domain Eukaryota; kingdom Metazoa; phylum Arthropoda; class Insecta; order Diptera; family Syrphidae; genus Sphaerophoria; species Sphaerophoria taeniata. The sequence continues at coordinate 241,540,626 of OX016540.1, forward strand.
TTCTTGGACGAGACTCTGGTCCGACCTGGACTGTAGCGCCACCTCAAGTAAGTAAGTAAGTCGAAGCAGGACCACGAACACACAAGCTGTGAATTGATTTTAATATTCAACTGGGAATTTGCATAAGTATATTGTTTTACAGAGGAGGGTCTATGCACGGAAGCAGGTGACCAGACGAGCTTGAAGTCCGAATTGGAGCGAATTGGACACACACACGAAAAAGTGATAAAAGGAGGCGAAGGAAGGGCAGCTGACCAAACAAGAAGCGTGGAGAACAGTCGAGGGGGAATCAGCGTTCTAAGGCGAAATGTGAAGCGAGCTGAAAAAAAATCAGTTATTCAATAAGTGGAATTAAGAGTAAAGTTAGAGGAGCTGAAGGAATTGCGACTTTGATGACTTTGCCGAGGGCTATTGAGAGACCACATGGCAAAGTCTTACGTGAGTGTCGACGAGAGAGACAAGCATAAATAAAAAAGTTGAGGAGATGATGACGAGCTCAATTTCGGTTTAAAGTAGGCGCTACAGTCCAGAACGAGCAGACATAGCTTTATACAGTTCGTCTCTGTAGATACTATCATGCGGAGCCTTAAAACCGATAAAAAGGTGTTGGGTATCGATTTGGAGCTTATAGGTTTTCTCCAGGGTCCGTCGCAAAGTGAACGTTTGGTCGATGGTTGATTTTCCTGTTCTGAAGCCACAAGGATTAATCAGATTGTTCACGCAAACCTTCAGACATTCACATATTGGTGCAGTTTAGATGACCCATCTTCAGATTCGGGCAACCAATTCTGAGGTTCCGGCCATAGGGCATGTATTCTTCCAACGAAATCTTACATATGATTTAGTGCATGGTCCTTTCAAGATCGCCGCCTGCTGCTTTGAATAGCTCCAGCAGCGTTTTTGAACTTCATCCGTGATATTGCCGTTTTCACTTCGTCAAGATCGAATTCACGGAATTATTGACAATTACCGTATTCAATGAATGACTCCTGCCTGATAGCGGGATTCTGTTCGTCGTCGCCGTTATACAGTATTTCCAAATCCTCTGCATCGACTGCTATGATGTTCCCTTCTTCTTCGCTACAGGTATCTGGTTCTTGCTCGATGATCTTGAGCACCATCCGGTAAAACCTCCGAACTCCACTACTGCTGTAGGGTCTCTCAACATCCTCGATCTTTGGTGACTGTGTGAAACCTAGCACATTAGAAGCAGCATCTTTAACTGCTTTCTAGCAATGTTGCTACTGGCCTTCGATACTTGATTTTGGTGGAATAAGACTTCTTAAAAGTTTACTTGACACTCGATCAGAGAAAGATCTGGCGATCTCTTGCGATTGTAGCCGTGTCCTCTTTTCCCATTTTTACGTTAAAACCGCCGAGGACAATTTTAATGTCGGGATCCATGATATTAAAACTCAGAGACACGGAATGAGTTATTCATTTCACATTCGTGTTGTTCGGCTAAAAAACGAATCTCTCTACGTTTTCGAATAAACTGGGGAACTCTACTGTTAAACAGGTAGTAAAAACTTGTTTGGTAACAGCTGCAAGGCCTCAAATTGAGGGGACTTTCAATTTTATGCCGATTCTGAGTCTGACTTAAGACTTGAGACGTCATTAAGAGATACAACTTGAATCTCAAAACGAACCTTAAGAGATTAATGCACTTTTGTTAACAAAGGGAGACATGTGGATAAGAAATTTTCGAAAAAGAGTCGGAGATAGGAAAGAACCCTGAGGCACACCATCCATTTTTTTTGCAGATGTTAGATTTGAACTCACAGAATATGACAGTTTACTCAAATTCCATATCTTCGACGACAACTTGCCTGCAAATTCACAACACTTCTCATTTGTCTTTCGTATGCCAGACTCAAATTTAAAACTTATTAAAGTCTAATTTTCTTTACTTTTATTTATTAAAGTCTAAGTTTTATTTTTACAATGGTTCTTGCCGGTTCTTGCTGGCTCATAGGAAAGAAAAAGACTAACTTATATTTCGAAAAAAAGAAAGAACTCTCTGTCGCAAACGTCAAACAGCATCGATGACGTTTTACTCTTCGAACATGAGTCGATGATTTTTGACGTTTCGAACATTGAGGGGTAGCTTACATTAGAACAACACAAAAAAATTATAATAAACTAAAACAAACTAAAGACACAAATACAGGCATAAAAGAAAAATACGTAATTTCAATAACTCACCCGGAATATAATCCATGACGAAATACAAATTCTCTTTATCCTGAAAGCTGTAGTACAGCTTAACAACCCAATTATTATCGGCCTCCGCCAGAATGTCCCTCTCCGCCTTCACATGCGCCACCTGATTGCGCTTCAACACATCGGCCTTGCGCAAAGTTTTCATCGCATACAAGTGATTCGTTGTGTCGATCTTTCGCACAAGTGTCACCTCACCAAATGCACCCACTCCAATATGTTTGATCTGAACAAACATTGACTTATCCATTTTCGCTCGCTTCAGTCGTATGTAATTGCTCTCTTTCTGATTCAACATTTTGCGCATCTCAACTTGAGTCTGAGCGGACAGACCGATTTTCAGCATTTCCTTTTCCAGCTGGTTCTTGCGATAGGTTCGCTGTTTGTATGACTTGAGCACGTTCTCAATGTGCTGTTCCATGAAGAATTTGAAAGCTTGCGGCGAATAGTGACGTATTCGGAATTCTTTGCGTTCCTCTTCTTTTTCCTTGGAGACTTTTTTGCGTTCGGGAATTGGTGACTGGTGTTTGATCTTTCGGCAATTATCACTTTTGCTTGATGGATTGTTGGCATTGTTGTTGTTGTTGGCGTTGCTATTGGAGTTGGTATTGCTGTTGGCAACTTGGCTTATCATGGGGGCGCTGCTGGAGGCAGTGCCGTTGTTTTTCGATGGCGGGATTGGTGGGGGCGTTGTGTTTGTGTTGATGTTTAATAAATTATTATTACTATTCGAAGGATGTAGAGTTGTGGAGTTGTTGTTGTTATTGTTGCTACTATTTGGCTTAGTATCTAAATTATTATTTCTATTATTGTTGTTGCTGTTCGCATGGTATGGTGGAGGAGGAGGAAGTTGCCTGCTACCAACTGGAACTTGCTTCTGTTGTTGTGCTTGCTGCTGCTGCTGCTGTTGTTGCTGTTGTTGTTGCAACTGCTGTTGCTGTTGCTGTTGTTGCTGCTGCTGCTGTTGTTGTTGTTGCTGGTGTTTTTGTTGCTGAACCTGATGATGTTGGGCAGCCTTCGCCTGCATGCTTGTCGCATAAGACGGCGGCTCTTTGAGTCCGGCCCCAATGAGCGGTGGGGGCGTTGATGGGATTTGAGCATTTGGCACCACAACAGACGGTTTCGGCGATATCGATATCGTCGTTGTTCCAGCTATCATCGGCGAAGCCACCTGCTGCTGTTGCTGGGCAACTTTAGCCTGAATGGTGGGTGCGTAGGATGGCGGCGCGGCTAGAATGTGCACGGGTGAGTTGCAATTCGATGGCGAGACAGGCGATTGTGGTGCCACAGCCGTTTGTAGCACTGGCTTTTGGACCTGTGTCGATTTGACCGATTGCATTATGATCGGAGGTTGGGTGCGCGTTTGGTAGGCTCCCCATGGCTGGGGTCTTGCAAGCGACGATGCCTGCAAGGGGTGAATTGCACTGTTTGTAACGGTTATTGGTGATGGTGATCCAGCCGATGTGGCCGAATAGATTCCGCTGCTGGGTGATTTCCGATAATCGGATTGTGACTGCGTTGGGCTCTGGCGACTTTGCATCGATGCTGTGTAGCTGGGTGGTGGTGCTGAGCCCTGGCCGGTACTTATTGGATATGGCGGTGGTGGTTCACCAGAATTGCCACCGCTTTGGTAGAGGCTAAGGGCTTTAATTTGATGCGTAAGTTGCTGTTGAGCTTTCGAACCATTTTGAGCGATCACAGGTGCTTGACGGAGATTTGCGGCTACCACCGAATTAGCAGACACTGTAACCGATACGGGTGATGTGCCGCGTGTAGGATTTGGGGCTGACAATGCCACTGGACGGGCAGTGGCCGGTGATCTTCGTTTATAAAACTGGGCGGGTGGCGGCGGTGTTGATGATGTTGATGAATTTCGTGGTGGCGGCGCTGGTGGCGGTGGACCGACATCACTGAAACTCGATGGCGATGGACTGTATTGGCCGGTGCTGGCGCGACTTGCGCATTGCACTTGTTGAGAATGCGAATGCGGACTATCCGAACGGGAACTGCCTGCCCCGGAATCGAGCGCTGGACTACAGCGATGATATGGCAGAGGTAATTCACGTTCAATGCTCGGTTTGCGGTTAAGTTTTGGCGCCAGCATTGACATCACCTTTGGCATGTGGCCGTTGCCTTGTGACGTTGGCTGTTGTGGCGGTGGCGGCTCCATCGGAGGCTTGGGGTGGTACTCAGGTAAGTCAGGTCGGCCATTTGCCGCCTTGTACCGGAGGGCAGCAACAGTCTGGAAGGAAAGAAAACAAGAAAAAACATTAGTTTGCAGCATGACAAGAATGCAGTTTTTCAATTATCTCTCGAAAAACGATCAAAAAAACAAAAGCAAGATCAAAGAATAACAGAAGTCAGAGGAACAAAAGAACCAACAAATAATCCTCACGAACAAAAATTCCAGATGTGCAGCGCCAAAGTGTACAAAGATAATGTTGCCTTCTATCTGCTTGAGACTGTTCCTCAACCGAACGTCTGTCCCTCGGCAATCACTTCTCATTCTCAACCCACCTGCTTTTAAGTTTTCAATTTGTGTGATTTGACTGTCATCCAGCTTCTGTGTTACGCGCACGCTCTCCAAACATCATTCCACACCAACAGCAGCCAACTCAGCGCACAGAATCGAGAAGAATAGCCACCATACCATGCCATACCACATGGTACATGGAGGAAGTTGGGTTATTTATTTTGTATTTGTTTTTTGTCAGTGAAGAAAAAGCAGAAAAATAAGTAAAAATAACAACAAGGTGAAGGTATTACCGATCTTAAAAGATTTTGAGCGAGATGAGAGGTGGAAACAAGAATATTTTATTATCCATGGAATTGAGATTATACCTACACTCATGCTACATGCGAGTGAATAAAAGATTAAATATTGTTGTATTTTGAGTTTTTCGAAGATTCTTTTTTTTCACTCTGGGTGCGAGTTTATTATCTGCTCTGCTCGTTTTTTGTTTGCAATTTTGATTTATTTGGTATTTGCTTTTAGTAGTTTTTTTTTTTTTTTATGTCTAACGCACACGAAGCACCTATTTTTTGCGAAATATTTTGCAATTCTTTTGGTCTTTTTAGTTTTCACTTTCATAGAGGAAGTCGAAAAAAAAACAAATGATTTGTTGATACAAAATTTGTATCTTTGTTGGTGTTTTTTTTAGAGGTATAGAACTTTAAATTGCAATAAAACAACGATGGAATATTCGATTGATATGATTTTATATTTATTCGAAAGATAACCTTTTGGCATTACATTTTAAATATGATTTCTGGCATATGACTACCACGGCTGGCTCAAATCTGGACGTCCAATTTTCGATGACTTTTTCCGACATTTGTGGCCGTATATCGGCAACGCGGCGAATGTTGTCTTCCAAATGGTCAAGCGTTTGTGGCTTATCCGCATAGAGCTATAGACCAATGACTTTGCATAACCCCACAGAAAATAGTCTAGCGGTGTTAAATCACAAGATCTTGGAGGCCAATTCACAGGTCCAAAACGTGAAATTAGGCGGTCACCAGAAGTGTCTATCAATAAAACGATTGTGGCACGAGCTGTGAGACATGTTGCGCCGTCTTGTTGGAACCACAGCTCCTGGACATCATGATTGTTCAATTCGGGAATGAAAAAGTTAGTAATCATGGCTCTATACCGATCACCATTGACTGTAACGTTGTGGCCATCATCGGTTTTGAAGAAGTACGGACCAATGATTCCACTAGCCTGTAAAGCACACCAAACACTCAGTTTTTCTGGATGTAACGGTGTTTCGACATACAATTGAGGATTAGCTTCACTCCAAATGCGGCAGTTTTGTTTGTTGACGTATCCATTCAACCAGAAGTGAGCTTCATCGCTTAACAAAATTCGCTTATGAAAATCGGGAACAACGGCGATCTCGTTTTGGGCCCATTCACTGAACCTACGCCTTGCTTGATGATCATTTGGCTTCAATTCTAGCATGAGTTGGATTTTGTAAGCACGCGAACCAAGATCCTTCCGCAAAATCTTCCATGAGGTGGATGGACACAGATCCAATTCCTGTGCTCGATGGCGGATGGACTCATTCTGGTCTTCCTCAATGCTACGCTCTACAGTAGCAATAGCTTCTTCTGTACGCACCGTACGGTGTCTCTGGCGATGCGTGTCATCAATTAGAGTAAACGTGGTGCGAAAACGTTCCATGGTTAATCGAATTAACTGCTCTGATGTCGACGATAAAATGGACGTAGTGCGCGATACGTATTCCGCACAGAACCATTATTTTCGAAATAAAATTGCACAATTTGCAGGCGTGAGCCTATTCATGATGAATTGCCAAACCAAACTGAGAATAAATCACTTGGCAGCTGTTAAATCGGTCGCCGTCTTGAAAAGTAATGCCAATGCCAACTTAAAGTTTTATACCTCGAAAAAACACCCGTTATGTACCGATATCGGATCAGTCAGCGAAATACTTCAAACCAAGAAGTCAGAATCCTGAAAGAGAATTTATGTAGATTTTTGACCGATTTTCCTCATCTGTACATATTGATTAAGTCTAAGATTTTCCTATCATGCAAAATTTGAGGTCGATGATAGAATTTTCATACGAAATTCCTCTTAAGAATCGCCAACAGATTAGAGCGTCGAATGTCCAAACCGAAAAATCAGTACTTAAAAGGCATTAGCTAAACTAATACATTGGATGAAATATTTGCTTTTACTGCTTACTTACTTACTTATGGTGGCGCTACAGTTTAGGTCGCACCAGGGCCTCACCCAACAAACATCTCCAGCCAGCTCGGTCCCTAGCTAGCTTTCTCCAGTTTCGCACGCCAAGTTGGTTCAGGTCCTCTACCACCTGTGCGCTCCACCTGAGTAGCGGTCTTCCTCTTCTGCGACGTCCTTCCGGGTTGGATTCGAAGACTCTACGAGCCGGAGCATTATTTTCCATTCGCTCTACATGACCCAACCATCTAAGTCGTTGGACCTTAACTTTTCTGGTTAGGTCAGTGTCGCTGTACAGCTCGTACAGTTCTTCGTTGAATCTTCGTCTCCATTCTCCATTTATGCAGACAGGGCCTTATCACTCGAAGAATTTTTCTCTCAAAGCAGCCCAAAGCGTTTTCATCGGATGTTGTCATGGTCCATGTTTCTGCACCATACATGAGGACCGGGATGACGAGGGTTTTGTAGAGTGTCTCTTTAGTTGCTCGGGAGAGGACTTTACTACTCAATTGCCTTCTAAGTCCAAAGAAGCAGCGATTGGCAAGAGTGATTCTTCGTTTGATTTCAGCGCTGGTGTTGTTGTCTGAGTTGATAGCGGATCCCAGGTAGACAAAGTCCTTAACTACCTCGAAGTTAAATCTGTCTATGTTGACTTTCGTTGGTTGTCTTTTCTTGTTGACAGCATTACCTTGGTCTTGCCCTCGTTAACCGCTAGTTCCATCTTCCTGGCCTCCGTCACAAGGCTCACAAACGCTCCACTGACATCACGCTGTGTTCTTCCAATTATGTCAATGTCGTCTGCGTATCCTAGTAGCTGGACGGACATTTGAAAGATTGTTCCTCTGGTGTTGACGTTGGAGCTTTGCACAATCTTTTCAAGAATGATGTTGAAGAAATCGCATAACAACACATCGCCTTGTCTAAAACCTTTTTTGACATCAAAAGCGTCCGTTAGGTTTTTTCCGACGATGATAGAACAGCGTGAGTTTTCCATTGTCATCTTACACAGACGGGCGAGTTTTTCTTGGATGCCAAAACTAGACATTGCTCTATATAATTGGTCTCTATAGACGCTGTCATACGCGGCCTTGAAATCGATGAAGAGGTGGTAGGTATCGATTTGAAGTTCGTGGGTTTTCTCCAAGATCTGCCGTAGGGTGAATATTTGATCGATGGTGGACTTTCCGGGTCTGAAGCCGCACTGATAATGACCTATCAGGTTGTTGACGAAGGGCTTCAAACGTTCACACAGTACGGCAGACAAGGTCTTATAGGCGATGTTAAGGAGTCTTATACTTCTGTAGTTGGTGCAGTTCAGGGGATCTCCTTTCTTGAGGATCGGGCATACGATGCTGAGGTTCCATTCGTCGGGCATGCTTTCCTCCGACCAAATTTTGCAGATGAGCTGAATATTTGCTTTTAAACTCTTTTAAAAAAAAAATGATTCATGATGACAAAGTATGTTCCCATATCTCTGATCCACATAAAACCCTTCAAAAGATTAAAATATCTCAGATCCCCGAAAAAAAACACACCAACTTAACCCGAAAATGGCCTCAACTCTGCATCCATCTGCCTCCGCCTCTACCCCTAGCCCACAGAACCCAACAAAAGCCTAATACACTTAACCAGCCATAATCATAATACACAATCGCACAGCACAGTAGCCAAGAATCATAAAATTTAAAATTAATGGTCCGTCAGATCATACTTAAGAATTTTTACGACACCAAAAGAGCAAAATGGATTCTTCTCATTCAGAGCTGTTAACAATCAAGAAAACGAAGAACCAAACCACAGAAAATGATGATGATGATCAGCAATAGCAACAAAAACACAAAAAAACAACAACAAATCAAGTCAGGCCAGCACATAGCATCCAGTAGCATCATTGGGAGACATGACACGAACAAAAATACCTTGACCATCATCGTTCACCAGGAGTGCATTGCAGGTATTCGGATTCATGTCTTAGTCGTCCATTGCCGCACCGTGCGTCGCGTCGTCCGTTTTCAAATGATCTTGTATTTGTAAAAAATAAATATCGTAAATTTGTTCTCTGGTTTATGTGAAGTTCGGAGTAAAACTTCCAACTCTTCGAAGGATGGTGATGATGATGACTGATACTTGGATTCACTCACTTCTCAGTGGTCATAACAATTTTTATTACTTTGAAGCTATATGATCCAGGGATGTCTTAATGTCACTTCAAAAGCCAACATGCGTTTGTAGTTCGTGTTTATTGTTTTTTGGTTATGTTTTCCTTTGGGGACGAAATTACCAACTTTACAAATTTAATCTTCAAATCATTTCTACTAAATGATAATAGAAAATTGTTATCTGATTGACTGGTTTCTTAGAATACTAGCTTACCCGACGAACGTCGTTTCGTGCAAATGCAGGTTGAGTCAATACTATTTACATAAAATTTTTACGGATCAATCCTGTTTCCTGTCTAAGGGACACTTGCAAGTTCATTCTCATTGTACTGGTTATAACTTGTAAATAATATCAGGAATCAGATGACTTACAATACAAGACAGTGCTTACGAAAAATCGGAAAGCATAGCCTGCACGACACTACTTCTCACAACGGATTCAGGCTGATCGATTTTGTTGCGGGGCGAAATGTGGTAGCAAGCACATGGTTCCCACATTTCAACATCGAAGAAAATTCGAAAAATTCGACTTCGGTTAAAGATGCTGCCTCTGCTGTGCTAGGTTTCACACAGCCACCAAAGCTAAACCCCATGGTTTGGGGAAGAAAGGCCTAGGAGGCAAACAAAGTGGCGCTGCAAAGAAGGACAAGACCTGAGGAGAGAGGAACACCGACTTTTCAGAAGAAAAAAGAGGAACCATGAGAAGCATCAGATCGAGGATGTTGAGAGCGCCAACAGCAGGAATGAAATTCGGAATTTTAACCGGAAAGTAATACAGCTGATTTAAGGTCATCGAGCAAAACTGATGCCTGCAAGGAAGAGCAAGGTAACATCATAGTAGAATCGCAGTCGATGTTAAGGATTTGGAAAGACCACTTCTGTAGACTGTCCTTACCCGCTGTCAAGCAGGGTTCATTCATTGGACACGATACAAATCGACACCCTACCACATTTTTATCGATTTTAAGCACTTAAAGAGACGAAATGCATTTCTAGTTTTGGCATCCCGCCATAAGCTCGTTCGCTTGTGGAGAACGACGATAGAGAATTCGTCAAGGTTGGCTACGAGCTTTCGTAAACAATCGATGTCAAAAAAGGATTCAGATTAAAATCATGCGATATCTTTAACATCGTGCCTTAGAAGATAGCGCAAAATTCTACCGTCAACACCAGAAGCGTTGTTTTCCAAAAGTCTGTTCAACTTCTCGCGTACATAATTACATAATGTGGAGAACACAGCGTGAAGTCCTTGGCGCCATTGTGAGTATTGATACAGAAGCGGCTAAAATTGGCTTAGCGGTAAATTAGGGCAAACCCTCAGAAGCAAAGGACCCCGTGGGTATTGATGGAGAATGGAGAAGAAGCTTCAACAGCAAGCTTTTCGAGTTGTACAACGATACGGACCTAGCCAGAAGAGTCAAGATTCAGCAACTCAGATGGCTTGGTCATACGGAGTGAATTGACATCAATGCTCCGTCCCGGAAAGCCTTCATTCAAGTGGAAGAGGACCTCAATCGATTTGGAGTGCAAAACTTTATGGAACTAGGAACCTAGCTGGCTGGCGGACTCTGTTGGTTGAGGCCCAAGTCCACAACGGACTGTACCGCTACCTTAAGTTAAAGTGGAAACTTGCACATTATTGACGATAGAGTGTAAGTACTTATTGCCAAACCCGCCCTATTTTCGTGTATTTTTTACTCTACACTCTGGTTTCAACCTTCATTCTACTTAAGCTAATTACATCAGCTGCTATCATTTCCTTAAATCCATCTAATTTGACACATTTAAAGTTTGCATTTTGTTTCCGTGTCAACACTGTCTTAAACAGTTTGTTTCCCTTTCATCGAAAAGGGTTAAACTACTGACACACAAAAGTTCGATTTATTTTCGAATCACTTACTTAACGAACTAAGTCTTCATAAAGGTTATCTTCTTAGCCCCTATAAACGCAACCAATAATCCCTTATTTAAACTTTTGCTGATTTTATTGGGAAAGAGCTTTAGAATGGATAACATTTAGTTCTTCATCACTAAATTGATGGATTAATTCCAAGGTTGATTGAATATAAATGGGCTGATAGCTCTGATGGCTGACACTAATCTTCAATGCGATTAGTCCGCTTTCGCTAAAGGTTTTAAGTTCAAAATTGATTCTTGTTTAATTAATCATAAAGTGCGAATCCCTTTTCGTTAAAGGAACTGGTACACAACACATCTTAATGTTTCTGAATTTCTAATTCGTAATCTCTTCGCATAGTCATCCAAATCGCTTGAAAACAAAGAAATACAAAAACGTTCTCGTTTCAAGGTTATTTCTCCTGTCTAATAATTCGATACTCATTTTACACAAGTCACACTAAGAGCTATAAGAAATTCCTTGGGGATTTAATCATGCCCCCATCTAGACGAGAATTTATGTCAGAAGTTGAGAGAAGAAAACGAAAAAAACAGTCAAGAATAAATTCCTCATGCATCTGACGCCTTGATGACATTTAAATGAGATCAATGATAAAAAACAAAGAACGCACAAAATTGGAGCACAGCGCAGATGTAAAATGCTTTTATGGCCCTCTTGTTGTCGGAGTCGCGTTGCGTTATGAGGAGCTAAGCCGTGTCGAGAGTCGAGTGCAATCGAAGGACGGGATCATGCAATTCGTCATAATGTCATAACTTAATGTATCGGATATGTATCTCGGTTGCTGGCGCAGAGCAGTCATTTATTACTTTGGAATTTTCAAATCGAGAGCAGTTCGAGTGCATAATGCAGTTTGCTACTTCACACGTCAGTCTGATGATGATGACATAAAACGGCAGGATGCAGGAACTGCAACTAGTCGTTTTTAAATATGATGCATGCAATCGAAAGCAAATGTAGTCTTTTAATAGTTTTTATTTTGCATATTTCCTTTTTGAAATTTTAAAAGGGGTGGGTTTGTTTGTGGGAATAAAATGGCTACTCAGTACTCATGATTAGACCTCGGATTTTTCATACTTTCCCATTTTTCATCATATTAATACCAAATTTTGTATTTAGACGTTTTATTGTTTAAATATAACAAATATTAATGCATATCAAAAATATGCAAAATATATGCAAAAAATATGCAAGAGAATATGCCAAAAATATGCAAAATATATGCAATGTATGCAAAAATATGCAAAATATGCAAAAAATATGCAAAATATGCAAAACATATGCAAGTGAATGTCATCGTAAAATTCAATTTCTCTTGTCAAATATTATGATTTCTTGGTTTAAAAACAATCAACTAATAGCATATACCTATAAAATGCACGTTTGAACTGAGCGTTTGCTGTACATACACTACAGGTCAAAAGTTTGAGACCACCTTCAAAGGGTCGCTTTCTTTGTACCTGGCGCTTGACTTTATGAATGATTTTCGGGGTTTTTTCCCCGCATGGATTAAACCATGGATTAAAGGCACAAGTGAAAACAAGGATATTAATCCTTTTCATTAATTCTGTGAATAAAGGTCGGAAAATCCCATAGTTTTGAATTTTGGACTTCCGTTTGGCCATGATTTTAAATTTTTACGACTTTTAACATTCAATTTAGAATTTTATTACGATTTGGACAAAAAAGTTTTAAAAAAATGTAAAATTTCAATACCTCCACATTCAGGATTTTGTATATAATCCTTGGTTTGATGCGATTTTAAATTAATTGACAAACAACAGTCGCAAAAGTAAGTTTAGTTAAATAAATACGGAAGTTTTGTGTAGTAAAAAAGTAAAGTGTTGTGTAATAAAATGCCAAAAATCTACAAATTTAATCCGAAGCTGATAGGAAAATGGTTTGACAGCCTTCCTGAAAAGTGTTTTAAAATGGATGGAAACAGTGTTACATGTACAACATGTGATAAAAAGGTAAATAATAATGCAAACCAATTTTTATATTTTTCATGAATTTTAAAACTCGTTCTTCGATATATAAGTAAGTTTTAATTTTTATATTTATATTTTAGATTCCTTGCGAAAAAAAATTTCAATTGCCGCAGCATACTAATACTTCACTGCACAGAAGGTCAAGAGAAGCATCTAACGACGAAAGCGCGCATACTTCTGGAAACACGTCCTTCAATGTTTCCGACAGTACCAATACCGAGTTCAAAATGGACTTATGTACAGCGTTAGTTGCGGGAAACATATCCTGGAATGTCGTTAACAATGCAACATTCAAAACTTGTTTAAAAAAATACACCGGACAGCAAATTCCCGACGAAAGTACATTAAGGAAGAACTACTTGGAAAAATGCTACGAAAATTCAATTGAACAAATTCGCGACAGCATCAAGGATGAGAGCATTTGGATTTCAGTTGACGAAACAACGGACAAGCAAGGGCGATACATAGCAAATTTGGTTATAGGAAAGTTAAGCGGAGATGAATCCCCATCCCCTTCATTTTTACTGTCATGTAAACAGTTGCATAAAGTAAATAATGCAACTGTTGCTCGATTTGTTAACGACAGCATACGCATTTTATGGCCGAGCGGGAATGAGACCAAGGTATTATTACTTTTAACCGACGCAGCGGCATACATGATAAAAGCTGGCCAAAATTTAAAAATTTTCTATCCAAACTTAATTCATGTAACTTGTTTGGCTCATGGTTTGAATTTGATTGCTGAGAAAGTTAGAACGTCCTTTCCTCATGCCAACTCATTCATATCGTGTGTTAAAAAAATATTTATAAAAGCTCCGCTCAGGGTAAACGCTACAAGCAAATCTTTGATATGGAGTTACCACCAGAAACAGTAATAACCAGATGGGGTACACGGTTGAAGGAGACATCATTTTTAGCCCAGGAGCCCCCATACAAGAAATTCCCGTCATCGCGCCCACTAAAATTTTTAATGAGGAATTAAAGTTAAAGCCAAGACGAATAAGATTCGCTTGGTCGGCGTGAATTGAGTTAGCCGGAAAGGCCGCGCATACCTGTTGCAATGTGGTGAAATGTCTCCATTATGACGGATTCTATTTTTGTTTCTTTCATTGCATGCGTCCTAGTGTTAGATGTAGAAATACCTTGGTTTGTTTGCTTTCAAGCTGCCGAAAGTATTGCGCAAACCAGATTTTTTATAAATGAAACTACTGTAGTTTGTAATAAAAACACAGTGTTTTAGGTCATAATAAAACCTTGTTTGCGCAGAACTTTCGGCATCTTGAAAGCAAGCAAACCAAGGTATTTCTACATCTAACATAAGGACGCGTGTAATGAAAGAAACAGAAATGGAATCCGTGATGATGGAGACATTTCACAGTCATTCACCAAATTGCAACAGGTATGCGCGGCCTTTCCGGCTAACTAAATTTACGCCGACCAAGCGAATCTTATTCGTCTTGGCTTTATCTTTTATTCCTCATTTAAAATTTTAGTGGGCGCGATGACGGGAATTTCTTGTATGAGGGCTCCCCACCTATTTATGCAGACAACATGGAAGGTATCATAGAGGTAAGTTTTCGTCTACAAAAATCGTTTTAATTATTAGCCATTACTTTTGGAAAGTGGCAAAATCTATTTTTATTCGCTTTTTGTAAAGAAAAAAAAATTAATATGTATTTTAGGTTTTTGAATCTTTAAACCCCGAAGATGCTGAATCCATTAAAGTTGGCAAAAGAGCTAATGCGAAGGCCCGAATTACATCAGGATTTTATTTTTATCAAATCAAATTTTGAAAGAATTGCCCACATTATAACGTCGTTGGCAGCGAAGGGGTTATCATTGTCAAAGTCCATGGAATTATTCAAAGAAGCTGAAAATATAATAGAAAATATTCCAGGAGATTTTGCAATCATCCTTAAGGAGAAATTTGAAGCAGTCTTAAGAAGAAATCCGGACTTCGACATAATTATACAAATAAACAACATTTTAACCCTCAATGGTCAGGATTTATCTGGACTTGGACCCGTTACAAAATAAAATATCATCAAATATAAATCCAATAACTTCCTGTGACGTTGGACGAAGCTTTTCCGACTACAAAATGGTTTTGGAGAGAAACGCCAAAGTCTTTCAATCAATCATTTAGAGAAAATTATGGTTGTATATTGCAATACCAATTATATTGAGTAATTTTTAAATGTTAAGCTTGATAATAATAAATAAAATGTCCATATATGTATATACACCCCCTAATCCGTTGTTTTATATTATATTTTTGATTTTTTGAACATGGGAAGATTTTACATATGCTTTGCATATTATGCATATGTTTAGCATATTTTGCATATTTTTTGCATATATTGCATATATTCGGCATATTTTAAGCATATGCAATTTATGCAAATATGCATAAAATTTAAAAAATATGCACATCGTTTTCAACTTTATTTTCGATGATACGAACTTTGGTTTCATCAGAATTTACCTATCTTATTCCTTAAAAAATATGCAAATATGCAAAATCCGAGGTCTACTCATGATGAGGCTGAAGATCGCTGCATTTTATGAGTTTTTTTCATTTGGACGAGGATACGTCCGTTGTTTGAAACGATTTTTTAAAATTTTTTTCAGCATTATGTTAGTCATTCTCATTAGTAAATCTACACGTGATACTTTTTATTTTTTGAAATGTATTAAGTTTGTATTTTTTGCATTTGAATTTGTTTTCTTTTATATTTGATAAAAAAGTCTTAATATTCAAAAAAAAAAAAAAAAACCAAAAAACATCACGTTGAGATATTTAATATCCTCATCCAGAAATGTTATCATTTTCAGTTAAAGATATTTAAGCTCAGAGTTATACCGATCCAAAGCTTAACGTAGTTTTTTGCAGATAATGGTAAAAAAAATATGCTGGTGCGGTTTAAAAAAAGTAAATAAAAAACATCACGTGTGCAGGTTTAGGTCCTCTTCACATCACATATTTCACCTTTCACAGATATTAATTTTTGTAGCGGGTATCCTGTGCCAAACAAAAAAATTAGTTATACAGAAGTTTCTAACGCAAAAAATAATAATTAAAAACATAATTTTCAAAAAATAAAAAGTATCACGTGTAGATTTACTAATGAGAATGACTAACATAATGCTGAAAATTTTTTTTGAAAAATCATTTCAAACAACGGACGTATCCTCGTCCAAATGAAAAAAAAAACTCATAAAATGCAGCGATCTTCAGCCTCATGTACTCATGCTTTCTGTTTTGTATTTACGGAAATGCTCTGAAAATGGCAGTCCCGTAATTGTAAGGGTATCTATCTGTATATCAAGCTTTTAAGTATAATTTCGTGAAAATTAGGCCAACGACCAAGCCACTAATGTAGCCTACCGAAATTTAAGTTTGACCTTCTTTAAACTTTAAGAGATAACGTATAAAGATGCGGTATCATACCATCCAGGATCCAGTCATTTTTTCACGCGTTGAGCAAGTCTCACTGGATCAAAATGTTGCCGATATCACGGTTCTCAACTTCTGTTAGTAAAAAGCAGCATCGATTGTGACTGTTTTGTTTCGTCCGCCTATAAGAAATCACGTAGGTACATAATGACCCCTACCTTATGGTAACCAGACCCGGAACGACAACGGACTATGCATTGAGAGTTTGTACCTGGAATGTAAGAACACTCTGCATTCCAGGTGCAACACAGAAACTTTAATCTGTCTTTCCGCAGTATAAGGCAGACATTACTGCGATCCAGGAAATACGATGGATAAGATCAGGGATAATGAAAAGGAAAAATTGCGACATTTATTACAGCTGTCATCAAAGATTTTTTCAAGCAGCACTTCCAACAGCTGCTGAATGCGCAAAATGTCGAGCGAGCTAATGACGAAAGAGAAGCAAGACCAGTCAATGAAGACCCAGTCCCAGCCCCAAGCACAGAAGAGGTAGAAAGAGCCATCCAAAAGCTAAAAAATAACCCCTGCGGAACTCTTAAAATATGGAGGAGGTGTTTTGATGAACCGCATGCACCAGGTTATAACCAAAGTGTGGGACGAAGAATGCATGCCAACTGACTGGTCGATAAGCTCCATTTGCCCCATCTACAAAAAAGGCGATCCGATGTCATGCAAAAACTACCGTGGCATATCCCTGCTTAATGTTGCAAACAAAATCCTATCCAACGTACTGTGTGAGCGTCTTAAACCTTTCTACAACACAATAAATGGCACGTACCAGTGTGGCTTTAGGCCAGGCAGAACAACGGTAGACCAAACATTCACACTGAGGCAGATCCTGGAAAAGACCAACGAATTTCAAGTCGAAACCCACCATCTTTTCATCGACTTTAAAGCTGCTTATGATAGCATCCACCGCCAAGAGCTTATGATGGCGATGTCTGAATTCGGGATCCCGAACAAACTGATCCAGCTGTGCCGCATGACGCCAAACAATACGCAGTGCAGTGTGCAAATGGGTAACAGCTCATCCGAGTTATTTCAAACATGCGCAGGGTTTAGACAAGGAGATGCGTTGTCATTTGACTTCTTCAACATAGTCCTGTAGCAGATAGTGCGCAAGGCAGGTGTGAGCACGGAAAACACTATCTTCAAAAAATCCACCCAGGTCCTAAGCGAATGGAGAAGAAGGTTCAACCGAGAACTGTATGAGCTGTACCAAGATCTGGATGTAGTCCAGAAGGCCAAGAAAAGACGACTACATTGGTCGTTAAATTGTAGGTCCCCTCAATTCTCCACACGCACTCAGAGAATTGTTGATGAGAGTAAGCCACTTAGGCCTTGGCTCTTCATGAGCTGTCGCGATACTCTATTTATTTATTTTTTAACTTCGAGACTTTGGTTTATCAAGTAATTCTATTAATATTAAAACATTAAAAGTAAGTAAGCAAATACAAGTTCCAACGAAACAAAAAACTGCGTCTTAAGACAAATTCTGACTGGCTCTAGTTCCCAAATATTTATATTCTACAAATATTTGCCCACTTGCCTGTGATAACTGATAATGTTCAAACATTCATTCTGTTCACAAAGTATCAGAAGTACCCACTTAAGCTTAAACAATTCCCGGTCGTATGTTTAACAATTTTTAAAATGAACAATAAAAATATTTGAATAATTCATTTTGAACAAAAATGCGCGCGCGCACAAAAATAATGACGAAAAAAATACTCTTCGTCTGAAATAAAAACAAAATTTCATTGAATTCTTCAAAACCGATATTAAAAAATAAACAAATAAATTTTAAATATTTCTCTTTAAAAAAAACGTGTAGAAGTGGAAGTGTATGCGTTCGTATATTTCATCTCGGTTTGTTTTGTTGTTAATTTGCTCATTAAAGTTTTTTTTTTTTTGTTCTTCAAATAAATTTAAGACTTGGAGTAGCAAGTTCTTAAGGCTTCGACCATGATCAAGACACCAAAGTTGTGAGTCGTTTGCTTTTGGCTTTAAAGGTGGATGAAAATTGTTAGTGAGAGGTGTATGGATAGTACGAAGAACCGGCACGTTTTCTGTCTGTGAGATTTGAGCATATTCATGGTCGACTGGAATATAAAACGCCCACATCATAAAGCACGCGTCATTCAGATTACTTATCCTGCCTAGCACAGCTGCATCCGAAAGCGAAACGTTTTGTCGATGAGAAGAGCCAGAGAATCAGCAGCGCCACTGCCAATCATGCTTATCAACATTGTCGTCGTGTGTTTCCTTCATCGCCGTGCGTCGACGATTTTTTTTTTAAAGAATCACACACCAACCTTGGTCTGTCTCGAAAGTTGAAGCTTTCAGTAATAGACGGACCTAAAGTGACAATGACAACATCACAGTTCAGTTTGAATGCGGCTTTGTGTTTCCTATTAAAATGCTCAACTCAGTTTTTGTATGTCAAATATTTTCTGATCGGATGCCGGATAGTTTTTTTTTTTTGCTTTTCGACGCCTTAATTTGGTGTCAATTTTTATGATGATTGCTGACACTGCACACAGAATGCCATTAGTTGGGAGAGCCAATAAGACATTGTCGCGCAGAAGCCATTGAACGGCCTACACCACTCGGCGCAAGCTTGGAGCCGAGTTTAGTTATTTGAAATTTTGTTTTGTTTATTTATTGTTTTTCTGCAATTTCTGTGTTCATGAAAAAATCATTTAAATTCGCTTGCATGAATTTATCGCATTTGAATAAAAGAATTTTTATTTGACAGGTTTTTAGTTACCCATAGATCTGCAGTCGGTTTTTAAGAGTGAATTAGGGTCTTAAAAAAGATAGGAATGCTTAATGGAATTTGTATTTGTGTTTTTGTGTTGAGGTTGAAGCGAACTCTGGCGCTAAGACTTTGCCAACAGGTTTGACATCTATAAAGTGTCGCTATTTGTTTTTTTTATTACAGAAATAACTCCAATTGGATATTGTCTAGACTCAAGACGCAAGACTGTCTAAATGTTAGATCAAATAAATTTTTGGTTGACCTGATTATGCGTGCTTGGGAAATCTTGTAATTGGCAATGACAACATTTGATGTGACATGACATTATTGCATGTGTTTGATCATGCGGGAATTCAACATGTTTCTTTGTCAACAAATTTATGAATTTTTTTTGGGGGGTATCAATGCAAACTTTAATGAGCAAGGTGTTCCGGTTTAATGAATTGAAGTGTCATTTTTTTTTTGACACCTTTGAAGGTGCGACCATGGCATTTGGTACAAAATATTGACATGACACATGTTTTTTGAGATTTGTAAAAAAATGTAGGTAAGTTTGCGTCAGATCGATAAGCGTAACATGCTGACCGTAATGGCTGAAACACAAACACGCTTTAGCTTCTTCTTTGTCTGCGTTACAGGGCACCTGCTTCGAGTTTCCTTTGAATGACATTTCTCCCTCCATCATCATCATCAATCCGTCCAAAAAAACAAATGATTTTTGTATGTTGACTTCTTTTTCAGGCTGAGCTGTCAAATAAAGCAAAAATTTCATCATATTGGAACTAGACACTCAAGCTTCCATTTGGGGTCACATTACATTACGTACAGAACGTGATGTAGAAACTCTATTGTGATAGCTTGCATTGAATTTCTATGGCTTAACTCGTAAACGTCAGACGAAATCAAAGTTAAAGCGTGTTTGTGTTTCAGCCATTAAATTTCAGTCGAAAATTTGTATGGTATCAGGCCGTTCGAAAATGTGTAGAATATCAGGCTGAGCGTAAGAGACAACAAGCGCTTTTTGGTTATTGAGTGTCGTAAGGGCTAACTATAATGAGCGGAAGCAAGTGGAACGAAACGCTCCCTTCCGAACTGTCAAGTAAGCAAAAAGCAAGTTACCCATAATAATCGGATTTGTACGGGAGTATCTTTCAATATAAAATATCTGTTTTTCGTTTTCAATAGTTTGCGAATTTTGTTGGCCTTATAACGAATAAATCAAATACAAGAAATAAATCCAGTCAGCTGTCAAATTTTCGTCCGTAAAAAGCGAAAGGGAACGCAGCTTAGGTGCGTGAGCAAAACTGATCGAAAATTGACGAAACGGAGCAATCTGCCATTTAGGGCTCGCTCAGTTCTCAGTTCTCGCTCATTGTTCTTGCTTTACGCCTTTAAGTGTGGTCTCTTTCTTGATGACAAAAATTAAGCTTGTAAGACTCCGGTGGAAGGAGAATAACTCTTGCTAATCGCGATTTCTTTGGCCTAAGAAAGCAATTGAGCAGTAAGGATCACGGACAACAAAGGTGGCGCTCTTTAAGACCCTATATGCTATATGGTGCAAAAGCTTGGACCCAGTCAAAAACGGATGGAGCGCCTTAGGCCGGTTCGAGAGAAAAGTTCTACGGAAGATCTATGGTCCTGTCTGCATCAACGTTGAATGGTGGAGAAGATTCAACCACGAATTGTAGGGGCTATACAGCGATACTGACCTATAGCTAAAAAGTGAAGGTTCAACGACTCAGATGTGGAGAGGATGAACACCAATGCTACGCCTCGTAAAGTCTTAGTAAGGAAGACCAAGACATAGGTGGCAAGTTTAAGATGACCTCAACCAACTCGGCGTGCGAAACTGGAAACAGCTAGCTAGGAACCGAGCTGTATGGAGAGGTTTGTTGGTTGAGGCCCAAGTTACCCCAGACTGTAAGTCCCAGCTTAAGTAAGTAAGACTCCGGTGTATGAGAAGTGGAACCGGTTCGGAAAGGTCTTTGGGCTACAATTCATGGTAGAAGACAACGCGGTAGACTAAAATTTGTGCTGGAAGGATGGCGAAGGAACTCGAAGCCTTGAGGTGCAAAACTGGATGGCGTCGGCCAACAATCGTGATACATGGCAGAACTTGCTACAAGAGGCCCGGTTCCCTTTTGCGACGCAGATGAAGGCAGAATCTTCATCGACTATCGGCTGATATTGATATATTTATGAAAAAACGTAGGTATTCTTTTTCAAGTTTTTTACAGTTTTTTTCATCATTACATAATCCACAAAAAACTGTCACTCTCTTTGCATGCATTGGCTTTTCAAAATCAAGCTTTTGATAACCCGAGATGACAAATATATTTTTCTTAAAATCGTTGGCAACTTCAAGCCACGAAGCATGATTAAAAGGGAATATCTTGGTAGCGGGTTTTTCAGAGAAAATCTTAATATTTCCGTACAATTTGTCCGGCAAGAATGAGGACTCCACTCATATGGGGCAAAGAAATATCTTTTCCTTTGGATTCTTATAAATTTTATTGACCGTTGTTTAACAAAGTAAATATTGTTAAACTTTCAACTTTATTCAATTTATATCAAATTTTAATTCTACTGCGTAAGAAATAGAAAAATGAAAAGGCTGCAAGAGTGCAAGTGGTCGAGAATGTGATCTCCGCTCCTAATTTTTTTGCAATGACACAAGAAAAAAGAAAAAGAACTGTCATCAGTTAAATTTGACTTGTGGAGACTTTGATTTAGCGAGCGTTCAGAATGAGTGGGTTGAAAACTTGAAGAAACATGTTTATTTATTAACTTTAATAAAGAAAAGAGTCAAACTTCTATCTGTCGACCAACTTTTCGAAACAGAAAGCAAGCCGCTAGCAGCGCGACAGCGCTAAGGACGCCTAGCGTTTTCGAGACTGCCAATGGTAGCGAGCCGCGACAAGCCGGCGAAAGTCTCACGAACATCAAATTTCAAGAAACTGGTGCGCTTACGAAATCGCCGAAGACGGCCGAAGATCATAACTCGTTTTGCTTGTCGAAAATCGATTCTTTTATTGCCATTAGCAAAATTTTCATTTTTGTTTAATATTTTCTAAGTTTTTGCCGTAAAATTTGTCGATTATTCAGAGTTTATCGAAATTTTAAGTAGTTTTTGTTGAATTGTCTCGTGATCCGCAAAAGGAAAGTGGAACACCTTTTAACCGGCAATTTGTAAGATTCTGTCGGAGGAATCTTCTGCAATTCTCGCCCCGGGGAAGCAAGATTTTGCCCCTTACTCCAAGCACGCATATATATAGAGCTCTATCTATAGGTAGCGGTAAGGGTAACGTTTTGACTGAAGCGACCGACGGGGGTTTTAGCCGTGCGTCGATCATTCTTTGAGCGAGGTTATTGTGGGAGGTCCAATTTGGTGGAACCGGTACGGAATTCCAGTTTTGTTTGTGGCGGACCGTTTTCGGGACCTTTTTTTTGTCTATTTACCTTCTTTTTAAAGATAAATTTTTGTAATTTGAAATTCGAACTTAAATTTTCTCGAAAGCACAACCCAAGTCAATGTTTGCCAAAATTACGTTTATGTTCATACAAAACCTACATAATTCTGAATATTGTCAATAATTTTCTAGTAATTGTTCATTTCGATTTTCCTAAGTAACGTCAAATTTTTTTTTGGAATTGCTTTGGCTTTATTATATAAATAAATAGTGTTTAAAACGACTAATGTCGAAAGGAAACCCTCGAGTTATTATTTGTGATTTTTATGTGGGCCAATAGCTCGATGGCGGAGTGAGGCAAATTTTTCAGGGGTGACTAAGGTAAGCGAAGGGGAGTGACATAAATATGGCTTGAAGAGCGGCGATGACGATTTGGCGAAGTATCAATTTAGGGGGATCCGATCAAACTCAGGCCTACCGGATTCCAAATGTGGGGTGGGAAAAATGAGGCCAAGCTGCACCAACATCAGCAGTCCTCGAGGTATGGTGACGACACATGGTGGTGGTTTCGTTTCGTTTCTTTCAGGCATGTTTTATGTTTTTGGAGTAAGAGGAGATCCAGCTGCGGTGGCAAGATTCCCCCCCCCCCCCCCGTGGACCGACGAGCAGAGCCAAGCCCCGCGAGCATGCCACGACCGCCGCAGTGGATTCTAAGTGTGGTGTGGTTGTCCTGCTTTTCTGTTCTATTCTCTCTTTCCTTCTTATTACTTTCTACTCCCTTATTCTGTCATCTTCTTTCACTGACATTCTTCATGTCATTCATTCTTTTTTTCTCTGATTTCTTTTTCTGATTTCTTTCCCCTTCATCTTCCTCCTGGTGGTGACAGATCTGTCAACTTTGACATTTCCTTCGATCGCTTTTCTTTTTCCTTTTCAGCGACGGACATCCAGCATCGAGTACTCTCCATCTTCACACACTCCCTCTCATATTTCAAGCGAAGAAGATATTTGATATCCTTGTTAGCTAGTTCACTGGGATTATCATAAAAATATTCTACCAGATGAAGTTTGCGTCTTAGGGAAAAAGCAGGGCATGTGCAAAGAAGGTGAGAGATTGTTTCCTTTTCTTCCTCGTCAATACAGCTCCTGCAGAAGTCATTTGAGGGTACACCAAGTCGTATTGCGTGTCTGCCTATAAGACAGTGTTCCGTAAGGACACCTATTAGGGAGCTTATATGAAATCTGCTTTGAGATAACAAGTCTTTCGAGCGCTTTAGGTCCAGTGACGGCCATATGAATTTTGTGACTGCGCACGTTGTTAAAATTGTACCATAGACCTTGTTATCGTTAAGGCTGTTTCTTTTAGCAAAAGTTTACATGTTGCTATCGGTATACCTATCTTTTCCCGTTCAGGTGAAATAGGTATGACAGTTCCATTTTTAGCGAGTTCATCGGCTCTAAAATTTCCTGTGATGTCTCTGTGGCCCGGCACCCAACGGAGATGAATGTTAAATTGCTGCGCGATCTCCATGAGAGATGATCGTTAGGGCCGTTTGAGAGTTGGTTGTGACACCGTCGAGAGATTTAATACCAGCCTGACTGTCAGAGAAGATGCGGATATCAGAAGTTGATATCACGTTTTCTCTTAGCCAGGATAGAACCTTTTTGATCGCGGAATCAGAGGCTTAGATTAAGCTACCACTACCAACACCATCATTTGTCTCGGATCCATCTGTATAAAAATGAATGCTCCTGTCTTCCAGTAATTTTTTGTCTTCCCATTCATCTCAGAATGGAATAGAGACCTGGAAGTTTTTCCCAAATTGGGGTTTTGGAATGGTGTAGTCTATGTACTTTGATTTAGAACCGATGAAGTTCAAAATGATGGAATGTCCCACATTATTGTTGGTCCATTGAGAGGAGGCGTTGAGTTTTATAGCTATACTCGCTGTCACTTGTTTGGACTTACTTGGGTTGATTTTAAGTGAACTAAAAGAAATATATTCATATTTTTACTATTTTTCTATTAATAAAATGTCATTCAGTAAGCTCTATTCTGCTCTACACAAAATTATGGAAGCCTTAATTCATTTGAATTTCTATTGAGCAAATTCCAAAGTACCTTTCATTTGTTGCACATAAACTGCTTAGGCACATTCTCTTTAAAATAATAAAATACTCATAAATTAATTACAATACACGTCCTCGTAACGCGTAGGCGTTTTCAGCACACTTATATTGCATAGGTGTCATTATGTGATGAATTAATATTAATCATTCATTCAAAGCCACATTTCATTGCATTGTTGAGATTCAACAAGCAATTTAGGAGCTAAGACGAAACATATTTATGCAATTTTTTGAAAAGCCTTCTCATTTTTTTATTGTTCCTACACGTCTCCATGAAATTTTATGCTTTAATGTTTCTGCTCCCATCTTCGGGGCTTCGCAAGCATTCAGAAGCTTATACCCTGCTCCCAACCGGTAGCTCTAAATATGCAAACATTAACAGCCATATTTATAATCAAAACTTAAAGGTTGCTTAACTTTAAGTAACCTTTAAGTATGATTTAAGTAGAAAATTCGTATTTATAATCAATTTGAAGATTTAAGCAACGTTACTTAAAGCTCGCTTAACTTAAACGCCGAATTTGTTGTTTAAAGGTTGATTAAATGTTGCTTAAATATTGACATTTATATCATATTGAGAAATTGTCTTTTTTTCGTTGGTTATTTTACTGTTTTTATAGGAATATAGCATATAAAAGAGTGTTAACTCTACAACTTATTCGAATTTACACTTTCAACGACTTTGGAAGACGACGAGTTCGATAATAAAAAACTTATCCACCTCCTCTGGCATATGTTGCAGCGTGCGTCGGCGGCGGCGTAACTTTCTTTTTCGTGGTCATCACTCCTGTAGCTCCTCTGTCTGTAGCTTTTAATGCTGAAAAAGAAAAAGAAAATGACAATATAGAAATTGAAAAAGAGGACTTAACATCCATTTACCTGGACAAAATTTGATGTTCTTCCAAGGCCGTGAAACTTTTTCGAAAAGTTGCTGCTGTTCACAACAGCATTTCCAATCGGATTGAGAGTGAGTGGCTGTTTACGTTGCTTCACCGTTCTTCTCTGAAATCTACAGATTGCTTAGCATGAAAATTCTACTCAAAAAAATAGAACTTACAATTCCAATTCCAACACGCGTTTGAATTATTTCTCTGAAATGTTTTTTTTGTTTTGTTTTTGACAACAATTTGACAAATAAAACTCAAGTTTCCTGTAGTAGAATAGTCGATTCTGTTACTTTTTTGACAGAGACGTTACTTAACTAAGTAACAATCGATTATCGATTATAAATAAGAATTTAAGTAACGTTACTTAAAGGCAACTTAAATATTTAAGCAAGCTTAACTAAACAACCTTTGAGAACCATTTTAAGAAAATCTAATAAATACGGCAGTTAAAGAACATTCGAAGTCAAAACTAATGAAATATTGTAATAGAGCGAGCGCTAAGTAGACTTGTATGTGTGGAAGCATAAGTGGGTGTAAAAATTACAATAATTCGAGTGGTAGGTTTCAATGGTGTGAGTCTTCATATTGAGAGATGGAATAAGCTGCTGCATTTAAGTTTTATGGATCGTGGAAATCGACACGCTTAAACAGTTTACCAACTTAAGTGCTTGCACAATTTTCGTAGGCAGTGTGATTGAAGGGCAACGAACTGAGTTATAAATACAGCCTTGGCCAAAAGTATTGAGACCCTATAAAAATCAGTATTTATGCCTTTAAAATAAAAATAACAAAAGAAATTGTGACAACTAGTCAACAGGTCTAGGCCAATTAAAAAACCAGTGAGCTTGGCCGTTCTTCGACGTTAATTCTATTTTTTCTTACAAGTACGCAATTACGCGTTTACTAAGAATTTCAGTAGTTTGCTTTTAAAAGCCTAGCTGTTTTGACTGTTTTGCGTTAATTTTGAGTTTTGGTAAAATCTTTACAAAACGGACAAAAAAACCGAACTTAGTGTTGAAAAACGTGCCCAATACATATTTTAAATCAGCAAGGTAAATCTCAGGTAGAGATTTCAAAAACATTGAAGTATTACCGCCGCCGGTCAATGCAATATTGTATCAGACGTTTTGTTGAAACTGGTTCCCATAAAAATAAGAATCGGGTCGAAAACGATTGACAATAAGGCGCGAGGATCGAAAGTTGATACGAAACTCTTTAAAAATCGGAAGAAGAACTAATCAAAGCTGGCTTATGAGTTTTCAGTGGCGTTAAGGAAGACTATTTCTGCTCGAACAACCAGACGAAGACTTCTTGAAGCTGGTTTGAAAGGTTGTAAGGCCAGGAAAAGCCATGGCTCTCACCAAAAAACCAAAAAGCCAGACTTCAATGGGCAAAAAAGTACCAACATTGGACAGAGGAAGATTGGTCAAATATTGTTTGGTCAGACGAATCGAATTTTGAGGTAAACGGTTAGCATCAATCACATCGTAAAAAAACTTATTGACCACAAAAAAAAAATAACTTTTAAAAACCGATAAGTTTTGCTCTACGTTAAGATTTTTTGTATCCCTGGCGTGACCTTTGTTCGGCGACGAGTCGGTGAAGAATTTTGTCCGGAGTGTGTGGTCTCCACAGTTAACCATGACGGTGGCAGCGTTATGATTTGGGAATGCATGAGTTCCTTAGGAGTGGGTGAAATGTTCGCATGGACTCTACAACGTACATAAATGTACTTGAAGTAACACTTCTTCCCTCATTTTCCAAACTTTTTGTTGAAACAAATCTTGACGGAGTAAAATTCCAGCAAGATAAGACAACTTGTCACAAAAGCTGCAAACACAATGGCTTGGTAAAGCGAAAACTGCGTTAAGTTTCTTGAATGGCCTACCCAATCCCCAAATTTAAACCCAATTGCACATCTTTATGGTTTAGTAAAGCGCAAGATAAGGCAGCATAAAATTAAAAGCAAAGAACACCTAAAGTACCATAAACGGAACAAATGGAATGCTTTATTTGCAGAAGAGTGTAATCATCTTGTGCGGTCTTTAACGAAAAGAATTGCTGCCGTCATTAAGGCGAAAGGTGGCCCAACAAAATATTGAGCTTAATTTAATAAAAACTATTATCCTTCCATACTAAAAGTTGTTTCAATCAAGTGCTTTAAATAATATAAGCACATTTCAAGGGTGATCAATACTTTTGGCCAAGGCTGTATTTTGTAAACTAAAAAGGTTTGTAAATTGATTAATTTACAAAGCTGACTATGAGGTCACAGGTCCATTTTCGGAGGCTCTTAATTACACGGCACGGGTGTTTTATTGGAAAACAAAACAATTTAATTAACTCTACGGGAAATAAAACATCTCTACCTACGCTTGACGGTGTTGACTCGGTTCAATTTCGTTAACGATTACTTAGCTTGACCTTTTGGCCACAAGTTGGAAGACAACAAAAGAAACCGATTCCTGAATTCTGCCTGACACTCAATTAGTTTGAACTTAATTGTTGTCGAACAATAAATTTCCACGCGAACTTCGAAAAAACTAAAACGAAAGAATTTTCTCATTTCACAGTTTTTGGCATTCTAAAAATAAAATTCACCAAAACAAATACAAAATTAAAATTAAAGAAAATCCAAAAAAAAAGAAACACCAAATGGTCAAAAATAAATCGCAGAAATTTTTCCTCAAAAAATTTAACGCGAATGATAGACAAACAACAAAAAAAAAGAAAACCGTTAAATGGTTATTTTAAAGCAAAAGGGGATGATGATGCAAATTCACTGTATAGGAATAGGAGTGAGAAAAATTTTATAAATATTTTTTTTGTTTGCTTTTTTTGAAAAAAAGAGGTCAGTAATCAAGATTTTCCGTTGCCATGAAAGATTATAAAAGATTAAACGAATCATAAAAAAAAACTTGTGTGTGCTTTTTTGCGTGTAGAAGAGCAGACAGACAATGCCAAGAGGCAAATTCAATTTTTGCAGAGATGAAAGATCTATTTGCGTACATTCGACGATGATTGCAAATTTTTATGAGTTCGGAATATGATTTTGAAACAATTTTTAGAAACGATTATTTTTCATATTCGACAATAACAGAGACAGTTTTTTTTTTTTTAAATTTTCGAATGGGATTAATAGGCATATTCTTAAGGCTGCATGAAAGCTTTAAAATAAATTATGAAAATCTGTCAATGAGTTTACAAGAAATGCAATCAAAAATCACTACAAACCTCTATGAGGGTTGCTTTCGATTGTAGTGAAGTAATTTTTTCAATACAAACGGCCATAAGCTTGTTAACGTATTTTAAAGTTTCGTAGTAGGAGTATTTTTCACTACGAACCTCTATATGGCTTTAAATGATTATTATCGTTTGTGTAAAATTCTTTTTTCACTGCAAACCTCAATGAGGGTTTCTTTCTATTGTAGAGTAATAAGTTCCTGGTTTAAAGTTAATTAATTTCAGTACTTTCTCTTGTATGAGAAAAAGGTATGAAAAAGGTAGTGTTCGAAAAATTTGGTCGAAATTTAATTTTTTTTTATATAGATATATAATTTTTCTGTCTAACTAAAAAAAAAACTGCACTACAATCAACAACATGCGTATATCCATGGGAAACAAGCAAGAAAAGTTGGAAATTTTACTTTGGGGGGCCGACATTTTTTTGATGGCCAAAATTTTGTTTTCTGTACAACTACAAAAAAAACTTGAATTCACTACAATTAACTACCTACCCTAAACTATCAAAATAAATAAAGAAAGAATTTTTTTTCAAAAGTCGAGTACCAGGTTCACAGAGCCGAACTGATATTATGATCTGCAACATCTTCGTACCCCCCAACTGGAGGTACATGGTCTAAGAGCCAGCGACATAAAAAATCAAGTCATCTGAGTATGTTGTTAGGAGTTAGGCTCGAATAGTTTTGTGTGGTAGCATTTTGGTGTGACCAACTTCCCAAAACCTTGCAAATGAACACAATTCTTTAGATGACTTGATTCATTAGATCGCTGGTAAGTTAAGAAAATTAAAATAAGAAAACAAAATACTAATTTAATTATATTATACATATGTACATAATATATATTTTGTAGGAAATAAAAATCACTTGAATTAAAACATAAAATAATTGCTGTATCCATTTTGTTTGAGTGGCTAAATTTCGGTAGGAACATAAGTGGTCAATCGTTTCGGGCTTATCGGCGTAGACTAGCGGCTTAACATTTTTTTTTTTGCACACTATCAGAATTGGTCTTATTAATAGCATGCTCCATCTTACTTCAAATGATTTGCAAACACGAAAAACAGTCAAGCGACGTTAAATTGCTTGATCACGTCTCTGTAACCTAAAGTTTCCTTCAACAAATCGGAATCAGCTATTGCACACAATGATTGTTGAATTGATGAACTAAAAAGTCATTAACCATGTCTTTATAGCGGTCATCATTGACTGTAACGTTTTGTACGGACCATAAAAGACATCAAACATCAGTTTTTGTAGATGTAACAACTTGAGGATTATCATCACTCCGAGGACTTGAAATATGATAACTTTCCTCATTTCTTTTTTTTTTCTCAACTCTGGCATTGGTTTTGTAAACGAAACTTTTGAAGATACTATTCAATTGTGACAAGGTAATTTCAAGTTCAAGGCATTTGAACAAACAAATTTATCTGACGCGTCGGATTGAAAACGCAAACAGCGAATTGCGAATGGTTGTTGTATTTGCTATTTCATTCATATGAGTATTGTGGATTGCGAATTCTCATTTGAAAATTCGTAGTTTGCAGTTGTTGGTCGCATAGAAAACATTAAAATGTGTTTTTTGTGCAGTTTTAACTAGTTTTAGGTAGTACCTATTCTATATACGAATATGTTAATATGGCCATTTATTAATTAAATTAACCAATTTAATAAATTTACCTCCATGGGGTAAGCCTTGACGTGGCGGAGCGGCTTACGGTAACTACTACTGCGATGCTTAGAGCTATGCGATCGCGAAACTTGTTTTCGCAGCAGGGCCTCCCATGCATGGTCGACAGGTCGAAACGGAGTAGGCTGTTACTACTAATTACCCCACAACGAAGGAGTGTTCCCACCAAGGCACTTCCCACGAGGGACGGCAGCGGATGAATTTTTTTTTTGGAATCAACGGTGGCGTCCTCAGTTCCAGTTAGGTCGAACTACTTGGTGAACACCTTTACGGGCTACTTCGACATATTTGGAGCTCAGGTCGTAAAAGGAGCGGATTTTGCCGGCTCTGTACTTGGAGTCACATCAAGTACCTGGTACTCCAGGTTGGGGGTTGTACGTCGGGGTGACTTCCCGACTATGTAGAAAAAAAGTTAGTTGCGAAGCGACAACAGGCCTCGGAAACGGACGGATACACTGATGACGACACAAGCAAATGTATAAAGGACAACGATTTTCGGATATGCACGTGGAAAGTTAGGTCCCTTAATGGACCGCGTGCTGCCGAACAATTAGCGGAGACCCTCAACTGCTACAAAGCAGATATTACCGCTATCCAGGAAATGCGATGGAAGGGACCGGGCGAAAAGAAGATGAAAAACTGCGACATCTACTATGGGGATTGCTACCAGGAACAAAAACAGCGACTGTTTGGATGCGGATTCGTCGTGGGAAGCAGACTCAGGCAAAAAGTCTTGAGCTTCAAATGCGTAAGCGAACGCATCACGACGATCAGAATCAAGGTTAAATTCGGCAACATAAGCTTAATATGCGCGCATGCCCCCACAGAAGAGAAAAACGACGACACCAAAGACGAATTCTACGAGCTCCTCGACAAAACATATGAGCAATGTCCTAGCTATGACTGAAAATTGTCCTCGGCGATTTTAACGCAAAGCTGGGAAAAGAAGGCATCTTTGGAAGAACAGTCGGAAAGCACAGCCTGCACGACAACACTTCCGACAACGGATTCAGGCTGATCGATTTTGCTGCGGGGCGAAATGTTGTGGTAGCAAGCACCTGGTTCCCACATCTCAACATCCATAAAGGTACTTGGAGATCTCCTGATCAATCAACCGTCAACCAGATTGATCACATAGCGATCGACGGGAGGCACTCTTCCAGCATTCAAGATGTTCGAACTTTCCGAGGAGCCAACATCGACTCGGACCACTACCTCGTCGTAGCCAAGGTAGTGCTACGAATATCCCGACGACGGCCAAAACAAAGAAATGCTGCAAGAAAATTCGACGTCGGACGGCTACAATCGCAAGAGATCGCCAGATCTTTCTCTGACCGAGTGTCAAGTAACCTCTTAAGGAGTCCTATGCCAAAAGGTTGACATTTGCTTTAAAAATAGCTTTAAAAGAATTATTCGCAGACGCAGGTCGCAGCTCATATGAACGGACCTTAAGTCTTCAAGTGATATCGTTCGAACTTGACGTTCTGTTAGCTTTTCATTATGCGCGTGGTGGGCAATTTTTCCATAACTTTCACGTTACCTTAAAAAGTTTTGAACCGCTGCTGTATAAGACAATTTCGCGATCGGAAAGGCCGCACAATCTTTACGGGGAGTAATTTTTTACCCTTCTTCCGCACTTGAAATTCTGGCAGTATGAGATTCTGTAAAAAAAAAAAAAAAAGATCTCCTAAGACAATTATTTTCAAGCCACACTTGATGATTTCCTACCACTTGCAATACAGAATTCAAACAACTTTATGAAATAAACACTTTAATCGGACTGTTTTTATACGAATCTCCGCCTTTGAATTTCACTTTTTAGATTCCATTTCACGAATAAACACGAATAATTTTGCAAGGTGACAGTAAAGGTTGAAGAAAACAACAGACAGATCAAGCCAAGTCTTTGTAACTTATTTTGTATTTGACAAACTTTGCATTATGAAACAAATGAACAATTTTCATAAATAGTTTCTTAAATACAGTGTCCTTTTAATAAGAACATCGCCGACGCCATTATCGTCGCCCTGGTTTTGATCATAAAAACAATAGCTTAAGAAAACTTCACTTAAACTCTTTATTTTCATATTCGAAGTCTACTAAATTGTTTATTATGGCTGTGGACACGACAACAATCAGACAGACCTCCCGCCCGTCGCCAGACCCACATTAATCATATTTATTCAAAATCTCGAATGCAAAACATGCCATTATAGTATCTACCTTTGTAGACACTTATGTCGCACGTACATTTTGTCAAATGTCAATATAATCACAGCACTCAAATATTTAGCTTTAATTACTTCTGTCAACTGTTGCAACAACCTAAAACTCAAAGTCTCAAAATAATTTCAAAAAAATTCATGAATATTCCCATATGGTTTATACAAAAAATTCCGATTGCAATACCATGGGGCATGGCTAGCAATCTAAATTGTTATACCAACCAACAACATCAACAGTAAACATATGCATCATCGCAGTCTGAAATTATTTGTTTATGTGTGTGGGATGGGGAATTTAATTAAAATTTAAATCAATGTATTTCCAAAAAATTCTTGTACATCCCCGAAGTTCTGTTATAAATGAAATCTGAGATTTCAGAAGGAAGAATTTTGAAAAAATAAACGATAAAAAGTCAACTTACTTGCGCAGCATTATCCTTTTGTACTTGAAAACGAGTCAAATCCTGTTTAATACTCAAGAGCGCTTCTTCTGTGTACTTTTCGGGGCGACCCGTTCTTCCGCCCGCTGGATGCATTCTTGTGGCACTCCTTCTTAATCATATCACATATTCACAAAATTTATTTATTTGGCTACAAAAGCAGTTACGCTTTCCTTTAACCTATTTTTTTTTCTTCTAAAAATTCATACACGAGTATAATTAATTATTCATAACCTAATTTTTTTTTGCTTTATATATAAATATAATAAATTAAACTTTTTTTCAGTTCTTTTTTCAAAATGAGAAATTCATAATTTTTCAAATTTTATCACACATTTTCTTTTTTTCTTCAAAGGCACTTTGATTTCTTGTTGAATTAATATTTTTGATTTCAAAAAATAAACACGCGACCGTTTTTAATATAAAAGCAGTTGCATTTGATGATTTTTATTATTTTTGTTTTTTTTTATTATAATTTTATGCTTCCGACAGCGAACTCTCGTGATCGATGCTAGCAAATGTTTAATCTGAAAATAAAAGAGAGAAAAATCTTTAAAAATAAAAAAAATTTAATTCATTTACAATCAAAACAAAACAAATAAAAACAAAGCAAAGTCGAATGCGATCTGAGTCACTGAGATAAAGCAAATTGTTATCCACTGGAATGTTAATTTTGTTGAGGTTTTTTTTTAATGGTCGGACACAAAAGGCAAACCAAAATCGGATCGTGTCTGTCTCGTCCGTTTTGGACGATGCGATGATTTATTTGTTGGGATATCATTGTTTTTACTGGAATAATTGTAATTTAGTGGCATGTGAGACAAACTTGGACAAGAGGAACTATTAAATCTGATGAATATAAAGCAATGACAAATTAATCACAAGCGGAAATGGTTTGAGCGACTTTATGTCTACATATCAATGACATACAACGGATGTCATAAAGCTGCTGAACAAATTGATTGAATGATCGGAAAAGTAAAGGGTTTTCCAATAAGAGGGGTTATATTGAATAGCCCGCTATTTCGGTAGCTGTCACTTTTGAAGCTGTAATTTTTTGACATTTGACAAGTAGAAACTACGCCATTGGTGGACAAATTCGAGCTGTTGGGACAAGTTAGTGATGTGAAGAATAAAACCCGTGCACGTCGCTCAAGAACAACTGAGAATATTGCTGTTGTAGCCCAAAGTGTTGAAGAAAACCCAGGTTTGTCCATTCCTCGTCGTTCTTTGGAATTGGGCATTCCACAAACGTCATTACACCGTATTTTGCATAAAGACTTGGGTCTTAAGGCTTATAAAGTTCAGTTAACACAAGAACTCAAGCCGGCTGATCATCATCAACGTCGTGTCTTTGCTGATTGGGTCCTTGAAATGCATGAAAATGATCCGGAATTTCATCGAAAAATCATCTTGACTGATAAGACCCATTTCCACCTCGGAGGATACGTCAACAAGCAAAACTGTCGCATCTGGGGTTCGGAAAACCCAAGAGTTATTGTTGAAAAGCCTCTCCGTCCTCAACGTGTGACTGTTTGGTGCGGTTTATGTTTCGGTCATTGGACCTTACTTTTTCGAAAATGAGATAAGATCAACAGTTACGGTCCATGGATTGCGTTATCGAGAGATGATTAATGATTTTTTAAGGCCGGAGTCGGATGGTATTGATCTGAACAACGTTTACTTTCAACAAGACGGCGCTACGTGCCACACAAGCAATGAAACCATCGATCTTTTACGGGAAAAGTTTCCGGACCGTGTTATCTCTCGAAGAGGTGATCACAATTGGCCACCGAGATCTTGTTATTTAACACCTTGCGACTTCTTCCTTTGGAGCCACGTGAAAGATAAGGTCTACGCCAACAGCCCAGCGTCGATTCAAGACCTCAAAGATGGAATTCGTGAGGCTATCGAGGACATAGGGCAGCCACTTTGGGATTTGGTTATGGAAAATTTCATGAAAAGGATATGGTCCTGTAAGCTCGGTCGTGGCGGCCATTTGGCAGATGTTGTGTTTCATTATTAACGGCATACCTTCCTCTTTATAATGAAATAAACATCCGATCATTTATCTCAAAAGATGCCATTTTTCTTTGAATATCAAAATAACACCTCTTATTGGAAAACCCTTTAAAAAAAAAGTTAAGGTATTCTACTGTTGTTCTTGGACTTGGTGAAAAATATATGTGGCGGACGGTTCTGGCAATGCTGCAGACCGTCATCACTGTGGCAACGCTGCGCACTTACATCGACTCAACATGATAGAAGCAGCTTGGATCAGCCAATCAGCGGAAAGCACTGATGCAACGGACAGATGGATTACATTTTTAGCATCTGGTAACTGGTACTGGTAGTGCACAGTTCGATATCGACAAGCGACCGCTTAAGAGTTTAGTTTTCTTTGAGACGTTTTTTGTATTTATTTCGATTGATTAAATAAATTAAGATTTTAGTTTCTTTGAACCCTTTGTATTTTATTCGGTTGACTAAAGTTGTGACCCCGACGTGATGCCCGACGACGGACGTAGAAGAACAACCCGAAAACCAAGGAGTTAACGTGGCTGCAAATTGCGACAACTGGTTTTTTTACTCAACTTTTATTTTCGAGTTTCAGGTATTTCGCACGATGGTCGCAAATTCGATACAGTTTGCTCACAGTTGCCTCTTGCACGGATCACCGAGCTCCGAACAATTATCGACGCAGCTCCGGATACCGAAAAGTATCAATATATCCGCACTGAACTAATAAATTACTTCGCAGATAGCCAGCAGAAGCGACTTCGCCGAGTGCTCCATGACATGCCTCTGATAGACAAAAAACCGAGCCAACTTTATAATGAGATGGTCCAAGCCGCCAAGGGCTCTCTAAGCGAAGCCGATCTCCTCGACCAATGGGCCTCGCGCTTGCCGCAATCCGTACACGCAGTCGTTGTCATAGTAAAAGGCGCTGCAGACGAGAAAACCCGCATCGCCGACACTGTCATGGAAAATGTCGAATTACGACAGTTAAATGCAATCGCACATCCCAATTTACCTCAAACGCGCAGCGAACATCAAGCCCATACTGCCGAAAGCCATCAACTTCATCCGAAGTCACTCAACTGATTTAGGAAGTCACCAAATTATTGGCACAGCACCAACGACCGTCACGACAACGTACTCGCACGCCACTACCTACGCAGAGGTCAGCCTCGACAGCGAAGACGAGAATCGTCTATCGAACAGTTCGACGACTGCTGGTTACATCGGAAATTTGGAAAGAAAGCAACCAATTGCCGTCAACCGTGCAGATTTGGGCGAACGCAACCGCCAGGCTCGCAACAACAGTTGTGACTCCGCCACATTGCCACTTGAAGTAAATCGACCAAACTGTTCATAGTGTAGCTGCAAGGAAAGGTTGACATGCCAAAAGGCTGATCTAATTGTTTTTGTTTAAGTCTTCACAAATTAATTTTCACTTAATGACCCAAACCTCATCTCTGTCCTTAGCGATTACATATCAAAGGGACCTTGTTACAAGGGAAGAAAACGACAATTTACATGCTTCTAGAACGAATTCACATTCTTTGCGATCCCGTCTGCATGAATGAAATATGAAGAAGCAGACAATAACACTTTAAGCTGGGAGAGACAAGGTCTTCAACTAAGATAGCTCTATCATGCGATTAGACAATCTTGATTCGGATCGTGGTGATTCAGTTCGCTGACACATTAGAAGCTCAAGACTTTTTGCCTGAGTCTGCTTCCAACGACGAATCTGCTTTTATTCCTCTCGGTAACAACTTCTAAAGTATACGTCGCAGTTTTTCATTCTCTCTTTGCCCGGTCCTTCCCGTCGCATTTGAAGTAGTTGAGGGTCTCCGCTAATTGTTCGCCATGATGTGCTTTATTAAGAGACCTAACATTCCACGTGCATATCCGAAGTTCGTTGTCTCTTTATTACGTTTGCAAGGGTCGTCACCAGTATATCCGGTAGTTTTCGAGATTTGCTCTTTCTTCGCAACTAAATGTTTTCTACGAAGCCGGAAGTCACCCCGACGTACAACCCCCAACCTGGAGTGACAAGTTTGAGAACCGGGAAAAACACTCCTTTTTTCCTTTTTCATCTAGAGAACCATCCGCTGCCGTCTATATTAAGAGAAGTGCCCCAGTGGAAGAGACAACCCCCTCCTCTTCAATGCATACGGTTAACGTACCTGCACAAATTATGTTTTGAAGTTTAATTTCGCATGCCCACTATTTAAAGCGACAACTTGTACTGGTTCCGAACGGTTCTGGGCCGATATCAATCCATGAGATCCAAGAGCGTCCAATGTACCCCGATAAAGTCATTGTTTGGTGTCGATTTTGGACTGAAGGCCATAAAACTGTTCAAAATATTAGGTCTGTTCTTTTACTCTATACAACTCCCGAAAACTTTAGTGAGTTTTCTCCCAAATTCTGAAAGTTTTTTTTCTTTTACTCAATTTTTTTGTAAGTTCTGTCACTTTTGAAGGAAAAAAATATTTCCCATATCTCCCGATTTTACATCAAAAAAATTTCTTGCGGGGGTTTTTTGAGTTCTGTCAAAACTTAAAAAATACATTGAATTTTGTTGACGTTCAAAAAAGATGTGTGCAATTGGGAGATTTTTCTGTCAAGTGTTCATTTATTTTTTAGGAGAATCACAAAATTGCATCCTCGAAATTTGACAGTTTTCACCAAACTCCCGAAAAAGTAATTTTGAATTTTATTAGACTTAATTCAAGCCATAAAAAAAAAATTAAAAATATAAATAAATCTTAAAAACTAGAATAAAATACAACAATATTATAAATAGCGGACAATAAGATAAAATATGTAATATAAGGTCAGGAGAGTATTTGGGGGCTTAATTTATTAATAGGTTCTTCAGGGTGATTTTGGACACATTAAGGTCAAAGTGAGGGGAGTTATTGGCTTTTGTATTTGTCATCATTCTAGTCAATGGTTCCTTAAGACCATAGTTAGTTCTGTAGAAAGGGGTTCGAAATAAGGGGATAGACCTGAATCTACGGGGATTTATGAAGAGAGAAATCCTTGAGAGCAAGTCAGGGCAGTCAAAAGAGCCACAGAGCCAGTTAAAAGCTGGTGTATAAAAATAATGTCAGCGTTGTCCCTTCACAAGTATCAAAGGGCACGGTAGTGCCTAGCCAAGTTCTAGCACTACTCCCTTTTTACAGGATCGAACTCAATCACATTTTTAACCCCCCATAACTTTTGAACCCATAGAGTTAGAAGCTTTAAATTTGAATTACGTATAAACTTCATGGGCACAAAGGTCCTGTGAAAAACATAATTTTGTAGAACCACTACTTCCTGAGATATTGAACAATAAAAACTTCAAAAAACCTAATTGACTCACTGACTGACTCACTGACTGACTGACTCACTGACTCACTGACTCACTGACTCACTGATCATCAAAATTATGAAGCACTTCTAACAATGGCAGAATCTTGAAATTTGGTACAATGGTAGATTTCCGGGTGTATACAAAGGAAAAAATCGAAAATTTCAATTTGCTCATTCAGGGGGCGTGGTATCCGCCCACTTTCTAAAACTGGTCGTAGGATCTTGAAATTCGGAATTCTAATAGGGTTTTGGTTGAATATAGATAAGGAAAAATATAAATAAAATATTTTGGTTTCATTTCGGGCGTGGTTTCCGCCTACTATCTTAAATCAGTCGTAGAATGTTGAAATTTGGAATTCTAGTAAGGTTTTGGTTGAATAACATGAAAAAAAATGAGAAAAAATTCTGTTTCCATTTAGGGGCGTGGTATCCGCCCACTTTGTTAAAATGGTCGAAAACGTTTAAATTCGAAATTCTGATAGGGTTTCGGTTGAGTATAAGAGAAAATATAAGTACAAAATAGCAGTTTCGTTAAAAGAGCGTGGCTGCCACCCACTTTCTTAAAATGTTCATACGATGTTGTAATTAAGAATTCTGGTTTGTTAAACTTCATAAAACTCCATGAGTAACTTTCCTTAGTGGTTTCACAATGGATTCTTGATGTCTAAATGTGACATCTAGACAGCCACTCTAAACTAACCAACTATTATTTATTTATAAATTGGCAGAGCAATTATATTGTTAAAGTTTGCAAATGGCTAGCTTATAAATTTATTTCGAGGTTCATGCTTCCATAAAAAAAAACCTTTGCAAAAAGATGTGAAATCAGAACAAAAACATAAAATGTAAAAAAGAGCCAAGTTCTCTTATGTGCGAACAACACTGTGTAAAAAGTTAGCCACCAAAAGTAATGAGATCTAAAAGAACGCCAAGTTCTTACGTGTAAAAGTGTTATATTGAATATTTTAAATCATAGGAGATAATACAACAATATTAAAAGAAAATAGAAAATAGTTTGGATGAAAATTTACAAGTTCACTTGGCAAGTTTTCGTTTGAAGAGTGATTAATAACTTTTTAAAACTTGAACAGTGAACTTGTAAATTTTCATCCAAACTATTTTCTATTTTCTTTTAATATTGTTGTATTATCTTCTATGATTTAAAATATTCAATATAACACTTTTACACTTAAGAACTTGGCGTTCTTTTAGATCTCATTACTTTTGGTGGCTAACTTTTTACACAGTGTTGTTCGCACATAAGAGAACTTGGCTCTTTTTTACATTTTATGTTTTTGTTCTGATAAAGGTTGCATGTCCAGTAATTTAAGACGATCTTCATAAGGAGGGAGGTCAAGAGGATCAACCCAACCTAAACCACGTAATGCAAATAAAATGAAACGGCGCTGAACGGCTTCAATACGCTTAATGTGTACTTGGTAATGAGGACACCAGACCTGGGAGGAGTATTCGAGAAGTGTTCGAACAAAGGTCATATGCAAAGATTTTGTAACGTATGGTTCATTAAATTCCTTAGACCATCGCTTGATAAAACCCAAAGTAGAATTAGCCTTGTTGATGATTGAATCGATATGCGAAATAAAGTTGAGTTGAGTATCACAGAGCAGTCTTAGATCATTAATAGAATAAACTACAGTGATTAGGCGTGTTTTCGTGACAACCAAGTAAAGTAAAGTAAAAATTAAACAAAGAAAACAACAATAAAAAATTACTGGATTTTACTTTAGCTTTTCAGCGAGAGTAAAACTTACTTGGAATGTTAATTCCTTTTTTTCAAACTCAGAGGGTGCTGTAGTAAATTTTTTGAATAAATTAATATGGCAAATGTCAAAATTTGTCAGTTTGTTTTATGAAATCATTTGAATTTAAATCACTGTCAAAAATTGACAGTAAAATCGAGTTTCAATCTGGATCGTTTTCTCGATATTTTGTTTTCCTTACTTTACTTGATAGCCACAAAAACACACCTATTGTTTGGGTGTCAAGAAAGTAAGATCTTTGGGGTAATGAAGGCCGCTTTCTGGAGAAAGTTATAGCTTGACATTTATTAATATTAAGCTCCAACAGATTTGCTTTACACCAGACGAAGAATTTGTTAAGATCGTTCTGAAGTAACTGTGCATCCTCAAGGGAAGATATCTTTGAATATTTGATCGACGTCATTTATTGCTAAGGCAAAGAGAATTGGACCGAGGTGGCTACCTTGAGGAACACCAGAAGAAGCAATAATTGGATTTGAGACATGATTTCTGAAGCAGACACTGTATTGTCTATTGGAGAGGTAGGATTTTATCCAGGAGTTGAAAATATTTGAAAACTCAAGCTTGTCAAGTTAAAGAAGAATAAGGTTTTGTGATATCTTGTCAAAAGCCTTACTGGAGTCTGTAGCGATGGAGTCAACTTCATAACCTTCTTCCAAAGCACAAAGAGAAAAAGAAGTAAAGTCAACTAGGTTAGTAGTTGTAGATCGACCCTTAAGAAATCCATGCTGAAAATTTGTCTGGAATGGAAGAACATGAATTCATAAATTATGCTTTCAAATAATTTAGTAATGCAAGAAAGTTTTGCAATTGGTCTATAATTCATAATGTCGTTTTTTGGGCCTTTTTTGTGGATTGGAATAATAAAAGATTCCTTCCATAACTTAGGGAAGATACCACTTGAAATTGATAGTTGGAAGAGAATAGTAAGAGGAGCGACAAGACTATCAGCACACTCTTTCAAAATTAGGTATAGGTGGGATACCATCAGGGCCAGCAGAGTAATCATCTTTGAGAGTTTTTATCCTGTCTGTTACCGAACTAATGCCAATGTTAATTGAAATTAAAGAACTTTCAGCGCAGCCATTCATGTAATGGAAGAAACTATGGTCGATGTCGAAATTATCACTGGAGAAGGCACTACTAAAATATTTGGCAAAAAGGTTAGAAACAGTAGATGAATCGGCAGAAGTTATATCGTCAAACGTTAAGATTGCGGGGTAACCATCACATTTTTTTTTATTATTTATGAGTTGATAAAATAATTTTGGGTTAATTAAAAGGTAAAAAGTAAAAAGTAAAAGAACGGACCTATTTATTCGATTTTTTTTTAATAAATTCTTAAAATTGCTTTGATTTATTGAATTCACACTAAAAAAAAACATACAAATACACAAACTAACAAAGAAAATTCAAAACAATTTCAAACAAAATGCCAACATTTAATGCTCTTGACATTGAAATTAAAATGAAATCAACGCGTTGAACTAGAGATGCTCGTTTTGGTATAATTTTGCAATTAAAAAGAAAAAAAAACAGACACAAACAACAAAACTTCACTTTTTCCTCGTGATCTCAAAGTAATTGTGTAATTTTCATTTTTAATTATTTAAATGACAAACGACATGCACTCTGTGCAATTTTCCACGTTTATTATTGTTTGCAATTGTGAATTCCGCCCTCACTCGCAATGCATCACACTATACGTATACGTTACTTGTGCATTGCTGTCAGCTCAGCTGTCAAAATCGCGACGGACGAGGCGCCTTAGTCTAATGGTAATGAACTATTGCATTAATATTAAAATAGTATTATTAAATTAATTGAGTTAACGATGTTATGGAATTAGACTATGTACCTACTTAATTGCGTGTAGAGTTGTTATGCGTTTGAGTGCGCAGAACGAAGTGTGTGTTTTAAGTGACAGTTGTTGTCTATCTACTACCCGCTTTGTTGTATTTGGCCTTACAAAACATGGGGGATGTTTTATGGTAATACCTTCTTGACAAAATGGTTAAAACTGTATCCAAATCGAATTCAAAATGTGCAACAGTTACCTTGACCGGTTACACATTTGCACTTTTATTTGTTTAAAGACCTCTCTGTCCGAAAATATCGTTTTATTCCTCATAAATTCGCATTCTTAGGTTATCATTGATTTTGCTATTCGCAAACCAAATTCCTTTAGAAACAAAGCCACTTGCGATCACATAATTATTATTAAAAAAAGCAAAAATACGAAAATATTTCTAGCGAACCAACATAATAAAACGAACACCATCGCGTGCACACACTGCACAAGCAAACACACAAACACAAACAACACGGCGGCAAACGAGTCGGAGGAATTTTTAACATTCCATTTGCATTCCAAAGTTGTTGCTTTTTTTGTTGGTGTTGTTTGCGCAGTCGTTTGGCGTTTGCCTTTTGGCTAGAGAGTGCAAAAATATCCACACCACACACTTCCATTAAGTACCATTGCTAGTGCCAGAGTTACAGAGCCAAAGTCGCATGAAAGCCAAAGTATCTCTGCTCTGAGAAAGAGTAGAATTGAAACAGATAGACAAACAAGAAGGAAACGATAACGAAAACAAAACTATACGAAACGAACTACGAACGATGATGATGATAATAATGTGGTACTAAAAAGCAGCGGCGCAAAATTATGTGATTATTCAAAAACTCAGCTAGCGTAGTAGTTCTTGGACATGTAGACGCTATAGATAGAGATACACCGACAATGCATATTTACATGGGAAAAATCGAGTAACTAAAACTATTTTTATAACTTAAATGTGAATTGAAGATAAAACATGAAGATGTGTGTGACGAAGCGAAATTTATGAAAATGTAGCAACACCTCTTTGGGATCTCGCTGGCGCTGGCTGGCTGGAGGTGTGTGAGAATTCTTTGACGAATTTTATTGGAGTGAAGTATAAATTCATTTTAACATTTTTTTAAGGCAAGTATTGCTTTTAATAAAGCATTTGTTTTAGATGCACCAACAGCTTAAAAAAAAGCAATCGCATAAGAGCGAGGCACCGAATCGCTCACCAGCCTCGTATATGGACAGAAATAATGATGATGACCCACGAAAGCGATTTCAGGCCAACGAATTTCGGTTTTACACTTGGAACGTTAGGTCCCTTTAAGACCGAACAACTAGCCCTTGACTGGGGAAAATCAGTAGAAACAGCACTTCATTCGCTGGTACGTAGTATTTAATATTCCCTCAAATACAAAGAATATAACCTAGTACCTTCCCTTGATATCGAAGGGGCTTTCAACAACGTCAGCTAACAGGCGATCACAACAGCTGAGCAAGCTGAAATTAGAGAAATTACTCATAGATCTAATAAGTCTCATGCTTAAGAGCAGGACAATAACTTCCAGCACGAGAAGTTTTACTACCACCAGATTGGTGAATCGAGGTACCCCCCCAAGGTGGGGTCCTTTCGCCTCTTTTATGAAACATGGTAGTAAACGACCTCCTAACATCAATGAAAGCAGAGGGTTTCAAGGTGATTGCTTATGCTGTCGACGTTGCAATATCTGTATCTGGGAAACATCCTCAAGTTCTCTCGGAACTCCTACAAAATGCCTTAAACAGGCTAACAAATTGGGCTTAGCAGTGTGGCTTGGACGTCAATCCACATAAAACAGAACTAGTGCTCTTTACGAAATTCCTCAGATTAACCTACCCGCGATTAAAGGAATATGGAATTGTCGTATGGTGGACCGCACTGGACAAGATGGTAAATCTAAATCAACTCATCAAAGTCCAGAAGTCAGTCTCTGCATCACAGGAGCACTTCGCTCAATACCAACAGCAGCCTTGGAAGTGCTTTTAAACCTGACACCTCTTGACATCTTCTCCAAAATGGTGGCAGTCAACTCATGCGTGAGGCTTAGAGCTACCTCTCAATGGATCAGTAGACTATACCACCCCAAAAATGGTATTCGTTAATAGCTTCCAAGTTTCAATCCCTTCAAGATCTTCTTGGGAAGAAGAGA
Organism: Sphaerophoria taeniata; assembly: GCA_943590905.1. Classification (NCBI taxonomy): domain Eukaryota; kingdom Metazoa; phylum Arthropoda; class Insecta; order Diptera; family Syrphidae; genus Sphaerophoria; species Sphaerophoria taeniata. The sequence continues at coordinate 241,585,038 of OX016540.1, forward strand.
GACCCCTGGAAGACAATGCGGTACATTTCTATACAGACGGTTCAAAGACCGATTACGGCGTTGGAAGTGGTATCTATTCGAAACAACTGAATCTCAGTCTATCATATAGACTTCCCAATCAATGTAGTGTGTTCCAGGCAGAAGTAATGGCGATTTAAGAGGCACTATTCTGGCTCAAGGAAAACGTTATGTCTTGCAAGGATATGCGAATCTTCTCGGACAGCCAAGCCTCTCTCAAATCTCTCGCATCTGTCTCCACTAAGTCTCAAATAGTCCACGACTGTCGATCATCTCTGAATGAGATGACGGAACAGTTTAACATTCCCCTCATTTGGGTGCCGGGCCACAGAGACATCCCGGGAAATTGCAAAGCCGATGAGCTCGCCAAAAACGGAACACTTCCGCCCACTGTTAGACAAAGACATAACATAGGAACACCACTTGCTACATGCAAATATCTTCTCAAACAATATGCTCTAGAATCAACAAATGCTAGATGGTCACAGGGTACCACCTGCCTAGCAACCAAACAAATATGGCCAAGCATTGACCTGAAACGGTCAAAAGGCTTGATCTCCCTGAGCAGACAAAATATAAGCTCCACAATTGGAGTCATAACAGGACACTTGCTTATAGGTAGACATGCTTTGAGGCTAGGGGTCTACACAAATGACTTCTGTAGAAGCTGCATGGACGAGGAGGAAGAGGAAACAGTCCCACACCTTCTATATTGTACATTTCCGGCACTCTCCAATAGATGGAATAACTATCTCGGTAATCCCTTCTTCGATAATACCAGTGAACTGGCAATGATCGACACAAAATGTCTCTCTAACTTCATTAAAAGTACGAAATGGTTTGTTATGGTGGATTTACATTGATCTGCATGCCATCATCTGCAAAAATAGAGGATGCAAGATACAAAACTCATACTAGTGTAATAGAGAGGTAAGACCAAAATGCAGACGTCTGCACGGATGAAGATTATAGGAAGTTCAACTCATGCAGAAGAAAATTATGGTGAAGACGAACATGTTCATCTTTTTTATAGCGTTTTCATCTGCACCATAATTTTTTCATCTGCACCATAATTTTTTGTTGTTGGCTTTCATATGACATTAGGTCTGTTTGCTTACAGCAACAAACTGCAACGAAGTACAACAAAGTAAAACGTTTGTACATTTTCTGTTTGTTTACTCGAATTAGTTGAAAAGAAAAGAGAAATCGAGAGAGCAAAAAATTTCCCCTCCAGAGAAAATGTTTCAACTTTTTGCAACAGAAATTTCTTGTTGCAATTCGTTTTTAAATGAATCTTGTTCTTCGAATTTAAATTTTAATTGAAACGGTTTGCCGAAATTCGGAAAGAACATGCTTTGTGCTCATCATTTTTGTTAAAAATGTATTTATTAAGGACTTGATACGCAAACCAAAGAAAAAGCGTTAATGCTTGGTTCCAATAATTCTTTTGTCCTGACGGAAGATAAATATATACTTCTCCGATTTTTTTACAAAGCTGATCGACGAAAATTATATAAGTCGGAATGTGCATTTTTAATTCAAAATCGGTATACTGACGAATCACTTATTCAAAGTAGTATTCTACACAGTTCGTCATCATTGTCCTCAGGAATGTTAAACAGTTACGAGCCAAAACTGCACCTTAGTATAAAGTATAATTCTAACCAAACAGACCTTTTGACATCATCTGTCACCGAGCTTTAAAAATTATAGCAAGTAAAAATGGGTAGGTATATGTGTACTCTTTCACTCTTTCGTGTTATGTCGTATAGCTCCCCCGCTTTACTTTTCTGCGAATTTGCAGATGCAGACGTCGAAGATTACATGTAAATCCACCATTAAAGTTCATTACTCTCCCATGAGTGGCTATGTGAACCTGGCACCCGACTTTTGAAAAAAAAAAAAAAAATTTCTTTATTTATTTTGATAGGTTAGGGTAGGTAGTTGATTGTAGTGAATTTAATTTTTTTTTGTAGTTGTACAGAAAAAAAAATTTTGACCATCAAAAAAATGTCAGCCCCCGAAAATAAAGTTTCGAACTTTTTTTGCTTGTTTTCCATAGATATACGCTTTTTTTCTAGTTAGACAGAAAAATTATAAAAAAAAAAAAAAAATTTCGACCAAATTGTTCGACCACTACCTTTTTCATACTTTTCTCATACAAAAAAAGTACTGAAATTAATTAACTTTAAAATAGGAATTACTTACTCTACAATAGAAAGAAACCCTCATAGAGGTTTGTAGTGAAAAAAGAATTTTACTACAAACGATAAAAATGTCATTTAAAGCCATATAGAGGTTCGTAGTGCAAAATACTCATACTACGAAACTTTAAAATCCGTTAACAAGCTAATGGTCGTTTGTAGTGAAAAAATTACTTCACACAAATTCTTTTTTCACTACAAACCTCTATGAGGGTTGCTTTCGTTTGTAGTGAAGTAATTTTTTCACTACAAACGTCCATTAGCTTGTTAACGGATTTTAAAGTTTCGTAGTAGGAGTATTTTGCACTACGAACCTCTATGTGGCTTAAAATGACATTTTTATCGTTTGTAGTAAAATTCTTTTTTCACTACAAACCTCTATGAGGGTTTCTTTCTATTGTAGAGTAAGTAATTCCTATTTTAAAGTTAATTAATTTCAGTACTTTTTTTGTATGAGAAAAGTATGAAAAAGGTAGTGGTCGAACAATTTGGTCGAAATTTTTTTTTTAATAATTTTTCTGTCTCACTAAAAAAAAAAAAAACTTCACTACAATCATCTACAAGCGTATATCTATGGAAAACAAGCAAAAAAAGTTCGAAATTTTATTTTCGGGGGCTGACATTTTTTTGATGGTCAAAATTTTTTTTCCTGTATAACTACAAAAAAATTAAATTCACTACAATCAACTACCTACCCTAACCTATCAAAATAAATAAAGAATTTTTTTTTTCAAAAGTCGGGTGCCAGGTTCACATAGCCCCCATGAGTAACTTCTTTTGTGGTATCAGAACGGACCCTTGAGGTCTAAGTGAGTCAATAACAACTAGACAGCCACTCTAACCTAACCTAGCCCTTGACTGCTATGAAGCAGATATAACCGCTATCCAAGAAATACGATGGGATGGTCCGGGCCTACGAAAAACGAAGAACTGATGCGACATCTACTACGGCGACTAAGTTTCGACTCTGTGAATAAGCGAATCATGTATCATCTGCGCCCACGCTCCAAACTGGGCAGAGAAGAAATCTTTGGCGCAAGAGCCTACACGACACCACCTCCGATAACGGATTCAGGCTAATCGACTTCGCTGCGAGGCGAGACGTAATGGTACAAAGTACGCGATTCCCTCATCACGATATAAACAAGGGGACATGGAAATCTCGTGATCAATAAACCGTCAACCAGATTGATCACATTGCCATCAACGCACGACACTTCTCTAGCCTGCGAGATGTGCGTACATTCCGAGGTGCCAACATTAACTCGGATCAATACCTTGTTGTAGCCAAGGTACAAATTCGACTATTCCGATCGAGAAGACCTAAAGAGAAAACTATCGCTAGAGATTACTAGATCCTTTTCCAATCGTGTCTCCGTTTACCTCCTTCGAGATCCACGGCCACCACAACGGAACCCCTGGTTTGACGATGAGTGCCGGCGAGTATATGCTGCTAAACAGGAAGCATACAAAGCGGTGCTTTGGTGGTTCTGTATTGCTGGCAGAGTTTAGCTCGTCATCGCCATTATAGAGCTTGGAAAAGTGGTCTTTCCTTATCCTCAGCACTGACTGCGGTTCTACTACGATGTTCCCATGATGGTCTCTACAGGCTTCGGTTCGGGGTGTATACGCCCTGGAGGTTTGTTTCACCTTTTTGTAGAACTTTCGAACCTCGTTCCCGTTGTGACATCCCTCTATCTCCTCGATCGCGCGCTTCTCATGCTCCCTTTTTTTCTTTCTCAGAAGTTTATGCTCCTCTCTCCTTTTCTGCTCGTAGAGCTCACGAGCTGCTCGTGTCCTTCTTTGCAGCGCCACTTTATATGCCTCTTGTTTAGCTGCATGTGCTCGCCGGCACTCATCGTCAAACCAGGGGTTTCGTTGTGGTGGCACTTCAGAGGCGGCATCTCTGATGGCTACTCGGGAGTGTTGCCACTGGTTCTCTATATTTTGTGCTGGCAGCAAAGGACTTCTGAGGAGATTTTCGGAGACACGATCGGAAAAGGATCTAGCAATCTCTTGCGATTGTAGCCGTTTGACATCGAGTCTCGCGCCGCAGCGAAGTCGATTAGCCTAAATCCGTTATCGGAGGTGGTGTCGTGTAGGCTATGTCGTCCGATTATTCCACCAAAGATTTCTTCTTTACCCAGCTTAGCATTAAAATCTCCAAGGACGATTTTAATGTCATAGTTAGGGCATTGCATTGGGGGCGTGAGCGCAGATGAGGCTGATGTTGGTGAATTTAGCATTGATGCGGATTGTCGTGATGCGCTCATTCACTGAGTTGAAACTCAAGACCTCCCTCCTGAGTCGAGTCCCGACTACAAATTCAAATCCAAATAGACGCTGATTTTGTTCCCGGTAGCAGTCGCGATCGCCGTAGTAAATATCGCAGTTGTTCATTTAACGTAGGCCCGGACCATCCCATCGCATTTCTTGGATGACAGTTATATCTGTTTTATAGCAGTCAAGGGCTTCCGCTAGTTGTTCGGCTGCACGTGGTCTGTTAAGGGACCTAACATTCCAAGTGCAGAACCGAAATTCGTTGTCCTTAAATCGTTTGCGTGGGTCGTCATCATTAATTCCGTCCGTATCAGAGGTTTGTTGGATTTTCGGAACTAAATCTTTTTCTACGTAGTCGGGAAGTCACCCCGACTTGTGTTTTGCTACTTTTTTTAAACTGAAATGCACTCGATGGTTTACGTGAAGCTGAAGGTGAACTGATAGGTTTCTACTGACTTTGACTCATACGTTATACAGCAGCTTCCTTCGACATCAGATCATTTCTCAAACTTGTTATTTAACAAAACTTGAAGCTGCAGATCCCCGCAAAAGATAAATAATTGCCGAATAAATATTCCATCTAAAGAATGTCTGAAGAAGAAGAACAATTTGAGTGCTTGATTTGTCAACAACTCTGAACAACTACGCCTCTCCGAAATATTATCAAAGACTTTCTGTCTACAACATGCCAAACCGCAAGCATGACCTTCTCCACATTGTAACACCTTTTTTTTCGAAACAGAAATGAAAAATAGATGACCGACAAAAGAAGAAAAAAAAGAGCCAAGCTATTAAAAGCATTTCGCATAGGAATTCCAATTATCTGCCAACAAAAAATAAAACTTATCTAGCTGAGTTCTCGCAATTGCTAATTACCATTAAATATTTGCACAAAATCTCCCGAATACACACGAACAAAAATATAAATACCCCAGTGTGTATGTAAATCTCTGCGCAAAATATTAAAAACGCCACTTTGTATTCGTTCTGCTGAAATGTAGGGTGGCAAGGTGGTATGGCAAGTTTGTATTAAATAATTTTCATGCTCGCTGAGCATTTGCTCACCTTCATACACAAAACAGAAAACACAAACTGAGCAAAATAACGCGATGAATAAATAGATAACATACCGCGACGCCTATATGAGATGCCTATGAGCTGCGCGCTGCTGCGCGAATGGAAGATTACATGTGCTGTCTGTGCAGTGTAAGTACGCCTTGATGCCTCCGCACCACCAACTTTAGCTAATGGCTGGTGGTATGGTTGTTGGAAATAGGCGAGTGATCCGAAAAATGTGATATTTTCGTAATGAAATTTTATTTATACGCAAAAACATATTTACGAGTTGCAATCTCGCAAGTTTGTATTTTACGTTGCGAAAAAAATTTGAGGTCTGGAGTTGATCGTCCGTCGCGTCGGTCGTTTGGAATGCGCGCGTATGTGCATATATCGAACGAATAAGATAAGCGAATGGATTGCGGTTTAGTGAATATTTGCTCTGGATAACATATGTCTATGGTTTTCGCTATTGAATGTGATGTAACTTAGCATTTTCAGCTCTAATGTGCCAAGTGACACAGTTTTGGAAGTTCAGATCATGCACAATTGTTTAAATTGATCTTTATGAATATCGCGGTAGTTCGTACTGGAATTGAATAACCGGAAGAAGCCCCAGCGACATTGGTAGCGCGAAGACTCCAAAAACACTAAGGCCAAAAGTTTTCCTGCATTATATAAGTTGACTTGTGCGGACCTGGCACACGAACCTTACTTTCTTTCTTAAGGTTGTTATACAGTTCATTATGAATTTCGGCCTAAACCAAAAGTCTCCACCAACCAGCTTGGTCTTTGGCTAATTATTGTCTCCAGTATTGCACTTGGAGTGCACTTAAGTGCGCCTCCTGAGTCGCGGTCTTCCTCTACTTCTTCGTCCAACGAGAATGGTGTCGAAGGCTTTCAGCGCCAGATCCGCTCTTCCCTTCTGACTGGGTCCGTGTCGTTGTACAACCCGTAAATCTCGTTGTTGAATTTTCTTCTCCATTCTTCATCAAAGCGCATAGATAGGTTAGGTAGGGTTAGGTTAAAGTGGCAACGGATACAGGATCCGAAAACTTAGGCCAAAAGAAAAGGCCCACTGTGATACCACATGAATCTAGAGAATTATTTTCTTACTAGTCGAACCATTTTGAGCTTTTTATAAAGCGAAGAAGATATTTGATATCCTTGTTAGCTAGTTCACTGGGATTATAATAAAAATATTCTCCCAGATGAAGTTTGCGTCTTAGGGAAAGAGCAGGGCATGTGCAGAGAAGGTGAGAGATTGTTTCCTCTTCTTCCTCGTCCATACAGCTCCTGCAGAAGTCATTTGAGGCTACACCAAGTCGTATTGCGTGTCTGCCTATAAGACAGTGTCCCGTAAGGACACCTATTAGGGAGTTAATATGAAAGTAGGTCAAGTGACGGCCATATGAGCTTTGTGGCTGCGCACGTTGGTAAATTGTACCACCTAGACCTTGTTATCGATAAGGCTGTTTGTTTTAGCAAAAGTTTGATTGTAGCTATCGATATACCAATCTTTTCCCTTTCAGGTGAGATAGGTATGACGGTTCCATTTTTAGCGAGTTCATCGGCTCTTCAATTTCCCGTGATGTCTCTGTGGCCCGACACCCAGCAGAGGTGAATATTAAATTGCTGCGCCATCTCCATAAGAGATGATCGACAATCGAGGGCCGTTTGAGACACCATCGAGAGATTTTATAGCAGCCTGACTGTCAGAGAAGATGTTGATATCAGAAGTTGATATCACGTATTCTCTTAGCCAGGAGAGAACCTCTTTGATCGCTAAAATTTCCGCTTGGAAGACGCTACAATGATTAGACGCCTCTCTAATCATTGTAGCGTGAATGAGAGGCTTAGATTGATTGATAGAATGAATGCTTTTGTCTTCCAGGAGTTTTTTGTCTTCCCATTGATCTCTGAATGGAATGGAGACCTGGAAGATTTTTCCAAAATGGAGTTTTGGAATGGTGTAGTCTATGTACTTTGGTATAGAACCGAAGAAGTTCAAAATGATGGAATGTCCCACATTATTGTTGGTCCATTGAGATGAGGCGTTGAGTCTTATAGCTGTGCTCGCTGCCACTTGTTTGCTGAATGATGTCGAGGGATGTCAGATGGAGGAGAGTGTCTAACGCTGCTGAGGGTGTGGTTCTCAATGCTCCGCTTATGCAGAGACATGCAGTGCGTTGGACTCTGCTGAGTTTGCGCATAGATAACCCGAAGAACTTTCCTTTTTAAACAGCCTTGATGCTTCGCACCATACAACATACAGCAGGACACTTAGATGATGAGTGTTGAATAGTTTTAGTTCGAGATCAGGAGAGGGCTTTACCACTCGGTTGCTTTCTTAGCGCAAAGAAACACCGATTCGTCTGACCTCGGTGCTGGTGTTATTGCCCGCGTGCATAGTGGAGCCTGAAGGCTGAACTATGATACAATTTTGCTCACGAAAGCACGCTTAAGTGGACCACCGAATACACACGAACCCCATGAGCAAACCCTAATGTAATAAAGCGACGTTCGTTAAATTTTCGTTCAACTTTTACTAGTGCGGTTTCATTCGCTCATTACTTAAGTGAATTTGACAATTTGAAGAAGAGAAGGCCAAGCCTACTTCTTTTGCTTACTAAAGGAAATGTTCGTCGGGTTTTTTTGACATTAGCTAAAGTTCACTTAAGCAATTATAGTTGGGCCTTAACTCTTCTAACTCGTCCTTCCTCGAAAACAGCATAACAGCCCTCATTTACCGCTAAAACTACTTTTTGTCTGTCTCAATTGTCACAAAGGCGCCGGGCCATTGACATCACGCAGAGACGTTCACATATTGAGGCAAGAGGATCACAAGCGATGTTAAGAAGGCTGTAGTTGGCGCAGTTAAGAGGATCTCCCTTCTTCAGGATCGAGAAAAAATGCTTAGGTTCCATTCATTGGGGATGCATTCTAGCAACCATATCTTACAGATGATTTGGTGCATGCTCCTATCTAGATCGTCGCCTGCTGCTTTTAACAGCTCGGCAACAAGACCATCTGCTCCAACGGTTTTGTTGGATTTCAGCCGTGATATTGCCGATTTAACTTCGTCTAGGGTGGGTTCACAGAATTGTTGGCTATCATCGAGTAAAATGAATTGCCCCGCCTGACAGTGGAATTCTGTACGTCTTCGCCGTTACACAGTCTACAGAAGTGATCTTTCCGAATCCCCAGCATCGCCTGCGATTCTACTATGAAGTTCCCATGCTCATTTCTGCAGGCATTGGTTCTTGCTCGGTGACCTTGAGCCAGCTGCTTGCGCCTGTCTACATTCTTCGTCAAATGAGGGGTTTCGCTTTGGTGGCTGTGTGAAACACAGCACAGCAGAAGAGGCATCTCTAACTTCTTTCTGACAATGCTGCCACTGGTTCACGATACTTGTTGATTCTTGACATAGGACTCCTTAAGAGGTTACTTGACACTCGATCAGAAAAGGACCTGGCGATCTCTTGCGATTTTAGCCGTCCGACGTCGAATTTTCTTGCAGCATTTCGGGGAAGTGAATTGAATCGATGTTGGCTCTTCGGAAAGTTCGAACATTTAGAATGCTGAACAAGTGCCTTCCGTCAATCGCAATGTGATCAATCTTTTTGGCGGGTGATTGATCGGGAAATCTCCATGTTTGGACGCTGAGATGTGGGAACCATGTGCTTGATACCACAACATTTCGCCCCGCAGGAAAATCGATCAGCCTGAATCAGTTGTCGGAAGTGGTGTCGTTCAGGCTGTGCTTTCCGACTTTTCCACCAAAGATGTCCTCTTTTCTCAGCTTTGCTTTGAAATTGCCGAGGACAATATTAATTTCAAAGCTAGGACATTGCTCATGTTTGGTCAAGGACTTCGTAGAACTCGTCTTTTTTCTCTTCTATGGGCACATATTAAGGTAATGTTGGCCAATTTAGCCTTGATTCGGATCATCGTGATGCGTTCGCTTACACGTTAGAAGTTCAAGACGTTTTGCATGGGTCTGCTTCCAATGACGAATCCGCATCCAAAAAGCCCTTTTGTTTCTCTCAGTAAAAATTACCATAGCAAATGTCACAGTTTTTCATCCTGTATAAAGTATATCATCAAAATCGTTTTATTTAAGGACAAAACCAAGTACCCAGTCACTTCCTCGAACCTATAAACAACAAGGAATTATTAACCCTTTGCCTACACAATTTAAATAACATTTTAAACGTGCCTCTTCAGTTCCAGAATAAACACAAATCAATTGGAATTCCGTGTATTAAATTAAAACAAACAAACGAATTCAAAAATAATTAAGAAATTCCTATGCAATTACGAACCAACATCAACAATATTTCCCCAAAACAATAACAAACCAAACAAAAACAATTCCCCACTAAAAAAAAATAATAATAAATAAACAAATTTGGCAACAGTGCAACTCTATTGGAAAACTCCGCTCAACTTGTCTGTGGACTGTTGTTTTTTTTTTTGGCTTGTGTGGTTTTAAATGTCAAAATAAAAATTGTCACAAAAAAAATGAAAAAGAAAAAAATATGTCTTTTCACAACTACACTCTCGTTTATTGTACGACCAACTGAAATCTCGCTTTCTCTTTCTTTCGCTTACCACAAGAAAGCGAGAGAGAAGGCAAATCATATTAAGAAACACACACACACGAAATACTGAATGGTCGAAAAATTCCGATCTCTATACATACACGACAAGATCGGCCATGTATGGGTACGCTAATGAATGCATTGACATGCAGCAGATTTTCTTTTCTTTTTTCTTTTTACTATTTCCTCCTCTCTTTTTGCAGAAAAAATGTATTTTCCATAAAAATGCAATCAAAATGTTGATAAATAATCCAATTCTCAGCTTCCCCTCTACTCACCACGATCGATTTTACTGTCCAGACAAGATACAGCCCCTCCGTCTACTTCGTAGAAAAATATGTGTAGGAATTCCAATAAAACAAATCAAAAATAATCACGCACGACACGATCTTACGAGGATCAATCGGTCGACCGACCCAAAGGAATTATTCTAATCCAATTTGTTGTGTGCTGCGAGGACGAGGATGGGGTAGGGAACTGCAAATGCCCGTATGTTGTTGCACAGCCGCAGCTTTGGCGTTATCTTCGCCGCTCCGCCGCCGCCAACGAACCAAACGGCTGCTGAGTAAAATAAACCCGAAGCAGCTGCTCGGCTAGGTCGTGGTTTAATTACTGTCGTCGTCGACGTCGTTGTAGATTCTCTGTTTCAGATGCAGAAGCAGATGCAGATGAATGATTTTCAAGTGCAAACTGCAGCTTGTGGAAAATTATCACTTTTTTTGTTCACAAATTTTCCATTTTTCCCCAAAAATGCACACTTCTTTTATTTTGAATTTTTCTTTCGTTCTAATTTCTATTTTTAATAAGAAATTCAACAAAATCACTGCACAATCGAACCTCACACTAGCGAATTGGTTTTTCCTTTTTTCAATTCTATTTTTTGCTTTTTTATAATTTTTCGCTCTTACGCACTTTTATTCGCGGATATTTGTGTGTTTCAGTGAACCACGGAGGGGACGACGAGATTTTTTTTATTTTTCTCCGAAATAAGGAAAAAAAAACTCAGGAAAATGTACAAAAGGAAGACTTGATGAGAAAATACCAAATGGAATTTCAATAATTGCAAATTGTGTGAATTCCTTTGGACACTGTCTCCTCGCTCGAAAATCAGATTTTATCCAAAAACTCAAACTGAATTCTAACGCAAATTAATCTTGAACACTTTGTGGACACTTTAACAATCATTTCAGATAATAAATCACTTTGGAAAATTGAGAAAATCTTCAAAATATTTTCTTCTCAAGTTTTTTTTTTTCTCATTAGGGTTTTTTTCTGCTCTGCGCACCGTGTCAATATATCGAAAGAATCACGATAGGTTTGGAATTTGAGTTAATTTTCGCACTAAATCCGGTCACTTGATGTACTTGAGTGTTTCGAATTGTAATTGAAATCATAAACAATTAAATGATAGCAAATTAAGACTCAAAATTAAAGACGAATTGATGAAATAATAACAAAGAAATGCACGAACGTAAAGTTGGCAAGCTACGAACAACCGTCAGCCATGTTGAAATGATGAAAATATTTGTTCCCTCTGTTGGTTATTTTTGTACAAAGAAATTCCCATTGTTTTTTCTTTAAGTTGCCATTTTGCATAGTTGAGTGCTGCCAATAAGACCAACAAATGACTGAAAAGTTTAAGGTTATATAAACACTATAGACACGAATACGCTTTTAACATCAGCCTCTTGTATATGGAACTACCAGGTACTATCAAGATTGGTTTTCTGCTTGGTTTGACAGTTCTCTGACAGGAGCAAGCAAAGAACACACAATACAAACTTATGTAAAAAAATGGCTTTCTCGGCTTGTATCCAGTTGGCGCTACAGTCGAATACCATTTCGATCATACCTGTTAAATTTATATACAAAGCATCAGCCGTATCTATAAATTGGGTTTACGTAATACTACGCTTCAACCTACCCTAAATCCAAAATTTAGAATAAATCTCGACTTTTCCGAGTATAATACTACGTTTAAACCTACCGAATATCGGTATGATGATGAATGCGCGATTCTGAAAAAGAGAGACGGAAAATGCACGTTTGCAGATGCTGCAAAGGGAAACAAAAGCAGCAAGAGAAGAGTACCGAACTGTGAGAAAAAGACTTCGTGAAGGAAGAAAAGAGCATCCGCAGCATGATCCCGAAGAGCCACATTCTAAAAACAACACCCAATGTTTCTTTAAAAGTTCGAAGCAATTAGCTTCTGGTTCGAGAACCGAGACACAGGCCCTTCGTAACAGTGAAGAGAGCCTAGTCACCGAAGTAAATGTATTCAATCGAGCGAGCTAATGACAAAAGAGAAGCAAGATCAGCACAGAGCACAGAAAAGGTAGAAATAGCCATCGTAAGCTAAAAAATAATAAGTCCGCCAAGTTGGACAGCATACCTGCGGAATTCTATATGGAAGCATTCGGATGAACCACATGCACCAGTGTGGGAGGAAGAATGCATAGTCGCTGACTGGTCTATGAGCTCCATATGCCCCATCATCTAGCGATCTTAGGTATGTTCAGCGACACTGTTCTGCACACTTTGGAACCGAAGAGTACAGCATTTTAGGACAGAATTTTCTGTTCCATCTTTTTAGGTAGAACACATTTTGTGTTCTAAACTGTTCTGACATTTCTCATGAAGCTGTGCCCTGTGCTGTACTGTGCTGTACTGTGCTGTCTTTTTTCCCGCTGAACAAAGCTCTTATGTCACGTAAAAATTACCCTGGCATATCCCCGCTTAATGTTGTAGGTACACGAAATCTTATCCAAGTGTGAGCGTCTTAAACCTTTTCGGCAACACTATAATCGGCACATACCAGTGTGACTTAAAGCCTGGTAGAACAACGACAAAATATTCACACTGAAGCAAGTCCTGGAAAAGACCAACGAATTTCAAGTCAAGTCGAAACCCATCATCTTTCCATCGACTGCGAAGCTGCATCCATCGCCAAGAACTTATGCTGGCGATGTCTGAATTCGGGATCCCGAACAAACTGATTCAGCTGAGCCGCATGACGCTGAGCAATACGTAGTGCAGTGTGTAAATGGTTAACAGCTCCTCTGAGTTGTTTCAAACATGCGCAGAGTTTAGACAAGGAGATGTGCTGCCATGTGACTTCTTCAACATAGTCCTAGAGCAGATAGTGCGCAAGGCAGGTGTGAGCTCGGAGAAGCACCCAGCTCCTAGGCTATGCGGACGACATCATCGGTCGCTTTCAAAGAGCTGTGATTGAGGTCTTCACAACAATTGGCGAACAGGTGAAGCTCGTTGTTTCTGAAGTGAACGAGGACGAAACAAGATACATGCAATCAATAGGCAAAAGAACAACTGTATACCGATTTTACCAATAATATTCTATTCTACAGGCCCGTGCTGGACGATAAGTAAAAAGGGGAAATGATATTGGGCGTCTTCAGAAGAAAAATTATTCGAAGGATCTTCGGTCCTGTTTGTGACGATGGCGTATGGAGAAGAAGGTGCTACCACGAATGGAACGAGCTGTAGCAAGATGTGGATAGTCCAGAAAGCCAAGAAAGAATTACCACATTGGCTGGGCCACTGCCCACATCGAGCGAACGGACAACAACGCTCCAGCCAAAGAAGTCTTCTCTTCACAGCCCCAGGTTCGAGGTGACAAGGAACACTGAACCTGCGGTACAAGGAACAAGTCAAGTGACTGCGGATGCTATGGCGCATTGGTTTTGATGACTGGAGAATGCATGTGAGGGACCCGTCCCGGTGGAAAACTGTTGTGTCTCACGCTGAGATCCTATATGGATTGGAAGCCGGACAAGTAAGTATTTTGGACTTAAATAAAAATTGGAAAAGCTGAAAGACATTTTCTTAGTTCTATTGCTGTTGTACAAGAACAATAAAAATGTGTTTTCGTGAACCGTCTTTGGCCAGTTGTCAATTTCGCCAAACGTTAACATTATTATCATCACTGTCGGCCAATGAACTGTCTCCCATCATCTGTGCCACAACCGGGATTCGTTCCGGGTCACCTTTGGCAAGAATTGTACCGCAAAGGACTTTCCGGGTTGGTTCTTCTTCGCTCGTACGACCTAGGTGTACAGCCCGCCGGAGTCTACCGAGCTTAATTTTTGTCATCAAGTCTGCTTTGCGGTAGATTTGACATAGCTCGTTGTTATATCGTCTCCGGAATCGTCCTTCCTCACAAACGGGGCCGTAAAACTTTTCTCTCATACGCGGCTAAGTGTTCAGAGCACCCAGATCTCGATATCCGTAAGTGAGTACTGGTTCTGGAATGACTATTGTCTTACAGCCAAATTAATAAACACAAACTAGCAAAGGACTAAGAGTTAGTCTGCGAACTAATGGAAAATGCTATTAATAAAATAAAATTTCTCTTAAGTGACGTTTACTAATTTAGTCCACCTTGAAGGCTGGATTAGCAAAGGACTAATCAAGAAATGTGTCAATCGTGAAGGAAAAAAAGGAAAATGTCTGTGTGGTGTATTGTCAAAACTGATATAACTTCAATTATAAAATATTGAAATTAAAAAATCAAAAATTTGTTCTACATATGTATGTTTGTGCTATGTACTGTACATGTATGTCTCTAAGAATAGCAACAAGATGGCAGAGAAAATGGCACTATATTTCAGGGCATAATGTTCTTTTCTTGTTATCTTTCGATTGGGTGAGGGGTTGGAATTCGAAAAGGCAATGAGAAATAAAATATGTACATTATGTACAATTAAGGCAACAATTTAATAGTTCAATTCCACTTTATTGATTGCTTAAAAGTTAGTCTCAAATTTAAACACTTGGGGCAGCTGCAGTTGCCGCTTGTATCCTTGATGCGGTCCTTCTTGAGGGGTCCCATGAATGTCAATTTGTCAGCGGCACATTGGAACCAATTCAATATCCCTTCAACATAACGAAGTCATTGTTTACTTCGCCATAATGAGTTTCCCTCATGGGCGTGATGCTTTTATCCGTCAAATCGTATTCAGTTGAAGCATTGTTCTTGATGACCTTTCCGTCTTTGGTGTAATTCCAGCTCCAATACGGTAGATCTTCTAGTTGATTTCGGTACGATGATGGTGTGCAATGACACGAATAACCCTGCAGTAACGGGTCATCTTCCTGAAGTTGTTTTCAATCCTCGTTTTGCCAACATCATCGGTCCATTTCTTGCTAGCCTTGGCAAATGCCTTCTTCTTGCTCTTGTACCAGTTCTTATAGAAGCGACAACGGCATTCTTCAGACAAGTACTGGGCCCAAACGTTAACCAATGCGCGAAGACCAAATGGTGTCTCGATGTAGCCCACAGCTCCAACAACGATCATTGGTGGAGTTTCCAAGACAGTGAAGGCTTCAACAACTTCATTCTTGTTGATGTAGGTACGCTTCTTCGGGTAGAAAATCATGGAACCATGGCGAGGTGCCGAAAACTTACGATGAGAAATAAATTAAAGTTATTACAACGCGTCCTATTTGCACAGACGACGATGATAGCAATTTGAAAATAAAACATTTTTGTTTTTAATTTTCAAATTGGTTGTCAAATATCAACAAAAAAGAAAATTCCCAAAGGGGAAATTTTGGTAAACGTCACTTTACTATTCTGGGACCAAATTATTTTTATTAATGAGAAATTTTAGGCCATGGACTAACGCTTAGTCTATGGACCAGTTAGGCTGTGGATTAAGAGTGGACTAGGCGTTTTTTATTAATACAGCTGTTAGTGCCTGGCTACACAGGGATTTTTCAAGCTACTGAAAAATCACGTGCGGTGGCTACACACTGTTGTGCTTACTCACGTTCTTCTTTTCCATTTCGTTGCGGGGAACGTGAAATGTCTCTTTTTTGTTTGACATTTTTTAAATTATGACAATCACGATAAATTTTCATAAATTTTGACGACGCAAACAAAATTATTTATTTAACCCTTTTTTTGAACATATGTAGGTAGGTAGGTATAGATAGGTAGGTTCTTTGCAGCCTCTGTCCAGGAACATTATTAGCGCTTTAATTACGCCGTTTTGATACCATAAAATTGTGTTGTGGAATACCAAGTTTCAAGGCATGTTGTCCGAATGGCCAATGGCCTGTGCAAATGGCAACTATCCTGCCAATGTCTGACCTAGCTTTAATCAGAAGTTCCTTGGTACGTTTCTGGTCGTAAGTGAGCCATATCTGTCTCGGGATTGTGCCAATAGATCCCAAGTATCATATTAGGTTCTTGTTCCCATTTTTTACCATAGGTTTTATTACAAGAGTAGAATGCCATACTAGCTTTCTTTACTCCTTCTTCTATGTTACTTTTCCAATTTAAATTAGTCTAGGATAACTAGGTATTTAGCTTTTTTGGATAAAGCAAGTTGTTGTCCATTTAATCTTGGTAGAGGCAAGGAGGTTATTTCATATCTGGTAGTGAATAACATCAGTTCAGTCTTGTTTTCGTTAACTCCAAGTCCACATCTGGAACCTATACGAAAACCTCGACTAGGAAACTCATACCATTGTGCAGTTTTGTTACGGACGTCGGTGTTCTCTTCTACGTCGTCAACGCCTTCGTCACCTGAATCTGGTCCGGTCCTTGCCTACCATCGACGGTGCTGGTAGTCCTCCGCCTAAGAATCGGCATTGCTGTTACAGGAACAGTCGTCGCCCTTAAGTCCTTTAGCCGACCGATCTATATTAATGGTCCTGGATTTCGGTCATGGAAGGGTCACCGCCATGCACAGTTAATTTGGCAGGTTTCCTTGCCAAAGCACTACATGTGACACCCGGTCCGATTGCCCTGTTATGATGCAGTCCTCTTGTTTCTGCCTTCTTTCGACCTCGCAGTGGGGTTCTCGACTAGCGAACCGCTCTTTATCTTGAGCCTTTTCATGGTCCAAAGGGGGAAAAGGGTGTGCTAGCGTCGTCATAAGTGACTGGGCGACGTATGGCACAAGCGTTGTCATAAGTGACTGGGCGACGTATGGCACAAAAAACTTTTCGGGGCGATTGTCGAAAGAATATTATCTGACTGGACACTTAATTCGGATTTAACCCAACGTTGATTTATGGGTAGAATTATGCAGGTTTCACGATTATTTAATATGTAGGCATGGCTTGTTGAATGTTGGGAAGATTTTTAAGCTTTCGTCTAACTGTCTTTGTTTTAACTCTCCATAGAGATTTCAGAAAAGAAAGAATGTGCTTGCAAAAAAAAAAATCAATTTTGAGAAAGGAAAAACAGATTGCTCCGAGATCGTGCAGATCAATTTTTTGTTTGACGTTTGGGAAATCTCATGTAGAAATTTTATTCGTTTGTGCCCAGAAACTGTTTATGTGAATATGTAGCAAGATGGCACCACCATTGAATGTAAGCTTGGGACTACTCCCCAAATGTAGACCAATAGCCCGATTCTTCCCATCATCAGTGATACCTCACAAGTCCTAAGAAGAGGTGAAATTGATTTAAAAAGTCACAACTGGTGAGAATCACAAAACTAGCTAGCAAATTATTTGAGATTTGACATTTTGATTTAGATAAGTGAACTTTACTTTGTAGAGCTGAGTTGTTGATTGGAAAATATGAAATCTTTAAATTTTTTCCAACAAGAAGCTGATGATATTTCCATGTTCACCTTAGCTGTGGCGAGTTTCGTTGTGACTATAGTTGGAAGGATTATGGGATTAACCGACACATGCTATCGAGTCACATTCAATCCTAGGTTTGAAATGTTCCCTTCGTGAGCACTGGACATCACCATCGGATTCCCTGGGGGCTCCATCTATTGGAGATTTTTTGTGAACTAGTGCTCACTTCACATAATCCACGTCCACGTCGGCGAATTTGAATTTCCTCTTCCTCGTGGTATCTTTGGCCGGCATTGCAAAGAAAAAAAAAGTGTCTCGTGTTGGGTTGCGCAATTTCGCTACATATAATTTCTGAATATTTTTCGTGAGATCGGTGCTGTTTAAGAAAACCCCGAAAAATAGTAAAGAATCCCTATTTTGATTTTTGATGGGTACGGGAAATTGTTTTTTTGCACAAGTGCTCTAATTTTAATTCCATTTTTTTGAAAAATAGAAATATTTCTTCGTACAACTAAGTTGTCTTTCTCTCGATCCATGAAGGATTTCTGGCGGGAATACTCGCTCCAAATCCCAAATTACTTACAGACTTACTTAAGGTGGCGATACAGTCCGGTGTGGACTTCGGCCTTGGTTCAATTCGGTGCGATAGATTTGCTAAAAACAGTGGTGAGATTTCTAAGGTTTTAAGTGTGTTTTACTGATCTTATACCTAAATGTGTCCTTTAGGAAACTCCTCGGCGGCCCACTAACAAAATCAGTAGCCAGCCTGGGCCGCCGCCAAAATTTTTATGCAGAGGAAAACTGAATCCTCCGAATAAGGAGCAGCAAATGCAAAGAAAATTGCGCTGGTCGTTGGAGCGCTACACTTCTCGTCAAAATCAGAGCCGCAAGTGGCCCAAGAAGACTCCAGCCAAAGAGACTCAAGCAAAAACAGGTTTTTATAAAAACCAATCAAGAAAGCCACAATAATTTTTCATGTCCTTGAATCTTTGAATTCATAATTATATGCCTAGATTATATATTTACAAAAACGTAATTGAGTGTTGTGTCGTCTTTTTTTTGTTATCATAGGTTAAGATTAAGATAAGACTTTCAGTGTCCGGAACAGGGTTTTTTTTTTGAAATCTTTTTGGCTTAACATTCATAAGGGGCGAAAGGATAGCCCGGTATATATAGATTCCCCCCTCCATTGAGCTCTATTGAGGCAGGGTGTTTTTGCATTTAAATCAGTAGTTTGTGCCCAGATGAGGCACTTTAAGAAAATCCCTAGTTCCACTGCACTTAAATCTTAAATTTGTTTTGATTTTTCTTTTTTCTTTAATGCACTAAAACCAATGTGAACATAATTGTTAAATTCAAATACATGTTGTATTGGCACAAGTTGCTACATGAAAAAATGGTTTTTGCCTTGTTTTCAATAGAAACATGAAGTTGTAAAAGGTCAATTTTCAGGGGTGCGGAGGGTAGTCGAAGACTTCGCTAATGGCGGTATGATCTGAAACCGATCATCCACCATCTCTTTTGGGGGAATCCAAACATGGCCACGGATTCCTACGGTTGGGTGGGTATGGCCTCGCTGCGAAACCATCAGCAGCGCCCTGACGTGACAATAGTCCGTCCGCTGGTTTAGTCCGACCATTATTTAGTTTTTTTTTGTTTTTTTTTTTGGCCTGATCTGTGTTTTTGTTTGCAGGTGAGGTTAAGTTTCGGGGGCAAGATCCCCCCCGTCCGACGAGCTAAGCAAGTGCATCGCTAGCAGGCCACGTCCTCGGAACTTAACATTCCAACCCCTCCTATTCCAACTATTCCTTTTCCTACTTCCTTCCTCTTCCTAAATCCTTCCTCTCACAAAATCCTAAGGCCCCCCTCCTCTTGCCTCGCAACAAAATGGCGCCCAACGTTTGGAAGCGTTTTCCCGACTTAGTCGGAACGTTTTTGAACAAACATAGTCTTTGTTTTTGTTACTTATGTTGTTAAGTCCCCAACCAAACTTGCTGTGGATTTTTAAACCTCGTAAGTCTTTATCAGGAAGGCCACAGGCGGACCTAGATAAATTGCGACGATGAAAATTCACAGTGACTGCGGTTCATGTGTGTTGAGTGTTTGTCTGTGGCTGTTGCAGGCCTTTGAAAGACACGTATGTCTGCACCAGGAAGGTCTCTGACGTACCTAGGTGTATTGCGACGTGATCTTTCGGAGTCCTGTAGTGGTTGCAGCCTTCACTATTTGTTTCGTTCATCCTTTTCCCATCCTTTCTATATTTTTTACTTTGCTTTTTCTTAAAATTTCATTTTCATTTCCCAATAGTGTGTCTTTATTACTTGGTTGTGGTGTCCGTGCCTGACTTCACGTCGGACATCGTTGCTCCACACCAATCCTTTTTGTTTTCGTTTGCCTCATCGTTTCATGTCTTCCAGCAAGGTCCTAGAGACAGTCTGAAATTGCGGGAACGATGAGGAAAACATTGTAATGTAGTTCGTTTGTGTTCTTAATTTCCTAAAATTATCTCTACGTCAGAGGGGTCCGTAAGTCCGTCTGACGTCTTTGTATTTAAAGATGGTCGTGAGTAGGCTCACGCGTTCTCACCTCAAAAAAACAGAAAGCCACCGCAAGCACCCCGAATGCTTATTGAAAAAAAAATATTAAGAAAAAAGAATTTTGTAAATTGTATCCAATAGTTTTCTATCAGATTTATGTTTTTTTTGGTATCTAAGAAGAGTTTTTAAATTAGCAAAAACCCTAATTTAGATAGCAAAAAAACCGGTAGTCCCTTGATATCTATGGTTTAAGTTTTTCTTCGTTAGTCGAAAATTTACATTAGACGTTAGGTTATTGAATAGGGATTTGATAACCATTTTGATAGTTTTTTTTATTGTGATTTAGTAAGTAGTTGAGTTAGAACTTTGTGTTAGTGTTAGATTTATTTGTTAGTTTTGTTTAGTTATTTATTTATATTTAAGTGTTACCTATTTATTTATTTATTTATTTAAATTGTTTGCTTATTATTATTTTCGTTATTTATTTTAGTTTTGTTATTTACCCGATCAAGTCGTAGTTCGTAAGGTTTAAGTTTCCCAATTATTTTTTTTTGCAATCGCATATCAGTGTTTTTGAAGGCCCTTTATACCTACTTCATAGAGCTCTTCGAGGTAGGGTTTTTGATCGCGGCTAAATTTGTTTGTTTTTTTATTATCTTTGTCTTTTGGGGAGAAACCTAAGTACAGGGTGCCCCAGCCGAAAAAAAACTAGATTTTTTTTTTGATTAACTTTTTTTTTGGGAGAACGAAACCTAGTTAAGAAAATTATTAGAAAGTTAAGAATTAAATTATGTGAACCTTTTCTTATGTTAATTAAAATTTTGGGATTCACGCTAACTTCTGTGTTTTTGTTGTTGCTTGAACAAGGCAACATGGAATAAGGAACATTTTCCTAGGGGTGCCCAAAGTGGCCGAAGTTTTTGACAGGTGAGGATGTGGTGAGTTGAAGCCGACCATCTACCATTTTGGGGGAATCTAAAAATGGCCGAAGATTCCTATGGTAGGGTGGGTAATGGCCTCACTGCACTAACACCAGCAGTGCCTCTGACGTGAAGATAGTCCGTCCGTCAGTTTCTAGTCCTTTTTCCCTTTGTGTTTAGGCCTGATATATGTATTTGTTTGCAGGTGAGGTTAAGTTTTCGGGGGCAAGATCCCCCCGTCCGACGAGCTGACGCCGTGCATCGCAAGCAGGCCGCGTCCCCGGAACTTAGCATTCTTTCCGTTTCCTACCCTAGCATCCCATTCCTAGTTTCCTTCCTCTCCCAAATCTGACTTGTCAGATTTTTCCCAAGGCTCCCCTCCTCTTGCCTCGCAACAGTTTGTTGGAAGAAGACAAATGGTAGGTATATAAAAATCGAATCGAAATTCGAAATCGGCGAGAATTCAAGAATGCCCGGGCTTGTTCAAAATTCAACAATCGAGTACCAGACAACCTCAAAGAACCATTTTATCGCGATTCGCGACAATGAAAATCAAGAGCGACTAAAACCTCAAATCACCGTTGAAATAGGCGATTCAACACTTTATTGCCTATCGAATTTTAATTTAAACAAATCCATCACGAATCAACGCCCACACATCTGTGATTGATTGATGCGTCC
The DNA here is from genome assembly GCA_943590905.1 of Sphaerophoria taeniata. Classification (NCBI taxonomy): domain Eukaryota; kingdom Metazoa; phylum Arthropoda; class Insecta; order Diptera; family Syrphidae; genus Sphaerophoria; species Sphaerophoria taeniata. The sequence continues at coordinate 241,606,898 of OX016540.1, forward strand.
ACCAGAAGGAGTTTTGCTTGAGAACTTGGTATTGCTTGAATTCAGTTCGAGTGCGCCATCCCTTGTCGTATGCCAGAGTGTGTCGACCTTTTTGGAAGAGTGTATTGATACGAGGAATACCATCCAATCCCAACTATCTTCCAAATCTTCCAAGGTCAAATGACGGCTGGATGTATCGGTCAAGATTGGGAATCAATTGATCCTCATCGTGCGACATACCTAAAATGGTTTTCACAATATAAACCAAGCAGTTTTGATGTTAAACAAACATTATCAACTTACCTGACCGGAAATGTGTAATACCGACATCGGTTTGCTTAGACCATCTTAAGTCTGACTGCAGGATAAGAACGAGACCCATGCTCAACATTCCGAGACCACCCAACTCTTTGGGCGTATAAAACACTACGGGTGGGAAACGCGAAGGCATTTTCGAGTTCAAACCGATTTTAATACTAGTCTGGATTTTGTTCTCACAATTTACCAGCAAGTCGAGACTCGAGAAGCTCTTCTCGACAACAGCTATTTATATTTAGAAATTCAAAAATCAAAACTTACGTTTTGACACAAACTTTTGAATTTCTCAAATTCTTTTTAAAAAAATTATGGATGTTCAAGTATATAATATTTTCAAATGAAAGATTTGACAACGCCTGCCTGAAAAAAAAACAAAAAAAACAAACAAACTTCAAAAAGAGGAACAATTTAGGAATGGAACTGTATTGCTCACACAGAAAATTCAGTTCCCTTCGTGAGCATCTTCCCCCTTCACGTTTCGTTTCTCTTGCCTACAAACTCACTCGTTAGGGCACTGAAAAATCCCTGTGTAGCCAGGCACTTACACAGCAGCAATTTCGAAGTAATGGTAGGATTTTTGGATTTAAATATTGCCCTGAAAGGCTAAAGTAGGCTATGTTGGCTTTCTTCTTCCATATTAACCGACAACGAAATAGAAATATCGCACTTCTCGCTCCTTCACCTTAAGAAGTGTTTTTCTACTACTGCCAAACTTATCAGCACCTTATCAGCAGACGGGGCCACCATGTAGTTAGTTTTTCCTTCAGCTCGATCTGGATAAACAAGATTTGTACAGCTTCTGGGTTCCTTCCAAAGATGTCAATGTTGTCCGCATATGCCAATAGTTGGGTGAACTTGTAGATGTCTTATAGATGTCATCAAATTAATCGCCTACGAAAGCTTAAGCTCCCTCCACCTCAAGCCTTGCAACAATGAACAGTCTTATGTCCACTGGTCTTTTTTGACGTTTATTTTTCTACCTCCAATGGAACGGGTTATGATGTATGTGTCATTCTTCGGACGATTCTGTTTTCAAAACAGAAGAGTTCAGCTCTTCTCAGAAGCTTTCCGTCTGTCAAAGTCAGTCCAATCGAATGGTTTCAGAAGACTTCTTGACTCTTCTGAATGCTACTGGACGACCAATGGAAAACGACATTACTATCAAATTTTGAATTTGAATGAAGAAATCGAAATTCAATCATTTAGTTTTTCAATGATCCTTGGTTCAGAGTTGACCCCCGATTATAAAACTTGCCCTAGTTAAGTGATACCAAAATTAATTGATACTGTTTGCACCTTAACCCATCCAAAAAGAAAACCACCAGATGTCAGCCACTTCGCTAAAGAGAATTCCGATCTTCAACATAACCTCAATTTCAACTGTCACACAAATTGTCAGCTGAAAAACAGCTACCGAAACCCTTTGTATATGGATTTACCTAGTACTATCAAGAATGGTTTTCGAGCAAGCAAGCAGAGAACACACATTACAAACTAATGTAAAAAACTGTCAAAAAACTGTCAAACCAAGCAGAAAACCATTCTTGATATTACCTGGTAAATCTATATACAAAGCCGAAACCAACACGAAAAATTTCTTTCCAAAAGAAACTAATTATTTCCATAAGTAAAACTTGAATGAAATGGGTAAAGTTGCCTCAAAAATCGGTAGGCAAATTAATCGTTTCAATGTAGAGAATCGAGCACACCGAGTTCTCGATCGTGACAAGCCAACAGCAGCACCGAAATTCGATTCAAACATTCAGGATCTGCAAAGAGCCTTGGAACGTAAGTTCTATCCTTCTGGAAATATTTTAATAATTTCCGTTTTATTGATTGATGATTGCCAACTTTTTTTGGTGTTAAGTTGATCCCAAGCTAGTGGACAAACTCAATGAAAAGGATGCTCATTTGGACGACCGGTTGAAAAATGTTTATGTAACCTCCGAGGACCGTTACGTGGGTTTTCGATAAAAAATTACGAAGGATTCTATGTTCTGATTGTTATTTTTGTTTTTCAAGGTCGACAATGTTCAAAAACGAAACGAAGCCGATGAACGAACTCTTCCACTTGACAGGAGAATCGTTCAGGACTTCGAATATGGATACAAGGAACCGGTTAGAGTTACTCCAGGGCGGGTTACCCTGCGGACGGCTATTAAATTCATTACAGACCATCAGGGCGAGCCTGATCTGTGGACAAAGAAGAAAATTGCCGATGATTACAAAGTCAAAGAAGAAGTTGTTGGTAAGAGTCAGACTATAAATAGTTTTCATTGTTTTTGGCCTTTGGATCTAAGGATTTCACAATTTTGTGAAAATAATTTTGTTCAGTTGCTAGCCGCGGCGTTTTTTCCTCAGGCATTCCCCTTGAAAGTCACATCCGTTTTCTCTTCCAGGAAAAATCCTCTACTACTTCAAAACCTTCAACGTCTACATACCCGACATCAACAGCAAAGACAACATCCTAACCCAAGCCAATCCCAATTTGATAGAAGACGACAAGAACAAGAACAAGGAAACCCCAAAGGAGGCTGAACAAGACAAACCCAAACCAAAAACGTGAATCTGATCATCCGAAGCCTCACCAATTAGCTATTATTGTTTTTAGTTTTTAAGTCACAAAACAGCAGAATTAAAGAAGACAAATTACCGTTAAAAAGTTTCTTTTTTCTTCCAATTTACAAAAAGAATCTCGATCTTAAACAACAACATTTGGCGGACAGTTATACAGATTCAGACACTTGTCCTCGGACACAGACACGACCTTGTCATTCATCAGACTGTATTTGACTCCCCAAACCTGGTCACTGTGCTCGGAGAAGGTGTGCAGGCATTTCCGTTCGGCAAAGTCCCAGACTTTCACTGTCGTATCACTCGAGGAGGAAGCAAAGTGTTTTCCGTCTTCGGAGAATGACACGCAGAGCACCCAGGACGCATGGCCAGACAGTGTTCCAGCGACATCCGAATGAGCACTGAAAGTGAAATTGTGAAAACAGGAGTAGTGGGGGAATGGTGGATACTTACACATCGTAGAGCTTCATGTGTCCATCGTCAGAGGCAGTCAGTAGCATTTCGGAATTTGGAGAAAAGCAGAGACTCCGTACAGACATGGCGTGACCCTCTAGTGTTTGGACTACCTTTCCCGCGGCCACATCGAAGATTGTGATAATACCGTCGATTGCCCCGCTGGCAATATACTTTCCGTCGGGACTCTGCAATGAGAGAGGTTAAGTGATTCTTCAAGAGGGCATTTGGCAATACCTACGTAGGCTATACTCAGATTGAATTTTCCATTCTGTGGATCCAAAACCTGTTCCGCTTTTCCCGTTTCCACACTGTACATAGAAATCTTTCCCTCATTGGATCCGGATATGACAAATTTATTGCATGGTGAAAACGCAACCGTCCACAGGTCGACAGGACCGAGGGCGATTTTATTCTTCTGTTGGCCGGACTGGGAGTCCCAGAAGCAGAGACTTGAATCCAGGGAACTACTAGCAATAGCTAAAACATTTTTGTCTTGAAAACACATCTTTGTTTGTCTTTAATCAAACTCACTCTGTCCATCGGAACTGACAGCAACCGACATTACACCCAGAGAATGGCCAGTCAATTGATGTCGAACGCTCAGTGTATTATCGTCTCGAATGTCCCAGATTTTAACCAAATCATCAAGCCCTCCGGTTATTATGAAGTCTTTGAATTCTGTTGATCCCCGGTGGGTTGAATCACCGCCTTCGTCCGTTGTATTGCCATCGGTTTGGTTGGCGTTTTCTTTAGTTGTTTGTGTTCGGCCCCAGGAACAAGACCAAATTCCGTCTTCGTGAGCGGCTTCTTCTTTGTGTAGAAGGGAGAACTGGCAAAGAGAATTGTTAAAAATCCATTGGAACGAAGGGGATTCAATAGATTTTACCATATTTAGATTCTAATGTTTTATAAAAAGTTAAACAAAAAGATTATATTTTTACCACCGGCAGGAGGTTAGAAAATTGATAGATAAGTGATGTCAAAATCAAAACACTGGTTTCGAGACTCGATAGATTGTTAATCATGGTCAGGGTTGTACTTGAGGATATTTAAAAAAAAAAAAAAAATCTAGTAGTTGTTCATAGATATTTCAGCTTATTTTTTTTTAATTTTCTCATAATTCAAAATGCCATCCATATTATGGTATCCAGAACAAAAAATAATAGAAGGTAATTTTAAAATTGTCTTAAGAGGCTGTTGCCAATATTTAAATAAATTTTTCATGCCACAGAACCTATACCAAACCCATCAATGAACCTTTCGAAACATTTTAACACCAAATCACCAAATTATGTAGATTTTGTGAAAGGTTTAGAGAAAGAACCCATTAAGAACGTGGATACATTTTATGATTTGATGAAGGCCACCAACAAGACTTTGCGAAGAAAGAATTTTTCCAACTGTCAAGTTGCTGCGATCTTTGAAATATTCTATGATTGTTTTCGATGTTTGGCAAATCATTCAATGGACAAACCAAGGTTTATGCAGTATTTTCGAGAGTCATTGTTGCTCTACACGGTAAATGATCCCCCAGAATGTTTGCGAATTTTCAATGCTATAGATGGTTTCGCAGTTGCCAAAATTTTCCATGAAAATGTTGTTATGAATTTTACAGAAATTGAAAGAAAATTGAAAGTGAAAAAATGAAACTGAGTTGTTTTTCATGTTGAATTGGAAAACTTTGCTATTGTGAGTCGTCGGTGTTGTGCATCCTTTTTCGAAAACAGCATACACTTCGTTTACCACCTGAGACACTTCTTCACATTGTGTTCTTCCCATTGTGCCAATAGCATCGGCGTTCGAAAGAAATTGCACAGACAGAACGGAGAGGCACTTTCTTCAAGCCTTTGGAGCACGATGTTAAATAAATCGCCTTGTCTGAATCCTTTTTTGACATCGAATGGCTTCTTAATGGGGCAGCGTGAGATCCTTATCGTCATTTTCCACAAGCGAACTAGCTTGCAGGGATGCCAAAACTCATAGCTTTATACAGTTAGTCTCTGTAGATGCTGTCATACGCGGCCTTAAAATCGAAATAAGTTGTAAGTGTCAATTCGGACTTCATAGATTTATTCCAGGATCTGCCGATAAGTGAAAATTTGGTCGATGGTTGACTTTCCTGGTCTGAAGCCACATTGAAGGACCAATCAGATGGTTGATGAAAGGCTTCAGACGTTCAGATATTTTGGTAGAGAATATCTTATAAACGATTGCAGATATAAAGGAGGCTGATTCCTCAGTATTTGGCGCAGTTTAGAGGATCTCACTTCTTCAGCATCGGGCAAACTATTCTGAGGTTCAATTCATCGGGCATGAATTCTTCCGACCATATTCTACAGATGATTTGCAGCATGCCCCTTTTTAGATCTTCACCTGCTGCTTTAAACGGCTTGGCAGTTAGACCATCTGCCATGGATTTCAGCCATGATATTGCCGATTTCATTTTATCTACGACGGGTTCACGGAATTGTTGGCCTGCCTGAGAACGGGATTCTATTCATCTTCACCGTTATACAGTCTACAGAAGTTGTCTTTCCAAAACCTCAGCATCGGCTGCGATTCTACCATGATGTTCCCTTGCTAGACTCTGCATGCATTAGTTCTTGCTCGACGACCTTGAGCCAGCTGTTTTACTTTTCAGCAAAACCTCCGAACTTCATTCCTGCTGTTGGCTCTCTCAATATCCTCGATCGGACACGATCACACGAGAAGCTCTTGTCCTATGCTAGCGCCACTATGTTGTCCTTAAGCCGGTTGATGAAATTTTTACTTCCTCAATACTTGGTGGTTGAGAGGCGGATGCCTAGCTACTAGCATCCCGCCCTAGGAAAACTATAGCAACAAGGCAATGCAGTGGTCAGAATCAATGCAAACGTATGATCCTCTACCACTCAGGACCAGTTTTCTATTGGAGAACCTACTGTCAATGAGGTTATGTATACTTGCAATAATACCAAAAATAAATAACTTATAAATCGTTGATCAAAATTGGTTGCGCCACCTAGCAACTCAAGGTTAAACTTCCCATCTCTCAACACCCCTGCTTTTGTGTTTCAATTCACATTTGCCGCACCCCAAAATATTTTCGACATGCACTTTCCGAGCAACTGTCAAAAAAACATCGAAAAATCGCCGTTGCTTTGCTGCTGCATAATTTCCACTGCGTTCCGACCATTTTAATTTCGAACCAGTGTTGCCGAATCTCATGATTTATCATGATTCTCATGATTTTTCACCCCCATCTCATGATCTCATGAATTTATTGAAAATCTCATGATGTTTAAAATCTTCCTTCAAAAAGAATAAGAAAACCAACAATTTTTTGAAAACTTAATTTAAAAAAAAAAACATGTCCAAATTTTCATCCAAACTATTTTCTATTTTCTTTTAATATTGTTTTATTATCTTCTATGATTTAAAATATTCAATACAACACTTCTACATGTAAGATCTTGGCGTTCTTTTAGATCTTATTACTTTTGGTGGCTGACTTTTTACACAGTGTTGTTCGCACATAACAGAACTTGGCTCTTTTTTAGATTTTATGTTTTTGTTCTGATTTCACATCTTTTTGTAAAGTTTTTTTTTTTATTTTATGAAGGCTTGAACGTCGAAATACACTTTATATACTAGCAATTAGCAAACTTTAACAATATAATTGCTCTGCCAATTTATAAATAAATAATAGGTAGGTTAGGTAAGACCGGCTGTCTTAATGTTGTTTACTCATTTAGACCGCAAGGTTCTATTGTGAAGCCACTAAAGAAAGTTACTCATGGGAGCTTTATGAACTTAAACAAACCAGAATTCTAAATTTCAACGTCTTATGAACCTTTAATGAAACTACAATTTTATACTTATTTTTTCTCGAAATTAAACGTTTTCGACCATTTTGATAAAGTGGGCAGGTACCACTCCCCTAAATGGAAATAGATTTTTTCTCATTTTTTTCATGTCATTCAACCAAAACCTTACATGAATTCCGAATTTCAACATCCTACGACCGTTTTAAGATAGTGGGCGAAAACCACGCCCCTAAATGAAACTAAAATAAGTTATTTATATTTTTCCTTATCTTCAACCAAAACTTTATTAGAATTCCGAATTTCAACATCCCCCCGAACGAGCTAAATGAGATTTTGGATTTTTTCCTTTATATTCCCCCGAAAACCTACACTGGGTACCAAATTTTAAGATTCTACTATTGTTATTAGAAGTGCTTCATAATTTTGAAGATCAGTCAGTGAGTGAGTCAATTACCGTTTTTGAAATTTGTACTGTTCAATATCTCACTACTTTAGTGGTTCTAAAAAATTATGATTTTCACAGGGCCTTCGTGCCCATGAAGTTAATACCTAATTCAAATTTAAAGCTTTTAACTCTATGGGTTCAAAAGTTATGGAGAGTTAAAAATATGCTTGAGTTCGATCCTGTAAAAAGGGAGTAGTGTTAGAACTTGGCTGGGCACTACCGTGCCCTATGATGTAATTTATTTTTTTTTTTTGGTGAACTATAAGCTAATATTGATTATTAAGGACCCTATGAAGAGTAAGCAATCTCATGATTTTTTTGACGATCTCATGATAAAAAATCATGATAAATTTTTTTTTTGAATCGGCAACACTGTTTCGAACAAATCGCCGAAGAAGACGGGTGGCTTCATTCGCTTGTCGCGGAATACAAAAAATAAAAACAAATAAAATAGTTTTAAATTTAAGACAAACAAAGTAATTAAAAGCAAAAGTGCACATCTATTTCAATCACCAATCCGTTTACACAGTGTGCTTGTGAAGAAGAACAGATTCTTGAATTGATTCTCCCATTCTTGAGCAAACAAGGCAAGAAACACCTTCCGCTCCTACTCCGTTCACACCGTGCACAGCAATTATTCTATTTTTTTTTAACAACCAGAAAGAATTCGTTGTGAAATTAAAATCAGTCTTTCATTTATTTGTCAGAATAAAAATTGAAACAAATTTCACATTTTGTGCTTTACTTGCGTGTCGATGGTTCGTACTTTGAAATTTCTGAAATAAAATCCCGACGAAAGAAAAAGAAGTTATATTCTCGTCTCCGCGGCCTCCGTATCGTCGCTGTCGTCGCGTTACGTGAGTTCTCTTGAATTTTCTCAGAAATTTCATAGGAAATCAAAATTTTCCATCAAAAATAAAAAATTGTGCGATTAGTGAGTTTTCCAGTGCTTTTGGATTGGATTGCACTTTTTTTCCTGAATCTTGGATGACCTTATTTACCAAACCGAAACCAACCAACCGCAGCACCATCATCACTCCGTTTTGATTTGCGGTCCATGCGTGAGTTCATCAGCTTCAATTTTTTTTTCATCCATTGATTCTCTGTTCTCTGGGATCTCTCCGAACCTCTTTCGTCGTTCGTTTTTGGACTGGAACTCTAGTGTATTCATAGAAACGCGTGCATCAGGCATTTCCGAGCTGCATGAAATCGTCGTGCACCTCGAACTGTGTGTGGTGGCGACTAATCAATAAAAATAAAAGTGGATTTTGCTTTTCCATTACTCGATGAATCATCAGCAAAACATCTGAGTGCCGAGGTTTCTATACAAATTTTCGTGTTCGGTAAATGTGCGAAGGGAAGTGGAAAATTTAGATTTTTCTGCGAAAAAGGATCAGAACGGGAATTGGAAGAAACAATTGATTCATATTTCGGATTATTCAAATAGAAAGCAAAGCGATCAAGGGAAAATTTAAGGAGCATCAGTGGAAGCAGGTAAGCACTATCGTTTCTTTCTTTGTTTACAATGCGTCTGGGTTGTAGGGAGGTATACCTAAATTATGTTTATAAACAACAACATCGACTAATTTCGTGGTTGATGCCATGGTAGGTGTTGGGCATTCGATTCCTTGGAAATGGTGGATTTTCAACTCAAATCTCTTCGTTGATCTCTTCTGTTCTGTTCTGCTTAATCTATAAAAATTAACACTTACACATTTCTGTTTGACATAGAATGGACCACAAAGAAACAGGGGACATCATCATGTAGGATCCCAGCCTGAGACACAGCAACCTTCCATCGGGAAAGGTACCTGGTATGCACTCTCCAGTCGTCAAAACTAAGCGCAACCGTAGTCACTTGGTCCTTATACCGGACCGGTGCGGTCATCCTTGTCGTCTCGAACAGGAGGGCTGGGATGAGAAGACTTTCTGGGCTGGACCGTTGTCGTCCATTAGCTCGATGTGGCCGAGCCAATGCCGTCGTCTTTTCTTGGCTTTCTGGACTGCATCCACATCTTAGAACAGCTCGTAGTTTGTGGTTGAACCTTCTTTTCCATTCGCCGTCGTCGCGTACTGGACCGAAAATCCGTCTTTCGATAGTGCCCAGTACCATTTCCCCCGATTTTACTTCTCGTCAAGCACACGGCGCGCGCCGTAGAGTAGGACTGGTAAAATCAAAGTAGCAGACACTTTGTCTTTCGAGTGAGGAGTTTTAAACCCAGTTGTTTGGCCAAACCGAAGCAGCAGCGGTTCGCTAGGGTAATTCTTCTTCGGATCTCCACTAAGGTGAACTCCTTAGCTACCTCGAAATTGCCGCTACCAACAGTGACGTTTTGTCCTAGGCGGTGGACAGATGTTGCTTTGTTTGTTGATAGCATGTCCTTTATTTTGTCCTCATTCACTTCAAGACCAACGAGCTTCGCCTGTTCTTCAATCGCTGTGAAGGCCTCAAGCACAGCTCTCTTGGATCGACCGATGATGTCTATGTCGTTCGCATAGCCTAGCAGCTGGGTGGATTTGTTGAAAATAGTGTTTTCCGTGGTCACACCTGCCTTGCGCACTATCTGCTCCAGGACTATGTTGAAGAAGCCACATGACAACGCATCTCCTTGTCTAAACCCTGCGCAACAACTCGGATAAGCTGTTACCCATTTACACACTGCGTATTGTTAAGCGTCATGTGGCAGAGCTGGATCAGTTTCTTCGGGATCCCGAGTTCGGACATCGCCACCATAAACTCTTGTAGATGGTTGCTATCATAAACAGCTTTACAGTCGATGAAAAGGTGGTGGGTTTCGACTTGAAATCCGTTGGTGTTTTCCAGAATTTGCCTCAGTGCGAATGTTTGGTAGATCATTAGTCGGCCTGACCTAAAGCCACACTGGTACGTGCCGATTCTAGTGTTGCAGAAAGGTTTAAGACGCTCACACAGTACGTTGGATAGGATTTTGTATCCAACATTTAGCTGGGATATGCCTCCGTGTGTGCATATGGAGCTTATAGACCAGTCAGTGGGCATGAATTATTTCTCCCACACTTTGTTGATGACCTGGTGCATGTGGTTCATCAAAACACCTCCTCCATATTTAAAGAGCACCACAGGTAAGCCATCCGACCCGGCGGAATTGTTATTTTTTTTGGCTCTTTCTACCTCTTCTATGTAGGGGCTCGGACTGGGTCTTCATTGACTAGTCAGCAGCTGGTGGCAGTGATGCTTGAAAACATCTACAATTCCCTGTGCTTCGGTGACTAGGTTTCCTTCATCATTTCAAAGAGCCTGTGTCCCGTTTCTGGGACTAGAAAATAATTGCTTCGAACTTTTAAAGAAGCGTCGGGTGTTGTTAGTGGCACGTGATTCTTCTAGATCTTTGAGCTGAGAAGCTTCGGTTGCTCATTTCTTCCTTCGCAGGGTCTTTTTCTCATTTTTCCCTTTTGTTCGGCAGTCTTCTCTTGCTGCTCTTGTTTTCCGTTGCAGCATCTGCAAACGCGCATTTTCCGTCCCTTAGGAATCGTGCATTCATCATCATTCCACGGATTCTTATTAAGGGCTGGTTGGTAACCTATTATAGTCTCGGCTACATTTTTATTTATTTCGCGATATTGGTTCCATAAGGTGTTGACATCTGTGGTATTTGGGAGGACGGCGCGCGGAGAGTCGCTCACTGTAGTCTCTGGCAATATCCGGAGTGCTAAGGCAACCGATGTTGAACTTCTTCCTTTGGGCCGCACGTGTTTTTTCGACATTTGATAATCGAGCTGTAAACTTTGCCAGTACCCGAAAGTGGTCAGAGGCGACATTCGCTCCTCGGAAAGTGCGCACGATCAAGATGTTGGATGCGTGCCTTGCGCCGATTAGCACATGGTCGATTTGATTGGTCGTTCGACCATCCGGAGATCACCAGGTTGCTGTGTAGATCTTCCGTCTTGGGAAATTAGTGCCACTTATCACCGTTTAACGAACTGCAGCAATGTCGATTAGTCGGAAGCCATTATGTGTTGTAACTTTGTGGCGGCTGTGCTTTCCCGCTTACCCGCCAAAGATGTTTGCCTTTCCGATTTTTGCATTGAAGTCTCCGAGTAAGATTTTGATTTCGTTCTGTGAACAGGCTCCGTAGGCTCTATCCAGGAGCTCGTAAACAATCTCCTTGCTAGACTCCTTCAATGAAAAGCTAGGCAACGACTGTTATGCATGCACTCGATCTTTTTTTCTTCAACAGCTGTTAACCACTCATAATCCACCTCAAAAACATTGAACCCTACAACATTCATGTCATAAAACCTTCGAGCAGCAAATGAAATGCATTCCCCTATCGATTTTTTTGATATGAAACACACATAGCTAGGTATTGTTCTTCGTGTCCGTCATTTTGCGGAATAATTTCGATTTCCACTCAAGTCAGTCAACTAAAAGCCTGCCATAAGTGCCACAGCAGCGTTCACAAACACCACCTATTGTTCATGCAAATGCAATTCCATCTCCCACACACGTCACAAACATACAAGCGGTATCTACGCAAAACTATGAACTCGACACACCACCGTTCAATGCATTTATTTTTATTCGCGCATCGATTGGGAGAGTTTGATGGCTCTAGTCCGCACAGGCAAGTCTATGGATTGATGCAAAAAAATTAAAAAATAAATAGAGTGGCGCGACAGCTCTTGAAGAGCCAAGGCCTAAGTGGCTTACTCTCATCAACAATTCTCTGAGTGCGTGTGAAGAATTGAGGGGACCTACAATTTAACGCCGATTCCGAACGGCAAAGTTGAGAAACACTTTTTCATGACAGATTGATACTCTTGGAAGATTTGTCAGGTCTTCGCAAGAGGCAGTACCCGTGAAAGATGAAATAAAAACTTGGCCTGAGTAGGACTCGAACCAACGACGTTCTGCTTAGCAGCCAACGCACTAACCAACTAAGCTACGGGCAACTGATTGGGATTGATGCAACCCAATAAAAACCAGTTGTTGTCATAAAGCGTTCAAGTTTTGCTTAATGGATCTATCAAACTCTAACATAACCTAACATTTCAAAACTAGGTTAATTCCCGCAGCCATGACAGAACAAAAAACGCGTGTCAATGAAAGAAATAATAATTGCACGGGAGGGTAAAAAGTTCAAAGTGAACCCGTCCATTAGTTACATGCAATTTCGCAGCAGATATTTAAATGCGGGTAGCAACAACAAATGTCGTCGGCCTTACCGTCGTCGTCATTGCAATCGGGTGCAAATGGCGGTTGATGAGTTCAAACAAAGTACGAAAATACGCAAAAACGAATGCATGTGACAAGAATATTGTTTTACACTTATTATCCTTTGTTTTGAAATTCTTCACAATAACTAGGTTTGTAATGGGATCCATTTGGAAATAAAATGAATGATGGAGCAAGAACGAATGCACACATACGTATCCAAGGAAGGATTTAGCCCCTTCACATAATCCTGTGGTTTAAGTGTCGGCAAAGGTAATGGTTTGTAAAACGAAATGTAGAAGACCTTGCAAGCAATGCAAATGCAGAAAAGTGTGCAGTTTAAAAATAATAACCTAGGATCAGGTAATGAAGCTAATTGCCATACACCACAGAGACCACACATAATGCTTTTCGGAAATGAACTTATTTCATTATTTGTGGAGCTCATTATTATGATGTTCAAATTTCTTTGGTGTAGGAGAGGAAATTGTTGTATTAGTGTTTAGTCAACCTTACGCTCTTTAGCGATAGTCGCGCCCCTACCAGTGAACAAAGGAAAACTAATGTTTAAAGTCTATACTGTACGAAAAAGAACAATTTCATTGCCAGCTGTACGAACTGTCGGATGACGAGCACAACGTTCCTCCAGCTCTAGCTATCGGTGAAGTTGAGGATGCGGTTTTCAGACTCAGGTCGAGGAGATCACCGGGAGTTGATGAGATCACTGGCGAGATGGTAAAGGCCATCTGGTTAACTGTCCCTGAATACTTGGTGACCTTTTTTTTTCTCCTGATTGGCGGCGTGCGAAAGTAATCATTTTGCTCCAGTCTGTCAGTCAGATTAAGTCTGATCCTCGGTCATATCGAGGATTCAGCCTCCTTCCGGTTCTTGGAAAAGTCCTGGAAAGAATCATGGTCAACAGACTGATGGAATGTGTGCCTGAAGCATGTCCGTTTCAGTTCGGTTTCACAATAGGGAAAAGTGTTGAGGATGCTTGGCTTTTCATGAAAAGATGTGTAAATGAGTCCAGCTGCAAATATGTCTTAGGCATATTTGTTGATTTTAAGGGAGCGTTTGATCATCTTGAATGGGTAGCCATTCTATCCAAAATCAGGAAAATTGGCTGATGATCTGATAGATCTGCCAGAGTTTGTGGTGTGAATGGTTGTGTGAATGTTGAGCGAGGTTGTCCACAGGGATCGATTGCGGGTCCATTTATTTGGAACCTTATGATGGACTCTCTGTTGACAATCTAAATCACAATGGGTGGTACCCAATGCATTGCTTTTGCAGATGACTTGCTTGTCTTGATCGAGGGTCGCTCTCGTAGCGAAGTCAGGGGTTCGTTTGCCATGGGTGAAGTATGTAGCTGGGGTGTGAGTGTAGGAGTGGAGGTGGCATTGGGTAAGACGGCAACAATGTTGCTTAAGGGCAAGTTATCGTCCGGTCGGCACCCTATTGTCAGATCTGCTCTAGGTAACCTAGGGTATGTGAGTAAAGTCACGTATCTTGGGATTACCATGAGTGAAAGAATGAACTTCGGTGCTCATCTTGAACAAGTTAAGGACAAGTTGAGTACTGTGGTTCCAACGGTGCGTAGGATTTTAAGGAGTGAGTGGGGACTCGGTAGAAAGGCGGCTTCTACTATATATGGTGGAGTATTTGTTGCCTGTGCAACTTTTGGTGCCCCGGTATGGTATGACATCGCAAAAACTGTTGTGAGAAGGAAAAAGATCCTCTCTTGTCAGAGGATAATGGTCTAGGGAATGCTGCCTCTATGTCGCACAGTTTCAACTGAAGCAATGCAGGTTTTGGCTGGAGCTCCCCCCTTGACTTGGTGGTAGTGCGTATGGGCATAACCTACAAGCTCAAAAAAGGGATCGAACTGTCCTTAACGGACTGGGAAGAGTGCTCTGAATTCACAAGGATGAATCTCAGAGAAAGACAGGAAGCTTTTCAGGACTGTGTTCTTTCTAGATGGGAAAACAGTGAGGCTGGAAGAGCAACATTCGAGTTCGTACCTGATGTTAGGAGCGTGATCAGGAGAGATATGCCGGAATTCTCGCTTCATATGTGCTTTTTGCTGACTGGCCATGGATCTCTGAATGCATTTTTGTATCAGAGAGCTTTGGCTGATTCGGCTGATTGCGTCTGTTGAGAAAGAGAGGACTGGCGTCACGTATTAGTTAGTTGCCCGCTATATTCCCATGACCGGGATTTGACTGCCATGGGAATATCTGTGATTGATGGTCAGGAGGATTTCAGCAGTGTTCTTTTTTCAAGGGACACAGCTGAACGGTTTAGGAACTTCACTGATTTGGTTTTCCAAAGGCGAAGAGAAATATTGAATATTTAGTGGTTAGGAATTTTTGGCACTTCTAGGATTTAGGATTCAGGGACTTTTCTTTCTTTTTTTTTCCTTCTTCTTTTCTTCTTTTTTCCAGCTCTTCTTTAATTCTTCCCCTGATGGAATAATGACATCTGTCAATGTAAGAAATTGCCTCATGGAGGTTTTTCTTGCTGTCCTTCTTGTCATTGTCACTACCTCGACTAGTGGCTGGTTGGACATGCACAGAGGTTGCCAGGCCTCGGGTTTTAAGGATGACCCATCTGGAAGTAACCTTAACGGCTGCGAAGCTCCACCGGAAGCTATATTCTGGTACCACGGGAGACAGGAGCCCACCAAGCAATTCAGGTTTTCTGATATAATTAATATCAGTCTGTTTAGCTTGGTCCTAGAGGTAGGCCCCCTAGTGGGAGTATCGTTGTGGCTGTTGGTTATCCCAAATTCGCGGAAACATATGACTTCTAGATAATCTGTTACATATGAGATTACTAGTTGCAAGAGGTGTTAGATAGACTTCGCCCCTCAGCAAGGGGAGTGATATGCCTTAACATATAACTATTTGTACTAGGATGGTACTTGTACCACCATAGGGCTCTGGCTTGCGCTTTTCCTAAGCCCTGGTGGGTAGGCCCACCGGGAAATTAGGCCTTTACGGCAGGTGTTCTCGTTAAGCTTATTTTCGATATCTTTACGAAAACCAATTGATAGAGACAGAAACAGATGCGCATTTTATGAGCATGGAGTTTTAAATTGTAAGCCAACGGCTACACACGTAGAAAAAACCAGTGTATACTAAACTCTTGATTTTTAATAAAGAAACAATATGAGGCTGGACCGATAATAACTACTTCGCCTCACCGCCTGGTGGCGCCATCGTATATTACATTCCCATAGAAGTCTACTTCGAAATTAATTCCGGATCTTATGTTGACCGCTTGTGGAAGTGGGACTGGGAGAGTTTGGTGGTTGTCGACCGTTAAAAATGTCCTTGCAAGTTTCAACGTGGTTGCACGTTGGTCTTTGTTGAGCCACGTCCAGGTGTGCCGAAAACGGTTACGACGGAAGATAAAGTGACAAAAATCCACGATCACGTCTTATTAGAAAAATATAAATAGACTGGCGGAACCACTCTTGAAGAGTCAAGGCCTAAGTGGCTTACTCTTATCATTTCATCAACAATTCTCTGAATACGTGTGAAGAATTGAGGGGACCTACAATTTCACGCCGATTCCGAACGGCAAAGTTGAGAAGCACTTTTTCATCACAGATTGATACTCTTGGAAGTTTTGTCAGTTCTTTGGAAGAGGCAGTAGCCGTGAAAGATGATATAAGCACTTTTATGGGCACGAGTAGGACTCGAACCCACAAACGTTTTGCTTAGCAGCCAACGAACTTAACCACTAAACCGCGGACACTACGTGGTCTTTTTAGACCGCAAATTATAAGTGCGTTGGATAGCCGAGACACTGGGCATTCAAAAAGATCGTGTAGGTCATATTTACATGAAATTTCGGCCATGAGAAAGGATCTATTCGACGGCGAATTGAAAAAGCGCTAGTCTTATTCGGGCAACTAGTTTCTCCAGCCATTTTGGTCTCCAAACTAGCTGCCCCGCAAGCTTTGTGGGTTATATCCTTCACAATTGTCGTGGTCTTGTTATTCTGTGGCGTCCTTCCATCGGGGTTGAATTTGTAGACCTTCACGAACCAGCCAATTGTTAATTAAAAGAAAAATTAGAAAGTATTTCTACTGAGAGAGTGAGAGCTAAAACTCGCCTTCAACGACTAAGGCTAAATCGATTTCAGTATACAGCTCAAGCGTTCATTTCCACCTTCTAATAAGGTTCTTATCACAACTTAAACAGAGTGCCGCCTACCTCCCTGATAGTCTGTTAATACATCTGTTTGACAGGATCTTATATTTCCGTCAAGTCGTTGATGTGATTTGTCTCGACAGTTGCAATATCAAACACTCATATCAAAGAGTCAGACTCAATAGTCTGAAAAACTGATCGCAAGACCTGACGAAAAACGGGTAGCACTGGATCGCTGTCGATTTCCTACTCATCACGTTTGCCAACCCAACAGTAACTACAAAAACGTTAAGTCTCTTAAAACTTCACTTTTGCCAAGTAAACACGTCAAAAGTGCTGCACAGATTTATCAACACAAGCTAGAACAACATTTATGAAATCTGTTTGTTTTTCCAACGCCATTTCGTAGAAATTAGTTTTTATCTTATCTACGCCACTCTCGCTTATCAAATCACAAACAAACAAATTTACTCGTGCACTAATAGAAGGCTCTGTCTTACCCCGCTTATCAGCACTCACAACCAGAGATATCGACATCAATATGCATTGGTATCTCTGTCATTTTGTATATTTCCATTTTTAGGCTTTTGTCAGTAGACTTCCTTTTTTGGAAACATTCAGAAGGCCATCACGGCTCAGCTGTTCTACTGTCATATCACGTGTTTATCAGTTAACTCAATATGAGTGCCATTTCTCACAGCGAGTGCGAGTGTGTGGTTGCGAAAAGGGGTAATCTATAAAAATATCCACTTCACTAAAAAAACAGTAAAATAGCAAACACTAGAAGGAAGACAAAACAACAAAAGTGGAAGTCTGGGCAATTCGTCGGCTTGTTCTTTATTTTCTCCTAAGCCTCATGCGCAATATGAAGGTACGGCTGCTTAGAGGCATCAATCAAGTAGCTAGATATACACAATTATCTATGCACACACATGGCAACAGATAGCACCCAGGAGCAGCGGTAGCGGTAGTAGCTGTTAGGCTAAAAACACACCGAAGCGGACAGACGAACTTTTTGTCTTTCGACAAAATGTCGCGGACACAAGTCCATTGCTCTTACGAGGCAACACACACCGAACAAGACACGACACGACAAAAAGTCGTGTCCGTCCGTCGGTTGCAGTAAATACATGGGGTTGTATAGGAGCAAACCACACCAAAGAAGACAAAATGTCCGGGGCAAAATGTCGAAGCCTGAAAGTACACACCGTCTTATGAAGAACCACACACCAAAGCGAACAAGACAAACAAACAGATTTCGACAAACGGACATGTCGGTTGCTCATAGTTGGATTTGTATTTTATTGCGATATTTCTTGTTGTATTTTGTTCAATTTGGTATGGATGTTGTTGTAATGGTAAAAAGAATTAAGAAAAAGAAGAATTAAGAAAAACGTAGAGATTTCTTTTGTGTGGATGTTTGTGTGGATGTTTTCTTTGTTTGTCCGCTGGCAAAACACACCGAGTGCGACAACGACAAAATGTTTTGTCCGTGTCGTCCTCGGTGTGGGGTGGATTACGACACGACATTTTGTCTTGCGACAAGCGAACGTTTTGTCCGCTTCGGTTTGTGGTTGGCCTTAAGCTGCAAAAAAAGGTTAACGTACTGCCAGGCAAAAAAAAAAAATGAAGACGATGGATGAGGTGACTGAAAAGAAGAAGAAAACAAAATAAAGAAAAAACAAGTAGCGACAAAATAATTGCAATGAAGTTTTCTTTAGAGATTTTCACATTGTTTTCCATTTTAACTTTAACATGCTCGGCTCACTGCACGGTGGTGGTGGAGTGTATTATATTTGCTTTACACTATGACGGGTTTTTTTCTTACGCTCAATGGAAAGCAAAAAAGATGAAAAAGAAACAAAACAAAAATCTGTGAAGTTCGTTTTCGTTTTTGTCTCATTAAAATGTGTCCGTGCTGAAAAGATGATGTGCTAACAAACACTAATTTTGAGGAACGTAACAAATCTGTAACAAGATTTATTTTGACAGCATTTTGAATCAGGCAATTGGTTGGTCCTTCCTCAGGAGTTTTGTATTTTGCTATCTTTTCGGTTAAATGGACTTGGTAGCTCAGAAATAATCTCAAACTTGTTAAATGTATCATGTAAATAACGGGTGTTGTTTTTTCGAGGTATAGAACTTTAAGCTGGCATTACTTTTCAAGACGGCGACCGGTTTAACAGCTGTCAAGTGATTTATTCTCACTTTTCAGTTTGGTTTGGAAATTCATCATGAAAAGACTCACGCCTGAACAACGCTTGCAAAAATGCAAATTGTGCAATTTTATTTCGAAAATAATAAATTGTCCATCAGAGCAGTTAATTCGATTAACCATGGAACGTTTTCACACCACGTTTACTCTAATTGATAACTCACATCCCCAGAGACGCCGCCGTACGGTGCGTACAGAAGAAGCTATTGCTACTGTACAGCGTAGCATTGAGGGAGACCCGAATGAGTCCATCCGCCATGGAGCACAGGAATTGGATCTGTGTCCATCCACTTTATAGAAGATTTTGCGGAAGGATCTTGGTTTGCGTGCTTACAAAATCCAACTCGTGCAAGAATTGAAGCCAAGCGATCATCAAGCAAGGCGTAGATTCGTCGAATGGGCCCAAAACGAGATGGCCGTTGTTCCCGATTTTCATAAGCGAATTTTGTTTAGCGATGAAGCGCACTTCTGGTTGAATAGCTACGTCAACAAACAAAACTGTCGCATTTGGAGTGAAGCTAATCCTCAAGTGTATGTCGAAACACCGTTACATCCAAAAAAACTGACTGTTTGCTGCGCTTTATGGGCTGGTGTGGAATCATTGGTCCGTACTTCTTCAAAAACGATGATTGCCACAAGGTTACAGTGCATGGTGATCGGTATAGAGCCATGATTACTAACTTTTTCATTCCTGAACGGAACAATCATGATGTCCAGGAGCTGTGGTTCCAACAAGATGGCGCAACATGTCACACAGCTCGTGCCACAATCGACTTATTGAAAGACACGTTTGGTGACCGCCTAATTTCACGTTTTGGACCTGAGAATTGGCCTCCAAGATCTTGTGATTTAACACCGCTAGACTATTTTCTGTGGGGTTATGTAAAGTCATTGGTCTATGCAGATAAGCTACAAACGCTTGACCATTTGGAAGACACCATTCGCCGTGTTATTGCCAATTTACGGCCACAAATGTTGGAAAAAGTCATGTGAACCTGGCACCCGACTTTTGAAAAAAAAAATTTCTTTATTTATTTTGATAGGTTAGGGTAGGTAGTTGATTGTAGTGAATTTAATTTTTTTTGTAGTTGTACAGAAAAAAAAAATTGACCATCAAAAAAATGTCAGCCCCCGAAAATAAAATTTCGAACTTTTTTTGCTTGTTTTCCATAGATATACGCTTGTAGATGATTGTAGTGCAGTTTTTTTTTTAGTGAGACAGAAAAATTATAAAAAAAAAAAATCGACCAAATTGTTCGACCACTACCTTTTTCATACTTTTCTCATACAAAAAAGGAATGAAATTAATTAACTTTAAAATATTAATTACTTACTCTACAATAGAAAGAAACCCTCATAGAGGTTTGCAGTGAAAAAAGAATTTTACTACAAACGATAAAAATGTCATTTTAAGCCATATAGAGGTTCGTAGTGCAAAATACTCCTACTACGAAACTTTAAAATCCGTTAACAAGCTAATGGACGTTTGTAGTGAAAAAATTACTTCACTACAAACGAAAGCAACCCTCATAGAGGTTTGTAGTGAAAAAAGAATTTTACTACAAACGATAAAAATGTCATTTTAAGCCATATAGAGATTCGTAGTTCAAAATACTCCTACTACGAAACTTTACAATCCGTTAACAAGCTAATGGACGTTTGTAGTGAAAAAATTACTTCACTACAAACGTAAGCAACCCTCATAGAGGTTTGTAGTGAAAAAAGAATTTTACTACAAACGATAAAAATGTCATTTTAAGCCATATAGAGGTTCGTAGTGCAAAATACTCCTACTACGAAACTTTAAAATCCGTTAACAAGCTAATGGACGTTTGTAGTGAAAAAATTACTTCACTACAAACGAAAGCAACCCTCATAGAGGTTTGTAGTGAAAAAAGAATTTTACTACAAACGATAAAAATGTCATTTTAAGCCATATAGAGATTCGTAGTTCAAAATACTCCTACTACGAAACTTTACAATCCGTTAACAAGCTAATGGACGTTTGTAGTGAAAAAATTACTTCACTACAAACGTAAGCAACCCTCATAGAGGTTTGTAGTGAAAAAAGAATTTTACTACAAACGATAAAAATGTCATTTTAAGCCATATAGAGGTTCGTAGTGCAAAATACTCCTACTACGAAACTTTAAAATCCGTTAACAAGCTAATGGACGTTTGTAGTGAAAAAATTACTTCACTACAAACGAAAGCAACCCTCATAGAGGTTTGTAGTGAAAAAAGAATTTTACTACAAACGATAAAAATGTCATTTTAAGCCATATAGAGATTCGTAGTGCAAAATACTCCTACTACGAAACTTTACAATCCGTTAACAAGCTAATGGACGTTTGTAGTGAAAAAATTACTTCACTACAAACGAAAGCAACCCTCATAGAGGTTTGTAGTGAAAAAAGAATTTTACTACAAACGATAAAAATGTCATTTTAAGCCATATAGAGGTTCGTAGTGCAAAATACTCCTACTACGAAACTTTAAAATCCGTTAACAAGCTAATGGACGTTTGTAGTGAAAAAATTACTTCACTACAAACGAAAGCAACCCTCATAGAGGTTTGTAGTGAAAAAAGAATTTTACTACAAACGATAAAAATGTCATTTTAAGCCATATAGAGATTCGTAGTGCAAAATACTCCTACTACGAAACTTTAAAATCCGTTAACAAGCTAATGGACGTTTGTAGTGAAAAAATTACTTCACTACAAACGAAAGCAACCCTCATAGAATTTTACTAAAAAACGATAAAAATGTCATTTTAAGCCATATAGAGGTTCGTAGTGCAAAATACTCCTACTACGAAACTTTAAAATCCGTTAACAAGCTAATGGACGTTTGTAGTGAAAAAATTACTTCACTACAAACGAAAGCAACCCTCATAGAGGTTTGTAGTGAAAAAAGAATTTTACTACAAACGATAAAAATGTCATTTTAAGCCATATAGAGATTCGTAGTGCAAAATACTCCTACTACGAAACTTTACAATCCGTTAACAAGCTAATGGACGTTTGTAGTGAAAAAATTACTTCACTACAAACGAAAGCAACCCTCATAGAGGTTTGTAGTGAAAAAAGAATTTTACTACAAACGATAAAAATGTCATTTTAAGCCATATAGAGGTTCGTAGTGCAAAATACTCCTTTCGTAGTAGGAGTATTTTGCACTACGAACCTCTATATGGCTTAAAATGACATTTTTATCGTTTGTAGTAAAATTCTTTTTTCACTGCAAACCTCTATGAGGGTTTCTTTCTATTGTAGAGTAAGTAATTAATATTTTAAAGTTAATTAATTTCATTCCTTTTTTGTATGAGAAAAGTATGAAAAAGGTAGTGGTCGAACAATTTGGTCGATTTTTTTTTTTTTTATAATTTTTCTGTCTCACTAAAAAAAAAACTGCACTACAATCATCTACAAGCGTATATCTATGGAAAACAAGCAAAAAAAGTTCGAAATTTTATTTTCGGGGGCTGACATTTTTTTGATGGTCAAATTTTTTTTTTCTGTACAACTACAAAAAAAATTAAATTCACTACAATCAACTACCTACCCTAACCTATCAAAATAAATAAAGAAATTTTTTTTTTTCAAAAGTCGGGTGGTGCCAGGTTCACATAGCCTCAGATTGGACTACATCCGAGCCAGGCGTGGCAGACATATGCCAGAAATCATATTTAAAATGTAATGCCACAAGATTATCTTTCGAATAAATAACACATCATGTCAATCGAATATTCCATCTTTGTTTTATTGCAATTTAAAGTTCTACACCTCTAAAAAAACACCCTTTACATAGGTATTAGCTCATTATTTTCATAATGTGAATTTTTTTTTAAAAACAAACACACGTGCCACTGTGAATTCATCTCTTCGCAATATCTGAAGAAATAATCATGCTTTTGTTGAAAGATGCTTAATTATTAATCACATTCTGACAGCAAGTGTCAAATTTGTTAGCCAAAGCCAAAAATGAAGAAAAACAAGCCAAAATAATGACAGTAAAGTATTTTCTCAATAAAAAGTTGAGTAGGTATCTAACGTCAAATGCGCCCCCAAATTAAGTGTCAAAACAAAACTACAAAAAAAAAAAACCAAAACAATGGAAAAAAATGACAATAACCTTGAACGATAATAAACTTTTCGTTTGATGATTTTGACTCAAAAAAATGCTTCTACCTATTTTCATGATTCATGCCGTTTCTTAATTCGTATCGGGACAAATTTGAATTTTATTCATTTATTAAAACAAAACAAGAAAGAAAATAAAAACAAACAAATGAATTAATTAAGATTGGGACAGTCGCATGCTATTTATTGCTTTTGTCAGAAAAGAGAAGACCATATAAAGCGATACGTCGACGACGCACTCACAACTGACAACATGCCAATGAACCCCAAACAGTCAAATGTTACGTAATTTATTTCATTTATTAAGAAGTGCAAAACGATTATTTTTTGTTCGCTCAAAAGCAATTAGCATTGAAACCGTATCAATTTCACAAAACATCTTCTTCGAAGAAAGTAAAAGTCGACTTCTAATCTCAATTCACACATCGAGTTTGGTTTTGTTTGCATTTCCGACAGCTGCGACGAACCGCGAGCGAGGGATGTATGACATAACGAAAATTTTGTTTTTATTTCGTTCCACGAAATTAGGAACGTGAGTAAGTGGAATCGATGTGAGAGGAGGCTTGTCTTCGATTAATCTTGTTTTTCTACAAATTTTTGCGAGGTTTGCGTTGTTTAGCCGCAATTGACATTTTTCTTTGCTTCGTTTGTTGACACCGATACTCCAGAAATTGAAGCTTATCAGAGTGTTCTAGATGGCAACGTCCACAAGCACTGCTGGAGTGTGTTATGACTGACGGGTGGTTAAGCGTGTTGGTTGTCGTTTCTTGCGTTGGTGGTCCAATTAATCTAATTACCTTTGGGTGGGACTTGATCTGTTTTGACAAAGAAAAATTCAATCAATCAGAGTAAAATGCACAACAGAGATAAATAATTTTGAGATCAAGTACTTCGCATACTCGTACTCCATAAAAAAAACACAAGTACAACCACTTAAACGTTATGTTTACTTGCATATATGAAATGCATGAAGGCAGAGATGTTATATCAGTATCCCCCAAGTGGGAGTTTAACTTAGCCTGGATGGGTTTGCTGTAAGTTGACGGTATGACGGTGAAATATGACTCCAATTACACTGGCACTGAGGGCTGCACTTTGAGTGCTTGAATTTCATTAAGAGCAGCGCAGTATACAGTTTAAGCGAAGGTATAACGCCGTCGTCGTACCATGCAGAAATAACGGTACATGTGGTAGTCCCACTTGACATTGTGAGCTTTAATATTTTTTTTCTTGTTTTTTATGACTTTTTATTTGCTCGGCGAAGGTCGGTATTAAATTGTAGATTGCCTGCTAAGTCAATACTTTGCTTTGATCGTTTTTTCTTCTTTTTTTTTGCAATGAAAGTTGCGTGGAAGGTAAAAAGAGGAAAGCAGCACAAGATAACTATTGATTTCTTCACGTTCGTTTCCATGTCAGAAAATTATTTGACTCAAAAACAATTTTCTGAATAATCTAAATCTAAATACATAAGTATGTATGCATGCAGTGGTGTTTTATCCTAAAGGCAAACTAGGTACGTGCCTAGGGCAAATAATGCGAGATCATACGTGGTTGCTGAACTAGCAAACTTATGAACTCGAAACGCACTTGCCACATTTGTTAAAATAAAAATCGGTCCTGAGACCTGAGCAATTCCGCTTACAGTCGAGAGTCAACTGGGTTTACCTAATCGGTTTGCCAACTCCGCAAAGGGTTCTAAAGAGTTTTTCAATAAGGGCGGGTAGAAGTGATTCGAAGCCCAGTCAACGAACAAACTTGTACGGTTGTAGGCCCAAGTCCCGTCGCCAAGTTGAAGTCTGCGAAAGGCCGAGTTCTTGTGCACGGCGAGGAATAGAGAATAGACTGCCTTTGGTTCTGCTGTACACTTTCACGGACCGTGGCGATGTTCTCGGCCGATCTTGCGTTCCTTGAACGTACGGGTGTTGGCTGATTGTTTACTGAACCGGTCGTCTCAAATTTGGCCACCAAACGTTGAAAAGTCGACTGTGAAGGGCGTAAAATGAGCGCAATGCGCGCAATATTTGCGTTAACGAACATTCATTTTGATAATAAAGTTTTATCATTTGAACGTGCTGTTCAATCGTGTAACTTGCCATGATGATTTGGCATAAACAAAAACAACTGAATAATACACAAAAGATTTGACAGATATTATCACCAAAACAAAATGGCGCCAAAATCTACCCGCGCAAATTGAAAAACCCTTTGATTTTGTAACCTAATGGTCGAAATTCATCAGCGGATGGCAAAGATTTTGACAGATTTTAAACCTCATATTTCAGCTTTTTAAATATTTTCTACATTGATTTTGGGGACAATCTGATTTGCAAACCGAGTGGCAATCATTAACTAAAATATTTCAAACCGAATCTGTAAGAGTCCTTCGGACAAATCTAGTTGATCTCATGTAAACTAAGTCAAAATATAGTTGGTTGCGGTCAAACTATAGTACGAGATATTTTTAGTATAGGGGCGCCGATGCGATGCTTGCCTACGGCGCTCTCAAAGTTTAATCCGCCACTGTATGCATGTAGATAAGTTGTTGAGAGCTTCTTGTTTTTCTTCGTTGTTAAAAAATGTGCAAAAGATTTGGTCCATTGGTTTCGGATAAAACTGCATAAAAAATATTGTTGTTAAGTTTTGTTTTCTTTAAAGTTTATTACTAATTAATATTATTGAACTTAAATAAATATTTCTACATCATACATACAGTGGCACTAAACAACACGGCAGAAGCTCTGGTAGATCTGCAGCAGTATTGGGACATGGGCCTTCTACTAATTAAGTGGTATTTCTTCAACTACTGTGTCGTAAAAATCAACTTCTGTTATCTTACACTTCATCTTTCACTAATTTCCATATTCGCTAATTTACTTTGTAATGATGCATAAGCAGCGCAGCCTGCGCAGCATACATTACAAATTCCAAAATAACATAAACAATAAAAAAATAAAAAAATATAATCCCCAACACATCGACTACAAACACAGAACTTATGAGATCCCGCGAATATCATATCGCCTCCCTTTCGATCAACTCCAGAGTAATAATAACACAGATTTTGTTAAAATGCAATACGATTTAATTGAGTCCAATTGATGTTTATGATGCAATGATGATAATGATGATGATACATTGTGGCGTATGAGTACTTTCTTTTTAATATATGGCAAAACAACGTTTAACGGTTCAGTTAGTAAGATAAAAATTATCATATACCTAGCCATCTTCTGTTCCCAAGCTTCTTCACCATCAATTTGAACCCAATCGGTTCACACTATATTACGTATATATCCAAACAACCGTCAGCTAGTAGTATTCAAAAAGTGATAAAACGTTGACTACACATGAAGCAACGAACTGTTTCTAGTAAAAATTTACTAAAGTAACATTTGGTTGAAGTAACGAATTATACGAGTAACGACATTATTATGAAAGTAACGTTTCGGTACTAGTCACTGAAGAGTAACGTGTACAAAAAGTTGGTTACAGACCAAATGCCCGGTTTACATGTTTTGAAATTTTTTTCAAAAGGTGATTGCAGGGGAAACAACACTTCTGAGCTTGTTAGTTGATACGTAGTTTAAAAAAAATATAATCCTAATTTCACACAACTAATCTTAACAATATTCTTCTTTTAATTTCAGCTTCTTCTTCACTTTTTTTTCGGATTTTAGATGAATTCATAGAACCAACAAAGTTCTTAGGTAAGTTTCATTCATTTCGTTGGCGCAACCAAAATAAACAATTAACTGTAACGAGTGCTTCTAGAATATCTTTTTATTTAAAAATACCTCTCACAGAATTTCTTTCTACACTTTTTTATTTTTGTTTGTTTTTATTCCGTCTTGGCTCTGATAAAAACCATGTACACACTTACGTGCAATTAAAACCACCAAATTGGCATGTGTCCAAGAGATTTTTTAGACCAAAGATCAATAGATCAGATAGTTAGCGATAAATTTGTTCAGACTTTGCAGACATTTTCAACGCGTTCTTGTATGTAAATTGCAGAGAAAAGGACCTAATGTCTAATCGCTGACATTTACGAATTAATCTGGATAAAAAAGAAGTAGTGAACACACTCGGGACAGTCTCGCAAAGATGCATGCTTGTTAGCAATTGGCATGCCATGTCCATCATTGTAATCGACAACCGACAAGATATCGGTCTCGACGGCTAGCTCCACCTTCTGCTCCTTGAATAACTCAAAGAACGTACTTTGTTGCACTGCATTTAGCTTTAGCTTGCAGCTACTGGTTGTGGTGTTGCATTGCACTGCGATTGCAGTGGACTTATCTTGCGGTTGGGTAATGTTTTTCTATGCGCTTAACAACACCGACCGATTCGATCGATACAGATATTCTATTAAAAAAACAGAAACATATCTTTTGTTATGTTGAACTGTAATTTGTACTTTGCGCAGCTCAATACACTTCGGGTTTTAAATAAATCGATTTCGTGTTTATGTAATTGGGATGTTATTTATAGCGGAAAGTATGTTTTGGTTAAAATTTCAATCCACAGAAGCTATTGGCTGGGCGATAAACTGTTTTTTGTGTTGAGATTTAATCGGATCGATTGAATTAGTTTTCAGGCAATTAAATTAAAATTTAATTGAATGACCATTACTCTAATAATTAAACTCACTGTCGGCCTAAGGAGAACATCAAAGTGAGTTGCTTAAAACTGCAAGTTGCTTTGATGGAAAATTTGTTAATAGGTTAGCCTTGATGGATGTTAAAAGCTGACGCTTCTTAAAACTAGACTTTAAAACATATAAAATCTCGTTTTTATACTAAGCAAGTGGAATTAATATCGTTTTACGACCCAATAAAGCAAATTTACGACGTGAGTACATGACTCACAGTTCCGCCTCAGCGGGCTTCGGTTATTTTCTCTGTAAAGTTGATCGTTTAATTCCAGAGTATGCCTAACTTAAAGTAAACAGTGCCTGTGGCTAATGGTTTTCCATGTCTCATGGTATTGATTCCGAAGAACTGACAGAATTCGTCGAAAAGCACTTCTCACCGTATCCGTTTCGCATCGGCTTAAGATTATAAATCCCCTCAACACTTAGGAGTTTTCGGAGCTGTAATTTCAAATTATTAAATTTGAAGTTCAATGTTTGAACTCTTCTGCAGTAGGTATCGAAAAGAACATAGCGCGTCCGGTGTGGGGCAGCACGTTTAATATAAGATTTAGTTCAGAAGGCTGATTATTCTTTTGTCTACACTTTGCCTTTTGAGTGAAGAGTTGTGCATCCAATACTTTGGCCAAACCGTACATCTTAGGAGTCCTTTGTGGGGTACATATTTTTTCTAATAGTGCATTCCTAAATTACCTCAAAATTGCCGTATTAATAGGCGGTGGACACCAATTACTTCGTTTGTTGATAGTCAAATCTCCTTGTAAGTACGAATGAGGGGGAATTTGCCTAAAATAGTGTTTTCGTGCTGCCTAGCAAGCTATGTGCTCCAAGACAATGCAGAAACGATAAACCCTAACAAAGGTTGCGGTCTTATTCCCATTACAACTCCGAAATAAGGCCCATGGGGATGTCTTCCTCAGCAACTGCTGCCAGCAAGCTTACCTGTATAGATAGGTAACCTCTAATCGATACAAGCGATGAGTTTGACATGCCCTTGATACTTATTGTGGGGGTGACCCTGGAAGTTATCGGTGACGTGAAATAATGCCAAATAAAATAACGCACAGTGGACAGTTTGACCATATTTTCAAGATTTACATATCGGATGCTCTAAGTCTATGTGACGTAAAGGAAACTCTTCCCAATGCAAACGTTCTTCTGTTCGGTGAGAGTAGGGCATTCTATAAGTACACTGAACTTCAACCCAGGGGCCCTACTCTGTAATGCGTTTCGAAAGCAAATATTTTCGAAAACGAATATTTGGTACTCTCTATTTCTAATTCGGATAAGAAATCTAGTACTTACGGATTGACAAATCCGCATTCGGATTTTTCGTACCTGGCAATCCGTTTCCGAAAGTCATTTTGGTTGGAAAACGGAAATTTTCTTTCTACACCAAGAGAGGTAACGGATTGCAATTCGAATGCCGTTTTTAAAGGACACAAAAGGAAAATTGTGTTTAGTTGGGTGAAATAGATAAAATGTAAGTAAGGAAATAATCATTTTATTCAAAATTTAAGCAAATAAATTTCATTACAGGGAATCATCAGAAAAAATTTGCTCATCCCGATCTGACCAAGGGGCGTTTGAACGCCTCGGACGCGAGAAACACTTCCAACAATTTGGGACAGGCTATCGCCATCTTTTAATGCAGAAGGACCACCAATGAGAGACGGTGTTCTTCTCTATTTTCTTAATCCATTCAAAGAGCAACCGAGGCCATTTTATTAAGTTTTTATGGAATTATATCTTTTTTCTTTAAAAATTAATTTGAACATTCTCGCCTTGTTTGTGTTTTGTTTTGTTTTGATTTTTTTTCCTTTTGATTTTTTTTTTTGACAAATCTAATAAGAATTACTTCGAGGCTCAGCAAATCTAATAAGAAATACTTCGAGACTCCGCAAATCTAATAAGAAATACTTCGAGACTCTGCAAATCTATTCTATAAATAGAAATAGTACTAGATGATTTTTTTATTCGATTCGAACTTTTTACAGAGTACGAATTCATAAACGAATCGAATATCAGATTCGAATCGGATTGGCTTTCGAAACGCATTACAGAGTAGGGCCCCAGTTTCTTCTTATTGCATCTTTTTTTCACCTTAAATAACTGAGCTGTTTCAATTACATTAACAGCTCCATCAGAAAGATGGACTTGGCCGTTGAAGGGTACACAAGGGAACAAAACCAAGTGCTCCTCCATGAACCGCTACCCATTGACGATGAAAAATTGCTTGTAGGCTTGATAAAGCTGAGTATTTCAATAATACATATGTTAAGGCTAGCCTGAAAAAATAGTATAAAAACTGTTTCCTGTACAGACGGACTTCTAATCGGCCAAGTCACACAACATGACGACATTAACTATAATAATAAAGAAATCGCAGTAAGGAACCTTAAACTTGGCACGACTTTGTCTAGATTTCATTACGTTTTAGAGTTAAAGCTTTTTTAACTACATCGAGACTTGGCTAGTTTTTAACAGAATGTTTTTGGTGTGATCTATTTGACAAGTACTTTCAACCCTAAATTTGATTATCCTTTGGAGACACTTGAAGGTACTTTTTAATACAAACTGATTATTGACTCCGAAAGACTTAAAAATGTTGTAAGTTGTCTTTTCTGAGTACCTGAGCCTCGAGAAATAAAAGTATTAACCACTATTAACATGAGCACAACAAACGAACGACGAATAAATGAAAAAAAGGGATTTTAGATACGTTTGAAGTCGTATTTCCTTACAAATTTTCAACGAAACGATAGAAGCATAATTAAGCGGTGTACATTGGTCTTGAATTCCACATTCGCGTCGTACGGCTGAGGAACGAATCTCTGTAGACTGTATGTCCGAAGTTGGGCTCAATCAAGTGTAAACTGATGTGTATTTCTACAAGATGCGCAAGTATTTTAACGAAGCGTCACACTCCACGTTCTACTACCCCGATCAGCCAGTCATCAAAAATAAAGAAAAGGCCACAAAAGTAAAGGTCCGTTCACCCGGACTATGAAACAGCGAGGACTCGCCCGGACTCTAAAACTTACATACGGATGACGTCATCCAAGGCAACCACTCATATTTTATAACTAAAGTTTTTCTTCCATTTTATAATTCGCTGCTAGTTCTTACGGAAAAGTTGCCAAGTGGGAGTCGAATTTATAGTAAGAAAAAGGAGCAACTTTATCCTACAATATAAGTAGTAGTTCTCCCTCCGCTTCTAGTTGAATAGAAACAAGTTATGGAGCGCAGGGCAATTTAGATTGTTCATAATTTTGTCTGAATATATTGTCTCCTTCCGAAGAATCCCCCTCACTTTGGTGCTGCGACAATGGGATATTTTATATCCTTCCGAGACTCCCCCTCACGGGTGAATTGAAAAGCTATGGGTACTTCCGTCAGCGAAATAATTTATTGGATTACAAGTTGCAGACAAGTGATCATTTCAGAAAATAAGAAAGAGTGTCGGTGACAAAACCGAGCCCTGGGGCACATGCATAGAACGGTTCGAAAGAAAGTTTGATAAGAGTGACGCAACAAAAATCAAACTATTTGTTCAATGTGACTCTGAACGATCTTTCATCACAAAGGAAAGAACTATGTTGATCTGAGCGCCGTTGAACAGAACCTCGTTAGAATGGTTTTTCAGTACACTCGAATCTTCTTCATTTTAGACGGAACAATGTTCAACCATACTTGTCGCCTTTCCATTCGGCGAGTTTGTCATTATCTTCATGGTGGTCCTTCCACCTTTTCCATACTAAACGTTTTCACTAGGTTTTCATTGACGTGGCTCTCTTCTTCTTCTTTCTCTCCCTCTCTTTCTCTTTCTTCCTGTCCTTAATCGTTGCATTCCTGATGAATTTCTTCAAATATCACAACTCATTAAATTTCTCCTAATTGAATAATTCCTACGTTACAAATCTCTGTAGACATGACAATTAGTTCCATTTAATCCCACTAAATATGTCATTGGCTTTTGCTTTCATGTGTGCATAAATTAATTCAATTTAAAATCCACATCGACATGGGGAATTCACCCACAAACCTTTTCGTAATACATACACAAAAAAAAGAAACACATGTTTTGCAGTTTCCTTGTTTCAGTATACTCTTTCATCACCTCAATCAAACGAGTGAACACTAAATCAATTAATTCTCTTTACTTCAATCGAAACCGTGAGCTTACCCAATCGAAGTAGCGAAGGTAGAAGTAAGAAGCCGGAGTACACGAAATACTTTACTCGTTTTGCTTCCTAAAGTTGTTGTTTGGAAATTGACTCTGTTGTTTGGCAATATTGCAATGGATTGGATTGGATTAGGCCAGAAGCATTCAATCAGTTATTTGCTAGACATAAATCAAACACATTTTTACATTTTGCCACCTTCTGGGACAGACAGTGCTTGATGTTTGATGTAGGAGAAGTAGAAGGCGGGAAGGCGTGTTGATTTCCAACACAAAAATGTTGCTTGCTTCGATTGAGAACAAGTTTCGATTGCGATGTTGCAGCTTAAATGTTATTGCAATGGCTTGAAGTTAGATCTTATTGAAACTTGACATAATCTGGAATGTGAAAATAAGTTTGTGGGGAAATCGAACGATTTTCCCACAAACTTATTTTCACATTCCAGATTATGTCAAGTTTCAATAAGATCTAACTTCAAGCCATTGCAATAACATTTAAGCTGCAACATCGCAATCGAAACTTGTTCTCAATCGAAGCAAGCAACATTTTTGTGTTGGAAATCAACACGCCTTCCCGCCTTCTACTTCTCCTACATCAAACATCAAGCACTGTCTGTCCCAGAAGGTGGCAAAATGTAAAAATGTGTTTGATTTATGTCTAGCAAATAACTGATTGAATGCTTCTGGCCTAATCCAATCCAATCCATTGCAATATTGCCAAACAACAGAGTCAATTTCCAAACAACAACTTTAGGAAGCAAAACGAGTAAAGTATTTCGTGTACTCCGGCTTCTTACTTCTACCTTCGCTACTTCGATTGGGTAAGCTCACGGTTTCGATTGAAGTAAAGAGAATTAA
The DNA here is from genome assembly GCA_943590905.1 of Sphaerophoria taeniata. Lineage (NCBI taxonomy): Eukaryota > Metazoa > Arthropoda > Insecta > Diptera > Syrphidae > Sphaerophoria > Sphaerophoria taeniata. Next base: position 241,639,881 of record OX016540.1, read on the forward strand.
TTGATTTAGTGTTCACTCGTTTGATTGAGGTGATGAAAGAGTATACTGAAACAAGGAAACTGCAAAACATGTGTTTCTTTTTTTTGTGTATGTATTACGAAAAGGTTTGTGGGTGAATTCCCCATGTCGATGTGGATTTTAAATTGAATTAATTTATGCACACATGAAAGCAAAAGCCAATGACATATTTAGTGGGATTAAATGGAACTAATTGTCATGTCTACAGAGATTTGTAACGTAGGAATTATTCAATTAGGAGAAATTTAATGAGTTGTGATATTTGAAGAAATTCATCAGGAATGCAACGATTAAGGACAGGAAGAAAGAGAAAGAGAGGGAGAGAAAGAAGAAGAAGAGAGCCACGTCAATGAAAACCTAGTGAAAACGTTTAGTATGGAAAAGGTGGAAGGACCACCATGAAGATAATGACAAACTCGCCGAATGGAAAGGCGACAAGTATGGTTGAACATTGTTCCGTCTAAAATGAAGAAGATTCGAGTGTACTGAAAAACCATTCTAACGAGGTTCTGTTCAACGGCGCTCAGATCAACATAGTTCTTTCCTTTGTGATGAAAGATCGTTCAGAGTCACATTGAACAAATAGTTTGATTTTTGTTGCGTCACTCTTATCAAACTTTCTTTCGAACCGTTCTATGCATGTGCCCCAGGGCTCGGTTTTGTCACCGACACTCTTTCTTATTTTCTGAAATGATCACTTGTCTGCAACTTGTAATCCAATAAATTATTTCGCTGACGGAAGTACCCATAGCTTTTCAATTCACCCGTGAGGGGGAGTCTCGGAAGGATATAAAATATCCCATTGTCGCAGCACCAAAGTGAGGGGGATTCTTCGGAAGGAGACAATATATTCAGACAAAATTATGAACAATCTAAATTGCCCTGCGCTCCATAACTTGTTTCTATTCAACTAGAAGCGGAGGGAGAACTACTACTTATATTGTAGGATAAAGTTGCTCCTTTTTCTTACTATAAATTCGACTCCCACTTGGCAACTTTTCCGTAAGAACTAGCAGCGAATTATAAAATGGAAGAAAAACTTTAGTTATAAAATATGAGTGGTTGCCTTGGATGACGTCATCCGTATGTAAGTTTTAGAGTCCGGGCGAGTCCTCGCTGTTTCATAGTCCGGGTGAACGGACCTTTACTTTTGTGGCCTTTTCTTTATTTTTGATGACTGGCTGATCGGGGTAGTAGAACGTGGAGTGTGACGCTTCGTTAAAATACTTGCGCATCTTGTAGAAATACACATCAGTTTACACTTGATTGAGCCCAACTTCGGACATACAGTCTACAGAGATTCGTTCCTCAGCCGTACGACGCGAATGTGGAATTCAAGACCAATGTACACCGCTTAATTATGCTTCTATCGTTTCGTTGAAAATTTGTAAGGAAATACGACTTCAAACGTATCTAAAATCCCTTTTTTTCATTTATTCGTCGTTCGTTTGTTGTGCTCATGTTAATAGTGGTTAATACTTTTATTTCTCGAGGCTCAGGTACTCAGAAAAGACAACTTACAACATTTTTAAGTCTTTCGGAGTCAATAATCAGTTTGTATTAAAAAGTACCTTCAAGTGTCTCCAAAGGATAATCAAATTTAGGGTTGAAAGTACTTGTCAAATAGATCACACCAAAAACATTCTGTTAAAAACTAGCCAAGTCTCGATGTAGTTAAAAAAGCTTTAACTCTAAAACGTAATGAAATCTAGACAAAGTCGTGCCAAGTTTAAGGTTCCTTACTGCGATTTCTTTATTATTATAGTTAATGTCGTCATGTTGTGTGACTTGGCCGATTAGAAGTCCGTCTGTACAGGAAACAGTTTTTATACTATTTTTTCAGGCTAGCCTTAACATATGTATTATTGAAATACTCAGCTTTATCAAGCCTACAAGCAATTTTTCATCGTCAATGGGTAGCGGTTCATGGAGGAGCACTTGGTTTTGTTCCCTTGTGTACCCTTCAACGGCCAAGTCCATCTTTCTGATGGAGCTGTTAATGTAATTGAAACAGCTCAGTTATTTAAGGTGAAAAAAAGATGCAATAAGAAGAAACTGGGGCCCTACTCTGTAATGCGTTTCGAAAGCCAATCCGATTCGAATCTGATATTCGATTCGTTTATGAATTCGTACTCTGTAAAAAGTTCGAATCGAATAAAAAAATCATCTAGTACTATTTCTATTTATAGAATAGATTTGCAGAGTCTCGAAGTATTTCTTATTAGATTTGCGGAGTCTCGAAGTATTTCTTATTAGATTTGCTGAGCCTCGAAGTAATTCTTATTAGATTTGTCAAAAAAAAAAATCAAAAGGAAAAAAAATCAAAACAAAACAAAACACAAACAAGGCGAGAATGTTCAAATTAATTTTTAAAGAAAAAAGATATAATTCCATAAAAACTTAATAAAATGGCCTCGGTTGCTCTTTGAATGGATTAAGAAAATAGAGAAGAACACCGTCTCTCATTGGTGGTCCTTCTGCATTAAAAGATGGCGATAGCCTGTCCCAAATTGTTGGAAGTGTTTCTCGCGTCCGAGGCGTTCAAACGCCCCTTGGTCAGATCGGGATGAGCAAATTTTTTCTGATGATTCCCTGTAATGAAATTTATTTGCTTAAATTTTGAATAAAATGATTATTTCCTTACTTACATTTTATCTATTTCACCCAACTAAACACAATTTTCCTTTTGTGTCCTTTAAAAACGGCATTCGAATTGCAATCCGTTACCTCTCTTGGTGTAGAAAGAAAATTTCCGTTTTCCAACCAAAATGACTTTCGGAAACGGATTGCCAGGTACGAAAAATCCGAATGCGGATTTGTCAATCCGTAAGTACTAGATTTCTTATCCGAATTAGAAATAGAGAGTACCAAATATTCGTTTTCGAAAATATTTGCTTTCGAAACGCATTACAGAGTAGGGCCCCTGGGTTGAAGTTCAGTGTACTTATAGAATGCCCTACTCTCACCGAACAGAAGAACGTTTGCATTGGGAAGAGTTTCCTTTACGTCACATAGACTTAGAGCATCCGATATGTAAATCTTGAAAATATGGTCAAACTGTCCACTGTGCGTTATTTTATTTGGCATTATTTCACGTCACCGATAACTTCCAGGGTCACCCCCACAATAAGTATCAAGGGCATGTCAAACTCATCGCTTGTATCGATTAGAGGTTACCTATCTATACAGGTAAGCTTGCTGGCAGCAGTTGCTGAGGAAGACATCCCCATGGGCCTTATTTCGGAGTTGTAATGGGAATAAGACCGCAACCTTTGTTAGGGTTTATCGTTTCTGCATTGTCTTGGAGCACATAGCTTGCTAGGCAGCACGAAAACACTATTTTAGGCAAATTCCCCCTCATTCGTACTTACAAGGAGATTTGACTATCAACAAACGAAGTAATTGGTGTCCACCGCCTATTAATACGGCAATTTTGAGGTAATTTAGGAATGCACTATTAGAAAAAATATGTACCCCACAAAGGACTCCTAAGATGTACGGTTTGGCCAAAGTATTGGATGCACAACTCTTCACTCAAAAGGCAAAGTGTAGACAAAAGAATAATCAGCCTTCTGAACTAAATCTTATATTAAACGTGCTGCCCCACACCGGACGCGCTATGTTCTTTTCGATACCTACTGCAGAAGAGTTCAAACAAGACTCTGTTGTTTGGCAATATTGCAATGGATTGGATTGGATTAGGCCAGAAGCATTCAATCAGTTATTTGCTAGACATAAATCAAACACATTTTTACATTTTGCCACCTTCTGGGACAGACAGTGCTTGATGTTTGATGTAGGAGAAGTAGAAGGCGGGAAGGCGTGTTGATTTCCAACACAAAAATGTTGCTTGCTTCGATTGAGAACAAGTTTCGATTGCGATGTTGCAGCTTAAATGTTATTGCAATGGCTTGAAGTTAGATCTTATTGAAACTTGACATAATCTGGAATGTGAAAATAAGTTTGTGGGAAAATCGTTCGATTTTGATAATTGTGGCGCTGGCGCGACAGCTCTTGAAGAGCCAAGGCCTAAGTGGCTTACTCTCATCAACAATTCACCGATTCCGAACGGCAAAGTTGAGAAGCACTTTTTCATGACAGATTGAAACTCTTGGAAGTTTTGTCAGATCTTCGCAAGAGGCAGTGTCCATGAAAGATGAAATAAAAACTTTATGAACACGAGTAGGACTCGAACCACGACACGTTCTGCTTATCAGCCAATACACCCTATGTCACGGGCACGTACTTTGACGTATAAATCAGGTTAAATTTGACCATCCATTTGGCATCCATTATGTTATCTTTGAGAGCCGCGGTGGTTTTCGGCTTATTCGCATAAACCTGCGACTTAAGAAAGCCCCACAAGAAAACGTCTAAAGGTGTCGAATCACATTATTTTGGTGGCCATTTCACGTCACCTCAGTGCGATATGACATGAAACCGCGGCAATTAGCGCCATCCTGTTGAAAACAAAGTCTCTTCGGTGTCCATATCATTCAATTTAGGCCACAAAAAGGTGGTGATCATCTTTTTTATATGCATTAGCACCTCATAAGCCTCGACTGGAGTCGTCCCAAATCCAAAAATAGGACTCTTCGTTAAAGATGATTTTTCGATAAAAATTTGGATCAACTTCCAACTGCTCCACATTCCACTAGCGAACACACAACACTTCGTATGGTCGCTTGGTTTTAGCATCTTGGTCGGTTGGGTTCAGTATGGGTGCAGGTGCAGGCCCAAATTACGACGCAAAATTCGGCATGTTGTGATCTGTGACAGTCGACTGCCTCGGATTCCGCTGCATACTTTGACGAACAGCGGCGAATCGGCGATGTTTTCGGCAGATCTTACGTTTCGTTGACGTAAGGGTGTTGGCTGATTTTTCACTTAGCCGATTGACTTGAATCTTCCCACCAAACGTTGTATAGTCGACTTGGATGGCCGACCATGTACCCCATAATAAAGGTTGCAATGCGCCATTGTCATTGTTCATAATTGTTGCTGAGGATATTCTATTTTGATATTAAAGTTTTAACGTTTGTACATGTTGCCCGAAGATGTAGCTTGCCGTGATGATTTGTCTTTCTTGACTTATTAAAAGACGGTATTTTGACAGATAGTTAGAGGCAATATGGCCGCGAAGAGCTATCAAAATCAACCTATTGGAAAATCCTTTATATACCCACCATAGACCGATGAAAAAGGTATTGTCTGATATTTACATTCACTGGCTATCACAACCACAACCTGTAATCATTCAAATGAATTCAACCCTAAAATACAATCACAAAATATCATCTTCTATTATGAGGTCATTGCCATATTATACCAACCAAAGTCGTCGTTATAACAATAATTATTATTTTTTTCTTTTAATAACAACTGTCCACTTCAATCGCCCCACAACTTATACAAAAGTCGATATCTGCACCAAACTATCTACAACAATACAAACAAAGCTGAAGTAGCTGATCTAATGACACCCGCCAGCCACCACACCACCGCACTGGCTTCAATTTGTTTAATCAACTTTGCTGTGAGATTTCTGTGGTTAAATTACCCACACGTAGCTCAAGCTACACAATGAAAATTGATAGATGCAAAAATAGCTGGAACTATCTCAGAGATAGATTTTCAATCTCTGTTGCATGCACATTAAAATTTTCTTTGTTGTTAAAGAAAAAAGATAAATAAACAATTTCGCCCTGAAAAAAAGTGCAAAAGAGGGAAACCCACAGCGAACAGCAACAAAAATGAATAAATGGTGTTTTTTTTTTTTTCTTAGGAACAAATTTTGCGGTCTTGGTCAACCCGTGCAAAAAAAAGTAAACATAAACAGAGAAATATAAATATCAATGTCCCTCCACAAGAAAGACTACCATGTTAAGCAAAATTATAAAAAAAAACTCACTAATTCTGACACGGTTGTCACTATTGATTTTTCTGGGGCAGTTGTCTTTGCAGTTCTAGGGCAGGTTAAACGCAAACACAAACACACAATATTCGTGGTGCATTTGTTTATGCATAATTTTTTTAAGGTCACGATAAAGCGGGCTGCAAGAAATCAACAAATCTAGGCGCTTGAATTCCTTGAAGTGAAAATAACCTGAAAATAGATTTCACGATTTTTCGGAATACTAAATTGGATGGAAAATTTCAAAATGGGTTATCGAATGGAAAACAGAAAGTTCTTGATAAAAAACTCGGAAAACACAGTCGTGTTTGTTACAACACTTATAACTCGAGATCTGCTGGACCAATTTTCATGGTTTTTGATTCGTTGGATTTGTCTCCGCCCCGAATAGCGTGGTAGCGTGGTAAAGGGGTAGCGGTTAGTATGTTCAAGTAGAAGGAAGCGGGAAGCGGGGAAGCGAGTAGCGGGTAACGGGGTACAGGTTTAGCGGCTAGTAGGTAGCTCTGGAGGGTAGGAGGGTAGCGGGAATGTGGTAGCAGGGTAAAAAAGTAAAGTTCATTTTTTTATCGATTAAGGCAGTACGAAGACTGCAGTGTTGCACGCGTCATTGATGCATATGTTCCACTGTTGGTCATTTTCTAATAAATTCAGGGCTTGACACTCACAGCGGAAAGTGGAATGTGTGACGCCGTCAACTATTTTTATTTGCTGAAAAGATTTAGGACCAGGCACTGCGAAGCGTGGCAGGGTACAGCTAAATAAATTCGTGTATTATAAATTTTCTATAATCTAACGCAGCTTCGCAGTATTTATATATTGCGTCCCAATGTGGACCATTCAGCAACTTCTTGAGGACTTCTAAGGTTAGAGTTGGTTTTTCAAAATATTGGATCCTCCAGTTTCCCAATAAAGATGCCAATGAAGTGAAACGTATCTTTTCTTGCATTCAGGTTGTTGGTATAAGAAGTTCCATTCAATTTAAGCAATTCTCCTCTCGCTCGAAACAGCAAGGATATTTTTCTGCAGCTGTTCTTATCAGAGAAATAATAATTTTCGTTCAGATTATAAGCTAAAGCTGGGTATATAAGTCGGTTTTCTGAATTTTTTGCTAGATTTGTGAAGTTTTCTCTGTGTTTGATATCTGTTTCACTTATTATTGCACACATTTGATTTCTAAGTTCGCTTGGTCTTTCAAGATTTATAAAAAAGGGTAGACCAACTGAGTTTGCTAGATCTTTCCATTTTTGTATAAAGGAGTGGTTCTTCTCGATAGCGTAAAGTCCTAAAACGCGCTGTAACCGTTCTTCTGCATAGGTTGCGATTACTTTAATGATGTACTCAACATGTAGTTTTAAGGTGAATACGTTGAGCCTAACCAAACCAGTCTCTAGTTGGAGCATGTAGTTTGGTGTGTTTTTTGGTAGCTGGAATTACTTTTTAATAAAGAATCTTTGCAACTTTTCGATCTCCTCGTATTCTTGAGAACCCCACACCTGGGCTCCATAGCACATCATTGAGCGAAGTACTGCCTCATACACTCTTTATTTTGCTGAGTTCGGTACCTCTCTCTTTTTTAGCAGTAGATTCCAGCTAGAGTTGATTGCATTCTTTGATGTGGCAAGTTTTGATGCAAGATGTTGCTTCATATTGAAAGTTGGGGTTACATCTATTCCAAGGTACTTGTAACTTTGACTTCTTCAATGTTCTCTCTATCGCAGTACCATTTTTCTCTTGTAAACCCTGCTATCATCACTTTGGATTTATCGAGGTTGATAATAAGGTTCCAGAATTTACAATATTCGTTTAGTTTGTTGATCATCAATTGTAAACTTTCCGGCGATTCAGCTAGTAGAATTAGATCATCAGTATAGAGAAGGCATTTAATTGCTAAATTAGCAACATCGTCTATGAAAAGGGCAAACATAATTGCTCTTAGTAAACATCCTTGTTTTAATCCAGTCTTAGTTTCGAATCATTCCGATACTTTTGTTCCTTCCCATACTGCCGACTTAGTTCCGTTGTACAATTCTTTTATTATTCGTTGCATTTTTGTTGACATTCCCAAATGGCTTAGTTTGAAATATAGTGCTTTTCTGTCTATAGTGTCGACAGCTGCCTTAAAATCTACAAAGAAGATGTATAATCAACGTTGACGAAGTCAGAATTCTTGAATTGTTGTGTTTAAGACGAATATGTTATCTGTTGTCGAATAACCTGAACGGAAACCCGATTGGTATATGCTAAGAAGTTGATTTTCCTCTACCCATCTAGTTACACGTGAAAGTAACAACTGCTGTGAAGATCTTTGCAATTGAATTTGTAAATACCTTGTGATACCTCTGTAGTTTGCTGGATCATTCGGATCTCCTTTTTTATATATTGGAAATATTAAAGCTTCTTTAAAAGAATCCGGTACTTGGCCCGTATTTAAAAATAAAGTTAAATATTTTACACATTTTTTGAAGAAGTTGAATTGGTGCATTTTTATAAAACTCAGATGAAATGCGATCTGGTCCTGGAGCTTTTCCGGTTTTCGTTTTTTGGATTTCGCACATAATCTCATTTAGCGCTATGTCAGCATCAAGCATTTGGTTTTCAACAAATGGCTCTGCATATTGTATGGCAATGTTCAATGTTTCTTGATTGAGTAGCTTGTTGAAGTGGTCTCTCCAAACGCTTTCATTAATATTGACTCTACATTTGTGTCCTTGATCTTTTAAGATTTTTATTTGCTTCCATCTTCGGGTTTCGTTCGTCTTCTTTTTCTTGGTTAATTGTTTAAAACGTGTCTTTGCTTGATTATAACTCAATATAAGTCTTTCATCTCCATCAGTAGATTCTCTTATTTCATCTAACAAACTAATGGAACGCTTTCTGGATTCTATGCATTCTCTATCAAACTATTTTTGTTTTCCTAATTGTTTGATATTATTATTTGGTGTTGGATAGGATTTCACAATGCATTTGACTAGTTTTTCTAAAGACTCGTTCTCGTTTGGAGGTTCTATTTGCAAAAGGTTACGATTCTGCTCTCTTTCCATACAAGTTTGTGGGGAAGTTCAATTGATTTTGTTTTGGTTAGAATTGTTGTTGAAAACGTCACCATAATTGGCATATGATCTGAACTTATGTTTTGATCGATTTTGAGGAGATTTACGTAATCTGTCCATTTTCCTCATATCGCGCAATAGTCTATTACTGACTTTCCTTGTCCCCCAATGAAGGTAAAGTCTCCACCAGTATCTCCCTCGAACCGTTAAGTACAATTAGGTCATTATCCTCACATAGTTCGGCATTTTGAAAGGTGTGGAGAGGTCACAAATAGAAATTTTGCGAAATTCATCGACTCCCATTTGAAGAATGACAGTTGGTGATTTTGCGCTTAAAAAAAAAAAACTCAACTAAAAATGCACACATCTAGGTCCTAATCCACTTTTCCAAACCATGTTCGAAGACACTTTCCAAGTAGTTAGGGCCGCTGCAGTTCTAGTTGTGATTGAGTGCACAATCCCCGTGCCACTTGCCATTTACATAGACATCAATGAATTTATGTCAATTTAAGTAAAGAAAAGACAAAAATAAAAAAGAAAGCCATCTTTCCAGCCTATTAACATCGGAATAGTGCACAGTTTTTATTTCATTTAAATCTTTCCATTGAGGTATGTTAGTTGATTTCTCTTTGCATTTGAGTTGAAAAATTGTCAAGACAGCAGTAAAACTAAATCACACATTTGAGCCTTAAATGTGACTTAATTGCATTTTATTATTTGGATGCATAGGCAGTTTCAGTCTCATAACTCTTAAATTGAAAAATTTCACCCATCATTATGGCTGGCTTGTGGAGATAATAATTAAATGGCAGTTTGGTCGATTAATGTTGTTGCTTTATTAGATTGAGTTTGGATGTTTAATTTCATCATATTCGGTAGATTCGCCGCCGTTGGGAGGTGGTTTTAACGTCAATATGGGCGGATGAAAATATGGATTTATGGTTGGGTAAGTAGTTTAAAGAGAGTTGTGGTTTAATGGTCCATTTATGGTGATAACAGGTTAAAAAGGTTTAAAAATAAACTTTTAATTTTTGTAAAAACATTTTGGGGGTTAGGATTCAAAGTTGTTAGTGTAACACGAAAATTAATACTTAAATTGTTTTTATTTCACGTACTGAAGCAGATGCTTAAACGCTTAACATCAATTAAAGCCGTAGCTTAGTGGTTAGGTGCGTTGGCTGCTAAGCAGAACGTCGTGGGTTCGAGTCCTACTCGTGCCTTTAAAGTTTTTATTTCATCTTTCACGGGCACTGCCTCTTGCGAAGAACTGACAAAACTTCCAAGAGTATCAATCTGTCACGAAAAAGTGCTTCTCAACTTTGCCTTTCGGAATCGGCGTTAAATTGTAGGTCCCCTCAATTCTTCACACGCACCCAGAAAATTGTTGATGAGAGTAAGTCACTTAGGCCTTGGCTCTTCGAGGGCTGTCTCGCCACTCTATTTATTTATTTTTACTTAACAAATAAAATAAAAAAGGTTCTAAACACTACAATATTGGTAACTCTGTAAATGGGCTGTAAACATAAGTACAAGTACGAGAACCAGATCAGAACTTTTAAGTCCTTTAAAGCACTATTCACATGAGCACGAACAACGACCAACGAATGAACGAAAATTCGTTGATTTTGACATTTCTTGCATATGAGAGTTTTTAATTCGTCGTGAATGAACAACCAAAACACAAAGCAAGAATGGTTTTCGAGGTTATACGCGCGCGAACATTTTGTTCGTTGGGAGTGTGGATGATGTAGAAGAATGATGGGTCAACTCGGTTTGTTTTTTTTTTTTCAACTCGAGTTAGCTAACTCGGTTTGCCAACTCGAGTTGAACGGTTCAACTCGGTTTACCTATTCGGTTCGTCAACTCGGTTCGCCAACTCGGTTTGCCAACTCGGTTCGCCAACTCGGTTTGTAACTCGGTTTGCCAACTCGGTTCGCCAACTCGGCAGTCGATAAAAAAAAACGAGTTAACTTGTTTCTAATTTTGTAAGGGTTTTTTAATTTTTCCATTTTTTATGAGTTTTCTAGACCGATTTTCGGGGCGTTCCGGTAACATTTAGAAATATCCCTCTAGCGACCTAGATTCGTACCTTATCTCTCTTTAGAGCCATTAACATTCAAATTTCATCAGCGAGAATTTGACGGATTAAAAACCTCATCTTTCCCGCTTTTTCTTCTTCTAAATCGATTTTCAGGGCAATCCGAGCTGGAAAACCGAGTTGGCAAACCGAGTTGACGAACCGAGTTGGCAAACCGAGTTGGTGAACCGAGTTGTCAAACCGAGTTGACTCGTTCAACTCGAGTTGGGCAAACCGAGTTGCAACTCGGTTTGCAAAAAAACCAACTCGAGTTAACTCGGTTTGCAAAATTTTAGGTTCGGCACATGACTATTGTAGAACGCGAATAAAGTTTGGCATCTCGTATAAACTTACAATCTTTTCGCGATGAATAAATTTGACTTCTCAAATTTATTAACATTTGAGATTAAAAAGTAAATGTATGCATCATAAATCAAACAATCCTCCAACCCTTCGCTTTTTTTTCTTAAACTCGCACAGTGTAAGGGTAAAACCCCTTGAGCGTCGGTGAGTTATAAACCTGAGTATGCTTGATCGAATAAGTCCTTACCATGCTTGGAGCCGCCGCGCCACGCTGTAAATGATAAGAAGACATGGAAGCCTGAGCATATGCAGTTTCGTTAGCAAGGATGGAGAACTAAGCGATCTGCATAAGGATGTGGAGTGGATGATTCCACAACGACAAAATTTGACTTGGTCACATCGAGTACGTTGACAACCATCAATAAATTCTCTCATTGTCTCATTGTCTCTCAGTTCCAAGGCTTTAGACGCACAGAATAACTGAACATGAAGCAAATCATATGCTTGAGTGTTACCTTCGACAACTGGAAGCATGCGGAGCAACCATGTCCGGTGGGAGACCAGTATCGTTGTCTCAGGCTGTTTTGCAATTATTGAATATCGACGAAATTTTTCTTGCTTTTAAATGCTAAGTAATTTCGTTCCAACCACCTTACTCAGCTTGTCACCGAGCCCACTCGAATATCGGATATTGATGGCCAAGCGGAAAATACTCTTGACTTGTTCCTTACGTCTGACCCTGATAAATACACTATCAATGTATTAACGCCTCTAGGCAGATCAGACCATAGTATGATATCTGCAAATTTCTCGTGTCAAACTAATCCAGTTAAAGAAAGAGCTCCGAAGAGAACCGTATGGCAATACGAGAAAGCCAATTGGGACGGTCTCAATAACTTCTTCCGGATCTTTAACTGGTCACTATGCTTCCTCGATAGTGACGTAGACTCCAGCGCAGATATGATTACTAATAAAGTTTAAACAAGCCAGGAAGGCATGCAATGCCCATATTCTATGGACAAAGTTTTTGCATGACCAAAAATTAAGGCAAAAAATACTGCAATGTCCCAAAGGCAGTAAAAATTTTTGGTCATTTGTGAAAAATATGAAGAATTCTTCTTCTTCCTCGGTCCCAACGCTCGTTGACAATGACACTCCAGTTGTAAGCTCTCTCGCGAAAACTAACCTTTTTGCTAGGTAGTTCGCCGCCAACTCTTCGCTGCCAGAGAGTGCCATGACTCCGCCTGTTCTTGAGCGCGTCAATGATTCCATGGAACAAATCTTCTTCCGCACTCGTGCTGTGGCGAGAGTCCTTAAGGATCTCAACATACATAAATCCGCTGGTTCGGATGGTATCCCCGCTATTATTCTGAAGAGGTGTTCTTCCACGCTGGCAAAACCCTTGCGTAAGCTTTTCCATCTATCCTATTCTTCTGGGCTCGTTCCGAGCAGTTGGAAAACAGCATTTGTCCAGCCAATCCCAAAAAAAGGCGAATCTTCTTCTCCCTCCAATTATCGTCCGATTGCACTTACGTCCCTTCTTTCTAAGGTCATGGAAACGCTGATAAACTATCATCCCAAGAAATATCTCGAAGACCGAAAGCTTCTTAATGACCGGCAATACGGCTTTCGCAGCAACAGGTCCACTGGTGATCTGATGGTTTATCTCACCGAACAGTGGAACAAATCTTTACATCGTTTTGGAGAAAGTAAGATTGTTGCACTTGATATTTCAAAGGCATTTGATAAAGTCTGGCATGTTGCTCTTTTATCGAAAATGCGTGCTTTCATTATCGACGAATCCTTCCTTCGTTGGATTAGAAATTTTCTTTCGAACCGTTCAATACAAGTTGTATTGGACGGATTCAAGTCTGAAACCCACAACACAAATGCTGGTGTGCCCCAGGGCTCCGTTTTGTCTCCGACCCTCTTTCTCATTTTTATAAATGATCTCTTGTCTGTAACTTCTAATCCAATTCATTGTTTTGCTGACGATAATACCCTTAGCTTTTCATATTCGTTTCCAGACTCACATCCCTCCTCTTCGGATGTGGAACTGCAACGGCAAAATATGATAAGCTCATTAAACTCTGACCTAAATAGCATTGTACAATGGGGAACACAAAATCGCGTAGAGTTTAATGCTTCGAAAACACAATGCTGTCTTGTATCGTCAAAGCGAGACATACCCCCTCAAGTATAGAGAATCGTTCTTTAGCCGTACTACGCGAATGTGGAACTCCCTTCCACCCTCTGTCTTTCCAAATCATTGCAGTGTTCAGGAATTTAAGACCAATGTACACCGGCACCTCCTCTCCCACCCCTTTCCTCCTTCCTAAAGCACTCACTGTGTCTCTGGCATAATAAGGGCATAAAAAACTTCTAATTATAAAAAAAAAATTAACAGGATAATTGTACGTTTACAACGATACTTAAACAATTATCTACCCGAAAACATGACAACCGAAATGGCATTTGAACATCAAATATTCCAAGCCATTTCCCGTTTAAATGTCAAAAGGCGTCAAAATTCAACCAATTTTAGTTTCGGCCTTCAAAGAACATTCTTCAACGCCACTCAGCTACCCATGTTGTGTTCGTAATGCAATCAATCATTAAAATCTATTTTGACTCACTCCGACATTTTGGAATTCTGTTTTTAGTAAAACAAGTACTCATTAGCGCTCTCCTACGCAGCACTTTATTCCAAACTTTGTTTTGTATCCGACATCCGACTACAATAACTGGTAGAATTTAAGAGATTTAATCATTTCCTTTGGTCTTTGTTTTGTTTTGTTTTGTTTTGCAGTGTGTTGTTTTTATTCGTGTGTCTTTGTTAAGTTTTTATAGTCGTTCGCTATATGTGCCATATGTGCGGCCTTAACATTGAAGCCGGTTGTAAATCTCCCCAAGGGTAGAATCCGAAAAATGAAGTGTACACAATAATTTCACCAAAAAAGGAAAACACATGCGGAGACTGTTCGAAATTTTGCTCTTGTTTAGACTGCGAGTGAGGCTCATAAAACACACACACGAGATTTTCTAAGGCATCACTTCATGAAATGCTGTTTTATTAGCCGTCACGAATATAAATTGAAACGGAGCTCTCGCCCAGGGACGTACAAACAAAACAAAACTAAACAAAACCGACATGTGGTCCATGCGATGATGAGCTCTATTCAATGATCGCAGAAACTGAATTTCCTGATGCTCATCGTTCGTCGTCGTTGTGTCAAGTGTAAACATCTAAACGAATTTTATTTGCACATGCATGCAATTGTGTGTTTTGATTTCGGTTTCCGAATAATAAATTCAATGCACCTCACATAGCGTGTTTATAAAATTCATATCCGCTAGCAAAAGCTACATGCTTTGCTTGTTGTAGTTTGAATTTTGAACTTCCGGTATGTTTATAAATGTCAACTCTAATGAAGTGTTTCAATGTGAACTGAAGAAAGGAGACAAGCTTTGTTATTTTAAGATGTTTGAGGTTAAGGTAAAGAAAACTCACTCAGGTACTTTTATAGCATGCATTGATCACAAATGACATTACGATGCTTCCGTCCGTCTATATGTCTGTTTATCATGGCTTCGCCATTTTGAAATCAGCAGGACTGAAAGGTAGAAGTAGTCGGTTGACATATTGAAGGTTAGTTCTGACGCCGCCGCTGGCGCTGCATAGAATAATGGGAGCCTTTAAAGAAGGAATCGCTGTTCGATATATATCCTTCCACAGCTGTCAGATTGGCTACTAGGTTGTCACTTCTTTTGATATTGATGGAATGTCTCTTCTTTGGCTGAAACAGGCTATATGGGAAAGAAATTGACAGGAAAGACATAGTTTTGACAAATGGCAGCACATGAGAAGGTATTTTGGTTTTATTTTTAAATAAAATTGAATGATATGACGTCAAAACTGAAATAACGTCGGTCATATCTGGATGTTTGAGCCATTATGTCAAGATTGGTACGCTTGGGACCGCACTCGAAAGGTCCAGTTTTCTATGACTGGCCCATAAATCAGCCTAATTTGACCGATGGCACCGGTTATGTTGTCTTTAAGGGCCAGTGGCTTGCGGCTTATTCGCATAGACCTGCGACTTAAGGAAGCCCCTTAAGAAAAGGTCTATATCTAAGGGTCAAATCACACGATTCCGTCACCTCGCTCGGCGCGAAATAACCATGCCATGATACCGCTCTTGCAGAATATCTATTGTTCAAAACACAATGTCGTGTGTCGTAGCGCCATCCTGTCCATAATTATCATCTAATTCAGGTTAAAGGAAGTTGGTGATAATCGACCTCTAGCGATCGCCATTGACGATGGAAGAAGTACGGACCGATGACGCCTCCAGGCCAAAATCCACATCTAACAGTATCTTTACGCAGATGCATTGGTACCCAGTGAATCTTGGTGTTGTTCCAAATCCAGCAATTTTGCTTATTCACAAACCCATTCTTCCAAAACGGGCCTCATCGCTAGAAATGATTTTTCCACCGAAATTGGGATCAACTTCCAACTTCTCCTAAACCCAATTAGCGAACACACAACGCTGCGTTTAGTCGTTTGGCTTCAGATCCTGGGTCAGTTGGATTTTGTATGGATGCAGGCCCAAATCACAAAGCAAAACTCGCCATGTTGTGGTCTGCGACAGATCAAGTTCTTGTGAGTGACGAGGAATTGACTGCCTTGGATTTTGTTGCGCACTTTCACAAATAGCGGCTAAATTTTTGACAGATCTTGCGTTTTGCTGACGTGGACTCGAATTTGACCACCAAACGTTGAAAAGTCGATTTAGAAGGACGTACATGTACTCCGTAAAAAAGGCGCAAATTGTTGCAACTAGAGAATGACTATTTTGATAATAAAATTGTATAGCTGAACTTTTCAATGACATATGACTACCACGGCTTGCTCGGATGTAGTCCAATCTGGACGTCCAATTTTCGATGACTTTTCCCAACATTTGTGGCCGTATATCGGCAATAACACGGCGATCGGCGAATGTTGTCTTTCAAATAGTCAAGCGTTTGTGGCTTATCCGCATAGAACAATGACCTTACATAACCCCACAGAAAATAGTCTAGCGGTGTTAAATTACAAGATCTTGGAGGCCAATTAACAGGCCCCAAACGTGAAATTAGGCGGTCACCAAACGTGTCTTTCAATAAATCGATTGTGGCACGAGCTGTGTGACATGTTGCGCCGTCTTGTTGGAACCACAGTTCCTGGACATCATGATTGTTCAATTCGGGAATGAAAAAGTTAGTAATCATGGCTCTATACCGATCGACATTGACTGTAACGTTGTGGCCATTATCGTTTTTGAAGAAGTACGGACCAATGATTCCACCAGCCCATAAAGCGCACCAAACAGTCAGTTTTTGTGGATGTAACGGTGTTTCGACATACACTTGAGGATTAGCTTCACTCCAAATGCGGCAGTTTTGTTTGTTGACGTAGCCATTCAACCAGAAGTGCGCTTCATCGCTAAACAAAATTCGCTTATGAAAATCGGGAACAACGGCCATCTCGATTTGGGCCCATTCGACGAATCTACGCCTTGCTTGATGATCGTTTGGCTTCAATTCTAGCACGAGTTGGATTTTGTAAACCGCAAAATCTTCCATAAAGTGGATGGACACAAATCCAATTCCTGTGCTCGATGGCGAATGGACTAATTCGGGTCTTCCTCAATGCTACGCTCTACAGTAGCAATAGCTTCTTCTGTTCGCACAGTACGGCGCACAGTGTGAAATTTGGCTCATCTAGCGGAATAAAATTAATAGCGCTTACAAATTAAATTTTTTTTTAGTGATTCTTTCGCAAGATTCAACAAATATTTTCAGAGAATGATATTTAACAAGAACTATTTATTAAAACAGACAAATTTTTAATTTGCAGAGATCGGAATGTACATGTTTTTTGCCTAGATTAGACCCATACCAAAGAGTGAATTAAGGTTGTAATTTTTCTTCTTCTTTTAAATTTTATGTATCAGATTCATAACAAATATGTACAAAAATAAGTTAAACTTCAATTTTTTTACATATCGACACACGTTTTTGACTTAAAGACATCTAAACTCATGTGTTTTTTGCATTTGGCAGACCTTTACTAAAAATTAAATTTTTCTCCCCAAACAGTTTTTTGTTTAGTTTTCATACTGAATATGTATTAAAATATAACTGAATTACAAAGATTTGTATAGTTACCAAATTTTGGAACAAACGGCCCTGTGCAAGTGCATATTTAGTGCACATACAAAGGTCCTTTTTGTACAGATAAAAAATTCTGACCAAAAATCCTGCTGTTTCTTTTTTGTTTAGATTTGTAAAAAATAATAACATATAAAAACACAATAATAGACAACAATTAATAACATTTTTAACAAAAATTTACTCCGAATTCCTCAAGCAGCTTACATTTCGAATTGAAATTCTAATACTAGGGACTTTGAGGCTAATTTTTTGATTATTCCCGTGTATCTCCATTTTGGCTTAACCGATTTCGTTAAAATTTTGCACAATTATACTTAACATTATCCTCAGTGATATTTCATTCCAAGATATTATTCAAAATATATTCCTCAGTAACAAAAAAATCGGAAAAGAGATCCATTTTTGTAGTACCTTTTGGGTTAAAACACTTTTTTCTAGATTTCCCAAAAACGGCTCAACCAATTTTTTGAAAATTTCGTCAGCACGTTAATATGCAATGTCTTAATAATGTTGCATACCAAAAAAATTGATAAGTGTTTTAATTTCCCTGATTATTTTACAAGGAGTGGATTCTGTAGCTCTGCTCCCATTTTTGTTTTATAGTGCCCACTAGTCTACGAACAAACATCTCCAATTCTCGGCAGGGACCTTCAATTCAATTTGCTGCAGCAATGCACTCGTAAACTTTTCTAAATTTCTCGGTTTTTGGAGCTTGGTGCCAAAATTCAAAAACTGTCATCCTATACATTTTTCTGCAATTGGAAAATATTTGTATGGGGGCTGCAAAAGGTTGCAAGAAATTACCTTTGATTTTTGTTGAGAAAAGCTTGCAGAATAAATATGTGTAAAATTTATCGCGGGGACACGAAGGTATATGTAAAAAAATTACCTCCAAACTTGAAAAAAATGATTTTTTTGACTGTCTTAAAAAAATTAATTTTAAAAATATAAAAATAAAATCTAAATTCGTAAAACTCACTCCAAACTGTTCTGCAAGCTTCAATATGTAAAAAGAAAAAGTCACTTTGTTAATCGGACCACGCAATTAGAAACTGCGAAACTGAGCCTATCGGCTATGTGATGACTTTAATTTTTTGTTTAACATAATGTCTCACTTTGACAACTTATTATACAAAACCAAACCGCTATAAAAATCTCTCACCATCAAAAATAATTTCATTGTTATATTGAGAACTGGTAAAAATTGGTATTACACTTGATAACTCAACTTTATTTTTTCATTAAGTTCCGCGAGATAGTGAAAATTTTACACTGTGCGGCGTCTCTGGGGATGCAAGTTATCAATTAGAGTAAACGTGGCGCGAAAACGTTCCATGGTTAATTGATAATCGAAGATAAAATGGACGTAGTGCGCGATACGTATTCCGCACAGAACCATTATTTTCGAAATAAAATTGCACAATTTGCAAGCGTTGTTCAGGCGTGAGTCTATTCATGATGAATTGCCAAACCAAACTGAGAATAAATCACTTGACAGCTGTTAAATCGGTCGCCGTCTTGAAAAGTAATGCCAACCTAAAGCAAAATAATGCGATTTGTCGTGATGCGTTCGCGTACATCTTTGAAGCTTAAACCGTGTGGCCTGCAAGTTTTCCCGTTTTATAATCGTTTAACGCCTTTTTTGTTTGGCAGCGTGTGAGTCTAATAAACCTGGAAATCTTCGTCTTTTTTTTCGCTGGCAATAAACCCATATCTTGGCTAGATCCTCTTTTTTCGTTTAGAAGATTCCCGAAGCTGAGGACTGAGTTTCTTATTGCAACAGTCTGGCAAAAAAAAAACACCTCATTATTGATCTTGGCTATGTCGTTGCATTCATCTTTGACTTAAGTTGATTTGAAGTAAATCTTTAGTTCTTCGGCATAAGCCTTGTTGACGGTAGAAGCAGTGCTCCCAAAATCTCTTAACAGTCCTTAAAAACAATTGAAATTTTCTTGAAAAGTATCAAAACATCGCGGTCAGAATAAACGTTAATTTTTTTTTGCTGAAGCGTTGAAAAATGCATTTGCTTGTGTCGTCATCAGTGTATCCGTCCGTTTCCGAGGCCTGTTGTTGCTTCGCAACAAAATCTTTTTCTACGTAGTCGGGAAGTCACCCCGACGTACAACCCCCAACCTGGAGTACCAGGTACTTGATGTTACTCCAAGTACAAGAGCCGGAAAAACCGCTCATTTTACGGCCAGGGCTTCAAATAAGTCGAAGTAGCGCGTAGAGGTGTTCACCAAGTAGTTCGGCCTAACTGAGACTGAAGACGCCGCCGTTGATTCCAAAAGAGAAATTCATTCGCTGCCGTACTTCGTTGGGAGTGCCTTGGTGGGGTAATTAGTAGTAACAACCTACTTCGCTTCTACCTGTCGAACATGGGAGGCCGTTCTGCGAAAAAAAGTTTCGCGATCGCATAGCTGTCAGCTTCTTAGTAGTAGTTACCGTAAGCCGCTCCGCCACGTCAAGGCTTACCCCATGGAGGTAAAGCCCTCTCTCGAGCAACTAAGGTAATCTAAGGGTCATCTTTTGCCCCGTGTGCATTGATGGGGAATGGAGAAGAAGATACCACAGCGAACTTTACGGGTTGTACAACGACGTGGACCTAGGCAGAACGGTCAAGGTCCAGAGACTCAGATGGCTCGGTCATTTAGAGCGCATGGACACCAATGATCCGGCCCGGAAAACCTTCGACACTATTCCCGAGGGACACAGAAGGAGAGGAAGACCGCGACTCAGGTGGCGCACACAAGTGGAAGACGACCTCAATCAACTTGGAGTGCAAAACTCGAGGCAGCTAGGGACCGAGCTGACTGGCGGAGACTGTTGATTGAGGCCCAAGTCCACACCGGACTGTAGCGCCACCTTAAGTAAGTAAATAAGTTGAAAAATGCAAAATATTGCGAACTGCTGTCAGTTAGCGAAATTGAATTTGCGACGTTTCATTGTGCCCTGCATATAATTTAATCTTACCAAAATTTTAATAAATCTTCCTTTTCTCAACGTAATGTTATTTTCCGTTGAACTAACGACAAGCTCACAACATATTTGCAAGGCGTGCAGATTTATTGCCTTCTTAGGTTTCGCTAGTGGCTAGCCAATTGTCAGACGCCGAACAGAACCGAATGGCATCAAAATAGTTCAATTTCTAATTTTAATGCTCGCCTCGTTATAATTTCATTATTCTTGTAAAAAAGCGAAACACTATCGTTTCGAAGGCTTCTGTTGCTTCAAAATGCAATGAAACACAGACCTGGTTGTAAGAAATCACTCATCGAATCTTCAACAGAGTGTGTTGCCTTCAGTCCCATCCCAAAACTGCAACCAAAACCAATACATTCCCCTTTAAGGCTCAACAAAAAGAAAATAATAATCATCGCACTCTAGAATTCGTTTAAGAATTTTGATTAGAAGTCATTAGTTCCATTCCGCAGTTTCGGTATTGTTGTTGCTTTGAGATTGCATGCAACCAAGATACACGCTTCTCTCATATCTATGCACTGAACTCAAGCGAATTGTCTTCAATTGAAGCAAAAAACCACTTCCTCATACTTGGATTTACATGCATTTCTATAGAGAACAATATTTTGCAAGGAAGAAAAAGTATGATTAAGCAGCGAAACAGAATTGCACTCTCTGTGATGCTTGGGCTATTGTATTCAGCGGACGCCAGTTATCATGTAATTAAATCGCCAAGATATTTTACAACATTTGTGGAAATTTCCAAACACGAATAGGTATACAGCCTCTTGACCTCGCTCGGTCAGTTCATATACGAATAGAAAAACATACATCATTGGGGCTAGCGCACGCAGTTTAAACAAAAAGAGAGTTTACAAATGGAAAAAACGCTTTTCCGGCGAATGTCTAGAGTTTAGCACACCTTTTACAAATAGCATCAATACATGTATTGTGTTGTGGCATTAGAGATTTTGTGCCGTTTTACTTTCACCGAAACAACGATGTGTGCCATTCGCCAATTCATTGCCAATTTCAATTTGCACACGCCCAGAGGCGGCTGAACAAACGGTTTATGTCAAGTACCTACACTGAGTGTCAACGAAATAGGTACATTTTTATCTTTTTTAGAAGAAGAAGAAAATTCCACGGCGGTGTCAAGGTTCAGAACTGCCGTGTACAACTTCGATGAAGGAAAACCAAAATGCGAAGAGCTGGCAACCCTCGGGTTCGATGATTGACTTACTTACTTACTTATCCGGCTGACAATCTTTGAAGGATCTCAGCCTGAGATACTGCAGCCTTCCATCGTGAGACGGTCCATCGCATGCACTCTCCAGTCGCCGAAACCAAGCGCTCTGGCATCCGCAGTCACTTGGTCCTTGTACCGTAGGTTCGGTCTTCCTTGTCGTCTCGAACCTGGGGGCTGGGATGAGAAGACTTTCTTGGCTGGAGCGTTGTCGTCCATTCGCTCGATGTGGCCGAGCCCGAGACATTGTTGTCGTCTTTTCTTGGCTTTCTGGACTACATCCGCATCTTGGTACAGCTCGTACAGTTCGCAGTTGAACCTTCTTCTCCATTCGCTATCGTCGCATAGGGCACCGAAAATCCGTCGAAGAATTTTTCTTTCGAAAGTGCCCAGTATCAATTCTCCTTTTTTACTTATCGTCCACCACTTGGCGCCGTAAAGTAGGACTGGTAAATTCAAAGTTTTGTAAAGCAGACACTTTGTATTTCGTGTGAGAGGTGCCCGCTTGTTTTTCCAAACCGAAGTAGTAGCGGTTCGCTAGGGTAATTCTTCGTCGGACCTCCACTAAGGTGTCGTTTGTGGGATTGATGTTTGTTTCAAAGTAGGTGAATTCTTTAACTACCTCGAAACTGCCGCTACCAAAACTGAAGTTATATACTAGGCGGTGAAAAGATGTTCTTCTGTTTGTTTTTGTTGATAGCATGTACTTTGATTTGTCCTCATTTACTTCAAGACCAACGAGCTTCGTTTGTTATTCATTTACTGTGAAGGCCTCAAACACAGCTCTTTGGGAGAGACCCATGATGCCCTTCAACCTTTTGAAGAAACGCCGGGTGTTGTTCTTGGCCCGAGACTCTTCTAGATCTCTGGTCTTTTTCTCATTTCTCCTTTTTGTTCGGTACTATTCTCTTGCTGCTCTTGTTTTCCGTTGCAGCAACTGCAAATGAGCATTTTCCGTCTCTATTTTCAATAACGCGCATTCATCATCATACCACGGGTTCTTTTTCGGATGTGGCTGGTAAGGGTAACCTATGGTAGTCTCGGCTAAGCGATACTGGTTCCACAGAGTGTTGAAGCTGTAGCATTTGGGAGTATTGCGAAGAGTCTCTCACTCAGGTGCTCACTATAGTCTTCGGCACTCTCTGGGGTGGCAGGGCAACCGATGTTGAACTTCTTTCTTAGGGCCATACATGTTTTTTTGTCATTTGATAATCGAGCTCTAAGCTTTACCACAGCCAGAATGTGCCCAGAGTCGACATTTGCTCCTGGGAAAGTGCACACTTTTAAGATATTGGATCCGGAGATCGCCAGGTTGCTGGGTAGATCTTCCGTCTTGGAAAACTAGTGCTACTACTATTATTACGAGCTGCAGCATAGTCGATTAGTCGGTGGCCGTTATGTAACTGTTCTGGCAGTTCCTTCCAACTAACCCACCAAACATTTTTTCCTTTCCGATTTTTGCGTTTAATTTGACTTTGGACTTTAACCGATTTCCCACGACAAATCCGCATAGTCCGTTATTGATACGAGCCTAGTTGCCTTTTCAGAGAGGGAGTTATCCAAGGCTCTACGCGTCCCTCTCATAACTTCACTTTTTTTTCTGTGATTTACCACACCATCAAAGTTCTGCAGAAGCCATTTACCGGTCATCATGTTGAGCCCCAAATCCAAGATGTTCAATCTCGCTGAGTGGGGTCATTTCATTGGGTCCTCCATTCAACGATTCCAATAATGCACTGTCATCACTACTTTTTTTTGTCTCTTCTTCCTACCCTCGTCTTCATCAAAACGTTTAAGTTTGCCACGGACCAATTTTATGAGTTTGTTTTCTGCATGTGATTTTTCTCTTTCCTTTACGATTCACACTGTGTTTTTGTCAAAAAAAATTATAAGACAAATTGCACTTGTGGTATGAAAAGCTATGGTTTAAAAATTAGACTTAGAGAGAGTTCACTGTATAAAAACACAAATGACATCAATTAAAAGACCTCCACTGTTACTGTTCGAACGACTAAACATTGTGTTTGCCTCTAAACCTTGACAGTTTATGCTCCAAAAGACATTCAGTTCCAAATGCAAATTCAACCAAAAACGACATTGCAACTTAAAGGAACACAAGTGTCACCCAAGAGACTAAAAGACTAATGTCCTCAATTTGTGGTTTAGATGATGTTTGCCAATGCAGTTCACTATGACTTGACTTCAGGTGTATGCAGTGCCTACCTCTAAAATCTTATTGTGACGAAGACGATGACAACACGGTAGCAGCGACCACGACCAACGTGCGCCAGTTAATATCCAATCCGCACTCTAAGGGGCTTTGTGTTTAGACTTGTTGTAGTCATTTGCAAAGTCGCATTATGTCTGTCTCTCTTAGTTTATAGCGGCAAAGCCAAGCGCAGCGTGTCAAGTGCAGATATCTGAGAGCTAAAACCTTAGCCCCGCTACCACCATTCAGCTGCTAATGGAATTTACCTGTGCGTTCTGTTTGTTTTTGTAGTTCCTGTGTTCTCCATCACTCCTGTTGGTGTCGTTCGCTGGATGGTGGTTGGTTTTATGCGGTGTGCTTTAGGTCCGTCTATTGTTGCAGTTGCAAGAAATGCACCTCAGGTTAGGCACACACTCATAAGAAATATTTGTATCTGTCATTTCGCTGACACTTAACCGGAGGAGGTTTCTTTAGAGAGCCAGGGACGGTCGCATAGGAAATTGTTATAATTGCCATGTGGCGTAATCACACTCGATTTGGGAACTACATGTCAAAATTCACAGTACTTGACTTTTTGTATACAAAATCATTCATCTCGAGAATATTTTTCGTAAAGAGTGTCTCTGTCAGTGTGTTTGCCTTTGTGTCATAGAAAAAAATGTTGAAATACGAGTCGTGAGTTCATTGTTGTTATTACTTTGTCCTACTCTCTGTCTCTGGGGAATGTGTCTCGTGAGCTGTTGTGAACTTTATTCGTATATGAGGTCTTGCTGAAGCTAATGCTACGGCTACTGTATGGGTTGGGGCATTATTGTCCATCTACGAGTAGTATTATTAATTTGATTCGTATTTCCGTTGCAGAGTTTTTATTGTTTAAAATATTTTTTGTATATTTCAAGTGCACCATTTGTTGCTATACTGTCTTTGTGGGAAGCATTTTTTTGTGTCAAATTATTTAGTCGGAATACAGAGATGGTTGAACTAGAAGTTAGTCAATCTTTAGGGAATAATTGAGTAGTAATTAATCATTTGTTTTAATGCAGTTTCATAACTTTGTTTGCTTGGCAAATACTGCATAGTAACTCGTCATTTTCGTCATAGGAATGTGCACTAAGGAAACAAACTTAATGCGATTACAAAATGGTTTACATTACCAAATGGTTTATTACCATTAAAACAATGAACGTTCGAGAAATTCTCGACTGTTCCAAGTAAGGGCGGTTAATTGTGCCGCTGAGTGTAGTTAATAAAAACACTCAGCGGCACAACTAACCGCCCACTTTGAAATTTATCATTTTTCGGTTTCGCAATGAAAACTTTTGATTACCGACTGATTTTCGTAGCATGCTATTCTTTCGATGTAATTTTTAACCACTTTTTTCCCACACATCGGGTGGTGTCTCGGCCAAGTGGTTTTAATGGGTGTAGAGTTCGGGGACTACTCGCGTAAAACCGGTGTTTGGCGTAGTTCCACAGAACAAAATCTAACGATGTCAAATCGCATGATCTCGGTGGCCAGTTGACGTCGCCAAAACTTCTTACGCAATAAAGCCATAATTGCTGCGATCACCGGGAAATCGATAAAATTTGGATCATCATTGAACTTGGGCCTCAACCAACAGTCTCCGCCAGCCAGCTCGGCCCTAGCTATATGTCTCCAGTTAAGCACTCCAAGTTGATTGAGGTCCTCTTCCACTTGGGTGCGCCAACCTGAGTCATCTTCTACTTCTTCGTCTCTTGGAAAAAGTGTCGAAGGCTTCGGAGCATTGGTGTCCATCCGCTCGATATGAACAAGGGTCAGAGTCTATCCTTCTGCACCATTACAGCAGGACTGGGATAATGATCGAGTTGATGGAGAGAAGGCTTTACCACTCAATAGCTTTCTTAGCCCAAAGAAAAGCGATTTGCAAGAGTTATTCTAAGTCTGATTTCAGCGCCCGTGATAATAACGGACAAATAGACGCACAGGTTGACAAATGACTACAACCTCAAAATTATATGCGTCTATTGTGACGTTCTGACGGAGCCGTGTCGGTCGGTGTTGGGTGTCATTCCTCGTTTCTGTCTCAATTCTCACAAAGGCTTTTGTTCTTCCCATAATGTCAATATCATCGGCGTACGCGCGAAGTTGAATAGACTTTTGCCTCTGCTGTTAACGGTCGAGCTTTGCACTACCTTCTCAAGCACGATGTTAAAGAAATCGCATGACAGTGCATCTTCTTACTTGAATCCATCCCTTTTTTGACATCGAATGATTCCATAAGCATGTTACCAAACTTGATGAAGCAGAGTGAGTTCTCTGTCGTTAAGTTCATGCGAAAGAGCTTGACAGGGATGTCAAAACGTAGCTTTGTACAGTTCCTCAGTGTAGAAATCGATAAAAGGTGGCGGGTATCGATTTGGAGTTCATAGGTTATTTCCACGATCTGTCGCAAAGTGAAAATTTGTTCGATGGTTGACTTTCCTGGTCTGAAGCCACATGATCAGATTGTTGACGAAAGGCTTCAGACGTTCACATATTACGGCAGAAAATATTTTATCAACGATGATTCCTCTGTAGTTGGCGCAATTTAGAGGATCTCACTCGGCAGCTAGACCATCTGCTTCAGCGGCTTTGTTGGATTTCAGCCGTATTATTGCGGTTTTACTTCTTCTAGGTCGGGTTCACGGAATTGTTGGCTATAATCGTGATATGGCTCCTGACTGACTGCGAGATACAGAATACAGAAGTTGTCTTTTCAAATCCCCAGCATCGACTGCGATTCTACTATGAAGTTCCCTTGCTCATCTCTGCAGGCGTTGCGGTCGGTTCTTGCTCGATGAACTTGAACCAGCTGTTTTACCTTCCGATAAAATCTCCGAACTTAATTCCTGCTGTTGGCTCTCAACATCCTCGATCTGACGCTTCTCATGCTCCCTCTTTCTTCTCTTAAGAAGGCGGTGTTCTTCTCTCACGAGCAGCTCTTGTCCTTCTATGCAGCGCTGCTTTGTATGCCTCCTGCGTGGCTGCATGCGCCTGCCTTTATTCTTCGTCAAACCAGTATTTCCTTGTTTTGGCCGTTGTCGGGATTTTCGTAGCACTACCTTGGCTTCGACAAGATATTGGTCCGAGCCGATGTTTGCTCCTCCGAAAGTTCGAACATCAAGAAAGCTGGACAAGTGCCTTCCGTCGATCGCAATGGTCAATGGTCAATCTGGTTGGCGGTTGATTGACCAGGAGACCCCCCCCCCCAATTGAGATGTGGGAACCATGTGCTTGCTACCACAACATTTCGCCCCGCAGCAAAATCGATCAGCCTGAATCCGTTGTCGGAAGTGGTGACGTTCAGGCTTTCCGACTGTTCCACCAAAGATGTCCTCTTTTCCCAGCTTTGCGTTAAAATTGCCGAGAACAATTTTAATGTCATTGCTCAAATGTTTTGTCGAAGAGCTCGTAAAATTCGTCTTTGGTGTCGTCCTTTTACTCTTCTGTGGGGGCATGTGCGCATATAGAGCTAATAATGCCGAATTTAGCCTTGATTCGGATCGTTGTTATGCGTTCGCTTACCCATTTGAAGCTCAAGACTTTGTGCCTGAGTTTGTTTCCCACGACGAATCCGCATCCAAATCGCCGCTGCAAGAGTCGCCCTAGTAGACAGACAAAAGCAGGGTGCCACGAGCCCCACAGCACACCTAACAATCTATTTACTGATACTTCAGTTTTATGAGCGTGTTTTAGGAAGGGCCAGTCGATTGGCCGCCTGGTTTGCGCGATTAACCGCCTCTAGACTTTTTTTTGGGGAAACGTTTAGTCATTGGTTTCTGCTAACAAGCCGACGATGTTGGAAGAGCTCGGAGCCAACATTGGGCGGGAATCAAATATGTTTCATAGGACAGTGAAGTACTCAAGACTCCCAGAGCTTCATCATTACTTTGATATTCTTATAAACTTAAAAATAACTTGGAACACAAAACGTTATGCCCCCCACGACAATTCAAAATGCATTCATGCGTTGATGTTAAGCGTTTCCAAATAGTATGACAACGGGCCCCTAACTCAACATTTCGAAATGCTACAAATAACCATCACGAAGGGAGCACTTTATTCACGGTCTATGGTCACATCTATCATACTGTACTCGATGTTCGATGTCTGAGAGTTGTTACCAACTTCCTGTTTCCGTTCACTGACATTATATTTTCCACAGAAATCACGTACCTATTAAAAATCTATAGTGAAATCGAATTCACACAAAAAGAAACGATTAATGTGTTCTTGTTTGGTAAAATGAAACTCAAAACATGAAAATAAATTAATCACCAATCGAAGAGCCTACACGCACCAAAATACCCAACCACATCGCCACAAACAGTCAATGAACTAGTAGGATGTTGTTTGCGTAGATTTATCAACTTGTGTGAATTAAGTCCAGACACACGAACGCCTACTGTCACGCTTACAAATTTTCCTCCTGATATGAAATTTGTTTCTTTATCTCAAAGCTTAGGCGTATTACTGGATGACATTTGAAATTAATAAAAAATAGAGAGCAGCAGTTCCTTTCAAATGGCCCTAACGAGTTTTTGTTAAACTTGAAACGGCACTATCGGCGGCTGGCACGGATTAAAAAGTGTCTAATCGTCTTGGAAAATGAAAAAAATACCATCACGAGTCAAAAAACGATAGTTTCTCGTTTTCATTTGATATGGCGAAAAATTTCACTGGGTGACATTTAACTACCGTAAAGTAAATTAATTGCATCGAGTGCGCCATCTGGCGTGTCGCATGAATTAGTCGTTTATGCCCGAAACGATGACATCGGCGACGACAACAAGTCTAAGACAGTGTTGCATATGAGATGCCATTTACCATAATTCTTTGTACAACGAATAGGACTACAATTATGGTATCCAAACGCACACGCACAGCCAATATAGCTGACTGCTTGTTCAAAGGTGATTTGTCACTGGATAATTTTCACTTTGCCGTGGCCCGTCGTCGGTCGTCCGGTTCAATGAAACAAGTTGCCGCCTTTGGATATCTGTCTGGCAACAGAGTTGGAATTCAAGTGTCCAGGGCAACTTCCTTCGCAAGTAGCGATTGCGAAAACGCAACGGAATGATAACCAGGGCTATTTTATCTCGGTCCATATCATTAATGCGGGGAAATTTACATTAGAAAACTGATGAAACAAATGAAACCTCTGCACATACCTATGCTGGAGAGGTTATCGGTGGTATTTCTCGGTGCCGGTGGCAGCGCTAAGATAAGACGATAAGACAAGATCGGTGGTTGTTAAAAAAAAAAAGTCCTATCTTATCATCAAGGGGTCAATGTCAAATACAATTCTAAAGAGATCATGAACTTTTGGGAAAATATACCGCACCGTCGCACAGTGTGCAATTTTCGCAATCTAGCGGAACTTTAATGTAAAAAAAATTTCTTTCAAATGCAACAAAATTGGTATCATATGAAAGGTAAAACATCCGGCCATCAAATGGCAAAAACAAAAACAGAAAAATAATTGTATTTACCGTTCAAGAGGATCACAAACATTAGCTTGTTGCAAGTGAAAAAAAAAATTAAATCTCATTGCTTTTCTTGTGTCAAGTTTGTAACAGCGTGGTCAAGTGTAATGATAGTTGTCCATATTCAATTTATTTTATTTATTTTTGGTGGTATTTAAGAACTTCTCAGCGTAAGTTATTTTTTTTTTACACTAACAAATAAAAAAATAAAAAATCGTTTGTTTGAGAAGTCTTTAGAGAAGTCGAGCATCACCATTACACAAATTTCATCACGATCCATTGCGGCCCTTAAATCTGAAGTGACCTTGATGACAGCTGTTTCACAGCTATGATTTTTCCTAAACCCTGATTGCCACTTAGATAATTTATTATGCCTATCCAAATCTTCCTGAATCTGCTGAGCCAAAATCTTTTCAAAAACTTTGGATAGAAAAGAAAGTAAACTGATTGGCCTAAACCCCGATGGACCAGCTGGTTTTGAGTTTTTTGGAATAGGAATTACTTTGGCATTCTTCCATTTCTCCGGGAATTGTCGACTATAAATGCAATAGTTACAAATGTGAACCAGAAAAGAAAAAAGTACCGGTAGAATAAGTTTTACAAAACTCGGTGAAATCTCATCTAGTCCTGTCGCATTAGATTTTACAGAGCGAATTGCTATCTCAACATCCAAGTCATTAACGCACCTGAATTCAAAGCAATCAGTGGAGTGGGCTTCACCATAGTCAAATGTTACCGCATTAGATGAATTTTGCACAAGAACCGAACCCATAGCTGAAGGACTAAAAGGACATTTAGGTATTTCATTTTCAATTACACCAACATTTTTGAGATTTTTCCATAGGGTTTTAGAATTTAGTTGGGGATCGAGGCGTTTTATACAAAAAGAACGTTTGGCATTGCGAATCAAGGTGGTCACTCTGTTTCGGGAAAAAATAAACTGTTGACGATTGTATTCCGTAGGGTTTCTTTTATAGTTTCTGTAAGAACGTTCTCTTTCTTGAATTAAGATCTTAATTTGTTGGGTAAACCATGGACAGCTTTGGGATTTCATTACTTTTGTTACAACTGGAACAAAGATGTTCCCAAAAATATCTCAAATCTGTCTGTATCCCATATCCCTGTTTCCAAAATATTCATATTAACATCCAAGCGGTTCATAAGAAATAAACAATTTTAAAAGTGGGCGTGGCAGTGGGCGGATTGAGTCCATATATTTTTGTATTAATAACCTTATGTAGAAAATTAAACTCCTTAAATTTCATTCAATTCCTGCCAGTCATCCTCAAGATATAAGATGATATTAAAAAATGGGCGTGGCAAGGGGCGTAAATATTACCTGAAATTTCGTAAAACTTATTATTTAATTAATTTGCAACAATTATTTTGGCGAAATTTAACAAAGTTTTGTAAAATTGAATTTTGTCCACCATCTCCATACAATCGACGCACTGTGCGTCGTATTGTATATAGGGTCCTTCATTTCGTAGTTTCAGGGTGGTAGGCATTTGATACGTGTCAAACTTAAATGTAATCTGAAGTGTCATAATATAAGTTGAATATTTGCCATTTACGATAATGGAACGTTTAGCAATCGAATAACACTGATTTATCGAGCAACATTTTCTGTAGCGATGAGGCACATTTCTCACTCGGTGGATATGTAAACAAACGAAATTGCCATATATGGGGCTCAGAAAACCTGCAAGTGATCGAAGAGCTGCCATTGCATCCAGAAAAAGTGACTGTTTGATGTGCACTATGGTCCAAAACTGTCATTGGTATGGCGGATGGTTACAGTCGCTTCGGATCGAATCGAATGATAATCGATTTTAAGATCATGATTTGGACGATATGTTCTTCCAATAAGACGGGGCAACAAGCCACTCAACACCACCAATTATGGCTTTATTGCGTGAAAAGTTTCATAGTCGCGTAATTTCACGTTCGGTGACGTCAATTGGCCACCAGCATCATGCCATTTCAAACCATTAGATTTTGTCTGTGGTACTATGCAAAAGACGCATTAATAACCAATATTTCTCAATTTTTTGTCGAGATCTTCTTCTTGTTCTTCTTTCTTATGGTGGCGCCACAGTCCAGGTTGGACAAGGGCCTCATCCAACAAGCGTCTCCAGCCAGCTCGGTCCCTACAGTTTCGCACGCCAAGTTGGTTCAGGTCCTCTACCACCTGTGTGCTCCACCTGAGTCGCGGTCTTCCTCTTCTGCGACGTCCTTCCGGGTTGGATTCGAAGACTCTACGAGCCGGAGCATTATTTTCCATTCGCTCTACATGACCCAACCATCTAAGTCGTTGGACCTTAACTTTTCTGGCTAGGTCAGTGTCGCTGAACAGCTCGTACAGTTCAAAGCGTTTTCATCAGATGTTGTCATGGTCCATGTTTCTGCAACATACATGGAGAACGGGATGATGAGGGTTTTGTA
The DNA here is from genome assembly GCA_943590905.1 of Sphaerophoria taeniata. Taxonomy (NCBI): domain Eukaryota; kingdom Metazoa; phylum Arthropoda; class Insecta; order Diptera; family Syrphidae; genus Sphaerophoria; species Sphaerophoria taeniata. The sequence goes on from OX016540.1 coordinate 241,671,834, forward strand.
GAGTGTCACTTTAGTTGCTCGGGAGAGGACTTTACTACTCAATTGCCTTCTAAATCCAAAGAAGCACCGATTGGCAACAGTGATTCTTCGTTTGATTTCAGCGCTGGTGTTGTTGTCTGAGTTGATAGCGGATCCTAGGTAGACAAAGTTCTAACTACCTCGAAGTTAAATCTGTCTATGTTGACGTTTGCTCCAAGACGTCGATGTTGCCAGTCCTTTCTTGTTGACAGCATTAACTTGGTCTTGCTCTCGTTAACCGCTAGATCCATCTTCCCGGCCTCCATCTCAAGGCTCACAAACGCTCCACTGATATCACGCTGTGTTCTTCCAATTATGTCAATGTCGTCTGCGTATCCTAGTAGCTAGACGGACTTTTGAAAGATTTTGCCTCTGGTGTTGACGTTGGAGCTTTTCAAGAATGATGTTGAAGAAATCGCATGACAACGCATCGTCTTCTCTAAACCTTAGGTCCCTTAGGTTTTTTCCGAGCATGATGGAACAGCGAGAGTTTTCCATTGTCATCTTACACAAACGGACGAGTTTTTCTGGGATGCCAAAACTAGACATTGCTCTATATAATTGGTCTCTATAGACGCTGTCATACGCGGCCTTGAAATCGATGAAAAGGTGGTAGGTATCGATTTGAAGTTCCTGGCTCTTCTCCAAGATCTGCCCTAGGGTGTATACTTGATCGATGGTGGCTGCTATACAAAAAAAAAAAAAAACTACTGAATATTTTCTCAAATTTCTTTTTTTATTTGAAAGTACAATCTTTTCGGTTAATAATGGAAAATAATTTCATTCAAATGGCTGCCTCGACTGACCATGCAGTAGCCTACACGATCGGTCCAATTTTTTAGCACATTATCGATTGTGTGCAGCTGTATTTCACCAATGGCTTCACGAATATTGTCCTTTAAAGTGTCAATTGTCGCTGGCTTGTCGGCGCGGCGTAACACTTATCTTTTACGGCACCCCATAAATAATAGTCAAATCGCAGCTCCGAGGTGGCCAAACGACATCAGCTCTGCGGCTGATAATGCGATCTTCAAAAACAGGGCGCGAAACATCAAGTGTAGCTTCGGCTGTGTGGCACGTAGCGCCGCGCCGCCGTCCTGTTGAAATTAAATGTTGCCAATATCCTCCTCTTCAGTTTTTGAGAACAAAAATTATTTCAACATGGCCCGATAACGATCGCCATTGACTGTAACGACCACTCCTTGCTCATTTTCGAAGAAAATGGCCCAATTATGCCTCTTGACCAAAATCCACACCAAACAGTGGCTCGTTTTGGGTGTATCGGCTTTTCAATGTATGCGTGCGGGTTTTCTGTGGCCCAAGTGCGACAATTTTGCTTGTTTACATACTCGCCAAGATCAAAATGAGCTTCATCTGAAAAAATGATTTTTTTTGGCAAAATCGGCATCTTCTCTAAGTCGATCGCAGGCCACTTAGCGAAGCGAAAACGCATTGGATGATGGTCAGTTGGCTTCAACTCCTGAACCAATTGGACTTTGTATGGCGTCATACCAAGGTCTTATGCAAAATTCGTCTCAATGATGTCTCCGAAATGTTCAATTGTTGAGAACGACGGTGAATTGATGTTGATGGCACTTCACGCACACTTTCTGCCACAGCAGCAATATTCTCGGGTGTGCTAACTGTTTTTGGCTTTTCACGATTTTATCGATGAGGATGCCAGTTTCTTTCATTTTTTTCACCTGATGACGAACATACGGAGCTGACGGTGCTTCCCTTCTTCCAAAATACGTACGCAATTTTCGCACACAATCTGCAACATTACCATGATTTTCAAAGTAATGTCGCAATATTTCCCAGCGTTGTTCAAGCGTAAACACAATTTTCGTTCAGCGGAAGGATAAAACTAATTATCTGTCAGATCAGACATGAGCTAAGTGTTGTTAAAAAAAAGTTAGATGGCGGACCCTTTATATAAGAAGAAACCGAAAAAATGAATGACCCTGTAGAATAACTAGTTTGATACAGTGGTTTTCATGTGATGCTCATTCATAGATGATAGTATTTCAATGTCTTTATTCAGTGGATGTGACAGCCGTTTTCTTTCTTCAAAAGAGTTACAAATTTACAGGACAACGTCTTAAGGGTCCGCTAGCTGTGCACACAATTATGAATCATGAAATCCTAGTTAGTATTTTGTATGTCGCATGCTGCAATAGTAGCGATAGTCATTTCATTAAGGGGCATTTTGACTAGTATTAAATACTAGATTGTTTCTTAGAACTGCATTAGCTCCACTACTTGACCCAGGTTTCTTTGCCTTGTCGGTTCTGTCCTCTTGAAATCCCTTACAGTGTTTTAGCTTTTTCTATACCTACAAGTTCGTTGTAGCTTGTAGGAATTCCACTTACTTTGTGCTGTACAGCTTATTTTGGTGTTGTTATGGAATAGTTATTTCCGTTGGAGTAATTATTGATTGAAAATTTAAAGCTCTTTAATTGTTTTTAACTTGATTTGTCTGTGAATTCGATTAAGTCGTCAATTAGGAATGATTCAGTTAATGATGAATTTCCCAAGAATCACCTCTTTAATCTCAATTAACATTTTGCAGATGCTTTAAAGCGTAGTTAGTCATTTTATTGCTTCTTAACTGTTAGCCCAGTTTAAAAAGTAACAAAAAACAAACCTTAATTAAAGAAAAGAAACATAAACAAAAGAAAGTAAAATTGTGTGCAAAATAAATTTGGCGTTTCGGAAGATCGATGATATAAGTATTATTTCACTTGCTTACCGTTTTTAAACTGTATGCCCCTTTTTGAGACACACAACCTATCTCAATCGTTTACCAATAAGTCCCCATGAGGTCAACGAAAGCAAACCTTACATAACCTCTAGTCTGCCTTCTTTTTTGAGTGTGCCATATGCCAAATATAGAATGTACGTGACACAAATAGAAAAACTCAATTTTGTCAACATTTTGCTACACACTGATGGCAATTTTGACTTTTTGTGGCTTAATAAAAGACGGAAGGTTTAGGTCATCTTAACTATGTTTACACGTTTTTATTTGGCGTGTGACATTTGTGCGAGAATTTTAATTCCATTGCGTGTTTATTTTTTGAGATAATTAGGTAGTGGTTTCATTGTTTTTGTTTGAATCATTTAATGGTGTTTTATTCAGTGACTAATTTTGTTTTTCTCTTTTTTTTCAGGATACATCTTTTTCAAGGTAAGGGTTATAAAATTACATGACATGACCGCACGCGTTTTAAATTAAGGTAAGGTAAGTTTGACTTTCCAGCAATACAGCTGCGGAGAACGACAACTAAGAAAACCAACAAAGCAAATATGTTAATCTAAAAATGGAGAAAAGTTTACAAGAAGATAAAAATCTAGTAGGGATATACACTCAAGTGATAGCAGAAGTCATGGCTGTTGGCAAGGGTTTGCTTTTGCAAGAAGCTAATTCGCCAGTGACAAATAATGTAAACAACGATAGAAAGAAGAAAGAACTTGTAAGACAAAAAAACGGTTATTCTCTAAGTAAACCTCCTTCCTGCTCTAGATAGTCTGATTAACGAAAGTAAGGATCCTAGAACAGATCTCCCCCTATAAGTAGTGAAACCGCGAACGAGTTATTGATCGACTCGAGTCAAGAAGACACTACACTGATTCAGATCCTCTAAAAGCTTCTTGATAGTTATCGAGTTGAAGGACTCAACACTGCTCATTTCGAGAGACAAGGTACTTCAAAGAAAGCACAGAAAACCCAATAGCTTAGGATAATCGATGCTTTTTTTTGGAGAAGAGGATCACAATTGACCACTAGGCCCGGGTGTACGCAAGAGCTAAGTGCGTGCACATACGGTTTGGTAATTGTAGATTCACCTAAATCCAACAGATGGCATCAACATTTAATTTTCAGAAAATTTGGAGTAAGGGAGCGTTCAAGTATTACGTAACGCATTTTTCGAAGATTTTTGACGCCCCTCCCCCTTGTAATGCACCGTGACGTTTATCTGTACCCCCCTCCCGCTATCTCAACGTTACGTAACACTGAAGTGACCATATTTACCCTCGTCGCAAAAAATTATGTTACAGTTTTTATCCTTGTTTATTTTTATAAATTACTACTGCTCTGTCCACGGGTTTGCTAACCACTCGGATTCTGTCATCACTGGCACCTGGAGTGCGGACGAAGACGGTTCTGGAATTGCTAAGCCACTTGCTTCAACTTTGTCTTCGTCGAGCTAGTCAGCATCCTCAGACGATTTTTCATAATGACGCACAATGCAGAGAAGCTCATTCGCCCTTCTCCAAGTTTTTCCCCAGCAGCGTGCTGAAAATTGCGTTTTTCCTAATCATCATCCGTAGTCATTCCTTTGTCGTCGAGATGAGAACTAAAATGTTCATGAGGAAGAATGACGCCTGTATGTCGCTTTCTGAGGGGAGCCATCCGACGCTCAACTCGTTTATATGGGCTCCACCCAGGAGAATTAATCGCTATAAACATGGCGTCCAAATAGTGTTTTTTAAAGTGTTCAATAGCAAAGTTCTTGACTTTGCAATAACGATGGTTTTTTAGGCCCACCATCTACAAAAATGATGACCACTGGCTTCACGGTATTCGATTCTGTCATAATTAAGGGTTTCAAAGAAGGTACATATTGATAAAAGTGATCCGAAACCATAAGCATGGGTGTTCGCTGTAGACGTTGTGTGTAACGTTTTACGAGACATCCTCTGCTCCCCCATTGCGTTACGTAATACTTGAACGCTCCCTTACACACTTTTGTGATTTCATCGACGAAATCAAGATTAGGACTTCAAGGTTTTACGCTGCCCTATAAAATCCTTAAAAGAATAAATGCTTGAAAACTCTCAAGTCTTAACTTCACTGCAGAGCTAAGGTTGTATATTTTTCGAATTTAAAACAAGTTAGGTTAGGTTAGTGGTTAGGTAAGGTTGAGGGGCTGATAGTTGATATCGTTACTGTCACACTTAGATCAATGCAGATCCGTTGTAATACCCGTGAGTATTGCTACTCAAGCTAAAAATAAAAACCTATGTGTTCAATTAATCAACTCATTTAGAGGCGTTGATGAAGTTAAAAATGTTAGTAACTGGAGTACTAGAGAGCTTCCAAGTCCCCGAAGAAATAATTGGCGAGCAATTTCTTCCTCTGATGGGAAAGTGCGGGGCAGTGACATAGAAAGTGTGAAGTGTCTTCATGCTCCTCTTCGTCACCGCATCCTCTGCATAGATCATCTGAACTGTTTCTCATCTTTTTCATATGATAACCTAACAGATTATGTCCGGTAATTATGTTTACAAGAGAACGAAGTGATCCCTTGTGTAGTTGCATAACTTTTTCCGTTCTTTGTTTGTTAAAACAGGGCCAGATCTTTCTGGTAGTACCGCAGGTGTCAAGAAGGTTCCACCTTTCATCGGCCTTAACAGTTATTCTTTTTGAGATTTCCTGTTTTAAATAACAGGTTGGGATACTGACTAGCTGAGCTTGGCTTACGGCAAGCGTTGACCCCAATCTTGCTAATTCACCGGCTTTCTCGTTGCTTGGTATATCGCTGTGGCCCGGGACCCAGCAGAGTCTAATGTTGTGCTGTGCGCCAAGAACCTTAAGGCTAGGTTTCCCATTGAAAATTTCGTTGGTCTTTTGCGTAAAACTGTGTAGCTCCCAAAATATTCCGAATATTTAAATGAAATCAACGGGTATAGATTATACATTTAATAAGCTAAGAAATTATTTAGCTAGAAAAAATATTAAAAACATATTTCATCCCAAAATGGTCATGCGTAACGAAAAATTATGAAATTTTTGGAGACGTTTGCAGGGGAAAAGTTTTGTTGCCGTAAAAATTTATTTTTTATTCTTTTTATATTTTTTATCTATTCTTAAAATGTCTCACGTTTCAGTAACGTGGCCTTTTTTTTAATATTTTGTCCAGTTTCGTCAAAAAAAATTAACAAAATCACGAAAAATGGGTGAAATTTAGCAAAAGTAGGCCTGATTTATTTGGAATAATTTCTAAATTAGAAAAGATAAAAAATTGAAAATATTTTTTTTATATTGTCGAAATATACATAACTAGCTGGTACCCGCGGCTTTGCCCGCGTGGTTAAGAAAAATCAACGATGAGCTGTGCAGGTATCCACAATAAAAAAATATAGATTTTTGTTGCTAAAATGGTTGTTGTTGTTGTTATATACCAAAACAAAAAAAAATGCAAAAAAGTGTTGCTTAAATTATATACATATTTATTAAAGTAAACTTAGGTACTATTTTAATATGGTGTTTTACACGATATAAAATGTTTTTTTTTTTATTTAGGTGAAAGAATGAAGCAGGCCAAGGGAGAGGCAAGGCTTTTCTAGGTTCTTCCCCGCTACTTTAAGTGTTTACCTTTCTCTTTCACAAATTGTCATAGCGAAACTAACTTTAATGGGGAACAGCACCCTTTTGTATTTGAATGATTAATCTAAAAAATGGAATGGTTATATATTCACCAATTTCTACAATTCTATTGCAGCCCTAATAATAGCTGTGTTTTTTTATTCCTATGATCTGATCCGGATCAGATCAAGAAAATAAAACAACTCGGATCATCAATATTTTAATATTTGAAGATTGGTAGTTGTGTGACATATTTTCTTTTTGATTTTGACATTTAAAAATATAAAATCGTATCTCGCATAAAATAAATAAAGACTTGAATGCTTGCACCTCATACCACAAGCAATTTTACTGCGAAAAATGACCTGATTAAAGCCCTTTTGTTTGTGATCGTTCTAAGATTTCAATATGGTGGTCCGATATAAGCCTGCCAGAAGAATGAAAACATCATTTATGTGCGTAACGGACAACGAAACGAAAATCCTACAGCCCACACACGCATCAAAAGCAGATGTAACCAAAAAGTGTTTATTTATTAGATATTTATTGTATTTCAATTTTTTTTTTAAATAAAAATTGAATTCAACTTGAAATAAATCTTCTTTTAATGAGTCTTATAGCCTTTTCCCACCGACTTGATTAAGCTTAATTGATTTATAAATCAAGAAAGGCGTTCCCACTGAACTTTTTACTTAATTTAGCTTGACATTTATCACAATCTTGACATTTTTTTTGAACTTTTCAATAAAATATATCAATATATGACACAAAATTGAATTTTCACTGTCAAAAAGAAAATAGAAATGAATTTGAAATGAATTTTATTCATTACTTGAGCATGAAATCATTCAGCCTGGAATCATCGAGGTGATTTATACCTAATTAAAAAATAAACAAGCTAAATCAGGTAATTTCAAATGATTGAAAATGTATGGCAAATCATGAAATAAATTATGTGTTTTAGCTAAATCAAGTTGTTTTAGCTAAATCACGTTGGTGGGAATAGGCTATTAGCCGCCAATCGCTTGTCACGCTCCTCAGAAATGATGTACTTAACACCCTTGTCCTTTGGCAGCGAGATGTAAGACTTTTTGCCATTCACGATGATGAAAACGTTCGTGAATCTTGTGGCGAAGATGTGACCTTGTGTGTCCTTAACGTGCACAATATCGAAAGAACCTTATGTCTTTCGCGGTTGACAACTGTGCCGACTCGATCCAATTTCTACCTCGGTAACAACGCGCAAGCTTCCTGAATAGAAATTGATGTAGTCGTTTATTTTGCCGTTGGCGATGTCTATATCGGAACGGTGCAGTTGGCCTTTATCAAGGGATCAGGGTAACGGTAACGGATGGTCCTGTCACCGTGTGTAACCAAGAGAGTTATTTCCTTGCGGAGCTTAGAAAAAGAGAAAACAAATTAGCAAGATGCTATAACAATTTCATTTTAAAAAAGACTTACATAGGTACATATGTACCTTTTTGCAACCACCACAGACCAAATATCTTAAATGCAATTTTGAAATAAATGAAGTAACATAATGTGAATTTACAATTCATTTTATTTCAGAAAAGTACAATATTTTAATTTTTTCTTTTTTGTCAATTTTGACGGCAGACATCTATCTGGATTTGACTTTATTTATTTGAAATTTAGAGCGGAGTTTCCCTACGAGCATTTTTTTGCACGTTGATTTTGTTTATTCTTTTTTTAAGGACAATAATACTCACGCATTTAATGAAAAACATATGGTTTTTTCACATATTCATTATAATTTCACGAATTTATGGTTTGATTTGATTAAAACGTCCATTAGTTTGTCGATTAGATATAAAATAAATAAATCTTAAACGTTTCGCTATTTGATTGAAAAATATTTCAATTCCAGATAGATAAGAATATTGATGTGGCAACACAGTTTTTCATGACAATTATCTGGCATTGATACCAACATTTACAAGTCGAAATTTCCCCTTGTGAGGACTAGAAAAACTAATTTATGGATCACAAACATTGATCCAAGTAAAAAGCAGGATTTCGATTTTTTGTTGTAATACATATAAATCAATGATCTGATCTGGATCATGGGGAAAATAAAACACAACTAATGTTTCGCCCAAGTTACATATATGACACGAAGTCTTGTACCGTTACCTAATCGAGGGGCATCTAAATTTTGACTATATTGCGCCGGCTAATTTCAATTGCAGCTTATGTGAGGGCACCTCCCCCTCTCTTTTCCTCCAACCACGCTCTTACCACTCCCATTGAACACCCTTTTTTGCTGCATTTACGAAAAAACAAAAAACGTATAATGTTAGGCAACGATGGAGTGTCCTCTGCTCGAATGAGCTGGGAATGATATATTGTCCGCACTGAAAAGTAGCTTTAAACACTCTCCAGCCTCCTAACTACCTCCACACATAAAATGATGTCATAATATTGCTCCGCTGCGACGTGAAATACCAACAAATAAACAGACAAACAAACAAACTGACTCACATTATTTATAATATCAGTATTGGATATAGGATAAATGTATATATATATAATAAGGGCCTTCAATAACAGAAAACATGACTCTCCAAAACCAAAAACTTTGGGCGTGTGGGCGATGTACAGTATTTTTTAAACATTCATATCCTTCTTAGGTTTAATCAGTAATCAGTTTTGTTCCAACCTTCGTCGCGGACGGACTGCTATTTATCAAATATATGTTCTAATAATTTTCATAAGTACTGTCTTTTACTACATAAGAAACCTCCTCACATGGTGGCAGAAATGCGAAATCCCCCACGACACACTGTTATTCCTTCAGGGCAATCTAATTGGCTATCCGACCGAGAAGCATACATATGTGCCTTATTTGCCGCGATAGTTATAAAAAAGATAAGAACCAAGGGCGGCCGACCGTTCGGTTTCTATTTCATCTTGAATCCTGCTCTGATTGTCTATGATTTGGATTTAATCCGAGATTTCTTCATCAAAGATTTCAAAAACTTCACCGGTCGAGGCAAATCCTATAGGCGACAAATTGATTTTTAGTTTCCACCTTGTCCAGAAATGTTTCCAATCTCAAGTAATATAAAAGACTTTAGTACATTGGTAATACAGCCAGTAAAGGCGCAGTTAATAAATTTAAAAAAGACTTTAAGTTTATAAACTTCCAAAAGTACTTTAACTGGAAAGGAGCATTCACCAGTCAGTACTTATTTTTTAACTTGCAGTCAATTGAATAAAGTCAATAGGCTAAAACTTAATTAACTGGCTTTAGTCAGTTAAATCACTAAAAAGTCATTTAACTTTAGCGAGTTTGGAAGTCTTTTGACTGCAGTCAACTGTCATTGTCAAATATAATAACGTCCAAACTTTTTAATTGGCTCGGTGTGCGCACTTTCAGCCCAACCCGACTAAACAATCGGCCGATAAAAAGTCTGCAGTCTGCGGGGGCCCTAACACAACTGGTCCCGTTGCTCATTATGGACCCCGAAAGACATTTCAAAACACAAAACGACATCCACGTACTCTCCCCTTACGGACACCTCCAATAACCGGACACCTCTAATAACCGGATAAATTTCAAAGAACGGAAATAAATAACCGATTTTTTATATAAAAAGTTCTATCACAACCGGACGCTCTCTTAACCGGACACAGACACTAATTTTCAAAACAATGAATAGGGCTTTTGCAGACGGTAATGTATCGTTTCAAGATTATTTCATAATAGTCTTATCATGGGTAATAGTTTTATTTGCGAAGACGATAACCTTGAAAGTTTATGCGTTGACGGTCTGGATGAAGCAGAAATCCATGAAATTGATACCCAAGAAGAAGCAGATTCCGATATGTTTGATAATAACCCGTTAAAATCTTATGAAGAGGCCCATAGTGAAATAAGGAGATTAAAAAACTTTTCGTTAGAGAAAAATGATTTAAAAGCATTTGGTTTATTGGCCGATTGCCTGAAAATATGCCATTTAGTAACAAATATGTGCGCCAAACTAAGATTTCTAATTGTTCAAGCAAAATCATCAATTGTACTTACGTGTGTACGCACATGTGAATCTTTGTTTAAGTCTCTTAATATGAACGAAATACATTAAAAATTAATCCCAATTACACTTCTATTGTATGCATCTTAAGGAATGTAGATTTGTTTGTTCCCTTAACCGGACATCTTCCATAACCGGACAAATTTCTCGGTACCGTCAGTGTCCGGTTATGAGAGAGTTCACTGTACTTACCTATGTATAAATCCCCGTTAGCATTGCAAAGCGAACCTGTCATGTACAATTGAATGACAAAAAAATGTCAAGTATAATTTTTTTTTTGTACAAATGAATAACAAAAAATGTCAATCATAATTTTTTTTTTCGATGAAAAAAAATATTTGACGAAAATATTTGAAATAATTTTCATAAAAAATTGAGTATTCGTATATTGATATATTTTACTGAAGTGAGAAAAGCATTATTTCTTAACATTTGAACCATTTGTGATTTGAACAACATAGTTTTTTTTGTTATTAACCTTCTTAAGTTATTTCTCTTTAGTTTAAACCAAAAATTTAGAAAATCGGTCAACCGGTTGTCAATTTGAAAAGATAACATAAATTTAACGAATTAGTCTTTTATATATATAGATATCACAATAATTTTTTAATTTTTTTATAAAATATTTTACTAGATTTTTTTGAAGTGCAAAGTAAAAAAATGCATGTTTTTCTTAGAATATTCTACGGCGAACAAGATTCCAGCCCCATTTAGTTTGACTCAACAACAAAAGTATTTTTTTATGAAAATTGAACATCTCTGCGACTCAGTAACGTTTTTAGAAAAAAAGAAAAAAATGAAAACATATTTAAAAATGCATTTAAAAAAGTCAATATTTGTGTATCAATTATGAGGAGAATGCAGCAAACAATATTTTCAAAAATATTTTTTTAATTTTTTTTCATATTTTTTATATAGAAATCAGAAATTAAAATAATTTTACGATATCCCGTTTATTTTATATTAATATTCGAAAATGGGTATTTTTTTAGATTTTTACAAGAAAAATCGCGTTTGCTCACACACACTAAGGTACTCAGTTCAAACGAATTGAACTAGGTGGCGTTGTTTTATATTTCATTCTCTTCTCCTTCGTTTTATTTTTATAGGATAGAGAAAAAAATGTTCATACCAAACGTTGTCATAGAATTCGTTTGAGAATGAAAATTAATTTTTTTATACTTCTGGAATGTTTATGATATGCAGACATATAAATGTATAAATGTATGTACTTTGTAGGTATTCGATGAAAAAGTTGTTTTGAATACCTCCCTACATTTGTCATATTTGCAGGCATACATTTCGAATATGTATGTGAATGCGCGTATTTTTTTGAAAATGAGTAAGGGCAAGGTAATAATATTCTCTATGTGCAAGGGCTTGAGAAGTAAAATCCTGTTACGCAATGAGGAAACGATCTTTTTTCGTGGTGGTGTGTGCCTTTTCTTAGGATTATGTAAAGGGTTTTGTTTTTCTTTTGTTTTTTTTTTGCTTTTGTTTTTGTAGCAGTGACATTTTTTCCTATCGTTTCTCTATGCTGTGCTGGTGGGATCGTAATATTCTTTTTTGAAGAAGAACAAGCCGATGATTTGAATTATGGTTATTTTATTGTATTTCAAATCGAATTCTTGCGAATTATTTGTTTTATAGAATTATAAAAATCAATCTAGTGTCTAATCTTGACCTAATCTTGTTTTGTAAGATAACTACATAGATGACAAAAAATAATTTTTGATTCCTTGGAATCATTATTCTTCATAATATTATTACTTGCAGGTGTAGGTAGGTTTAGAAAAATAAATTTTATTATATTTTATTATTATTTTTTTTTTTTTTTTTTAATTCATTTTATTTCATTCACTTATATCTACTTACATACTAGACAATGAATTCAAAACTAGCTTATGAACTAAAATCTTATATTTAACTTACTGGCCCCAACCGGGCGCTCTAAGGAATTCATGATTGACTTAAAATTAATGCCTTTCGGCCTATGAACTATGTGTTTTATTTACTTTATTTTTGTTTCTTGTTAGAAAAATTTAAAAAACTAACACGGTGTCATTTTTATGTTTTCTTACATGCTACTTAAAATTAGGTCCTTAAAAATAAAACTTAAAATTAACTAAAACTACCTAATCTACCTAACAACTACTTACAAACTAGAGCAACCACAGCAGCAAATCTAATTTTTTTTTTCTTATCACTTTTTGTATATGTATTTTTTTTTATTCTTTTTCTGATTTTTTTTTCTTTTTGTTTCTTTTTTTTTGTATTTTTGTTTTTTTGTTTGCTATTTTTTCTTTTTGACCATATCAATGTTTGTGCCACCATGCCTACTCTACTTAAACCTAAACCCAAAACCCTTAGACTAAAACAAGTATACAAGCCGGCCAAGGCTTAAAACCCCACCCCGACTACCCATTATCAAATGCTGACTGAAGCCACCAGAACTGGTGCTCCTGCTTCACCCTATCAATTCGGTCCCGTTCGGACACAGCCCTACTGAACCGGAGGAGCTCTGCTCCGTCCTGTGCGAGGACGTCTCGATGGTAAAGGAGCCGCCGATCGACGGTTCTCCGCCTAACGTGGTAGATTAGCGGGATCGCCAATCTGTCCTGTATCAGACCGCATTTATCTAGGTGGAGGAATGCCTCTGGTGGAATGAAGCCGCTCGAGCGTGCACTATCAAAATATTCGTCGTTCGGATAGAACGCCCCAAAGATCAAATTATTCGTCGAAGTCATAGCTCTCGCAATGTGACCCCGAACAAGTTTTATCACGAAATTGTCAATTCTGTTGATCCGAGCCTCGTTGTACAGAACCTCGTTAGAATAGTAATGTACATAAGAAGATTCCGGTGTCCGATACAAACCGAGACAGCGCCGAAGACACTGCCTCTCGAACACCCGAATCTTCTCCATTTGAGATGGTGCAACGTTGAACCACACTGGACAACCATAAACAATCATCGGCCGTATGAGGGCCATGTAGCAAATTACCTTCACTCTGGGGTCAAGCCGACTGCTGCAAAACAGCCGTTTCGTCAGAGCAAAGGCTCCTCTGGCCTTAGTCAGAGCAGCATCTATATGTCTGTCGAAATACAGATACTGATCCAACCAGATACCGAGGTACTTCACTTCACTTTTGCTCGTTAATCGCTGTCCGTGAGGCCCAACGATGACCATCTTGCGCCAATTCTTGCGCGTATCCCTCGTGGCCCCAGCCAACGGGGTCCGGAACAGAATTGTCTCGCATTTCTGGACATTTATTTTCAGTTTCCAGTCATCGCAGTATCGCTGAATCTTCTCGAAGTCACGTTGCAAGAGAGTTCTAATGACTTCGACCTTTGGGGCAGTTCTGTACGCAATCAGGTCGTCGGCATACGCAATTGCCTGGGCGAGGCTACCTATCAGATCGCTGGTGTAAATGCTGAAGAGGATCGGCGAGTTCACCGCTCCCTGTTGAAGACCGTTTTTGATTTCAAAGGTGGTGGTAGAAGTTACATTGCCACTTTTGACAACAAACTTTCTACCGTTGAGCATATCATAAAGCATATACAATAATGGTTTACTGATGCCTAGTCTGGTGAGTTTTAGGTACAAACCTTCTAACCATACGGTGTCGAAGGCCTTCTCTAAATCAACCAGAACAGCACCCGTGCATTGTTTCTTGGACTTGTTCCATTGGATATCAGAAACGAGCTTAGACGCGGCATGAATAGTGTCATGTCCCGCCTTGAACCCGAACTGGTTATCCAGAATTATTTTGTTGTCCGGCCCACTCATTCAGAGCCCTATTGACAACCTTTTCGAATACCTTGCTGATGCTTGGAAGAAGACTTATCGACCGAAGATTTGACGGATTGGAGTTGTCCTTTCCCTTTTTCGGGAGAGGATGAACCACAGCTGTCTTCCAACGCTCTGGATAATATGCATTATTCAGCGCGTTGTTGAACAGAGTGGTGTAGATGTCTATTGCCTCAATCGGTAAGTGTCTAAGTACAATGTTGGATATACCGTCAACACCTGCTGACTTCTTATTCTTTATTGAATCGAAGATAAGCTGGAGTTCTACCTTCGTGATGAGCAAGGGACTTGCGCCCGTTCGTTCGGCGATTATAGCGTTTGCTAAGAAATCGTCATCAAACCGGGTAAAACCACGGTTCTCGGATCGCCAATGCGAAATATCATTCCTCAGGTAGAAGTGATGAAGTAAGGCTCTGTTCTCCAGGTCGTGGTTCGGGCGAGTGCAAGCATTCACCTTATACACTTGCTGGAAAGCAGCACCAACTGTCTCCACTTTCTCCTGCGGATCTTCAAACACAAAGAAGTCATCATCCAAGAGGGCTTCCTCAGGATCAATTTGCGCTGTCAGGAGTACGTCTCTGTTCTCTATAGTTCTCTGGAGTTTCAGGCACGGAAGGTCGTTCTGATTATTTTTTCTAAATATCTTATTGATTTGGGGAAACATACTCGGGTCGCTAGAATTAACGGCCCGAATTTTGTTGTCCCAAAACAAATTGATAGATAGTCTATAGTTTTCTTTAATCAGTTGATTGATGTTTTTGATCGAAGACTTCAGCGCCCTAATCTCCAGGTCGTGTGGGTCTGTGAAGCGTCTGTACAAGTTTTTCAGTCTTGTCAGTAGTCCACTTTTATGTCTGTGAAGTGCGTCTATAGTCGCGTTTTTGTAGACGTCGTTTTGGTCGCGTTCCTTGTATTTCGGTATTGTCCGTTCCATCGTTCGTTTTATCGTTTCGTCCATCTTTTGTAGATGTTGGTCGATTTCGTTGTTCGTTAAGTTTCTGTTATTTGGTGGGGCTATGTCACTCGAACGGAGTTCTCTCGCTAGGGCGTTGGTGAAACGAGGCCAGCGCATCTTACTGTAATTGTAAGAATACGTTGGAACGTATTCATCCAACTCCACGCGCTCGTTCGGAATCTGAATTACGGCAGCGAGCCCGCAGTGGTCACTGTCGTACTCGACTGTCTGTAAACAGTTTCGAGGGTGATTACCCACTTTGTCCGTTATTGTCAGTCTGGTATCGTACAGCAAAAGGTCCAGGAAGGAACCGCTCCTTGGGAACGATGGCCTTTCAGTAGCCAGCAGGTCGACACCATATTCCACACTGTGAAGATTCATCAAATTAAAAAGATGATTACCTCTTGGATTATTTGTTTGATTTCCCCAATCTTCATGTTTGGCGTTCAAATCTCCGGCCATAACGAAGTAGTTTTCTTCCAAGCTCAGTTTTAGTACCCTGAAAAGAATCTCGAGCTCTGAAATAAAGATAGTAGCCTGCGGAGCTTCAGCCGCATAAGCCGCAATCATATACATCCGCTTCCCTTGAGTGAGAGAGATGCATACGACGCAAACTTCTAGCGTCCTGAGCTTTCGCAAATCATTATTGTATATGACCTTATAACTAATGCCCTTACGTATGAAGATTGCAACACCGCCTCCTTGAGTAGAGCCGGGTCGATCCCTTCTTACGATATTGTAATTGTTGTTAGTCAGTTTATGTTTCTGGTTTAGCTTGGTTTCACTAGCCATGAAGACATCGGGACTGTGGTCTTTCAACAACTGGAACAAATTAGCTCGGCGTTCAATCCTAATCAGTGAATTTACATTCACAGCTAGGATCTTTAGGCGCGTCTCCGGCAGCGCGCCCTTAACCTTGAATTTGCGCTTGGCCAGCCATCATAGAGTAGAGTTTATCTACTCTTCCGGCTTGCTCCAAGATCTGACTTTGCAGTTCTGCTAGTTGTCCTTGAATGGCAACCAACAAGGCCGCAATGTCTGGCTGCCCCTCCGGTGCCTTAGGCACTTGGGCCTGTAGGGCGACCGGTGGTGGAGCCTGTTTCGTGTTACCCATTCCTTTCGCAGAGTTCGCGTAAGAAATATCGGGCCTTACGAGTGAATTTGCTTTTGGAGCTTGTCGTAGTGGTCGACTTTCTACGGCCTTCTGACTGGCCTGTTTGTCTTTAATTTGCTGGACCTTAGGGCAGCCCCTATAATTAGCAGGGTGCCCCTCGTTTCCACAGATAATGCACTTGAGCTGGGTTAAGTCTTCAACCCGCTCCGTACCTAACCTGCATTCCCCTCTTGTGTGGGTTTCTGCGCACTTGACGCAGCGCTCCTGCATTTGGCAGTTGGCTGCGGCATGGCCGAACCTTTGGCAGCGCATGCATTGTAGCATGTCGTCGTGCCTCGTTAGTTTTTCCCATCTTACAACTTGGAAGTCTAGGACGGAAATACTCCTTAGACTTTCCAGCTTGCTTTGGGGCGATAAGGTAACTAGGAACATTGGGAGCTTGTAACCCCCACGCCTAGACTTGACCGTTGAAAACGGCTTGACCCCGATAAACTCGAGATCGTTACCCGCTTTTTGACGGAGCTCATCTAAGAGCGCCTCAGGTTCCGTGCAGGAACTGATGCCCTTTAGAAGGACCGTCTTCAATTTTTCGCTTCGAGGCGTGAAGCTGAAGAACTCAGCTGTGGCCTCCTTCAAGAAATCCTTAACAGTGTTGTATTCGGGCAATGTGAAGCATTGCACCGAATACCTTTTTTCTTTTTCATTAATGATCTTAATGTAGAAATTACCATTTGTGGCCGACTTGCATACCTGTTTAACGTCGTCCAGGTCTATCTTGTGGGTCCTGATAGGTGGCACATTCTTATTCCTTGTGGGCTGTGGCTGCTTCTGGTGTTGCTGCATTGCTGCTGCCGATGTTGATGGTGCTGGTGGTGGTGACGTTGGTCTTGCTGCTGGTGCTGATGCTGATACTGCAGCTGCTGCTTGTGTTGCGGGCAGCTTTGGTGCTGCTGCCGCTATTTGTTTGGGGGCCCCCGATGTGCTGGGGCCTGGTTGTGCCGCCCCTGTGAGGGGTCTAGGCGGCTGTTTTTGCTGTTGCTTATTGCTATTATTATTAGCAACTTGTTTTTGCTGTTTCTGCTGCTGTGGTTGTTGTTGTTGTTGTTGTTGCTTTTGCTGCTGTGGTTGGTGTTGTTGTTTTTGCTGCTGTAGTTGTAGCTGCTGCTGCTTCTGGAGTTGCTTCCGTTTGAACTCAGCTGCCTCTTCTTCCCGGCGCGCATCTTGTTTTTGCTTCAGGCGGAGCAGCAGGGGTTTTATTTCCTCCTTCAGCGTAGTGAGCATTTTTTCGCATTTGTCTATGCTGGCTTGCTTTGTTAGGAGGATTTCCTCCACCTCCTCGTCGGAGTACTCGCTGGATAGCCCAGCTAACCTGTTGCTGCCTCCGGACCTGTACAAACATTCTCCTTGTTCGGACATACATTGAACGGAATCTTCTTCTGATGACGATTCCGTATTCATCTGCCTTTGAATTTGTTTGCTTGCTATTGTTTTTGCTGCTCTTGGGTCATCCACCTCAGATTGCAGCTTGGCTAAGGTGGTGGCTGGCCTTTTGGGATCCAAATTCGGCGAATGTTTTAAGCTCCGCCTTCGTTTCGATGTCCCCTTGCTTGCGGTGCTTTGTACCGCTGCTTCATCATCCGACTCGTTTTTTTTGTTTGCATTGGCATCTTTCGATGCCGCTGCCGCTTTCTTCTTCTTTGTCATCTGGTGAACTCGAAACATTTGACGGAAAAAAAAAACTTTTTTTTTTTTTATTCCGAGCGAGTTTCGAACTCACGACCCTCCGCTTAGTAAGCCGACGCTCTAACACTAGGCTAATTGCCACTTAAAAATCTTGTTGAAAATTAATTACTTATACTGCACACACTTGTAAATATAACTTTGTAACTCTTTTCGCTCTCTATTATGGTCTGTTCTTTACCGAAGTCAAAGATCGACTGAATATATATTTTATTATATTCATCAGCCGATGGCCTCAGTCGCCAGTGCTGCTATGTGTCTGTAGTTCGTTACATTCATGTGCGAAGTACTGTGAAAAGGCAATGGCGCAAAATTATAGTCGCTAATGAACAACTTTAGTGTGATACTAAGCTTAAAATGACGTTTGAGTCACATCTGAAACGTCATTTTAAGCTAGTATCACACTAAAGTTGTTCATTAGCGGACTATAATTTTGCGCCAATGTCAATATTATATTTCTTGAAACCTTAAGAAAATAAACCCCAATTCATTTGGGAATAATAAAAAAATGTTATAGTTTGAGTAATTTTTTGCCTATTAAAAAAAAAAAACAAACAAATAATCTCCCATCCGTGACCCAAATCGGTTAAAGAACAATCGTAGTAGTTGAAGACAATCGGGTAACTTTTGCCTAAATACCCAAGGAAAGACAGAATTGAGGCAATCACTTTTTTGATTTTTCTATCATCATAAAATCATGTTTGATCAAAATATCGTCTTGAACTTTTTTAAATGTTCATAGCTTGTCAAAAAGTACCTCTTCGTCTTTTTATAGATAAATACAAAGATGAAATCAAAGAAAAATTAAAATCGTTCGCCAGGACCCCAAAAAAGAAACAATTCGAACACAAATGTCAGCAAAACTCAAAACCATCATAATCCCAAATTACAAAATTTGCGTAGAAAAAAGAAAAACAACAATTCATGAATGCTACTCCTACTCTAAGTGCACATAACATAATACGTACATATGCATCTACATTGCATTTTTGTGCATGTCCACACCACAGTCCATAATTCCACATAGTAAATAGATACATGCGAAAATACCTCTTTTTTTCATCCCTATTTTGTGGACCTTCGTAAGCGAAACTCATTTCTTACATATCGCTCACTGAAACTGAATTCTGAGTGAGAAAAAAAAAACAAAAACTAGAAAACTAGAAATTTCAAGTGGCTATGTGAGACGGAAATAAAAAGAAAGAAAGGAAAATATTCACTAACACTCGTGCATGCTTTTACACGAACTCGGAGTTCAAGAAAAAAGGAAACCCAGTCTTAAGCTCTTCGCGGCAGCATGAAACAAGCTTTGATTTTACCTCAGTTGCTGTAATCGCTTTTATTGCCGCTTGGCTATCAATGTAAAAGGTGATATCAGCCTGTGGTGTCGCCATCATTAACACTTGTTTAGTAGCTGTTGTCACTGCCAGGACCTCCGCTTGGAAGACACTACTGTAGTCTGGAAGCCTACAGTACGGAGGCGGTTAACTTGAGAGATTCAGAATAGAAGCCTGCTCCTACAAACAAGTTACTCGGACAAGTGCTTAAATCAGGATGCAAACAGCGTTTTTAATGAAATGTTTGTTCGATGTGAGTGCTCTCTGTAGCGGTCTAAAATATGTCTGATGTGTATTCAGTGCACCTGCCCATGGCTAAGTGGTTGAGTGCGTTGGCTGCTAAGCAGCACGTCGTCGTGTTGATGAGAGTAAGTCACTTAGGCCTTGGCTCTTCAAGAGCTGTCGCGCCTCTCTATTCTATTTGTATTCAGTGCTCATACCGAGTGTCGCACCAATCGCCTTAAGTTTTCAATGTGAAATCAAAATACAAGCTCCATTCATTGCGATGACATACGCCAGGGCTCCCCAGTGGAAATAATATCGAACAGACCTAATTTGAAACAAAACCAGCTTAAGTAAGCTATAGCTGATACAATCCTGATAATTGTATCAAATTCAGAGTAGCTATGTATTTCAAATACTATGTATATAGAGAAAACGTTAAAAATCACTTACGGATTTCTGCTATGTTGTGCTTGTGATTTCCTACCATCTGTCATTTGGTACTGTCAATCTGTTCAGAAATCGATCAGAGCTGGGTCAATCGTCCAATTTTAACGAACGTACCATTCTTTTCTCTCGTGTGTTCAATCTTTTACTTTCTTTCGGCTCTAAAATGTTATTTTTTTAGCAATAATAACTTGAAATATGTTAAATTACATGAACCTGTCCTTTCGTTTATTCCACGATATGAGCAATTGCGCAAGATGGAAAAAAGATCGATTCGATTTTTCTGTGACTGGTGATTGTTGTCAATCAAATATTTTTATGAACGAATCAATCACGAATGATACAGAGAAATGATTCTAATTAATGATGAGATTAAGACACCCAAACAGAATTCTTCTGGCATCTGAAGCCAAAGAAATTAAAATCAATATTTACATAAAATTATAAAAAAAAATAAATATGCTCACACTAAACACATAAAATCATGAAATCCATGAAACTATCTTCAAGCCGTTTACCCAATTATTATTATTCCTTTCGTGAACTATAAAGATGCACAAATGACCATTTTACCATACTAAAACCGTTATGCAATCAAGCCATAAAGAAATCCCATAAAATATTCAATTATAGATTCCCGCTCGTTCTCTTAATGTTGTGTCTTCATCGCCTCTAAAGAAATGAAGATACCCTCCACACACAGTTCAACTCGAACGAGTGTTCGATCGACGACCAACCAACGACGAGACAAATGAATAAACTGCAATTTCCATCTATCGCCTTTGCTTGGTTATAAAATTATCTTCTGTGCCATATGCTTCGTTGGGTTTTCCTTTGACCTCGTTTTCGAAAATATACAATTTTTCCAACTTAACGACCTGATGGCCCGCTGGTTTGATAAAAAAGAGAAAAAAAAAACGGGAGAGAGAGTGACGACCGACATGAGACCATATCGCCGGAGGACTTCATAATTTTCAAACCTTAACGAATTTGTGAGCGCAGCAGACAATCTATTTCTCCTGGCTTCTTCTTTCGAACAAAAGAAAAAAACGACTGAAGCGCCAGAGTTCGGCGGGTCTTAAGAAATCAAAGGAATGCAAAGCATCGCAAAAGAGTATATCAAGTGAAAGCGTATAGAGCTTGTTGGGTTATGCCTTTCCTTGTTTGAAGCCATAACTTCAGTCGTTCTCGTTTGTTGTCTGTTGAAAACTTTGCAGAGGAGACGATTCACCTGCCTCTTTGGCAATAACAGAGGTGCTGGTGCTTAGGAGCAGAGCAGACTATCGGTATGACCACTTGTGCTCTATTCAATTGAGTTGTGCTCGTTGCAGCTTGTTGGCTGCTCAGTGCTCACCTGGAGTATCTATCCACTCTTCTGCCATAGATTCAATTTGGAATTCGTTCGATTGTGCTTGGTTGGTCCCTTTGTTTGCAGCTGAGGAAGCATAAGCAACCTTGGACGCCAGCAATGACGGCGGTGATGGGTGAACTGTTCTGGCCGACTATTGGGTCTGTGTTGCAAGGAAATGAGTGTTGCTATAGTACAGTTCATATAACTGGGGTTGTGTTAACATTGCCAAGTCAAGTGTGATGAGAAATGAAAGGCACGCGCACAGTTTTTTTTTCGAACAGCGACTTTCGATAAGGTTTATGTGTTTGGCAGCGTTCAGGCCTAGCTTGGCCGAATGAATGGAGCATCAATGCTGATGATGACGGTGTTGCAATGCACATTCATTTGCATTACAACATTCAGAAAAACGGAACGAAGAAATTGCAGACACACAACACCTGGCTGCGGATTTGATTGTGGCAATTTCATCTTCATGTTGCGCACATAAATATAATTATGTTATTATTGTTCACAAAACCAAACAAGAATAAAAAATCAAGACTTTGGTGTTGGACTATTGTTTGCAAAGAGAAATGCTAATAAATCTGTTGTTTTCTGTTAGTGTTGATGGAAGCGAGCAGGTTGATGAAAGGAGATTTGAGATTGATGATTGGAACTTGGACAAAATAAAGGAGGTGCTTTGCTTTGCGTATGGACAGAAAATTAGGTATTCTTGTCGCTCGGAAGTTCTACAGTTAGTGTCTATAATTTCTCATAAGATTGAAAAAAGTTTATGCTTCAAAGGATTCGTTATTGCCGAGAATTCGAGCAGTCGATGCAGTTGGCATGGGTGCCACGAGCAGGGAGTTGCGCACTCCATGCTTTGCGATTTTCTCCTTCAGAGCGGCTCAATCCCAGAGGTCTTTTGGAGTTTTATTCTACATATCGTATTGCAGGATTCCCTTGCTCACCGCAGAGCCTTCGTATGTTTCATAGGGACCATCCTTGGCGGCCAATTCGCAACTGGCTTCCAGAGCTCCATAGTAGATAGTCTCGAAGATCTGTTGGTTATGTAACTGGGCGCCTTCACTCTCGAACGGATGACGCATAGGCATAGTTGTCAAAGCATCAGCCAATCCTTGGACTCCAATTCCAACTGTCGCATATTGGACTTCTTAGCTTCCGGCACTGGATAATAGTTGACATCGATGATTTTTTTAAAAAATTTCGTCACTATTTTGATGACTTTTTTGGGCTTCTGGAAATCGTATTTCTTCTGTGTCACTATTTTGATGACTTTTTTGAGCTTCTGGAAATCGTATTTCTTCTGTGGCGTGAAAAAAGCATTCACAGCGATCGACGCCATATTGCAGACAGCTATTTCATCTGGATCTGAATACTCGAGAATTTCTATGCACCGATTACTGCATTTGATTGTTCCGATATTTTGTTGATTCGATTTGCGATTGCAGGCGTCCTTGTAGAGCATGTAGAGTGTTCCGGTCTCGACCTGAGATTCGATAATGGCAAACCAGAGGGCTTGAGCTATGATTGTTCGATTGGCGCGACCCTCCTTCTCGTAGCGAGTGTAAAGCTTCGAATTTTTCACCCCAGACTCCGTGAATTCCGGGACATTTGTCCGAACACATGAGCGACCAATCTCGCTTCGACCTCGACACGTTTTATGATTCATGAAAAAATGAGGAATCCACAGGGCATAGAAGAGATCATTTGCGCGGTGTTCTTCTTCAAGTCAAGGAACTCAAAAATGTCTGGATGCCAGGGTTCTTGATGGATGGCGAATGCTCCTGATCGCTTGCCACCTCCTTGATCGACGTACCGAACAACGTTGTTGAAGACTCTACGGTTCTATCTACGGTTAGGAACGTCCTGCTTAAGCATGAGTTTACACGTAACAATAGGTATACCAACCTTTTCCCATTGGGGCAAAACAGGAAAAGTAGTTCCATTTTTAGCAAGTTCATCAACTTTACAATTTCAATGAGTCTCTGTGGCCCGGCACTCTGGAGAGGGGAATTTTAAATTGCTTTCCCAGGCACCTTAGGAATTTTTAGAAACAGAGTCAATGGATTTGAGGGTGGCTAGAATGTCATTGACCATGGAGAGGACCCGGTGCAGCGGTAATCATCGTTTTTAGGGTTCCGTACACAGACAGCCGTATTTATAAACCGAATATAGCCTTATTATAAGACTTATAATGCCTGTATAGGGAAAATCCTTATTTATAAAGTTTTAGCTACACTACATAGGGATTGAATAAGCTATACAAACGTTTAGGGTGTATAAAGCTTATTATAAGGTACTATAATACGTATGTGTCAGACATCACACGTCAATAAAACAAAAATTTGAACCAATGAGCTTTTTTTTTTATTTTTATTTTCGAATTTTTAGTCAAAAACAACAACTTGTTGTTTCCCATCGACAGGAAACAACAACCTGTTGTTTCCTGTTGACAGGAAATAATACTTTTTTTTTTATTCAAATGACTGTCGAATTTAGTAGATCATCGTTTTGGTACTTTTTTTTTGACAGAGATCTAATATAACTATGCTATGTTGAACAAATTTTTATAAATAAGAATTTATTCAACGTAACATAAGAGCCTATTCATAGAATAGCTATAATATTGTATAGAGATGTATAAGGAGAATCTAATAAATACGGCTGAGAGTGTAAACGAAACCCTTATAACATCACTTCGTTTTCTGTTCATTCGTCTTTCACAAGCGATTTCTTCGAATCTGTTAGGCCGATTGCAATGAAATTTGGTACACATATTTTAGTATTCAGTAGTAATCTAAAAATGTTGTTTTCATGTTTTTAAGATAAATAGTTTCGAAGTTATTAAAGAGAAAAGATAAAAAAATACAAAAATTACCATTCTCCCCCCTGATCTCCGAAACTACTGGGCCTAAAATTATGAAAAAGATACTGAGAATAGGTCTCAACCTGTAGATTACAAACAAGCAAATAAGAAGTCTGTACTGTTACATACAACACAGATATGACTCAATATTTGGAGTAACTTTTTAATTTTTGACTCAACTTTACAATTTATTTCCTCCAAAACCGTTATACCGATTGAGTTAAAAGTTGGCCAATATATCAACGTGTTAAGTAGAAATACAATCATATTTTTTTTATATTTTTAAGAGAAATAGTTTTGTAGTTATATAAGAAAATATGGAAAAATAGGCAAAAATGTCAAAAACAGGCCATTCCCCCCCCCTAATCTCCGAAACTACTGGACCTAAAATTCTTTAAAAAAATTGAGATATAGGTCTATAACATGAATATTACCGGAAAAGTGATAAGAAGTCACAGTTATTTATGTAACATGCAAAATTTTTCAATATACTAATTTCCAATTTCATTAAATTTTAAAACCATTTTTTGAACAGGTGGTAACCCTATTGACTTCAAATTAAGTACAATCATTCATTAATTGCCTGCAATGACAAACATTTTTATTTTTGTATTTTTAAGACAAATAGTTTTGAAATTATTCAAGAAAACACAACAAAAAAGGCCGAAAACGCAAATAACTAAACTTTACCCCCTCCTCATCACCAAAAAGGGTGGGCCTGGAATTTCCAAAAAAAAATCAAAAAATAGTTCCATACGTATAGATTACAGAACAACAACAAAAATTGCAGTTATAATGTAAATAACGATATATTTTCAAGGCAAATGGTTTTGAAGTTATTCAAAAAAAAACCAACAAAAAAGGACTATGAAAAACACTCAATTTCACCCCCTCCTCATATCCGAAAGGGCTTGGCCAGGCATTTCCAAAATAATTTCAAAATGTAGTTAAAACGTGTAGGTTACAGAAAATACAAAAAACATTACAGTGATGATGTAAATAAGCATAAATCCGAATATGTATTAGGGTTCCGTACACAGAGTGTAAACGAAACCCTTATAACATCACTTCGTTTTCTGTTCATTCGTCTTGCACTAGCGATTTCTTCGAATCTGGTAGGCCGATTGCAATGAAATTTGGTACACATAATTTAGTATTCAGTAGTAATCTGTATAAATGCATAAATGTTGTTTTCATGTTTTAAAGATAAATAGTTTCGAAGTTATTAAAGAGAAAAGTTAAACAAATACCCCCCCCCCTCTACACTCTTTTTAGGGATTTTAGTTTGTTGTATTGATTTTGTACTTTAAGTGTTGTGAATAAAATTTTCGTACCGTTCCACCGGATTTGAACCTGGATCACTTCACTCAAATGCCAGACGTCGCTAACCATTCGACCACGGGCCCTAATGTACTCAACTAGTACAGTTTGAATACCACTATAATTTTTTGAAAATTTGTATGCCCTCATCCAAAATATAAAACATTTGTCACAAGACAATACATGTGTGGTGTTAGCTAGATAGTAGAGTACTCGCCTGATGCTCTTGATTGCTTTTCTTTCTTTTTTTTCATTCGTATTACAATGAGACTTAATTTTTATTATAAGTTTAACTCTTGTTTGGTATATAAGAAGAGACAACCTATTCGAGTTATAATTAGTTTTTTTTTTTATTGTTGAATATTGCTATAAAATCAATTGTTTATTTGCTGAAGAAAAAATAAAGTTCCTTATTCCTTTCTTACTGTGGTGTTTCGTTTTGTTTGCCGATGGCCAAAATTTTTGTTTCTTTTAAGGGTTCTTACACAGGTGAAAACGAAAACCTATAAGATCAGTTCGGTTTCCTTTTATTTGTTTCACAAGCGATTTCTTAGAATCTGCTAAGCTGATTGCAATTAAATTTGGTTCACATTTTCTAGATAGAAGTGATCCGAAAATGCTGCTACCAGATTTTTAGGATACACAGTTTCGAAGTCATTGAAGGAAATAGGCAGAAAGACTATTCAAATTATTTTCCAAGAAAATGTTTGGTTTCAAATCTTAATCCTTGTATAAAAAATCCTTCAAAACTGAAAGAAAGTAGAGTCGGATAATCAAGTACGGAACCCTCCTCGAGCGAGTTTATCTCGCACTTGTCCACTTTTTTTTTGTAAACCTTGGTGTGATTGTCAAAAACAAACCTTATTACACCGTTGCTATTGGTTTGCGCCAGTGCGCGGTGCAAGTGAATGTTTATTGAGCACAAAAATTGCAATACGTTAAATTGCACTTGTTTCCTCCTACCTTGCAATTATAACAAGGCAGGTTTGGTTTGCTGATCTTGATGATCTTCAAGATGTCCTTCTTGCTCGATGGTTCGATCAGAATCCAAGCACGAGCTCTTTGTTGGCTAGGGATATCCTCCTTCCCAAAAAGTTCCAGTTTCGCGCCTGGCAAACCCACAGCAAGCTTCAATAGATCACACGATCTCTTAACATCACAGGTGATGAGTTTGATTTGACCTTGATATCCATCCCCATGATCTAGCTTCTAGCAGGTGCCGGAACTGAGATACCTAAGGAATCTTGCATGAAGATTCATCTTCACCTTCAGCGACTCATTTTGAGAGATCGAGCCATCAATATGGCTTCTGTCAATAAAGTCATTATATGGCCTAACAACCCGCCCAGTAGAAGAATTAAGTGGAGTGCTGTTCTTATTCACTCTATGCAATTTAGGGAGGGGAATAGCCTCCTCCATAGAACTTTTTGTCGCTTTGACGTCTCATCCGGTCTTGTGTCTTGCGACAACATATTTGGCCCACTTAATCTTCGAATCCTTGCCAACCTCCAATGCTTCACAAGAGGCTTTCAGAAGCCTATAAGCATGATGCCTTTTTTTATAAGCTAACTTTGACGCACTAAAGTTCTTTTTTGGGAGTGAGCTGGCTCCAGCTCTGACGGGGAGATCCATTTTCACAGAGATTCGCATATGCAGATAAGGCTGGTTAATCCGTAGGTCGCCAGGTTAACGAAATTGACCACCATTTGATATTGAGCTATTTTTGAAAGAACACAGGTCACGTCCAAATAAAGGTTACCACGGAGGATAACGTAACAGAGTTTTCGTATCGGCAGACCACCGATTGAACGTGTGTGAGACTGTAGGCTCACCATCGCCTCGGGCAAAGTGGGCTACGAACTGCTTCTCCATCTACCGAATTCTCGAGATTTTCCTCGTACGACTCCTCGTTTCTTAATTTGAAAAAGTCATTCGCCGGGCAGAAATTTCGGTCGAATAAGGACGTCCTCTCGGCCACGGAGTCCTTGACAAAATGTATTTTTCAGACGGGTTACAGAAGTTGGAGCGTCAGTGGTTAAAATGTATCCAGCTTAAATGAGAGAGCTAAAATGAGCAAGGCCTTATTGGCTTACACTCTTCAACAATTCCTTGAGGCTACATGCAATTTAATGCCGATATTTGAGCGGCTGAGTTGAGAAGCACTTTTCCGTGACAAGTGATATTCTTGGAAGATTTGGCAGTACTAACTAAAAGGCAGTAGTCACTTAAGACGAGTAGGATTTGAACCCATTCCTAGCCTATATGTTAATGGTCAACCTCAACGCCCGCAACGATTACACCACGGGTGCTACTGAATAAGAAAATATTGAAAATTACATAGCCACTTTTCCAAAAACTTTCTTTTTCTTTTGTAGGCTAAGTACATTCGCCTGTCACTTACAAACTCTAGCGTCTAAAATAGACGTATTTCATTTTTTTGTTCAATGCGCTTCTTTGAAAAACAATTCATCAAAATCACTTGCAAGCCTCTGCAATCTTCTGAACACCCAACATAATTCCAGCATTACCCCCCAACAAGCGTCTATATCTGTTTTTAAAAACTCTTCACTTGACAGTTCGACTGACAGCAAGGATAAATCCAACTCAATACACAACAAAGTACTCATACATTTGTGTGCATTATTCATTTTGACTCCCCTGCTGTGAGAACAAAATGAAAACAACAAAATACCAAGAAAACCAAATCCTTAAATGAAAGAAAATACGGGTGAAAAAAAACTCTATAATGTACGCAGAAAATACACATTCGATCAAAAATAAAAGAAAAAAAAACTCAACATGTAAACAGGCTAAATATAGAAAATGGCCATTGGGGTGTTATCGAAACGACTTAGCGACGACAACACGGCTCGGCACGACATCATGCAACGACAAGAAAGAAAAGTGTTTTTAGTCGATTTTCAAAGAAAAATGAAAAAAAAAAATCCCTTTTCTCTTCATTATTATTTCTTTGCGAAATATGTTCGAGTAACTGTTGGAAGGAGTGGAAACTTCGCAAATAAGAAGGGTGCAAACATAATATTCGACTTTGTGCATCCGCCAGCAGTTTGTTCCTTCCAATGGTCTTGCGATGATGATTGCTGCTTTAATTTGAACTAAATTGTAAAACTGAAAGCAATTTGCTTGCAGAAGCAAAAGAAATTAAATTCATTGCACCGAGGTATGAGTATGTTATTTCCGATTTTGCACAGAGAGGAAATCTGAGTCAAAAGGAACAAACTTTTCCGTGCAAGGGGGATTTGTTGAAAAACTTCTTCACTTTCGTGCAGACGTATTTTATTGAATTAAACTGGCATTTGACTATGTCAAAAAGGAAGTGGTGCAAGGTGCAATATTTTCAACTAAAATGGTTCTTGTAAGCTCTATTCCATTTCTTAACGCAACGTTAGTATGGCCGATTCCGAAAGGCTGAGTCAGTATTTTGCAAAAGGCAGTAGGTACCCTTGCTACAGTCCTTGGTGGACTTGGGCCTCAACCAGCCAGCTTGGTCCCTAGCTAACTGTCTCCAGTCTGAGTTCTCTTGATTTAGTTCCTCTTGCACTTGAATGCGCCACCTGAGCCGAAGTCTTCCTCTATTTCTTCGTCTCTCGGAAATGATGTCGAAGACTTTCCGGGCCGGACCTTTGGTATCCATCCGTTCCATATGACGAAGCCATCTGTGTCGCTGGACCTTGACTCTTCTGGCTAGGTCCGCTTCGTTGTACAACCCGTAATGTTCGCTGCTGAATCTTCGGTTCGTCTCTGTAGATGCTGTAATACGCGGCCTTGAAATCGATGAAAAGATGGTGGGTGTCGATTTAAAGTTCATAGGTTTTTTCCGGGGTACGCAAAGTGGAAATTTAGTCTTTGGTTGACTTTCCTGGTCTAAACTCTAAAGCCACATTGACAAGAACAAATCAGATTGTTGACGAAAGACTTCAGACGTTCACATATTACGGCAAGGAGGAGCGATGTTAAGGAGGTTGTTCCATCTGTAGTTGGTTCAGTTAAGAGGATCTCCCTTCTTCAGGATGCTGAGGTTCCGTTCGTCGGGCATGCATTCTGCCGACAATATCTTACAGATGATTTGGTGCATGCTCCTTTCTTGATCGTCGCGTTGCCTTCTGCTTTGAACAGCTCGGCGCAGCTAGACCATCTGCTCCAGCGGCTTTGTTGGATATCAGCCGTGATATTGCCGATTTCATTTTGTCTAAGTCGGGTTCACGGAATTGTCGGATTTCGTATTTTCCAAGTAATGGCTCCTGCCTGACAGCGGAATTCTGTTCATTATCGCCGCTATACATTCTACAGATTGCGATTCTACTATGATGTTCCCTTGCTCATCTTTGCAGACAAAGCTACTTACCTTCCAGTAAAACTTCCGAACTTCATTGCTGCTATTGGCACTCTCAAAATCATTGATCTGACGCTTCTTTCCGCTTGGCAACTCCTTCATATTTGTAATCGAGCACTTAAAGGCTGCATTCCTGTCTTTCTAAATCAAGCTGAAGGACTATGTCAAACATATCCCCTGACAACCTCTCTTCTAGTGGTATAATGCAGCCGTCTGAACAAGATAACAAAGCATTGTTAGCGAACTTGGTTATTTTCACCTTAGATAGGTCATTATCTATTCCGGAACTAGCCCTCCCCTTTTACATGGTTTTTAATTTATTCTCTGTTTGGTTTTCTTTACAGATAACCTTTAAAAATACAATTAACAACAATTGGAATTGAAATTTGTCCTTTTTAAGCCACAAATGTAACTCAACAATAATTACAAATACCCTCGAATCTACAAAGGAAAACCTATCAATACGAAATCAGGCGGAAATGTTTATTCAACAGTCAAATCAACACAAAAGTCATTCAGCCAAAACAAAGGTGACAGGTTGTGTTTCTCTTATCGACAATCGCAGCCATTCCTTTTTTGTTCATTAACGAATTAATATTTCAGCAATTAAGTGCAATAAGCAGCAGCAGCTCTTACTCATCGCTCCAACTTTTAAATTGTTTCAAACAAAAATTTCGTGTTTCAACAATTAAAAATTGTGTAATTAGTTTCCATATTGATACGAGACTGCGAGACTACTCCAGAAATGGAGGTATACACGAAAACACATTGCATCCGCTTTATATCGCTTCATTAGGAGCAATAATTATTATTATTCTTCTCGGCACAATGGAAAACACTATCATCTCTCAGCACTGCTGCTACTGCTACTGCTACTGCTGTTGATGATGATGATTTGATTACATTTAAGTTCATTGTCGATTCCATAGTTGGACTTGTGGAATGGGAAGCTATATGGGTATAGTTTAGCTAAGCCATGATCTTCGTATTAAAATGCAATGTCTAATGATTTTTCTAATACTGGCTGCTGCCAGTATAAGCCTCAATTGACCCTGGCCCCCAGATGTGTAATTAGTTTGAGAAATTGCTATATTTGTGTTTGTGAATGACAGTGATGACTGAAGGGGAAATATACGAGTGAATGTCGGTTAATTATTTAAATTGATTTAATAAGAAATAGTAAAAGATTGTTAAACAAAGACATGAGTTTTGGCTGGGTAGAACAAGTTCTGCAGATCTAAATTCAATAATTTTTTTAACTATCAGAATCGAATAGTTTTTTATCGATAACTCTGTTCGATAGTCCATGTTTGAAATTTCGCTGAAATATGAGGTTAATACCTTGGAATTCTATTCCAAAAAAAATAAAATCGACATTGATAGACTATGGTTAGAGCCGATAAAGTGTCTGTCCTCATCTGTTGCGATTTTTTTTCACCAGAAATCCTAAATCATTGACAATTTAGCGATTGTTATCGAACTATGTACCTAGTTCATTTTTCGATAGCACGTCCACTCCAAGGCGTGATGTCAAAGAGTTTCATTGGTACGAGCACGGAATTCCACGAAATATTGATATCTTTTTTCAGCACCATTGGATATTTGATAAAGTTTGTATTTTTAAATATTGCTAGCCTCTTAGAAGAGAGATAGTAGATATTACTCTTATGGCAGGCCAATCAATCGAGAAAGATGTACGGTTCTGAAGATATTGATGGTGAAAATGATAACGACGATGACGAAAAGGTAGACGATCCGAACATTCCTTGCTCTGAAAATGGATTCTTCATCGATCATGGTTTCATAAATTCGAGGCAAGTCTTAATTGATGCATTAAAAGAAGGTTTGGACATCAGCGCCTTAGCATTTATCATTCAGGCTAAAGTTAACGCTCATTCTTTTTTTTATCTCCTCAATTCTCACTTGAACAGCGTGCGGCCAGTGTAGTCTCCGTATGTTTTGTGAGTTGTATAATAGGTGTCAAACCTCATACATCATACTGCATCAAGACCTCAAGACCGTTTCGTGAACGGAAACGCCATTCGGGTAAGAACATCTTGCTAGAACAGATTCTGATCAAGTGGAAGCTACTAAGACAGCCTTTCTGTTTTTAAAGTGAAAGCTTTTAGTACGGCACTTTCATTGTGATCTGTAAGAAAATTTATTGAAGATGGGTAAACAATGTAAATTCGCGTCAGATGGAAGAGCGTAAAGCACTATTCACATGACCAACGAACGACAAATGAACGACAATTCGTCAATTTTGACATTTCGTTCATATGAGAATATGATTCGTCGCGAATCAACAACCAAAACACAAAGCAAGACTGATTTTTGAGGTTATACGCGTGCGAACATTTTGTTTGTAGGGAGTGTGGATGATGTAGAACGCGAATAGAGTTTGGCAGTTCGTATTAACTAGAATTCTTTTCGCGACGAATAAATTTGTTTTCTCAAAGGAGAACCGGCAAATGTATGGAAGCTGGCCTAGGAACCAATAACGACATGATATATATCAATGGAAAGGTGTTTTTGTCTACTTTAATTTTTACTATGGCAGTAAGTCCCAAATCGCTGTGTGGAAAAAGTTATTGCACAATATTGGGGTTTTGAAGCATTAAACTCTACGCGGTTTTTTATTCCCTATTGTACAATGCTGTTCAAATCAGAGTTTAATGAGCTAATCATATTTTGCCGTTGCAGTTCCACATCCGAAGAGGAGGGATGTGAGTCTGGGAACGAATAAGAAAAGCTAAGGGTACTATCGCCAGCGAAACAATTGATTGGATTAGAAGTTACAGACAAAAAATGAGAAAGAGGGTCGGAGACAAAACGGAGCCCTGGGGCACACCAGCATTTATATTATGGGTTTCAGACTTGAATCTGTCGAATACAACTTGTATTGAACGGTTCGAAAGAAAGTTTCTAATCCAACGAAGTAGGAATTCATCAATACCGAAAGCACACATTTTCGATAAAAGAGCAACATGCTAGACTTTATCAAATGCCTTTGAAATATCAAGTGCAACAATCTTACTTTCTCCAAAACGATATAAAGATTTGTTCCACTGTTCGGTGAGATAAACCATCAGATCACCAGTGGACCTGTTGTTGCGAAAGCCATACTGCCGGTCATTAAGAAGCTTTCGGTCTTCAAGATATTTCTTGAGCTGATAGTTTATCAGCGTTTCCATGACCTTAGAAAGAAGGGACGTAAGTGCAATCGGTAGATAATTGGAGGGAGAAGAAGATTCGCCATTTTTTGGAATTGGCTGGACAAATGCTGTTTACCAACTGCTCGGAACGAGCCCAGAAGAATAGGATAATAATCAAAATAATAGCGGGAATACCATTCGGACCAGCGGATTTATGTATGTTGAGATCTTTTAGGACTATCGCCACAGCACGAGTGCGGAAGAAGATTTCCCATGGAATCATTGACGCGCTCAAGAGCTAGAGGAGTCATGACACTCTCTGGCAGCGAAGAGTTGAAGGCGAACTGCCGAGCAAAAAGGTTAGCTTTCGCGAGAGAACTAACAACTGGAATGTCATTGTCAACGAGCGTAGAGATCGAGGAAGAACAAGAATTCTTCATATTTTTCACAAATGACCAAAAATTCTTACTGCCTTTGGGACTTTGCAGTATTTTTTGCCTTGGTTCTTGGTCATGTAAAAATTTGGTCCGTCGAATATAGGTATTGCAGGCTTTCCTGGCTTGTTTAAACTTGTTTCGGATTTCCTCAGAACTTTACTTCTTTTTCCCTGATAACCTCTTTACAGCTTGAATCAAACCATGACTTTTCCTTGGGTTTGATGCTCTTAATCCTATTCGGGATAAATGTTTTCATTCGCAAAATAATCATGTTAGTAATCATATCTGCGCTGGAGTCTACGTCACTATCGAGGAAGCAGAGTGACCAGTTAAAGATCCGGAAGAAGTTATTGAGACCGTCCCAGTTGGCTTTCTCGTATTGCCATACGGTTCTCTTCGAAGCTCTTTCTCTAACTGGATTAGTTTGACACGAGAAATTTGCAGATATCATACTATGGTCTGATCTGCCTAGAGGCGTTAATTTATATTGATAGTGTATTTATCAGGGGCAGACGTAAGGAACAAGTCAAGAGTGTTTTCAGCAGCTTGGTCATTAATGTCCGATATTCGAGTGGGTTCAGTGACAAGCTGAGTAAGGTGGTTGAACTCAGCAAAGATCTCAGCACACATTCCTTCGGGTGTTGTCGGGCCCGAATGGAGAAGCCACCAAGAATTGTGTACATTCAAATCGCCCGTAATAACGATTTCAGTGTGAGGATACAGGGAAACAATTCTTTGAATGGAGTCAGACAGAGCATCAAATTCGCAAGAAGTTGAAGCTCTGTCCAAGTTTGGGCTTCGATAAAGAAAACAGTAGTGAATGATGTGCATATTTACTGAGAACTTGAACCACATAAAATTGAAAAAAGGGTTCGAGCAGCGTCCATATTGTGGTAAGAATTGATAGGCAACATCATTCCTAATGTAGAAGGCGAGACCATGGTGGGGGAAGAATAAAGGCACTAAGCAATACCCATGAATAAGAAATTCAGTAGGGTCGGTATTCTCACCTACTTGGGTTTCATTCAGAGCCAATACAGCTGGCCTGTTTGAAACAGTTGGTTCAACTTCTCGCGTACGTCGCCGGTGATATTGACGAAGGCAAAGAACTTTAACATATGGAAAACTAGCTGAAAGCGGCCCGGACTAGATCCCGGTTGAAGTGCCGTTGAAGGCATGAAGGCCGATGATGATGATTGATTAAGTTAAATTTATGGGGTGCACAATCCCGTCCCCAAAAAAATTGTTTTTGCTAAAATTTTAATACAAAAATTTTCATAATGTTCTTGCTCGAAAGTGTACGAGTAATATTTGTGACTATGACAGGCGGGCAAGACCAAACAAAAAATAAAGCAATTATTTTCCAATGACCATTGAATTTTTTTCTTTTTTCTTTCCTCAAATTTAATTGCTGAAAATCCAAATAAACTACGAAACTCCATTGACTGATGGATTTTTAAGAGCGCAACAAAATATATGTCAACCATTCTCATTGCATGACGCAAATTCTAATTTAAACTAAAATATAGGCCGAAGGCCTTCTTTTTCACTTTCCCACTCACTCAACCAACGAACGTATGGAGAATACAAATCTTGTACAAGGTTTTTAACTCCTTTTGAGTTTTACATTACAAAAAGACTAACTCACGCCAAACTAGGGCGTGTAAGGACCAAAACACTCTGCTTGGCAAATGCGAATGTGAAAGGAGTTATTATGTCATGGTGTTATAATCCCACTACTCTTATGCGCAAATCCACATCACTGAGCCCAGAAAATAAATACAAATCGTTTTGCAAGAGTTGGAAATAAAAATTAAAAGAAAGTGAAGAAAAAAGGACACAAAGAACATGAGCTCATTGCAATATTTATGGAAAACATAAAAACAAGCAGAACAAAGGGGATTTAAAGTTTTGTCCTCCTTGTTTGAGATTTGTGAAATTGAGTTCACGTTATAGGAAATTTTCAAGTTGACATTAATATTGTTCTTGTTCGTGTTCGAAAATAAGGAGGAGCAGAGAACGCAGATTATTTCCAACAAAGTTTACAACTATCAGAATCGAGATATTCCGGTTGAAAGAATGGCAGAGTTTTATCATCCCAGATTATGATATTTTAGTTTGAGCACAAAGCATGGTGAACTTCGTTAACTTTGCGAACAATGTGAAGTTGAAAAGTCACCGGATTTGAATTTCGGTAGAACATTTTTATAACTTACAAACGGTATACTCGTTCGAGTACTTTACCACGATGAAAATGTTGAGTTTACTGAATAAATTGACAGTGACAGTTCGATGATTAAAGGGTGCGTTCAGAAATTAAATTCAAAGTTGTTAAGTCCAAAAGAAAACCCTAAAAAGTCTGATCAAACCAGAACTTTCTGATCCTCCCTGTGCGCTCTTGAACTCGATCAAAAAGTAGATGAGCTTACAGCAGCCCTCAATAAACCATGGAAACTGCCTGCCTCCTCACTACAGTGCAGGGAATGAGGAAACCATACTGGTGGGCTGCTTAACTTAGAATTACTCAGGAAAGGTAGAAGACTTTTCAATCGTGCACAAAAGTCTAAACACCCCCAAGATTAGGATTCCTATAAGGAATTCCTCAAAAAGTATAAACAAGAATTAAGAATAGCCAAAAGAATCCAAAAGAAAAATTGACATGGGCTCTAAATAGTTTCTAACCTTACCTATAAATCTCCAGGTCCAGATCAAATCATACCAGCTGAGCTACAAAATACCAGAGATATAACTTTGCCCATCATTGAGATGATCTTCAAAAGTTGTCTTGATCTGGTCTATATACCTCAGCGATGGAGAGAAGTAAAGGTAGTATTCATCCCCAAGGCGGGCAAATGCTCGCATGATCTAAGACCTATTAGACTATCATCTTTCATTCTCAAAACTCTTTAACGATTGATCGACATCCATGTACGTAAAAGCATTGAAAACAGA
The DNA here is from genome assembly GCA_943590905.1 of Sphaerophoria taeniata. Classification (NCBI taxonomy): domain Eukaryota; kingdom Metazoa; phylum Arthropoda; class Insecta; order Diptera; family Syrphidae; genus Sphaerophoria; species Sphaerophoria taeniata. Next base: position 241,708,342 of record OX016540.1, read on the forward strand.
CTATCGATGTCTCAGCATGCTTACTGCAAAGGGAAATCGGTAGAAACAGCCTTGCATACTCTAGTATGAACTATCGAATACTCCCTAGAGCAAAAGGAATATACTTTGGTTGCCTTCCTGGATATTGAGGGCGCTTTCAACAACGTTGACACATCTGGCTATCACTTCTGCTATGACGACCCTTAACGTCGAATACTCACTTTGTGAGTTGATTAATCTAATGCTAAAAAGTAGGATTATCAACTCTGAGATATACCAAAGTACATAGACTACACCATTCCAAAACCCCAATTTGGGAAAAACTTCCAGGTCTCTATTCCATCCAGAGATGAATGGGAAGACAAAAAACTCCTGGAAGACAAGAGCATTCATTTTTATACAGATGGATCCAAGGCAAATGCTGGTTGGTAGTGGTGTGTACTCAGAAAAGCTTAATCTAAGCCTCTCATTCTGCCTCCCTAATCATTGTAGCGTCTTCCAAGCGGAAATTTTAGCGATCAAGAGATTCTCTTCTGGCTAAGAGAAAACGTGGCATCAACTTCCGATATCCGCATCTTCTCTGACAGTCAGGCTGCTATTAAATCTCTCGACGGTGTCTTAACCAACTTTCAAACGGCCCTCGATTGTCGATCATCTCTTATGGAGATGGCGCAGCAATCCCGGCCAAAGAGACATCACGGGAAATTGTAGAGCCGATGAACTCGCTAAAAATGGAACCGTCATACCTATCTCACCTGAAAGGGAAAAGATTACTACATGCAAACTTTTGCTAAAAGAAACAGACTTAACGATAACAAGGTCTAGGTGGTACAGTTTACGTACGTGCGCAGCCACAAAGCTCATATGGCCGTCACTTGACCTAAAGCGCTCTTAAGACTTGTTATCTCAAAGTAGATTTCATATTAGCTCCCTAATAGGTGTCCTTACGAGTCTTATAGGCAGACACGCAATACGACTTGGTGTAGCCTCAACTTGACTTCTGCAGGAGCTGTATGGACGAGGAAGAAGAGGAAACCATCTCTCACCTTCTCTGCACATTCCCTGCTCTTTCACTAAGACGCAAACTTCATCTGGGAGAATACTTTAATGATAATTCCAGTGAACTAGCTAATAAGGATGTCAAATATCTTCTTCGCTTTATAAAAAGCTCGACTAAAGGTTCGACTAGTAAAAAGTGATCCTCTAGATTCATGTGGTATCACAATGGGCCTTTTCTTTTGGCCTTAGTGTGCGGATCCTGTATCCGCAGCCACTTTAACATAACCTAACCTAACCTAAGTCCAAAAATTTAAAAACCCAATACATAGTTAAGTTGGGTAACAACTTAAATTTTGACTGTTATTTGTTTACCATTCACTCAATCACATCACTTGCGTCATTTAATGAGCGTGTTCAGCACTTGAACGCAAATTCTCTCTATTGGTTAGAGTTAAATCATTCAATGGAAAATTATCATATTTGAAAACGATTGAATGGAATAACTCAGAAATCAAATAGACTAAAATTTATCAAACTTAATGATTTTAATCGCAACACAATTGTTGAATCAGATTTTTTTACGACTGTCGTGCTATTTAACAATGATGAAATTTTTGTTCATTTGATTTATGACTGACAAATTACGAGTATGACTATGACACATTTTAATCAGTGCAATCATTCTTTGACTATTTATTTCATTTGTTCGTCGTGCCTAGGTGAGACACTTATGATGTCGGTGCATTTCAAACAATGATATCATGCAATAAATTGTTCTCTTAGTAAATTCGATGAGCAATACTATTTCGTTCTCTTAATTCAACAAGTTCGTTGATATTTGATTTGGAAAGTTTATTTCGAAAAGAATTCTTCTATGACCTTGTTCTTTGTTTTTCATGGAAACACTGGAAAGTTTGCAAGGTTTGAAAGCTGAGCTACAAAAGCAAAAGGAAAATTAATCAATATCGTTGTCTCTTTGACTCGTATTTAAACCCTGATTGTGCAATGTTTATATGTAAGATGTTTTTGTTGATGAGCACCACAAAATGAATTCTATGTCAAGGGACCGCTTCTGGAGGCTTCATTTCCTTACTCTTTTCTATTCTTACCTACTTACTTAAGCTGGCGCTACAGACTTGGGCCTCAACCAACTGTCTCCGCCAGCTAGCTTGATCCTCAGCTTACTTTCTCCAGTTATGCAGTATAAGTTAATTGAGTGCACCACCTGAGTCGCGGTCTTCCTCTACTTCTTCGTCCCTCGGGAATTGTGTCGCAGGCTGTCCGGGCCGGAAAATTGATGTCCATCCGCTCTATACGACCAAGCCATCTGGACTATTCTGGCTAGGTCAGCGTTCAATCTTCTTCTCCACGGGACTATTGATAACCCGAACAACTTTTGCCAGCCTAAGGACCTTTCTTTCGATTTTTTCAGTGTCCATGCTTCTGCACCATACAGCAGGATATAGGGATAATGAGGATGTTGCGTTGTTAGTTTCATCTTAGTTGATCGATTACCAAGAGTTATTCTTCGTCTGATCTCGGTGCTGGTGTTATTGCCCATTTTAAAAGCGGGGTCTAGGTAGACAAACTCTTTTACTACCTCGAAGTTATATGTGTCTAGTGTGACACTCTGCCCGAAGACAGCATATATTTCGTTTTGCCCTCATTTATCGCTTCTGTCTCAATTCTTCCAAAGACGCCATTGACATCGCGCTGTCAGTTGACCAGAAGACCAAGAAATCGCGTGACAGGGTTCGCCTTGTCTGAATTATTTTTTGACTTCCAATGATTCCGTACCAACCTGAGTTCTCCGTCGTCATTTAGCATAAGCGAACGAGCTTTGCAGGGATGCCAGGACTAGCGTAGCTTTATAAAATTCGTCTCTGTGGACGCTGTCGTACGCGGCATTAAAATAGATAAAAAGGTGGTAGGGGTCGATTTGGAGTTCATAGGTTTTTTCCAGGTCTGCCGCAAAGTGGTTGACTTTCCTGGTCTGAAGCCACATTGATAAGGACCTGTCATATTCTTGACGAAAGGCTTTAGAGTTTAGACGTTCAAATATTACAGCAGAGAGGCTCGTATAAGCGAGGAGGCTGACTCCTCTGTAATTGAGAATCTCTAAACTTCAGGATCGGCAAACAATGCTGAGATTCCATTCATTTGGGCATGCATTTCCCGACCATATTTTACAGAAGATTTGGTGCATGCTCCTTTCAAGATCGTCACTTGCTACTTCGCCAGTCATGTCAGGTTCACTGAATTGTTGGCTATCGTCATGTCCAATGTGTGGCTCCGCCTGACAGTTGTTTTTCCAGTACCTCAGCATCGACTATGATTCAACTGATGTTTCCTTGCTCATCTATGCATACATCGGTTCTTGCTCAATGACCTTGAGCCAGCTCATACGTTTTGACGAAACCAACGTACAGCACTGTGTACACTAGCACAGAAAAGCAAAAAATCGAAAAACATGTTGCCAAATTCTGATTGATGCCTGAATGGCGGATCTTCCTCCTTCACTGAGCACGATGTGTCACAGTCATAACCAAACACAAGTGAAGCATGGGCTTTCGCATCATAAAGATCATCACCATTCTGCAATAAATCACATTGATGTAACCACGAAACCAAATTAATTGCGCCGCCGATGAAATCCTAACAAACTGTCAGTTTCTTGATGAAATAATTTCCTCATGCATTAAACAAGTCCAATACCATCTCCTAAAGGCCAAACAATATTTCTTAATTTAGAATTTTCTACCTTCCGCTTTCTGTTCTTATAAACAAACTTTTCGGTCAAATTAAATTCCTCAAATTCCACAAATCCAAATGTGCGCCTTTTCCTAACCAAAATAAAAATTCGTATACCGAACCGAACTAATAATAAATTTTTGAATATCTCAGAGTTGGCGCTCGAGAATGTTTTGTGAGAAAAGTTGAAAAATCATTTTATCTCTCGACAATCAAAATACAAAAAAAAAAAAAAACCATAACCACATTAATTTAAAAAATTTTGGCGTCCGACGAGCCGGCAACACGCTTTTGGTAAATTTTGTCTCAATTTCTGGCAAACAAGTGCTCCCCCCTTTTTCGTGTAAGAACGAACAAGCCAATTAATTTGAAAGAGATACATTGTGGCGATATTGAATTTTATTTGTTGGATCTTTTATGTGAAACGAACCCAATCAAATTTGGTGATTAAATCAAACACCTCTCGTTTATGGAAAACCGTTTGTATCGATTGTAACCTGAGACACTTGCTATTGAAATGTCAATATCAATGTTATTGTGTGTCGGACACTTGGAATGGGAAGCCTGATTTAATTTCAATATCAATGGGAAGTGGATACGCTTTGTAGTTGAACTTGTGATGCATCTCTCGCTCTGTCGCTTTGTCTAGTCTCTAAGTCTAGTGCTGGGACACACCTGAAATGTTAACTGTAAAATTGAATTGTGTTTCAAATATGGACAGTTGCCATAGTAATCGATAGTACAGAGGAGAATTATCATTCACAATGCAGCTTCTAGTTTAAATAAGGAACACAATGCCAAACGGGTATTCACTTAAACATTTGAAGAGGTGATTCAGCACCGTACGTTCTTAGACTTCAAATTTCTTTTCACTGGGAACACCCCATGAAATGCTCTCGTTTACACTGCAATGCAAACCGCCCGGTACGGTGCCTTGGTTAATCGATATGTGTCGCATGTTGCAATATTAGTTTTATTGATTTGTCGATTGGCTTTGTTGAATTGAAATTGAATTCTTTTGCATGTTGTCGTTGTGTCTTTGTTTTTATTCCAGTTCAAGGTTAGGTGACGATGACACTTTTTCAATGGGGTAACGTTTGTCTTATTTATAATTTTTCTACTTGACATTTGTAGAGCAATCTACGATGTGATCATTATGACATGACGTCTGGTAATAGAAATTAAATGCTAAGTTTAGCACGGTAATTCCAATTATTTGTCTATGGAGAAATTAAACGGAACGAATTTATATATGCAAGTAGCACATGGATGATTCAGCAGTAGTACACATTTAAATTTATTTATTTTACATTTTCAAAAGGGTTTCCCTACTCATTATTAGATTTGCTCTGATAAAAATTGGCGAAATTATGATTGAATTTCTGTTTTGTTTATTTTTTAACTCACTGTCAAAACTGATATACTCTAAAGGGATGAGCCGGAAACTTTCTATAATTGTATATAGGGTTGGTCATCTATCAGTTTTATTTTGAACAACCGGTTATTTCGAATCTGAAAATTGAACCAAACGAATCGAATAACGCGCAACGTTGGGGATGTAGGTATTGGACATTTATTGGACTGGGCGAAAATTTCACAAAAATGTCGGAAAACATTTATGCGCAGAGAAGGACCAACAATGCCCGGTATGAGCAACTTTATTGCTAAAATTCGTGGTTTCATTGTTGATGCTTCAAATCGTAAGCGAGCGACTGTTTGGTGCGGCTTGTAAAGCGGAGGCATGATTTGATTAGTCCACATATATCGGTCAATGGAGACACCTATCGATGATTACCATTTTTTTGTGCCCGCTCTTGTTGATATTGATCTGGGCAACATGGTTGATTTTTACAGGATAGTGCAACTTTCCACGTATATCTTGCCACAATCGGTTTATTATGTAAAACGTTTGATGGCCTGCTGCGATTTGAAACCGTTAGACTACTTTCCGTGGTGCGCCGTTAAAAATAGGTGTTATGCCGACTATCCAAAGACAATTTAGCATTTGAAGACCAATTTTCGTGATAACATTGTCGAGATACGGCCCATACACAGTCATTGCACCTTAACTTTGCTCGCCAAGTGAATGGAGCTTGTACAGCTCGCCAAGTCCGCTGTTGAATCTTTTTTTACATTTATCGCTCAAGAAGTTTATGGACAGGTCCTTGCTGCTCAATCTTCTTCATTACTCAAAGAAACCGTGATGGGCAAGTCTACACTATGTGTTGGATAGCTCAATAGAAAAACACGATATTAATTTTGCACAAAATTATTAATTTTATTTCATCAAAATAAAAGCTCTAAATGGACTGTATTTCGCACTTCGCTGCTCGAATAAGAATGAATTGTTATAGAATTTCCATCAGCAACATCAGTTGGCAGCTGCCCTGCTGCCTGCTCTCGGTCGCAAGTACCGCTCATCGACGTTGTATGAAAAGGGGTGTGTCCTAACTCACCCGATGTCGGATGTTCATGTTGCTCGTTCTCGATCCGCAAGTACCGCTCATCGACACACTATGAAAAGGGGTGTGTCTTAACCATCTATGTCGATCGTTCTCGGTCCGCAAGCGAATTTGTTGTTGTGGTTTCCGGACCAAGAACTAGCACTTATTTGTTCTGCACGCAATTGTTGTTGGCAATTTGTGGATCGAAAAATAGGAATAATAAATGCCCTGCGCATTGTTGTTGTGCTCGCGCGCAAATGCAGCTGGTGGTTGGAATGTTGTTTGTTTTTGCTATGGTGTCGCCAGTGTTGTGCGCTCCTGCTCATTAGGCTCCTCATGTTGTGCCTTGTTGCTCTAATCTCTAACATTCCTCCCCCCAATTGAAGGCTCGTCTTCAATTCCTTGTTCAGGCTCTTCGAGTGGTAGCACGCACAACTTCTGAATCGCTCGCACTAGCGTCGTATGCTCTAGTCGCACTTCAGCACTTCGCACTAGTCCGTCCTTGCCCCTGTGGACGGCCATAACTCGCCCCAATGGCCAGACTGTCGGTGGCATATTTTCCTGCTTGACCAGCACCAGGTCGCCCGGCTGGATGTTTTTACGCTCCCTGTTCCATTTGACACGCTGCTGTAGGGTATGGATGTACTCGTTGCTCCATCTCTTCCAAAAGTGCTGCTGCATCTGGTTAATCACACCCCACAGTTTGAGTCGCCCTTGAGGAACCTCGCTCACGTCTGCGCTGAGAGGTAGCACAACTTGCTCACCAATTAGGAAGTGCCCTGGTGTAAGCGCCTTGAAGTCGCCAACGTCATCTGAGAGAGCGCATAGAGGCCTGGAGTTGAGGCACGCTTCGATCAGCACCAGCGTCGTAGCAAGCGTCTCAAACGTAAACACTTGCTTACCCATGATCCTCCTCAGGTGATATTTTGTAGATTTCACGCCAGCCTCCCAAATTCCTCCCATATGTGGTGCGGCGGGGACGATGAATTTCCATTCTGTGCCCAAGGCGTTGACCTGCTCGATAGGCAATCTGTCCTTCCACTGCTCACTGCTTCTCTTCAACTCGGCGTCCGCTCCAACGAACGTTGTCGCATTATCGCTCCATAGAACTGCACACGCACCGCGGCGTCCGGTGAAACGTTGAAAAGCTGCCAGAAATGCGCCGCTCGTCTGATTGCTCACTAGCTCTAGGTGTATGGCTTTCGTAACCATGCACACGAAAACCGCAATATAGCCCTTCTCGATGACCCTTGATCGCCCTGATCTGGCCTTAATTAGCACTGGCCCAGCATAGTCCACTCCACTATGCTTGAATGCTCTTGTTGGTTGGACACGATCCTTCGGAAGGCTGCCCATAAGCTGCTCGGATATCACCTTGCTCTGACGAAAACAGATTATGCACCGTGAAATATATGTTCTTACCGCTCGTCTCAAGGATGGAATCCAGAACTTGTGCCTTATGTACTGCATGCACAGCTGTACCCCTCCATGCAATGTCTTAAAGTGCGCTTCTCTAAGTAGTAGCTCAGTTAGTCTGCTCTTGGAAGGTAGAATCATTGGATGAATCATCTGGTAAGGCATCGCTGAATTCTGTAGTCTTCCTCCAACTCTGAGTACGCCCTTGGCGTCCAGGAACGGATTCATGGAGATGATATTGCTCGAACCATCTAATGGAGACTTCTCAGAAAGCTGTTGAATCTCCTTGCCATACGCACGTCGTTGCTCAACTATAACCCAATAGGTAAGGGCTTCTTCAAGCTCCTCCAGTGTAATCGTCTTGCTCTGCTCTGCCTCAAATTGCACCAGCGCAGGGTTGATCGCTCCTTGCTCTGCTGCTTCGCACTGTGTCGACTTGCGCAGTCTCACTTCACGCCGTTCTTTGCACCTTCTTGGGAATCTCATCACAAGGGCTGTCAATCTGAGGATGCTCTGTAACGTTGACTTGCGCTCCAGAAGATCGGTACCACCCATGCTCAGCACCGGCACTCGCACCGTGATAAAACTGACAGCAACTGGTGGCTTAAGCTCATCCGAAACCCCTTCTGGTTGTTGCTCGCTCGATTGTTGCTTTGTAGTTGGCCATTCTTCCTCACGCAATGTGAGCCATGGCGGCCCTTGCCACCAAAGGTTAGATTCGGCCAGTTGCTCTACTTTGATGCCCCTGGATCCTAGGTCGGCGGGGTTGTCACTGGATCTGACATGCCGCCAACGGTAGTCTCCGCTCAGCTCTTGAATACTGGCTACTCTATTCGCCACGAAAGTCTTCAACTCACATGGCATCTTGCTGATCCAACAGAGAGTAACTGTAGAGTCGGACCAGTATGTCTTCGCTAGGTTTCTTATAGCGCACGCATTGCTCACCTGCACCATCAACTTGCACAAAAGCTCAGCTGCACATAGCTCGAGTCTCGGCACAGAAATAACCTTAATTGGGGCCACTTTGGTCTTCGATGCAATGATCCTGCAAGTCGTTTCCCCTGTCAGGGAGGTAGCACGCATGTAAACGACTGCTGCATAAGCTCTGGTGGATGCATCTGCGAAACCGTGTAACTCCAGATGGTGCTGCTCTGTGCTGCCAAGCCATCTCGGAATCTTGATCACTTCCAGATGCGACAGCTGCTCATAGTACCTCCGCCATACAGGCAGAATGGTTGCGGGGATTTGCTCATCCCATCCAACTCCGGAGCGCCAAAGATCCTGTATGAGTATCTTGGCGACTATTATCACTGGCGCAAGTTAACCATTTGGGTCGTACAGCCTTGCGATGGCACCAATTACTGCTCTCTTCGTAGTGGCCAAGTTGCTCTCGGTTTCTCGTAGTTTGAACGAAATCTCATCTCTTGCACAATCCCATACAAGGCCCAGCATGGAGGCATTATGCTCTTCCGGAAATTGTAGCTCTCTTTCACTCGTCCAGGTCCTTGTAAGCTTCGATAATACGCGCTGACTCGAGGCCAAGAACTTGCTCAACTTGAATCCTCCAGCTCGTAGTGAGGAATTTATTTGATAGCACTTCTGAATCGCTTGCTCTTCAGTGTCTGCACCGGTCAACATGTCGTCCATGTAAAAATTGCTCTTTATTGCTTCGCAAGCCAATGGATATTGCTCTTCATGATCCATTGCGCACTGATGCATAGCTCGTACTGCATTAAAACCGCTCGACGCCATGCCATACGTAACGACTGTCAGACAATATTCGCGCAGTTGCTCATCTGGGTTCTCCCTCCAGAAGATTCGCTGGAGATCCCATTGCTCTGGGTTCACACCCACTTGGCGAAACATCTTCTCGACGTCTGCTGAGACCGCAACCTTGTAGCACCGGAAACGGATTATGATCGCCGAGAGATCGTCTTGGAGCTTAGCACCAGAGAACTGCACATCGTTCAATGACACTCCACTATCGCTCTTACATGATGCATCAAAAACCACGCGAAACTTCTTAGTGACGCAATGATGGGGAATATGGTATGCTCGCTCGCTCGTACTTGGTCGGATGACTTCCCTCATGTGGCCGAGATGCTCGTATTCGCGCATGAATTCGACATATTTCTGTCTAAGCTCGGGATCTGCACACAATCTCTTCTCGGTTTGTAGGAATCTCTTAATTGCCACCGCCCTGGTGGAACCCAACGCTTGTGCTCTAGGGTTTATCGGAATCGTCACCACGTAACGCCCAGATGGTGCTCGGTAGAATGTGCTCTTGAAGTTCTCTTCGACCCATTCATCTTCTGCTGATAAGGTGAACTTCCAGCTCGGCTCTTCTAACTCCCAGAATCTCCTCAGCAAGTGATTAAGCTCGAAATACGAGGATTCTGAGATTGCGCACATTGCTCTGGCCGCTCGCTCGTTGTTTGGTTGTAGCTGTCCAAAAACGATCCAGCCCAGATGGGAGTCTTGCGCCGTCAGTCCAGACTTGAACCTCTTGACTCCATCTTTAATTATCTCTGCCCATACTTGCGCACCTAATAGCATCTCAATCTTGGCTGGCCGACTGAAATTCGGATCTGCCAACTTTAGCTCGCTCGTTTCTATCGCCTGCTCTTGCGATAAGGGACTTCCTGGCAGGCAGGAAGTGATTCTCCTGACGGTGAACGTCTCGCACTCCAGATAAAAGCTCGGATCATTGCCCGAAGAAATGCTCAAGCTCACGAGCCCGTTTGGTCGTATGGCAACGCTCGATCCAATGCCACACACATCAAAAACGCATCGGCGTTTGATCAGGCCCAGTCTGTGTGCGCACTGCTCTGTTATTAAATTTATCTGGCTCCCACTGTCTAGAAGCGCCCTTGCTTCCACGGGTTGCCCTGCTCTGTTCTGCACCCTAATGCATGCTGTTGCTAGCAATGCAAACTGCACCTCGTTCATTTGCTCTTGCTCAGTTTGCCCAAGCATTACGTCCGCCGAAGGGGGAACGTTATCTATGACCTGCTGCTCTGCAGGCCTCATTTGTGTTGGTTGCTACTGCTCTTGTGGTGTGACGGCTGACTGCTTGTCTGTTGAGCTCGCACTTGGCCCCGCCACTGCTGCAAGCGCATTGCCAGACGCTCGCTGATTTGGGCAAAGCACACTGTTGTGCTTCTTGTCGCACTTGCGGCACGCTCCGCCTGGACAAGCTTGCGCAAAATGCCCTGGATGCAAACAGTTTGCACATAACTTCCAGCTTCGCACTTTCTCATTCCTTCCTGCGATGGACAGTGCAAGGAAATCTCCACAGCGATAGAGGAAGTGTGGTTCCCTGCACAGTGGACACTTGGGTGTCGCCATTGCTCTTGCGGTGCTCGTTCCGGGCGCGCTCCTTTGCACTGGCCTCTGGTTGACGGATGCGCTCTGCTGCTCACTGTCGAAGAAGGCCGAATCCAGTGCACTTGCTCTTCGCTCTAAGAATTCAAAGAATTCTTTCAGTGTTGCGATCTCTCGCACATCGCTCCTGCTCATCTGCCATGCGTGGTTTGTCTCACAATCCAAACGGCTTCGTAGCATGTTGACGATGATCGGATCCCACGCCGTTGTCTCAAGCCCAAGAGTTCGCAATGAACTCAAATGCACATTCGCCTCGTTGACCAGATCACGTAATCCTCGAGCTCTCGAGGACTCTCTTCCCAATTTTGGTATTGCGTGAAGAGCGTTCAGGTGTGCGTCGACCAGGTTCTGTCGGTTGTCGTAAACCTCGTTCAGCTTTGCCCAGGCTTCCTCATAGTTGGCGTCGGTCAATTGCCATCTGCTGATAAGCCTAGCTGGAGCGCCTTCCAAAGCCGACTTCAGCTCACGAAGTTTGGTGACGTTCGCCATCGACGCACAATTGTGCACCTCGCTTATAAACTGGTCGCGAAACTCTCTCCATCTTGTGTAGTCGCCCTTGAACGTGGCGATCTTGACGCGCGGCTCCTGCCGCAATTGAATGACGCTCGTTGTCGCTCGCTCTCCTGCACTGGATGGTGCACCTTGCGCTTCCAGCACCTCGATACGCTCGTTGATTGCTGCTATAGCACTATGATAGGCATCCTCTGCGGCGGCCAGATAATTGTCCTGGATTGCTAACGCCTCTGGTGACTTTGCGCTGTCCACCACCCGCATATGCTCTTCCAAAAGCCTGTCATACGCGGCGCTCGCTGCCCCCCGCTTAGCTCGAAGCAATGCCAGACCAGCAGACGCAAAATCGACAGACTCGACGAATGCTGACACCCTCATCAACGACGACCGATGGACATCTCGGCGCGTGACGTCGCCCATTGTTCCTGATGGATGCAAGGAACTGCTGCTCTCCAAAGCACTTTCCCGTAAGACCGCACGCGATCGCAACAACTCAGGTCGACCCTTCGGAAGCGGCAACGATCTGCGCGGAATCAGTGCACAACGCCAAATTGTTCTTATTGATGAGTCACAGCACGGGGTATCAACTTTTTTGCTCTCAGCACTAGCGCTCGATTGTTTGAATCGCTCTGATTCTGGAATTGCCCTTGCAATTCTGGATATTGCTCTGCACGACTGAAATTAAGAAAAAAACAAAACCAGGAAATTGCTCTTGCTGATTGCTCGTTTTTACTTAACTTTTATGCTGGTAAAACCATACGGCTCGAATGGACCAGAAATGTTGGATAGCTCAATAGAAAAACACGATATTAATTTTGCACAAAATTATTAATTTTATTTCATCAAAATAAAAGCTCTAAATGGAATGTATTTCGCACTTCGCTGCTCGAATAAGAATGAATTGTTATAGAATTTCCATCAGCAACATCAGTTGGCAGCTGCCCTGCTGCCTGCTCTCGGTCGCAAGTACCGCTCATCGACGTTGTATGAAAAGGGGTGTGTCCTAACTCACCCGATGTCGGATGTTCATGTTGCTCGTTCTCGATCCGCAAGTACCGCTCATCGACACACTATGAAAAGGGGTGTGTCTTAACCATCTATGTCGATCGTTCTCGGTCCGCAAGCGAATTTGTTGTTGTGGTTTCCGGACCGAGAACTAGCACTTATTTGTTCTGCACGCAATTGTTGTTGGCAATTTGTGGATCGAAAAATAGGAATAATAAATGCCCTGCGCATTGTTGTTGTGCTCGCGCGCAAATGCAGCTGGTGGTTGGAATGTTGTTTGTTTTTGCTATGGTGTCGCCAGTGTTGTGCGCTCCTGCTCATTAGGCTCCTCATGTTGTGCCTTGTTGCTCTAATCTCTAACACTATGTAAGGACTGTTTATGACATTGATCTCTCCAAGTCGCCGATGATGTAGATTGTCCTTTAGGATGACAACAATTATTTTGTAACCTTTCAATGACCCTTAGATTGCCAGAAGAGTATTACGACAGCAAACAGTTTAAAGAACTTCTGAAAGATCATGACTGTGATGAGTCTGTTATGTTATGGCGCAATTAAATTTGTCTTTTTTGCCTCACCAATTTCGCCAACGTTGTCTAGCTCCTTATTAAAATACAATACATAAAACCGACATGCCTGCAGTCATGGCTCCGATGAATAAATATAAGCAACATTTTTTCTATAGTCATATGGTTCACATGCAGTTATGGCATGCAATTTTATTAAGAAGAAATAATGTTTTTGGAGAATATTTCGGTAATGCTTCAATTTAGGAAGGAAACAGCATAATTAATTTTCGATGATTAACAAGAGATTTATATGTGACAATTTAACTTTTGCGAGATGCCATCCCGGTCCCCGTCTAAGCTGTATGCGAAGAATCTATATCCGAAACAGCGAGCCTTACAACTGATCTCTTTGGCAAAACTGTTCCGTTTGCAAGAAGCACGTCTGATACTCTAACGACTCCGTCCGATCCATGGTAAACGCTCATTACTCTTCCCATCCTTCAGGCCGATTTAACTTCTCCCGGCTCGATTGCCGAAACAATGCTGTCTATTGGGTCTGAAGGGCTTGTAAGCTTGTAACCTTATGCCATTTCGAAAGCTTATCTCTGACAGGTACTCCATGCACCATGTTGTGCTCGTCTGCTATACAATCTACTTTACTTATAACTAGCAGTAAAAAAAGCCTGGTGCCGTGATGTTTCTATCTCTGTCGCCGAATGGAATGACTGGTAGATGTGTTAACGGTGTCCGATTACTCTTACCTTGTGCTTCCAGTAAAACATTGACAAGAACATCATCATTTTGAGCTTTGACTTCACGTTCCCCAGAACTTCCTTCCCTTAAACACTCAATATCTTCTGGAAAAGGCATCTTCCAAAACCTCTGATGGTGTAACAAATGATGTTCGCAAGATAGTTCTTTTTCTTAAATGATCTTTATTACGAAGGAATGCCAACACTTCTACTTTACTACAGGGAACCTTGGCATAAACTCGTCATAAATGTTGAATGATATTCTTCTTGACTGCAAGTGAATTTGAACTTTAAGTTCAATTAGTACTTACCTCACCAACAACTATGGAGATTTTCTTTGTAGAAAAGGCCAATCCATTATTCATTTTAAGAACCCTCTAAGTCATCAGTTCACATTGTTCCATCATCGGCAACGTTATCTGCAGATCTTATGTACCATCGTTATGATGGATTCGAATTTTCTAAGCAAGGTTTTTGAGTCGGGCAGAAATATTACATTCCTTTCGTCCAGAAAATTGCAAGTTTAAATGTTGGTAATCGAAGAGTATTTTATGTCTTTAAATCACTTGTTTATGGCTGTATAAGCTTGCACTTTGGGCACCTACGAGCCAATTTCAGCTTATAGAGGAATAAGCATAAAAATACCTTCTAACAGATGTTTATGCTCCTATATACTTTTTTTGCAAAGCCAACAACTTGACATTAATTTTTACTCATAAAAAGAAAAAGATACCAACGTTGCTGAAATAAGGTTTTGATAAACTTCAATTATTTTGAAATCGACATTTTTCTAAATAAAACAAACAAAACAAAAAATAAAACTACCAAATTTTCTTCTTTAAATATCTTTTTTTATTTAAAACTAGCTGACCCGGTAGACTTCGCACTGCCTCAATCGGTAAATAAAACGCCTAAACATTGGTAACCCACTACCACACTACCCCACTACCCTCTACCAGCTACTTCTACCCGCCTCTCACTTACCCCGCTACCCCGTTAACCACTACCCTGACCATATCTCATGAATGACTTGGTCGATTTTGTACAAAATACTTAAAACCCATCTACACCACTACCCGAACATTCCGTCAAAGATTGATGACAAACGGTCAAACCGTTCTCGAGTTTTGCGCTTAGCAACTCGAGCGTTCCATTTTTATATATATCTTTCTTGCATTTACTTTTTCCCAATATTTATTGGGAAATTCGCACGAATATTCAATTCAATATTGACTTTGTGAAATTCGCACGAATTTTCATCAAAATCAAGGAAATTCGTGCGAATAAGTCAATATTTAGCAGAGTTATTAGGGTCCAAAGTCAAAATTGTGTTTTTGCATGTAAACCCATTTTTTGATTAGAAAAAAAATCGTAGCGAGCTGAACCAAACAGTGAATTATAGCCAACAAAATTCTCAAATTGAATCTTAGATTGGTTTGATTGAAAAAAAAATTCCGCTCATTTTATGACAAATCAAAGTTTATTTTTTTTTCGATTTTGAAATTGAGTGAACATTTTTTACGCTCAAGCGAAAACGACTAACGGTACTTTCTTAACTCAAAATTATTTGAAAAGAAAAAATGATAACCTTTGAAAAACTTTTTATTTCACTTCAATCCGACTTTTTTCTACTGAGATACAGCCTTATAAAAAACCACTCCATTTTTGAGTTTTTTCAAGTGTTCCTTTAATTGTTTTGACTAGTGTATGCAACTATTCTATATTTTTTAACTTATTTTCAATTTTTGACAATCAATTTATTTGTATCCTTTTTTTATTTACTTCCAGATAAAAACCATTGCATATGAAATTCTGTCACAAACACCAAGAAGGCGACTAAGCAATGTAAGTATTTAACTCAATAAATAAGCAAACCCCACTCTATTTTCAACATTTCATCGATAAAAAACTTAAGCCGATTCCGTCACACAAATTATCATCTTCCCCTGTTTGTGCATATTTTAAACATTTTTCCATTGCAATTCTGAAAACTCCACAGTGGGTGAACTTCTCCAACCGCACAAAAATTCAAATTCAATCAATTTAAATTTATTCAACTTTAATTTGATTCTGACGTAAGAACCTTTTGTGGGGTGTTGGGAGCAAGCCACCACGTTCTACCACCACTTGAATTCTCTGAACCACAAAATCTAATCAATTCAAAAATAATTTTCAATTAAATGAAATCCGATATCCAATTTTTTTGTCGTTGTTCTTTTCAAAGAATTGAAAAAAAAAAAAAAGATTTTCTTTGTCTCTTAGTGTCGCTGCCATTTAATTTCACATTAAAACAAGAACTTTGCGTTTAATTCCTTTTTTCTTGTTCAACTTTAATCAATTTGCAGCCAATTGAAAGTTTACAAAAATAGTTTTCAACTTCGATACGACCACCACCGCAGCGCCGCGTCAACGAGCTATGAAGAGCCAATAGTCGCTACCATGGCCACCGCAATCGCAATGAACATCCACACCGCTTCAGTGTTTCACAGAACGATACTTTATATCGTCTTCTCTTTTTTCTAACAGTAAATTGCGATGAGAATAACAACGAAATGTCAACAACAACATACAGACACACAAAAATTGTATCTCATGCAAAAGTTTTCTGACCCAAATTCTAGGCTAAGAATAAATTACTTAAGGTTGGACGGTTCGTTGAATCCTGCTCTTGCTTTGTTATATCATAAACTCGAATAACTAAACACAGCCAAAGGCAACGGTATGGTTTTGTGTGTAAAGAAAAACGAAAACTATAAAAATAATTTTGAAACATAAATAAAGACCAGGTGAGGAGCTTGGCTATATGAGAGGAACATGTTGGATTAATAGAAAAGATGCAAAGATTAATTTTTATGTTTTGACAAATCCCCTTGTCGATCGGGCCAGATTTTGAACAAATACATATTTAAGAACATACCTAGTCGCTTAGAATGAAGACACAGTAGAGTTTCAAGTGATTTTCAGCAAAAGCGACTCCGTATTAACAAGAAGTGTCAAGGTCAAACGGCTTTGATTTCGTGATCGTTTAGAGCAAATTCACGTTAGTACGCGCGTCGACAATTTTAAGCAAGTTGGCATGAACCTAACACCGGACCTAGCTGACTGGAAAGGTTACTAAGCAGTTATTACTTATTAACTACAGTCCGTTGTATACTTGGGCCTCGACCAACAGTCTCCGCCAGCCAGGTCGGTACCTAGCTAGCTGTCTCTAGTTTTGTACTCCAAATTGATTGAGGTCCTCTTCCACTTGAGTGCGCCACCTGAGTCACTTCCTTCCACTTTTCTTCGTCCCTCGGGAATAGTGTCGAAGACTTTCCGGCCCGGAGCATTGGACCTTTACTCTTCTCGGTGTCGTTGTACAACCCTTAAAACTCGCTGTTGAATCTTCTTCTCCCTCCATTATCCATACTTCTGCATCATCTACCAGCAAGACTGGGATGATCGAGATGATAAGAGTAAGAGTGCTTTATAATTCTTCGCTTCGCCACTCTCCCATTTTTGCCGCTTCTCTGTCCATTCTCACAAAGCCGTCATGTCATTGACATCACGCCGCTGTGTTCTTCTCCTTATGACAATATCATCGGCGTACGCGAGAAGTTGAACAGACTTTTGGAAGATAGTGCCTCTTATGAACAATGTTAAAGAAATCGCATGACAGTACATCGCTTTGTCTGAATCCTTTTTTGAGATCGAATGACTCCGTAAGCTTGGCAACGAGCTTGATAGAATAGTTTGAGTTCACCAACGTCATTCTGCACTAGCTTTACAGGGATGCCAAAATTAGATATAGCTTTATTTAGTTCGTCTCGGTGTCGACCATTTCGTTCATTGTCTTTTTCCTCTGTAGTTAGCGCAGACAAACGGATTACCCTTCTTTAGGACCGGGCATGCATTCTTACGAGCTTCAACGTTTTGGACAGTGAAGTGAACCCGGTGACATAGTAACGATCTCCCGAATACGCACCTCATCCCCCAGTAAAGAAAAAATCATTGCCTCCATCAAAGCACTGAACAACAAAACAGTTGCACTTGACGATATATCTGCAGAGCTCTTAATGGTGAAGCGCCAACATCATCAAGCAAGCTATTGCACCCACTAACTTATTAAGAGAGCTTTCCTGCAGAGTAGAAAAACGGTATGATTGTCAAGTTCCCAATGAAAGAGATCTCGTGCGAAAACTGGACGGGAATATTCGTTTTTTCTGCAGTAGGCAAGACCACGAATTCACCTGCTGTTCATCGATTTCGAGAAGACGTTTAACAGTATCAACAGAACTTAAATGGCTCGCTTGAGCAATAGATAAATAGATTGCTATAATCAAGGCTACAAACATACATATGATGGATCCAAATGCCACGTCTTGCATGAAGGAAGGTTGTCAGACAAGTTTGCTATCCAAAGTGGGCTTAGGCAAGGCTGTATACTATCACCAATACTGTTTCTGTTTGTGATAAGTGAGGTACTGAACGCAGCTTTGTCAAATGGAAATGGAGGAATCTCATCTCAAACATCTGGATTTCGCGGACTCCGCGACTTATGCTTACCCTCTCATAGGATCATATGAACATCCATCAAATGACAATAAATGTAGAGAGAGAGCAACAGAAGTCGTCTGGCAAAAACTTTGGAACTTCCTCATCAATTCAATTAAATATTTTTGGACAACCGGTAGATATGATAGACGATTTCCAATATTTTGGCAATAGTCTCAACTGGTAGCAAACTAAACTGGACGTAAACAGCCGAATCAGAAAAGCAAGGCTGCGTTCGGAATATTGTCCCACTCCAATATTGAATCCAACACTTGAAAATTCACAGACTGTTACAGAACCATAGGCTCTATTATACGAAGAAGAGAATGGCAGTGGATTGGCCACATGCTTCGAACAGGCAATAAGTGCATTTCGAGTCAAGTGTAGTGAACTGGAACCCGGTCACATAAGAAGGCAGACAAGTGGGCCTACCTAGGAGAACCTGGCGAAGAACAGTCGAACAGGTATCAGCCCGACTAGGGAAGAGTTGATCAGAGCTCAAATACATTTCCAGAACCTGTACAGGACCGCGCTTAGGATTAGAAGAGAACCTACATATATCCCGTTAGGGACAATTATTCACATTCATGGTGTTTTGGCAAAGCAGATTAAAAAAATGACTGTCAATTTTACAGCTGTCAATATGGAGCTATCAAAACTGTCATAGTCCAGATCCGTAGTAAAATATTTCTTTTTTCCTTCTAATATCTCAATCTTCTGATTGCATTTCAGGCGAAATTAAAGCAAAACAAATCAATTCGATGCTTAATCAATTCAAATTTAATCATGCTACTTGTCAGTATAAATCCGAACCAATATCTGCATTGACGTCACTGCGCATCTAATTATCGGAAGACATGAAAATGTTTATTTGCGATTCTGCTTTGTTTCCTCCAAATTGAATTTATATTTCTTCTCATTATTATTTTTATTCAATTCGATAAAACTATTTTTCAGTTGAATAAATAAAAGCAGCCTTGAACTCTTTCATAAAACAAAATGTACGTGAGTCCAACCAACCCACAAGTTCAAATGCTATTTCCATAAAATATTTATTATTATTCCTTTTTTTTTTCAATGTAAGTTTTCGCAGGGAAATTCAAAAATTAAGAAGAGGAGAAGGAAAAAGTACTAGATTCAGTGTCGGATTAGACGTTGAGGGCGTCATAGGCAAGCACCTCACTGGCGCCCCTATATAGAAATATGTCGTACTTTAGTTTTACCGAAATCGCTGCACCGCGCCTAAAGAAAAGGCGTTGAAATAGGGGCAAAGGATAAAGAGACCTAGTTAACATGAGATCTATTAGTATTGTCCGAAAGATCATACGAAATATTTTAATTAATGATCTGCCGAACCGTAAATTTTGTAAATCAAGTTACCACGAGTTGGTTCTTATGCAAACCGAGTGACAATTCGATTCGCAATTCGCATTGCTCCGAAAATCAATCTAGAAAGAACTTAAAAAGCACAAAAATTATGTTTTAAATAAGTCGAAATCTTTGCCATCCGCTGATGAACTCCGGCCATTATGTTATTTGCCCCTACAATAAGTAAAATCAATACCTATTCAAAAACGCTTACAAAATTAGAAGAAAGCTTACTTTACTAAAACAAGATCCAAATCAAAACCGCAATACAGCTTTTCGGACAGTCAGGCGGCTATTCAAGCGTTTGGCTCATCCACATCATCCTCCAAATTAGTTAAACAATGTCGAAGTGAGCTCGCGGGCATGAATATTGGACTCAGGGTCACTCATGTCTGGGTTCTGGGGTGGCTTTGAAGGCATTGTACGGGCTGACGAGCTTGCTAGGCAAGGATCAGCCCTTCGTAGCTCACTCGCGGAAAGAGTGAACATTCCTCTTGGCGCTATGAAGGGCAAGATCTTCTCAATTTTTTCCGCATTCCCCACAGTACTTTCTGTCGTAGTTGTGGGGACCAGCCAGAAAAGGAAACTGTTCTTCACTTCTTGTGTAAATGTCCTGCCCTAGCCAAAACGAGAGCCAAATCATTGGGAAAGTCCTTCTTCAATGACCTGAATGAGCTGTCCGAACTAAGAATCAAAGATTTGATCTCCTTTCTAAACGCAACAAAGTGGATTTGAGGCGTATTTTGAACTCATTGTTTCAGTTCTGCGAATTTGAGATCGCCAGCTAGCGTACTCAACACAAAAGCTCAGAATTTTATATAATCCCTCTTTTAATGTTATAGGTCAAACTAGTTTTTATGGTGTTAAAACGGCGGCGCAACCAAGCGCTAATTGGTTCACCGAGCTAGACTACTACTAGAAGATAGCTAAGTCCATTGCCGAGTTGGCTCTGTACTATAAGTGGAATTGCTCAGTACCGATTTTTATTTTAACAAAAAATGCAAGTGCAATTCGAGTTCACAAGTTTGCTACTTACAGCTACGCATGAACTCGCATTATTTGCCACTTGAAAGAATTACTGCGCCCGCGCGCCCATTTGTTGCCGCGCCCCTAGACACGTGCCTAGTTTGCCTTTAGGATAGTACGCCACTGACTAGATTATAGTTTTCGCCTCTCAAAGTGATTTAAATTTTAATGTACTGAGATAAATTTCCTGTTTTGAATTAAATTGCAGACAAATTAATTAAGGTACTGTTTACATCGTTACATTTTTGTTTGCTATAATTGTTTAACAAAAAAGGAAGAACATTAAAAAACAACACTATAAAATCTTTGTCTTTAGATATCTCGGAACAGAATCTGTCTGCTTTATTCGAAATTGGCTCGAGTCCAAACTTTCAAAGCTAACGAAACAAGAGAAAAGACTTTTTGTATAAAAATTCCTTTCAATTTATAAACAACACTTTAATTAAAAATATTATTTATGACCATTTGGACATTCACAAGAAGGAAAATAACATCGTTTGTGACAGAATTCATTGACACCGGAAAATTGGACTCACGAACGTGCTGACTGCCAATCAGAGCAATGGACTTTTGACATTATAAGCTGAATTGTCAAAAATGTGCTCAAAGCTAATTAGATATCTGAACAGTTGACTCTTCCTTGTGCGTTCGTCGTCGGCCATGACAGTTGCTTTACAATTTTAATTTAATTTTTAAAACAAAAGTGCAATGCCGCACGTAGATGTATTTTTTTTTTTTTAAGGACACCATTAATATTTTAATTAGCTTTGCTGTTGTGTCAACCTGATGCGAGTGCAGATAGCGATAAAGCTCTGAAAGAAGAAAGAACGATTCTTTGTCCTTTTGTTTTAGTTTTTTTATGCAAAAATTGAGTTCAAGAGCTTTCTTTGTATAAACAACGAGAGTGTGTATTTTGCCTAATACCAAACGACTTCTCCTTTGTTCCTTGTGTGCCACTTTGACATTTCAAGAGGATGAGTTTGAGAGAGAATGAGAAAGTTTTGTTGTCAAATAAGAATCCACTTGAATCTGCGACTACATTCATGTTCTTAATCGGATTTGGTTCTGTTATTTTGTCTTTGTAAATTTTTTCATGAATAATCGTGTCCTTTATTTTTAATTAAAATGAGTTACAATCATTTCAGACGAGTGACAGGGAGTTTTTAATTACATTTACTTTACTTTTTGTTCAGAGACAGTGTGCACGTCGCTTTTAAAGTGTTAATTAAAATTTGAACGAGGAAAGTTGTTCAACTTTGAATTTAAGCGTGAAAACAATTTAGCAATAAAATGAAAGTTTCCCGTTTCACTGTACCTTTGAGTGAATTTTGTGTCGGATAGCAATGGATACAGTTTGAGACTGCAATGCATGACTGTAAGTTGTATGTGGACAAACTGTAATAAAATCGGTAATGCGACTCCAAATTCAAGAAAAAGAGGAAGTACCACCGCAGACAGCAAAAAATACAGTAGGTCAGTTTTTGGAACAACTAATGGACCCACGACATTGAAATTGACATAACAACATGCCTTGCGAGTAAGGCCCCGTCAACTAAGACTACTTACTTATCCGGCTCACAATCCATGAAGGATATCGGCCTGAGATACTGCAGCCTTCCATCGTGAACGATCCCTCGCATGCACTCTCCAGTCGCCGAAACCAAGCGCTCTGGCATCCGCAGTCACTTGGTCCTTGTACCGTAGGTTCGGTCTTCCTTGTCGTCTCGAACCTGGGGGCTGGGAAAAGAAGACTTTCTTGGCTGGAGCGTTGCCATCCATTCGCTCGATGTGGCCGAGCCAATGTAGTCGTCTTTTCTTGGCCTTCTGGACTACATCCACATCTTGGTACAGCTCGTACAGTTCTCGGTTATACCTTCTTCTCCATTCGCCATCGTCGCATACGGGACCGAAAATCCGTCGAAGAATTTTTCTTTCCAAAGTGCCCAGTATCAATTACTCTTTTTTACTTATCGTCCTGCACTCGGCGCCGTAGAGTAGGACTGGTAAAATCAAAGTTTTGTATAGCAGACACTTTGTCTTTCGAGTGAGGAGTTTTGAACCCAGTTGTTTGGCCAAACCGAAGCAGCAGCGGTTCGCTAGGGTAATTCTTCTTCGGATCTCCACTAAGGTGTCGTTTGTGGGATTGATGTTTGTTCCAAGGTAGGTGAACTCCTTAACTACCCCGAAATTGCTGCTCCCAACAGTGACGTTTTGTCCTAAGCGGTGGACAGATGTTACTTTGTTTGTTGATAGCATGTACTTTGTTTTGTCCTCATTCACTTCAAGACCTGGCCTAAAGCCACACTGGTACGTGCCGATTATTGTGTTGCAGAAAGGTTTAAGACGCTCACGCAGTACGTTGGATAGGATTTTGTATGCAACATTAAGCAGGGATATGCCACGGTAGTTTTTGCATGACATCGGATCGCCTTTTTTGTAAACTAAGACTGCACAATTATTAAAACAGGAGAGAGGGAAAGATCCTTAAGAGATGATTGTTGCCAAATCAAGGGCTTAAAGCTTGAGTATGATATCAACAACTCGTACTCATAAGTACTGCTTGATGCTTCCCGTTGACGGCTCCTGTCGAATTTTTTCAGCCGGAACTGTAGTTTTGTTTTTGACCGCTTGCGTCACCACCTTTTGAGTTGATCCTCATCAGAAACTAACAGGGATCCGTTAGTGTCTTTTACCAGGTGTTGTTAAGGGCTTTGGACGCCAGTGAGCGCTTTGGTAATTCTGTTACTGTCACACTCACTAGCGTCTTCTTCTGTTTCTGTGGCCAATGCGTTGATGTAGTTACGATTATCAAGTCAAATACTTCGTTGAACTTCCCTCATCTTCATGCGATACGAAGATTAAAGCTCGATTCTCCTTGTTTTTCTTGCAAACATGCCTAAGTTTCTTCGGAAATCCAAGCTTTCTTTCTTCCTTGCATCCAGCAGACTACACTTTCAGCGACGGATATGAAAACATTTCTCATAGAACGCTGATTTTCGTAATCTAACTGAACAATTTAGAGCCGCTGTTTGATGAGTTTCAAAATGATAATGAACAAAAATGACAAAGCAGTTTGGCAGTATGACTGAAAAAAAAACGCTTAAGCTTCGTTTTGGTCTGCGTTACGATGCTCCCGGTACGAGGTTGCTATGAATGACATTTGTCCCTTCATCATCAGCATCCCTCCAAAAAAAAATCAAATCAATTATGTTTGTTGACTTTTTTTTACAGCCGTTTGGCTGTCACACCAAGCCAATGTTAAGCATATTGAAGCCCAAAACACAAAGCTGCTTTGGTGTTAGCGTTGAGTGACGTTTAAAGTTGAAGCATAGCATAGTTGCTCAACCTTCAATTTGAGAACCCCGTAACGTAAACGTTACGTGGCACAAGGGTAACAAAAGTTGAAATGTTTTCTACTTTTTGGAATGCGTATGTGCCCAACGACATGTTTTCTTGTTTGTTTGTATGGAGATTTCATTTGTATTTGACTTCCGTTGCGCTTCAGTTGTCGGTTTTGTTTTCAAAAAGAAAATTTAAAATTTTCGAGAAAAAACATCATTCGAAGAACATTAATAAATTTAGTAAAATGACAGATGTCAGTCAAAGTGAATCCGAAGTATAGTAGTGTAACGGAATCAGCGCTAACAGTAAGGCAGCTTGTGTTTTCCGCTGGAAGTAAAGCTTCCGTTTGGAGTCACATTACGTTACATTACGTTCTTTTCTTAACGATTATCAACGAAACGTGAGGCTGAAGTTTCATTGTGATAACATACATTGAATTCCTATGGCTGAACTCGTAAACGTCAAAAGAAGCTAAAGCTAAAGCGTGCTTGTGTCATAAGCACGCATGATCTGTCAATTGAAACTTTCGATTCATTCGATTCAGCTGGAGTCGCATAACTTACCGCTCCAAAATTTCAAATTGTATATCACTTAATGATTTGAAAGTAGCAATTAATCGTCAACACCTGTGCTGTTCATCAAACCATGCCAATCTTATTTTTTTACTCTTTCTCCAATTGCGCTGACTTTCATCAATCATTATAGTTGTCATCATCATAATTCAGAAAAAAACTGCACTGATCGCAACGACAGCAGCATTCCAAATAGTCGCCGTGATTCCGAAACAAAACTATTTTATAAACGTCAAACGGCACCATCATCGCAATACGATACGACTACAACGATTAAAAATAGTTAATGTCTGCAAATGAAATAGAAAAGCGTCGTCCTGCTATTACAAAAAACAAGTCATACCTAATAATGTTGTTGTCGTCAGTTGAACCGGCTTGTCAACTTGCCATTTCGTTAAGTTGCGCGACATGATCGACCGTTGGCTTTATTTTGAGCTGCGGTTTCGGTTTGATGTCATTAGCCTTTCACTCTCGTAAAAGACGTGTCCATTGAAATGAGTAATCGCTTCGTGAGAAAATACCTCATACTGCACGAAAAGTCAATATCATTTAACTGTAAAAGAGATTCCCATTTTGATGATTTTGCTAACGATTGATTGATTGATTGATAGAGTTTAACAGATTTATGCCATGAATGTTGGGGATTACGTTTTACGTTAACGTTCTGGAGTAAGTGTCATAATTATAAATTGGGGCCGGTCAACAAGTTCTCCATTTGATGAGACAATTGTCCTATTTTATTTAAGTATTCCAATTGAAGCGATCAGCCCTTTCAATTGGTTTTCATCATCTCCGAACAAATACAAATCATTGAAAGCGAAAATATTCAGTTTCACAATCTCCCTTTGACACACATTTTCAACTCAAATGAATGACAGACTCACAAATTGACATTTATGACAGTACGCACAGCAAAACGAGATCGTCTCCAATTGTTGGCAAACGTCAATAAGAATATGCTTAAGATTTACATGCCATCTCTTCTGCTGCTTAGTCTCGAGTACATTGAAATGGATTAATGTGTTTAATATGACAAATTAGGATTGTCTGGAACTTTGATCCAATTTTCACAGCACGTCTTCTTCTCACTAACAAAGACACAATAGGAAGAGTTTGAAAAAATAAAGATAGCGTCAAAGAGCATTGACATTTATGGCATACTTCATGTAATTGACACTAGGGTGAATTGTCAAACGTCATTGTGTCTTGTGTCTCTGAACGATGATCTCTGGCCCTTGAGAGTTGTCTTCCCATAAATACACACACGTTGATGTAATGTGCAAAGTATTTATGGTTATGTTTGTTTTCTATACAAAAATCATCAACCTTTGGCATAGATTCTTCTTCCTCTTTTATCTACAGACACATGCTTCATGAGATAAACACACCTGTGCATTTTATGCATTCATATCGTAGCTGCGGTAAGAGCATTCACAAGATGAAACGTCATTTCATTTGTGTCGCACTCAGCTAGGAAATTACATTAAGAGTTTTTTTTTGTATGCTTCTGGTTACCTGTGTATTTTTTGTCTATAAATGTATTCTACATAGCATCCCGATTGAAAATTCTGTACATGTTCGTTTTTTCTTCCACTGTGCCGTGCCATGACTTTTATGTAGGTCACTTGAGGAGGAGTTCATAATGCATTCACTTCTTCTATACGCCACTTGTGCTAGATAAATGGGAAGATTTATTATTATTAAATGCCAGAGCATTGTGGAGATGTGAGGATTTTATGTTTCTTTGTTTTGTTCAATTGACAGAAAAGGACGACGCGGTTGTTTGTTGGTTTCTTGTGTCTATTAAAATCGTTGCGAATTGTGTTCTTTTTTTTTAATTCTTGACGAGATTTTCTGATTTAGAAAAATTAGGGTGACAGTACACTACTGTGCATGAAGAATTTAGTTTTTCTTTTATTTATTGACAGTTATCAATATCTGCCAACTATCTTACTTACTTAAGATGGCGCTACAGTCCGTTGTATACTTGGGCCTCAACCAACAGTCTCCGCCAGCCAGCTCAGTCCCTAGCTAGCTGTCTCCAGTTTTGCACTCCAAATTGATTGAGGTCCGCTTCCACTTGGGTGCGCCACCTGCGTCACGGTCTTCCTCTACTTCTTCGTCCCTCGGGAATTGTGTCGGTGACTTTCCGGGCCAGAGCATTGGTGTCCATCCGCTCTTTATGACCAAGCCATCTGAGTCGCTGTACATTAACTCTTCTGGTTAGGTCCGTTTGGCTGTACAACTCTTAACGACCGTTGTGGAATCTTTTTCTACCCTTTTCATCAATACTCAAGGGGCCATAGATAACAGGAAAAACTTTCCTCTCGAAGCAGCCTAAACCACTTTCATTCGAGTTTGGCAGTGTCCATACTTCTGCAGTTCTGCGCCATACAGCAGGACTGAGATGATGAATAGTTTTACCTTAATTGACCGAGAGAGGGCTTTTCTACTGCATTGCTTTCTTAATCCGAAGAAACAGCGATTAGCAAGAGTTATTCTTCGTCTGATCTCCGCGCTGCGGTTATTGCCCGTTTTTATGGGCAAACTCCTCTTCTACCTCTGTCCGAGCCGTCAATTTTGGCAGTCCTTCTTTGATGACATCATATTCTTCGTTTTGCCCTCATTTACCGCTCATACCTCCGCTTTTATCAATTCTCCAATGACATCACGCTGTGTTCTTCCCATAATGTCAATATCATCGACACGCGAGAAGTTGAACAGACTTTTGGAAGATGGTGCATCTGGTGTTGACGGTGGAGTTTCGCATGACACTGAATCGACTTGTCTGAATACTTTTTTGACACCAAATGATTCCGTAAGCTCGTTATCAATCTTGATGAAGTAGCGTGAGTTCCCCATAGTCATTTGGCACAAGCGAACGAGCTTGGCAGGGTTTCTCAAAGAGCACCAATCAGATTGTTGACGAAAGACGCTCACATATACGCTGAGAAGAGGCTGATTCCTATGTAGTTGGCGCAGTTTAGATGACCATCTTCAGGATCGGCAAACAATGATGAGGTTCCATTCACCGCGCATGCATCCTTCCGACAATATCTA
This sequence comes from Sphaerophoria taeniata, assembly GCA_943590905.1. Taxonomy (NCBI): domain Eukaryota; kingdom Metazoa; phylum Arthropoda; class Insecta; order Diptera; family Syrphidae; genus Sphaerophoria; species Sphaerophoria taeniata. The sequence goes on from OX016540.1 coordinate 241,735,991, forward strand.
ACAAATGATTTGGTGCATGCTCCATGCTAGACCGTCGCGTCGCCTACTGCTTTCAGCTGCTCGGCAGCTTGACCAACCCTGATATTGCGGTAGTGTCCATGGCGTAGTGGTATGTGCGTTGGCTGCTACGCAGAACGCATGATTTCGAATTCTGATCGTGCCCACAAAGTTTTTATTTCATCTTTCACGGGTACTGCCTCTTGCGAAGAATTGACAACACTTCCAAGAGTATCATCAGTCATGGAAAAATGCTTCTCCGTTCGGAATCTGCGTTAAATTGTAGGTCCTTCAATTCTTCACACGAACTCAGAGAATTGTTGATGGGTGTAAGCCACTTAGGCCTTGGCTCTTCAAGAGCTGTCGCGCCACTCAATATATTTATTTATTTATTTTATTGCCGTTTTCACTTCTTTTAGATCGGGCCTACGGAATTGTTGGCTATCATCGTGTCCGTTGAAAGGCTCCTGCCTGACATGACGGCGGGATTCTGTTCGTCGTAGCCGTTATGCAGTCTACAGAAGTGGTCTTTCCAAATCCCCAACATTAACGTCATTCCTCGATATGACGATTCTCATGCTCCCTATTTTTTCTTCTGAGAAGCCGGTGTTGCTCTCTTCTCTTCTGCTCGTAGAGCTCAAGAGCAGCTCTTGTCCATCTATGCAGCGCTACTGGGTATGCTGCCTGCTTGGCTGCATGGGCCTGTCTACATTTTTCGTCAAACCAGGCTTTTGCTTTGGTAGCTATCCCTAGCACAGCAGAGGCGGAATGTCTAACTGGTTTCTGGCAATGTTGCAACTGGTTCGCTATACTTAATGTTGGCGGCATAGGACTCCATAAGAGTTTCTTGACACTCGGAAAAGAATCTGGTGATCTCTTGCGATTGTAGACGTCTGACGTCGAATTTTCTTGCAGCATTTCCTTGTTTTGGTCGTTGTCGGGATATTCGTAGCACTACCTTGGCTACGGCTAGGTAGTGGTCCGAATGGATGTTGGCTCCTCGGAAAGTTCGAACACCTAGAATGCTGGAAAAATGCCTTCCGTCGATCGCAATATGATCAATCTGGTTGATGGTTGATTGATCAGGAGATCTCCATGTTCCTTTGTGGATGTTGAGATGTGTGAACCATGTGCTTGCTACCACAACATTTCGCCCCGCAGCGAAATCGATCAGCCTAGATCATAGCTAGGACATTGCTCATATGTTTTGTCGAGGAGCTCGTAGAACTCGTCTTTGGTGTCGTCCTTTTTCTCTTCTGTAGGGGCATGCGCGCATATTAGGCTAATGTTGTCGAATTTAGCTTTGATTCGGATCGTCGTGATACGTTCGCTTACACACTTGAAGTTCAAGACTTTTTGCCTGTTTTTATTTCCCACAACGAATCCGCAGTTTTTTATCCTCCTTTTGCCCAGTCCATCCCATCGCATTTCCTGGATAGCGGTAATGTCTGCTTTGTAGCAGTTGATTGTCTCCGCTTATTGTTCAGCAGCACACGATCTATTAATGGACCTAACATTCCACGTGCATATCCGAAATTCGTTGTCCTTAAAACTTTTGCTTGGGTCGTCATTAGTGTCCGATTCCGAGGTCTGTTGTTGCTTCGCAACAAAATATTTTTCTACGTAGTCTAGTTTTCTACACTTCAAGGCTTGCCCCATAGATGGTGTGAAGCTGTGTACTCTTCGGAAATAATTGGCGCATGAACTAAATTTGATGATGTCACTTGGAAGCCACTTGGATAGAACCAGCAGAGGACGTTGTCTTAACTCGAAAGAGTTTGGCATTTTCCAATAACAGTCTTGTGTGCAGAATTATGAGTGCCTGTCAAAACCGGTTCCGGATTGGTGCGTTCAAAGAATTCAAAGACACACAAAATGTCATCGAAATCGTAACATTCACAGACCTTTAAAGTTTTCTGGCATGTACGTACTCCACGACATTTTCACATAAAATTCACCCTGTGGCAAATGAAATCAATCTGCGACTTCCCAAGTGGTAACACATGTTATAAAAGCAACATTCTTCTTCAAAAAGGTTACTTTAATGTGAAAATTCTGTTTACAAAGGCAAAATGTCAAAACCATAATTTGCTGGCTTTCTCATCAACGTCACATTTGACAATGCTGACTGAAGCATACTCCTAAAGCTATTTTCACAAATTTAAAGAGTAGCTCACATTCATTGTTTTCAGAAAGAGCTCCTCTAATGTTTTCATAATTTAATTTAAAAAAATAGTCCATTGATAACTTGACATTTGTTTTAGTCATGGAAAATTCATAAGGTCAACATTTTCAACCCCTTCACAAGTCTTCGTCCTTCGGTGCAAAATGTCTTATGGATTTCGATATGTTCCCTCATGAAGAATACATTCCCAATGGATCCAATATCATTCATATTTAAAATCTTCATTGAAAGTTTCCAAATTTACCAACCCCCTGGACTGTCAAATAACAAAAGTCATGATTTCACATGATTCATGGGACGAAGGATTTTATTATTCAATGTTGAATACTAAAAACAAAAGAATGACTCATTCATTCAGTGCTGACTGCTGATGACATAACATCATCAGAAACAAGAACAACAAAATCGATATTATGGCTATGTGTTCCCTCCAAGGACATCTGTATCCCGAGCGGGCGTCAAATAGTCTCCACATAATAAAATGATTGTGTTTTAAAGTTAATGATTAAATATTGTTGTTATAATACTTAAAAAAAGAGGAACAAGTGTGAATTTTTTATTTATTGAGGGAAAAATAAGACTTTAAGAATGCTTAAAGGTGTCAAAAGAACATCATTTAAATAAAACATACGTAACGTAAAGTAGACTAATTACATACTTTCTAACTTTGGAATAAACATGAATAGACATGGAATCAGCTAATAAAACACATATGCAATAGTTTCATTGGTAACGTAACGCTATCCAAAGTCAAAAACGTACCCTGACGGCTGAAACATAGAAATATTTACAAGCGTTGCATAGTGCGATTTTTAGCTGAAACACACGCTTAAGGTTCGTCTTCGTCTGTAATAAGATGAACCCTTCACGAGTTTGCTTTAAATGAAATTTCTCCCTCCATCATCTTCATTCCTCCAAAAAACAAATGAATTTTGTTCTTTGTTGCCTTTTTTACAGCTATTGAACTGACAGACAAAGCCAATGGTCAGCATATTTAGAGCCAACCCAACTGAGGAAAACCGGAACAAGTTTAAACAAGCCAGGAGGGCCTGCAATGCCCATATTCGACGGACCAAGTTTTTGCATGACCAAAAATTAAGGCAAACAATTCTGCAATGTCCCAAAGGCAATAAAAATGTTTGGTCATTTGTAAACAATGTGAAGAATTCTTCTTATTCCTCGGTCCCTACGCTCGTTGACAATGACACTCCGTTGTTAGCTCTCTCGCGAAAGCTAACCTTTTTGCTAGGCAGTTCGCCTCCAACTCTTCGCTGCCAGAGAGTGTCATGACTCCTCCTGCTCTTGAGCGCGTCAATGATTCCATGGGACAAATCTTCTTCCGCACACGTGGTCCGCTGGTCCAGATGGTATCCCCGCTATTGTTCTGAAGAGGTGTTCCTCCACGCTGACAAAACTCTTGCGTAAGCTTTACCATATCTATCCTGTTCTTCTGGGCTCGTTCCGAGCAGTTGGAAAACAGCATTTGTCCAGGCAATCCCAAAAAGAGGCGAATCTTCTTCTCCCTCCAATTATCTACCGATTGCACTTACGTCCCTTCTTTCTAAGGTCATGGAAACACTGATAAACTATCATCCCAAGAAATATCTCGAAGACCGAAAGCTTCTTAATGACCGGCAGTACGGCTTTCGCAGCAACAGGTCCACTGGTGATCTGATGGTTTATCTCACCGAACAGTGGAACTAATCTTTAGATCGTTTTGGAGAAAGTAAGATTGTTGCACTTGATATTTCAAAGGCATTTGATAAAGTCTGGCATCTGGCTCTTTTATCGAAAATGCGTGCTTTCGGTATCGATGAATCCCTTCTTCGTTGGATTAGAAACTTTCTTTCGAACCGTTCAATACAAATTGTATTGGACGGATTCAAGTCCGAAACCCACAATATAGTTGCTGGTGTGCCCCAGGGCTCCGTTTTGTCTCCGACCCTCTTCCTCATTTTCATTAATGATCTCTTGTCTGTTACTTCTAATCCAATCAATTGTTTCGCTGACGATAGTACCCTTGGCTTTTCATATTCGTTTCCAGACTCTCATCCCTCCTCTTCGGATGTGGAACTGCAACAGCAAAATATGATAGGTTAGGTTAGGTTGGAGTGGCTGTCTAGATGTTATTGACGCACTTAGACCTCAAGGGTCCATTGTGATACCACTAATGAAGTTACTCATGGGAGAGTAATGAACTTAAACCATTTTGTACTTTTAATGAAGTTAGAGAGACATTTTGTGTCGATCGTTGCCAATTGACTGGTATTATCGAAGAAGGGATTACCGAGATAGTTATTCCTTCTATTGGAGAGTGCCGGACATGTACACAGAAGGTGTTGGACTGTTTCCTCCTCTTCCTCGTCCATGCAGCTTCTACAGAAGTCGTTTGCTTAGACAGAAATATGATAAGCTCATTAAACTTTGACTTAAACAGCATTGTACAATGGGGAATAAAAAACCGAGTAGAGTTTAGTGCTTCAAAACCCCAATGCTGTCTTGTATCGTTGAAGCGAGATATACCTCCCCTGCCACTGTCCATGAGTGGCACTTGCATCAATGAGACCGAACATCTCGAGATTCTCGGTATGTGCATAACTGACCACCTCTTGTGGAATGACATATGCGATGTCGCCAAAAATGTCGCAAGATGTTTAGGTTTCTTAAACGATGCAAGAAATTTTTTTCCCCTTCTGATCTGCCTACCATCTAAAAAACCTACATACGTCCTAAGCTTGAGTACAACTCTCACGTCTGGGCTGGTGCTCCAGTGACGTACTTAAGTCTTCTGGACAGTATCCAAAAAAGAGCATTCAAAATGATTGGTGACAATACCATCGTTGAGTCATTTACATCTCTAGAACATCGTCGTAATGTCTCATGTCTCACCCTGTTTTACCGATACTTCAACGGTATATGCTCTAGTGAAATAGCCAGTTGCATTCCTCCCCTTAAGACAATCAACCGTAATACCCGCGCCTCCAGGAATGCCCATCAGTTCACCCTTGAGCCCAACTTTGGACGTACTGTCATGTAATCGTTCTTTAGCCGTACTACGTGAATTTGGAACTCTCTTCCACACTCTGTCTTCCCCAGTCATTGTAATGTTCAAGAATTCAAAACCAATGTTCACCGACACCTCCTTTTACATCCTCTATCCTTTCTCTAATGCTCGCACTGTGCTCGCTTGAGTGCGCGTTTATTATAAAAAAAAATATATTTGAACAAAGGCTTTTGAAGTTACATTACGTCGGAAACTTGAGGTTGAAGCTTCATTGCAAAAGCATGCATTGAATTCCTATAACTGAGAACGTAAACGTCAGGCGAAGTCAAAGCTATAGTGTGTTTATGTTAAAGCCATAATTTACGCTAGCAGCAACGTTGATAGCATCTAGCAACGGTTGAAAATATTTCTGAAGAACTATTTATAACTTTGCTGTCAATTGTCATGTCAAGTAAAAATCGTAACGTAAAGTAAAAATAAAAGTTGAGGCAGTTGATATTGTAAAACGTTACCCTGCACACGTCTTAATATTTACATACCGCTAAATTGTGGTGAGAGACAAAACTACCATAATGTATCATTACATCTGTCAAAATTTGATTTGTACCATAACGTTACAAAATGTCAAATCTAGCACAATTCACAACATCAATGCTGGTCGTTGAAGAATGAAGAAGACCTATTCACCTTTTTGTGCCAATCTATTTCTGCTGACTTATTTTTGTTCTGTTGTCAGTGAGCTGTGAAGAATATAACGTGTGAATAGATGACACATTCATTAAATGCCACAAAACAGATTCAAATTAAAATGTTCCGAATAAAATGCTACGAATATGTGAATCACAATTTTCTTTTCAAAATCTAAAATTGGACCAATATTTATTAATAAACAACTAACAAACAAACAAAAAAAACGACATCTCAATCTCATTAGAAATTTCCGTATGACAACCCACACACTTTTCGGAGCCATAATTTCCGGCGATATGGCATGGCGATGGGAAATAAACAAACACAAAAGTGATTCACATTAAAATATCTTCTCGTTTTTTTTCTTTTTGACACATTAGAATTCGTTCAGGTGGAAATTGTTGTGAAATCAAATTATTTTTGAATTCGTTTGTGAATTTTTTTTTCCTACTTTGACAGTTGCAAGATGGCGCTGATAGTTATTTGACAATTATGTCAAAAACTATTAAAACGTACTTTAAATCATTGCAATTCCCACGGGAGACACCATCTCTATCTCTATTCTCTCTGCCACTTGCTATCTTATCACAATCTCAAATAGCCTTTCATTGCTTCTTGTATCTCACAAAGCACATTGTACAGCTATTAACAGGTGTGCGCACTCAAGCTGTTGGTTAAATTTAAAAGCAAAAGTACACCGCTTCGAATAACATTGCTGAGTTGAACCTACTTTTGGTTTTAATGTCAAGCTCGTTGGTTGAGTTTTTTTTTCGCTTTTTCCTAGTTTTAGTTACCTATTCACCAAATGAACAATCTACTCGACTCGACTCGACTCACAGAACGAAACGTTACGTTTAACCAAAGTGCATTTGGTGCACGTGTTCATGGAATTTAATAGCTCTACAAGATATACAGTTCGCGTTTGTCACTCCGTGAGATGAACAGTGGTTCGTGGTTGCATGGAAAGAGGTCAATTTAATTTCATTTCATGAATATGTGTATAAGTCGTTTCCCCATTCAGTTGCATCGTATTGAGCAAATTCGGAAAGTTTGAGCCAATAACTAAACTACCGCATTTTCCGTTTAACCGCTTTGTAACTTAAAAGTTGTTATAGTTTTTTTGATCAAACTGCAATAATTTTCCCAAATTGAATATATCACTTCCTCATATTGATATGGCGTGAAAAGCAAACTGAGCTAAATTGAGCAACTATCGAGAACATCGAACTAACCATTGGTCACCGAGTGAAATCAGTTGCCGGTTGATTGCTAGAAGGATTTCTTGAATTTTTAAGTGAGCAAATAGCAAAATAAGGAGCCATATTAGCAAGATTATAGCTCTTTTAGTAAAAGCAATCATTCCTATTATTTGTCCCACCCCCTCCCAATCCCTATCCCCTCCTCTTTCGGCTTGTGCTATTATGCTGGCTGATGTCTCCTTAGCCCTTGACTGTATAGTGTAACACTGTCTGTCAACACCTAGTTACTTCCCTGGGACGCGTATGGCTAGTTGCTGTTCGTCTCTCCTATTCCAAAACATATCCTCCCCCTCAACTTCCCAATTGGGCTGAATCTAAATTGTTTTACGACTCTTGCTGATGATCAGCCAGGCTGAGGGCCCAATTTTTAAAAATAGCCCAGGCGACCTCCGGATTAGCTAACCTTATCTGTGTATTCGAATCTCCCCGTTCACTTCGTCTACTCGTGGGAACTCTATGCAAAAAACAAAACAAAAACCCTCAAGATTTACACCGGTCTTCATCTACACTAGGCGGCAATTCGACTGTCATTACGCCTGTGCTAAGCACCGGAGAAGGGATTATGGCTAGCCGTGGCCCCTCCTCTAGGGCGGTACAGGATGTATCTGTGGCGACTCTGCTACCACTGCGAAGACTGCTACCGAATCTAGGAGTCTTATATAAGCAACATTGGGGATGGAAGTAATCCCATCCATAACAGTAGGATTGAGTGGGCTAAATCCATCTTAGCCAAAACAAAGACCAGCTGCGCCTCCACGTCAAAGCGATTAAGGTCTCTGGAGGTGTCCACTCCCATCCCCATGAAGCATAAAGTGCATAACACCAGTGCCAGCGCTCCCAACATTCCAAGGGTACCTCTCACTGAACCATTTAGTGATGTACTCAAGGAGCAAAACAAAATCGTGGTTGCGGTCTTTGATAGGAGTAATATCGATGGCACGATTACCTCTGACCGTTGGCAGATGGTCAAACTGAGGCTCTCGGCTGGCTTCCTCAAAGTCATGCGAGAGCATCCAGGTCCACCGCCTGTAATAAGTGATGGGGGTTGGCATCAAGGTCATGTCAAACTCATCAAACGATCAGAGCTCGCGCGATCTATATACACTTGCTGTCAGCATGCTGGGCGATGTTTGGCCAGGCGCAAGACTCGAAGATGTTGCTAAGGGGGACATTGCTTGCAGGCCCCGAGCTCGCGCATGTATCCTAATGGAACCCTAATGTATAGAAGACATCCATGAAATGATCAGACTTAGCAACCCGGACCTCTCTTGTTACGACTGGAAAAACTGGAGGAGCCAAAGGGCCTTTATCGAAGTGCGATTATCGATAAGGACTCTTCGGCTTTTCTGGCGCGAATGAAAGGAGTGATTAGATATGGGTTCGAATAGATTACGCTCCGAGTCTACAAAAAAGATGAGGTAGACGCTTTGTGCGCTCCTCCAAAACCTCTTTCAGAAGCTGTGTCGCAGGACATGGGGGATTCCAGTGCTACTATCACCTTCCCATCTTTGGATGTCGATGATGATATGCCTGGGCCTTCTACTGTGGTATCACAGTCTTCTTCCTCAAAAGTTTATCTTTTATGGAGACTGATGACTCAGTCGATAAAGTTCTCCCAAGTGAGGAAGAAGATATACTATTAGGTTGCTCTTCGTCTGATCTGGATGAGCTGGATAAAACAGTGGTGGAGGTTGACCTGCTTAATTGTAGCCAAAATGCTGCAAAGAATACAGATTAATCTCCAACACTCTGTAAAGGCTTCGGCTTCCCTTCTTCTCCGCCTGACAAAAACTGGGGAAGATGTCGTTCTCATCCAAGAGCTTTGAATTGTGAAATCCTGGCTGGTATCAGCGTATTTGGGTCACGAACACCAGGCCCCACCTCCTGGTACCACGAGATGACCATTGCAAATGTTTTTTCCCCTGTTAATTTGAAATGAGCTAAAATGAGCAAAAAACAAACTTTACCTGATAGATTCAATTTTTTCTTTAGTTGCATTCACAATCTTTTGTTTTTTCCGAATACGGGAATACGTCAAATGCGACCATTGCATTGTTTTAAATGACAAATTAAAGTTTCGATTCGATTCGATTTTTGTGCACACTCTCACCACTGTTGACTATTTAGTCATCTTGTCCTACACCTGAGGAGAAATACAATGCAATAGCTTTGGAAATAGCGGTATTATTGATGTGTTTCTATCGATGAATGTGACAGCAACAAAAACGCTGCAAAGTGATGACATTTGCTCCGCGCTATGTTGTGAGAACGTGATATGCTAGATATGACCGTTTTAAAATTTGACAAAAAAAAAACTTCTAAATTTTTCATTCTGATGTTTTCTTATTTTTGACTGTCCAAGTGTCCAACACACCCTCCTCACAATCTAATCATCATACGCTATGCCTACTGAATTGGGCGTGGCGTGGTTCCTTCAACGTAACGTACGTGTGACATGATAAAAAGCCATTACATCGACGTTGTTGTTTTTTTTTTTTGTCACAATCACAAGTGACGTGTAAACTGGAATTCAAATTCTGTTCGATGTACGATAAGAATTTTTGCTGCCTGTGAAGTGTTTTCTATGTCAAGACCAATATTGATTAGCTTGGGGAATCTCGATGAACGACGCGATAAATTTGTGTTCAATTATGCTGCAGTGTAGGCTCATATAGCACACATCTGGCTGTTCGATTTTCGTGTGTTGCTTCAATTTCTAAACACCCATCTGGCTTTCGAATATGTACGCGTAAGAGAAATGAAGAACAAGAAGAGAAATACGTAAGAATTGATTTGTGGAGCATCAAATCGAGGCCGAACAATTGAAATTCATCAACCGTTATCGAGAATTGATTTCTATTTGTGAATTGAGAAGATTTCAGTTCGAATAATGGTGTGCGTTTTTGTTTTTGTGATTAATTTGACGAAACAAAAGAAATTACACCAATTTTTGACTTAAATGGAATTCAGGTGTCAGTTCAGTTTGACAATCCGTTGCGTTACGTTCATGTCTTTAATATTAGGTCAACCCTTAGTAAGAAACAAAAACTGGCTTGCATTCAAACCGGGTTACAAATGGGGTCAGATATTATTTCAATAATAATTTGAATAGTTCATCCTTCTGTTTCTTCTTTTGACCCTTTCTCCACTTTGACGCCAAAACTATTTGTTTGCATTTTACATATCGAATGATTCAAGACTGCACTCATTCCGCAACGTTGTGCCAGTTTGTCAGATCCTTTGGGTCCTTTCAATAATAATTCATGATTTTTAAAAACAATACTCTTTTTGTTCTGCCTGTGTTGTCTGTTTTACAAGTTTTGTTTGTTTTTGTTGTTCCTCTGTTTCCCTTCCCTTCCTTGTTGGCTCTTGACAAAATCGATTTTGCATAAAGTTGAGATGTTCCGATGACAAACAAGTGCACTACCGTAGGACGAATTCATATTTTTTGGATGTCATCCAAGAAAAATTTGTTTGTTTTCATTTGAAATTTCAAATAAAGCTAAAAACACACCAAATAAGACAAGACGTCGTTTTGTCTTAAGACAAAAAATCGTGTCAGATTACAACCCACACCGAGGACGACTTCAGTGTGTGATGCTCCTATACAACCTTTACAACTGACACGTTTTTTGTCGATTTCTGTTTGTTTGTCTTGTTCACTTTGGTGTGTGTTACTTCATAAGACGGTGTATAACTTTAGGCGTTGACATTTTGTCCCGGACTTTTTGTCTTCTTTGGTGTGTTTTGCTTCTATGCAACCGACACGAGCGGACAAAACTTTTTATCGTGCCGTGTCTTTTTCGGTGTGTGTTACCTCGTAAAAGCAATGAACTTGTGTCCACGATTTTTTGTCGAAAGACAAAAAGACGTCTTGTCTGATTTGGTGTGTTTTTAGCCCAAGGGTTAAAACACACTGAACGCTGAATATTCTGGTTCCAAAAGCATATTCGGTTTGTGTTTTCTTCTAAATTTTTTTCGGGAATATTGAAAACAAAAGTGGATATGTGTACTGCACCTAAAATACCGTAAATATGTACCAATATTTTTAAGTGGACACGTGTGCAGGTAAATATTAATCTGGCAATATTTCAACTTCGGAATACCCATTGTGATGTTAAAAGATGATTTTTGAATAACAAATGTGATTCAATTAAAATTGTCTTAAGCAGTTTTGGACAGCTTAAAATTATTCAAATTGTCGTCAAAGCAGGAGTGCACATGAGTCATATCCAGCTGTAAAAATATTGAACGATGATTCAAGATTAATTTTAGGGGTTTTAAAGGTTTTAGGCTCTGGTATTCCTGCATTTCATTAAGCAGGAAAGTTTATAGGGGAAAGTGTTGACAAAAATGATGAGGTTATGCTCATGTCAGAAAGCAATTGGTTAACGAGTTTCAATGTGGTAAAACGTCATAGCTTGATGAGCCAATAATTTAGGTCCCAAAAACGGCTACCTTAGAGGATCGTTATCATCACCATCGTCGGCCTGGCCAATGAAGTTTCTCTCTTCATCTGCGTCACAACCAGGCTTCCGTCCATGTAACCCGATTGTTGGTCGACACCACCCAGTTCTGCACCTCAAATCTTTGGACTTCCTGGATTTCAACATACTTCCAGTTAAATTTGGTCTGCCGCGCTGTCTCCTACCATGAGTTAGATTAGGAGGACTTTCCGGATAGGTTCCTCTTCGTTCCTACGAGCTAGGTGTCCAGCCCATGAAGGTGGTCGATTGAAGGTAGCTGAGATAGCGGCCATTTCAAAAGATCGTAAGAGCACTTCAATCCAGTGTTTTATGCTGTTTAAGCGTAATCCGAGAGGTTTCTGTGTCGTTTCGTGATGAACACTTTAAAAAGTACTCGACGAAAAATATGTAGATCCACTACTCCAAGTCCACACGCTAGGGATTAAAGAAAAGTCGTAACAGTAGATTTCAGTTTCCAGCAGATAGCGAGCGGTTATTGCACTTGGCATATCCAACTGCTGGTAACGAGATAATCAATAAAATTGACGCTGAAGCCTTTGTGTGAACTGTGAATGAAATTAATCTCCAGAGGACTATTCGCACTGCTGGAAATCGAACACTGCCGCAAGTATTGGCATTCGCTCCGAAAACGGAAGCAGCAGAACAAGCTTCACACCGCGTTAGAAAAGAAGAAGTCCAGGAATATTCTTGTCAAAAGGCTACTGTGGAAAGGGAGTCAACGAGACGGACTAGCATGATGCTGGAACTGGGCATCTAAAACGACAGTGCAGATTACCGCAAAAAGGCACCGCTTGCCAAGACTGTGAAAACATAATTCCATAGACCGTTTAAGCAAGACTGTAAGCATTGCAGGCGACAAGAAGAATAACAAGTGGTTTCTGTCCAACGAACCAGAGCTGATCCCATTAATAGTGGGACTCGCTTCATGTCCAAGAGTGTATCGGTCTAAGGTAATTGAGAATCGACAGACGGTAAGTCCCTGCTAGTCTTGTCGAAATCAAAAATTGCGGACGTTCTATGAGAGATGCATGATGGCGTTTCAGGAGGTCAACAAGACGCTAGAAAAGGTATGGCAACGATTCTACGGGTAACCTGCAAGGGAAGACCTCGATAAGTGGTGCCGAAAATGCGAATACCTGTGATACCACCAAAGAGTTAAAAGTAATTACAGCCAAATGCCGCAGTATATTGTTGGAGCACCCTTCGAAGGAGCTGCAGTAGACGTGGCGGGTGCATTTCATGGTCATGGATCACTCCAGCAAGGGCCCGAAGCATACGCCATTCCAAATCAAGAAGCCAAAACTGTCGCTGACCGAATTCGAATTGTCTTCATTTGGGTGATGAGGTTCGGTGTTCCGTTAGAGCTACATTCCGACCAGGGTAGGAATTGTGAATCAAACATATTCCAGGAAGTTTTTGGGCTTCCTACTTTCAAGAAGACAAGAACAACATCGCTCCACCCACAATCTGACTGCAAGGGCGAACGATTCAACCGAACTCTGAAGGAACATCTTTGCAAAGTTGCGCACCTTCCGTTGTTTTTGATGGCGTATAGAAATGCAATTCATACCTCAACTGGACATACACCATCAGAGTTTTTGCTGGGAAGAAACATCAGTCTGCCCAGCGCAAAATAATCGGATGTCTTTCATCGGAGCTGCAAGCCACTGATGATAACGTGGATGACCTCAAAGAAAGATTACTTCAGATTCACGACGATACAAGGTCGAAAATAAAGATGTTGAGTGACCGACAACTACGACAGAATTCGAAGCAGGAGATCGAGTGTGGCTTTACAATCTTCATCGACAAAAGAACGAGAACAAAAGAAGGTCGGAAAGGTGATCGTCTACGATTTGTGGGATTCACATGGCGTGTTCCATATCGACTATTTGTAGAAGAGCAAAGCGATCACAAAACAGTACTGCAGCGAATCATTGGGTCGATTCCACATTGAATTGAAGGAAAAACGGCCGACTTGGCGAAAAAATGTAATCTTCCTTAACGCACTGGCTCACACCTTCGCCATCGCCACAGCATGATTAGTCGAATTCGGCGACACACTGCTATACTCATCCACCGCATTCTCCACATTTGGCTCTGTGGAACTCATTCTTTGAAACTTGGTAAAGTCACTTGCCGGGCAGAAATTTCAGTTGAATGAGGATGTTATTGCTCGCCGCCACCGAGGCCTTCTTTCCGCCTCAGAACTCAAAACCATCTCAACAAAAATTAACAAAAATCCGAACAAAACCTTAAGACGATGGATCTTGTGAGATGCAACCTTATATTTATTCTGGAGCCACCATTTTTCGTACTCGTTCAATCATCCGTGTATTATGTAGTCCACGATCTTTAGTTGTAATGTCAAGCATACTTAGAGATTTTATCCCTAGCCGTGCTTCGCGAATGCTTTATTACGGGCGATTTTAATGTACACAATTCTGCGTGGCTTCTCCATTCGGGCCCGACAACACCCGAAGGAATGTGTGCTGAGATCTTTGCTGAGTTCAACCACCTCACTCAGCTTGTCACTGAACCCACTCGAATATCGGACATTAATGGCCAAGCTGAAAACACTTTTGACTTGTTCCTTACGTCTGACCCTGATAAATACACTATCAATGTATTAACGCCTCTAGGCAGATCAGATCATAGTATTATATCTGCAAATTTTTGATTCAGCTAGAGAAAGAGCTCCGAAGAGAACCGTAGGTATGGCAATACGAGAAAGCCAACTGGGACGGTCTCAATAACTTCTTCCGGTTCTTTGACTGGTCACTATGCTTCCTCGATAGTGACGTAGACTCTAGCGCAGATATGATTACTAACATGATTATTTGGGAATGAAAACTTTTATCCCGAATAGGGTTAAAAGCATCAAGCTGTAAAGAGGTTATCAGGGAAAAAGAAGTAAAGTTCCGGTGTTTTAGAGCCAACCCAACTGAGGAAAACCGGAACAAGTTTAAACAAGCCAGGAAGGCCTGCAATGCCCATATTCGACGGACCGAATTTTTACATGGCCAAAAATTAAGGCAAAAAAATACTGCAATGTCCAAAAGGCAGTAAGAATTTTTAGTCATTTGTGAAAAATATGAAGAATTCTTCATCTTCCTCGGTCCCTACGCTCGTTGACAATGACACTCCAGTTGTAAGCTCTCTTGCGAAAGCTAACCATTTTGCTAGACAGTTCGCCTCCAACTCTTCGCTTCCAGAGAGTGTCATGACTCCTCCAGCTCTTGAGCGCGTCAATGATTCCATGGGACAAATCTTCTTCCGCACTCGTGCTGTGGCGAGAGTCCTAAAAGATCTCAACATACATAAATCCGCTGGTCCGGATGGTATCCCCGCTATTATTCTGAAGAGGTGTTCTTCCACGCTGACAAAACTCTTGCGTAAGCTTTACCATATCTATCCTGTTCTTCTGGGCTCGTTCCGAGCAGTTGGAAAACAGCATTTGTCCAGCCAATCCTAAAAAAAGGCGAATCTTCTTCTCCCTCTATTATCGACCAATTGCACTTATGTACATCCCTTCTTTCTTAGGTCATGGAAAAGCTGATAAACTATCAGCTCAAGAAATATCTCGAAGACCGAAAGCTTCTTAATGACCGGCAGTATGGCTTTCGCAGCAACAGGTCCACTGGCAAAGGCATTTGATAAAGTCTGGCATCTTGCTGTTTTATCGAACTTGCGTGCTTTCGGTATCGATGAATCCCTTATTCGTTAGATTAGAAACTTTCTTTCGAACCGTTCAATACAAGTTGTATTGGACGGATTCAAGTCTGAAACCCACAATATAGTTGCTGGTGTGCCCCAGGGCTCCGTTTTGTCTCCAACCCTCTTTCTCATTTTTATAAATGATCTCTTGTCTGTAACTTCTAATCCAATTCATTGTTTCGCTGACGATAGTACCCTTAGCTTTTCTTATTCGTTCCCAGACTCACATCCCTCCTCTTCGGATGTGGAACTGCAACGGCAAAATATGATAAGCTCATTATACTCTGATTTGAACAGCATTGTACAATGGGGACTAAAAAACCAATGCTGTCTTGTATCGTTAAAGCGAGGTATACCCCCTTTGCCACTGTCCATGAGTGGCACTTGCATCAATGAGACCGAACATCTCGAGATTCTCGGTATGTGCATCACTGACCACCTTTTGTGGAACGAGCACATTTGCGATGTCGCCAAAAATGCCGCAAGATGTTTGGGTTTCTTAAGACGGTGCAAGAAATTCTTTTCACCGACACTGTGTCTCTGGCATAATAAGGGTATAAAAAATCCTTGAGTGGGTCCAAATTATTAAAAAAAAAAACTTACAAACAGACTGCTTCCGCATTGTGTTTCTAGCGATTGATGCCTATCTCCATATAATAATTTCAGGACTTACTTACCTACTTAAGGTGGCGCTACAGTCCGTTGTGAACTTGGGTCTCAATCAACAGTCTCCGCCAGCCAGCTCGGTCCCTAGCTAGCTGTCTCCAGTTTTGCACTCCAAGTTGATTGAGGTCCTCTTCCACTTGTGTGCGCCACCTGAGTCGCGGTCTTCCTCTCCTACGTCACTCGGGAATAGTGTCGAAGGCTTTCCGGGCCAGAGCATTGGTGTCCATGCGCTCTAAATGACCGAGCCATCTGAGTCTCTGGACCTTGACCCTTCTGGCTAAGTCCATGTCGTTGTTCGCTGTTGTATCTTCTTCGCCATTCCCCTTCAATGCACACGGTGCCAAAGATGACCCGAAGAATTTTCCTCTCGAAACAGCTTAAGGCACATTCATCCGATTTTGTCAAGGTCCATGCTTGATCCACCAAATATGCTTTTGAGTGGGATTTTCTGTAGCCATTTAAGCCCAATTAAAAAAAGTACTCAGAATACGTGTTCTTCATTTCAGATCATTTAAATTCTTTGAATTTATATTCTTCCTCGTTTGCATGTCCATATGATTTACAATAACGTATTTAAACTTCCATTAAGTTCAACGAAACCCAACGCTTTGTTCGATGACAAAGAAAACTCCGTCAACAACCGTTTCAGTCGATGCGTCATAATTAATATTTGTTTTGTATCGATATCACGTAAACTATCTATCAACCAATAAACTCGTAAGGAACCCTCACCCTTTACCATTTTAATATTATGGCATCCTCTGCTAGACAAAGCATCATCGAATCATTGCTTTAGACTTAATTGATAGTCGTCGCCACCGCAGTAGTGCCAATAATAACGCCACCATGACCACATTCAGCTCAACCGACACCCACGAACAAAAAAGAAATTTCAACCGAATCGGTTCGTATTTGGTATGTCGAATGTCCAATTCGATCTCGATATCAATTAACTCATCTTATTTAATCCGTCAGCAACAGAAACCAGCAACAGAAACACCATCACCACTCACCATCGATCGTCTCTGTTTCCTTTGTCGTTCAATCGTTAATCGATTGGGTGTCTATTTTAAAATCAACACTTTTCCATTGAGTGACATTTCTTCACCTCTCGGGTGAGAACTTTCAATGTTCAGCGATAGCTTCGGTAAAAGTCATTGTGTGTCAGTTTTGGTTACAGCAAAGTGAGAAGAGTGCTGCTTGGCTTTTGTTTTCGGTTTCTTATTTTTTGTTTTCGTTTAATTTAACAAAATATATTTTAAAGTTTTAGCTTTTGTTGTAATGAACAACTTTCTTCCACAGACAGACCTTTTCAATCATTAGGGGTAGTGCACTTTCTTGCGACGACAATAATGAGAGAGAATAAAGAATCGCTGTATCGTTTCGGTCGGTGAAATGTCAAGGAAGACATTAATCTTTGAATACAACAAGACAACGACATTAAGACGTATCACTGTCGGACAACGAGTGCGGCCAATTAATCTTTTTTTTTTCTTCTTGTTTTCTTCTGATTCAGAATCGCGGGAAAAGTGAGGTATTTTATGATGTGTTTACAAGACGCATGACTCTTATCTTTCTTTGTGTAGTGAAAATTTACAAACACTCTGGCTTGATTGATTTATGCTTGTATTCATTTTTTCTTTTAAGACGATACGTCAGTTAGACAAGTTCATTGGCCCTAGAAACAAAAAGATACTGTCTGCAGCATCTTGGCCGTTGCCTTTGGTCAGTTCAGAATACATGACCAAGAGGTGGCTTCGTCTTTGTAATTTTATTCTTTTGGCTAGATCGATTTCATTGTACCTACTTCTCATTCTCTATACAAGCAGAAGGGACCCATTAATTTTTATTCTGGAAACATTCTAACACGCAAAGCTTTTTGCCACCAACCGATATTGGTAGCGCGCCCTTAGAGAGTGACAGCCAAATTAAAAAACACAGAATAGAATAGAGATTAACCCTTATTCTGTGGACTAAGTAAAAGGTGTTTTTTTTAGAGGTATAGAACTTTAAATTGCAATAAAACAACGATGCAATATTCGATTGACATGATTTTTTATTTATTCGGACGATAAACTTGTGGCATTACATTTTAAATATGATTTCTGGCATATGACTGCCACGGCTGGCTCGGATGTAGTCCAATCTGGACGTCCAATTTTCGATGACTTTTTCCAACATTTGTGGCCGTATATCGGCAATAACACGGCGAATGTTGTCTTCCAAATGGTCAAACGTTTGTGGCTTATCCGCATATACCAATCACTTTACATAACCCCACAGAAAATAGTCTAGCGGTGTTAAATCACAAGATCTCGGAGGCCAATTCACAGGTCCAAAACGTGAAATTAGGCGGTCACCAAACGTGTATTTCAATAAATCGATTGTGGCACGAGCTGTGTGACATGTTGCGCCGTCTTGTTGGAAACACAGCTCCTGGGCATCATGATTGTTCAATTCAGGAATGAAAAAGTTAGTAATCATGGCTCTTCTATACCGATCACCATTGACTGTAAAGTTGTGGCTATCATCGTTTTTGAAGAAGAACGGACCAATGATTCCAGCAGCCCATAAAGCGCACCAAACAGTCAGTTTTTCTGGATGTAACGGTGTTTCGACATACACTTGAGGATTAGCTTCACTCCAAATGCGGCAGTTTTGTTTGTTGACGTAGCCTTTCAACCAGAAGTGCGCTTCATCGCTAAACAAAATTCGCTTACGAAAATCGGGAACAACGGCCATCTCGATTTGGGCCCATGTGACGAATCTACGCCTTGTTTGATGATCGTTTGGCTTCAATTCTAGCACGAGTTGGATTTTGTAAGCACGCAAACCAAGATCCTTTCACAAAATCTTCCGTAAAGTGGATGGACACAGATCCAATTCCTGTGATCGATGGCGGATGGACTCATTCGGGTCTTCCTCAATGCTACGCTCTACAGTAGCAATAGCTTCTTCTGTACGCACCGTACGCTCTGGGGATGCGAGTTATCAATAATTAGAGTAAACGTGGTGCGAAAACGTTCCATGGTTAATCGAATTAACTGCTCTGATGCGATACGTATTCCGCACAGAACCATTATTTTCGAAATAAAATTGCACAATTTGCAAGCGTTGTTCAGGCGTGAGTCTATTCATGGTGAATTGCCAAACCAAACTGAGAATAAATCATTTGAGAGCTGTTAAATCGTTTGCCGTCTTGAAAAGTAATGCCAAATTAAAGATCTATACCTCGAGAAAAAAAACTGTTAGGCTCAAGACACGAACGGAGGATTAACCCTTATTCTGTGGACTAAGTAGAAAATGCGTTTAATACAACAAAATTTCTTTTTACTGACGTTTACTAACTTATTCGACCGTGGAGGGTGGTTAAACGAAGAAATAAAAAAAATGTAAATAAATTGCTTCTCTGTGAGTTCACTAGATGGCGCCAGAATCGATTGCAATTTTTATAGCAAAAACATCAACAAATCGGTTGTCAAGTAACAACAACAACAAAATTCCCAAAGGAAATTTTTAGTATACGTCAATTATTATAAGATTATAACAATAACGGGAACAAATTTATTTTTACCATAATGAGAAGTTTTAACCAATGGATTAAAGAATAAGAGTGGAATAGGCGTGTTATATTAATATGGATGTGAGAGTCTGGTGCGGATTGTTCAGATAGTGGATATTTGGTCATTAGGAACATTGTTTAAGATAACAGTGGGCGTTACAGAGCCATGTTAACCAAATCATAAATCATTTATCCGCCGTTTTTGCAATTCGAGCAGTTATTGCTAAAACTATCCAAATAATCCGTGAGCTAGCCCGAAACGATGAACAAGTGTTTGGAGAATTGGAGTTGAAGTCATACGACAAATATAATTTTGTTCAATTTATTGCGTTTTAAAGACGAAACTAGTTGTATGCCCACCCTGTACTTCGTTTTTTTTTTCTAAAAAGTATAACGTGCAGTTACAGTTTTTCTCTTCAGTCGCTGCGATTCACTGTATCTCTGCACTAAATAGCTCCGCCTCACTGTACATTCTGGCTTCTTGCTTCATTCAAACTTGTCCTTAAGGACTTGCTTTAAGCTTGGCTTTTCTTGGTTCTGCGTAGGTCTGCGGCTTTGTACTTCTTAGACTCATGTTGGGCCCAGCTAGGTTAGGTTGGATCCTTGTATCCCAATCCCTTAAGGATTATTTGTGAGCGATTTAGCAGGATGAGATTGTTTTTCAGATCTCATCGAGACTTTTTTGCTCATCGATACTATCCTCTCTCTTCGTTGAATTTTGCTGTATGATGGTCCTTTAGGTCTTTGGTTTTTGAGGATGTTTAGACCTGGGATACCAGCACATAACTTGATACAATCGAGCATTGTTCATCGTCTATCAACCCGAAGCTGACCTATGACGAAGTTTTGCGTGTAAAGGGGATGCCTGATCAAAGCATCTTTTGGGTGCAAAGATCTGGGGATGTATAGTTTCTTGCGACTCATGTTGAATTAACCGGTTGTAGTTTTAGGTGTTTGCTTTGTGGTATTGTCTCTCGAGCTCGTGTGCCTGTGTCAACCTTGGTTAGGTTTTCCTTGTTGCGGTATTGATCGACTTGGATAGTGCATGCCTCGGTTTGATTTCGGGAGAGGTTCAGGTTCTTGTTGTGTTGTTATAATGTTTTGTGCTGTGTTGTAGGAATGTTAATCTTGCTATTAGTTTCTGCCTTGATTAATGGCTGGTGCCTCTGTCTCAGTCTATCTATAAATAGGGCTCTAGTGGGAGCATTGTGTGGGCTGTTGGTTGCACAAAACCGCGTGAACTATGGTATTCTTGGTTTTTCTACGCAACGCTTAAGAAGCTTGTGTACAAGTACAAGAATTGTTAGATAGACCTCGCACGCCTTCCGTGTCACTGATTGCTACCAGGGAAATTTTGACCGTTTCGTCTCAGTCATTGATTTTTCTTTTATAGTTTCGTTGAAAAAAAGAGTATCTTGGTTGATGGATCTCAGCAGTCTCAGCTCTCAGTTAAACCATCGCGGTTCTCTCGTCAAGAATGTCTTTGTCTATAAGGTTCTGCAATATTGTCTATGGATTGCCTGCACAGAACCACTAGGAGCTTCCAGGTGTTTAGATCTCCACAGATCTAGCTTAATCTTATTCAGACCATTAGACCAAGTCACAGGTCCTGATTTCAAGAGTTGCTTTATGGAAAAGGTTCAAAAATACTATCTCCAGTGTGAGGACTCGTATAAGTTTTAAAAGGCAGACTTAAAAATGAATAGTCTGCGTTATTCTTATTTTTTCAAATATCAAGTTCTGTTGATAATTTTAGGCAATTCTTCAACATCTCTGAGTCTTTCACTGATGGCAAGATACAAGAAATACTTGCAGAACTCGAAATCTTGTCAAAACTTTGGAAAATATTCATCTTAAAGTCTCAATGTTCCATTTTCCATATGAAATCAAACCGAATAATTGAGTTCACTAAGTTCATTTTGTTCTAATAGAAACTTTGCAAAGCGAACTTGTGCCAATAAACTTCCCCTTTAAGCAGCTTAAACGGTTAAAAATACCTAACCATCCTCGTGGTAATTTGTGGCGCTTGCAATCATTGTAGCTTAAATTTGGCAGTTTTTGAAACTCGACTATGTCGTCAGTAGATTATTTTTAATTCTCTTCCGTAGGTAGATGACAACAAAACAAAGACCCAAGTTCAACAAGGGAAAGTTTTTCTTCTTGCCTTGTTATAAAAAATGCTTTCCATGGAACCCAAGTGCCATATAATCGACTCTGAGGGTGAATCACGAATAAAAAAGCCAAAAACTCGTAGAATAAAAAAAATATGACACAAGTTCAGTGCAGACGCATTAAGAACTAAAAAGGTCATCGTCGGTCGTTTCTTTGTCGTTTGGAGAACATTAAGATGGAAAATTTTGCTTACGGTTTGAGTTGTCTGTGTCCCCGTTCATATTTTCTTTATTTTGTGAATCAACTTTATTCGTTTCTTTGTTCATTTTGAAAGGAGGGTCTGTCATATCGCCGCCGCCATGCTGGCTGGTTGCGTTATAGTCGAATGTTAGTTGAGAACTTTTTGTGCAATCAATACGAAAAGTCTATTGACATTGAAAAGTGTTTTTATATCTAATATTTCTTTGTGTGCTTTGTGCAGTGGTGGTGTTGCGTTGGGGTAGGAAATGCCAATCTAATAAAAATCGTCTACCGGGAAAATATAATAATCAAAAACGCCAGTCAGACAAGTGCAGAAGGTTTTGTGTGTTTTTTATATGCAGCAGACAGATGATGTGGGGAAATATTTTTAGTATGCTGTTTCTATTTCAACACTTGCGGGGGTTCCCAATGAGCTATTCCTGAGCCTGTTCTTGCATTGAATGAGGCAAAAGGCTTATTTGTATGGACTAATAGGAAGCTATTTCACATATGCCGTGTAAACGCCTTGCATTAAGGAGAATTTCCTTCCAATAATACAGGCAAAAGAAGTCTTTTTGTTCTGTGTAAAAGACTCCACTTGGTTCTCTACTGAAAAAGAGATATAATAATCCAATCCAGTCCCATGGTGAAGTCCATTTATGATGACTTGTCGTCAGAGACTCTAACCTAAACCTACAATCGGTTTTATAGATAAAATTCTTGCCCTGTGGTCAACTGTTTCAGGTATAATTATATGTTGTGTTAGGTACTGCCTTTTATGTCCGTAGGTGACCCGATGTGAGACAGTGGACTTCCACAACACCAGCTCGGCATCGTGTTCGGTTCCTGGATATGAGTCGCAACTCCCGTCGGTTGTCATTCGTCTTGAGCTTCTCGGTCGTCCAAATTTTCTTCCTTCTTAAGTGAGTGGTTTCCACTGCATTCCTGCGCCGCAATACCATCCATTGCAACTTTCGACGTCGTATAATGGAGTCAATAGATTCCTGACCCGTTGTTCTGAAAAGCTCTTCGTAAAATTTAAGATTGGGCCAGAAAATCCAAAGGATGGTTTGAAGACATCATCTATTAATAAACGTTTGCAGCTTCTTAGTGACAGCTACTGTTACTCTCCAGATACTGCAACCGTAAAGTAAAATGGATTCGACGTTGGATCGGAACAGCTGTAGCTTGGTCCTAAGGCTTAGAGAGTTATTTACTCCATATATTTCTATGCATACCGAAAGCAGCATTTGCCTTCCCGATTCAGATGCTGATTTTTGCTTTGGTGCCACCCTTGATAGAGATGATACTTCCAAGGTATAGGAAGCTCTGTACTTTCTCTACCGGATGTTGAAAAGTATACATGAGAGAAGAAGATTGGGTAGCGAGGTTGATTCATCTTTGTTTAGCCGGAATTGATTTTATGCCCCACGATTTTTGCTTCTCTCTTTTCATTACGATTGTCAAACGCAACGCTATGGCTGAACTCGTAAACGTACACAGCATTCAAACGCTCTTTAAAATTCCGTTATAAAGACAATAATCGAATCACCGACGGATATTGCTCTTATTCCATTTTCCTAAAATCAACTTCCGCTTCTTCATAGACGATCTCAACCTCTACATTTATAAACATTCGAACCCACTTCAAAGTTTTAGCTTTAAAAATGAAAAAAAATATGATTTTGAAGTCCTGCGAAATACAACTGTCAAAACTGTTTCATTTGCTTTCCTTTTTCCGCTGTCACTTTCTAAGCAATCTAAAACGTTTATAATCTTTAGTCTAGACACTTTGTCGTTGTTCGAAATCTTCCTAACGATTTTTGTTTGAATTTTACTACCGACATCATTTAGGTACGCAAAAAAAAAACATTAAAAATAAATTTTGAGGAATCAAATATCAAACGTCATCTTTAACGTTTTTTTAGGGGAAGAAAATTTGACAGAGATTAAACTGTCAGCAGCATAAATTGCATATTCAATCTCTGGAGAAAAAAAAACTTAATCTCTCAATCCAAACACATCTCACTCTTTTCCATTTCATTTTCAATTGCGAATTGCGGCCGAATGCGAACGCTTGTAAGAAAATGTCTACTTCCTATAAGTACACCAAAAGAATTTCAATTGCTGTAAGTCGTTATTCTCGTAAAAGGAAAAACCATTCAATGCTTCACGAACAGAAGATTAATGATGTCGTTCAATAAATTAAATATTTCAAAATGAATTATTTATAATGCAAAAAAAAAGTTACCTATTCGGCGACTTGGAGTTGAAGTAGCGACGCGACGCGTGCATTACCCATGTCTGCCATATTGCACAGCTTTAAGTTTGTTTGTTTATTAATTAACTTTGTCCAAAAGTGGACTTGATTCAATTATTTTATCAAAGAGACAATAAAAAATTAATTTGCTTACATAAATTTGTAAATTTTTGTTTTGTGCTCGTTCGAATGCACTTCTTACGCTAACCAAATAAGCGCTCTAGCTGCTTTGATTATGCATTGTGTATGAGTAAGCGTGTACGCAATTCAATGAGACGGAAACGTATTGTACGGAGGTTTAGTGGAGAGTTGGATCAAAAATTGCATTAACTTTTTTTTTGGTTTTTGCTTTTTTGTGGAATGTTTCTGGTCTGATTGTGAATTTCGCTCACGCATTGTGCAAATGAATATAGACTTTTTGTATACAAATCAATTGACTTGGTTTTGGCATTTGGATATGAAGTATTTCTTGTAATTTTTGAGTCTACTTAGTATTGTAATTGTTTTATCAAATTAAATTGTTCCGCTGTTTGGGTAAAGAGTGTGACTTCTGTAGAAGCTGCATGGACGAGGAGGAAGAGGAAACAGTCCACCACCTTCTTTGTAAAGGCTGTTTTTTTAGAGGTATAAAACTTTAAATTGCAATAAAACAACGATGGAATATTCGATTGACATAAATCCGCTGGTCCGGATGGTATCCCCGCTATTATTCTGAAGAGGTGTTCTTCCACGCTGACAAAACTCTTGCGTAAGCTTTACCATATCTATCCTGTTCTTCTGGGCTCGTTCCGAGCAGTTGGAAAACAGCATTTGTCCAGCCAATCCTAAAAAAAGGCGAATCTTCTTCTCCCTCTATTATCGACCAATTGCACTTATGTACATCCCTTCTTTCTTAGGTCATGGAAAAGCTGATAAACTATCAGCTCAAGAAATATCTCGAAGACCGAAAGCTTCTTAATGACCGGCAGTATGGCTTTCGCAGCAACAGGTCCACTGGCAAAGGCATTTGATAAAGTCTGGCATCTTGCTGTTTTATCGAACTTGCGTGCTTTCGGTATCGATGAATCCCTTATTCGTTAGATTAGAAACTTTCTTTCGAACCGTTCAATACAAGTTGTATTGGACGGATTCAAGTCTGAAACCCACAATATAGTTGCTGGTGTGCCCCAGGGCTCCGTTTTGTCTCCAACCCTCTTTCTCATTTTTATAAATGATCTCTTGTCTGTAACTTCTAATCCAATTCATTGTTTCGCTGACGATAGTACCCTTAGCTTTTCTTATTCGTTCCCAGACTCACATCCCTCCTCTTCGGATGTGGAACTGCAACGGCAAAATATGATAAGCTCATTATACTCTGATTTGAACAGCATTGTACAATGGGGACTAAAAAACCAATGCTGTCTTGTATCGTTAAAGCGAGGTATACCCCCTTTGCCACTGTCCATGAGTGGCACTTGCATCAATGAGACCGAACATCTCGAGATTCTCGGTATGTGCATCACTGACCACCTTTTGTGGAACGAGCACATTTGCGATGTCGCCAAAAATGCCGCAAGATGTTTGGGTTTCTTAAGACGGTGCAAGAAATTCTTTTCACCGACACTGTGTCTCTGGCATAATAAGGGTATAAAAAATCCTTGAGTGGGTCCAAATTATTAAAAAAAAAAAACTTACAAACAGACTGCTTCCGCATTGTGTTTCTAGCGATTGATGCCTATCTCCATATAATAATTTCAGGACTTACTTACCTACTTAAGGTGGCGCTACAGTCCGTTGTGAACTTGGGTCTCAATCAACAGTCTCCGCCAGCCAGCTCGGTCCCTAGCTAGCTGTCTCCAGTTTTGCACTCCAAGTTGATTGAGGTCCTCTTCCACTTGTGTGCGCCACCTGAGTCGCGGTCTTCCTCTCCTACGTCACTCGGGAATAGTGTCGAAGGCTTTCCGGGCCAGAGCATTGGTGTCCATGCGCTCTAAATGACCGAGCCATCTGAGTCTCTGGACCTTGACCCTTCTGGCTAAGTCCATGTCGTTGTTCGCTGTTGTATCTTCTTCGCCATTCCCCTTCAATGCACACGGTGCCAAAGATGACCCGAAGAATTTTCCTCTCGAAACAGCTTAAGGCACATTCATCCGATTTTGTCAAGGTCCATGCTTGATCCACCAAATATGCTTTTGAGTGGGATTTTCTGTAGCCATTTAAGCCCAATTAAAAAAAGTACTCAGAATACGTGTTCTTCATTTCAGATCATTTAAATTCTTTGAATTTATATTCTTCCTCGTTTGCATGTCCATATGATTTACAATAACGTATTTAAACTTCCATTAAGTTCAACGAAACCCAACGCTTTGTTCGATGACAAAGAAAACTCCGTCAACAACCGTTTCAGTCGATGCGTCATAATTAATATTTGTTTTGTATCGATATCACGTAAACTATCTATCAACCAATAAACTCGTAAGGAACCCTCACCCTTTACCATTTTAATATTATGGCATCCTCTGCTAGACAAAGCATCATCGAATCATTGCTTTAGACTTAATTGATAGTCGTCGCCACCGCAGTAGTGCCAATAATAACGCCACCATGACCACATTCAGCTCAACCGACACCCACGAACAAAAAAGAAATTTCAACCGAATCGGTTCGTATTTGGTATGTCGAATGTCCAATTCGATCTCGATATCAATTAACTCATCTTATTTAATCCGTCAGCAACAGAAACCAGCAACAGAAACACCATCACCACTCACCATCGATCGTCTCTGTTTCCTTTGTCGTTCAATCGTTAATCGATTGGGTGTCTATTTTAAAATCAACACTTTTCCATTGAGTGACATTTCTTCACCTCTCGGGTGAGAACTTTCAATGTTCAGCGATAGCTTCGGTAAAAGTCATTGTGTGTCAGTTTTGGTTACAGCAAAGTGAGAAGAGTGCTGCTTGGCTTTTGTTTTCGGTTTCTTATTTTTTGTTTTCGTTTAATTTAACAAAATATATTTTAAAGTTTTAGCTTTTGTTGTAATGAACAACTTTCTTCCACAGACAGACCTTTTCAATCATTAGGGGTAGTGCACTTTCTTGCGACGACAATAATGAGAGAGAATAAAGAATCGCTGTATCGTTTCGGTCGGTGAAATGTCAAGGAAGACATTAATCTTTGAATACAACAAGACAACGACATTAAGACGTATCACTGTCGGACAACGAGTGCGGCCAATTAATCTTTTTTTTTTCTTCTTGTTTTCTTCTGATTCAGAATCGCGGGAAAAGTGAGGTATTTTATGATGTGTTTACAAGACGCATGACTCTTATCTTTCTTTGTGTAGTGAAAATTTACAAACACTCTGGCTTGATTGATTTATGCTTGTATTCATTTTTTCTTTTAAGACGATACGTCAGTTAGACAAGTTCATTGGCCCTAGAAACAAAAAGATACTGTCTGCAGCATCTTGGCCGTTGCCTTTGGTCAGTTCAGAATACATGACCAAGAGGTGGCTTCGTCTTTGTAATTTTATTCTTTTGGCTAGATCGATTTCATTGTACCTACTTCTCATTCTCTATACAAGCAGAAGGGACCCATTAATTTTTATTCTGGAAACATTCTAACACGCAAAGCTTTTTGCCACCAACCGATATTGGTAGCGCGCCCTTAGAGAGTGACAGCCAAATTAAAAAACACAGAATAGAATAGAGATTAACCCTTATTCTGTGGACTAAGTAAAAGGTGTTTTTTTTAGAGGTATAGAACTTTAAATTGCAATAAAACAACGATGCAATATTCGATTGACATGATTTTTTATTTATTCGGACGATAAACTTGTGGCATTACATTTTAAATATGATTTCTGGCATATGACTGCCACGGCTGGCTCGGATGTAGTCCAATCTGGACGTCCAATTTTCGATGACTTTTTCCAACATTTGTGGCCGTATATCGGCAATAACACGGCGAATGTTGTCTTCCAAATGGTCAAACGTTTGTGGCTTATCCGCATATACCAATCACTTTACATAACCCCACAGAAAATAGTCTAGCGGTGTTAAATCACAAGATCTCGGAGGCCAATTCACAGGTCCAAAACGTGAAATTAGGCGGTCACCAAACGTGTATTTCAATAAATCGATTGTGGCACGAGCTGTGTGACATGTTGCGCCGTCTTGTTGGAAACACAGCTCCTGGGCATCATGATTGTTCAATTCAGGAATGAAAAAGTTAGTAATCATGGCTCTTCTATACCGATCACCATTGACTGTAAAGTTGTGGCTATCATCGTTTTTGAAGAAGAACGGACCAATGATTCCAGCAGCCCATAAAGCGCACCAAACAGTCAGTTTTTCTGGATGTAACGGTGTTTCGACATACACTTGAGGATTAGCTTCACTCCAAATGCGGCAGTTTTGTTTGTTGACGTAGCCTTTCAACCAGAAGTGCGCTTCATCGCTAAACAAAATTCGCTTACGAAAATCGGGAACAACGGCCATCTCGATTTGGGCCCATGTGACGAATCTACGCCTTGTTTGATGATCGTTTGGCTTCAATTCTAGCACGAGTTGGATTTTGTAAGCACGCAAACCAAGATCCTTTCACAAAATCTTCCGTAAAGTGGATGGACACAGATCCAATTCCTGTGATCGATGGCGGATGGACTCATTCGGGTCTTCCTCAATGCTACGCTCTACAGTAGCAATAGCTTCTTCTGTACGCACCGTACGCTCTGGGGATGCGAGTTATCAATAATTAGAGTAAACGTGGTGCGAAAACGTTCCATGGTTAATCGAATTAACTGCTCTGATGCGATACGTATTCCGCACAGAACCATTATTTTCGAAATAAAATTGCACAATTTGCAAGCGTTGTTCAGGCGTGAGTCTATTCATGGTGAATTGCCAAACCAAACTGAGAATAAATCATTTGAGAGCTGTTAAATCGTTTGCCGTCTTGAAAAGTAATGCCAAATTAAAGATCTATACCTCGAGAAAAAAAACTGTTAGGCTCAAGACACGAACGGAGGATTAACCCTTATTCTGTGGACTAAGTAGAAAATGCGTTTAATACAACAAAATTTCTTTTTACTGACGTTTACTAACTTATTCGACCGTGGAGGGTGGTTAAACGAAGAAATAAAAAAAATGTAAATAAATTGCTTCTCTGTGAGTTCACTAGATGGCGCCAGAATCGATTGCAATTTTTATAGCAAAAACATCAACAAATCGGTTGTCAAGTAACAACAACAACAAAATTCCCAAAGGAAATTTTTAGTATACGTCAATTATTATAAGATTATAACAATAACGGGAACAAATTTATTTTTACCATAATGAGAAGTTTTAACCAATGGATTAAAGAATAAGAGTGGAATAGGCGTGTTATATTAATATGGATGTGAGAGTCTGGTGCGGATTGTTCAGATAGTGGATATTTGGTCATTAGGAACATTGTTTAAGATAACAGTGGGCGTTACAGAGCCATGTTAACCAAATCATAAATCATTTATCCGCCGTTTTTGCAATTCGAGCAGTTATTGCTAAAACTATCCAAATAATCCGTGAGCTAGCCCGAAACGATGAACAAGTGTTTGGAGAATTGGAGTTGAAGTCATACGACAAATATAATTTTGTTCAATTTATTGCGTTTTAAAGACGAAACTAGTTGTATGCCCACCCTGTACTTCGTTTTTTTTTTCTAAAAAGTATAACGTGCAGTTACAGTTTTTCTCTTCAGTCGCTGCGATTCACTGTATCTCTGCACTAAATAGCTCCGCCTCACTGTACATTCTGGCTTCTTGCTTCATTCAAACTTGTCCTTAAGGACTTGCTTTAAGCTTGGCTTTTCTTGGTTCTGCGTAGGTCTGCGGCTTTGTACTTCTTAGACTCATGTTGGGCCCAGCTAGGTTAGGTTGGATCCTTGTATCCCAATCCCTTAAGGATTATTTGTGAGCGATTTAGCAGGATGAGATTGTTTTTCAGATCTCATCGAGACTTTTTTGCTCATCGATACTATCCTCTCTCTTCGTTGAATTTTGCTGTATGATGGTCCTTTAGGTCTTTGGTTTTTGAGGATGTTTAGACCTGGGATACCAGCACATAACTTGATACAATCGAGCATTGTTCATCGTCTATCAACCCGAAGCTGACCTATGACGAAGTTTTGCGTGTAAAGGGGATGCCTGATCAAAGCATCTTTTGGGTGCAAAGATCTGGGGATGTATAGTTTCTTGCGACTCATGTTGAATTAACCGGTTGTAGTTTTAGGTGTTTGCTTTGTGGTATTGTCTCTCGAGCTCGTGTGCCTGTGTCAACCTTGGTTAGGTTTTCCTTGTTGCGGTATTGATCGACTTGGATAGTGCATGCCTCGGTTTGATTTCGGGAGAGGTTCAGGTTCTTGTTGTGTTGTTATAATGTTTTGTGCTGTGTTGTAGGAATGTTAATCTTGCTATTAGTTTCTGCCTTGATTAATGGCTGGTGCCTCTGTCTCAGTCTATCTATAAATAGGGCTCTAGTGGGAGCATTGTGTGGGCTGTTGGTTGCACAAAACCGCGTGAACTATGGTATTCTTGGTTTTTCTACGCAACGCTTAAGAAGCTTGTGTACAAGTACAAGAATTGTTAGATAGACCTCGCACGCCTTCCGTGTCACTGATTGCTACCAGGGAAATTTTGACCGTTTCGTCTCAGTCATTGATTTTTCTTTTATAGTTTCGTTGAAAAAAAGAGTATCTTGGTTGATGGATCTCAGCAGTCTCAGCTCTCAGTTAAACCATCGCGGTTCTCTCGTCAAGAATGTCTTTGTCTATAAGGTTCTGCAATATTGTCTATGGATTGCCTGCACAGAACCACTAGGAGCTTCCAGGTGTTTAGATCTCCACAGATCTAGCTTAATCTTATTCAGACCATTAGACCAAGTCACAGGTCCTGATTTCAAGAGTTGCTTTATGGAAAAGGTTCAAAAATACTATCTCCAGTGTGAGGACTCGTATAAGTTTTAAAAGGCAGACTTAAAAATGAATAGTCTGCGTTATTCTTATTTTTTCAAATATCAAGTTCTGTTGATAATTTTAGGCAATTCTTCAACATCTCTGAGTCTTTCACTGATGGCAAGATACAAGAAATACTTGCAGAACTCGAAATCTTGTCAAAACTTTGGAAAATATTCATCTTAAAGTCTCAATGTTCCATTTTCCATATGAAATCAAACCGAATAATTGAGTTCACTAAGTTCATTTTGTTCTAATAGAAACTTTGCAAAGCGAACTTGTGCCAATAAACTTCCCCTTTAAGCAGCTTAAACGGTTAAAAATACCTAACCATCCTCGTGGTAATTTGTGGCGCTTGCAATCATTGTAGCTTAAATTTGGCAGTTTTTGAAACTCGACTATGTCGTCAGTAGATTATTTTTAATTCTCTTCCGTAGGTAGATGACAACAAAACAAAGACCCAAGTTCAACAAGGGAAAGTTTTTCTTCTTGCCTTGTTATAAAAAATGCTTTCCATGGAACCCAAGTGCCATATAATCGACTCTGAGGGTGAATCACGAATAAAAAAGCCAAAAACTCGTAGAATAAAAAAAATATGACACAAGTTCAGTGCAGACGCATTAAGAACTAAAAAGGTCATCGTCGGTCGTTTCTTTGTCGTTTGGAGAACATTAAGATGGAAAATTTTGCTTACGGTTTGAGTTGTCTGTGTCCCCGTTCATATTTTCTTTATTTTGTGAATCAACTTTATTCGTTTCTTTGTTCATTTTGAAAGGAGGGTCTGTCATATCGCCGCCGCCATGCTGGCTGGTTGCGTTATAGTCGAATGTTAGTTGAGAACTTTTTGTGCAATCAATACGAAAAGTCTATTGACATTGAAAAGTGTTTTTATATCTAATATTTCTTTGTGTGCTTTGTGCAGTGGTGGTGTTGCGTTGGGGTAGGAAATGCCAATCTAATAAAAATCGTCTACCGGGAAAATATAATAATCAAAAACGCCAGTCAGACAAGTGCAGAAGGTTTTGTGTGTTTTTTATATGCAGCAGACAGATGATGTGGGGAAATATTTTTAGTATGCTGTTTCTATTTCAACACTTGCGGGGGTTCCCAATGAGCTATTCCTGAGCCTGTTCTTGCATTGAATGAGGCAAAAGGCTTATTTGTATGGACTAATAGGAAGCTATTTCACATATGCCGTGTAAACGCCTTGCATTAAGGAGAATTTCCTTCCAATAATACAGGCAAAAGAAGTCTTTTTGTTCTGTGTAAAAGACTCCACTTGGTTCTCTACTGAAAAAGAGATATAATAATCCAATCCAGTCCCATGGTGAAGTCCATTTATGATGACTTGTCGTCAGAGACTCTAACCTAAACCTACAATCGGTTTTATAGATAAAATTCTTGCCCTGTGGTCAACTGTTTCAGGTATAATTATATGTTGTGTTAGGTACTGCCTTTTATGTCCGTAGGTGACCCGATGTGAGACAGTGGACTTCCACAACACCAGCTCGGCATCGTGTTCGGTTCCTGGATATGAGTCGCAACTCCCGTCGGTTGTCATTCGTCTTGAGCTTCTCGGTCGTCCAAATTTTCTTCCTTCTTAAGTGAGTGGTTTCCACTGCATTCCTGCGCCGCAATACCATCCATTGCAACTTTCGACGTCGTATAATGGAGTCAATAGATTCCTGACCCGTTGTTCTGAAAAGCTCTTCGTAAAATTTAAGATTGGGCCAGAAAATCCAAAGGATGGTTTGAAGACATCATCTATTAATAAACGTTTGCAGCTTCTTAGTGACAGCTACTGTTACTCTCCAGATACTGCAACCGTAAAGTAAAATGGATTCGACGTTGGATCGGAACAGCTGTAGCTTGGTCCTAAGGCTTAGAGAGTTATTTACTCCATATATTTCTATGCATACCGAAAGCAGCATTTGCCTTCCCGATTCAGATGCTGATTTTTGCTTTGGTGCCACCCTTGATAGAGATGATACTTCCAAGGTATAGGAAGCTCTGTACTTTCTCTACCGGATGTTGAAAAGTATACATGAGAGAAGAAGATTGGGTAGCGAGGTTGATTCATCTTTGTTTAGCCGGAATTGATTTTATGCCCCACGATTTTTGCTTCTCTCTTTTCATTACGATTGTCAAACGCAACGCTATGGCTGAACTCGTAAACGTACACAGCATTCAAACGCTCTTTAAAATTCCGTTATAAAGACAATAATCGAATCACCGACGGATATTGCTCTTATTCCATTTTCCTAAAATCAACTTCCGCTTCTTCATAGACGATCTCAACCTCTACATTTATAAACATTCGAACCCACTTCAAAGTTTTAGCTTTAAAAATGAAAAAAAATATGATTTTGAAGTCCTGCGAAATACAACTGTCAAAACTGTTTCATTTGCTTTCCTTTTTCCGCTGTCACTTTCTAAGCAATCTAAAACGTTTATAATCTTTAGTCTAGACACTTTGTCGTTGTTCGAAATCTTCCTAACGATTTTTGTTTGAATTTTACTACCGACATCATTTAGGTACGCAAAAAAAAAACATTAAAAATAAATTTTGAGGAATCAAATATCAAACGTCATCTTTAACGTTTTTTTAGGGGAAGAAAATTTGACAGAGATTAAACTGTCAGCAGCATAAATTGCATATTCAATCTCTGGAGAAAAAAAACTTAATCTCTCAATCCAAACACATCTCACTCTTTTCCATTTCATTTTCAATTGCGAATTGCGGCCGAATGCGAACGCTTGTAAGAAAATGTCTACTTCCTATAAGTACACCAAAAGAATTTCAATTGCTGTAAGTCGTTATTCTCGTAAAAGGAAAAACCATTCAATGCTTCACGAACAGAAGATTAATGATGTCGTTCAATAAATTAAATATTTCAAAATGAATTATTTATAATGCAAAAAAAAAGTTACCTATTCGGCGACTTGGAGTTGAAGTAGCGACGCGACGCGTGCATTACCCATGTCTGCCATATTGCACAGCTTTAAGTTTGTTTGTTTATTAATTAACTTTGTCCAAAAGTGGACTTGATTCAATTATTTTATCAAAGAGACAATAAAAAATTAATTTGCTTACATAAATTTGTAAATTTTTGTTTTGTGCTCGTTCGAATGCACTTCTTACGCTAACCAAATAAGCGCTCTAGCTGCTTTGATTATGCATTGTGTATGAGTAAGCGTGTACGCAATTCAATGAGACGGAAACGTATTGTACGGAGGTTTAGTGGAGAGTTGGATCAAAAATTGCATTAACTTTTTTTTTGGTTTTTGCTTTTTTGTGGAATGTTTCTGGTCTGATTGTGAATTTCGCTCACGCATTGTGCAAATGAATATAGACTTTTTGTATACAAATCAATTGACTTGGTTTTGGCATTTGGATATGAAGTATTTCTTGTAATTTTTGAGTCTACTTAGTATTGTAATTGTTTTATCAAATTAAATTGTTCCGCTGTTTGGGTAAAGAGTGTGACTTCTGTAGAAGCTGCATGGACGAGGAGGAAGAGGAAACAGTCCACCACCTTCTTTGTAAAGGCTGTTTTTTTAGAGGTATAAAACTTTAAATTGCAATAAAACAACGATGGAATATTCGATTGACATGATTTTTTATTTATTCGAAAGATAATCTTGTGTTGCCCGTAGCTTAGTTGGTAAGTACGTTGGCTGCTAAGCAGAACGTCGTTGGTTCGAGTCCTACTCAGGCCAAGTTTTTATTTCATCTTTCACGGGCACTGCCTCTTGCGAAGTCCTGACAAATCGTCCAAGAGTATCAATCTGTCATGAAAAAGTGCTTCTCAACTCTGCCGTTTGGAATCGGCGTTAAATTGTAGGTCCCCTCAATTCTTCACACGCACTCAGAGAATTGTTGATGAGAGTAAGCCACTTAGGCCTTGGCTCTTCAAGAGCTGTCGCGCCACTCTATTTATTTATTTTTTTAATCTTGTGGCATTACATTTTAAATATGATTTCTGGCATATGACTGCCACGGCTGGCTCGGATGTAGTCCAATCTGGACGTCCAATTTTCGATGACTTTTTCCAACATTTGGTATATCGGTAATAACACGGCGAATGTTGTCTTCCAAATGATCAAGCGTTTGTGGCTTATACGCATAGACCAATGACTTTACAAAACCCCACAGAAAATAGTCTAGCGGTGTTAAATCACAAGATCTTGGAGGCCAATTCACAGGTCGAAAACGTGAAATTAGGCGGTCACCAAACGTGTCTTTCAATAAATCGATTGTGGCACGAGCTGTGTGACATGTTGCACCGTCTTGTTGGAACCACAGCTCCTGGACATCATGAGCTTGTTCAATTCGGGATTGAAAAAGTTAGTAATCATGGCTCTATACCGATCACCATTGACTGTAACGTTATAGCCATTATCGGTTTTTGAAGAAGTACGGACCAATGATTCCACCAGCTCATAAAGCGCACCAAACAGTCAGTTTTTCTGGATGTAACGGTGTTCCGACATACACTTGAGGATTAGCTTCACTCCAAATGCGGCAATTTTGTTTGTTGACGTAGCCATTCAACCAGAAATGCGCTTCATCGCTAAACAAAATTCGCTAATGAAAATCGGGAACAACGGCCATCTCGTTTTGGGCCCATTCGACGAATCAACGCCTTGCTTGATGATCGTTTGACTTTAATTCTTGCACGAGTTGGATTTGGTAAGCACGCAAACCAAGATCCTTCCGCAAAATTTTCCATAAAGTGGATGGACACAGATCCAATTCCTGTGCTCGATGGCGGACGGACTCATTCGGGTCTTCCTCAATGCTACGCTCTACAGTAGCAATAGCTTCTTCTGTACGCACCGTACGGCAAATAGTCCACGACTGTCGATCATCTCTGAATGAGATGACGGAACAGTTTAATATTCACCTCATTTGGGTGCCAGGCCACAGAGACATCCCGGGAAATTGCAAAGCCGATGAGCTCGCCATAAACGGAATACTTCTGCCTACACAGACATAACATAGGAACACCACTTGCTACATGCAGATATCTTCTCAAACAATATGCTCTAGAATCAACAAATGCTAAATGGTCACAGGGTACCACCTGGCTAGCAACCAAACAAATTTGGCCAAGCATAGACCCCTGAAACGGTCAAAAGGCTTGATTTCCCTGAGCAGACAAAATATAAGCTCTACAATTGGAGTCATAACAGGACACTGCCTCATAGGTAGACATGCTTTGAGGCTAGGGGTCTACGCAAACGACTTCTGTAGAAGCTGCATGGACGAGGAGGAGGAGGAAACAGTCCAACACCTTCTGTGTACATGTCCGGCACTCTCCAATAGAAGGAATAACTATCTCGGTAATCTCTTCTTCGATAATACCAGTGAACTGGCAACGATCGACACAAAATGTCTCTCTAACTTCATTAAAAGTACAAAATGGTTTGTTTAAGTTCATTACTCTCCCATGAGTAACTTCATTAGTGGTATCACAATGGACCCTTGAGGTTCTAAGTGAGTCAATAACATCTAGACAGCCACTCTTACCTAACCTTACCTTGATAAAGAGTGTCATATTGCATCAAAACTAACTCAGTGCGAAAACTGGAGGAGATTAAAGTCCTGCCCGCAGTTGCCCAAAAAGTAGCAAATATTGTACTGGAACGCATATGGAAACATCTAGAAGCCAAACACGAAGCCGAACAAGCAGGTTTCCGACCCTAATGCATTGATCTTATCAATACTATCATAATTGAGCAGCGGATAGAATAACGATCACCACTTCACCTGCGCTATTCATTGACGAGAAGGCTTTCGATAGCGTGAATATCGAATTTATTTGGCTTGGTTTACGAAGAATTTGTGTTGCGGTTAATTTTAGTGATGTAACGAACCGTAAATTTTGCAAACCGAGTTAACTCGAGTTGGTTTTTTTTTTTTTAAACCGAGTTGCAACTCGAGTTGAACGAGTCAACTCGGTTCGCCAACTCGGTTTGCCAACTCCGATTGCCCTGAAAATCGATCTAGAAAACACTTAAAAAACGGAAAAAAGGAGGTTTTTAATCCGTCAAAATCCTTGACATCCGCTGGTGAAATTTGACAGTCAATGGCAGTCGCTAGAGCGATATTTCTTTCTAAATGTTACCGGATTGCTCCGAAAATCGGTCTAGAAAAAACTTAAGAAAACCGAAAATATTATTACAATTGCAAAGAAAAGAACGTAATGTAACGTAATGTGACTACAAACGTAAGCTTAAGTTCAAATATGTTGAACATTTACTTTGTCTGACAGCTCAACAGCTGTAAAAAAAAAGTTAAAAA
Source organism: Sphaerophoria taeniata (assembly GCA_943590905.1). Classification (NCBI taxonomy): domain Eukaryota; kingdom Metazoa; phylum Arthropoda; class Insecta; order Diptera; family Syrphidae; genus Sphaerophoria; species Sphaerophoria taeniata. The sequence continues at coordinate 241,773,447 of OX016540.1, forward strand.
CACCTCGGAATGAGCGGACATCTTGCATGCTAGAGAAGTGTCGTGCGTCTATCGCAATGTGATCAATCTTTTGAACGGTTGATGGATCAGAAGGTTTTCATGTCCCCTTGTGAATGCCGATTTGTGGGAATCGCGTTCTTACTACCATTACGTCTCGCCCCGTAGCGAAGTCGATTAATCTGAATCCGTTATCGGAGTTGTTTTCGTGTAGGCTATGCCGATTATTCCACTAAAGATTTCTTCTCTGCCCAGCTTAGCATTAAAATCTCCAACAACAATTTTAATGTCATAGCTAGTGCATTGCTCGTAATTCTTAGTCGAGGAGCTCGTAGAACCTGTCTTTGGTGTCTTCAACCTTTTCCTCAGTAACTGCATGATCCCAGATGAGGCTAACATTGGTGAATTTAGCCTTGATGCGGATTGTCGTGATGCGCTCATTCACTGAGTTGAAACTTAAGACCTTCCTCCCGAGTCGAGTCCTGGTAGCAGTCGCCGTAGTAGATATCACAGTTGTTCATTTTACGTAGGCCCGGGCCATCCCATCATATTTCTTGGATGGCAGTTATATCTGCTTTATAGCAGTCAAGGGCTTCCGCTTCCGCTGCACGTGTTTTTTTCTTATATCCCACGCCTCTTTCCCCCCCAGATACCGCACGCGCTAGGGAACCTGTAAGAAACCTAACTTTCCAAGTGCAAAACCGAAATTCGTTGTCCTTAAATCGTTTGCTTCGTCGGGCACGGTCAGTCACCCCGACGAACGACCCCCAACCTTGAGAGCCAGGTCTTTAGTTTAACTCCAAGACAAGGAGCCGGCCAAACCGCTCCGTATAGGCCTGGGCTGCGAATGTGTCGTAGCAGCCCTACAAGGTGCTCACTAAGTAGTTCATCCTGACTGGAACTGTAGAAGCCACCGTTGATTCCATCTGGGGAGTTCTTTCGCTGCTGCCTGTTGAAGAAAAGGAGGCATGCCTTAGTGGACGCATACCCCCTCCTCCTCTCTCTCTTTGCTGCCACCAACAACCTCCCACTTGAGTTGGAACTCAATCTTTAGTTGAGGTACTAGGAGAGTAGGAGTTGATAGACAGAGGTTGCTGTGGACGCTTAAGCGTATTTGTGTTTCAGCCATCAAAAATTGGTTTAACGTAATTGCACGTCGGTTTTTGATGAGCCACGTGGTGCTCCAAAAACGGCTACCAAGAAGGATAACGTGACAAGAATCCACGATCTTTTAGTGTCAGACGGTAGATTGAAAGTCACCGGGATAGTTTGCTCACTCCGGACAGCGAGCACAACCAATATACCACTTCACTGCAGTGTTTTACGCTGTTCTTCAAACTGTGTGGCTTTTTATCCTCCTAATTAATACCTTTCTCTAGATTCTACATACATTCCCAGCAGTTCAAGCGGCTGTGAGCCTATAGTCTTTTTCGCAATAAAATCCTGCCCTGTCCTTCAATTCAATTTAATAAACAAATTTCCCTTTTTCGTTTCAGAATGAGTCGATCTTCAACCCAACGCCAACAGCAACAGCTGCTGGCCCAGCAACAACAACAAATGGCTGACAACGATGCCGCTGCAGCGGCTGCCGAAATGTTCGACATGTTCTGTCTGGCCACAACAATGCGTCAAGTATTGGGTCTACACCGAAACATGTGCGATGCCGTTGGTCTGCGACCAGCTCCGCTCAACGAATTCTATCCCAAACTAAAAGCAAAAATTCGCTCGTGGAAAGCCCAAGCCCTCTGGAAGAAATTCGATGCCCGCGCCGCACACAGAGCCTACTGCAAGGGCAACGCATGCACTGGCACCCGAGTCCTAGTCATTGGTGCCGGCCCCTGTGGTCTGCGTACAGCTATCGAAGCCCAGCTGCTCGGTGCCAAAGTTGTCGTCGTCGAAAAACGTGATCGGATATCACGTAACAATGTCCTACATTTGTGGCCTTTTGTTATCACAGATCTACGAAATCTTGGAGCAAAGAAATTCTATGGAAAATTTTGTGCTGGATCGATTGATCATATTTCTATAAGACAGATACAGTGTATCTTATTGAAAGTGGCCCTTTTGTTGGGCGTCGAAGTGCATGAGGGGGTTTCATTTGAGGGAACTATCGAACCGAGTGAGGGTTGTGGCTGGCGGGCAGCTGTCAGTCCGGAAGATCATGCAGTGTCACATTATGAATTCGATGTGCTAATCGGAGCCGATGGCAAACGCAACACTCTGGAGGCTTTCAAACGCAAGGAGTTCCGTGGCAAGCTGGCTATTGCCATTACGGCGAATTTCATCAACAAGAAGACTGAAGCCGAGGCGAAAGCCGAAGAGATTAGTGGCGTGGCGTTTATATTCAATCAGGCATTCTTCAAGGAACTCTACCATACGACTGGAATAGATTTAGAGAATATAGTCTACTATAAGGACGAGACGCATTACTTCGTGATGACTGCCAAGAAACACAGTCTGATCGATAAGGGAGTAATTATGCAGGTGAGTTGGTGATTTTGAGAGTTACATAGGGAGCACTTTCTAACATTTTCTTTCTGCAGGACTTTGCGGATCCAGCTGAACTCCTGGCACCACAAAATGTAAATACAGACAAACTCCTGGACTACGCCAGGGAGGCAGCTGAATTCTCAACCAAATACCAAATGCCAAATCTGGAATTCGCCGTAAATCATTACGGCAAGCCAGACGTTGCAATGTTTGATTTTACGTCAATGTTTGCCGCCGAATCATCGAGTCGAGTGGTCGTCCGAAAGAATTATCGACTTCTGCAGTGCCTTGTGGGCGACAGTCTTTTGGAGCCGTTCTGGCCAACCGGATCGGGTTGTGCGAGAGGTTTCCTTTCGAGCATGGATGCGGCTTATGCAATAAAACTGTGGAATAATCCTAAGAATAGTATACTTGGTGTTTTGGCACAAAGGGAGAGTATTTACAGGTGAGTTCGATAACAAGTTCGATAGTTTTTTCGATAACTCATTGGATTTTTGCAGACTTCTAGCTCAAACAACACCCGAAAACCTTCAACGTGACATCGGTTCCTACACAGTTGACCCAGCGACCCGCTATCCCAATCTCAATCGCACATCCGTCAATATGTATCAAGTTAAACATCTCATCGATACCGATGACAAATCGATTTTGGAACAAACCTTCATGGATACAAACGCCTTACAAACGTCGCAAGCCGAAACACCGCTCCGAAGGAAACGCCGTACCGGCGATACATTGCCATTGAGCGCGGTCCTCCTCAGATGGATCAAGGCTCAATTGCTTTCGTACGATTTCGTTCAGAGTTTGAATGAGGTATCGGATTGCTTCACCAACGGAAAGGTTCTCTGTGCCTTAATCAATAGGTTCGTATGCTTGGAAATTTGTATAGCGACAAACGTCACTTGTTTTTGAATTGCAGGTACCGCCCCGATCTAGTCGATTTCAATTCAATCAAAGAACTACCAGCTGCCGAATGCAACGACTTGGCTTTCAAGATTCTCGACAAAGAACTGAAAATATCGAGGGTGATGAGCGGCAAAGATTCAGTCGATTTGGATAAGATCGATTCGAAAATCTGGCTCAACTATTTGGAACAAATTTGTGAAGTGTTCCGTGGCGAGATTCCGCACGTGAAACATCCGAAACTCGATGTGACCGAGTTGAGAGAGAAGAACCGCAATAATGTTCCTGATTTCTCGAGACTTCTGCAGATGTCATCGCGTAAGGCCAAGTCGCCGATGCAAGATGTGGCCGATATGCCGCATGGAACGACACCGAGGCGATCGGTACTCGATGAGGAGAAGGTCAAACGCCAGAGGAAGCATGAACCTGGTCAAGGTTAGTTGCCGTTTAAAGGGAAATTGGAGTCTTGTTAACGATGTTCTCTTTTTCAGCCCAACTGGACACACCAAGACGTGCCAAGAAGCGAAGAAGTGCAGAGAAGACAACCAACATTGTAAGTATTGCAAGGCCCTCGTCAAAACAGTCCGTCCGGTTCGTAAATCGCACTTCCTTTAGTCCCCACATTGCACATAATTTACTCATAATCACACACACAAAAACCAAATAATAGGAGGAACGCCAACAGCGTCTCAAAGAAATCGAAGAGAATCGCCAAGACCGCCAGAGCAAGCGTCGCATGCAGCGGTTCCAGCAGACACAAAACTTCTACAAAAGTCTACACATGCTACAAGTGAACACCCTGTTACGAGAAAGCGACGAATCGAGTCCGTTTGAGGACTATTCGATATACATGTACCGACAGCAGGCGCCGATATTTAACGATCGCGTCAAAGAGCTCGAACGAAAGCTTCTCTATCCCGTAAGGATGAGTGTTTGTGTTGTGGTGTTTCTGCCTCTTCTCAAGCCGAGTTTCTTAATGAATGCAATTTTTCCCCCCGAAACCCACTGTAAATGTTCACTAATACTAAGACAAATCCTTGTGTTTATTGTTGTTGTTTTCAAACTAACCTCCGGCGTTTCTAACTGCTACCCGTGAAGTTTTGGGTGATTTTAATTTCTGTTTCCTACATTTTTTCTTTGTTTTCATTTTTCCTCATTTATTTATTGTTTTTGTTTGTTTATAAAAAAAGGACCGCGAACGAGGAATATCATCAGCAATGCCACGCGGTGCCGACGAACAATTCAGCGATCGTATAAAATCGATGGAACAACAAATAACATCACGCAATGCCTATGGCACCGACAAAAAGCCCAAAGACCTGATGAGGGCGATCGGAAAGATCGATTCGTCTGATTGGAATGTTCGAGAAATCGAAAAGAAAATCGAACAATCGAAAAAGACAGAAATCGGCAATAGCAAGGGACGAGAGAAAGTCCCGAAATGGAGTAAGGAGCAATTTGTTGCTCGGCAAACGAAAATGTCAAAACCAACACGTCAAGATTCGAATGAAGAGAAATTCAAAGAAATCGATCAGACATTGAAGAATTTGGATAAACAGCTGAAAGAGGGTTCGGTGTTGGAAGTTGGCGAGCGGGGAAAGAATAAAGTTGCTTCGATTGCGGGGCAATTTGTTAAGAAAGATGATACGTCGGAAGAGAAGATGACACCAACACAGCAAATTGTTAAATCTGTGAGTAGAGCGTATAAGTGTGCGGTTTGTTTTGTTATCATTTTAGTTTTGTATGACATTTTTAAATTGAAGTAAAAACCTTTAAATTGGAACAATAATTGCAGTTGCATTCGTAAATTGATGTTGAGAAAGGCGATTTGCATGAGATGCGACAGGACTAAAGGTCCGACAAGACAAATAGTATGGATGGGGCAGTTTTAGAACAAAAAACACTCAAGTTGAATATTGTGCTTTATCCTTTCTTTGTGCTTTATTCTTCTTTCAAGTGAAAACAGAAACGTTTCATTTGTCAATCCGGAATAGTGCTTTGATTTGGAATTCCAAATGACACTTCTTTATATTCTGAAGTTTGTTGTGATTGTATTAGATGTCATTTCTCTTTTTTTCTGTTGATGATATTACACTAGAAATGCGACAAAAATGATACTTGTCAATTGAAGGTTCGAGTGTTGTTTGGATACTAATTTCAAATCCAGAAGAAAATCCTCTAGTGGAACTGTCAGTTTTTAGCTTTTTCAAAATTGTCATAATGGCTGAAATACAAACACGCTTTAGCTTTGGCTTCGCCTGACGGTTACGAGTTCTTTCTTACTTACTTACTTACTTAAGGTGGCGCTACAGTCCGGTGTGGACTTGGACCTCAATCAAAAGTCTCCGCCAGCCAGCTCGGTCCCTAGCTAGCTGTCTCCAGTTTTGCACTCCATGTTGATTGAGGTCTTCTTCCATTTGTGTGCGCCACCTGAGTCGCGGTCTTCCTCTCCTTCTGCGTCCCTCGGGAATAGTGTCGAAGACTTTCCGGGCCGAAGCATTGATGTCTATGCGCTCTAAATGACCGAGCCATCTGAGTCTCTGGACCTTGACCCTTCTGCCTAGGTCCACGTCGTTGTACAACCCGTAAAGATCGCTGTTGTATCTTCTTCTCTATTGCCCATCAATGCACACGGGCCAATGATGACCCGAAGAACTTTCCTCTCGAAACAGCCTAAGGCACATTCATCCGATTTTGTCAATTGCACCATACAGCAGGACTGGGATGATGAGGATGTTGTACAGTTTTACCTTAGTTGCTCGAGAGAGGGCTTTTCCACTAAATTGCTTACTTAGCCCAAAGAAACAGCGATTAGCAAGAGTAATTATTCGTCTTATCTCGGCGCTGGTGTTATTGCCCGTGTTAATAGCGGAGCCTAGGTAGACAAACTCCTTTCTCGAAGACAGCATATACTTCGTTTTTCTCCATTTACCGCTAAACCCATTTTTGCCGCTTCTATCTCAATTCTGAAAAAGGCGCAATTGACATCACGCTGTGTTCTTCCCATTATATCAATATCATCGGCGTACGAAGTTGAACAGAGTTTTGTAAGATAGTGCCTCTAGTGTTGACGGTGGAGTTTTGGACTATCTTCTCAAGAACGATGTTAAAAAAATTGCACGACAGCGCATCGCCTTGTCTGAATCCTTTTTTGACGTCGAAAGATTCCGTAAGCTCATTGCCAACCTTGATGGATTAGCGTGAGTTTTCCATCGTCATTTTGCACAAGCGAACGAGCTTGACAGGGATGCCAAAACTAGACATAGCTTTATACAGTTCGTCTCTGTAGATGCTGTCATACGCGGCCTTAAAATCGATGAAGAGGTGGTGGGTATCGATTTGGAGTTCATAGGTTTTTTCCAGGATCTGCCGCAACGTGAAAATTTGGTCGATGGTTGACTTTCTTGGCCTGAAGCCACATTGATAAGGACCAATCAGATTGTTGACGAAAGGCTTCAGACGTTCATATATTACGTCAGAGAAGATCTTGTAGGCGATGTTTAGTAGACTGATTCCTCTGTAGTTGGCGCAGTTTAGAGGATATCCCTTTTCCAAATGACACTTCTTTATATTTTTTTTTTTTTGGAACTGTCACTTTTAACTTTTTCAGAATGGCCGGAATACAACCACGCTTTAGCTTTGGCTCTGTCTGACGTTCACGAGTTCAGCCATGGGAATTCAATGCATGCTATCACGTTTTGTTACGTAATGTTACTCCAAACGGAAGCTCTAGTTCAAATTTGCTGTACATTTGCTTTGTCTGACAGCTCAATAGCTGTAAAAAAGTCATCAAACAAAATTTATATTTTTTTTTTGTTTCAGGCATAAATGCTTAAAAGATAAAAGGAACGTAACGTAACGTAGTTACTAAACATTGTAATGATAGATATTCTCAAAAATGTTGTTATTGTTATTCGTCGTGCCGTCTGGCCTCGGAGTGCTTCGTCGGTCTGTTTATCTGTCCATGCGGTTGCGCACTCTTTCTACCGATACATCTTGTTTGATTTCCTTGAAGTAGAATGGATGGTTTTGTTTTTTCTAACTTCGCTCAATCGCCCCGTACACAATTTTTTGAAGACGCTGTAAGTGCGTTACGAGATAAATTTGTACGATTAAGTGGTGTGACCCACATTTCATTGAGCCTTTTTAAAAATAAGAGATCATGCCATTTCTTTCAAGTCAGCGGATGCTCGAGTTTGCAATATGACAGTGATGATAACGGCCATATTGATGGAGTCTGTCTATTTGGCCGTTATTTCATTCAATCCGCTTTGTCAAATCTCCATAAAAGATAACATTATCGTATCAAAATGGGCAACGTTGCGAGTATATTTTCCTTTTTTTCTGTGTAAGGGTTCATTTCTGGATCGTAAGCTTTGTCAAAATGGAATTTGAGAAGATACCGATCATGAGGGTGAATCGTCGTGACTCCTGAGGTTTGATTTATAATAAAAAGAAAATAGTAGAGGAAAGTTGTATATTATTGAGTACTAATTTTTAGTGTCCGACCGAAGGTCGATTTTCCACCGAAGCCGAAGCCGAATATTAGGCTAACAGAAGAAAACCTTAATAAAGCGAAGAATTCTCATTTCAAATAAAATAAAAGTAAAAACGATGTGAAAAAACGTGTATGGCAATGGCAATTCAAAGAATTCAAAAATGGAAATTTTTTCCGCGCCTACTGCGATTTTACACAAATAAACACAAACTTGTGTGTCCAAAAGTTATAAAAATTTAAAAATTGATTTTTTTTTTCGGCGCCTACTACGATGCTCGATATTAAGAAACAAATTCTTCGGCTTCGGCCAAAAAAGAAAATCTTATAACAAAAAAACGGTTCTATGAGACGTACCGTTTTGAAGCAATACAAAAATATTTTGTTCGTGTTTAAAAAAGCCGTTTTTGAGAAAATTGAAACTTTTGGTTTTTGGCCAGCAAAATTGTACGGTGGCTACCTTCAATTTTTAAGAAAAAAAAATAACAAAAACAAAAAAACAAAAAAGCGAATTCCCTCAAACCTCTAATTTTTAAGTTTGAAGTCAATCGGATCAGTGGTTAAGCCTCATCTTTCATGGGTACTGCCTCTTGCTTGTGAAGTACTGACAAAGCTTCCAAGAGTATCATTTGTCGCGGAAAGTAGTTCTCAACTCAGCCGGTTAGAAGGTGGGTCGCCTCAATTTCTTACACGCACTCAAGGAATTGTTGCAGAGTGTAAGCCACTAAGGTATACAAATCAACTTCTGCAAGAATTGAAAATAAGCGACTTCAATTTGAAGCCTATTTCAGTGGATATTCGAAGAGAACCAAGAACAACCATTACCTACCTATACATCAACTAAAACAACCGTATGATGTGGGTTTTCGTCATTGGTCCATGTTACTTCAAAAATGAGGCCAAGATTGTTACCGTCAATGTTGTACCATGTCAACGGACTGTGTGCTTCCTGTTTATCAAGTCCATGGTATCGTTAAGCTCTGGTTTTAAGATAGCGGTCAGACGCACTCATCATTCCTCCTAATCGTTCTATATCAGAGCGTAAGAAAAGTTTGTCTTTTGATTTATAAGGCCTTAGGTCTCCAGGAATGAGACATTGTGTTCGACTAAAAATTGATAACAACATTGAATGTTGAAAACAAAATTAGTAGTGTCCGACCGAAGCTTAGGCTTCGGCTTCGGTCGAATTCGGCCAAAAAAACAACATTCGGCCAAACCTTCGGCTTCGGTATAAAATAGGCTGAACCAATTCATTGTATTTTTTTTTGAAAGTACGTTATGTTGCCCAAATAATATTTTGTCTTAAAAATAAATTTCAAAAATTTGTTTATATTTTTAAAAAATATTTTTAAACTTTTTTTCAAAATTCTGTAGCTCGAAAATCGAAATTTATTTATAAAATGTATATTTACATATTCTTGAATACTGTATGCCCAAATGAATTTTAAGACATTTTCGAAAAATTTTATATAAACAAAATTAATTTAAAAAAAACCCCTCCAAAAAAAAAATAATATTGAAAAATCAACAATTTCTTAAGAAATCTTATGAAAACCATTTTTTTCAGATAAAATTTATTTTCGAGGTAAATAAAGAGTCCGCCAAATAACTTTTTTTTTTTTTGAAAATGTTATAAAATAAAACTACTGAATATTTTCTCAAATTTTATTTTTACTTGCGACATATAGAATATATGGCAAGTATTGAATTCGTATAAAAAAAAATTTGAGATGATGATGAGATATGACATTACGATGATAGAGAAGTCGAAAAAAGTGGATCCGGCGATTCCGTCCGTCTGTCTGTCGGGAAGTTTACAGGCACCTATTGCCTTAACCACTAGACCGATTGACTTCAAACTTTAAAATTAGAGGTTTGAGCAAAAACTCATATCCCAGTTTTTTTCATTTTTTTTTAAGATCAAAATTTAGGGTAGCCACCATACGATTTTTATGGCAAAAAACCAAAACTTTTAATTTTCTCCAAAACGGCTCCTACGATTTTTTTTAAGCTTCCTTGAATTTAATTTTTTTAAACAATCATGTATTTTATATAAAAAAAAAAATTGTATTGCTCCAAAACGGTACCTCCCATGGAACCGTTTTTTTGTTATAAGATTTTCTCGAAAAATAAAAGTTCGATCAGCGTAATTTTTTTTTTGAAAGTACGTATATATTATCCAAATAATATAATAAAAAAATATTTAAAACTTTTTTTTTCAAAATTGTGTATCTTGAAAACGGATCAATATTAAAAATCGAAATTTACTTATAAAATGTATATTTACATATTCTTGAATACTGCATACCCAAATTAATTTTAAGACATTTTTGAAAAAAATTATATATAAAAAATTAATTTAAAAAAAAACGGCTCCGACAATTTTCAAAAAAAAAATAATTCAATAAATCAAAAATAAGGTTTAAATTTGTTTGGCATTTAAATTTTTGGAATAAAATGTATTTACGAGGTACATTTTCAATTTTTAATTTTTTTTTTTTAAATTTGAAAAACCAACAGTTTCTTAAGAAATCATACGACATCAATTTTTTTCCAATTGAATCCATTTTTGTGGTTCATATTTCAATTTAAATTTTTATTTATGATTTTTTTTTTAATGTTTTTTTTTATGATTTATAATTGGGAATACAGGAGCAAGTTCGTACGACCGAGTCGTGCACATTTTTTATTTGAAAGTACAATCCTTCCGGTTAATAATTTCATTCAAATGGCTGCCTCGGCTGGCCATGCTGTAGCCTACACGATCGGTCCAATTTTTCAGCACATTATCGATTGTGTGCAGCTGTATTTCACCAATAACTTCACGAATATTGTCCTTTAAAGCGTCAATTGTCTCTGGCTTGTCAACGTAACACTTATCTTTTACGGCACCCCACATATAATAGTCCAACGGTGTCAAATCGCAACTCCGAGGTGGCCAAACGACATCAGCTCTGCGGCTGATAATGCGATCTCCGAAAACAGGGCGCTAAACATCGAGTGTAGCTTCGGTTGTGTGGCACGTAGCGCCGCGCCGTGCCGTCCTGTTGAAACCAAATTTTGTCAATATCCTCCTCTTCAATTTTTGGGAGCAAAAATTCGTTCAACATGGCCCGATAACGATCGCCATTGACTGTAACGGCCACTCCTTGCTCATTCTCGAAGAAAAATGGCCCAATTATGCCTCTGGACCAAAATACGCACCAAACAGTCACTCGTTTTGGGTGTTTCGGCTTTTCAATGTATGCGTGCGGGTTTTCTGTGGCCCAAGTGCGACAATTTTGCTTGTTTACATACCCGCCAAGATCAAAATGAGCTTCATCTGAAAAGATGATTTTTTGGCAACATCGGCATTTTCTCTAAGTCGATCGCAGGCCCACTTAGCGAAGCGAAAACCCATTGGATGGTCCGTTGCTTTCAACTCCAATTGGAATTTGTATGTCGTCGTACCAAGGTCTTAATGCAAAATTCGTCTCAAAGATGTCTCTGAAATGTTCAGTTGTTTAGAACGACGGTGAATTGATGTTGATGGCGCTTCACGCACACTTTCTGCCAAAGCAGCAATATTCTCGGGTGTACGCACTATTTTTGGCTTTTCACGCTTTGGTTTATGCCAGGATGCCAGTTTCTTTCACAAGATAACGAACACACGAAGTTGAAGCTTCTCTTCTTCCAAAATCCGTACGCAATTTTCGCACACATTCTGCAACATTACCAATACCGCAATTCACGATTCACGAAATAAGCACTAGTTGAAAAAAAAGAAGTTATATGGCGGACCCTTTATTTCCCTAGGGATTTCGAGTACAGAGTGTATAGTGTTTGTTGATTCGTTATTTAAGTTTGTCTTACATCCTAGGAAATGTGTCTGAACAAGGAGCTTCCGTGACAGGATTCTGCCCACTGATTGTCAGGTCCTTTGAAGGAATTTATATTGTTGGTTACTTTGTCGAGGATTTCCCTTAGTCCCGCCGAATGAGCTTTGTTTGGCTCTTTGAGTTTCTGGGATTAACTACATAATTACTAAATTGTATCGATTGAGCTTATAGTAGGGGAGCCCAGGAAGGGATTTCGCGCGTTACTCGAGCGCGTCAGATTATTATAGGGGGAGAAACCTTGCACTTTGTTATGTGAACCTACCAGATATGAACGGTTAAATTTGTTGCGTTCGATCAGGGCAGCCCGTCAGATTAGTAAAAAAAAATCGATGGTCGGAAATACTCGAGCGCGTCAGATTTTTAGAATATAAGTTAAGTATAACGCAAAAAGTGAGTATTTCAATAATCTGACAAATTTAGTGTTGCAAAAGCAAATGGGAGCGTTCCAAATCTGCAAAAAAAAACCGTTAGCTCGAAATACTCGAGCGCGATTGGTTTTTTTCCATCTTAATGGAAATTTTATGAGGATTACGAAAAACATATAATCTGACAATTTCCGTGTTGCGATGTAGCGTAAATAGTCATTAAAGCATTTTAGAGTTTAGATGCTGAGATCAGTATTTTCTCTCATTTGCTCTCATTTTTTTTTCTCTCGCAAACTTCCCACGCCATTGTATTTGTAAAATCTTTATTAGTCCTATAACCAGTGTTTCCGCTGGTTTAAAATATTTCCGAGTCCCAGAAACTTGATAAATGAGTCATTAAAAAAAAAAATTCCAATAAATTTTTTTTTTAACCATTTTTGTTTTTAATTTTTAGGCCGTGTGCGAATTCAGTTAAAAATGGGTTAAAACTTGACGTTTGGTTAAATCTTGACACTTCGCATTATTTGACTAGCTGCTGAGCAGGTTAAAATGTGACAGTAGTGGTTAAAAATTCATCCATTTTTATTTTTTAACCACAATTCATCCAATTCGCACACGGCCTTAGTATTAAAGAAAAAATGTATCAGAAACATAAATTAATTTTGATATTAAAATATTATGTATTTGGCATTTTACAGTTGCAAGATCAAACATTTGTGGTTTTAAAAAAATCGGAAAACAATTCATAAAAATAATTTCAATAACTTATAATAAATTAAGATAGATTTACTTAGTATTTGTATGTCATTATTTTTTAAATTGTCAGATTAAGAAAATGCAACGGTATATTTGTCAGATTATCATTTTGGGTGAATAAAACATCAAGTACAACACACTGTATAAAAATCTGACGCGCTCGAATATTTCAAGGTCACGTTTTTTTTTACATTTTCAAAAATCTGTAAAAAGTGTCGGTCTCATTCAAATCGTCAGTCATTAAAATAGAACACTTATTTGAGTTCAATTTACGTCCCCTCCAAAAATCTGCCACGCTCGAATAACTGCAATTTTGTTTTTGTTTTTTTACCAAGTTAACAACCCTTTACAGCTAAATGCAACATTCTTTCCGTCAGATTATTATACACCCGTTATCAGAAAGCCAAAGTGAATATATACTATGAATATCTGACGCGCTCGAGTATTTCCATGTAACGGTTTTTTTTGCATTTTCAAACGTGTTTGCACGCTAATCGCAACACCGTTATGATAAAATTTAAACGCACATTTTTATCTTAGACCACAATCTTCAAAACGCGATAGGTCTCGATGACGCTCGAGTAACTGCAAATTTAGCATCTCGGGCTCCCCTACTATTACGTTGGAACTAAAGGAGAACAATTCTTTGGTTTTCGAACAAAAACCAAATTATTTCAAATTTTACTTTGTTCAATTAAGAGCCGATTTTTCAATCATTGAAAAAATCTAAAAATAACAAACTGGCAAATAAACTTATCTGAGTATTCATCGGTCGAATAAATAGGAGCGTTTTCATACCTGAAAAACTTCGCCTGAAGAACTCAGTTTACGTCTAATAGTGGCGCGACAGCTCTTGAAGAGCCAAGGCCTAAGTGGCTTACTCTCATCAACAATTCTCTGAATGCGTGTGAAGAATTGAGGGGACCTACAATTTAACGCCGATTTCGAACGGCAGAGTTGAGAAGCACTTTTTCATGACAGATTGATCCTCTTGGAAGATTTGTCAGTTCTTCGCAAGCGGCAGTGCCCGTGAAAGATGAAATAAAAATTTTATGGGCGCGAGTAGGACTCGTACCCACAACGTTCTTCTTAGCAGCCAACGCACCTTACCACTTAAGCTACGGGCAACTGCTAATATGAAGGCAAATAAAAAAAATTAAATATGCATACATACATAGATCTACTTTATTCATTGTTTCGCATGAGCCAACGGAATCTGAGTCAATTATTTTCCAATCATTATGAACTTTGTTTTTCCTGAAAAGTCGCCCGCCATTTTAATTATTTTTTGAATTCGTTGACAGGTGTACAGTTGTCAAAATCGAACTTCGTCCATTTTGACAGTTCGGATACGTTCTTGCTTAGCGATGTTACCAACAAGCGTAAAAATAGACGCAGTGTTGAAACAGAATCGGTTATGCAGATAAATTAATCGCTGAAAAATAGTAAATATTAGGTAGATGACATTAACTTTTACTTGAAAAACTTAATGGATCACGTTTTCATGTGTGAGGTAGTTCTAGTCCATTCAGTGTTGCCAAATTTAGAAAAGAATACTTTTTTGAGCTCAAATAATAAGAATTTTGCTATAATTAATTTTATTTGTCATCATAAAGCAAATGAAATGACTAGTGCTCTAAAAAGAGTGATTAGAAAGTGAAGCAACTTTAATTTTGTGGGTTTTTACGAGCAAGTGGATGAAGTAGATTAGATTTAGATTAGATTTTAGATTAGATCGTTTTTTATTTAACGTTGGTTTCATTACAAATTTTACAAGAAACAAAAAGCATGGCTTTGTTGCCGTCTGCCTAGTTGACAAAACATAAATATTATTACATTGAAAATAGATTCTTAATCAAACGAATTTTAATAATAGTAACATTCAAAATAATAAAGTTATCGATTTGAAATATTTAAAAACTTTCATTTATAATTCTATTTCTATAGAGAAGAGCTAGTCTGCAGTACTGATATAATTTTTTAACTTCCATATTGTTAAGCAAGGGTATAATTTGGCTTTGCGTTAGGATATCGCTTCCGAAGGTATTCCTTCTTATTTTTTTAAGAATTGGGCATCTTTCCATAAAGTGGAAAACATCTTCCCTTTCATTTAAGTTACACAAAGAGCATATTATGGGTAAATCCTCTCTATGTGGTTTCGAAATTAAGCTGTAATAGCTCTCCTCGCAACTTCAACATCATTGATATTTCAGCAATGCTGTTTTCATCTCTGAAATAATTCTTTTCTTCCAAGTTGAGATTTAATTGACTGTAGACTTGTCTGTAAAGAGATCCTGTTGCGTCCATCCAATATTTATCTCGCTGCTTTAGGTCTACTGCGGAAATGAGATCGTATAGAGAACTTTTCAAGGCATCATGATTTATATCGCTGAGATTCAGTTCCATGCCACAATCCCTAGCTAAATCCATCCAATTGTTACACCAACTTGTTTTCGTTTGCATAACTTGTAGAGCTGCTATCTTTGGGAGCCGGTGATTTCCCATTTTCAATGTTTTCAGGATGTAATCTATTTGCAACTTCAGGGTTCGTGTGAAAAGAGGTGATAAACCTGTTTCAAGGATAATGATGTAGTTGGGTGTATTGGGTGGCAGCTGAAAAATTCGATTGATGTAATATCGAAGAAGTTTCTCCACCGTTTCATACTGCTTCGCTCCCCAAGTTTGTGCTGCGTAAAACAAAATTGATTCTGATATTGCCTCAAATATCTTAAACTTGCTGCTATGTGCGATATTTCTGTTATAGAAACATCTATTCCAGGTGGCGCTCATAGCGCCTTTAGCCTTCATCAGTTTCTCTTTGAGATGTCTTTCCATACTTAAGTTTCTCGTAAGCAAAACTCCTAAGTATTTAAATTCATTGACAATTTCTATGGCCTCACCATTGTAGCGCCATTTTTCGTTTGCACAGTTACGACCTCCTCCAGCTTTAAAAATCGAAATTTTGGACTTATCCAAATTCACAATCAAACTCCAAAGCTTGAAGTACTGTGAAAGTCGATTTATCATAAGTTGCAATGATGCAGGAGTTGATGTCAGAAGTACGATATCATCCGCGAATAGCAGCGCTTTTATCACATGTCCTGCGTATTCAATGCCACAGGGTAAAAGATCCACTAGGTCTTCAATAAACAGAGCAAATAAGCTTGGACTCAATGTGCAGCCTTGTCTGACTCCCGATTCCGTTTTAAACTCTTCTGACAACTCTTCACCATTCCAGACCTTAACCAAAGTGTCTCTATAAAGGTTTTGAGTTATTCTTCCAAACTTCCATGACATACCGAGATTATAAAGCTTGTAAATTAGCGCTTGCCGATCAACTATATCGAACGCCGATTTAAAGTCTACGAAAAACGTGTACAGCTTTTTTCCTTTGTGAAGAAATGACTGCAAAACTTTTAAGAACGAATATATGGTCAATCGTCGAATACCCAGCCCTAAACCCAGCTTGGAACTCCTTAAGCAACTTACAATCATCGATCCATTTATTTAAGCGTTTTTGAAAAATCAGATTGCTTTATAAGCACTGTTAGCTTGTAAGTATTGATTCTTGAAATATCCGTCACTTGAAGATCTATAAGCTCTCAACCAACCAAAAGATAATTCCCTAGCTTTTATACAGTCCCCGTCAAACCAAGGCGCAATATAGTTCTTCCGAGAGTTGTTGTTGGATGTCATTGTTGGGTATGATGCTTTGATGATTTCCTCTAGCTGACCAAGATTGCAGTTTCTTTGCCTACGCAGTGAGTTATCAAGTCTTGCTTGGTATTCTATCGCCTTTGCCTGCTTCCATTTCAGTTTAGGCAAGAGATTCATAACCCTTGCTTCCTCTGACTCCATAGATGAATGTCCAAAAGTCAAAACAATTGGTAGGTGATCCGAATACGGTACATTTTCAACTTTCATATCAACAATGTGCTCAGCCCATTCGTTTCCTATTAGACTATAGTCTATCACAGAGCTACCCTGGCCTCCAACAAAGGTTAGTTCACCCTCCATATCCGACAAGCTTGTACCATTTTGTATTCTTAGCCCGTAGGAGTTACAAAAATCAATAAGCTTAAGACCTCTTGCATTGCACACTGTATCCTTAGATTTTCCCTCAATTCCAAGTGCATCGTTTTCATTTTCATTCTCGTTTCCAATTCTTGCATAAATCACCTAGCACCCAAATATCAGAGGTTTTGCCTTGAGTCATCACTCTCTCTAGTGCTTCGAAATCGTTGTTCCATTGGTTGCAGTTGATGTAAGTTGGCAGGATGCGAAAACTCTTCCCATTGATTTGGAGCTTAACATACGTAACGTCTTCATTTACTTCGAATGTACAATTTTTTATATACTTCTTGACACCAAAAACACATCCACCACTAGCTCTTCCCCTTGCCTGCGTTCTAATAGCTGGTATCCGCTTTAATTCAAAATTAATAAATTTGCTAACAAAATTAATAAAGTAAGTTTCGGTTAAAAATGTTTCATAAAGAAAAAGAAACTCAAATTGATTGACAAAATTATAAAAATCCGTAAAAATACCCTTATTATTTAACCCTGCAACATTATAAGAAAGGATTTTATATTTAAAAGTCTTAAAAGTATTCATATTTTTGGAAGAATTAGCTAAATATTTTTTTTATTATGGAAAGTGGATGAAGTACGTTCTCTTATTTTTTTCATAGTCCAAATTGTATACCTTTACTTTAAGTTAGTGCTTAATCGAAGCTTTCAAGCAGTGTGAATTGCGGATGGTATTTTTCAAATATAATCAAATACTAGTGGACCCAGCAAACGCTGTTTTGACAAATAAATGCTATCATTGCTTTTTTTAATCAGCAAAATATTTAAAATGTGGTCTATATTTTATCCTGAATATTGTTGTCAACAACCTTAATTGGGTCAGCCAGTATGATAAAAGCTATCCTTTAGTTGTTTCCTGGTTCTACGCTACCTCTCCACCTATTTTGAGCCAAATTGGTTCCGCCATTCTAAAAAATATTTATATGGGAAAACAACGCTTACCGGGTCAGCTAGTATCCTATAGCCGATTCCTGTTTTCCTCTCTACCAGCTTTCAGCCAAATCAGTTCAGCCGTTATTGAGTTATAAATAGTGTAGCTAACACAGGGCCGCAATCATGTAACACGATAGTTGATTATCAAAAATTATTTATCGTTTTTGATTATCAACATTGCTTTGGTCTATATAAGCTGATAACAAAAAAAAATTTGATTTGTTGGCATTAATTTTTTATAACGACAAACATTTTGTTTGTTTTGACATTTGTTCTTAACCCCGATTCAGACAGAGAATGAAATATTTTCTAAGGTCCAGATCACAATTTTCATTAATAAAAGTACACAAAGTCCATATTAGGGGTATTCACGATTCGGTGCAAATGGTCTTGTATTGTTGCAAAAGTTTAAAAGTGTAACATTTTCTTGCACTAAAACAACAAAATATATAGACTACAATTTTGTTACACTTTTGTACTTTTGCTACACCCTAACCTAACCCTATTGCAACAGAAAAATACAATGGTGTAAAATTTGTCTGGTGTAGTTGACAGAAAAAATTTCAAATTGGATGCAAATCCCCCCCTTGTTTATCCTCCACGCTGTCAAAAGGTATGGGGCTCTATTCAGAAGCTGTCATTCTCTGCCACAAATGTTGGATTTTGAATTTTTACTCCGGTGTTGCTATAAATTAGAAAATGTATGTTCACGATTTACAGAGAAAAATAAAATTTTGGAATCTTACACCTTTTTGTTTTTTTTATTTGATTTGTTTTTGCTTCAAACTTGTCAGATAGTGTTTAAATATATGTTATAATTATAAGCATATACAATGTCAGTATTTATTTGATTTTTTTATTAAAACGACCTAAATATTTGAAAACGACACCTTAATAAGTGTCGAATGAAAGTATCGCCAATAACTGACTATCAATTTGATAATAATCAGCTTACATAGAGCAAAAACCCTGATTTTGATTATCAACTATCTTATCGCTATCGCGTTACGTGATTCCTGCCCAGACTTTCTTTTATCTTTATACATACAATTCTACTGTGCGTGTGTATGTCACTGAACTCCCCCTATTCACGAATCAGCCCGGCAGTTGGCGCTGGAGTCGTTATCTATACAGCAACTACAAGGCTGCATCGACGTGAATGAATAATTTTTGTATGCATTCATTTCAATCATCATGTGTATGCATGATACTTTTTATTCTACTTGCTGACCTGGTAAACGTTGTTTTGCTATATATATGTAAATGATTTCTAAGAACGGATGAACCGATTTGGCTCAAAATTGGTGGGGAGGTAGCTTAGAACTACGAGACATCTAATTCTTGTCCTATTAGCTGAGCCACCAAACATTATTTTTCCATATAAGTAATTTCTAAGAACGACTGTATGTCACTCAACTCCTCCTTACCGACTGGACCGATATAAATGAATTTTTTTTGTATACGTTTGAGTGGTGCCCTTTAGGAAAATTCCAAGCGTTTTCATCGAAATCAATAATATGGCTTTGAAGAAAGTAAGCATCTGGGCCGCGAGCTGTGCGACTAGGTGTTAACAACAACAAAACTGAGTTGATGTTTTTCACCACCAAAATCAAAGTACCACCCTTCACTCTACCTCGGTTAAACGGACAATCATTAACACTGTCTTCCAGTGCCAAATACCTGGGCGTAATACTAGACACCAAACTAACCTGGAAGCTTAACATCGAAGAACGGGTGAGAAAGGCGTGCGTTGTCTTCTACGCCTGCAACAAAACCTTCGGCAAAAAGTGGGGCCTCGACTCAAAAATGATCAAGTGGACGTACACAGCGGTTGTAAGAGCAAATTTTACATTGTAAACAAGCTTAGAAAGGTGCAGAGAAATGCAGGCAATTAGGTCCTGCCCAACGGATGCACTTAAAATCATCCTGGACCTTCTTCAGATTGACCTCTTCATTAAATATCAGGTGTCCTACAGTATCTTGAGACTCAAAGAAATAGGCTGCTTTAAAACCAGATCATACGAGCACTGCAACCAGCCTAGCCTTATACCATCAGACATCCTATCTTCAACCACCGATAACTGTATCCCTACCCTATACACCTCAAAGAAGTTTAGAGTCTTGTTCCCGCCAAGAATCGACTAGGAGGAAGGCGATGTGACTCAAGACGACACAACTATCTTCACAGATGGTTCGAAGATAGAATGCGGTGTTGGTGCAGGTGTCTTCTATGAATCTCTTAAGATTTCAAAATCCTATAGACTTCCCAGTGTATTTCAAGCTGAATTTTTAGCGATAAAGGAAGCCTGTATGTATAGCCCTTAAAAATTTCCGACAGAACCAAAATGTAGTCAGGCAGCTATTAAAGCCATTGATTCAGCTTTTTCATCCTCTAAATTTGTCCAGCAATGCAGAGAGATCCTCAAGGAACTAGACCTGAGCGTTTCTCTAATCTGGATACCGGGCCATAGGGGCTATGAGGAAAATGATAAGGCATACGAGCTAGCTAGGCAAGGATCAGCGCTTCAAAACTCATTAGCGGTATGCGCTCCTCTTGGAGTTGTGAAGGGCAATATCCTGACAAAATACACATCAGAAGCAAACTATAGGTGGAATTGCTAGCTATTTCTCCTAAACTAAATGGCACTATGAGTTAATAGGTCGTAGTGTAGGAGAATGATACTACATTATGTATAGGATTGTACGTGCAAAACATAAAGGGTTTTCCAATAAGAGGTGTTTTTTTGATATTCAAAGAAAAATGACATTTTTTGAGATAAATGATCGGATGTTTATTTAATTATAAAGGAAAGTATGCCGTTAATAATGGAACACAACATCAGCCAAATGGCCGCCACGACCACGCTTACAGGACCATATCCTTTTCATGAAATTTTCCATAACCAAATCGCAAAGTGGCTGCCCTATGTCCTCGATAGCCTCACGAATTCCCTCTTTGAGATTTTGAATCGACGCTGGGCTGTTGGCGTAGACCTTATCTTTCACGTGGCCCCAAAGGAAGAAGTCGCAAGGTGTTAAATCACAAGATCTCAATGGCCAATTCGAGAGATTACACGGTCCGGAAATGTTTTAGCTTTACGAACCGTCTCTGCCAAATTTTCACAATTTTTATAGTGAATTTTAATAATTTCAATGCCATGTTGAAGCGTGTATCGTTCCATTTTTAGTAGTCGTTTCTACTTGTCAAATGTCAAAAAATGACAGCTTCAAAAGTGACAGCTACCGAAATAGCGGGCTATTCAAAATAACACCTCTTATTGGAAAACCCTTTACATCCTTCCTAACCAATAATTTCTTACTAAGTGCCGATACGACTAGCAATCGTAACTGTTATCGTACTCGTTGTAAATGGACCCCAGCTCGTGCGGTACCTGGGGGAGAAAGAGGCGTGGGAATAAAAAAAAAAAAAAAAACATCCTTAATCTTTTTAGAATCTCATGAGGTATGGTATCAAGACGGCGCACTCAGCGCTAATTGTGTCCTACAAGGAAGTAGGACAGCCATTTTTACCTACCTTCCATCAATTTGTCATACAAAAAATGCTTCCCGACTTTGCCTTTTGGAACCGGCACGCACTCAGAGAACTGTTGACGAGTGTAAGCCACTTTAGGTCTTGGCTATTCAAGAGCTGTCGCACCACTTCATTTTTTAATTTTATAATTTTTTTTTTTTGTTCTAATGTAAGCTACCCCTCAATGTTCGAAACGTCAAACATCATCGACTCATGTTCAGAGAGTAAAACGTCATCGATGCTGTTTGACGTTTGCGACAGAGAGTTCTTTCTTTTTTTTCGAAATATAAATTAGTCTTATGGCGTTTTTAATTGGCAATCTAGAAGCAAAAAAAAAGTAATCTGAATGCGTTCAATTGGGCAAAACTGACAGTTCTGATTCTGAAAAAAAAGAGAATTTCTCTTCTGGTTTTAAAAACAGAATCAGAAGCAGAATCACTAACACATTCATAAATTTAAATGTCAGATCTCAGATGTCACACTTCATGTTTGCAGCACAAAAACATAATGGCGCAAAATGACGTTTGAGTCATATCTGACATTGTATTTCTATCTAGCTAGTACCCGCGACCTGGCAATCGATTGTAGTGCCATCTTGAGTTCTGGCGCAGCGCTAACTCTTTTTACATAGGTTTTGTATTGGGAGTTTTTTTTTTTTTTGGTTTCGATCTGGCGCAAAAAATCGAAAAACCCATTCTTGATTGTACTAGGTGGTTTCATATACAATGATATCTGAAACGTCATTTTAAGCTAGTATCACACTAAAGTTGTTCATTAGCGGACTATAATTTTGCGCCAATGAAATTTGGCGCGAATAGGTACACATATATGTAACACATGTCATACTCAACCAATACATTCTCACCAAACTTCAAATTCTTCGGAATAAAAAAAACTGTTCAATTGGGATTCCGAATCGAAGAATAATTCCGGATTGCCAATTAAAAACGTCATTATTCTTTCTTTTGAGCCAGTAAGAACCCGCAAGAACCATTGTTAAAATAAAACTTAGACTTTAATAAAATAAAACTAAAGAAAGTTACATTTTAATAATTTATTTATTTTACAACAAATTTGACGAATATAATGTTTAGGTTGTCAAATTTCAACGTTCGTAGGAGTTTTCACAGTGCTCCAAAATGTTTATAAGAAATCTATCAATCTTCAGGGTTTTGAAAAAATTCAACATTAACGGTAACGAAGGATCATTTCGGATGTAACTGCAATTAGCACTTTTATAAAAATTGTCTCCACTTTGTGTTCAGTTTTTTTTTATAATTTTGTACAAATCTTATCACAGTGGTACCGATTGATAAAAAGTAACAACTTTTTCGATCCTACAACTTCTCAACGATTCCACACTTCTCAGAAATTGCTTCACAAGATCTTTCACTAAAATCTGCCAATATCATTCCATTCCAATATCTCTTCTCTTAAACCGTGTTCATTTGTTTTTTTTTTTTTCAATTTAGAACTCCAAAGTAGCCCTTGCGTTCAAAAAGCAAGCCGCTTCGGAAAAGTGCCATTTCTGCAAACAAACAGTTTACCTGATGGAAAAGATCTCCACCGAAGGTCTGATTCTGCATCGTTCCTGTTTGAAATGTCATCACTGTCACACAAATCTCCGACCAGGAGGCTATGCCTTCGATCGCGATGATCCCGAGGGTCGATTCTATTGCACACAGCACTTCCGATTGCCAGCTAAGGCCATTCGTCCGATGGTGCGAAAACCGGGACAGAGGGTAAGTGCAGTCAATTCAAATCTAGGAAACAAGTTAATAATTGCTCTTTTCTTGGATTTCAGAAATCAACAGCTCACGGTTCACATGCTCCGAATGCTCAGGATGCCAAGACACCGGAAAAACCAAGAGGCATCACCGAAAGTGTTGTCCAATTGGATCTGCTCGATCGTGGCCAGACACCGGAACGCATCGAATTCGAGAACACCGATGCCATGTCCGATGGCGAACCCTCCGAGGAGCATATCATCGATGAAAACGAATGGTCCGGGCGTAATTTCCTCCAACCGAGTGGCGATTCGGAATCAGAGTTGTCTTCGAGCTCTGACGAATCGGACGATGATTCCGAGTCGGATATCTTTGAGGAGGCAAATGGTTCGCCAATTGCTCAGCAGACACTTCAATTGGCTACCGATTGGATTGGCAAACAGCATTATTCTAATGTGAACAGCGATGACAGTGATGATGACTTCTATGACTCCAGTGAGGGACTGGCCGGTAAGTTGGTTGAAGCAGGGTCAAGAGACGTGGAACTGATAACAAATTGTTTTTTCAGATGATGGCAAGGATGACACCGAAGGCGAGGAAATCAAAAAGGCTCGTGAAATGCGCCGTGAAGAGGTTCGTCTACTGCCATTGCCGACAAATTTGCCAACTGATACAGAAACTGAGGTGAGTCTTGCCCAAGGTCTACAAATCTTAGGCCAGTCGAATTGGAAAATCAAGTTTTTTTTTATTAATTTTCTTACAAAACTCAAATTCTACTTCAGAATCAAGAACAAGTGGTAGTAGCAACCTCAGCGTCACCGCCGCCGTCACAAGATGGCGTTAGTGTGCAAAAGAACAACGAGGTAAGTGACAGTGAGAGATCGACGAAACCTACTCCGACACCACCACCGCCAACAAAGGCGGATATTGAAAAAATCGAGCAGTCTTACGATCGTAGACTGAGCGCCGATGTCGATGCGATTAGTGAGAAGCTTTATAGGTTAAATAATTTGATAAAAATGAATAAGGACATCGAGAGCATGGCAAAGGATAATTTGGTGAAGAGCGATATTATGAAGAAGCTGTCGTTGAAAGAGAAATGGTTGCTGGACAATGGCGTGGGCAGTGGAGCGAGTGTTAACAGCCCGGCCTTGGGGTTTCCTGGAGAAAAGGTCAATGAAGAATCGGAGACCACAAATAATGAAGAGACGATTGAAACCTCTAAAACAGATGACGTTGAAGGGAATCATGCGTCTGTGGACGTTGCAAATGGCGATGATGACAAAGGCGATGGTTTGAACATCAAATCATCTCAAGAATCGATTGGAAAAGAAGAACCTTCTGTTCCAAAAGAGAAAATGGAAGCCGAAAAGCCATCGAAAATCGTGTCGGATAAAATGGAAATCGAAGGCATCCTTGACATTGTCAAAATGATGGACAACTCGTATGTCGAGCCATCCAAACAACCCCTGCCGAAGCCCAAAGAGAGTCCGAAATTAAAGAAAAAGGACCCCGGCCAAATGATTTACGACGCGGAGAGTAAGAAAGTCACCAGCCTGAGTGACGCTCTGCATCAGATCGAAGTTAAAAGTTTTGCCGGGACCATGGACACCATCAAAGCCCAAATGGTTATGCCCACGGTAAGTCAGCAAGCGACATTGGACATTTCCAAGTACTTTCCGAATGCCAAGCAGGAAAAGCAATCGTCGGCAACGTTGAATAAAACCCAGAAAACCCTAAAAGACGTTGATCTAACAAAATACTTTCCTCAGTCTCCGGTTCCTCAGAGAAAGGCGAACATAACCCTCGCCAAATCCCAAACTGCCAAAACTGACATTTCAACGGAGTCAAAAGTCCCACCCAAAGCGCCGCCAAGAAGGCAGAAGTCTATAGCAGCTCCGCCAAGTGGTGACAAGGCATTCAGTTTGCATGAACAACAACTAGATGGCGCCATAGACATACAAAAAGCTCCAGTGGTTAAGCCAGTTCCAAAGAAAGGTGGAATTAAAATTGTGAAGAAGATCGTTCCCAAAGGAACAAAAGCGGCGAAGGACAAAAAGTCTACAACAACAGTTGTTGCTGTCAAAACTAAAATCCAAGATGAAGCCGACAAGATTCTCGATGAAATTCTGCAGAGCGGTCAAGAGGTTCGTTCGCCTAGTCTCGAGTATCAGAAACTTTTCACCGAAGAGAAGTCTCCGAGTGAAGATATTTCCGAGAAGATTGAGAAAATACTCGAAGAGACCGGCATCGATTTGGGTCTGCCTCCGAATCCGGCAAGAAAGAAGCTGGTGAAAACAAAAAGTCTGGGAGAGGACGAGTTCAAGAGAACCCAAGAGAAAACTCATTCTCGCGAGGACGGAGACCGACCGATGGGTGTGCAGAAGATCCTGCAACGTTTCGAGTCGATGAGTTCGGTCAAATCCGATGATTCATTTAGACTTCGGAAAACCAACTTGAGCAGCACTTGCAGCAGTCTGACGAGGTCCAAGGATTCGCTGCCCTCAAGTAATCTGCACAAGTCGAAAGAATCTCTGCAATCGAGTGGATCGCTTAAGAGCAATTCTGATTCGATAAGTGATCTGGAGAAGACCATGGAGTACTTGAAGTCTGAATGGCGGACAGAAGCAACAAATTTCCTGCAGAAGAAACGCGATAATTTCTATGCGAGTCGTGACGAAAAGAAAGCTGAAGCTGCGGAGGAGGCCAAGAAAAAATCCCAACCGCCAGAACCGCAGTGGAAGCACACAAAGTACTCGAAATTCTTCGGAATCAAGGAGAGATCTCCGGAAAAGAGAAAGTCTCCTACGAAGAGTAGCAAAAAGCGATCACCAGCTAAGATTTTGAAGAAGTCTCCGCGGGAGGAGATAATGAAGCACCGAAAGAGAGTGGAATCGGTGAGCAGTCGAACGGCTTCGTTTGAAGAGAAAATTAAGGCCGAGGAGGAGAGATTGAAGGGAACTTTGGTAACCAAGGCTCGTGGAAGTCAGAGTGATCTGACAAATGGATTAGAGAGTTCGACTGTCCGTAGGGATTCTGAGGAAGTCACAGCTGCCCCATCGAAAATTCCCACAATTCAGAATCGGAAGGATTCTACCGCGACGAGTTTCGAACTAAACAAGCAATCGATGGACACAGCTCAGAAAGTCTTGAGCAGACGAGGGTCAGACTCGAGTGGCTTGGCTGATGTGCTAAAGCCTCCTGTGGGCTTACGTGGGAAACTGGAGAATAGGAATAAGGTTGACAGCAACTCGAATGATGTGAAGAATCTTAGCAGAAGGGGCTCCCAAGAAACGTTGAAGACGATTCTGAATCTGGTCCGGACTGTGTCTCAATCTAGTTTGGGCGAAGATATGCAAACGAAAGACTTGCCGAACCAGAGTCCAAGTAACTCCCAGTGGAATATTTTGAAACCAGTCAGTCGAAGAGGTTCCATTGCTGAAGAGGCAGTGAAGGTTCCAGAACCCTTGCAGACATCGCAAGTTGAAAAAACATTTGAGTCCTTGGAGGCAAGCCAAAATCTTCCTGAAAATAAAGACGAAGAGTCTAAGGAATCTTCTTTTATAACTGAAACTAGGGAATCTACGGCTATTATTGAAGGTGCTCCAATGGAACTCTCAAAGGAAGCTCCTCCGGAAGCAACCAAAGAAGCCGATTCAAATCAAAAGAGTGCTCAAAGTGAGTCAACAACTAGTCCCGTTCTTGACAGCTCCAAGGACTCACTGATTGGAAGTCGAAAAGGATCTCAAGAGCAACAGGAAGTATCTGAAAGCAAAGACATTATTTCTAACCGCAAGAGCTCTCTAGCCGAAAACAAGCAAGAAGAAGCCTCCAAAAATGAATCTCCAAAACAAAAGTTGACAAACGGTAACGCCAAATCGCCATCAAGTCGCAAAGATTCAGCTGCATCCGATATTGCCGATGACGTTGATGAAATCTTCAACAAAATCATCACGGAACTCAGTAAAGACGAAGAAGAAACCTTCAAAGCGGCCCACGAGCTTGTCATAGCCGCAGCGGAAAAGGAAGAACAAGAAGACCAATCTCAACCAGACCAACTTCCAATTCCAGATGATTCCGAATACATTGCCGCCATAACTGACAGCCCTAAGCATAGTCGAGCTGCATCCGAGGATAGCATCGAAGAACTCTTCAGTCAATTCACCAACGACATGTTGGTCGACGTTGAATTTGATTCCAATGACGAAGTCGTTGCTATCACACCGAGAGCAGTTCTTGTCAATCAAGAAGAGGAGGAAGAGGGAGATGAAAAAAACATTACGGTCGAAGAAGCGAGACTCAAATTCGAACCAATGTTTCCGCGTCAAGCCAAACTCATTCCAGAGCGTTCATCATCATCATCGCAGAGTGTGAGTCCAGGACGAGCCGAAGATAAGACAAAAAAGATTGTCGAAAAGCTCGATCCTTCGAATATGCCTCCATCTGTTCAGGATTTCATGCAACTCATGATTCCTCGGGAAGAAAGTGAAGAGCCAAGACATCCAGTGGCATTCCCACGCATGAAATTCTATGATTCCACCGAAGACAGTTCTTCCAAGTCTCGAACGCAAACTCCAGACACTCAAGTCAAGGATAAGGAGTTTGCTTCCATCGAAGAAGAAGAGAAGCCTTTGGAGGTGGTTATGAAGCTACCCAGGCGGAAGAGCTCAGCAAGTCCTATTCCAGAAAGTGCTAGACCTCCAATCAAGCCTCCTCGATCGGTTAGTCGGGAAAATTCTGAACGACCAAGTTCGAAAAGAAATTCTGAAGAATCCGAAGCAGTCGAAAAGGAGCCACGGCATGAAATAGAGTCTCCAAAGCAGGTTCCTTCCTCTCCTATCAACACAAAAACTTCATCTGAACCGGAAGCAGTTGAAAATGGGGATCTACAATTATCATCAAGGAGGAATTCTTCCCTTAAAGATACTGAAGAAATCTTAATATTGCCAGGTTCTCCCTCATTGCTTCCAACCCCAAGGAGAGGCTCAAGAGCTTCCGTAGAATCATTGAAAGTTTCTTCCCCACGAAGAAATTCGTCTCAGTTGCCGGATTCTCCTAGGAAGAACTCCCTTCTAACTGCTGATAGTAAGGAACCAAGTCCCGTTCATAAACCCAGCCCTCCAGCGCGTGACAGAGATTCCTCTTCATCTTCCTCACAGCTCTCAGTTCCAAAAAAACAGGTTGAAGAAGCAATCACAAGGAACGATTTCAAATCCGATATTTTGAATCATTCCATCACTTCAATTGGAGATTTAGAACGATCCCAGGGTGCTGTTGACCTAGAATCAAATCCAAAAGCACGAAAAGAATCGGATGCATCCGAAACGTCGAGGACTTCGCCTCAAGCGTTAGCAGAAAGAAAGCTGTCTTCTAGGCAAGAATCTGAGACATCAACAAAATCTCGCATTGAAGATCAACTCCCATCGAAAGAAGAATCACGGTCGGAATCTCCTCCCAAATCCGAAGAAAAAGCCCAAATTCAACACTCGTCGAAAGAAGGCTCGCAAACATCAACAAAATCCCTTCCCAAACCTCAGGAATCTGCAAGCAAAGGATCTTCTTCCCGAGAGGGTTCCACAACAACATCTGTTCTCAGAGCCGAAGGAATGGTTAACATCGTTGATATACTAAATGATTCCAGCTCCCACAAAGGCGAGTCTCGAATTCCCCAAAGATCAAAATCCAACACTCCCTCTCAACCCGAGTCTCCTCAATCAGCTCGCGCCCGATTCTTCGCTCAGAGTCAACCATCTGCAGCCAGCTCACCAAGAGATTCCAAGGAGCGGCTCCTTCCAAACAACGAACCATCCAAAGAATACCGGGAGATCCTACGATCGAAGCTGGAATCACCTACTCCAACACGAAATCATAGCCAGTCCAGGGAACGTTCATTGGAATGGGACATGGAGCAGCTTCCTAGGAGCCCGATGCCAAGACGTAAACTCTTGCATATGTATCGAAATGAAAGCGAGAAAGAAGACTCACCCCAACATGCCCCCGAAACTTCGTCTTCGGCGGGTAAAAGTGCGCCAGATATTCGAATTCCTTCCAAACGACTCGAAGAGTGGGAAATCATTGAGCAACTCGAGCGGGAAAGACGACATGCTCTTGTCGCTCGAGATCAAAACTATTCACATCAAGTGCAGGAGGAGTTAAGAAACCAGCCCAAGCAAGAGAATCCCCCACTCAATCGCCTTGAATCTCTTGACGAACCCCACACTTCTAAGCTTATGGAATACATCAAGCAAGAAACGTTGAAAGATTCAATGAAATCCAAAGAGGATTCTCCCAAGCCACCATCTCGTCAGAGAACCCCTCAACTTTCCAGACGAACTATTAACACCGATCTCGAGAAACAAGTCGAAGTGCCAGCATCACCAAAAGCCATCCACAGGAAGCCTCAAATCCAGAAAACTGAGTCAGTAGAAGCAACCTACGAAGACTTTGCTAACTTCACTCGTCGTTCTCCGGACAAAGAAGTCGACCCTGAAGAGTCAGACGTCTATGAATCCCCAACAGCATCGATAGGACATCATCGCCTGCGCCACAAGTCACAGGAATCAGCTTCGGCAGGCACTTACAGTCCATCGAGTAGTCTCTCCAGATCGATCGAACACATTGCTCCATCACGTCCGCATCGAAATAAGCCCGAAAACCGTGTCGATCGAGACACAAAGTACCTCATGGATCGCAGCAAACATCTGCGCAACATGAAACGGGACTTTATGGAAGAGAAAATCGCCGGCAACAATCCATACCTGAAAAAAGTCATCGAAGCTCAAAAGGTGTCTCGTCATTCAGACTACGATGATGACGATGACGTCGAAGTCGATTACACTCTCGAAAGCTATCGGCCGAAAAATCATACAACACCAAGATTTCCCACCTCGAGCAGCATTGCTGGTCGTCGGCGACAAGAACGTCGATATCCCGACTATATATCTCCCTCAACAACAACTGACTACACCAGCCGGCGTCCGTACAATCCGCATTTCTCTGCAACATCTACCTCCAGCTCGGCAGGCTCTCGCAACTTTGTCGATTACTTTAAACGCAGCCCACCCAGCCACTACAAAGGACGCGAATCAAGCAAGGATTCTTGCGTTATATCATAAATCACATCTCTCTCTCTATCTCTCTCTCTCTTCAATGTCAATCGCTTACAATCTCGTCTTTCTTTTGCCACACGCCAGCGAAAAATACCGTTAAATGAACATGTTCCCTTGGCTTCGGTCCCTTTGCTAAAACGATTGGGTACGATCTCCAAAGGTAACAAAATGCATCCCGGAAGTGCAGCGCTCTTACAAAATTTTGCTGATTGGTTTTTCTTTTACCTTTGTGTGATTTTGTTTGCGCTAAAATTTTGTTGAAGAAACGAATTTAACCTAATTGCTGTTTTGAAATCAAAAATGCGTTTTTTTTTTTTGCAGTTTGCTCGATTTTCTTTAATCATAACAGAATCTAATTTGTTCACGAATCAAAAATTCATTTTCATTAATTGTGACAAAAAGTCATGCGTTCTAATGTGTTGTGCCTTTTTGGGATCGTACCTAAAAGGATTTAATTGTTTTTGACATTAAAATCTACTAAAAACCGTTGAAACTGATTGAATAACTTATAACTGTGACGCTGCATGCAAGTGGCTACTTTTTGCTAAACAAAATAACTTTGACTGCTATTTAACTTTTTCTTATGGCTGAAACACAAAAATGCTTCAGATTTGGCTTCACCTGACGTTTGCAAGGTGACGTTTCGTCCGTAATGTTACGTAATGTCACTCCAAGTGGAAGCTCTAGTTCGTATATGCTGAACACTTCATTTGTCTGACAGCTCTATAGCCGTAAGATAAAGGCAACAAACAAGATTCATTTGTTTTTAGAGGGATGATGATGATGATGAAGGGAGAATATCATTCAAAGCAAACTCGAAACGGGTGCATCGGCGCGCAGACGAGGACGAAGCAACAGCGTGTTTGTGTTTCAGCTATAACTCATTCAAAACAGATCTGTTTGTAAAGACTTTAGGGCTCGTTAGGTTAGGTTAGAGTGGCTGTCATTTATGTTAAAAGACACACTTAGGCCAATTGAAGGCCCATTGTGGATCTAAAAAGCTTTCTTCGAAAGCTCAATGAAACCAATTAGAGTTTCTTACGAAACGTAGAAGATTAATTATATTAATGTGTCCGAGATCTTTTAAATCATTATAAAAGTATTCTCCTCTCATACGTTTATGAGCCAGAGCAGGACAGGTGCAGAGGAGGTGAAGGACTGTTTCCTCCTCCTCCTCATCCATGCAGGTTAGGTTAGGTTAGGTTATGAGGGGTGTGCACAGCGTGAGCTGTTGCGTACACGGGAGCCTATTGGTTCATTGTGATCCCCTATAAAAATAAAAGTTAGCATCGATGCTTCTCAAAGTCGATTAACGTAGACTGGCTCGTTAACGAACCAGCCTGTGCTATCTATAAATTTCCTCATGTTTGCCATTGAGACCTGTGCTAGATCATCCAGTTCTCCAACAAACCTGTTTCCGAAATGACGGAGTCGGCTGGTTTGGAGGTTCGGACAGTCATAGAGCAGGTGTTTAATGGTTTCTATTTCCTCCTCATCCTGACAGCTCCTACAAAAATCGGGTGCAAATGCCCCTATCTTGTTGGCCATTGTGCCAATGGCACAGTGACCCGTAAGTACACCTATCAAGATCTTAATGTTCTTTTTACTCAGCGATAGAATATACCGAGTTTCCTTTTCATTTGTGTTAGACCATAAACTTCTCGAGATTACGCACGCGTCCCTGGATTTCCAAGAGTTATTGGTTTTCTCTTTTAATTTAAGGTCTATCTTCCTCTTGAGTACCCCAATTGGGACAAGTGGTCCCCTAACTGAGTGGTCTGCTTCTGACCCTTTCCTGGCTAGTTCATCTACTATTTCGTTCCCTTCTATATTGCTATGTCCAGGAACCCAGCAGAGCTTTACCTGGTTAGTTTGGCAGATTTTATTTAATTCCTTCTTACAGTTTAAAACTGCCTTTGATCTTATGGTCTCACTGGCTAAAGCTTTGATAGCGGTCTGGCTGTCCACGAAAAAAGTTATCTCCGAAGAGCTTAGCTTTTCGTGATGTGCCAATTCAGCTGCTTTTTCAATGGCAAAGATCTCGGCCTGAAAAACACTTCAGTCAGCTGGGAGTTTATACGATGCTCTGATGTTGAGAGATTGGCAAAGCACTCCAGCACCTGTCTGACAATCGCTGTGTACATCCATTGGATGACTTGCGGTCGCATGCCCCAACGTGCACCGAAGGTTCTTTTGCATGTGTAGAATGCGCATAGTGCTTTTTTCATTCTTTCCTCAGTATTACGCTTCCATGTAAGCTTGGAGTCAAGGATTACTCCTAGAAATTTAGCTTCCTTAGAAAGTTTTAGAGGAATACCATTTAGTTTGGGAGGGTTGAAGCCCTCCAGTTTCCGTTTCTTCGTGAACAAAACTAACTCCGTCTTGGTGGGGTTGACCCCGAGACCGTTCTTAGTTGCCCAAGAAGATGAATCCTTTAATGCGTTTTCCATAATCTTTCCGATGGTGGTAAGGAACTTGCCTGATACCAAAACCACTATGTCATCTGCATATGCCACGATTTTAATGCCCTAATTTTTGAACTTTGTGAGAATTTTGTTGACTACGAGGATCCATAGCAGGGGTGAGATGACTCCTCCCTGTGGTGTGCCTCTAGTAACTGTTTTCTCAATAGTGCTAGCTCCTATTTGAGAGTTGATAATTCTGCCATTTAACATGGTGAAGATCCAATCGACAATGACAGATTCAACTCCAACTTCAACTAAGGCAGTTTTGATTGATTTCGTTTTAACGTTATTGAACGCACCCTCGATATCAAGAAATGCTGCCAGGGTATATTCTTTATGTTCAAGACTTTTCTCAATATGTGAAACCACTTCATGCAGAGCAGTCTCCACTGATTAACCTTTAAGGTAAGCGTGTTGGTAGTTGCACAAATTGTTTTCGTTGAGAAGTTCTCTAACAAGTAGATCAATTATCCTCTCCAGTGTCTTAAGGAGAAACGAGGAGAGACTTATTGGGTTATAATCCTGAGCGGTCGAGTGAGTCGGTTTCCCTGCTTTTGGGATGAAGACTACCTTGACCTTTTTCCAGCTATTAGGGACGTATCTTAGTTTGATACAACTTATGAAGATTACCCTAAGCCACGGAGTTATTACTTTGAGAGCATTTTGAAGAAGAGCTGGAAAAATCTCGTCTGGTCCCGCTGATTTGTAGGGTTTGAACGAGTTTATTGCCCAGATAATTTTCTGCTCAGTAATAACCTGTTTTAGTTCTAAATTTGATTCTGTATGAGTAAAATCCAGCGTGTTCGATTGCAAGTAATCAGAACTTTCTGGGTTTTTACAACCGGGGAAATGAGTTTCCATGAAGAGTTCATGCGTTTCTAGGCTCGAGTTCGACCATGAACCATCAGGGTGTTTTATATACCCCGGGCCAGGGTTCTACGGAGCCTCGCCGCCTCGCTTGTTTTTTCAATGGATTCACAATTTTTAGCCCACGAATCTTTTTTGGCCTTCCTTAACTCTTTGGTGTAAGTGTTAAGTGCGGCTCTATAAGATTTTAAGTCCTCTTCTAATTTACTCAGTTTAGCTTTATTGAAAAGTTTTCTAACCTCTGTTCTACGTTTCTTTAGTACACCATTCCACCAGGGTGGGTTAGTGGAGTTGTTGGAACGAGATAAAGGGCAGTGCTTTTCAAAAGACGTTCTCATTTTACTAGACAAGTTTTGGACAACAGTGTCAATGGTTGAAATGCTTAGACTTGTATTGTCCCCTGGTGGATCAATACAGTTTTTCAGCCATCTTTCGTACTCTGTCCAATTCGTTCTAGTTGGGTTCCTGTAAGGTTTCTTTTGAGTAAAGTTCCTGTCTATGGAGAAGAGTATCCTAAAGTGAGACTCTCCAGTCTTCGACTGAAATTTTACTGTTATTACTAATAAGAGTCAAATCTATGTTTTCCTCCCTGTTTTTGTTTCGAAAGGTAGGGTGGTTGCCCCTATCCATCCATCCATGCAGCTTCTGCAGAAATCATTAGAAAATACGCCCAGTCGCGCGGCGTGTCTTCCACACAGCAATGTCCAGCAATGACACAACTTATATGCAATCTGCTTACAGATATCAGGCACCTAGATCTCTTTAGGTCCAGATTAGGCCAAATGTTTTTCGTCGCCTGACAGGTGGTTATGTTATTCCACGTGATGTTAGTTCTCTTAATAGCATCTTGTTGTAGCAAAAGTTTACATGTAGCGATTGGTATACCAACATTAGCCATTTGTGGTTTAATGGGTAATGTTAGGCGTGTTTTTTTGCACGCGTATATACGCTTAAAAAAATATTTACATGCAAAATGCAACAACAACACATTTCTATATCCGCTTAGTAAGCGGCGATAATTATCCACGCTAATGAAATAAGCGGATATAAAAACAGTGCTTCCATATATCGTTTTCACTCTCTGCGATGAATTTTCAAAACTTCATTTCGAAATTCATTCCATTTTACATACAGATCCGAGCAAGCTAGGATTTTGTTGTTTTTTATTTGTTGTTTTTCTTACTACACAAAACACAAACAAAGTAATGATCTGTGTATTTAACACACAGAACAAATTCACGTTGACCTTTTGTATGTGCACTCTTCCATTCTCTTGGTTTGCTTCTTTGAGCAGGAGATTTTTTGTGTTCTCTGACTCTCTGTTCACAAACGTATTACAACAGGGCTGGTCTGCAATTGAATGGGTTATCTCAGGGGCGCCAGGCGAAAAATGATTGAATCAAGATTATATTGGTTGTGCATCAATTTTATTTTTCAATTTCAATTATGTTTTTGTACTACATGGTGTTTTAACGTTCAAGGTGTACACGCACGATTTTTATTTTTTTATTTTTTATTTTTGTTACATTTTCTTCATTTTTCATCCTTAATTCATCATATTTATTGTCCTTTTTCGGGTCGTATTCGAAAGCGCATTCTATGAACA
Organism: Sphaerophoria taeniata; assembly: GCA_943590905.1. NCBI lineage: Eukaryota > Metazoa > Arthropoda > Insecta > Diptera > Syrphidae > Sphaerophoria > Sphaerophoria taeniata. The sequence goes on from OX016540.1 coordinate 241,808,659, forward strand.
ACTTGATCAAGTGTTAAAAAGCACAAGAAATTGTGTAGCGCCTAACGATCACCAACAAAAATAAATGCGCCCCTGAACTCGAGTTTTTGTTTTTTTGACAGATGAAACTACAAAAGAATATTTGACCAATTACAGCTCAGCATTTGAAAAGTGATGCCAAAATTACTAAAACAATAAAATTGTCGTTTTTTTGTACACTGTTCATTTTAAGCGTATATACGCGTGCAAAAAAACACACCTGTTGTACCATATTTGGCGAGTCCATCGGCTTTACAATTTCCTGGAATATCTCTATGGCCCGGCACCCAGTGAAGGTGAATGTTAAACTGTTGTGCCATCTCCATTAGAGACGATCGACAGTTTTGGACCGTAATCGAGTTTGTAGAGACAGAGTCCAGGGATTTCATAGCTGCCTGACTGTCTGAGAAAATCCGGATATCAGATGTGGATACCACGTTTTCTCTGAGTCAGGACAGGACCTCCTTAATCGCCAAAAGTTCTGCCTGAAACACGCTACAATGATTTGGAAGGCTGAATGAGAGACTTAGTTTTAGTCGTTCGGAGTACACACCTCCACCAACCCCATCACTAGTTTTCGATCCATCTGTTTAGAAGTGGGTTGCCTGTGCCTCGTCTTCAAGGAATGTTTTATTTTCCAAGAAGCATCGAGAAGGGATAGAAGTTTGAAAGTTTCTATCGAACTGTAGTTGAGGAATGGTGTAGTCTGTGTGCTTTGGAGTTGATTCTAGATAATTAAGAATAACAGAGTGGCCAATGTAATTGTTGGTCCACTGTGAAGAGGCATTCATGCGAATAGTAGAACTAGCAGCTATTTGTTTGCTGATTATATCCAGAGGTGTTAGATAGAGTAGGGTGTCTAGTGCCGCAGATGGGGTCGTACGAAGTGATCCGCTTATACTTAGGCATGCTGAGCGTTGCACTTTACTAAGCTTATCGCAGTTCATTTTTACGTCCAAGGCAGTCCACCATACTGTCACACCATAAACCATTACCGATGTGTACAGCCACTGAATGATTCTGGGTTTGCAGACCCCATTTTCTACCAATGTCTTGCAGGTGAAAAAAGCTACCGTAGATTTTCTTATTCTTTCGTGTATGTTGCTCTTCCAATGTCTGAAATAAGACCCAGATATTTTGTTTCCTCTGAAAACTTTAATTGGATACCGTTTATAGAAGGATGGTCGATGTGCGGAATTTTATATTTCCTAGTGAATAGGACTAAAACCGGTTTTGTGTCCTCCCTATCCAGACAGGTACGCCGCGCCGCAAGGCTGACAGATCTTCTAGCTCTGAGTTAATTATTTTGCTAGTTAGCATTGTATGAATTAACTCACCATGCGAACTCTCCACATTCAGAGATGACGGTGCAGATGTGATTGCAGGTATGTCCACGTTGTTAAAGGCGCCTTCTATATCAAGAAATGCAACCATAGTAAACTCTTTATGATGGAGGGAGTATTCGATAATGCGTACTAAAGTGTGTAGCGCCGTTTCAACCGATTTTCCCTTACAGTAGGCATTTTGAGCCAAAGACATGAGTCTTGTGTCATTGATTGCCCTGAGGTGTATATCAATCAATCAAGGCCATTAAACAATTTGCTTCGCGCAAAACATTGTGTTCTACTCTGGGTAGAATCAATGCTTCTGCAATGAATAGGAACAACCATCAGGGTACCATCAAGGGTATCGTTTCCATTATGAAAAATCTGGACACTGCCATATCTACAACCTAAACAGGTATCTATAGAATTCCAAACTTTAGAATAAGAATATGAATTTTAAAAAATTAATAACCGGGGTGCAAGCGAGGCAGGCCAAGCTCAATGCCGTCCAAGCAGTTTTCCTGAAGATGTTAACCCCCAAATAGAGCTTGGTCTCTGGGTTTTATGATTTAATGGGTTAAAAAATTAAAAAGACTCCCAGGGTCAAAGTAGTACCCGTGGCTTAGTGGTTTTGGCGTTGACCAATTACATAGACGTCTTAAATGATTTTATTTCGTCTTTCCATGTACAAAGTTTCCAAGAGGTCGTGGACAATTTTTTTCAACTTAGCCGTTCAGAATCGGCATAAAATTTTAGGTCCAATCAATTTCTTATACGCAACCAAAAAAATTGTTGAAATTGTTAGATACTTAGGCCTTGGTACATCGGAACTATCGTGCCGCTGTTGTCACTTTTCGAAACTTTTATGGATGTTAGGTTAGGTTAGGTTAGGTGATGAGGGGTGTGCACAGCATGAAACTGTTGCATACACGGGGGCCTACTGGTCCATTGTGATCCCCCTCTTCAAAATTGCCGATTAACGTAGACTGGCTCGTTAACGAATCAGCCTGTGCTATATCTATAAATTTCCTCATGTTTGCAAATGCCCCTATCTTGTTGGCCATTGTGCCAATGGCGCAATGACCCGTTAGTACACCAATCAAGATTTTAATGTTCCTTTTACTCAGCGATAGAATATACCGAGTTTCCTTTTCATTAGTGTTAGGCCATAAACTTCTAGAGATTACGCAATCGTCCCTGGATTTCCAGGAGTTATTGATTTTCTCTTTTGAGTACCCCAATCGGGACGAGTGGTCCCCTATCTGAATGGTCGCTACTACTTGTATCTGTTTCTGACCCTTTCCTGGCTACTATTTCGTTCCCTTCTATATTGCTATGTCCAGGAACCCAGCAGAGCTTAACTTGGTTAGTGTGGCAGATTCTATTTAATTCCTTCCTACAGTTTAAAACTGCCTTTGATCTTATGGTCTCACTGGCTAAGACTTTGATAGCATCCTGGCTGTCCACAAAAAAAGTAATCTCCGAGGAGCTAAGCTTTCCATGATGTGCCAATTCAGCTGCTTTTTCAATGGCATAGATCTCGCCCTGAAAGACACTGCAGTCAGCTGGGAGTTAACGACCCTCTGATGTTGAGAGATTTGCAAAACACTCCAGCAACTGTTCTTGATTCCATTTTTGAACCGTCAGTGTAGAAACGGATACCCTGTTTACTTATAAGTGAATTAGGATCCCAAACCTGTCTTTCAGGTATGCAAATAGAAAAGTTCCTACCGATATCTAGTGAAGGGGGAATGTAATCGGTGGTGTCCATCAGTCCTGGAATTGTGTCATATATTTGTAAGATTGACTCGTGTCCATAAGTGCTGTGCCTCCAAAAACTCAGTTCTTTTAAACGAATTGCAGTTTTGGCTGCCGTGCACCTTATGAATTCATCCAGAGCCGGGAGATCCAAGATCGTTTCCAACACAGCTTGTGGTGTGGATCTCTGAGCCCCTGTTATTCCTATACAGGCTAGTCTCTGTACCTTACTAAGGTTCTTGAGATAGCTTGATTTTTCCATCGCTTTCCACCATACAATAGAGCCATAGGTAAGAATGGGTCTGACAATCGCTGTGTACATCCATTGGATGACTTGCGGTCGCATATCCCAACGTACACCGAAGGTCTTTTTGCATGTGTTTCATTCTTTCCTCAATATAACGCTTCCATGTAAGCTTGGAGTCAAGGATTACTCCCAGAAATTTAGCTTCCTTAGAAAGTTTTAGAGGAATACTATTTAGTTTGGGAAGGTTGAAGCCCTCCAGTTTCCTTTTCTTCGTGAACAAAACTAGCTCTGTCTTGGTGGGGTTGACCCCGAGACCGTTCTAGTTGCCCAAGACGATAAATCCTTTAATGCGTTTTCGATAATGTTTCCGATGGTGGTAAGGAACTTGCCTGATACCAAAACCACTATGTCAAAAAGACAAACAGAACTATTTCTCAAATTCAAACCTTTTTTAATACGAGTCACTGTGACGTATACTTACCTTTTTCTAAGTGTTCTTCTTTTCGCCTTCAATACTTACTTACTGAAGATGGCGCTACAGCCCGGTGTGGAGTGTGGCCTCAATCAACAGTCTCCGCCAGCCAGCTCGGTCCCTAGCTAGCTGTCTCCAGTTTTGCACTCCAAGTTGATTGAGGCCCTCTTCCACTTGCGTGTGCCACCTGAGTCGCGGTCTTCTTCTCCTTCTGCGTCCCTCGGGAATAGTGTCGAAGGCTTTCCGGGCCGGAGCATTGGTGTCCATGCGCTCTAAATGACCGAGCCATCTGAGTCTCTGGACCTTGACCCTTCTGGCTAGGTCCACGTCGTTATACAACCCGTCAAGTTCGCTGTTGTATCTTCTTCTCCATCCCCATCAATGCACACGGGGCCAAAGATGAACCGAAGAACTTTCCTCCCGAAACAGCCTAAGGCACATTCATCCAATTTTGTCAAGGTCCATGCTTCTGCAACATACAGCAGGACTGGGATGATGAGGGTGTTGTACAGTTTTACCTCAGTTGCTCGAGAGAGGGCTTTTCCACTAAATTGCTTTCTTAGCCAAAAGAATCAGCGATTAGCAAGAGTTATTCTTCGTCTGATTTCGACGCTGGTGTTATTGCCCGTGTTAATAGCGGAGTCTAGGTAGACAAACTCCTCTACTACCTCGAAGTTGTTTGCGTCTATTGTGACGTTCTGTCCGAGCCGTCGATGTTGGGTGTCCTTTCTCGAAGACAGCATATACTTCGTTTTTCCCTCATTTACCGCTAAACCCATTTTTGCCGCTTCTATCTCAATTCTGAAAAAGGCGCAATTGACATCACGCTGTGTTCTTCCCATTATATCAATATCGTCGGCGTACGAGAGATGTTGAACAGATTTTTGGAAGATAGTGCCTCCGGTGTTGACGGTGGAGTTTTGGACTATCTTCTCAAGAACGATGTTAAAAAAATTGCACGACAATGCATCGCCTTGTCTGAATCCTTTTTTGACGTCGAAATATTCCGTAAGCTCGTTGCCAACCTTGACGGAGCAGCGTGAGTTCTCCATCGTCATTTTGCACAAAAGCGAACGAGCTTGGCAGAGATGCCAAAACTAGACAAAGCCTTATACAGTTCGTCTCGTAGATGCTGTCATGCGCGGCCTTAAAATCGATGAAGAGGTGGTGGGTATCGATTTGGAGTTCATAGGTTTTTTTCCAGGATCTGCCGCAACGTGAAAATTTGGTCGATGGTTGACTTTCCTTGCCTGAAGCCACATTGATAAGGACCAATCAGATTGTTGACGAAAGGCTTCAGGCGTTCACATATTACGGCAGAGAGGATCTTGTAGGCGATGTTAAGTAGACTGATTCCTCTGTAGTTGGCGCAGTTTAGAGGATCTCCCTTTTTCAGGATCGGGCAAACAATGCTGAGGTTCCATTCATCGGGCATGCATTCTTCCGACCAAAGCTTACAGATGATTTGGTACATGCTCCTTCTAGATCGTCGCCTGCTGCTTTGAACAGCTCGGCAGCTAGACCATCTGCTCTGTTGGATTTCAGCCGTGATATTGCCGTTTTCACTTCTACTAGGTCGGGTTGACGGCTATCATCGTGTACGATAAAAGGCTCCTGTCTGACGGTATGGGGTTTTGTTCGTCGTCGCCGTTATACAGTCTACAGAAGTGGTCTTTCCACATCCCCAGCATTGACTGCGATTCTACAAAGATGTTCTCTTGTTTATCTCGTCAGGCATCGGTTCTTGCTCGATGACCTTGAGCCAGCTGTTTTACCGTCCGATGAAACCTCCGAACTTCATTCCTGCTGTTGGCATTCTCAACATCTTCGATCTGACGCTTCTCATGCTCTCTCTTTTTTCTCCTGAGAAGCCGATGTTCCTCTCTCCTCTTTTGCTCGTAGAGTTCACGAGCAGCTCTTGTTCTTCTATGCAGCTCCGCTTTGTATGCCTCCTGCTTGGCTGCATGGACCTGCCTGCATTCTTCGTCAAACCAAGGGTTTCGTTTTGGTGGCTGTGTGACACTCGATCAGAGAAGGATTTTGCGATCTCTTGCGATTGTACCCGTCCGACGTCAGATTTTCTTGATTCATTTCCTTGTTTTGGTCGTTGTCGGGATATTCGTAGCACTACCTTGGCTACGACGATTCGATGTTGGCTCCTCGGAAAGTTTGAGCATCTAGAATGCTGGATAAGTGCCTTCCGTCGATCGCAATGTGATCAATCTGGTTGACGGTTGATTGATTTAATACGAGTCACTGTGACGTATACTTACCTTTTTGTAAGTGTTCTACTTTTCGCCTTCTAAATAAAAGTGCGAATTCCGCTCGAACTGAGTGCTGGCAATAAGCGTAATCTCTCGAACATGAACTTTTTTTTCACCCGAAACTCACAATAGGCGAAAAGAAAAACGGGATTTTGTTTCGGGTGGAATGCTGTACACGTGAAACTCGCAATAGTTGTGAATATCTAGACTCACTGACTACCCCAAACTGATTATATTTGAAACCGAAGTTAAGCAGTATTCTCTAGTCACATAATTTTTAGGATTGTTGGTCATCCATTAAACATGCTTTTCTCCAATGTCATACACAAATGCTTGTCAGACTAGACAGTGGTAATCTTCTCTTCCTGCAACATGTTGCAATTATTACACTTTACTTGCCTTACCTTAGATTTCCTAACCTAACACTATCTCAGTCAATTTCAGACTCTTCTTGTTGAATCATCGCAAAAATGCTCAAAAACGAAAATCTCAAGATTCATTAACGCAATAAAACAAATGTTTACCAAAAAATCCTTATAACTCCGCTATCCAATCCAAATGTTGCAAGCTCCCAAATTCTGCGTTGTTCAGTGTGAATACCGTTTGCACTAATTTTTTTGAAAATTCCTCCCTGGTAACAAAATCAATGAAATGTTTACTCTTTCAGGTCCAAAGTGATTCTGAATCCTCATCAGCTGACGATGTCGAACTAAATTCTGCCACAGAAATTTCCACCGACTCTGAATTCGATCATGACGAAATTGTTCGTGAAGCACCAAAAATATTCATCGATGATACACATCTGCGTAAGCCCACTAAAGTTCAGGTAAATCGAATCCATTTCAATCTCAAAGAGCTCACTCAACAATCCTTCCTTTTTGACAGATAAAACAGACAGTAATAACTCCAAGCTCAAACCAACCAAAATACCACATAAACAATCGAATGGTTCATCACCAGCAGCAACAGCCAATCAAACGAGAACCCCAATTCAAGCCTCTAGTCCAGGTTGATCCCTCACTCTTAAGCTCAAATCGTATGCCCTTGCAGAACCCTCGACCTGGCGATTATTTGCTCAATAAAACGGCAAGTACCGAGGGCATAGCCTCCAAAAAGAGTCTGGAACTCAAGAAGCGCTATCTGCTCGGCGAACAAGGCAATGGCAATAAAATTCAAAAATCCGGATCCACTTCTATATTGGATTCGAAGATTCGAAGCTTCCATTCGAATATCTCGGAATGTCAGAAGCTCCTGAATGCCGGCGGCGGCGGTGGCGTTGGCGGCGTCAACAAGCCCTTTCTCGATCGCAGCAAGGCAAGCGAAAACCAGGCGGCTGTCGATAAGAAAATTGAGATAACAATCAAAAAGACCACCGCTGCTATTGACGAGAAAGAGAACGTCTTTGTGAACAGCAAGAACGAACTCAACAAAGGCATGGAATACTCCGAGACTGTGAACACAACGCTCGTCGAATCGCTGAGCAAGAACAAGCCATCGCCAATCATCGAGACGATTGATTTAATATCTCCCGAGAAATCAGTTCCTATAATCGACCTCACCGAAGTCGAAATACCTTCGAAGATGCTTGAATCCAATATGGAATTCATCAAGAATCTGCAATTCAATGCCGTCGATGGAAGTCCAAAAGAGAATAGTTCAGTGCCTGACAATAAAATCATTGATCTCACATTAGAAACGCCGGTGAAGACCATCATTGAGGAGGTTCCGGAGAAGCCTGATGTGTCGAAAGACGTCAAGGAAGCCATTCCGGACATCATAACTCACATCGAAGAAGTGAATTTGGAGATGAGGGCGCTTCTTGACCCCGAAACGGAGAAGAAGGACTCTCCGGAAAAGAGTGAATATGACATTCAAGAGACAAGCATTCAAGTTCCGAATATCCCATGGTCGACCAAGAAATGCATCGAAGAATCGGATAGTTTGTCGAGTTCGTCATCGTCGTCGTCGAGTGTGGAGGATATTCAGCACTTCATTCTCGATTCTACAACTAGTCCGGACACCCAAACTGGTCAGATTGTACCTCGGCTAGAAGTGCACGACAGCTCGGGCACTCTCATGCAAATCGATAGTCTCATGATCATCGATGGCAAGTACATTGGCGATCCGGAAGATCTCAAGGATATGGAGATTCCACCGGGTATGATCATTCCCGAAGTTCCCACCCAATCGCCATCGTCCGAAGAACCAATCACGGAGAAACAAAAAAGTGACTCTCCGCCTTCACAGTCTCAAAGACCCGAACTGAAATTCGATACCAAAAACGAGAACAAGATCGATACTTTGAAGAATATCCCCTTGATTCTGGAACAATCCGAAAATCACACTCGTGGACTGGTGGTGAAGCCAGACAGTCTCAGTATCAAACCGGATGACGATAAGGCCGATTCGGACAATGACAAAACACCCACAGCCGATGTGATGACCCGCGGATCAGATTCCGATGCCGAAGTGACCAACCAAGGTGGCCTGACTGAGACTGAACTCTCAGATTGGACGGCAGATGATGCGATCTCGGAGAACTTTATTGATGTTGAATTTGCTCTCAATTCGAATAAGGGAACAATCAAACGCAACAAGAAATCGAAGAAGAAGGCTCCGCTGCAGTCGTCGTTGTCGATAACACGGGAGCCAGACCAGGAACAGCCTGAACCTTGTGGTATCCTCAAAAATCTTGACATTGAAGAGATTGAATTCATGGACACTGGATCCGAGGGAAGCTGCGCTGAAGCCTACTCCGCAACCAATACAGCCCTGCTGCGTCAACGAGGCTACGCCGAATACTCAGGCTCACCTCGAAATTATCGTCACAATCGGCCACCAACCGAACATGAGCTCAAAACACCAGTCAATGAGTGTCCCACACTACCCAGCACTGTTAGTCTATCACAAAAGTCACCTCCAAAGCAAAGTTCTCCGTCCCGAGCGCTCCAGCAGCAAGAGCAGCAGACGCAGAACACCAATACACAAAGTCTATCACAATCGCTGACAGACAGCACAAATGACATCGACGAGGACAGTCTTTGCATGTTAACCCATTCAATTGGTGCTACAGGGAATAACACCGCAACCATAACAACAACGACCGAGGAAAGTGAAGCGCTGACTGTTGTCACAAGTCCCATGGACTCATCATCGCCGAAAACTCAAGAGAATTTCCAATTAACGGCCACAAGTAGTTCGGAGCAAAATGGCAAGACAACAACCACATCGCCGAGCACAGCAACACCAGTCACAAGTTCGTCAAGTAAGGGTCCGACAAGGAAGTCTTCGCACGAGGATTTGCTAACGCACAGCAATTCCAAGCGGAAGGAGTCCGAGGAAATGAGTTACGAAGAGTATGTGCGGAAATTGCAACAAAAAATCACGCAAATTTCGAATGCACGCGACTCGATCGATGTGCGGAAGCAGAATCGACGAAAGAGCTCCAAGGGCGAGGCAAGTGAAGCTAATTCTGTGATAGAGGGTGGAAGTGCCAAGGGATTGAGCGTGTTCGAAGGGGGTTTCTCATCGTCGGTTCAACCTGCCCAGCCGAAGGTGGTCCTGTCGACAATAAATGTGACACCGAATGTGTCACAGGACCTACACAAAGTACCCGTCATACCGACGCTATCGAGTAAGCTAGAAGAATTGACCAAAGAGCGAACAAAGCAAAAGGATCTGATTCATGACCTCGTCATGGACAAACTCCAGTGCAAGAAACAACTGAACGCTGAGAAGCGGCTGAATCGAAGTCGCAATCGCAGTATGTTCAGTCATGGTCTTGCGGGTAGTAGTCTAAGTCCAACACCAAAGATGGCGTCGTCGTCCACAAATACATCACCCTATCATGTAACGTCGTCATCTGGCGGCGATCACAGTGGCAGTAGTTGCAAGGAGAACCATCCACTGGCGGGCCAGAAGAGCAACAAATCTTCCCCAAAAGAGACCAAGGATGTTGCTACAATGTTCTCCGAGGCACCGCCGCGTTCGGCGAAGCAACGACCCTTCAGTGAAAATTTCGAACCCGACAGCATTGACGATAAGATGTGCAAGTTGAGCAAAACACAGTCATTCACATACTCACATACTCCACGGGGGGCTGCCAATTTTACCTTCCAAGGCAACATCGGCTTGAGTACAGTTTATGCCCCACAAATGGTGCCATCGAGACCAAGTCGTAAGGACATAACACCCGAAACGTTGCGAACAGCATCGAACGCCGACAAACTGCGCACCGAGGCCAGAGCTCGTGCGCATCTCAAGTCCAATCACGATCTCGGCCTGAGTCCCGAGGAGAAACTACAATTGCTTCGAAAACGCTATCATCTCGATCTGCAGGAAGCAACCGCAGAGGCAGCTCAACTCAAGTCCGAAGAATTGAGGGCTCGCGATCGCAAAATGATCTCATCGAAGAGTGTCAATGACATTGCAACGGCTCAACTGTTGACTCTGCAGCCAGATGAGAACTCCAACACGACAACCGTCCGAGGTGATTTCATTGCCGATTTCACATCCGATCCAAATTTGTCGCAAATAAATTCGATTAGTGCAAATGTGAAGGTCAATCGTCGTCAGAAGGATCCCGAACGACGAAAGAGTATTATTCAGACCTTTTCGAGCTTCTTCCAAAAGGGCAACAAGAAAGACAAAGATAATGGTGGACCAATCTCTGGTGCAGAGATGAAGTCTGGTACCAACCAGAGTAGTGCCGCCGCTAGTCACAACAACGGTAGTGGAGGAGGGGATGGCATGTTCAGTCGCTTCCGCATTTCGCCGAAGTCCAAAGAGAAGTCTAAGGTAAGTTTTCATTTGACGTTGATTGGCTTTCAGCTATAACGCGCGCTGTAGATTTTATTCGTCTTCATCCGTTAATTTTCGTCTTGTCTACTGACAAATTGTTGGTCATAAATGTCATCTATGAAATGTTTCTAATCAAAGAATTGAATAGTTGTTAAGTCCATGGTTTAAGGTGTAATAATGTTAAATGTTATTTTTTTTTTCTTCAACCTCTTTTTTCGTTCTACCAGTCGTGCTTTGATGTGAGGAATATCGGGTTTGGTGTAAGAATAATATTTTAATAATTTTAACTTGGTTTGAATCAGAACTTGTTTTTTGAATGTGCTTCTGCTTTAATTTGCTTATTTAACGGTTTGTCGCTTGTAGTTGTAGTCAAGTTAACGTAAGTTGTTTGGTTTTTGTAGAAAATGTTGACTTGTAGATTTATTTAACTTGGAATTTAGTTTAAGTAGAAATTAATTTGCGATAAGTTGTCGACATAGGAACTAGCGTAAAATGTCTTTTTTTAAACACAAATATTTGATGTTTGTATTTCTTTTTTAAATATTTTTTTTTTCGACATTAACTTGCTTTTAGTGTCCGACCGAAGCTTAGGCTTCGGCTTCGGTCGAATCCGGCCAAAAAAAAACAACATTCGGCCAAACCTTCGACTTCGGTATAAAATAGGCCGAAGTTTTGGCCGAAGACCAAGAATTTGTTTCTTAATATCGAGCATCGTAGTAGGCGCCGAAAAAAAATCAATTTTTGAATTTTTGAAATTGTTGGACACACAAGTTTGTGTTTATTAGTGTTTGTAGGCTGTAGGCATAAAATTACTCAATGAGTTAATCGAAGCAGATTTTGGAAATATCAAGTAAAATCGAGTGAAGTAGATTTCAAAACATTCTTGATGGTGCGAAGTGGGAAAAGATATTCAAAGTTTTTCAAAAATCGAAGTAGACTACTTCGAAAGGAGTAAAGTGGCAAATCTGTTTGATGATGATGGAGGGAGAACTGTCATTCAAAGCAAACGTGAAGCGAGTGCATCGTAACGCAGACGAAGCCGAAGCTGAAGCGTGTATGTGTTTTAGCCTTTAAACCTTCGGCTTCGGCCTCGGCCGAAGGTTTCTGTTAACCTAATATTCGGCTTCGGCTCCGGCGGAAAATCGATCTTCGGTCGGACACTACTTGCTTATATGACTCCTCAGACTATTAATGTTATTATCTGACCCCTTTAAAAGCCTACGCCTATTCTCCATCGCGCTCTGTTCTAGGAGCTGATAAAATTGCATGCTTTCTTATTACTTCCTTTTTGTCTTCTAAAAAACAGCAATTTTATATTTAGTGCAGTCATTGAAGCATTATTGCTCCGAATTATTTTACTGTGAACCGAATTGCATACGATTTTGGAATTAGGTTCATCTTACCCTTAACTTCAAAAGTGAAAATGATTTGAACTCCGCAACCACCCTGGGGGTGGTTGCCACCCCTTCTCGGGGGCGATTTTTTTTTTCAAAATAACCTCGGATATCGATAGAAGGCCTAATTTTAAGCAAAACATCATCTATAAAGTTTTTCAAAAAATCCAATACTTTTCAAGTTATTGGCAATTGAAAATCGCGGAGTTTAAATCATTTTCACTTTTGAAGTTAAGGGTAAGATGAGCCTAATTCCAAAATTTCATGCAAATCGGTTCACAGTAAAAAAATTCGGAGGTAAGACCGTATTTTTCGCTTCAATGACTGCACTAATTGTCAAAAATATTCTAACGATTTTGATGAAACTTTGATATAAATATCCGTCCAAAGCTTGAGTATAACTGCCATCTCAGAGCTGGTCTACCAGCTAAAGTGCGTAGCCTCTTGGTTAGTATACAAAAAAAGAGCCCTAAGAGGCATCACATGATTCATTGTCCTGTTGTATCGTTACTTCTACGGTCAGCTTTAGTGAAATAGGCACTCACTCATAACACTCAAGCTTTTTAACAGTTCATCAGTGTATCCTTTTCCCTCTTGTAAAGTAAAGAGGGTCGTTTTTTAGCCGCGCTACGTGAATGTGGTATGTTAAACTCTCTCTGCACTCTATCATTCCCAGTCATTATTCAGAAATGTCTTACTTTTTCTAAAATAACTGCATTTTCACTTTTTTTTATTAAGACATCAAATAATAGGTATATGGGGAAAGCGTTGAATTGTTCAAGTTTTGATACGATAGGTTCGTTTTTTTTGGCAAATCTATCCAGAGTAATAGTGTTTCGGAATCGGTAGGTACACAGAACTGTCCGATTCCGGATACCAAACGATCATGCAAACACATTTTTTTTTTGCTTCCAATGGTTGAATGTCTATGTATTTGTGAAACTTCATATGCAGAATTTGCAGATGAAATGAGACGTGACATTGTTTTTATTTTCTTTATTTGTAAACATGTCGCATGACGGTACAGAAGGAACACCAGCTGATATCACTAATTCATTGATATCTTTTGCAAGTAAGAACAATTTTGATATAATCGTAGGGTGCGACTCCAACTCACATTATGTGCAGTGGGGAAGCACCAATACTAACACTAGGGACGAGTCCCTTTTTGAATATATTATTGATAATAACCTTCTGGTGGCTTACAGAAGTAACACTCCCACCTTTGTTACAAAAAACCGTAAGGAGGTACTCGATATTACTTTAACTAGCAATTCAGGCACTTGTCTGGTAGAGCAGTGGAAGGTATATGACGACGCTTCTTTTGCAGATCATCGCCTAATTGAATTCTGTATCCCTGATAGTAAGCGGGAAAACAAGCCATTTAGAAATAACAGACGTACCGATTGGCATGTCTTCAACAGGGAAATTATTAAGAACAAAGGTGAGCTTAGTACTGATACTAATCTTAACACAGATAGTTTAGATGATTTAACTGTGGAATTCACGGGAATTCTACGGAACGCCTTTGACAAAAGCTGTCCACTCATTACAGCGTCGAAGAAAAACAAAAAACCGCCCTGGTGGACTGCTGAGCTCAGCAATATTAAAAAAAAAAAACAAGGAAACTTTTCAATAAGGCTAAGCGCACTAGAGTAGAAAGCGACTGGGAATGTTACAAAACCAGTCAACCTTAAAACTGAAACTCAAAGGGCGAAGCGAAGCTCATGGAGTAACTTCTGCAGTAGCATTGAATGTACAAACCATTCGGCAAGCCTAAGGAAAATCCTCTCCAAAGTAAACACACCCATAGGTTCCTGAAAAGGACCTGATAATCAATGGACAGAATCCTGTCAAGAAAGTCTAAAATTCATGGTTCAAACACACTTCCCAGGATGTTACGCAGACTTAGATAACGAGTCAACAAACACCATATACTCGGTTCTTGAAATCCCCATAATATAACAGAAGAAAAGTTAATCTGGGCTATTTTAACACTGCAGTTAGGCTGCGTCCGTCGATTCCATATATGTATTTGAACAACGATAACAACTTAGAGGTGCATCCACCAATGTCTTTTTTCCGTCAAACAAAGGAATTGACGGAAAAAAGACATTAGGTGTGTTTATTTGGCAAATCTATCCGCAGTGCAGTAGGATTTACCAAAAAAACGCATCGGCAGTTGTTAAATTTTTGTATTTAGAAGTTGGTAGCTGCTATAATTTTAAAGACGATTATTGAATTTTTCTAAATTCTATCCGCAGTATGATTCTACTTCTAATTTTATCGGCAGTGTCGTGTTGTATTTGTAATACATGTAGTCTACTACTGCGGATACGGATAACTTTGCCAAAAAAACACACCTATTGGTGGAAGTACCTCTAAGTTGTTATCGTTGTTCAAATACATAAATATTATTTCTTTCTCTCCTTATAAATATCCAGGCCTAGACGGCATCTTCCCCTTGATGCTGCAAGTACTGCCTAATTAGCCTAAGGGTTGTAAACATTAGCCTAAGGATATGTAAACATTTATTTGACATAAACTCAAATCGAAAGTTGAAACAAACGTAATTGTCAAAAATATTCCAGGTAAATGAGAGAATCCAACATTTGAATTTAAACTCTAGAGTTGAGATTTAAAGTAGTGAAGAAAAACAATTTTCAACTTGTCCTTCAACTCTCAAGTTTTTCTTAACTCTAGAGTTTGCCAACTTGAGAGTTTCCTACAAGTTGAGCCATAGTGAAGAAAACGGCTCTGAATTGGCTTTATTAAGAAAAGTCGAAACTAGATGTAAAAAATACTCGAAGATCTTTTACAGTTCTAGGACGAGTCCCAATGTGCTGTGAGATTGTAAGAAGTTGGTATTCGCTTCTTTGAAAAAGTGATTGTTTGATTATTTTAAAGAATGAAAATTTAAGCTTTTTTTCACCATAATGAGAAACTGTTTTCCTTCATATTATCTGCAAAGATGAGAATTTCGCTGTTTTGAACCCATAGCGTTAATAGCCAATATAAAAAGAAGAGGCCCTAAATGACTACCTTGAGGGACACCGGATTTAGTAATAAAAGAATCAGAGACATGATGTCTGAATTTCACCTGATAAAACCTGCCTTCAAGATGTGTAGATATCCAATAAATGAAAAAGCGATATGCGTTCAATTAAAACGTTACAATCGTCGGAAGCAGGCAGAGATAAATAAAACATTACATTTTGTGGGTACCAGAGTTACTAATACCATTTTTGTTTATTTAGTTTATGTAATTTTAAACGTAAAATTATAAACAAAATGTAATATCCTTCAATCGCAATAATAAATAATAGAAATAAAAAATAATCAAAATTAAATAATAAACTATCTCCCGCAATTTAGTTTAAAAAAAGAAAAAGTATAAGCGTAGTTAGTTTAGGAAGTATGTAGATGCCCACTTTATCGAACAAAAAGTAGATTAAACAGCAACAAACAATAACTTGACTTTAAAAAAAATCCCTTAACAATTTGTTTGTATGATTTTATGTTTTCAATTTTATTTCTTACAGAAAAACAAAAAGTGTCAATTAGCTTAGAACAAATTAAAGAAAATGCACTCTTTCCCTCATCGGTACACACCCGCACCCCAATATTAAAAAACAAAACAAAAACAAACAAACTTATCCAAAAAAAAACCACCTACACAACAAATCACAAAAACGATAACACCGAAACCTAAATGGAGTTAGTTTTAAGCCCATCCTGTCGACAACTTTATGTAATTTTTATATTTTTGTTTAAATTTATTTTTACATTTTGTTAAGTTAATGTTTTACTCTGTACAAAGAAGAAAAACAGTCTATATAGAATTTTGTTTTACTTTTTTAATATTATATGTTTATTGAAGTACTCTAAAAAAATACATATATTTTGGACACGGTGTATTTTATTTGGAAACACGTTTGGTTTTATTTAGGCTGGAATTTACATTATTTTTCTTACTTTGTTAATGGCTGCTTCTCCCTTAAAGCTTGGAATATACTTTTCTGCACGATTGACAAGAAATTGGTTCTTCTTCTTTTTTTTTAATAAAATTTTAAATGCGGCTCTCTGGGTTTTATCTACTTAAACTCACAAACTTTCAATAGTAAACAATTCACAGGAAACTATCTACTTACCAATGCTACCATTTTTAACAACATACAGTCTACACTACTCTACACCATTTTTTTAGCGCCTACAGCTATGCAATAATTGTCTAGCACCTACAGCTATGCAATATTTGTCTAGCGCCTACAGCTATGCAATATTTGTCTAGCGCTTACAGCTATGCAATATTTGTCTAGCGCTTACAGCTATGCAATATTTGTCTAGCGCCTACAGCTATGCAATATTTGTCTAGCGCCTTCAGCTATGCCATATTTAAAATTAAACAAAAACAAACATGCTCTCACTGATAGATAACCTAGAAGAGTCGCTTTAAAATTAGAATTTCTTTCACTATTTTTCAAAATTTTTCTAAAAATTGGATATTATTTTTTTCAAAAAAAAAAAAACAAAAAATTATAAACAAAAAGAATTTGATATTAATTTGATAAAACTATTAATGTAAAATACACAAGGACAATGGATCATCGCCTACAACTCCTGTCGCTAGTACACCGCAACACAGCCAATATCGACACCATTACGATCAGCGAAGCAATTCACAAGACTGCATTGCCAAGCAAAAGTATCAAAAAATCTCATCGTATGCATCTAGCCCGCAGCTTTTCAAAAACACAGAAACAGATGAACAAATACCGCCTCCAATTCCGCCATTGCCATTAAATTATCAGAGATCCGATGGTTGGTTTGTTTATCATTATTTTTTGTTTCCGTTCCTAAAACTTTCCTTCATTTCAATTTATAAAAATGACAAATTTTATGTATTTTCTTTTTAACCTAACAATTATGTCAAATTGTGTTTTTATGTTTTATTTAAGAATTTTATTGCTAACTTAATCTAATTTTACAAATTATAATTCAAATAGACGAGAGCTATGCCACCGAATCAAGAGAACAGAAGAAGCAGCGTGCAATCACTAAGGCAACACGTCAAGCTGAACTCAAGCGATTAAGAATCGCCCAAGAAATTCAGCGCGAACAAGAGGAAATCGAAGTTCAATTGAAGGAGTTAGAAGCAAGAGGTGTACTTATTGAAAAAGCTTTAAGGGGAGAGGGACAAACTATTGACAAGTAAGTATTAGATTTTATTCAAGTTACACCTTTTTTTCAGCTTAAAAAAGTCCACACCTAAACGTTCAATATTCAGCTCATTTTGGTGAATACCACTTAAACATGTTAACTTTTCTTGAAACACTATGCTCTTGAATCAACAAATGCTAGATGGTCACAGGGCACTATCTGTCTAGTAACAAAACAAATGCGGCTGAGCTTAGTCCAGAAACGGTCGAAACGCTTATTTCATAACAGGACACTACCTCATAGGACGACATGCCATGAGGCTGGGGGTCTACTCAAATTATTTCTGTAGGAGTTGTTTGGATGACGACGAAAGAAGAAACAGTCCAACACCTCCTTTGTACTTTTCCGGTACTCTCCAAAAGAAGGAATACTTATCTCTCCCATTTCTAAAATAGTATTAAATAGTTCCTTTAAGTTGTCAACCCAACTAGGAAAATTTTTCAAAGTGGTACCACAGTCTACAATGGTCCCTTAGGGTTTAAGTGAAAGTGAGTCTATAACATCCAGACAGCCACTCTAACCTAACCTTACCTAAGCGGTAAGATAGGGATTGGGATACTTTAAATTGTTGCCATAAAATCTTCCTTTGAATACCAATCGAGTTAATTATTTTAACAAGCAGGTGGACATGATTCGAAGAAATGGGTAGTTGACACCTAAACCAAACCCTGCGGGTTCAACTCCCAACTCGGCACTTTTTCTACGAAAATCTCCAGCTATCTGAGGCCAACTGTGCAACAACTTACTTACTTACTTAATGTGACGCTACACTCGGTCCCTAGCTGACTGTCTCCAGTTTTGCACTCCCAGTTTATTGAGGTTCTCATATACTTGAGTGCTTCACCTTATTTGCGGTCTTCCTCTTCTTCTTCGTCCCTCGGGAATAGTGTCGAAGGCTTTCTGGGCAGGAGCATTGGTGTCTGCTCTATATGACCAAGCCATCTGAGTCTCTGGACCTTGACTCTTCTGGCTAGGTCCTTGTCGTTGTTCAACCCGTAAAGTTCGCTGTTGTATCTTCTTCTCCATTCCCCATCAATGCACACGGGGCCAAAGATGACCCGAAGAACTTTCCTCTCGAAACAGCTTAAGGCACATTCATCCGATTTTGTCAAGGTCCATGCTTCTGCACCATACAGCAGGATTGGCATGATAAGGGTGTTGTACAGTTTTACCTTAGTTGCTCGAGAGAGAGCTTTTCCACTCAATTGCTTTCTTAGTCCAAAGAAACAGCGATTTGCAAGAGTTATTGCCCGTGTTAACAGCGGAACCTAGACAAACTCCTCTACTACCTCGAAGTTGTATGCGTCTATTGTGACGTTCTGTCCGAGCCGTGCGTCGGTGTTGGGTGCCTTCCTCGAAGACAGCATAAACTTCGTTTTGACCTCATTTACCGCTTAACCCATTTTTGACACTTCTGTCTCAATTCCCACAAAGACGCCATTGACATCACGCTGTGTTCCACCCATTCTGTTAATACAATCGGCGTACGCGAGAAGTTGAACAGACTTTTGGAAGATAGTGCCTCTGGTGTTGACGGTGGAGTTTTGCACTATCTTCTCAAGAACGATGTTAAAGAAATCGCATGACAGTGCCGCCTTTTCGGAATCCTTTTTTCACATCGAAAGATTCCGTAAGCTCGTTGCCAACCTCGATGGGAGCAGCTTGAGTTCTCCATCTTCAATTTGCCCAAGCGAACGAGCTTGACTTACTTAAGGAGCGCTACAGTCCGTTGTGGACAAAGATGCCAAAACTAGAATTAGATTTTATACAGTTCGTCTCTGTCATGTGGGGCCTTAAAATCGATGTAAAGGTGGTGGGTATCGATTTTCAGTTCATAGGTTCTTTCCATGATGTGCCGCAAAGTGAAAATTTGGTGGATGGTTGACTTTCCTGGTCTGAAGCCACATAGATGAGAACCAATCAGAGGTTCAACTATTACGGCAGAGAGGATCTTGTTAGCGATGTTAAGTGGGTTGATTCCTCTGTAGTTGGCGCAGTTTAGAGAATCTCACTTCTTCAGGATCGGGCAAACAATGCTGAGGTTCCATTCATCGGGCATGCATTCTTCCGACCATAATTTACAGATGATATGGTGCATGCTCCTATCTAGATCGTCGCCTGCTGCTTTGAACAGCTCGGCAGCTAGACCATCTGCTCCAGCGGCTTTGTTGGATTTCAGCCGTGATATTGCCGTTTTCACTTCTTCTAGGTCGGGTTCACAAAATTGTTGGCTATCATCGTGTCCGATGAATGGCTCCTACCTGACGGTGCGATTTTTTTCTTCGTCGCCATTATACAGTCTACAGAAATGGTCTTTCCAAATCCCCAGCATTGACTGCGATTCTACTATGATGTTCACTTGTTTATCTCTGCAGGCATCGGTTCTTGCTCGATGACCTTGAGCCAGCTGTTTTACCTTCCGATTAAACCTCCGAACTTCATTCCTGCTGTTGGCTTTCTCAACATCTTCGATCTGACGCTTCTCATGCTCCATCCTTTTTCTTCTGAGAAGCCGGCGTTCCTCTCTTCTCCTTTGCTCGTAATGTTCACAAGCAGCTCTTGTTCTTCTATGCAGCGCCGCTTTGTATGCCTTCTGCTTGGCTGCAAGGGCCTGTCTGCATTCTTCGTCAAACCAGGGGTTTCGTTTTGGTGGCTGTGTGAAACCCAGCACATTAGAGGCAGCATCTCTATCTGCTTTCTGGCAATGTTGCCACTTGAATTTGGCGGCATAAGACTCCTTAAGAGGTTACTTGACACTCGATCAGAGAAGGATCCGGCGATCTCTTGTGATTGTAGCCGTCCGACGTTGAATTTTCTTGCAGCATTTTCTTGTTTTGGCCGTTGTCGGGATATTCGTAGCACTACCTTGGCTACGACGAGGTAGTGGTCCGAGTCGATGTTGGCTCCTCGGAAAGTTGGAACATCTAGAATGCTGGACAAGTGCCTTCCGTCGATCGCAATGTGATCAGTCTGGTTGACGGTAAATTGATCGGGAGATCTCCATGTCCCTTTATAGATGTTGAGATGTGGGAACCAGGTGCTTGCTACCACAACATTTCGCCCCGCAGCAAAATCGATCAGCCTGAATCCGTTGTCGGAAGTGGTGTCGTGCAGGCTGTGCTTTCCGACTGTTCTGCTAAAGATGCCTTCTTTTCCCAGCTTTGCGTTAAAATCGCCGAGGACAATTTTCATGTCATAGCTAGGACATTGCTCATATGTTTTGTCGAGGAGCTCGTAGAATTCGTCTTTGGTGTCGTCCTTTTTCTCTTCTGTGGGAGCATGCGCGCATATTAGGCTAATGTTGCCGAATTTAGCCTTGATTCGGATCGTCGTGATGCGTTCGCTTACACATTTGAAGCTCAAGACTTTTCCCGGAATCTGCTTCCCACGACGAATCCGCATCCAAAGAGTCGCTGTTGTTGCTCCCGGTAACAATCACCATAGTAAATGTCCAGTTTTTCATCCTCCTGCTTTGTAGCAGTTGAGGGTCTCCGCTTATTGTTCGGCAGCACGCGGTCTATTAAGGGACCTAACATTCCAGTTCCAGAGGCCTGATATAACTCCAAGTGCGAGAACCGGAAAAAACTGTTCCTTTTTACGGCCTGGGCTTGAAATATGCCGAAGTAGCCCGTAAAAAGGTGTTCACCAAGTTGTTCTGCCTAACTGAATACTTCCGCCAGCTTCATTTAGTTGGAAGTGCCTTGGTAGAACACTCCTTCGTTGTAATATTGAGTACCCAAAAACTGATAGATGATAAGATACTAATAATTTTAACAATACTTTTTTCTACGGTTAAGTACCAAAATGCTTGAAACATGTATCTATACTAAGCGACAGAACTAGGGAGATTGTCTGGTTGTCTGCCTCCTATCCCCCTGCTCACGATCCCCAACATTAAAATAAACAAAATTCTTGACGAATTACCTAAGAAAAACTTTTAAACAAGTCGATTGTTTTACAGCTTGGAAGCATCGAATATGGGTGCTAATGACGAAAAACTACTAAAAGAACTTTTGGAAATCTGGCGAAACATAACTCAACTAAAGTAAGTACAATTACTTGCTTTCTTCATAATCAAGAAAAAATATTAACACAAATTCTTCTTTAAGGAAACGGGATGAAGAACTTGGCATCAGACAACAGGAACTACAATTGGAACATCGACACGCACAACTTAAAGAAGAACTGAATATTCGACTATCTGGAAGCAGTAAGTATTCAAGCCACCCTCAACTATATTTGTATACTTTAAGCATGTAAACCCCATACATACACGAATATTAACTAAAATGCATGAATTATTATTGTGAATAAATAGAACTGGACAAAAGTTCAGCCGATGTGGCTGCAGAAGGGGCAATCCTTAACGAAATGCTTGAAATTGTTGCTAAACGAGCAGCCCTCAGACCAACATCGTCAGGCTCCTCTCCAGCGACCAACACAGCAGCTGGAGGCTGTGATGATGTCCCAGTCAATGATGGTATTACATTCAGTGGTCGACGATCGAGTCAAATTGACGAATCAGATGTAAGTGAGGAAAATATAAGCACAAGTCATCAGCACGATTTAGTGACCTGGGCAATGCTTTTTATAATTTATATTTTAATAGTTTACAAAGCATGCGTTTTACTTTACTCCTAGAATTAAATTCACTGTAATTTTTTTCGCGCAGGAAATGTATAGTTTGAAGCATATTGCACTTGTATATTTTTTATGTATAAATATATATATATTTTTTTAATTTTAAATTTTATACATATGTTAAAACATATCTATAACAATAAATATATAACTGGCGTTAGCAAGCATATAACTTTATATTTTTTTTCTTTGGTTTTTCTTACACACATTTTACACAATTCATTGCACTTGTAATATGACATTTGATGGCAAATACATTAAAATATTTTTTTTTATATTTTTATTTTGGTAATAATAATTTTCTTTGCATGCGTAGACATTGGCATTTTATTTTCTATGCATTTTAAATTTCTTATATCTATCTTTTCTTCTCACACTGTAGTTTGCTATCTTTTGCAGTCATCTAAAAAAGTTCATGTTTTTAGATCGTAGAATTTTCGAATGTTGACATTAAACTCTGTAAACTATTTTGGTACCCGAAAAATCTGTTAAACTTACTGTTACTTACTGATTGATTAATTTTTATTTTTGTCGGACGGGAATTATTTTTTTTTTTACGCAAAGGATTTCTATTATTCGCGATGAAGGATTGAAGGAGAAAATAAAAAAAATGAAATAATAGGATCGAAGAATGTTAACAAACTTGTTCTGGAGAGTTGAATTATTAAGTAAGTCCTTACCGCAAATGAAAACACCCGCTTCCTTCGCAGCACGAAGATCATTTTTGTTAATCCTGTTCAAGTCTCTTGTCCGTCCAAAACATTGTCTTGCATAGAAGGGGTTATATCTAACGTGACCATACGTCCCGGTTTGAACGCGACCGTCCCTTTTTTCGGTTAACCGTCCCGGTGTCCCGGTAATAGATCTGGGGACACCAAATTGTCCCGATTTTCATAGTTTCACACACGCATAGAGTTAAAATGCAATGATAACATCACGCACAATGAATCGATAAAAAAGCTGAAATCCAGCTACCTTTCCAACTCCGACTCCAAACATAGGGTGTTTTCATAAACGTCGGAAATCTGCGTTAGTACAATCGTCTTTCTGCTTTGTTGCATAAATGAACGCACCAATTCTGCAGAACGCCTGCAGGCCTGCTTTAGTACAATTTTAAGTAAGTCACTGAATGTTCATAAACATCAGACAAAAATCAAAAAAAATCCTTAAAAGAGATAAATTTAATTTAAAACAGAAATTTATTAAGACAATATGAATAATAAATTACATTTTTCGCACTTCAAATTATTTGCTTTTATTTCCCGTGTTCTCTTTTACTGTCTCCTGTCTGCAGTCAGTGTAAAATGGCTGCACAATCTGCCCGACGCTGATGATATTTATGACGTTTATGAACATGCCTACTGCAATTCATCTGCGTTTGTACGACGCAGTTTCTGAGTTTATGAACAGATTTACGTTAGGCCTAAGTTAGGCTGACGTTTATGAAAACACCTATAAGGTCGCCAGACCAATAAGACGCTCTTGTGTAGAACTAGATACGTCTGGACCAGAGATTAAAATGAGTCAAGTATTGTTGAAGTGGAGTAGCGGGGTAGTGGGGTAGCGAGGAGCGGGTAAGGGGGTAGTGGGTAGCAGGTAGAAGTAGCGGGTAGTGGGTAGCAGGTAGCTATGGAGGGTAGGAGGGTAGTGGGCAGTGTACTAGCAGGGTACAAAAGGTAAGGTCTTTTTTTATCAGATTTTTTTTGATGAAAAACTCGGAAAACAAGGGAAAAATTGCATGTAATTGTAGTAAAGTGGTTCTCAAATGGAAAACTGGAAAATTTCAAAATGGGTTTTCGAAAGGAACTCGGAAAACTCATTGGTTTTAAAATGGAAAATTGCATATTATTGCAGGTGCATTGGTTTTCAAATGGAAAACTTCAAAGTGGGTTTTCGAATAGAAAATAGAAATTTCTTGATGAAAAACTCGGAAAATTCATTGGTTTGCAAAGGGAAAATTACATGTTATTGCAGGTGCAGTGGTTTTCAAATGGAAAACTGGAACATTTGTGATGGGGAACTAGAATGCAAGAAAGAGTAAAAAAAAATGGAAAATTTGAAATGCAAAAAAAAATTTGATTAAACAAAATCTCAAAAACACTCTTTCAAATGAAATGCATTACTTTTGAAATGGTAAAATGGAAAGTTCGTAAAATGGAAAGTTCGTGCCGTTTGTCATCAAATTTTGACAAAATGTTCGAGTATTATTACAGTAGGGTTTTTAAGAAAATTGTACAAAATCAGCCAAGCCGTTCATAAGATATAGCAAAAAATGTGGAAACACAATTTTCCCTATAGAACGTTAACTATGCATTTGACCATATCCTTAACAAAGTTGTTGTGCATGAGGCAACGAAGATTTCTGAGTTGTCACGGCCTTTCTAGCTGACACAGTAAACGTTGTTTTCTTAGATATATAAAAATCTCATACAAATTCGCTGAGGACTCACTGATTTTATACCAGTGGAGTGTTTAGAAGCAAATGTTGAGGGAATGTTCGGTTAGTGGCGTAGATGGGTTCTTAGTATTTTGTACAAAATCGACCAAGCCGTTTTCATGAGAAATGGCCAGGGTAGTGGTTGATGGGGTAGCGGGGTAATGGGAAGCGGGTAGCGGGTTGACGGATAGTGAGTAGTTAGAAGCAGGGTAAGAGGAAGCGGGATAACAGGTAACGGGGTAGCGTGTAGCACGTAGAAATACTGGGTAGCCGGCAGTGTTTAGTGGGGTGACGGGTAGCGGGGTAACTGGGTAACAGAGTAGTGGGTTAGCGGGGTAACTAGGTAGTGGGGTAGCAGGGTAGCAGGTTAGCGGGTTGTGTAGTGGGCTACAAAAGTTAAGATCTTTTATTTATCGATTTAGGCAGTGCGAAGTCTGCCGGGTCAGCTAGTATATATATACAATATACACCTCAATTTTTGTTTTAATTCTCTAATTACAAAAGGCCAACATCACACCCTAGAAAAGGATTACATATTATCTAGAAAGTAGTAGGTAGCTTTTTGTTATAGGGAGAAGGTCAGACATGTAATAAAAACATTAGTAATATTTAAAATATCCTTACAAAACTGCATTCTCTACCAACAGGAAGCAGGTATTCACACGACATAATCTTCGTCAATCACTATTTTCTATTTAGGTATACAAACGTACCTAACCTACATTTGCATTCATTAATAAATCCTTTCATTAATTAATGTGAACAAAAATGTTTCCAGTGCGGATTATCATATTTATGACTGCAAATTCGGCCACCTAACTCATTTATAAATATTTTTATTCTGCATCTTTCTTTTTTTTTCGCAGAGAAAAAAAAATGAAATTTGAAACATCCAATCAATTTTACCCGAAAACTCGAACATGTTTGAGTAAGTACAAGCAAGCAAATTGCTTGTGAATCAATTTGACTTGAAATAATCGAAAACGAAAAATATTTACGAGTTTCTTCTGCTTGCTTGGTTTGACTTACAAGCCTTTTTACTTATGAATCAATTTATTTATAAGTAAGGGTTGCAATCAAACGAGTATGAGCAAGCACACAAGAACTGTTCAAACATACTAATTTTAATCTCTGGTCTAGACAGTATCCAAATCGGTGAATTTCCGTAAAAGAGAAAACACTTCGTTCAAATTTTGTATTGTTTTGAATCTTTTCGTCGTTCTTGCAATGACGGAATCGATGATGGTGAGGATATTCCTGGTAACAATTTTTCTTCTTCAGAAATTAAGTCGATTTCTGGGCTTGCGTCTTCATCTTCATCGTCCGCAAATACTTTTCCACGTTTAGTTTCAGGAATTTTTCATCCCCCTATCGATTTCGTATGAACTATAAATCTGAAATTGTCAATTTCAACGTCTATGGTAACCCATCTTTCTTTTAGGATGACGTTTCTCTCATTGATAGTACTTATTATTTTTAACCAAATTGACGACATCATACATTCGAACGAATTCATGTATCTTTGAATATCGTTGATGTCCCGGAGAGTCTCCGATGTCAATTTCCTTCTTTTGCCAAGTGATTCTTGTATTCAAGAAAGTTGTTTCGCGAAAACTTTAATGGCGTCAAATCTTGCAGACCACCGCGTATCAGGTAAACTGTGAAGAGAAGAGGGTTTTTTTTAGGAGTTTTCATCGTTTAGGGCTCCCACTGATTTTTTTTTATATTTCTTAATGGATTAGAAAAAATGTTAAAGCGTTTGGGCAACAATAACAACATCTTCATGGTATTAATCCTGATTTAAAGCTTTTCACAACCCCAGTGCAAAGTTCGGTGGAAAAATGCGGTATATAAGAACAACCCGAGAATTACATTAATTGTCGACAAATTTGCTAGTGGAACATGCTTTTCGTTTCTTTGGCTCCACAACTTATCGATTTCTTTCGATTAAAAAATTATTTCTTTAAGAAAATTTTCGATAGGATTTTCATTCATTCATGTTTTGGCGGGCAAATTCCAATCTGTTATGTTTGTGGGCTGCTGTTAGATTTGGAACTGGCACCATTTTGCCCCGAACAATCACTCCACTACTACTATCTAATGTGCATGGCTATCAAAAGTGACCTATCAGGGTTAGTTCGAAGAACCGTTCTTGCTTAACCTATTCAAACCCTCTTATATTTTTAATTTTTATTACGGTTTGAACCTTACCTATAGCGACTTCAAATTCAGTTTTCGTTTGCGTGTACCTAGGACCAATTTCCGTTCATCTAATTTAGATTTTCAAGTAATTAGTTTTTATCCAACTAAACAAATGCTGAATGCTAAAAACTATTTGAGAGCGACCATCCAGATGAAGCTTTTTTTGTCAAACTGGCTGTTGTTTATTCGTTCGATTTTGTAAACACACACATGATAATGATACCGTTGTTTTATCTAAATAGTTGCTCTGTTCAGGAAACTTTCAGCATGAGTTAAGGGCTTAATAATATGAGCGGAAGCTAGTGTCAGAAACCGAACGAAACTTTCTCTTCTGAACTGTCAAGTGAACACGTTACCCATAATGGACGGATAGGTACTCCCGTACAAAATCAAACTTCTGTTTTTCATTTTAGATATCTTGTGAATTTTTGTGACCAAACAATTAATAAAAATTAAAAATTATTATTTAAAATTGATAACCAATCGACTTTCTTCTCAGAAAAAAAAAACAAATCCAGTCAGTCCGTTAAAAGCGAAAGGTACCGCAGTTTACGTCCGTAAGCAAAACTGATCGTATTTTAATGAAACAGAGCAATCTGCTATTAAAGGCACAATAAATGATATGAATTTCTTGTTCTCGCTAAGTTACGGACGGCTCCTCCGTCCGCGGTGCGGCGTTCCGTTTTTTATAGTTCTTCCTTTACTTATACTTATACATACTCAAATTGTCAAATATCATAATGGCAACTCATATTTTTTAATGGATTCATTCATCTATCCTAGATGAAAACTATGCAGGAGTGAAAAAGAATTCTCTCACAGAAAGCCAAAGTTACGAAAAAGTAAAGGAACGCTTTTGTACTAAGTTGAGGTTACCTAATGGCATGACAGAAATGTCAAATGTAGAACCAAAATAAATTTTATGTAGATCGTGAAAAACTTACAATTAATTTACTTTATGGCATTGAAATAGAAAATTGAGTGCTTAGCTGTTAGTTTTTCCATTTTCTAAAATTAATAATTTTTTTTAAGAAAACACTGTTCCAATTTTCAACTTCCAAATTTGAATTCAAACAGCTGATGAAAACCGCCGTTATGACAGCTAATTTTTAGGTGCTAAAAAGTGCCCAAAGAAATTTCTCTTGTGTTAGGGAACAAGACTAATAGTGAACTTAAAAAACAATGGTAAGAGGCCTTTGTTGCTTACCTTCACTTTTTATCGAGTCAAGCTACTTTATTTTAAACTTATTTAACAAGTAATTTTCTTTTTTTTTCACATAAACTTAACGCATGTACTAACTTCCTTGTTAATAATTCTTTCTGTAGCCTTTAGTTTAGTTAAGTAGCATTAAAAAATTACAAAATTAAAATATTTTTCTTTATTTCTTCAGATTTGAAACAGCTTTCCATGGAATATAATAACGTATGAAATTAGTATGTCGATTCTGCGTCTATTAAAATAAAAATAAAATTATTCTTAAATTCAAAACTTATCTAAACAAAAACTAACAATGAAAATCAAATACACAAAATAAAAACGACATAACATTTGCCAAAAACAAAAAAACTGCTGCTAAATTAGCTTTTAAACAAAGAAACAAAAAAACGAAAATATTTATTTCATAACGCGACATTAATTGTATTTTTATTAACTTTCGAAACAATTAATTTAAGCAAGACACAAAACAAGTGAAATGATAAAAATATAAATAACCGTTTATACATACACATGTTAGCTGTATACAACATGAACAAATAAGACATTTTCTTTTTGCTTAAGGATACTATATGAGAAATCATTAATAACATTAAAACCGAAAAGAAATAATAATTATAGCAGCTAAGGGTTTTAATTTAAAAAAAAAAATCTATGTAAAAGAAAAATCTGCGATTTATATAATTTTACATAAACATAAAAAAATATGTTTAAAATTTACACTGTTAAATTTATTTAATTATATTTTTTTATTTTTCTTATAGTTTCATTTAGTTTGAATATTTTTTATTATTATTATTTTAAACAGAGTTATCGTTTTTTTTTTTTTAAGGCAACACAATGTTTATACAAATAAATATTTAGATGAATGGATACTATACAATAATTATTATTATTTTTTTCGTTTAATAAAGTTTTGTTGCTCATTTATTATATTTTTGAGTTCTGTTTGTTTTTTCTTTTTTTGCTTGGAAAATTCTTCACTACAGACATCAATTACAACACAACAGAGGTAATAGTTTGAACAATTAGAAATAGAAACAGAAATCAATGGAAGGTAATATTGTGAATGTGTAAGATAATATCAGATGTACGGAACCCTTTGTATTGTGAGAAATTGAAATAAATAAAATTTATATTTATATAAAACTTGCACGAGTTTTATTCAAAGAAAGATTGGAAAAAACTAGAACAAGAGCATGGATATAATCAGTATTATTTGAATTTTGAAAGAAGTACGTTTTAGGTAGATTTAATTGCAATCTACAGAGTAATGAGGTGTTCTTGTCTATGGCTAATTTAGTATATTTCAAAAAGGTTTACAGCCCGATTCTCTCCATCATCACTGATACCTCACAAGTCCTAAGAAGAGATGAAATTGATTTTGTGACTCTTTCGTATTCTCTCCCAAAGTCACAACTTGTGAGAGTCACAAAAACAATCGTTATTGTGATCTCCTTCAGAGTAGGTACATTTTGATCTTTGAGTAGTGAAAAAAATGGAAGTTGAAATGATTATGGCGCATATTATTGATGAAGTTTCCTCCCTAAATGAAAAGTAAGAATTTTACAACAGCACATCATTTGAAGCAAACTAATAAAATTGATAAGATTGCAGCGAAGACGGCTTTTACGAACCCTGAGAGACGCCAATTAACCAATGGCTATACAAAATAGCAAGTTTGTTTTTTTGTTTTTTTACCCTTTCCGGATCGGTTGGGTCATTTTTGTTGGCTATGAGCTGCGGGTGGTCGGTCATGAATGCCACGAAGTATTCTAGTTGCTCCACCGAAGTCCTCTTACCATCGCGATTTTCTTCTGAAAACATATTAATTTATTTATTTATAACTTCAACTATAAACATTTCTATAAAATTTATTATACCTGTTGCAGACATATTGTAGAGCTGAGTTCTTGATTTGCAAATTTGAATTTTTTTCAATGAGAAGCTGATGACATTTCCAAATTCACCCTGGCTGTGGTGAGTTTCGTTGTGACTTTTCTTGTGAGGATTATGGGAGAATCCGACAAATGTTATCGAATCACAACAATCTTCACAAGAAATAGTCACAAGGGCTTATGACTTGTGATTCCTCGCAAGGGGGAGAATCAGGCTATTAGTGGATTGTGTGTTGATCTAAAGGGTCCGCCATCTAACTTTTCAACTAGTGCTTATTTCGTGAATGGTAACACTTAGCTCATGTCTGATTTGACAGATAATTAGTTTTATCCTGTTGCAATTTATGGTGTATTAGTTATATGTTTTTAGATTGTATACTGCATAAATTCAACTTTGTTTATACTGTAAATTTTAATCAATACTTTTCTGTTGCTATCAAAATATTTTCTTCGATAAAATATATTTATTCGTTTCAAGATTCTCTAGCTGTGTGTTTGCTTTTCTTCATCGGCCCTTAATTTTCAATTGGACTATTTTCATCAGGTTATGGGCCCAGGCACCTAACTTACATAATATTATTATCATGTCGTCGAATAATTTAATTGAAAAACTCAAGGGCAGAGAGAACTATGATGTCTGGAAAATTGCTGCGAAATCATATCTCGTTATCAAAGGACTATGGACCTGCATGGAGAACGAACCTGCAAACGCTGCTGTTGGTGCTGATGCTGCAGTCATTGCTGCTGCTGCTGCTGGTGCTGAAAGAGAGAGGGACTTAAAAGCTAAATCTGAGATTCTGCTTTTGGAAACCCAGAACTATTCTTACATAGCTGATGCAACAACTGCTAAGAGCACTTGGGACAATCTGACGAATGCTTTCGAGGACACAGGCTTATGTCGAAAAGTCGAACTGTTGAAGCGATTGGTTCAGGGGCCTGATTATGGGATTCGCGGCGAATCGTTTTGCTAGCGAGTTTGATATTTTTCAATTATTGCGTTCGCTTTCGTCTTCTTCGTTTTGAATTCGACCAATTAACGAATTCGAAGGCGTATTTGAAATTTCATAATGTTTGCTGGCGAGTTGAAATACGACAGCTTTTCATTGGCGGATTCACAGACGAAAGAGTGTTTATTCAGAGTTACCACCACTCGGCATTTTCTGATAGAGTGATTTTTGATAAGCTGGCTCAGGGTCTCATGTTATTAAATTTGATTTATCTTTTTCAGTATTCTACAGTTAGTGCATGAAAAAAGATTTTATTTTCATTTCTGCATGTTTATTAACATTCTTCTTCTCATGCAAATTATAAAATGTAATCAATACTCTTGCAAAACAGACTGGATTAATGGTAACCAAAAGATGTAGCTTCAAAAAAGGCCGCTATCAACTGCCAAAGTTCAGAATCTTCCATTAGAAGAACCTTTGTGTGAAAAATAAAATTTATTTTTAATTATATGACTATTTTTTTCAGAAGCGGAGACTCATTTAAATTTTAACATGCGGCAACACTGTTCACATTATTAACTGGAATATTAAGTGTCAAATCACTGGAATATTGGAAGGCGTTTTCTCGCTTCGCGGCGAGTTCGTTAATAAGGAAATACGAAGCGAGTCGAATTTGAAAGGTCGAATTGAAAACGATCCGCCGCGAACCCCATAATCAGGCCCCAGCTTATGTTGTCGGAATGTGACAATATGGAAGATTATGTCAATAGAATGGTTATGACATCAATCAAGGTTAAAAAAGCTGGACTGAAAATTGACGATGAGATCGTTGCATCGTTGATGTTGGCTGGACTGCCTGATGACTACAAACCACTTGTAATGGCTGTGGAGAATTCTTCATCAAGATTAACATCTGACGCCGTAAAACTTTACTATTGTAACAAGTGCAATACAAAGGAAATGAAGACTCTCAAAAGGCAATGTTATCCAAACCTTTCAAGCCGAAGCCAAAGAAGACAAGATTCCGTTGCCATAACTGTGGGGAAGCTGGACATTTTACGAAAAATTGTTGAAAGAAGACTTAGCAAGGACAAGAAGTCTGAATATTCACAACATTCTTGGCAGATGAAAGAAGATCTGAAGAGTCTTGGTACGTTGATTCTGGTGCATCTGCGCACATGACCAAGAACAGAAGCATTCTTGAAAATCAAAATGAGCCGTCGAACACAGAAATAATTGTTGCTAATAATTCGAAGATGACCATCAAAAGTGTTGGGGACGTGAAGATGTCGCTGTTGAATGACAAGGAGAAAGTAAATGCAACAATCAAGAACGTCCAGTATGTGCCAGATGTATGTGCAAATTTACTTTCGGTAAGCCAGCTAGTGAAGAATGGTAATAAAGTCCGTTTTGAAGACAATGAGTGCAAGATTTTCAACAAATCTAACAAACTCATCGGTACTGCTGGACTGGTTAACAATTTGTACAAACTCAATTGTGATCTTTTGTCTGAACACCGTGATACTGCTTTGAAGGTTGAAGTGGGTGAAGAGGTGTTGCATCGTCGCATGGGACATATTTGTGATGAAAATTTCCGAAAGGTAAAGTCAGCTGCAACAGGAATTCACTTTACTTCACAATTTCCGTTGAAATGCAAAGTGTGTGTAAAAGGAAAACACTAGAGTCTAGAGCCTCGTTTAACCATGCTGGTACTCGAGCCGAAAGCGTTTTAGACCTGGTTCACACAGATGTACTTAGACCGTTAGCTGTGAACTCCTGGACAGGATGCAAGTTTCTCTTGACGCTTGTTGATGACTACAGTCGAAAAGTGTTCGTAGTTCTAATGAAGCAGAAGTCAGATGTCTTTGAAGAATTCAAGAAATTCAAAAGATTTGTTGAGACTCAAACTTCAAGAAAGATAAAGGTTTTGCGATCCGATAATGGTACGGAATATTGCCATAAACGTTTTCAAGAGTTCATAATGCAGTCTGGAATACAACACCAGAAGACAGCACCCTATACACCCGAACAAAATGGTGTAGCAGAAAGGGTAAACCGAAACCTGGTAGAGAGAATTCGATGCATGTTAATAGATGCCAATGTCTCCCAACGTTTCTGGGCTGAAGCTGCAAATACAGCATCTTACTTGATCAACCGCGTTCCTTGTAGAGGCAACGATTCAAAAACTCCAGAAGAGCTGTGGTCAAATATCAAGCCAGATTTGTCGATGCTGCGTGTGTTTGGTTGTGCAGCTATGGTCCACGTTCCTCAAGAAAAAAGACGGAAACTTGATGCTAAGTCAAAAGAATGCTGGGAAATATTGCGACATTACTTTGATAATCATGGTAATGTTGGAGAATGTGTGCGAAAATTGCTTACGGATTTTGGAAGAAGAGAAGCACCGTCAGGTCCGTATGTTCGTTATCTTGTGAAAAAAGTGAAAGAAACTGGCATCCTCATCGATAAACCAAAGCGTGAAAAGCCAAAAACAGTGCGTACACCCGAGAATATTGCTGCTTTGGCAGAAAGTGTGCGTGAAGCGCCATGAACAGCATCAATTCACCGTCGTTCTCAACAGTTGAACATTTCGGAGACATCATTGAGACGAATTTTGCATAAAGACCTTGGTATGACGCCATACAAAGTCCAATTGGTTCAGGAGTTGAAGCCAACTGACCATCCAATGCGATCGACTTAGAGAAGATGCCGATTTTGCCAAAAAAGAATCATCTTTTCAGATGAAGCTCATTTTGATCTTGGCGGGTATGTAAACAAGCAAAATTGTTGCTTTTGGGACACAGAAAACACGCACGCATACGTTGAAAAGCCGATACACCCAAAACGAGTCACTGTTTGGCGCGGCTTTTGGTCCAGAGGCATAATTGGGCCATTTTTCTTCGAAAATGAGCAAGGAGTGGCCGTTATCGGGCCATGTTGAACGAATTTTTGTTCACAAAAATTGAAGAAGAGGATATTGGCAACATTTGTTTTCAACAGGACTGCGCTACGTGCCACACAGCCGAAGCTACACTCGATGTTTAGCGCCCTGTTTTTGAAGATCGCATTATCAGCCGCAGAGCTGATGTCGTTTGGCAACCTCGGAGCTGCGATTTGAAACCGTTGGACTATTATATGTGGGGTGCCGTAAAAGATAAGTGTTACGTTGACAAGCCAGACACAATTGACGCTTTAAAGGACAATAATCGTGAAGCCATTGGTGAAATACAGCTGCACACAATCGATAACGTGCTCAAAAATTGTCATATGGGCTACGGTTCGGAGAATTTCTATTTCGCGTGGCTCATACTTACTTACTTAAGGTGGCGCTACAGTCTGGAGTAGATTTGGGCCTCAAACAACAGTTTCGCCAAGCCAGCTCGGTCCCTAGCTACCTGTCTCCAGTTTTGCACTCCAAGCTGATTGAGGTCTTGTTCCATTTGTGTGCGCCACCTGAGTCGCGGTCTTCCTCTCCTTCTGCGTCCCTCGGGAATAGTGTCGTAGGCTTTCCGGGCCGGAGCATTGGTGTCCATGCGCTCTAAATGACCGAGCCATCTGAGTCTCTGGGCCTTGACCCTTCTGGCTAGGTCCACGTCGTTGTACAACCCGCAAGGTTCGCTGTTGTATCTTCTTCACTATTCCTCATCAATACAAACGGGGCCAAAGATGACCCGAAGAACTTTCCTCTCGAAACAGCCTAAGGCAGATTTATCGTGTTTTGTCACGGTCCATGCTTCTGCACCATACAGCAGGACAGGGATGATGAGGGTGTTGTACAGTTTTACTTTAGTTGCTCGAGAGAGGGCTTTTCCACTCAATTGCTTTCTTAGCCCAAAGAAACAGCGATAAGCAAGAGTAATTCTTCGTCTTATCTCGGCTCCCGTGTTAATAGCGGAGCCCAGGTGGACAAACTCCTCTACTACCTCGAAGTTGTATGCGTCTATTGTGACGTTCCGTCCGAGCCGTCGGTGTTGGATGTCCTTTCTCGAAGACAGCATAAACTTCGTTTTTCCCTCATTCACCGCTAAACCCATTTTTGCCGCTTCTGTCTCAAAAAGGCGCAATTAACATCACGCTGTGTTCTTCACATTATATCAATATCGTCGGCGTACGCGAGAAGTTGAACAGCCTCTGGTGTTGACGGTGGAGTTTTGCACTATCTTCTCAAGAACAATGTTAAAGAAATCGCACGACAGCGCATCGCCTTGTCTGAATCCTTTTTTGACGTCGAAAGATTCCGTAAGCTCATTGCCAACCTTGATGGAGCAGCGTGAGTTATCCATCGTCATTTTGCACAAAGAACGAGCTTGGCTTGGATGCCAAAACAAGACATAGCTTTAAAAAGTTCGTCTCTGTAGATGCTGTCATACGCGGCCTTAAAATCGATGAAGAGGTGGTGGGTATCGATTTGGAGTTCAAAGGTTTTTTCCAGAATCTGCCGCAGTGTGAACATTTAGTCGATGGTTGACTTTCCTGGCCTGAAGCCACATTGATAAGGACCAATCAGATTGTTGACGAAAGGCTTCAGACGTTCACATATTACAGCAGGAGAGGATCTTGTAGGCGATGTTAAGTAGACTGATTCCTCTGTAGTTGGCGCAGTTTAGAGGATCTCCCTTTTTCAGGATCGGGAAAACAATGCTGAGGTTCCATTCATCGGGCATACATTCCTCCGACCATATCTTACAGATGATTTGGTGCGTGCTCTTATCTAGATCGTCGCCTGCTGCTTTGAACTGCTCGGCATCTAGACCATCTGCTCTGTTGGATTTCAGCCGTGATATTGCCGTTTTCACTTCTACTAGGTCGGGTTCACGGAATTGTTGGCTGTCATCGTGTACAATAAAAGGCCCCTGTCTGACGGCGGGGTTTTGTTCGTCGTCGTCGTTATACAGTCTACAGAAGTGGTCTTTCCTAATCCCCAGCATTGACTGCGATTCTACTATGATGTTCCCTTGTTTATTTCTGCAGTCATCGGTTCTTGCTCGATGACCTTGAGCCAGCTGTTTTACCTTCCGAACTTCATTCCTGCTGTTGGCTGTCTGAACATCTTCGATCTAACGCTTCTCATGCTCTCTCTTTTTTCTCCTGAGAAGCCGGCCGGTGTTCCTCTCTCCTCTTTTGCTCGCAGAGCTCACGAGCAGCTCTTGTCCTTCTTTGCAACCCCGCTTTGTATGCCTCCTGCTTGGCTGCATGGGCCTGCCTGCATTCTTCGTCAAACCAGGGGTTTCGTTTCGGTGGCTGTTTGAAACCCAGCACATTAGAGGCGGCATCACTAACTGTTTTCTGGCAATGTTGCCATTGGTCTTCGATACTTGATGTTGGCGGCATAGGACTTCTTAAGAGGTTACTTGACACTCGATCAGAGAAGGATTTGGCGATCTCTTGCGACTGTAGCCGTCCGACGTCGAATTTTATTGCAGCATTTCCTTGTTTTGGCCGTTGTCGGGATATTCGTAGCACTAGCTTGGCTTCGACGAGGTAGTGGTCCGAGTCGATGTTGGCTCCTTGGGAATATCTCGAATATCTAGAATGCTGGACAAGTGCCTTCTGTCGATCGCAATGTGATCAATCTGATTGACGGTTGATTGATCAGGAGATTTAGATTTAGATTTAGATTTATTTATTTTTTCATTTCAAATTTACAATTCTATTTATGTTACATTCATTTCGTTTCCATTATTTTGTATACTTTATGCAATTGTTTTGATTTTCCTT
This sequence comes from Sphaerophoria taeniata, assembly GCA_943590905.1. Classification (NCBI taxonomy): domain Eukaryota; kingdom Metazoa; phylum Arthropoda; class Insecta; order Diptera; family Syrphidae; genus Sphaerophoria; species Sphaerophoria taeniata. The sequence continues at coordinate 241,845,213 of OX016540.1, forward strand.
ATAAGTATTAGTTTATGTTTTGCATATAAGTATGTACATTTTCATTTTACTTTTTAGCAAGAAAACAAAATTCTTTAACCATGAATTATGAATTTTCAATGAAAAACTTTCATACACTTTGTGGCAAGAATGCCAGTGTTAAGTGCACTTTTTAATATTAATTTTTAAATTGAGAGTCGTATATGAGGGAATGTTTTGAGAAAGTGAAAGATAATAATACGGAGCAAAGTTAAGTAATTAAGTTTTAAATTTTTTAGGGGCATTAGCAAGGAATTACGCGGTTAAGTATGAATTTCAGAAATGAGAAATTAGATTTTATTAAGTTAATTAGTAAGCAAGATATTTTTATGGAGTTTGCGACATTGAGGTTAATTTAATTTAGTTTAACTAGACTTGCATTAAGTCTTCCACATCTGATTTGGATATAAGCCATTTTCTTAGATTTTTCAGGAACCTATTGCATTGACCAATGTTGTTGCATATATCTGCAGGCAATTTATTGAATATGTATGGAGCAATTACCATACTAGAACGTCTTAGGTTTTCTGTTTTAGCTCTAGGAACCGGAACAGTGTTTGCAGATCTTAGTGTAAAGGCCGTAGCATTTCTTCGAAGTGTATTGTGACCACCTCGCAGGTAAAACAGTCTTGTTACCTTATAAACGTACAAATGTCTCAGCGGCAAAATGCAAAGTGATCTGAATAATGGAAACGATGGTTCCCATCTTCTTTTGTGTAGCATTACTCTTATGAGTTTTTTCTGAGCTATAATGAGAGGCTGTAAATTGGTGATATAGGCCTGTGTTGGGCAAAATTTAATTGCAAGGTACAATTAAAAATAACAATTAATTAATTGTTAATTGTGATATAACAATTAACAATTAATTAATTGTTAATTGTGACTTTTCAATTAACAATTAATTAATTGTTAATTGTAAGTTTTTCAATTAACAATTAATCAATTGTTAATTGTTCTTGCAAATAAACTTTATAATAATAAAGGGTCCGCCAAATAACTTTTTTTTTTAAATGCTAACAAAAATAAACTACTGAATATTTTCTCAAATTTTTTATTTGAAAGTACAATTCTTCCGGTTAATAACGAATAATAATTTTATTTAAAGTGTAAGGACGTGTTTTCAAATCGATTTGGTTGAAATCTATTCTCCAAGTTTTAAAATAAACAAAAACAAAGCAAATTGTTCTAAATTTATTGATTTAAAGAAAAAACTGTGAACATCATAACAAGATAACTCTAGTTCTTTGTTTAAATTTCTAATTTCTTTACTTATAAACTTTTAACTTCAACAATCAAAATACATTTTTTCCCATAATGTTTGCTTGTGCTTCATGTGCGGAACATTTACCAGCTGAAGGTGACTTTGCAGTTTGTGCATCATGCAAACGCAAGTTGCATTTCCAATGTACATCAGTTTCCGAAAAAAGCTGGAGAACAATGGGGATTAAAAAAGACACCTGGAAATGTCAATTTTGTAGAAATGCAGCTCAGGGACAACCACCAACATCGCAAGTTCCGGAAATGCAATTGGCAAAACGCGTACGACAGCTCAGCAGTCCTGAAAAAAGACAAGAAACAACAAATGCGAGTGGAAACGGCAACGACAACCAAGCCGTTCTAATCGAAATAAGGCTGTTAAAGGAGCAGTTAAGTCAAATATCCGCTAGCTGTGAGTTCTTGGCAATTAAATATGACGACATAAATGCAAACATGATTAAGAACAAAAATCTTATTGAAAGTTTCACTAAAGAAATAAACGAACTTAAGGAAGAAAACAAAAAGAAAGACATCATAATTGAAAATATGCAACAACAAATATACACAATAGAACAACAAATGCTCAACAACAATATTGATATCAAAAACATTCCACCAACACAAAACGAAAACTTAGTTGAAATAGTAAAATCACTGGGAAAAACAATTAACTGTGAAATAAACACTACTGATATTTCAGATGTTTACCGTACGAACACAAAAAAACCAGACAAATCTAACATTATTGTGAAATTTACATCAAATTCGTGCAAAACACAATTTATTAAGCAATCGCGAGCCACTCGTCCAATTAAACTCTCAGCTATAAGAAGTAATGTAACTAATTTCAATCAAAATTCAATGCCAACTGAATTCGATGCTACAATTTATGTAAACAATCAACTCACTGCAAACAAGAAGCATTTATTGTGGCTAACCAAAGAGAAGGCAAAACAAGAAAATTGGAGATATGTTTGGGAGAGTGCGGGAAAAATACTTGCACGTAGAAGCGACAACACTCCATCGGTAATTATTAACAGTGAACGAGATGTAAATAATGTAACATCACAATAGTGTTGTTGTTGTTCACAAAAAATAAATAGAGATTTAAAAATGTACATACAAAATGACCAGCACAAAAGTATGCAATGAAAAGTTAGACAGTACAAAATTATGTGAAGAAATAATAGTCAAATTGAATTGTACAGTAGTGGATGGTTTTAGTGGCATGGATGCAAATGAATTTAATAAGTATAACGGTTTTTTAAGTTTTAATATAAGATCACTGCGTTTACACTGGAACGCCTTCTGCTTAAACGTAAGTAATTTTTTAAGCAAATTAAAAGTAATAATTCTGGTTGAAACAAATATCACTGACGATGAAAAGCAATTTTATAAAATTGATGGTTTTGAACAAGAAAGTGACAATAGAAACCATAGAAGAGGAGGAGGAATAATGATGTTCATAAGAACTAACCTATGTCACAAAATTATACAATCCCCAAAAGAATCATACGAAAATATACACATTCAATATTTGGACGGGAACAAAACAACATATGTAATAGGAATATATAGACCACCAGGATTCAGTAAAAAGAGGTTCTGTGAAGAATTCGGAAATCATATCGGACAAATAAAAAGAAATGAAAACTTTATCGTAATGGGAGACATAAATATTAATGTAAAAGATAACAATATTAGCAGTGTAAAGGACTATATGGAAACGCTAGCATCAAAAGGACTCACGAATATTATAACGAAAGATACAAGAGTAGACCCTAGAACTGGCAAAAAGACTAGAATCGACCACGCTTTAGTAAACAGAATTGACAAAGAAATACATTCAGCTGTCATAGAATGTGACATAACTGACCACAATCCAATAATTTATTTCGAAGAAAACCTGAAACCGACGCAAGAACAAATATCAAACTTAACATGTGTGAGTAACGCTAGAGTAAACCAGCTTATTAGCGAAGAAGATTGGAAGGCTGTTATGGACGAAGAAGATAGTGAGAGTTTATATGAAAAATTACTATTGAAAATGGACAACATATATAAAAAATCAACAATCGTGCGAACACCAACAAATAAAAGACAAAACAGCCCGTGGATAACGCAGAATCTAATTGCAGAGACCAAGCAAAGAGATGTTCTATATAGAAGATGGAAAAACAACAGTAGGAATCTGACATACGCAAAAGAGTACAAGATGATGCGTAATAAAGTCAACAAAAACATAAATGCACAGAAATCAAACTATTTTAAAAATAAGTTTATTAAACTGAAAAATGATTCTAGAAAAACATGGGGACTAATTAATGAAGTACTAGGAAGAAAGAAAACTTGCATCGACGAAACCATAGAAAAAAACTTTAAAACAGAAATTAAATCACTTGTCAATGATTTTGCAGTGTTTTATGCATCTCAGACAGAAAGCATTATTCACAAATGCAATGAAAACACATCAACTAATGACAAGGCAGCGATTGCAAATACTATATTTGCGTACGATACAAACGTCACTGAGATAAAAAACATAATAAGAACTATTGGATCAGACAAATCACCTGGATCGGACAATATCAGAGCAATCGATATCAAAACACATGCCGATGTTTTTGCTCCCATCCTCTGCAAATTGATAAATCTGAGTCTCAGTCAAGCAAAAATCCCTTCGAATCTAAAGATAGGAGTTGTAAGACCAATTTACAAGGGTGGAGTTAAAAACCAAATAATTAACTATAGGCCTATTTCAATTCTACCAGTGATAGAAAAGTGTATGGAAGGTGTTATAGCTAACAGACTACATGGATTCATTGAAAAAGAAGCGTTGATACATAGGAGTCAATACGGTTACCAAAAAAACAAAAATGCTGGACAATTACTAGGGGAATTTGCTAATTGTGTGAATGAGAGTTTGGATAGATGTCATCATGTGTTAGTTATATATATGGACTTTAGTAAAGCCTTTGACACACTAAGTCATTCGCATCTCATAGACGCATTAAGAAGAATAGGAATTCGTGGGACAATGGCTGATTGGCTTACTGACTACCTGAAAAACAGAACTTTTTGTGTGAAAATTAAAGACAATATAAGTGACAAAAAGATAATGAAATATGGAGTTCCCCAGGGTTCGAAACTAGGACCAATATTATTTATTTTATACACCAACGAACTCCTTAGAATATTTAAGCAAAGTACACCCTTCGCCTTTGCGGACGATACGGCTATTGTTGTGAGTCATCGCTCTTTAGACACAGCACTTAGTATAATGCAAGAAGAATTCAATTTAGCAGTAAGGTGGTGTCACGACAATGGATTGGTTATAAACGCCTCCAAAACTAAAATGATGCACATCCGAAGTCCACAATTTAAACAAACAGACCAAAGGATCTACTTCAAAAATGACGCTTGTCCAAAAACTGAAGACAAATGCATCGAATTAGTTGATCATTACAAATATCTGGGAGTAATAATTGACTGCCATTTTCTGTGGGAAAAGCATATAAACAAATTAAGAAACGATTTAAAGAAGGCATTATTTGCAATCTCTCATTTAAAATACTATGCTACAGAGGATGTATTAAGGCAAGTTTATTATGCCTTAATGGAGTCCAAAATAAGGTACGGGATACTTGCTTGGGGGAGTGCAGCAAAAACTCACATCGACAAAATTCAGCGACTACAAAACGCAGCTGTTAAAGCAATTAACTCCAAAAACAGTCAAAGAATAGACACAAATTTTAAACCAATGCACGTTGAACATATTTTTAAAATGACGACCATCATTCAATATTTTGAGGACAACCGATTCACGAAACCAATTCAACACCAAATCAACACCAGAAGAAGGGCCCAAGGAATGCTACATACACCGCGAAACTCAAACAATTATGGTAGACGCAAACTTGAATATTCTGTTCCAAGTATAACAAACGAACTCCCTAGAGAAATAATCAATATTCAAAACTTTAAAAAAAGAAAAAAAAACTAAAGAAGTATTTTCTCAATAGTATAAAATAAAATTGCAAATTCTTATTTAAAATTCAATAGATTTAAAAAAAAAAAAATTGTATCTATATTATGTATTATTAAAATTAATCTTAACTTTGCTTACCCAATTGAAACATTATAAAGATAAATAACCTTCTGCAGACAAGCTTCGGCTTCGCAGATACTATTTTATTGTATTGTTAATATTAAATAAAAATAAACTTTCAAATGGCTGCCTCGGCTGGCCATGCAGTAGCCTACACGATCGGTCCAATTTTTAAGCACATTATCGATTGTGTGCAGCTGTACATCACCAATGGCTTCACGAATATTGTCCTTTAAAGCGTCAATTGTGTCTGGCTTGTCGGCGTAACACTTGTCTTTTACGGCACCCCACAAATAATAGTCCAACGGTGTCAAATCGCAGCTCCGAGGTGGCCAAACGACATCAGCTCTGCGGCTGATAATGCGATCTTCAAAAACAGGGCGCAAAACATCAAGTGTAGCTTCGGCTGTGTGGCACGTAGCGCCGTCCTGTTGTAATCAAATGTTGCCAATATCCTCCTCTTCAATTTTTGTGAGCAACATGGCCCGATAACGATCGCCATTGACTGTAACGTCCACTCCTTGCTCATTTTCGAAGAAAAATGGCCCAATTATGCATCTGGACCAAAATCCGGCAAAAAACGGCATCTTCTCTAAGTCGATCGCAGGCCCACTTAGCGAAGCGAAAACGTATTGGATGGTCACGAAATAAGCACTAGTTGAAAAAAAATACGTTAAATGGCGGACCCTTTATAAGGAGGAAGGAGGAGTAGCTCCAAGCTGCGATAAATTAATCTTTTAGGTGCGATGTGATACGAGAAAGACAGAGACAGAAGTAACGTACGTGGCTTTAAGTTTGAGCGAGAGCGTGACAAGTGGCAACAAAAGGGAACATAATATGAGAGTGTACAGTGAAATATGATAATTAATTGTTAGTTTTAATTGCTTCTTACAACAATTAAAAATATTAATTGCAATATTTTAATTGTGTCTCGCAATTGACATGCGTTAATTTAAATAAATTAATTGTAATACGCAATTAACAGATTAATTGCAATTAAAATTAATTGCAATTAAATTAATTGCAATTAAATTTTCAATCAATTACTAAGATAATTAAAATATTAATTAATTAATGCCCAACACTGATATAGGCACTTCCTCAGCAGGTTATGCCATACTCAAGACGTGAATTCGCTAGTGCATAATAAATAGAGGTTAGTAGTTCTGGTGGGACTAACTTACGCAAGAAAAAAATCTTATTCAAAGTAATATACAAGCTTTTTTTAACAGTCATGATATGGGATTTCCATAAGTTATGCCCAAATACTTAACTTCAGGAACGCATTCGAGTAACATGCAGGAAGCATTACAATAATTTCGAAAGCCACAATCAAGGCTGTGGAGTCCGACATTATCAATTCTTACTTCTTTTGATAAGGAGAACCCCATTACTTTTGATTTACTGCTTAAGATCATTTGGTGGTAAGCGAACCAGCTTGAAAGTAAGGATAAATCGACATTCATTGAGTCCCTTATTTTTTCAACGACAGTATCAGCATAGGACAGAGCTAGGTCATCGGCAAAAGCAACAATACGTCCATTCAAGGGCAATTGAAAAATTGAGTTTATATATACTATAAAAAGTAAAGGTCCAAGCACTGACCCTTGGGAAACACCCACACTTGGACTGGATATCGATTCACTGAGAACTGAATTAATCTTAACCAGTTGTGATCTATTTTGGAGATATGATGAGAACCAATTCAATATGTTGCCTCTGAACCCATACCCGTACAGCTTTAACAAGAGCAATTTGTGGTTGACTAAGTCAAAAGCTTTTGTCAGATCAAGGAACAAAGATCTCCATGTACCTTTATGGATGTTGAGATGTGGGAACCAGGTGCTTGCTACCACAACATTTCGCCCCACAGCAAAATCGATCAGCCTGAATCCGTTGTTGGAAGTGGTGCCATGCAGGCTGTGCTTTCCGACTGTTCCGCCAAAGATGTCCTCTTTTCCTAGCTTTACGTTAAAATCGCCGAGGATAATTTTCATGTCATAGCTAGGACATTGCTTATATATGAAAAAATTAGTCATTTTGAAAATAAATTTTATTTTTCAAACAAAGGTTCTTCTAATAGAAGATTCTGAACTTTGGCAGTTGATAGCGGTTTTTTTTTGAAGCTACATCTGTTGGTTATCATTAATTCAGTCTGTTTTGCAAGAGTAATGTCTTCTTTGTAGCACTTGAGGGTCTCCGCTAATTTTTCGGCAGCACGCGGTCTATTAAGGGACCTAACTTTCCACGTGCATATCCAAAATTCGTTGTCCATAATACATTTGCTTGGGTCGTCATCAGTGTATCCGTCCGTTTCCGAGGCCGATTGTTGCTTCACAACTAAATCTTTTTCTGCGTAGTCGGGAAGTCACCACGACGTACAACCCCCAACCTGGGGTACCAGGCACTTGATGTGACTCCAAGTACAAGAGCCGAAAAAATCACTCCTTTTACGGCCTGGGCTTCGAATGGGTCGAAGTAGCCCGTAAAGGTGTTCACCAAGTAGTTCAGCCTAACTGGAACTGACAACGCCACTGTTGATTTCAAAAATAAAAAGGAATTCATCCGCTGCCGTCCCTCGTTGGGAGTGCCGGTGGGAACACTCCTTCGTTGTGAGATGGGATAATTAGTAGTAACACCTTACTCCGCTTCGACCCGTCGACCATGGGAGGCTCTCTGCGAAAACAAGTTTCGCGATCGCATAGCTCTAAGCTTCTTAGTAGTAGTTACCGTAAGCCGCTCCGCCACGTCAAGGCTTACCTCATGGAGGTAAGTGAACAAAAAATCACAATGTTTTCGTCGAGATGTGAAGCACTTTATTTTTTTTATTATTTCTAAAATGAATAATTTAAAATATTGTTTTCCTTAAACTAAACAAACAAATTAATATATCACTTTCGTAAAAAGAAAAAATCCACTGTATATATTTTTTGTTAAGGCTGAACTACATCGGAACACAAAGTGCCAAAAAGTACAAAACAGTGGAAATTATGTGCTGTACTGCTTCAACAAATGCATATCTGAATATCTCCCTCTCATTTTTTTTAAAGTGAGCGTGAACAAAAGCACAAAGTTCTCAAAACGAATACACTCAAACTTGCACTTTGTGTTTCGATGTAGTTCAGCCTTTAGAATTTCCAATTGATGAAAGTTTATGACTTTCATCGTTTCACTTAAAAAAATGGAAAAAATGTGTGCCACTTGTGCTGCCCGCAATACAAATTTTGTTTTTTTTTTTTATCGGAAAGTAAATTCACAGCAATTCTTTTATGGCTTTTTGTAGAACAAATCCGACTTCAGATTCGAATTTTGTTTTTAATTAATTTTTTTCTTATTACTGTGATTATTGGCAACTCCATTTGACTTGCGCGGTCCATCGTGTTCCGCGGGCATTTCAGGTTCTATCAGTTCGACAGCACAACGCCTCGGAAACCAGCCTCGAATGGGTCCTTCTGCACGCTTTGATTCACTAGCAGGTTCCTCAACTACACGTTCGCCAAACAGCCAGTGCTTGCGGAAACGAGTTACTTTGATAATGTCTCCAGGAAGTAGTTTAATTCGTGGTTCATCGGTGCACGGTGGGGATAAACAGACTTTGAATCCTTGCGAAAAGAGAGGAACGTAACTGCCAGTCGCTGGACGAATGGCCTTGAATGTCTTGGTCCTCGCTCGTTTCTCCTGCTTTTGACATAATTGTTCTCTCTAAAATGAAAACAGGATTAGAATAAGGCCTTTGTAGATTGTATGACAAAGAAATTCTTACCGTGAGTGTGTATTGGTCACAGGAGGCCACGACAGGCCACTCAATCCCGTCGCCAACTGGCTGGCAATAGAGATTTAGGACTTGCTTGATGTTTTCCATGGTACCCAAATCGTATGGATACAAGAATTCATCTTCGTCAGGTCCCTGATTCCTACGATACAGAGCCTTTTCCACAATCCAACTTTCAATACCGGTTTGATTTGTTACAATCGATTTCAGCTAAACCAAACACAAGTTATATCAACGATGGTCACGACTCCCATTGGAATAACTTACTTGGAAATAGAGCAACATCCCTAAGGCAATCACAACTCCAATGGCCAATCCCAAGGCGAAGATGCACATGATTATGCTTATCAGTCCGAATTGAACAGTAGCCAGATGATTCAGTCCGTGGGTTAGATAGTAGTAACGATGGATCCCTCGATAGAATGAACCGATGAGTATAATTGCAGCATGAAAGCTGCCAAAAATTGAGAAGGCCAGGAAATTTGTGAAATGGGCATGGTTAGCCCATCCCACGCAATTGTTTATCCACGGGCAGTGGTGGTCCATTTTCATTACGCATCGGTTGCCTGGGAAGCAGAGAACAATTAGACTAAAATTGGTTTAAATTGACTGTCGTTTACGGTTTTACATTTTTTGCAATGGTGAGCCCGTGGGGCTTTGAATCCTTCGCATACTTTACAATATTGAAGGTGTTGTTCATCTTTGGGGTTCTAGAAAAGAAGAATTTTAATTGAGATCCGTTTTGCTTCAAAAACCAAAATAAAAAATGTTCTTTCTACATCGAGGTATGGAATTTCTTCAAGGACCAACAAATCTAAGATACGGTTTTAAAAAATGGGATTATGGACCTCGTCATTATCGTCATTTAAGAGAAGCCAGAGAAGAATCCTTAACCCTTATAGTCAACTCCAACTATACCGACGACATTGACATCATGGGTCTTGAAAAGATCTGTTCTCCAGTTCTTTCTCATAAACGGGGCCAAATATTCTCCGTAGAACTTTTGCAAGGCGGCTAGGAGTTCAGTTTGCTTTGAGCTAAGAATCGTGGTTTCGGATTCGTGAGTGACAACTTGCAAGACTAATTTCCCATACAGGAACACTTTCGAAAGAATAGTTGTTCGGGAATTAAGTCTTCCGTCGGAACACGTCGGGGGTAAGACGTTCAATGTTCAAAAAAAGAAAGCAAAACCAGGTCATTAGCTTAGGATGTTCGGGTCTCAATGTTGTAGCAAGACTGCCTAACAAAACAATTGTAGGCTAGCAAGTAGCCATCCATCCACGCTCCATTACTGCCGAGTCACCATAGTCCCACAGATGTATAGTGTAAGTTCATAAACGCATCACTGCAGTCATGATGCACAATCATTCAAAGTCAAACGTTCACAAACGCAAATTTTTGCATCATTTTTTCTCGTCCACTGTTCACTATTGCAAACTGATGCGCAAAAAGTAAACAAAAAAGCATCACTGCTATAGACTGATTAGTTTTTGATTCCATATATTATTTTGCAAATATGGAGAAGGAAAACGAAAAGTAAGTATAATTTAATAGCAATTATATAGAAACTTAATAGTTATTTATTGAAGATTCTTTTGTTTTTTCCATCATTAATAAATAAAAGAAAAAATGTGTTTTTTTAAGGTCAACTAAGGCCCGGTGCACACACGCGATTTTTGTCGATATCCCAGCGATATAGCAACTTTTCAGTGCACACTTGCGACATTTACCGCAGGTTTCAATCTTTACTTCGAGTTTGTATTTAAACAATGGAACATTCAAAATGATTGGTTACAATACCATTGTTGAGTCATTTACATCTCTAGAACATCGGCGTAATGTCTCATGTCTCACCATGTTTTACCGATACTTCAACGGTTTTTGCTCTAGTGAAATAGCCAGTTGCATTCCTCCCCTTAAGACATTCAACCGTAATACCCGCGCCTCCAGGAATGCCCATCAGTTCACCCTTGAGCCCAACTTTGGACGTACTGTTAAGTACAGAGAATCGTTCTTTAGCCTTACTACGCGAATGTGGAACTCTCTTCCACACTCTGTCTTCCCCAGTCATTGTAATATTGAAGAATTAAAAACCAATGTTCACCGACACCTCCTTTTACATCCTCTATCCTTTCCCTAATGCTCGCACTGTGCTCTTGGCATATAAAGGGTAATGAAAAAAATCCCTTGAGTGCGCGTTAATTATAAAAAAAAAAATGGAGGTTTACAGGGTAAAAAAATGTTTTCGCGTACCTCGTGCATAAAAATTATGTTCTTTATAAAAAGAAACGACGTCACTGACGTTAATGGCTAACAAAAAGACTATTTTATTCATCGTTTCAAAATAAAGGACAAAATCCTGAACATTTTTTTAACAATTTTCGAATGAGTGTAAGATCTTTTGATGATTTGGCGGTCAAAGTTTCACCAAAAATCAAAATAAAAATCAAATAAAAAGAAACCAGCATCAAAATCATCTATATTTTCCCTTTCAATTTGATCAAAACTCGCGGTAAAAATCGCATGTGTGCACTGCACAATAGAAAGCAATGTAAAACAGGGACAAATGCGATTTTTGTCGCCGCGATATCGTTGCGATATCGCAGAAACTTTTGCGACATTTTACCGCAGAAGAAGTGTCGCTGCGATATTGCAAGTGTGTGTGCACCACTCCTTTTGATTGTGAGTACCTTATGTCGTAAAAGCGATATCGCAGCGGTATCGCAACTTCTCAGTGCACACTTGCGACATTTACCGCAGGTTTCAATCTTTACTTCGAGTTTGTATTTAAACAATGGAGGTTTACAGGAAAAAAAATGTTTTCGCGTACCTCGTGCATAAAAATTATGTTCTTTATAAAAAGAAACGACGTCAAAACTCGCGGTAAAAATCGCATGTGTGCACTGCACAATAGAAAACAATGTAAAACAAGACACAAATGCGATTTTTGTCGCCGCGATATCGCAGAAACTTTATCGCAAGTGTGTGTGCACCACTCCATTTGATTGTGAGTACTTTATGTCGTAAAAGCGATATCGCCGCGGTAAAAATCGCGTGTGTGCACCGGGCCTAAATAATCGATCAGCATCGCATCAGCATCCGCTGCATAGGCATCAGCATCGCAACATAGACTATAGAGTCAAGTAGGGGTTGGGGTCAAAATCCCGAAAATCAAAATCCCGAAAGCCCAAAATCCCGAAAACCTAAAATCCCGAAAACACAAAATCCCGAAAACACAAAATCCCGAAATCCCGAAAAATTTGCGCAAATTTTTCATTTTATATAATTTTTCGGGATTTCAATTTCGAAATGCTTTGCAAAAGCATAATAGCATCAAATCAAACTGTTTTTTATATAAGATCGGGAATTGCAAAGACAACTTACACATTTTTTTTTTTGAAGGTCACCAATAAAAAAGCCTTAGAAAAAAAGTCCGTTAAATTCTCTTCTTATGTTAAGAAGAAAGTTTATGTTATAAGATTTTTTTTTATATGTGCGATTATACTTTTAGAGTAAGATCCCAGGGCCCCCAGACGTTACTTATTTTTGAAGTAACGAATTTTACGGTATAGACACTCTTCTATGTGTTTAAGAGTGTGTGTGTACTAACTAGTTTGACTAGGCGGCCCGTTCACAGGTAGCAGGTAGAAAAGGTAGACAAAAACATAACTAACTTTTGTTAAATTCGAAGTGCTGATTTTTATATATGTCACATAGAATATTATTATAAATAAATATTTCATATTGACAGACCGTTTCTGTGGGCGGTAATTCCTCCCAGACGCTTGAAACCTCATAAAAAAAATTAACGAACTTTTGTTATATTCGAAGTCTTCTGCTTTATATATGATGTTTGGGGGGCTATTTTAATAGGTTTTGTGTACAGCCAGACCAATCCGAAGGGCCAAACATTCTCCCAGACACGATTAAAATTTTTATTAATAGTGCAGTCATTGAAGCATTATTGCTCCGGATTTTTTTTTACTGTGAACCGATTTGCATGAAATTTTGGAATTAGGTTCATCTTACCCTTAACTTCAAAAGTGAAAATGATTTGAACTCCGCAACCACCCTGGGGGTGGTTGCCACCCCTTCTCGGGGGCGATTTTTTTTTCAAATAACCTCGGATATCGATAGAAGGCCTAATTTTAAGCAAAAAATCATCTGTAAAGTTTTTCAAAAAATCCAATACTTTTCAAGTTATTGGCAATTGAAAATTCGCAATATTCACACTCCGAAATTTTCAGTTACTAAGTAGAAAAAAAATATGACAAGTTTTTGGACCATAACTAGTTCAATTTTCATGCTATCACAATTTATAATAAACCATTGTAAAGCTTATTATCATTGCAATATATAGTGAAAAACCCTTTTTCTAAAACGGTGAAGGGTTAAAGGGCTTAAGAGAGGCTCTGATTGCGCTACCACGCGCTCTTTAAACAATCATATCTCCTTCAATTTTTGTTTGACAGAGAAAACAAAAAACCCAAATTGTTTGTCAGAAAAATACCTAAATGTTTAATTATCACACTTTTATACGTATATGTCGTCATTTTTGAGATATTATGAAAAAAGTGGGTTTTTTTAATCGTGATTTTTTGAAAAATATTGTAATATTCGGCTTGGTCCGACAATTAAAACTTATTCACTTTTTAAATAAAACACAAATTCACTTTATTCAAATCACTCACAAACTTATTTATTCAACACTTTCAATTATAACTTTTCAAACACAGTGTACTTTACTTATCGCAGTTCACAATCAACTATCTCGCTTCGCTTTCGAATCGGGTATTTATAGTTCTGATAATGGTTCTAGAAACTACTAAACCGAATGTTCCAGAAGTTCTCTTTTTAACCACTAGATGTTGCCCCTCATTTTTAACTGTCATACACATAAGTGTTTACTACTACAATTAAACTTTTTGCTACATACTTATTTCCTATAAAATGATATTAGAGTTATAGTGATAAGGAGTAAGTAAAGAGAGTAAAAGTAGTATGTACATTAAATATAAAAAGAGATACGGAGTAATAAACAGGTAAGAAAAGTGTATACATTAAATATAGAAAGAGGTACAGAGTGTAAGAGATAATAACGTATACATTAGACATTACAATAGAAGGAGATACAGAGCGTATGAGATAAAATAAAGTGTATACACATTACAATATGTATCCTGAAGCAGCCAAACTGATACTATCTATCAAACTTTTCATAATAAAGTTAATTTTAGGCGGAATATGATTAATTTTAATTTTGGTGGAAATGGCACTTATGAAACCCATTGATTTAAAAGAAAAAACATTAGATGCTCCCCTTATTTGCAATACAGCTCACTTATCTTACGTGCAAAAGACTTTTAATAGTGCTCATTTTAAAGCTTATTTCAAGCACTACAAAACCCTTTTGTATTATTTTTTTTCTACTTAGTAACTGAAAAAATGACTGCACTATTAATAAAAATTTTAATTGTGTCTGGGAGAATGTTTGGCCCTTCGGATTGGTCTGGCTGTACACAAAACCTATTAAAATAGCCCCCCAAACATCATATATAAAGCAGAAGACTTCGAATATAACAAAAGTTCGTTAATTTTTTTTATGAGGTTTCAAGCGTCTGGGAGGAATTACCGCCCACAGAAACGGTCTGTCAATATGAAATATTTATTTATAATAATATTCTATGTGACATATATAAAAATCAGCACTTCGAATTTAACAAAAGTTAGTTATGTTTTTGTCTACCTTTTCTACCTGCTACCTGTGAACGGGCCGCCTAGTCAAACTAGTTAGTACACACACACTCTTAAACACATAGAAGAGTGTCTATACCGTAAAATTCGTTACTTCAAAAATAAGTAACGTCTGGGGGCCCTGGGATCTTAGACTATTTTGAAATGCAGAAAAAAACTGGTTTTCATTTCTAAAAGTAACGGAACATATTTTTTATCTCAATTTTCTTATACTCGTATAATGATGCTCTTAAAGAAAATGTAAAATGCAGTTTTGGATGGTGCGATTATATTTTTGCAAAGCACTGTAATTATGATCATATAATAACTAACTGTTCGGTTCCGTTATTCTCTCTTTGAACATAATCTGTTCTTAGTCAAAGTTCTCAGTGCTGTGATGTGTTGTGATTTATATAGCGCAAATATATATAGATGGTGCAACTTAAATTAATAAAATTGTGAGTAAAAATATTTCATTAATAATAATTTTGTATCTAAATTGTTAAATAAATCGTGTTTATTTTTTTTTTTCTAAGCAAAAATGAACGTAACAACAGTAAACACAAATAAAGGCAAAGAAAAATTATGTATTGATGGTTTTAATTACTATTTTAATAAAAAATATAAAGATTATTTTTATTGGGAGTGTGAAGAACGGAAAGAAAGATCGTATAAGTCGCGAAAGACCACAACTTTAAATGTTGAAGAAATTCACATTGTGAAAAAGCCACCTTCTGACCATTGCCATGAACCGCTTTCCTTTAAAAAATCAATTTTTATTGGAAACGAAATTTTAAAAGAAAAAGCAAAAACAACTTTTCTGCCGCCTTCAAAAATCTTGCTGCAAACGGAGGCTGTATGTGCGGAAAACAAGCGAGTTTACTTGCCAAGCTTAGCCGCAGAGAAAAAAAAATAAGAAGAACCCGTAAACTATTTGCCAAGGTCGAGCCAGCTTCTATCATGGAAATTAACATCGCAGATAAACTTCGATGTGTTGACGGAGAAATGTTCCTATTGTCGCGAAAAAAATTTTAATTTTAGGAACTGTGGGAAACTTAAGGCAGCTACCGAGCTGCTCGTTGTGGCTCATGGATGGAACATTTGAGGTAGTATCAACTATTTTCCGTCAACTATTTTCGATTCACGGATATGTTGATGGTCACATAGTTCCGTTGTTGCACTGCCTCATGTCCACAAAAAGTTCAAATGCCTATGCTGAATTTTTTTCGGAAATTCTGAATATATCTAAAAAAAAAATCATAATTCTTCGCCTAAAATATTTACTCTCCAACTTCGAGAAAGCCAGTGTGAAGGCCGCCATGGATGCTTTTCCTGAAGCTGAAAGCAAGGGATGTTTATTTCATTTTGGCCGAATAATCTGGCGTAAAATTCAATCATCAGGCCTTATAAGATCATGCGGAAATGATGAAGGTATTTTTTTTTGTCTTATGAACAAACTTTAAAAAGAAAGAAATTTCTAGCTATTTTGATAGCCTTCGGTCGGAATACTTGGAAACTTCTAAACCAGTTATGAAATGGTTTGCCGAAAATTACGTATATGGTAAAGAAAACAATTACATATCCTTTATAAAACATTTAATTTATACATTTTTGTCCGCAGGAAAAGAAAGTAGGAAAAAAAAACCGAAAAGGGCTGCAAGTTCCAGCAAGTTTTTGGTCAATTTCTCATCTTTTGCAAGAAAATTTGCCCCGTACACAAAATTGTGTACTTGCAGGGCGCTCTCATATCGGTGTTTATTCACTAATTGCTCTTTTAGGTGAAGAGCAAATACGTGTAAACACATGCATCGAGAAAGGTATCTGCGGAGACATGCCAATTATAAAAAAAAGTATTAAAAAATTTTTTTTTTTAATTTACTCGGAACGAAAGGAACGTTCCAACAGTAATTTCCTAAAAGGTATTTCATATAATACACAATTATATTAAATAAGACGATTTATCTCCTTGCTGTTAAACCTGTTATTACTTGAAATTTTGTTTTCAATAAGAATATTTTACTACTGAATTGTTATTGTTGAGTTCTTTTTTCTTTCTTATTTTGAAATAAATTTCAGAAATTTAAGAAAATTTCTGGATTTTGGGTTTTCGGGATTTTGGGTTTTCGGGTTTTTGGGTTTTCGGGATTTTGGGTTTTCGGGATTTTGATTTTCGGGATTATGTCCGTCTCCCGTCAAGTAGTTGGTACAATACCCATGCCTTAAGTACCCAACGGCTCACCATGAACAAAGTGCCGTCGCAAGTCACCGCTGGCTGTTAAGAGTCGTGGGAGTGTTAGCTGCATTGAAATTGTCTCTTGCAAGTATTTCCAAGAAGTATACTTGATCTTCACTACGACTGTTTATTTATCCACTATAAATACAGAGCAGCAACGACATCCCATGTCACATTTGCAGACGTCATGTGCGCTGTGTATTCGTCATGCTATATCAGCAATGGTACCAGAAAAGCAGCGATCGATTGCTGTGGATTCAATGAGATATCAGTAGAATGTGTCGCATTGTGGTTCGTACTAGGGAATGCGCTGAGTAATCGAATTCGACAACGGTTGTTGATCGAACATCTTTCCCGGTCGAACCTCCTCTGTTTCGAAATGTGGTGTGCATCAGTATCAAGTGTATGATTAGATCCGAAGATTGGAAGGGAAACTAGATGGATGTGAGTGGTGAGGCCTCTACGAGCATGCAGTTTTTCTATCGGACGCTGGCACTCACCGATGGCAATGCGTAACGTCGCGTTTCGTACCAATTCATCGCTTCGCATATGTACTGCAATGGCTCTCCCGAGTCTCTAATGTGTGGGGGGTAGTTTCTCATGGCACACCTGCACGATGTCATTCACTTGGAGATTAGGTTTTCGTTTTTCCCACTTATTCCGTGCTTGTATTGTGCTCAGGTATTCTTCATTCCAGCTCTGCCAAAACCCCTGAAGCACCTGCCGAAATCACTCATATTGTTTGATTAGAGTAGCGTCGATGCTTAACTCAGGTATAGCTATCAGTGGATAACCAACGAGGAAGTCACCAGCAGTAAGGGCTAAATTGTCGTCCGGGTCATCGTTCAAGGGGATCAATGGGCGGGAATTGATGCAAGCTTTGATTCGCGTGGCTAAGGTATACAACTGATGAAACGACAGTGACCGACCAGTCGTGTCAAATGGTGCTTCGTTGCCATGCAGAGACTCGTGATCGCTTAGTACCGACCCGCAATGTGAATGGCCCACAGTAGTCGACTCCAGATGCCAGAAACGGTCTCGACTCGTTAACTCGGTGACTGTTGCTTCATCAAGGAGCCACGGTGTCCTCTGCACACGATGCATTTGAGTATGAAACTTCGCATTGCCTTCCTGCTGTATTAAAAGCAGCCCACTGTGGAGATGGGATAGTTCTGATCCTGCGGAAGGGATGCGTGGGTGAGTCGGACCCCGACCCGACTATAAAAGGGTTCAGGAAGGTGCTGTTACCTACCAATATGGAGCCGCTTTCTGCAATTAGCATGTTTTCTGGGGGAAGGATTGGTGCTGCTCGATGCTCGACACGGGTCAACTGGTCCAACTATCGACAGCTTCATAGGATGACGATGTGTCGACAATCATCTCTGGATGTAAGTTACAATTTGGAGAAGCACAGATTCCTAGAATTAAAGAGTCTTGAAAGACTGAATTTGGTTCTGTTGGATTCGACTTCTACTACTGATCAAAGGTGATTGAAGGTTCGCACTACTTCAACTACTGTAAAGACTTAGTTCACATGACAAAGTGCTTGGTTTTGAGGACTCCCGAACGATTCGGAAAGGCTTTTAACATGGCGGGTGCGAAGTCCTTTTGGTCGTCTTCAAAACATAAATGCGTATTTCCTTAATGAAGTATTGTTATTGAAGAGTTGTTATTGGCCTTTATATAAGTTCCGTTAAAACAAATACACTTATACTCACGCTTTATTGCCACAACCCCCAACAAATGTTCATACTTTCCTAACAAATCCATCAAACGCACCACACAAAACCACGTCATGTCAGATTATTATGTCTGTTTACTCAAATTGGACACTATCCATGTCCGTTTTGTGGCAACCACACGCCGGCCGCCGGAAAGTACTGGACTTTATCATCCCCCAAACATCAGTTGTTGAATATTAATTGCAACCACCTGCTGTGGCCAGTTTACTGGTAAACACATAATCAAACGATCAAAAAATATATTACAAAGCGCCAACAATACCCCAAAAAATAAACCTTCATTCATGGAAGACCACAAGCAAGCAATTGGGCAATAAACAACAATACCCAACAATTGTTTAACCAAATTCGATTATAATCGGAGCAATGTTCGTTGTTCTCATTTATGCTGTGCAGTTAACAAGTTATAAAACTTAATTGATGCTGAAGCAACTTGGCTAATACTCAATTACCTACCTTACACGGAAGGTCATAGAGCTTAAGAAATGTTGCATGCAATTTTTAACAAAGAAAACAAAAAACAAGTGCTCCTTGGGCGGTGGCCATTTGTGATAGGATCTTAAACTGTTCTGATTGCTGGAAACACCAACATTCACCGAAATAGAATTGATTGATTAGGTAGGACGAAAGGAGCGTCACGTAATATGTAAACGGCTTGACGTGCATCCGAAAACATTTTTCCTACGCTGACGTTTTCTTTTCATGAGAATTTATTCAAAATTTTAAATTCACAAAGAAGCAATTTGGAATTTAGTATTCGACTTTGAAATTACAACACAGGCCTTTCATTTCTGTTTACTCCTTCGACTGCTGCTGCGACGTTTTAAGACCCATAAATCATTGGCTTTGGCGTTTTATCCAGGACGAAATCGTTTCGGTGAAATTGAAAAATCGAATGTCGTTGCGCTTGAAGTTTGATTAAATTATTCATGTCCTTTTTTAAATTCAAGGTTAGAAGTCAAGGCAAGTCGCAAGTGCATGAATTGGTTCATATACATATATCGCATAGTAGCCTCTGAATTTGTTTAAGTCACACTTTGACATCCAATTCTCAATGGCTACGTCCAATCATCTATCTGAGATACCCGTATCTGGGATATCTTTTTGGACAAGACAGATACCTGTATCCAGATAGCTGTCAAAATGTCTATAAAAAAGTGGACAAGTGCGAGATAAACTCGCTTGAGGAGGGTTCCGTACTCGATTATCCGACCCTGCTTTTTTCAGTTTTGAAGGATATTTAATACAAGGATTAAGATATGAAACCAAACATTTTCTTGGAAAATAATTTGAATAGTCCTTCTGCCTATTTCCTTCAATGACTTCGAAACTGTGTATCTTAAAAATCTGGTAGCAACATTTTCGGATCACTTGTATCTACTCTGAAAATGTGTACTAAATTTAATTGCAATCAGCTCAGCAGGTTCTCAGAAATCGCTTGTGAAAGACGAATAAAAGGAAAGCGAACTGATCTTTTAGGATTGCGTTTTCACCTGTGTAAGAACCCTAATAAGAAACAAAAAACTTGGCAATCGGCAAACAAAACGAAACACAACAGTAAGAAAGGAATAAGGAACTTTATTTTTTGATTCTATTGCAATATTAAAAAAAAAAATATTTATATATAACTCGAATAGATAATCTTTCTTATATACCAAAGAAGAGTTTAACTTATAATAAAAATTAAGTCTCATTAGTCGTGTTTTTTTCACTACTCAGTAGCCAGTAAAGTAATCAAGTGCGAAAAAAACGCTCCAACTCACTCTATCTGTCAAATTCAATTTAAATTTCAAAAACTTCAAAATCTAATTTCAAAAATACGCCATCTTTCAATTCTTCAACAAATCTCAACAAAAAAGTGTGCCCGGTTAAATGTAGTTTTATTATTTTTCGTTTGCCAACGCGAGAGTTTATAAAGCAGTGGTGAATGATAACAAAAAAGAACCCAAGAGAGCAAAAAGCAAGAAAAAAAATGTTCAGCTTCAAAACGAAGTCGCAAAAATTATTCGTCCACATCTCCTATTTAGTATTTAAGTGAAATATTGCAAGAGCAACAAAATAAAAAAGTTTTTGGAAAACTATTCGTTTTTGTTGGCGAACTGCTCGATTGAAAATTAGCACATGCAAACAGAAAAAATTTGTCGTTTCTGTGTGCACTTTTTTTTTGGCAACGGGAAGAGGGGCCACAAACACTGAACACAGGCAGCCAGCAGTAATTTTGCATGAATTCTATTTGATTTTCCTATTTTCCAACACGCAACAATCGGAAAATTTTATCGAGGGGCTGTTCCTCCATGTTTTTGTTTGTTTTTTCATCAAATACAAATAATTTTCAAAATTGCCAACAATCGCGTAGCAAAATAATTCTTCTTAACGCCATCAGTGCCATCTACATTTCAATAATATGAAGTTCTATCTCCGGCTTATCTGTCATTATTTTACTGGCCTTTTTATCGACTGTAAAATCAAATTGTTGTTGTTTGCCAAGGGAAATTTTGCTGTGCTGGCTACAAGTAGTGAAAAAACACTGCTATTGTAATACGAATAAAAAAGAAAAAAAGAAAAGTAATCCCCCGACAAGATTCGAACCTGGCACATCAAGAGCATCAGGCGAGTACTCTACTATCCAGCTAACACCACACATGCATTGACTTGTGACAAAGATCTTATATTTTGGATGAGGGCTAAAAATTAATCCTATCCAAACTATACTAGTTGGGTACATTAGGGCCCGTGGTCGAATGGTTAGCGACGTCTGGCATTTGAGTGAAGCGATCCAGGTTCAAATCCTGTGGAACGGAACGAAAATTTTACTCCCAACACGTAAAGTACAAATTCAATACAACAAAAGAAAATTCAAGTGAACTTGTAAATTAACATCCAAACTATTTTCTATTTTCTTTTAATATTTGTGTTATATTCAATATAACACTTTTACATGTAAGAACTTGACGTTCTTTTAGATCTCATTACTTTTGGTGGCTAACTTTTTACACAGTGTTGTTCGCACATAAGAGAACTTGGCTCTTTTTTAAATTTTATATTTTTGTTCTGATACTTATTTACATAAGAATCAATTAGGGTAATATTTTCATGGCTAGGGATTTTTATGGCATCTAGGATTGTTGATGTTTGTTGCTCAGCGTTACTACCTGAACTTAAATTTGACTTCCTTGATGCCAAAGTTAAGGCGCTTCTTTTTTGGTAAAGATTTTTTTACCGTTTTCGATGATTTAGAGCAAAACCACTGTTTGTGACTTGTCTTCGCAACCAATCTTTATGATCGACCAGTCCTCCATGTCGATCTCGGGGTTTTGATTACAGAAGACTCTCTCCTAGGCCTCCTAGGGATGTCCTTGGCCTGGATGAGCATGAGTTTCATTCCCACCCAAGCGTCACTAATCATAGCGACGCATTTAGCCAGGAATTCCTTCGCAAACCTGTGGCTACATCTGATGAGCCGGAAACCTTTCATTGTCTCAACGGGGTTGAATGATGGAGAGGGACCGCCGCGCACGGTTGTCCAAAAAGGGAAAAGTCGTGGCAAAAATACAAAATCTGATGTTTTATTTTTATTGTTTTGTTTTTTATTTCTAAGAGAAATATAGACAGAGCTTCAAAAACAGCAAAAACAATAATTTTTTGATTACTAGTTTAATTTATAGGGCTCTTCAAAGTTAGTTATTTTTTTCTAGAGAAAAAAAAATTCTTTATTTTCATTTTTGCAATTATGGCATATTGAATGAAAATACTTATTTTTTGTTAATAGTTCCGGGTTTTATTATTTATAAGTATTTAAATTTAAATTTGAAATTAAAAAAAAAATAATTTTTAAGGTTTTAATAAATGAAACAAAAAAACACCATTTTTTTTTACAGTTTATCGAGTTTTAATAGAGCTACAAAAAAATCGATCCACGTCCGAATAGGGTATGTGTACCAACCAATTGTTGAGCCAAAAGAAAAATATTTAGCTGCGCATGCTTGCGCACTGCCAAGATTTTGTACTTTGAAAAAAAAATAAAGGCTTGAGAAAACGATTACTTTGGCATACCTTGACCCACGTAAATGCTTAGTTCTCTGTTAATAGTAATGCTAGCAACAATGTTAAGGTTTTAATTTTTAGAAGAAATATTGTCCATTGGAACTGCATTTACAATTTTTTTTTTATCTTTTTTTATTGGCCAGATATTATTTTTTGAAGGATGTTCCGTTGTTCTTGTCCGTGATAATTTTTGACTTCGATGTCAGTTTTTTTTCGAAAAATGCGTCGTAAACATAACGTTTTCTTACTTTATTCTTATGATGATAATAATAATGAATTAAAAAGTCATTCATAAGGTTGTCGAAAAACCCACAAATTTTATGATACTTGTAAAAACCAGCAACGGATGAAATTTTAATATTTTTTTTTTTTTGCTTTAAGCCTAGTATACAGTTCTTCAAAAAAAAAAAAAAAACTAATGTATTTCTTATGGGAGAGATTTTTGCCGACAAAAAATATTTTTTCATTTCACCACTGTCATCCGAGCTGTAAACCAAAATCGAACAAAAAATGTATGCTCACCTCGATTTTTTTTCACACAAAACAATGAGAAGCTCATTGTTTTGGCAGAAAAAAATTAAAATATTCGACATAAATTTCACAGTGACAGCTAATTTATTTTTCAGAAATTTTTTCATGAACAAAATTTTTGTTTCTCCTCTTATTTTTTTTTCATACAGAACTGTATACTAGGCTTTAGAATAAAAAAAATATTATTTTTTTGCAAAATGTTTTACCATATCTACCAATTTTTATAATCTGCCTTTTTTCATTTTCCTATTTAAGTAGATTCCTGCAATTACTAAGCCAAAAGGATTATTATAAATCTTAAACTATAAACACGAGTAAACTTGCCAAAAGTAAGAGATTCATTTTTTATTACCTACTAATTATATTAAAGGTTGAAGGATATGTTTAATTATAGATCCTTATTTTATGGTCCAATAAAACAGGTAGAGAGAAATATTAAGTTTTTTCACTAACCCAATAAAAAAGCTAATAAGTAATGTTTTTTGGGTAGCTTAAATTTCATTATTCATAAATAAAGATTACAAGCGATATTGATTATCCAATACTCTCATGGTTTCAAGGAAACGACAAAATGAAGATTTATTTAATATGCTATCCATATCATCAGATCCACTTGTTTCATCTTTAAGACACGTTAGATCCCAAAAAGAGCTTAAAAAAAGCTATTGTCCAGAGCTGATTAGTCTATTAAATATTAAAAGTGATGATGATGGCAGTGAATTTATAATTATTGTTTAAGATATTCTTTGTATATTTTTTTTATTTTATATACATATGTAGGTACACCTACATATATGTTTTTAATTATACTTGATTTTTTTTTGGTCCGTTTATTTTTTCCCTTTACTGTTTCACATAAAATATGTCACTTAAAAATGTATAAACCATTATTATTGACCGCTTAAAGCAAAAAAAAAAAGTGTTATTTGCCAAATTTTAGCATCCACTGTTGTGATAAATTTTATTTTAGAACACCCTATAAACACTTAGGGGGTCATCATTTTGTTTTAATCAAAATTTGCAAAACTAAAGACAATTTTTAAAGTTTTACTTCAATTCTTTTTTCTATAAATTCCATTTTTTAAGAAAATCTGTTTTCGGCCGATGATTCCGAAACACCCTGTGAAATAATTTTCTTGAAATTCATTGGTGTAACAGCCCTGGAAATTTCCTTCAAATTAAAAAAAAAATTGTACCGCTACCTCAATCCGTTCAAAAGTTATGATTTTTGCAACGAGATAAGTCATTTTGGACAACCGTGCGCCATGCCCCTCGATAATGTGCTCCATTACCAGATTCTGCAGTTTAGCTTCAATAGCCAGCCAGTTGGCTGCAATGGACTTCCACCTGGAGATCATCCCTGATGATCTCATTTAAGGTGTACGCCGCCTTGCCACCAGTGACTGATTTCTCCTGTCAAAGCTTCTTCTCTTTCCTTCTCTGGGAGTTCCACTGAAGCTAGAACAGTGAGCCGTCTCATCTTGCGTTGCGTTTTGCAACTTGCTCCTCTTTTTGCGCGGTTGTGCTCTCCAGAAATTTCTCGTAGTCTTCCACAATTTAAGTGTATTTGAGCTTATCCACCCGATCTAGATTCTTGCCAAGAATGAACAGGGCACTTTTATAATGTTTTTTCCTCACCAAAATATTGGATTTTCGTTTACGTTTTGGTATGCAGTCGCTGCTGCCCGCGTCGTTTTCGTCCAATTTTTTGTTGTTCTTGCTTTCCTGTGCTGTCGTTGTAGTACGACTGACACCGCTGACGACAGCAAGTGCTTCGGATGGTTTCGCTTTACTGTTTCCAGTTTCAGTTGCATCCTCAGCTCGTATCACTGCCTCTTGGCTTGAGGCAAGAAGCTCGTCTTCCGACGAGAAGCCTTTTCATTTTCATTATTCATTTTTGGTCCCACGAGTAATTTCGGAAAGAAAAGTCAGTCCCGGCAGAGCCAGATATCGGGGTAAGGCAAGAAATATGACGGACTCTGCCAAGGCGTCCTCCGAAAGAGCTCGTTAACGACTGGTTTGCCGTTTGCCTTTGATTCTTGGGCACGGTTCTAAAGCTCACAACACCACTGAAATTAGGAACCCCGAAACTATGGTCAGATTGCATTTCTGAACACTCAACTATTAAAGAGTAGAGTATCACCGGGCTATGCAACCTGGCCTTAGTTGATCACCATCCCCGCCAAACGCACAAAGGACATCTGGACTGATCATTACCGCCCGGCACCCACTTGGTGGGTTGAGTCGGCGATTTTATGTGCTAGGCGTAGGGATGCCAAAAATTGGACATGGCTTTATATAGTAGTTCTCTATAGATGCTGTCACAAGTGTGTGTCGATATGGATTTCATATAGGTCTTGTCCAGGGTCTGAAGCCACATTGATAAGGACCAATCAGTTTGTTGACGGAAGGCTTCAGACGTTAACATATTACAGCAGAGAGGATTTTAAAACTCCTTAAGAGGTTACTTGACTCTCGTAACTCACGTTTCAATTAGAGTTTGTTGAACAACGTTTTTATGCCGGGAAGTGACAGGTAAATCCAATTGATTTTTCTAGGTAATGCTTCTCAGGTTCCTTCACAGTGAACAGATACATGAGGCATACAAATGCGAATCAAGCTTAACCAAATTACTAGCTCGTTATCAATGATGAAATTATTCTTACTCAAGTTGGGATTCGCGTGCCAACTTCTTCTATTGAATTTGCCCATTGATTATAAATCAATCTAGCGAATGAGTCTTTTCTCGGAACTTTCGTGTTTGATTGAAGATGAAGATAGCCAGACCAACACTTAGGGTGTCTCGAACTGCCAATTTCATTTTTTACCATTCACATTTAGACACAGTGATAAGGTTTTCCCAGTGAAGCGAATTGCCATAAATCAAATTAAATGTGTCCAATGAAAATCCAAACACCTCACAGACATGCGTTGCCACCTAGTGCCTCGAACTCGAGTTCAAAGACTCACAGAAAGAAGTCTGTCCAAGAGAATGCTTAACCTTGTTCAATTACCCAACAATACTTCACATTTTCGTAACTTATCTAAATCAACCTAAAAATATACTTCAAAAAATGTAATAACACTGCACGCCTCCTTCCAACTGCCTAAACGCACGCACCACGCAGACACGCACTCGCCGCCCAGTCACCTCACAGCCGCACATGCAAAAATTTCACGGGCAATAAGCCTAACAAGAACACAACTAGTCACCCAAAATGATTGCCAGTTAGAAGGTGCTACCATCGCGAAACCCAAACTGCTAGACCCAATATGATAGCAATCTCAATTAAATATAAACGAATTAGAAATTAAACAAAGAAAAAGAACTCACCTTCGGTCGCCAACCCTTGGGGAGAAAACCGGGCCCATTGAGAGTGGCCATAACGTAATTACATGTCGCTATCGACGACAACAGCATGAACACCGTCTGGTTTAGCAGGCCGCCGAGACTTGCGTTTGGTGGCCACCACATTGAGTTCATATACAAAGTCATTACAGTAATACATTTGATTATGCCTATGAAGGAAAAAAAGCACAAAAGACTTTATTATTGGAATTATTGGTGCGTCTATAGTTTGCTATGAAATTGATTAAAATACTGAAGGACGAGAAGATGAAGGGTTTGAGGTTTAAGTTGGGATTTTGGGTAAAGGAGAGCTCAAAATATGGACAGGGGAATGTTGGCACGCAACGCTTTTGTGTGTTGCTAAATTTATTCTATTACGGGCTTTTGTCTGGAAGGTGGGATGTCTATGTGACTGGAGTAGGTCGTGGGCGTGGACAGTACCCCACATCCGTCTGGGTTTTGCTGTAGCCGAAAATGACTATGTGAGTTTTATTGGGAATGAATCAATTGTTTGGAAGTTATCTTATCTTTACTTCTGTTTTGTTTGTTTTTTAAATACGGATTCTAGTGACCAGTTAATGCATCGACTTACTTAGCGCTATTATTGGTCCCCAATGGAAAAATCGGCGGAATTCTTTAAGTTTATCCATCATTTTTAATTATTGAGTTTTTCAGCTATTAACTTTTTATTTACTTTTCTTATTTTTATTGTTTTTGGAGCCGAATTCAAGGGAATTGCGATACACCTTCACCGATTCACCTGCAGAAATTAACTGAACATTTGACAGAAATACTCTTCTTTCAGATTTCAGTGACAGCGAATGTCAGTTAAGGGAAAATCCATACGCAGCGACATGCGATTTGTATATGGATGCAGATGTTTTTTTTAATCTAGTACTTTATTAATTGTGTTAGGCTGAAAACACACCGAAACCGACATTATTCGACAAAACACACGGAAAAAAGAAAAAAACCTACATGGAGAAAAATATTTAACTGGCTTTACGAGTTATACCCAAAGATTAAATAAGTAACAAAATCGGAAACTGACTTACGTTTCACTCCCTAGATCTCGCAATTTTTCATTTTCTTTCATTTTATATTCTTTCCTTGTACATGAATAACACAAAAACAAAAACAATATGGTAGGACCATGTTTACTGTTATAGCATTGGTAAGAACACGCATATTTTTACAGTAACTATGGTCCAAAGCTTGTAGGCATTGTCATTTTGACAGCTTTGTTTCCCATCTCCTTACCTTATATCATCTCGGTTATACCCAGTAATCAAGTCGGTGTAGGATGAAAACTAAATTGTACGATTACATTTTCTCGGTCATTTGAGATGATGGATAGTCTGCATTCCAATCGTACGTTCGAGGAGATTATGGCTGAAATACAAACACGCTCATTTTCGTCTGCGTTACGATGCACCCGCTTCGAGTTTGCTTTGAATGACATTTCTCAATCTATCATCATTACTTACTTACTTACTTACTTAAGGTGGCGCTTCATTCCGGGGTGGACTTCATCCTCAACCAACAAACCTCTCCAGCCAGCTCGGTCTCCAGTTACGCAAGCCGAGTTGGTTGAGGTCATCTTCAACTTGCGCGCACCACCTGAGCCTTGGTCTTCCTCTACTGCGTCGTCCCTCTGGGGTGGATTCGAAGACTTTACTGACCGGGGCATTGGTTTACAGCCTCTGAGTTTTTGGATTTTCACTCTTTTAGCAAGGTCAATGTTGCTGTACAGCCCGTACAGTTCGTGGTTAAATCTTCTCCACCATTCACCGTTTATGCATACAGGACCACAGATCTTCCGTAGAACTTCATCCGTTTTTGACAGGGTCCATGCTTCTGCAACTTATAGCAGGACGGGGATGATGAGGGTCTTATAGAGCGTTACCTTAGTTGTTCGGGAGAGGGCTTTACTACTTAATTGCTTTCTTAGCCCGAAGAAAGCAGAGCCAAGGTATGCAAAGTCCTTAAATACCTCGAAATTATATGCGTCTATCGTGACGTTTTGTCCAAGATGTCGGTGTTTGGTGTCCTTTCTTAATGACAGCAATACTTTGTTTTGCGCTCATTGACCGCTATACCCATTTTTTCAGCCTCTGGCTCTATACTCGTGAAAGCACTGTTGACATTACGCTGCGTTCTCCCAATGATATGAATGTCATCAGCGCACACGAGTAGTTGCACAGACTTCTGGAAGATAGTGCGTCTAGTATTGACGCGGGAGGTCTGCACTATTCGTTCCAGTATGATGTTCCATGATGATGATCCATCATCAATATCCCTCCAAAAACAAAAGGATTTTGTTTGGTGACTTCTTTGTATAGCTGTTGAGCTGTCAGACAAAGCAAATGTTCAGCATATTTTACATTACGTAATATTACTTACGAAACGTGAGGTTGAAGCTTCATTGTGATACAATGCATTGAATTTCCATGTCTTGACTCTTAAACGTCAGGCGAATAAGAATACAATGCAAGACCTAAAAAACTTCAAATATTTGAGTGATTGGATGTGATGATTATAATATAAAGAGAGCAAGTACGTACAAAGCCCATCCTCGGTCCTAAGCGGGACATACACAGTTAAAATGTTTGTCAAGTACGTAAAATTGTATATGTGAAAAAAATACACCCCGTGTAATTTTTTTGTGTTAGGATTTCTCAAGTGAACGAACTGCCTTAAGTTTTCCAATGCAAACATACCATCGAACGTATTCAACTCTACTACGTTTTTGATGTTTGACTTAAATCTACTACAAATGTCAAGAGCATTTAATTTTTTTTTTATTTGGTTTTCATTTTTTAAAGAAATTTAGGTTTTTCCTTTTTGACTTCGACCTCTTTAACTTTTTAGTGCATAGCGTTAGGTAAAAAATAAAAAATATAAAATTAAAATCCAAGTGGAATATTTATTGACAAACATTAAATTTGAAAATTATATACAACTTGGTTTTATTCGTTAATCTTAAGTAAAAACAAAGCAACAAAAATTGCAGTCGTGTCGAAAATTTTAAGTTGGAATTTGTGTTCCTCAATGAGTCAGTGTGTGTAGAGCACTTTTAGGCATTTCTTGAAAAATAAGTTTTCTAAAGTGGAATTTCGACATTTTCATCCTAAAAAAAACTCAACAAATAGAAAGTGTCGACAATTTTCTAAGATGTAAGTAAAATTCTTTCTTAATTTGGTCAATTAAATGGTGTTTCTGCTTTGAAACTCAGAGATAAGGTCAATAACTTTCTCCATAAGTCAGTTGGGTAATTAAACACAAAATCCCGAGTATAATTGTATTGTTTTGTATTGTATAATTTTATTTGGCATATAAACGCCATTGATGTTACAACTAATGTTTTTACAGTATTAAAGTAGGTAGTTAACTTAACAAAATAATTAAAATTTCATTAAAAATATATAATTTAAATAAATAGTTAAATAATTAAATAATTAAAATTTCATTAAAAATATATAATTCAAATATAAATAGTTAAAGTTTCAAATAACACAATCTTTAGTATAAGTTATAATTAGTCTTTTAAAAATGTTTATGTTGGCAGCATTTCTTATTCGTTCAGGTAGTTGATTGTAGGACTGGAAACCAGAGTATAATAGAGTATGTTGTCCTCTTGTGGTTCTCATTCTTCTAATAATTAGGTCATCACTATTTCGCAAAGGATATCTGCTGTTTGTATTTGTCGAAGCATATTCAGTCAAGTATTCAGGACACATATTGTTTTTAATTTTATGTATTAATGTCATTGTCAAGATAAACAATCTCTGGTTTATGTTGAACCAGTTTAATTCCAAGTGCATTTGTCTCACATTAGCATAATTATCACGTTTTAGTATAATCCTCATTGCTTTATTTTGTAAAATTTGCAATCTTGTTTTTTGGGACATATTAAAAAAGTAAAGAACACTAGGGCAATACTCAAAGTGGGGTTTGATTATCACATTATATACTTTTATTGCACTGTTCATTGATAAATTATTTCTTGCTTTTCTGAGTACTCCAAGCTTTTTTGAAACTTTTTTACACAAATAGTCCACATGATCATTCCATAAAAGTTTATTGTCGATTATCACACCAAGGTACTTGATTTGGGTTATAGTTTCTAAGGGGCAATTGTTTACATTTACAGACAATAGGGGCTGTGACGGAGGGACATTAAGAAACATGCACTTCGATTTTTCCATATTTAATAAGAGACGGTTCATCAATAACCAATTGTTTATTGCACTCAGATCTTCGTTAATTTTTTGCACACAGATTGAGATATCAGGACCAGATACACATAAAAGGCCATCATCGGCAAAGAGTTTAAGCCAAGAATGTTTTAAAACTTTTTCCATATCATTTATGTAAATGAGAAACATTAAAACACCTAATAATGTTCCTTGTGGAATTCCAATATTAACTGGGATCGAGTTTGATGTTACTCCATTTACTCTTGTACGTTGAGTTCTGCCAACAAGGAAACTTTTAAACCATTTGTGCTCAATTCCTCTTACACCAATTTTGAAAAGTTTATGCAATAAAATTGAGGTGTCAACAGTTTCGAAAGCGCGTTTCAAGTCAATAAACACTGCGACAATCACATGTTTTTTGTCAATTTCACATTTCCATTTATTTATTACATAGTTAAGACTTGTTTCACATGAATGATTTACACGAAAACCGGACTGATTTACACTTAGTATATTGCACATATTTAGGTGATTTTGGAGCTGCGTCATGACCACTTTTTCTAAAATTTTTTCATATATGGGCACCATATTTATTGGGCGATAGTCTTTGCAAAGTTCAGCTTCGTTTATTTTCTTTGTAGGAACAATCAAAGATTCTTTCCAGGAGGCTGGAAAAATTCCAGAAACGAGCGATGTGTTTATGATACGAACCATCACAGGTCCAATAATATTGAAACCACTTTGAAACATTTTGGTATTCATATAATTAAAGTCGAATTTTTGGCTTATTTCTCTTGTGGCACTCCATATTGTTTCAAGATTAATTTCCGTAAATTTAAAATCTATATTGCACTCATCGACTATACATGTATAAACAGGAAATTGTACAGATGATGTCAGATTAATTATACTTTGGACGAAAAACTTATTAAACTCTACACTTAGTATTGCACTGTCATTTG
The DNA here is from genome assembly GCA_943590905.1 of Sphaerophoria taeniata. Lineage (NCBI taxonomy): Eukaryota > Metazoa > Arthropoda > Insecta > Diptera > Syrphidae > Sphaerophoria > Sphaerophoria taeniata. Next base: position 241,877,161 of record OX016540.1, read on the forward strand.
ATTTGTTTCCATTTTCTAATTGCACTTCTTGAATGTCATATGATTTATTATTATGTAAAATGAATGTTTTAAGGTTTTTCCACATTTCTTTTTGAGAGCGAGCATTTTCAATTTTTGATCTTATAAAACTGGATTTCACGTTCGATATCTTGTTTTTGTATTCATTTCTAAAACGCCTATAAATACACCAGTCACTAAAAGAGTTTGATACAGTCGCTCTACGATACAGCTCAATTTTATGCACTTTATCTTGTTGAAGATCATAGTTAAACCAAGCAGCATTTGTATACGGTACTGTTTTTTCGACCACCATTGTGTTTACAATTGTTTGTAGATTATACGCAAAAAGATCACTTAAGACATTAATATTATGTGGTTGATTATTATCAAAGTTCGAAAAGAAAGGATTCATGCTTAAATTGGACAAAAAGACATCTTCATTGTACTTACAATATTTGATACATTTCTTCTGGATTTGTTTTTTATTTTTGCATTTAATTAGAATTTCAATTGATTCATGGTCACTTATTTTATAGTCGATGTTCACTTTCGATTGAATTAAGGATTTGTCATTTGTAACAACATAATCTATTAGAGTTCTTGAGGTCGGAGTTATTCTAGTTGGTTCATTCATGGTCATAAAAAGACTGTTATCATTAAAACAGTTAGCTATTCGACGACGATACGTATCTTGGGACTCAAACCAGTTTACATTAAAATCACCACATATAACATAGAAATTATTGCACTGTTGTAGGAAGTCAATCCAAGTTGATAGATTATCACAGAATTCAATTTTAGAGCACAAATGAGATCTATATATTGCACAAATGAGTATCACAGAATTATTAGGGAATTGCACTTTTGTTACTAGGCACCAGCATTTCATTTCTACTACAAATTTTCTGAGAACAGAGCATTTCAAGAATTTTTTGACAAACAATGATAAACCACCTGTGTGACTAGATTCACTTTGGCAATTTATATGAACATATCCTTCAAGATTTAAGGCGCTAATATCATGGTTTTTTGTTACATGAGTTTCAGTTAATATCAACACATCAATTTCATTATTTTCTGTTACACATTGAATCTCCGAAAAATTATTTGCTAAGCCTTGTACATTTAAGAAAACACAAAAGATATAATTTGATTGCTAGCCTTCAATACGTTCTTGAGCTATTTTTATCCTTCTCAGAAAAGAAGGACAGTTTGGATCGTTTGCTGCATGATTTGTATCAATGTCGAGCTTTAAGTTTTGTTTTATCGAGCAACAATTTACACACTTCATAGTTAAAACGTCACAGTTCTTAACATCATGTTTACCCGCACATTTAACACACACTTTTTCTTTTTTACAATCTTTCGACAAATGGTTGAATTCACAACAATTAAAACATCTAATAATTCTATAGTGAGGATAAACTCTACAATAGTCCCATCTGATATTTATTTTGGTCATATTTAAAATTTTTGTGTTGGCAATACTATCAACTTCTATGACAGCATTAAAAAAGTTCGATTTTGGAGACTTATAAATGACAACACAGTTTATATGCACCTCTTCCAGTTGATTTTGACATCTAATTGCCTGAATGAGATCACTATTAGTAATTTGCTCTCTCATTCCAACAACCAGAATTCTTGGCTTCTTTTTAACAGGAATATTTATGTCATAACTGTCTTGCATTTTTGTTTTCACTTCATTTTCAATTTTTTTTATAGATTCTTTATTTGCCTTAATAAGTAATGCTCCATTTTGTATATTTTTCACTTTATTAATTTGAAGTGCCATATTTGAAGGATTAATTACACTTCGCAGATCTTCATGCGTTTTTAAATTGTTTTGATTTGATTTTGGTCTAATAACAATGCATTCGGTGTTTTCCTTCAATACACCTGCATACGAGCATTTGGGGGTCGCGGGGGGTAAAGAAAGATCCTCTAGAGGTACACAATTAACCTCACGATTATGTTTGATCAATTCAGGAATTGAGTCAACCTTGGCATGTAGATCATTGTTTATATTCACAATTTCCGATAATTTTTCACTTATAGATTTGAACATGTTGTCACATTCCGTGCAGAAAAATTTTAGACCGGGTTTAGAGTTTATTAGCGCGACATCATATTCAGTTAAGTTTAGGCATTTGGAATGGAACTTTTTTCCACACATACCATCGCAATTGACCGTTTGCTTGGGTAACAATTTTTGTTTGGTGCAGTTAGCTGCAGCACAATCATTTATATCACCCATTTCACTTTTGATTTTATTTTTAATAAACTGTTTCAAACAAAAAGTAACTAAAATGAAATGAAAATTTCTTTTATTATTGTTTTTGAAATTAATCAATAAGAAATTATAGTCAAATTAGTATTTGTTTTTATATTACAAAAACACTGTTTATCAAAATAACGAGAGAGAAAGCAAAGCACGTCCGTTCACAATGAAAGACAATGATGAGTTGTTTTCTTTGTTCTTTCTTGGTCCTTCAATTTATTTAAAATTTTGGGAATGTTTATATTCGGACACAATCGTTTCTACTCAATGTACAGATGATCGAATGTGAACACCGGAAACAAATGTTCATGTCATTCAAGGATTGCAGCATAAAAGTCCGCAACAGGTTTTTTTTTGGTAAGCTCGAAAAAAAAATCGATACAATGAAATAAAAGTTCATGATTGGTGAACTAAACTTTAGGTAGGTACTATCAGAGTACCATAGGATTCGTGTCATGTCGGAGCTCATTATAGAGCTGAAGAAATTGGACTATAAATAGAGCTGCTACGACCGACCAAAATTCAGTCTGGTGCCGATCTTCATCGAGGCAAGTTGTTCCGCGAGAAATTACTAACAAATAAGGGGTCTTATTAAAACTAACCATTTGCCGGATTTATCCGTTGACAGCCGAGTTCGCCCGTTGATTGCCAGGTTCGCCCGTTGATTGCCAGGTTCGCCTATTGATAACCGGATTCGTCCGTGACAGCCGGGTTCGCCCGTTGATTGCCAGGTTCGCCTGTTGATAGCCGGATTCGTCCGTGATAGCCGGGTTCGCCCGTTGATAGCCAGGTTCGCCTGTGATAGGCGGATTCGTCCGTGACAGCCGGGTCCGCCCGTTGATTGCCAGGAAACAACAACTGAAACTGCTACAGCATCGGACACCATTTGTTACAGAAGATGACTAGTAACCCGGACCAATACACCAGAGGGATACCAATCCCGGACACAGGGAGAACGCATCGCTAGCAGCCACATTTTAACGTTTATACATATATTTATGTATAAAGAAAAGACCTTTAACTAAAGTTTCGTACTTTCTTTGGACATACCGGCGAGCTAAACCTCAGCCTTTGACCCGAAGTACATCACACCATGTACAATGAGGCTACGAAGACTCCTCCGTTCGCGTCCTCGATTTTCACCACCGTCAGATCTGAAGAGCTTAAATTAGAACATAGAAATGTCTTCAAATGTTTTTTAACTACTAAAGTACAAGTCCGAGGGCTACCTTGGTCTTGATTTTTAGAATTATAGAAGAGGTCGTAGTTCTTACCTTTGGGTTCCTGCACAGATTGCTGACCCATGGTTCTTGGACGATGCCAATGTCAATATCCTTCTGTCGCAGAAGGATTTGAAGATTATCTGACGCACTCCTCGAGTGCTTCAGATTTATTTGTACTACATTGAGCATTTTGAGGTAGATGGGGCTGGCTTCTTCTTTGGTCTTGTCGGTCCCACCTTTCTCAGAGTCAGCCAGTATCTTAACTTTAACCTCTCTAATGCCGAAGTTAAGACGATTTTTTGCCAATAGTGCTTTTTTGCCGTTTTCGGTGATTTGGAGTAAGACTGCCATCTGAGACTTGTCTTCGCCATCAATCTTGATGACCGACAAGTCCTCCATATCGACCTCTGGATTATGGCTTTTGAGCACTTTTAGAACGCTCTCCCCGTTCAATTTGGTATCCAATTTGGGTAACCAAACGATTGCTTTTGGTCTCCTAGGGATGTCCTTGGCCTGGATGAGCACAAGCTTCGTGCCCACCCAAGCGTCACTAATCTTAGCGACGCATTTAGCCAGGAAGTCCTTCGAAAACCTATCGCCACATTTGATTACCCGGAAACCTCTCACTGTTTCCGCAGAGTTGAATGAAGGAGAGGGCCCCCCGTGCCCCTCCAGAATGTATTGAATCACCAGATTCTGCAGTTTGGCTTCAATAGCTGGCCAGTTGGTTGCAACGGACTTCCCGTTCGAAGACAGCTGGTCAGCTATTGCCACCTGGAAATCGTCTCTGACAATCTCGCTCAAGGCATGCGCCGCCTTGCCACTAGTGATTGCATTCTCTTGCCTTTTTTCTCTGGGAGTTGTTGCTTGAACCAGAAGAGTGAGCAGTCTCAACTTGAGACCTGTTGCGCTTAGCAACTTGCCCACCTTCGCACGCGGTTGTATTTTCCAGAGATTTCTCGTAGTCTTCCACGATCTTTGGTGAATTTTGCCTTATCTTCCCGGTCTTTATCGGTTATAATGCCTTCCTGTTCATTTTTGGCAATCTTGCCGAGAATGAACAGGGCACTTTTAGGCCGAATTTTCCTCAACGTACTGCTGGACTCATGTTTACGCTTAGGTTTGCAGTCGCAGCTCCCTGCCTTAACGTCCAAATTGCCTTTCTTAGCTGCCGTTAAGGTATCGTCGACACCGCTAACGACAGCAGGTGTTTCCGATGGTATCGCCTTGCTGTTGCCAGCATCAGCTGCATCTTCAGCCCCTTTTACCACTGTATCCTGGCTTGAGACAAGCAACTCGTCTTCCGACGAGAAGCCAAGGAAATCTGATCTCAGTGATAAATTTTCGGTTTCCATATGGTTTTCATTATTTTCATTTGCAGTATCCATTTTTGTTCCCACAAGTAACTCGGAAAGAGAAAGGTCAACGCCGGCAGAGCCGGATACCGGGGTTGGGCAATAGATATGGCGGACCCTGCCAAGGCATCCGAAAGAGCTCGTTATCAGCTGGATTTTGCCCCAGCTTTTCATTCTTGCGCCCGGTTCTAAAGCTCACACCACCACTGAAATTAGGAACCCCGAAACTATGGTCAGATTGCATTTCTGAACACTCAACTATTAAAGAGTAGAGTATCACCGGGCTATGCAACCTGGCCTTAGTTGATCACCATCCCCGCCAAACGCACAAAGGACATCTGGACTGATCATTACCGCCCGGCACCCACTTGGTGGGTTGAGTCGGCGATTTTATGTGCTAGGCGTAGGGATGCCAAAAATTGGACATGGCTTTATATAGTAGTTCTCTATAGATGCTGTCACAAGTGTGTGTCGATATGGATTTCATATAGGTCTTGTCCAGGGTCTGAAGCCACATTGATAAGGACCAATCAGTTTGTTGACGGAAGGCTTCAGACGTTAACATATTACAGCAGAGAGGTTCCTTCACAGTGAACAGATACATGAGGCATACAAATGCGAATCAAGCTTAACCAAATTACTAGCTCGTTATCAATGATGAAATTATTCTTACTCAAGTTGGGATTCGCGTGCCAACTTCTTCTATTGAATTTGCCCATTGATTATAAATCAATCTAGCGAATGAGTCTTTTCTCGGAACTTTCGTGTTTGATTGAAGATGAAGATAGCCAGACCAACACTTAGGGTGTCTCGAACTGCCAATTTCATTTTTTACCATTCACATTTAGACACAGTGATAAGGTTTTCCCAGTGAAGCGAATTGCCATAAATCAAATTAAATGTGTCCAATGAAAATCCAAACACCTCACAGACATGCGTTGCCACCTAGTGCCTCGAACTCGAGTTCAAAGACTCACAGAAAGAAGTCTGTCCAAGAGAATGCTTAACCTTGTTCAATTACCCAACAATACTTCACATTTTCGTAACTTATCTAAATCAACCTAAAAATATACTTCAAAAAATGTAATAACACTGCACGCCTCCTTCCAACTGCCTAAACGCACGCACCACGCAGACACGCACTCGCCGCCCAGTCACCTCACAGCCGCACATGCAAAAATTTCACGGGCAATAAGCCTAACAAGAACACAACTAGTCACCCAAAATGATTGCCAGTTAGAAGGTGCTACCATCGCGAAACCCAAACTGCTAGACCCAATATGATAGCAATCTCAATTAAATATAAACGAATTAGAAATTAAACAAAGAAAAAGAACTCACCTTCGGTCGCCAACCCTTGGGGAGAAAACCGGGCCCATTGAGAGTGGCCATAACGTAATTACATGTCGCTATCGACGACAACAGCATGAACACCGTCTGGTTTAGCAGGCCGCCGAGACTTGCGTTTGGTGGCCACCACATTGAGTTCATATACAAAGTCATTACAGTAATACATTTGATTATGCCTATGAAGGAAAAAAAGCACAAAAGACTTTATTATTGGAATTATTGGTGCGTCTATAGTTTGCTATGAAATTGATTAAAATACTGAAGGACGAGAAGATGAAGGGTTTGAGGTTTAAGTTGGGATTTTGGGTAAAGGAGAGCTCAAAATATGGACAGGGGAATGTTGGCACGCAACGCTTTTGTGTGTTGCTAAATTTATTCTATTACGGGCTTTTGTCTGGAAGGTGGGATGTCTATGTGACTGGAGTAGGTCGTGGGCGTGGACAGTACCCCACATCCGTCTGGGTTTTGCTGTAGCCGAAAATGACTATGTGAGTTTTATTGGGAATGAATCAATTGTTTGGAAGTTATCTTATCTTTACTTCTGTTTTGTTTGTTTTTTAAATACGGATTCTAGTGACCAGTTAATGCATCGACTTACTTAGCGCTATTATTGGTCCCCAATGGAAAAATCGGCGGAATTCTTTAAGTTTATCCATCATTTTTAATTATTGAGTTTTTCAGCTATTAACTTTTTATTTACTTTTCTTATTTTTATTGTTTTTGGAGCCGAATTCAAGGGAATTGCGATACACCTTCACCGATTCACCTGCAGAAATTAACTGAACATTTGACAGAAATACTCTTCTTTCAGATTTCAGTGACAGCGAATGTCAGTTAAGGGAAAATCCATACGCAGCGACATGCGATTTGTATATGGATGCAGATGTTTTTTTTAATCTAGTACTTTATTAATTGTGTTAGGCTGAAAACACACCGAAACCGACATTATTCGACAAAACACACGGAAAAAAGAAAAAAACCTACATGGAGAAAAATATTTAACTGGCTTTACGAGTTATACCCAAAGATTAAATAAGTAACAAAATCGGAAACTGACTTACGTTTCACTCCCTAGATCTCGCAATTTTTCATTTTCTTTCATTTTATATTCTTTCCTTGTACATGAATAACACAAAAACAAAAACAATATGGTAGGACCATGTTTACTGTTATAGCATTGGTAAGAACACGCATATTTTTACAGTAACTATGGTCCAAAGCTTGTAGGCATTGTCATTTTGACAGCTTTGTTTCCCATCTCCTTACCTTATATCATCTCGGTTATACCCAGTAATCAAGTCGGTGTAGGATGAAAACTAAATTGTACGATTACATTTTCTCGGTCATTTGAGATGATGGATAGTCTGCATTCCAATCGTACGTTCGAGGAGATTATGGCTGAAATACAAACACGCTCATTTTCGTCTGCGTTACGATGCACCCGCTTCGAGTTTGCTTTGAATGACATTTCTCAATCTATCATCATTACTTACTTACTTACTTACTTAAGGTGGCGCTTCATTCCGGGGTGGACTTCATCCTCAACCAACAAACCTCTCCAGCCAGCTCGGTCTCCAGTTACGCAAGCCGAGTTGGTTGAGGTCATCTTCAACTTGCGCGCACCACCTGAGCCTTGGTCTTCCTCTACTGCGTCGTCCCTCTGGGGTGGATTCGAAGACTTTACTGACCGGGGCATTGGTTTACAGCCTCTGAGTTTTTGGATTTTCACTCTTTTAGCAAGGTCAATGTTGCTGTACAGCCCGTACAGTTCGTGGTTAAATCTTCTCCACCATTCACCGTTTATGCATACAGGACCACAGATCTTCCGTAGAACTTCATCCGTTTTTGACAGGGTCCATGCTTCTGCAACTTATAGCAGGACGGGGATGATGAGGGTCTTATAGAGCGTTACCTTAGTTGTTCGGGAGAGGGCTTTACTACTTAATTGCTTTCTTAGCCCGAAGAAAGCAGAGCCAAGGTATGCAAAGTCCTTAAATACCTCGAAATTATATGCGTCTATCGTGACGTTTTGTCCAAGATGTCGGTGTTTGGTGTCCTTTCTTAATGACAGCAATACTTTGTTTTGCGCTCATTGACCGCTATACCCATTTTTTCAGCCTCTGGCTCTATACTCGTGAAAGCACTGTTGACATTACGCTGCGTTCTCCCAATGATATGAATGTCATCAGCGCACACGAGTAGTTGCACAGACTTCTGGAAGATAGTGCGTCTAGTATTGACGCGGGAGGTCTGCACTATTCGTTCCAGTATGATGTTCCATGATGATGATCCATCATCAATATCCCTCCAAAAACAAAAGGATTTTGTTTGGTGACTTCTTTGTATAGCTGTTGAGCTGTCAGACAAAGCAAATGTTCAGCATATTTTACATTACGTAATATTACTTACGAAACGTGAGGTTGAAGCTTCATTGTGATACAATGCATTGAATTTCCATGTCTTGACTCTTAAACGTCAGGCGAATAAGAATACAATGCAAGACCTAAAAAACTTCAAATATTTGAGTGATTGGATGTGATGATTATAATATAAAGAGAGCAAGTACGTACAAAGCCCATCCTCGGTCCTAAGCGGGACATACACAGTTAAAATGTTTGTCAAGTACGTAAAATTGTATATGTGAAAAAAATACACCCCGTGTAATTTTTTTGTGTTAGGATTTCTCAAGTGAACGAACTGCCTTAAGTTTTCCAATGCAAACATACCATCGAACGTATTCAACTCTACTACGTTTTTGATGTTTGACTTAAATCTACTACAAATGTCAAGAGCATTTAATTTTTTTTTTATTTGGTTTTCATTTTTTAAAGAAATTTAGGTTTTTCCTTTTTGACTTCGACCTCTTTAACTTTTTAGTGCATAGCGTTAGGTAAAAAATAAAAAATATAAAATTAAAATCCAAGTGGAATATTTATTGACAAACATTAAATTTGAAAATTATATACAACTTGGTTTTATTCGTTAATCTTAAGTAAAAACAAAGCAACAAAAATTGCAGTCGTGTCGAAAATTTTAAGTTGGAATTTGTGTTCCTCAATGAGTCAGTGTGTGTAGAGCACTTTTAGGCATTTCTTGAAAAATAAGTTTTCTAAAGTGGAATTTCGACATTTTCATCCTAAAAAAAACTCAACAAATAGAAAGTGTCGACAATTTTCTAAGATGTAAGTAAAATTCTTTCTTAATTTGGTCAATTAAATGGTGTTTCTGCTTTGAAACTCAGAGATAAGGTCAATAACTTTCTCCATAAGTCAGTTGGGTAATTAAACACAAAATCCCGAGTATAATTATTGAGGAAGCGTCAAGATGAACAAGTAAAATATGAAAATACGCAACAAGTTAACAAGTTTGGTTCTCCCGCTAAGGGTTGTATGGAATGTATGCACCGCAGAATGGTTATAGGAAACCGAGAGTATACCCTCTGTCAAAGTTCTCTTTTGTTGCTTGCATTTAGGGACTCCGGACGAAACGAGTTGTTTTCTTTGTTCTTTCTTGGTCCTTCAATTTATTTAAAATTTTGGGAATGTTTATATTCGGACACAATCGTTTCTACTCAATGTACAGATGATCGAATGTGAACACCGGAAACAAATGTTCATGTCATTCAAGGATTGCAGCATAAAAGTCCGCAACAGGTTTTTTTTTGGTAAGCTCGAAAAAAAAATCGATACAATGAAATAAAAGTTCATGATTGGTGAACTAAACTTTAGGTAGGTACTATCAGAGTACCATAGGATTCGTGTCATGTCGGAGCTCATTATAGAGCTGAAGAAATTGGACTATAAATAGAGCTGCTACGACCGACCAAAATTCAGTCTGGTGCCGATCTTCATCGAGGCAAGTTGTTCCGCGAGAAATTACTAACAAATAAGGGGTCTTATTAAAACTAACCATTTGCCGGATTTATCCGTTGACAGCCGAGTTCGCCCGTTGATTGCCAGGTTCGCCCGTTGATTGCCAGGTTCGCCTATTGATAACCGGATTCGTCCGTGACAGCCGGGTTCGCCCGTTGATTGCCAGGTTCGCCTGTTGATAGCCGGATTCGTCCGTGATAGCCGGGTTCGCCCGTTGATAGCCAGGTTCGCCTGTGATAGGCGGATTCGTCCGTGACAGCCGGGTCCGCCCGTTGATTGCCAGGAAACAACAACTGAAACTGCTACAGCATCGGACACCATTTGTTACAGAAGATGACTAGTAACCCGGACCAATACACCAGAGGGATACCAATCCCGGACACAGGGAGAACGCATCGCTAGCAGCCACATTTTAACGTTTATACATATATTTATGTATAAAGAAAAGACCTTTAACTAAAGTTTCGTACTTTCTTTGGACATACCGGCGAGCTAAACCTCAGCCTTTGACCCGAAGTACATCACACCATGTACAATGAGGCTACGAAGACTCCTCCGTTCGCGTCCTCGATTTTCACCACCGTCAGATCTGAAGAGCTTAAATTAGAACATAGAAATGTCTTCAAATGTTTTTTAACTACTAAAGTACAAGTCCGAGGGCTACCTTGGTCTTGATTTTTAGAATTATAGAAGAGGTCGTAGTTCTCACCTTTGGGTTCCTGCACAGATTGCTGACCCATGGTTCTTGGACGATGCCAATGTCAATATCCTTCTGTCGCAGAAGGATTTGAAGATTATCTGACGCACTCCTCGAGTGCTTCAGATTTATTTGTACTACATTGAGCATTTTGAGGTAGATGGGGCTGGCTTCTTCTTTGGTCTTGTCGGTCCCACCTTTCTCAGAGTCAGCCAGTATCTTAACTTTAACCTCTCTAATGCCGAAGTTAAGACGATTTTTTGCCAATAGTGCTTTTTTGCCGTTTTCGGTGATTTGGAGTAAGACTGCCATCTGAGACTTGTCTTCGCCATCAATCTTGATGACCGACAAGTCCTCCATATCGACCTCTGGATTATGGCTTTTGAGCACTTTTAGAACGCTCTCCCCGTTCAATTTGGTATCCAATTTGGGTAACCAAACGATTGCTTTTGGTCTCCTAGGGATGTCCTTGGCCTGGATGAGCACAAGCTTCGTGCCCACCCAAGCGTCACTAATCTTAGCGACGCATTTAGCCAGGAAGTCCTTCGAAAACCTATCGCCACATTTGATTACCCGGAAACCTCTCACTGTTTCCGCAGAGTTGAATGAAGGAGAGGGCCCCCCGTGCCCCTCCAGAATGTATTGAATCACCAGATTCTGCAGTTTGGCTTCAATAGCTGGCCAGTTGGTTGCAACGGACTTCCCGTTCGAAGACAGCTGGTCAGCTATTGCCACCTGGAAATCGTCTCTGACAATCTCGCTCAAGGCATGCGCCGCCTTGCCACTAGTGATTGCATTCTCTTGCCTTTTTTCTCTGGGAGTTGTTGCTTGAACCAGAAGAGTGAGCAGTCTCAACTTGAGACCTGTTGCGCTTAGCAACTTGCCCACCTTCGCACGCGGTTGTATTTTCCAGAGATTTCTCGTAGTCTTCCACGATCTTTGGTGAATTTTGCCTTATCTTCCCGGTCTTTATCGGTTATAATGCCTTCCTGTTCATTTTTGGCAATCTTGCCGAGAATGAACAGGGCACTTTTAGGCCGAATTTTCCTCAACGTACTGCTGGACTCATGTTTACGCTTAGGTTTGCAGTCGCAGCTCCCTGCCTTAACGTCCAAATTGCCTTTCTTAGCTGCCGTTAAGGTATCGTCGACACCGCTAACGACAGCAGGTGTTTCCGATGGTATCGCCTTGCTGTTGCCAGCATCAGCTGCATCTTCAGCCCCTTTTACCACTGTATCCTGGCTTGAGACAAGCAACTCGTCTTCCGACGAGAAGCCAAGGAAATCTGATCTCAGTGATAAATTTTCGGTTTCCATATGGTTTTCATTATTTTCATTTGCAGTATCCATTTTTGTTCCCACAAGTAACTCGGAAAGAGAAAGGTCAACGCCGGCAGAGCCGGATACCGGGGTTGGGCAATAGATATGGCGGACCCTGCCAAGGCATCCGAAAGAGCTCGTTATCAGCTGGATTTTGCCCCAGCTTTTCATTCTTGCGCCCGGTTCTAAAGCTCACACCACCACTGAAATAAGGAACCCCGAATCTATGGTCAGATTGCATTTCCGAATGTTTAACTATTGAAGAGTAGAGTAACACCCGGCTATGCAACCTGGTCTTAGCTGATCACCGTCCCGGCCAAACGCACAGAGGACAACTGGAGTGATCATTACCGCCCGGCACCCACTTGGAGGGTTTGAAATGAGGATTTTATGTGCCAGGCCCCTTTGGGCGTACTGTTATGTACAGAGAATCGTTCTTTAGCCGTACTACGCGAATGTGGAACTCTCTTCCACACTCAGAAGTTCAAAACCAAAACTTACCTAAATCAACCATGTTCGTCTATCCCACTTTCCGTAATGCTCGCACTGTGCTTTGGCATAAAAAGGGAATATAAACTTTGAAGAAAAAAGTGCTGGGAGTATTAGAATCAGAACTAAGAAGACAGCGCAACATATCTGGGAACGTTGACGATGCACCCTAGGTGCCTAAATGTTATCAACAACGTCCATCGTTCGGTTGACCTTCAACAATTTTTTTTTTGTATCAAACTCGTTTTGTCAAACAAGATGGTTCCTTCATTTGTCTCTTCTCAGTTTGCTTAAGGAGCATTTCAAATTACAGGAGACATCTTAAATCTCTTCAATTTTTTTCTAATCACATATCATCATCACATCACAGGTCTACTAGAACAACAAGAAGTAGAACGCTCAACCCACCAAACACATCCAAATCAACTGAGAAAAAACTACTCCTTAACACGAAAACACCCATCAAAACTGCTGCCGACGATGACGTTGAATTCGTTACCTCAAGCGAAGTAACTGATAGACCAACCGAGCACTATGTCCTTACCGAATTCAAAAACGACGAGGAAGAGGAGGACGAAATTAACTTCGTACTAACTGACAATTTGGACGTTAATGCTGAAGGTCCCCTCGCCGAATGTACCGAAGAAATTCTAATTGACGAAGAAGTTGGCGACGGCGACAATACCAACACTAATGGAGTTGAAGAAATCGACCAATTGGTAGTTAAGACTCAAGAAATCGTCGAACACATTTGTGGAAAGTGTTTCAAGACGTTTCGTACTGTTAAGGTAAGGGCTTTGGTATGACAACAGAAAATAGAAATGAAATGTTAACTTCTAGGCTCTTAAGCGGCACATTTCCTTCTGCATATTCTCCGCCGATCTGATGACACGGCGGCAGGAAATGCTGAAAAACATCGACAAAATCGAGAAAGAAGCCTTGCATATGCACAAAAAGGATATTTGCTTTTGCTGCGGCGACAGCTATGACACCTGTCATGTAAGAAATTCGTCTGTCCCCAGAGTAAGCAACAAAATTTTCAATTTTTTGTGTTTCCAGGGTGGCCACATCAATTGCAGCGAATGTACGAAAACCTTCAAAACTCAGCTGAGCCTTGAACGTCATGCATTCCTCATTCATTCAGAAAACGACGATTTCCCTTGTACTGTTTGTAATGGGAAAATTCGAACAGCAGCTTTGTTGCAACTTCATTTAGACCAGCATGCGACACGCGGCAAGCCGTTTGCTTGCAAGGTGTGCGGCATGGATTTTACGCGTTTGTATCACTTAAATCGTCATTTGAAATATTCGACGTGTAGTGGAAAGAAGGTCGAAGCAATGGCGTGCAAGGTTTGTGGCAAGGAGTTTGTTCGGGTGGATAATTTCCGGACACATTTGAAGACCCACTTGGGCGATAGTTCAACGCCAAAGAAATCTGACTATAGATGTCCTTGCTGCAAGAAGTGTTTCTACAGTTTGTCGACCTTAAAGTGAGTTTTTGGTTTTTTTGTTAACGAAGTGATCTAATTTGTTTTTTGTTGACAGCATTCATATCCGAACTCACACTGGAGAGCGACCTTTCGATTGTGATCTTTGTGACAAGAATTTTCCATCGTTGGTTGCTTTGAAGAAACATAGAAGATTTCACACGGGCGAGAAACCGTACACCTGTTCAGTGGTAAGTATATATTTGCTGGTTTGTGCCTGGAACTCCAGGTTGGGGGTTGTACGTTGGGGGGACTTCCAGGCTACGTAGAAAAAAGGAGGATTAAAAACTGGGACAATTACTATGGTAATTCTTACCGAGAGCAACAAAAGCGTCTTTTGGAAGCAGACTCAAACAAAAACTCTTAACCTTCAAGCGTAAGCGAACGCATCACGACCACCATCCGAATCAAGGTTAAATTCGCCAACATTAGCCTAGCTAGCAGGGAAAAAAGGACTTCTTTGGTAGAACAGTCGAAAAGCACAGCCTGCACGTCACCGACAACATATCGATTTTGCTGCGGGGCGAAATGTTGTAGCAAGCACGTGGTTCCCACAGGCCACATCTCACCATCCATAAAGGAACATCGAGATTCCCGATCAATCAACCTTCAACCAGATTGATCACATTGCGATCGACGGAAGGCACTTATCTAGCATTCTAGATGTTCGAACTTTCCGAGGAGCCAACATCGATTCGGACCACTACCTCGTCGTAGCCAAGGTGGTGCTACGAATATCCCGAAACTAGGAAATGCTGCAAGATCGACGCACGTCGGACGGCTACAATCGCAAGAGATCGCCAGATCCTTCTCTGATCAATGGCAACATAGCCAGAAAGCAGTTAGGGATGCCGCCTCTAATGTTCTAGGTTTCACACAGCCACCAAAGCGAAACCCCTGGTTTAATGAAGAATGTAGGCAGGCGCATGCAGCCAAGCAGGAGGCATACAAAGCGGTACTGCATTAAAGGACCAGAGCTGCTCGTGAGCTTTACGAGCAGAAGAGGAGAGAAGAATGTTGACTTCTCAGGAGAAAAAAGAGGGACCATGAAAAGCGTCAGGTCGAGGAGTTTGAAAAAGCAAACACTTGGAATGAAGTTCAGAAGTTAAATCGAAAGGTAGAACAGCTGGCTCAAGGTAATCGAGCAAGAACCGATGCCTGCAGAGATAAACAAGGGAACATCATAGTAGAATCGCAGTCGATGCTGAGGATTTGGAAAGACAACTTCTATAGATTGTATAGCGGCGACTACAAATAAAATCCCGCTGTCAGACAGATGCATACATTCGACACGGCGATAGCCAATGATTCCGTGAACCAGACGAAATGAAATCGGCAATATCACGGCTGAAATCCAAAAGCCGCTGGAGGAGATGGTTTATCTGCCGAGCTGCTCAATGCAGCAGGCGACGATCTAGATAGGAGCATGCACCAAATCATCTGGTCGGAAGAATGCATGCCCCATGAATGGAACCTCAGCATTGTTTGTCCGATCTTGAAGAAGGGAGATCCTCTAAATTTCCTCAAAAATTTTATTGGTCCTTATCAATGTGGCTTTAGACCAGAAAATTCAACCATCGGCCATATTTTCACTTTGCGGCTGATCCTCGAAAAAACTCCAAAGCGACACCCATCACATCTTTATTGATTGTAAGGCCGCGTATGACAGCTTTGTCTAGATTTGGCATCCTTGCGAAGCTCGTTCGCTTGTGCAAAATGACGATGGAGAACTCACGCTGCTATATCAAGTTGGCAACGAGCTTACAGAATCCTTTGATGTCAAAAAAAGATTTTGGCATAGCGATGCGCTGTCATGACCGTGCCCAGAGGCACTAACTTCCAAAAGTCTGTTTCGCTTCTAGCGTACGCCGATGATATTGACATAATGGGAAGAACACGGCGTGATGTCATTGGCGCTGTTGTGATAATTGAGACAGAATCGGCAAAAAGGGTTAAGCTGTAAATGGGGGCAAAAAAGATATGTGCTGTCATCGAGAAAGGACACCCAACACCGATTGGCCGAACAGAACATCACAATAGGCGCATATAACTTCGTGGCAGTAGAGGACGGCTACGGCTTGGAAAGCTTTCAACATCATTCCCGAGGGACGTAGAAGAATAGGAAGACCGTGGCTCAGGTGGCGCACCCAACTGGAAGAGCACCTCAATCAACTTTGAATACAAAACTAGAGACAGCTAGCTAGAGACCGAGCTGGCCCGCGGAGACTGTTCGTTGAGGTCCAAAAGTCCACGACGGGCCTGTGGAGTACCAGGTTCTCGCTTAAGAACAAAGTCGCGTGTGTATTGCCTGATGAAGTCACTCCTTACCAAAAAGACCAAGCTTTGATTGATACACTCCTTAAATCAAATCTTTGTACGTTCATAAAGAGGTGCCAACGTCGATTCTTATCACTATCTTGTTGGTGTGGTGTTCCGAGAGCGTAACGGTCAGTTTAACGAAGAAATGACGTTTCAAAATAATAATATCTTGCTGCAGCCAACAAGCATTAAGGAAGTCAAAAAGACTATCAACTGGCTAAAAATATTTAAAGACGCAAGAACCGACGGCAAACCAGCCGAGCTGATCAAACGTAAGGATCATCACTTAACCAACTTACCCATGAAGTTAAAGTAAAAAACGCATCAGAACAAGAATCAGCAAATTACAGAATTGGACTAACAAGTCATTCCCATCGACATATCCCAATTGCCAGGGTTAACGGGCACGAGTTCGAATTAGTGCGATCCTCCAATTACATTTGATTTATTATTACCAGCCGATGACAATATGGAAGCAGTCCAGATTAGCGTTGGAGGGATGATGTTAACCAACAATCGGAATAGACAACAATTTGGTACGCAAAAAGAACACTGTAACTGGGGTTCAAACCCCCAACAGGGTATAGCAAACCTCTTTGACACATACACCAATTTCCATTGCATTGGAACTTCCCACCTTACCATCAGGCTTTTTCTTACCTTCCAATTTCATTTTTAATTTTTCAGAATCTGTTTTTGTAATAACGAATAACGAATTACTTTTTTTTTTAATTTAAAGTGCAACATGAACTTTGCCGTCAAAGAAGTGCTCAACCGCCATATGAAACGTCACACTGGAGAAAAACCACATTCGTGTGATCAGTGCGGCAAGCGTTTCATACAAGCTACTCAATTAAAGAATCATCTTCGCACACACTTGAGGCCATTTGAATGTCCCGAGTGTCCAGAGAAGTTCAAAACCAAACGGCAGTAAGTTAAATAAAAACAAAAAAAAAACTCGCAAACATTTTTATGAAACAAAAAACACTTTCAGAATGGAAAAACATTGCATATCACATACCTCCAAGAAGCGGAATCCTAATGCTAAGAAACAGCAAATTGAACCCAAATCAGGTGAATCGAACGAAGGCGTCAAACGTAGAAAACACAAAGAGTACAACTGTCCAGATTGTGGCATTGTCTTCAAGACAGTGCCGTCATTTTTGCGTCACGAAGCTTCTGAAGAGCATGCAAGTAAGTTTTAAAACAAGTTTTTGTTTGGCCCTACAGATGTGTTTTTGATTTAAGTGAACGCCAAAAAACGCTGCCAGATTTGCGGTGTCGAACAGAAAAACTTGAAGGCCCTCCAGTTTCATACACTCAAATACCATGAAACGCCATCAGAAGCAAAACCGTGAGTTGAACTTGGATTGAACTCATTCATTACTTTTATCATTTTTAATGTACTTATAGGAAAGTAGAAATTTTAAATTCAAAGCCACCACCGGCCCCGGTTAAGATGGAAGACGATGATGTCATCATTCAGCAGTTAGTTCTTGAGGCACTGCCAGAGGCAGATGTCGAATCCGAGGAGGAACGTCCAGAAAAACCATCGATCCAGAGTTTAACAATCCTTCCGAATAGAAGAGCAGAGAAAAAAGAAGTTTCTCGTATAAGCGATATTAAGATGCCCAATCTCAGATCTGAGCTGAGGGAATCTCTGGCCGAGTGTTTGCGTGACGCGATCGACAAGCGAATTGAAGATGATATCAATCGGGATGAAAAGGAATTGAACCAAAACGTTGGTAAACTACTGGACATGTTGGTGGATACTCAGACGCTCAAAAAGTTTGGATGGCCGAAGGATTCTGTTGAGAAGGTAAGCATTTTTGTTACTTTCGTCAAATGTGGGTTTTCCTATTTAGATTTTTATAATTGCAGGTCCTTTGCAAAGTCATCGAGAATTGTGGATACGATTTGGAGAATAAAGTCTTCGACGATGATTATTGTACAAGAATGAGGGAGTATGTTAAGTTGCTGTTCACCGTTGTCATACAAAATGACACAATCAAGGAATTGCTAAACAATTTTCCAATCGATGAAGTGATTGAGTTTGTTCTTTCAAACGAAGATGATAACGAAGTAGATGATTAAATGGAAGGCAACTATGCTAACCATTTACATTTTTTGTAAATATTGAAGTTTATGTGTTAAGTTTAAAGAAAAAAGATTTAATTACTATCGAAGGTTTTATAAATATTTTTATATTTAAATCAATGAAAATAAAGATATTTTACTTTACCAGAGTGTAAACACCATCTTTTTGTTCCAAAATTAATAAATGTATTATTGCGAGAACTAACATAAAATTTTTAAGTAGCAATAAAAGCAACATCCACATTAATACACTTTCTTACATTACAAAAATGTTAATTCTTTACATATATGGTAAATGCCCAAAATCAACACTTGACATAATCAAACCGCCATACCACCAAGCCGTAAGAAGCCTTAATGCCTTTCCAACAACACCAATACAAAATTTGCTTGTAGAAGCTGGACTTCCAACCTTAGAACACCGTATTGACGAGCTGACGTTGAAATTAGCACCCAAACTTATTTTCTCCAGCAATTCAATAATAAACGCCGACATCACACAAGCAAAAAACCAAAAGCGTATTAAACGGATTCCATCGACCATAAAACTCGTACTGTCCAAAACCAACAATCTAATAGCGTTTTTTTTTTTTGGTAGTCCGGAACTGTTCCGAACAGTTCTGTACTCGTTCACTTGGCACAAGATGACAGTTCTTGTTCTGAATAGAACAGAAAAACGATTCCGAATTTGAAGTCAGAATCAAAAACAGAATCACGCATACATGCACGCACTCGCATATATGTACTCGCTGCCATGTTTACAAATAAAGAAATTAAAAACAATGTCATGTCATCTGCAATTTTGCATATGAGGTTTCACAAATACACAGCCATTCAACCCTTAGAAGCAAAAAAATGTGTTTGCCTGTTCGTTTGGAATCCGGAATCGGACAGTTCTGTGTACAATTCCGGATTACCAAAAAAAAAAACGCTATAAAACTACCAACAAAACTTCAAGCCCTCTTTTCCCCCTTGGAACTTCAAACCCAAATCAATCGACATGTCACTATCCCAATACAAAAAAAAAACAACACCAAAACTCTTAACCGAAAATTGGAAATTAATGTTCGACGACGCGACGCACGGTGCGAAGACCGATGAGAAGACGTCATTTGCAGTAACAAATGAGGATGGCTACATTTTCAATATTGGAATGCTGCCAAACTTTATATCGATCTTTACAGCCGAGGCCTTTGGAATTCTTCAGGCCATAACTGCTACACTTCTACGCGGGAACACCATGATCTGCTCCGACAGCAATCAGTTTTACAAGCAGTCTGCAACCCAAACAACACCGATGTCCTAATATCAGAAATAAGGAATCGACTAATCAAAATCCCATACATTAAACTAATGTGGATACCTGGTCACACTGGAATCCAAGGGAATGAAGAAGCAGACCGTGCTGCATAATTGGCCGACGATGCATCCATATACAACTTTAATATTTTTACTAAAAAAGACCTAACAAACTTCATACACAACACAATAAAAACCAAACAGTTAAGCGTTTTTTTTTTGGTCGTCCGGAACTGTACCGAACGATTCTGAATTCGTCCACTTGGCACAAGATGACAGTTCTTGTTCTGAATAGAACAGAAAAACGATTCCGAATTTGAAGTCGGAATCAAAAACAGAATCACGTATACATGCACACACTCCCGAATACGTAAAAACAATGTCATGTCATCTGCAATTCTGCATATGAGGTTTCAAAAATACACAACCATTCAACCCTAAGAAGCAAAAAAATGTGTTTGCCTGTTCGTTTGGTATCCGGAATCGGGCAGTTCTGTGTACCAATTCCGGATTACCAAAAAAAAAAAAACGCTATTAAACGACTGGAGTCAATATCACCATCATTATAAAGAAATATATTGTAACAGATATCACCCTCGATACCCCACTCTCCCTAAAAAGACCATAACAAATTTTGTTCGATTAAGGCTTGGACACACAACAATCACACACATGAACATCTCCTTAACAAACAAAACAATCCTACATGTAACACCTGCAATGTAACACTTAATATAGAACATATCTTAAGAAATTGTCCGGTAACCAAAAAACATTTAGATAACATCTCTAAAGACCTTAATATGTATAAGTCAATTGATAGATATTTGTACAAACATATACTATGTACTATAGTGATTTCAACAATCAACAAGTTGTCGTCCTTGACAAATGCATGTCGAAAGTGAAAGCAACGCTACTCTCCCCACGCGCCGAATCGTCGGTTGCTATGCATTCAAAATTTTGTCAAACATATCGAACAATAATAATTATTTTGTTTTAAGAAATACTCTTAACGGAAGATTATTTTGGAACAAAAACTATAATAATTATTATTTGACTAAAAACAAAAATAAGTGATGTCTGAAATTGACTCAAATATTATCAAACGAACTCAGGAAACTTTGGGAAAATATGTGAAGAAGCCGGTGCTGAGCGAAAAGTTATTGAAGAAACCTCCTTTTCGATTTTTACACGATATTTTCAATGCCGTGAGTATGACAATACGTTTAATGATTTCTGTTCCTCATTTCTAAAAAGAATTAAAGAAGTTGTTTCAAAATCAAAATCAAATTGAAATAGAAATACAAGTTAAGAAACAAAGTGTTTTGAATATTCTGTAGTAATAGGGCGGCCGATAGTTTCAAGGCATAGATGGCTTATGTATGCTCTTCAACAATTCCTTGAGTGCGTGTCCGGACTCCGGAATTGAGTGGAGGTACAACACCAAAAACTATTCACATGACCACGACCAACGAACGACGAATAATAGAAAAAGTGATTTTAGATACGTTTCATCATCGTTTACACCATCCACATTCCCAACGAAAGAAATACAGTGCCTTGCATAAGTATAACTGCACCTGAAAAAATGCGTTTTATAGAAAACCTACAATAGGAGTGACTCCTTACTATTTTTTTTATTGAGTTGAATCACTGATCAAGCAAATTGAGAAGAAAATAAAGTACCGTTATTATTACCGTTATTTAAGTATGCCATTTGGAATAACGAGATTTTAGTGTAGATTAATAGAAAGTCACTTACGGTTTTCCAATCCCGATTCATGCTTTGGCGGGCAAATTCCTTTCTTTTTGTTCTTTTTTGTTTGTTAGATTTGGAGCTGGCACCATTTTGCCCGAACAATCACACCACTGCTTTTAACAGCGCGAGAAACGGTTGAAACCGAAACTCCTAAACCCAATTCGTCACGAAATTCGGTCAAAGAATGCACCGAATTGGATGCAGCATTGATTAAACGCCTCTTGTCGCGACGTGTCAGCTTCTGCGGACGCCCGGGTCTTATTTTTGTCCCATAAGATTCTGGATGTTTAAAAAAATTTCGAACGACATGATCCGATCGTGAAATTCGTCTTCCAATAGCCCTAAGACTTAGGCCGCTTGACCGAAAAGCCAAGATTTTGCCTTTTTCAATTTCGCTTAAATGCGTACCACGTGGCATTGTTGTTTTTTATTTGAAAGCACTTGACTGAATGCAGCTTCAAAGAGATTTGCATTGTGCGGTTATATTTTTGCAATACATCAAAATCTGTTTTTAATATTTAAACAATTTGCTTGATCAGTGATGCAACTCAATAAAAAAAATAGTAAGGAGTCACTCCTATTGTAGGTTTTCTATAAAACGCATTTTTTCAGGTGCGGTTATACTTATGCAAGGCACTGTATTCGCGCGGATTTAACATCCATAATCATTCTTGTTTTGGTTTGGGTTGTTCATTCGAAATAGACGAATATTCATTGACTTAACGACGTAACATAACGGGATATAGCTAAAAAAAAAAAAAACAGTTCAACTTACGGGGAATAGCCACGATTTCTGACTTTTGTTCAATGATTGACAATATCGAGTCCCAGTGACTTGAAGGAATTGTTTTCGATTGTGATAAAGGTAATCTTCTTATACAGGGTGCCTGATGAATATTGCTACATTAAGAAACTCAAAGAACTTTTCTTTCAGTGTATGGAATTCATTTTAATTTTGTTCTTATTAAAGTTCATTAAATTTTAATAAATATAGCTTAGTTAGTTTTAAAAATAATGGATTTTAAATGTCCCCCCGCTCGTTGATGCATGTGCGACATTTAACCAAAAAGTTGTTCATTACTGCTTTTAGAGTTGACACTGAAATAGCCGCAATTTTTTCTTTAATGGCTTGCTTTAATTCATTCAAATTTGTTGGTTTTGACTTGAAGACTTCCTGTTTGCAATAAACCAACAAGATAGATAGATAGATAAAATAGATTTATTGATTTATCAAGAAAAATTTTACAAAATCATTATGTTTAATTGACTTAAATCTTATAAGGCATGGCCAGAAGGGCCGTCAGCCAGATGATAGCTTTGCTTAATGTTTTTAATTGAATTTTGTAAATTAATTGATTTTTTATTTTAAATTTAAAAGCTTTCACTTATTATTTTTCTTCTATAGTTTACTGCTATTTTAAAAAATTGTGCTAGTTGTTGCCAGTTTTTCCCATTTAAAATCGCTAGAAGATCATCTTCTTCTTAAATATTTTGTTGCCATATTTGTCGTCGGATTTCTGCCAGAGTTGGACATTTTGCGATGAAATGAACTATATTTTCCCTTACGTTGGTATTGCACATGGAGCAAAACAGAGCTAAGTCATTGCGGTGCGGTATGAAGTTTAAAGATAACAACTCTCCTCTTGCTCGGAACAGGAAAGATATTTGTTCACAGCTAAAATTGTCATTGAAATAGTTGCCTTGTCCTAAATCATATTGGAGTTTTGAATATATTTCTCTGTGAAGTGAGCTTCTCGCCTTCTCTATGTTGTCTTCCCTTGCTTTGTAATGGAGGCTTTCCAGTAAATTACAGAGAAAAGGTTTCCACTCTGTAACATTTTCCAAAGTCAAGCTGAAAGGTATTTCGCACGAGTCTGCTAAATTTTTCCATTCTTCAAACCATGAACTTTGGGACCTTATGACTGATACTGCAATCTTCCTAGCAATTTTATCGGTGTGGCTGTTCATCAGTTTAACAATGTAATTGAAATGAAGTCTAAGTGATGTTAGGTACAGTGGTGATAAACCAATTTCGATAAGAAGTATATAGTTTGGTGTTGTGTCCGGTAGACGAAACTGTTGTTTTAAAAAGAGTCGGAGGAGTTTTTCAGTGGTCTCCGAAGGGCGCCAGCCCCATGATTCTGCAGCATACAACATGATAGACTGCGACGTTGCGATAAAAACTCGACGTTGCGATAAAAACAGCGTTTTTGGAAGCCGAAAGCTTTTTCTCAAGGTGCTTTTCGGTATTCAGGTTGCTCGTTACAGTAAAACCAAGGTATTAGTATTCTTTGACATTTTCGATTGAATCTTCACCATAGTACCATTTTTCATTTGCAGCCAAAGGTCCAGCTCCTCTCCGAAAGACCATCGTTTTGGATTTGTTGAGATTTACAGTAAGGTTCCACTTTAAGCAGTAATCCCTTTGTTTAGGTTTAGAATGATTTTGTGTAGATTTGTTATGTGAAATTATTAGTAAGTGTAATTGTGTAATTTAATTGTTAGTATGATACTTTTACCAATTCTGTGTAATTATGTGTGTGTGGTGTGTGCCTTTTCTCTGTGTGTTTTTTAGTTCCATAAAATAAAAGATTTTATTTTAACAACGTTATAATAATGTTTAAATTTATTGTAATACTATATGTGTGATGATTTTGTATGATTTGTGTGATTTTATGATTTCGTTAATTTTTACAATGTGAATGTCTGATTTATTTTTTTACAACGTAAGATGAGTCAACCGATCTCATTGACGACTAATCATCGAATGATTCAATGATTTTGATTTAGCAATTCAATTACATTACAATTAGGCAAGCTTAGTTTTTACTCATGCACGAAAGCGACGGAAAAGAAAATGTGCAAAACCAGTATTCTATTATATGAGTGATTGCATTATTGCAAGTAAAAGCCAGTTAAACAAAATGTATGCATATTATGAGTACATAATTAATTAATTGAGAGCAATTCTTAGTTTTTCTATTAAAATGCAAAATAAGAATAGGGTAAGGCGTGCGCTGTTTGTCATTCTTAAACATCCAGCCCCTTCCTGAAAGCTTATGGGCTTTCTGAACTTGGTAGACGAGCCACTTTAATTGTAGGACGAACATAATCTCCAAAATTAGTCCGAATTGTTACGACTCGACACTTATTATCTGGTCCAGGGTGGGTTTTGATAATACGTCCCAATATCCATTTGGATGGTGGCAGATTGGGTTCCTTCAGTAGCACCACATCATCGACTTCGAGGTTTCGTTGAGGAGTTTGCCATTTGGAGCGATGTTGTAATGAAGTAAGGAATTCAGAGTGCCATTGTTTCCAAAAACCTTGAACCATTGCCTGTAAGAGAGACCAGTTAGTGCTTATTGAAATTGAAGAGTTAGATAAATCGGGTTGAGGAACACTAGTATAGGGTTCTCCGATTAAAAAATGAGCAGGAGTAAGGCCAACGGGGTCAACATCGGAAGTTTGCCATAATGGGCGAGAGTTAAGCAATGCTTCGATTTTCGATAGAAGGGTGTACATCTCTTCGTAAGTTAATTTCGTATCACCTATTACTCGCTTAAGGTGAAGTTTGATGGAGCGAACACCTGACTCCCATAATCCTCCAAAATGTGGGGCAGATGGTGGGATGAATTTCCATTCAATGTTGTCCTTGGCCAAGTGATTGATGATGATATTGTTGTGTTGTTGGTTGCATAGATGGTTGTATAGCTCGTTAAGAAGACGTTTCGCACCAACAAAGTTGGTACCGTTGTTGCTCCAAATCTCAGCGGGCTTGCCGCGGCGGGCAACGAAGCGATCAAGAGCTAATAAAAAGGCAGCTGATGTTAAGTCTCCGGCTAGCTCGATGTGGATTGCTTTTGTTACGAAGCACACGAAAAGAGCAATGTAGGCCTTTACAAACCTGGGGTTCCTACCCCTATTTAAACGAAGTGTTAGTGGCCCGGCGTAATCGCACCCAACTCTACTGAATGGTCGCGCGTACCGAACGCGATCGGAAGGAAGATTTCCAATCAGTTGCTTCGTGGTAGATTTTTGTTGACGAATACAGTTGATACATTCTCGAACCACCTTTCGAGCGAGATTTCTGCAACCAAGAATGTAGAAATTTTGTTTGATTAGAGAAAATAAGAGAGAAGCACCGGCATGTAAATGATTTTGATGAGTAAAGTTCGCGATCAATCTAGCGATTCTATGGGATTTGCATAAGAGTATAGGGTGTTTTTCAGAATAGGTCAAGTTCGCGTGTTCTAACCGACCACCGACACGAAGCACACCTGATGAATCGATGAATGGATTTAAACTTTTGATTCTGCTTTTCGATTGAAGTTCCTTTTGAGATTTTAAGCATTGGATTTCAGAATAAAATAAGGTTGATTGAACATATTTAATGATTTTCGTTTTAACCATTGATAATTCGTTTGTCGAAAGTGGTTCTAAATTTTGAAGCCTTTTAGATAAAAAGTAGTTTTGAGTGAAACGCAAGACATATGCTGCTACTCGTACTATTTTAAACCAACTTGAAGATTTGTTTATGATCAGTTCAAACGGATGATTGCAATTATTATTAGTAACGAGTAATACCTTGACGATTTTGTTTGTCTTACGCTCTTCCAACTGCTGTGTATCGATGTCATCTGGGCTGTAACTTGACGAAGGCCATTGGTCTCGATCTTTTCGAAGCCATCCTGGACCTTCCCACCAGATATCCGTTTTTTTCAATATGGATGGATATAGTCCTCTTGTAGCGGCATCAGCGGGATTAGAGGCCGATCGAACATGGTTCCATGCCTTAAACGGCATTGATGTGAGGATTTCAGATGTTCTGTTTCCTATAAATACGGACCAATTCTTTGGGGAAGCAGCCAACCAATGCAGAACTATTGATGAGTCAGTACAGCCAAATACATTAACATCTGGGACCTGTAAAGATATCTTGATTTTGTTTAGCAATCGAACAAGTAATAAGGCTCCACACAGCTCAAGCCTTGGAAGAGGTAAAATTTTTAACGGAGCGACCTTAGATTTAGCTGCTACGAGAGAGATGGAGATAGAATTGTTAGAGTTGACGTATCGACAATAGACCACTGCTGCGTATGCATCCAAGGATGCATCGCAGAAGCCGTGCAGTTCCCAATAACGTTGTTTGTTGAGCATGACTCGCGGTATAGCGAGTGATTCGACGATGGGTAGCTCGTTTCTTATCGAGCTCCATTGTTGCGATATAGATTCTGGAACTTCGTCATCCCACTTGATTTGGTTTCTGCAGAGGTCCTGTAGCAAGATCTTGACTCCAATGATGACTGGCGCGAGGAATCCCAATGGATCGTAGATTTTTGAAGCATCTGATAAGATTTGACGTTTAGTGCATGTATTCGACGGATTTAATTTGACTCTATAAGAGAACACATCTTTTGATGGACACCACTGCAAGCCCAAGATTTTGACAGAATTCGATTCTTCAAAGTCTACTGGTGAAAGTTCTCGTTGATCTTCTGGCAGAGAAATCAAAAGTGGCCAGCAATTGGAATTCCACTTTCGTAGATTTAGTCCGGCTGATTTTAACAGTTCCACCAGCTCCGTACGAAGAGATATGATATCATCAATGTTATCAGACCCGGTGATGACATCATCAACATAAAAATCTTCCAAGAGAATCTTTGATGCTCGAGGATGACTTACGGATGAATCTGTAGCTAACTGTTTTAAAACACGAATAGCCAAAAAAGGAGCTGATGCGGTTCCGTACGTAACAGTGAGAAGGCGAAAATGTTTGATTGGTTCAAGAGGGCTTTCTCGCCAGACAATTCGTTGTAAATCTGTATGTTTTCGAGAAACCCAGATTTGCCGGTACATTTTCTCAATATCTCCGGTCATTATGTAGGCATGTTGGCGAGATCTTAAGCACATTGAAAATATATCCAGCTGGATGGTAGGACCGACCAGAAGGGAGTCGTTTAAAGATTTTGAACCGTGAGATTTTGCAGACGCATCAAAGACGACTCGGATTTTCGTAGTACTACTATCTTCCTTGAAGATAGCATGATGAGGCAGATAGTAGGTCGAAGAAATGTTTTTTTGTATTTCGTTGGGTGGGATTTCCTCCATATGACGAAGGGAAATGTATTCATTGATGAATTTGGAGTATTCCGATTTAAGATTTGGATTAAAATTGAATTTTCGTTCAATGGAATTGAAGCGAGCTAGGGCTGTACCAAGCGAATTTCCGAATTCGAAGGTTGTTGAAGGTTTGAATGGAAGTTCTACTTCATATTTGCCATCTTGACACCGATTATGAGTTTTGACGAAGTTTTCTTCCGCTAATTGCTCCTCAAGAGACATTGTTTGTTCGTTGGGTACTTCTTCCAGCCTCCAGAACTCCAACTCGAATGCTAGATTCTGATCTAACCGGGTGTGAAGAGTCTGTATTTCAGAGGGCTGTGCATTACAACCAGCGATAACCCAGCCAAAAATCGTTGGTATTGACGTGAGTTGTCCTGTTTCATCGATCTTAGAAGCTCCCGTTATAATATTAAAAACCTTATCAGCCCCTATAAGGATATCGATTGGACCAGGTTGATGATACATAGGATCTGCGAGATTTGAGCTAATTGACCTTGGGAGAATTCGATTTACTTGACACGGTGGAAGCGATGACGTTATGGTTGGCAATACGTAGCAGTTGATATCAATAGAATCACAACTAAAGCTGGAAACAATATTAACACTAACTAATCCGTTAGTGACGCCAGCAGATTTGGATGCAATTCCTACTATTGGAATCCTCACACGTTTGCGAGGAGGGCCTAGGCGTTGAGCGGCTTGCTCAGTCATGAACGACACCTGAGAACCCGAATCTAAAAGAATGCGAACGTATTGGTACACGCCTTGCTTGTCCTGAATTCGAGCTATAGCTGTTGGCAGAATGGTTGTAACTTCATGATTAGAATTGGACGAGATTGAATGATTTGCGATAAGTGAATTCGAAGAATGTGGAGTTGGATTTTCAGAAGAATTGGAACGAATATTTGAATTTGCATTAGGAGATGAATGATCCGAATTTTGAGATTGAGGGACATGGAGAAGGGAATGGTGACGAGAATGACACTGATGGCACCGAACCGTGAGACGACAATTGTTAGAGGCATGTCCCGAACGCAAGCAATTGAAACACAATGCATTGTTTTTTACGAACTCGCGACGAGAGTCAATAGTCAATGATTTAAATGCTGAACAACTTGAAAGCAAATGATTATCTTGGCATTTAGGACAACTTGGGGCAGATTTAACAAAATGTGAACGAACAGCCCGTGTGCTGTTAGGAGGTGGAAACGAACTACATGCTTCAAGGCACTGGCAACGTGTTTGAAGAAATTCAAGAAGATCATCTATTGTTGCATCATCTTTCG
This sequence comes from Sphaerophoria taeniata, assembly GCA_943590905.1. Classification (NCBI taxonomy): domain Eukaryota; kingdom Metazoa; phylum Arthropoda; class Insecta; order Diptera; family Syrphidae; genus Sphaerophoria; species Sphaerophoria taeniata. The sequence continues at coordinate 241,906,123 of OX016540.1, forward strand.
AACCGACTTCTTCAGCCCAAGCCTTCTTGGTATCTTGATCCACCTTTTGAAGGAGCAGATAAATGAGCCATGGATCTCGTGAACTGGAGTCTAAGGCCTTAAGTCCTCGTATAGATTCATCAGCTCCATTAGTTATCTTTCGAAGCGATTGAAGATTTGTCGCATTGCACGATGGTAGCGACAGAAACGACTGAATAAATGAACGGACAATAAGATGTTTTTGATCGTAGCGTTGTTCCAATTTAGCCCAAGCTTCAGAATAATTGTTTTCGGAGCATCGAATATGCTTGAGAAGATTGGCGGCTTCTCCGCGTAAATACGATTTCAAGAAATGAAGTTTTTGAGTGTTCGTAATAGTTTGATTTGAATCGATAGTTCCCGTGAACATGTCCCGAAATGTCGGCCAATCTTTATATTCGCCCGAGAATGGTTCAATTGTGATTCTAGGTAACTTTATAGAATTATATGCGATTGTCACCTCTGAGTCTTCAGAAGGTGTGTGATAACCTTGTGTGGTGTCACAATTTTATTGCTTTCTAATGTTTTAGCTAGAATCGCGTCCGACAGCAAAGCATGTGCTTCGAAATATTTTGCCTCATATTCGGCATATTCAGGCTCACGATCAACATAATGTTCATTTTCCGCATAGTCCAAAAGTTCGTTTTGCAAAGCTACGAATTCTTGCCATGCTTCATTTAGTTTTTTAAGTCGAAATTCTAACGTACTTATCGATGTGCCATTTGGAATCGATATAGCAAAAGCTGAAGAAAACGTTATACAACTCTTTGCCCGACCACGCTTTGCAACTATTTTATTCATTTTGAATCAAACAAAAAATATATTAATATAATAATTGTATATAGTTCTATTAATCACAACCGCACTGTGCAATAATTATTATAAATCGTGTATGTGTGTACGTAAAGTTTCAATAAATGTATTTAATTTCTTAAAAGAAATTGACAAAACAGCGAATCAATTTCATCAAAACTCGCTTATACCCAATGTGACAATTTTGTAGGTAACAGTTTCATGAATTTGCTATTTGTACCGTTTTAATACGAAACCGTTCTTTTCATCACGCTATGCAAAAGATTTTCAAGGTTCTTCTTGTTCGACCTCTATCAATCACAAGGTCACCGATTTCAACCGAATGGAAGTAAAACGAATGTCACTGATTTTATTTTTTACATCCGGCTCGAAGGACCAAAAATATGTTTAGGTTTAGAATTTTGTGTAGATTTGTTATGTGAAATTATTAGTAAGTGTAATTGTGTAATTTAATTGTTAGTATGATACTTTTACCAATTCTGTGTAATTATGTGTGTGTGGTGTGTGCCTTTTCTCTGTGTGTTTTTTAGTTCCATAAAATAAAAGATTTTATTTTAACAACGTAATAATAATGTTTAAATTTATTGTAATACTATATGTGTGATGATTTTGTATGATTTGTGTGATTTTATGATTTCGTTAATTTTTACAATGTGAATGTCTGATTTATTTTTTACAACGTAAGATGAGTCAACCGATCTCATTGACGACTAATCATCGAATGATTCAATGATTTTGATTTAGCAATTCAATTACATTACAATTAGGCAAGCTTAGTTTTTACTCATGCACGAAAGCGACGGAAAAGAAAATGTGCAAAACCAGTATTCTATTATATGAGTGATTGCATTATTGCAAGTAAAAGCCAGTTAAACAAAATGTATGCATATTATGAGTACATAATTAATTAATTGAGAGCAATTCTTAGTTTTTCTATTAAAATGCAAAATAAGAATAGGGTAAGGCGTGCGCTGTTTGTCATTCTTAAACACCCTTAATTTATTGATCATTAGCTGCAGGGACTCCTGTGATTTCGATAGCAGAACTAGGTCGTCTGCATACATAAGTATTTTAATAGGGAACCCACCGATTGTTATGCCACATGGCAATTCATTATTCAAATCTTGAATGTAAAGGCAAAATAGTGAGGGGCTGAGATTACAACCTTGTTTCAATCCAGCGAACGCAAGAAACCACTCTGACAAATTTTGCCCATCCCACATTGCATAGCTTGTTTCTTTGTAGATGTTTTCAATCAACCTTCCAAATTTAAGAGATATCCCGTCTCTAAAAAGCTTGTAAATTAGGGCTTTTCTGTCGATAGAATCGAAAGCTGCTCGGAAATCGACGAAAAAGGTGTATAATTTTTTGCGCCTACGAAGATATAATTCAGCAATGTTCGTCAAGCTAAAGATGTGGTCCACTGTAGAATATCCTTTCCTGAACCCAATTTGTACTTCACTGAGAAGGTGCTTACTTTCGACCCATTTTGTGAGGCGGCATCTTAAGATTTCCATAAATATTTTAAGCGAAGAGTTAAGAAAAGATATACAGTGTACTCTCCCCTTACGGACACCTCCCATAGCCGGACACCTCTGATAACCGGACAAATGTCAAAGAACGGAAATAAATAACCGATTTCTTATATAAAAAGTTCTCCCTTAACCGGACGCTCTCATAACCGGACACGGACACCAATTTTCACAACCGCCATAGAATGTCGCTCTCCCTTAAACGGACAAAACACGTATGGCGTTGTATAGTTTTCGCGTTGTATTGCGTGTGCCTGAGCGTTATAACCCGACGAAAAAGAGCATGCAAAATGTTAGAGAAATAAGATCCTCTTCTTCACTCTTTCCAAAGAAACGAAAAAAATTGAACTTTTCGCAAATTTATCAAAATCCATAAGTCTATTGAATGCTTTTTGTTTTATTGAAAAGGCATGGGGAATCAAGTAGGTGCAACAACGATAAAAAAAAATCTGTTTTATAAAAGCTGGATTTAGACAAAACAATCTACAACTTGATTACGAAGGTTGGTTGCCTGACGATGTTGTTATCCACAATCGCTGAAACTTTAAAAACGACGGTAATGTATCGTTTCAAGATTATGTTACTGTGGATAATAGTCTTACTAACAAAGACGATAAGGATGAAGCATGAAATTGATTCCGGAGAAGAAGCAGATATGTATGATGATAATAACCCATTAAAATCTTATGAAGAGGCCCAAAGCGAAATAAGGAGATTAAGAAACTTTTCGTTTTCGCTTAACCGGACACCTCCAATAACCGGACAAATTTCTCGGTACCGTCAGTGTCTGGTTATGAGAGAGTTCACTGTACCCCTATAGTTCGCTGGGTCCATCTTATCTCCTTTTTTGTGTAGGGGAAAAATAATAGATTTTCTAAAAGCATCCTGTACATTTCCTGTGGAGAAGATATCATTACAATATACTTTTGTAAGATTCATAAGAAAATCTTTTGTTGCATATTTAAAGAATTCGTTTGGGATCCGATCAACTCCGGGAGCTTCATTTTCCTTAACATTCGCTACCAAAGATTAATTATGTAACAAGATGGGAAACTGACTTACGTTTCACTCCCTAGATCCCGCAATTTTCATATTCTTTCATTTTATTTTCTTTCCTGTACATGAATAATACAAAAACAAACAGATGAGGTGGGATTCTTAAATTTTTGCAGTTCTCTTTTGTTTGTTTTCGGATTTTCAAATTTAACGTAGATTACTAGATTGAATTTTCAAATTGTCAAACACATTTTTCTTAAACCCACCACGAAAATACTTGAAGGATGCGTTCCGAAGCTTTAGGCTGAAAACTTACTTGTGCCTTAAAGATATGTTTGAAGGCAGAAGCACACTCAAATATTTAAATACATAATATACTGAATTTAGGAAATATCAGGCAATTTTCATGGTCAATTTGATTCTTGTTCTCGAAAAAAAAGGAAAAAAGGGCATAACGGCGAACAGGGTTGCTGTTTTTGTTTTAACTTCAACAAAAAATTAAAATATGTATTTGTCATTTTTTATTGCATTCTATAAACAAATTCTTGTCTCACAACTCAAAAAGTGAAAAAACTTTACATTTGTAATTTGCAGCCAAAACAAACAAAAATGAACCGAAAAATTATTCCGTGTTTTCATACTTCATTTTCCATCGTTTAATCTTTAGAACGTGTCATAAGTGGCCGAGAGACCGTTTCCAAAAACGAATACAACAAAATTATTTCTTGTTATTAGATTTTTTTTTGCAAGCATCTCTGTGTTAATAAAATATGTACTTAGCTTCATACAAAAAGTAAAAAAAGGATATTTTAAGAGCCCTTCATCTTGATGCCTCAGTGTTGGAAAATAAAAATACTTAAACATTTTGATTGCTTGTATGAATGAAAACAAGAAAAATATTTCTCTTACTTTACCAAAAAATACAGAATTTTTTTGTTCTGATTTGTGCACAATTTCTGTTACCGTCACTCTTTGAAAATGAAATTTCACGAACAATTTCTACGCCTGTTTATTTAATAGCTTTTACGTACCTAATAATTTTACTCTATTTGTGAACATATCCATTAACTCACCTCTTTTTTCAAAAAAAATCAAATTTAACTGCCAAAATTATTCCCCTTTGGTGAATAGACGGATTGAAAGAATGTATTAGTGAAAACACGCACACATCTTAGCAATCCGTAAATTTTAGCTTGTAGGCAACTGTCATTTTGACAGCTTTGTTTCCCATCTCCTTACCTTATATCATCTCTGTTCGCTACAATTACTTCAACCTCTGAGATTGTTATTTTGCTATCTAGTATTAGATTTTCGAAATTAGGCCTGGCATACTGAATTGGTTGAGAGAAAAGTTCTGCGTTCAACTGATTTTGAAAATGATTTTTAAGTGCTGATGCAGATAAAAGTGTTTTTGATCCAAACGTTTTTCCTTTAAGGATTCTTATTGCTCTCCAAAAATCCGAAGAGTTTCTGCAGACAGCTATATGTACTTTCTGCTTGTTTCTTCAAATAGTTTACTTTTTTAGCATTGCAAATAGCTTTGAAGGCTCTATTAGCAGTAATGTAGTCGGCTTTTAAAGAAATGGCATTGAAGTTTTGGAACAATTTTAAAAACGCAAACGATTTTTTCCTCGCAGACTCACAGTCCTTATCATACCACGGTGATTTAGCTTTGCAGGGAACTGGATTAGCTTGATGTGTAATCCAACAAAAAAAAAAAATCAGGTGCAGTAAGGTCAGGTGACCTGGGGGGTCAACGGAATGAGGAGTTCCTGGGTATCAGCTTGTTCGGAAATTTTCTTCGAAATTCTGTCATAACAGGCTGCACCATCTTGCTGAAAACAAACAGTTTTGAAAGAAATTCTTTTTCGGCGTAATTCTGGATAGAAAAACTCTCTCAACATGGTCAAGTAACGGTCTCCAGTAACCGTAACGGTGTGACCATTTTCTTCGAAGAAATAGGGCCCGACAATGCATTGTGACGAAACTGCACACCATACTGTGACACGAAGTTGATGCAATTCTGTCTCATGGAGTATCTGTGGGTTGGAAGCACTCCATATTCGACAATTTTGTTTGTTGATGTTGCCGTTTAAATCAAAATGAGCTTCGTCAGACATAAAAAGATAGTTCAAAATGTTTCCGTCCACTTCCACTACAGCAGCTATTGTTTCCTCCGTCCGAACTGAAGGATTTCGGTGGTAAGGTCTTCTTTCGACCGTTCCATGCTCGGCAAAATTGTTGACAAACCTCAATATAGTCCATCTGCTCGGAGGATTGCCGCCAAACGTGCGCCTATATTCTCTTTGTACCAAAATCGAGAACTGTTGGATCGTTTGGCACCAAATTTTGACGGAATGTTCGGGTAGTAGTGTAGATGTTTTGTAGAAAATCGACCAAGCCGTTCATGAGATATGGCTGGGGAAGTGGGTAGTGGGGTAGTGGGTAGCGGATAGCGGGTAGTAAGCAGTGGGTAGCGAGTAACGGGGTAGTGCGTGGCAATTAGCTGGGTAGCGTGTAGCACTTAGAAGTAGTGGGTAGCAGTTAGTGGAGTAGAGAAAAGCGAGTAGAGTTTAGGGTAGTAACGGGTTACAAAAGTTGAGGGCTTTTATTTGTTGATTGATGTAGTACGAAGTCCGTCGCGTCGGGTCAGCTAGTTATATCAAAATTGGAACGCTAAATGTGTTGCTAAGCGCAAAACTCGAGAACGGTTGGACCGTTTCGTGTTTGGTTTTGACGATATGTTCGGGTAGTGGTGTAGAAGTTTTTTAAGAAGTTTGTACAAAATCAACCAAGCGTTCACGAGATATGGCCAGGGTAGCGGGTATAGGGGCAGCGATTAGCGGGGTAGCTCGTATTGCGTAGAAGTAGTGGGTAGTGGGTATTGGGTTAACGGGGTAGCTGGGTAACGGGTTTCAGTGTAGCAGGTTAGAGTGAAGCGGATAGAAGTAGCACAGAGAAGTAGTGGGAAGCGTGTAGTGGTTAGTGGGGTAGTGGATAGCGTGGTAACGGGGTACCTGGGTATCGGCGTAGTGTGGTAGAAGGTAAGCGGGAAGTGGGGAGACATAGCGGGATTAGTGTAGTGGGTAGCGGGTTACAAAAGCAAAGGTGGCCATGGTTCAGAGGAATGAGTAGTTGACTGCTAAGCCAAATGCTGCGGGTTCAAGCCCCAGCTTCGGCAGCATTCTTTTTCTACGAAAATCGCCAGCTTATCTGAGGCCACCTGTGCGATAACATGAGACAATATAACATCTATGTCTCCTCCTCTGAGCCACGTAGGTTTCCGTTATGTGTTTTCCTTCTATGTATCTATCTTTCTCTCTCTGTTGTATTAATGTCTTGTTCTGTCCCAACCGATGGTCTCAGTCACCAGTGCTGCTATGTGTCTGTAGTTCGTCACGTTCATGTGCGAGGTACTGTAAATTCAATTTTCAATGTTCAATTATCGATTGAGACAGTACGAAGTCTACCGAGTCAGCTAGTAGATATACATATTTGAAGTTTACTTGGCAGCGTGCGTTGGTTTGGTTTGGAGTCGAACTGCAGGGTTGCCATTTCAAGGCTATGTGGAAGGCTTAAAGATTTGTCTTCTGTTCTTCTTGAGAATGGATAATGGAACAAAAACAAAAACATTATATGAGTGGTTGCAGAAGTTTGCTTAGGTGTCGTTGGCGTCGCTTCTAATGAATAATAATGCCTTTTTGGTTGTCCTTGCAGGGAAATTTGGCTGAAGTGTAACAATTTATGTTTTTATTTTGATTTTCGATATTCGTTCCAGATAATCCGAGACACAGGATATTTCACTGGCCTTTACACACCTGAAGAACTTAACTATGAAAATATCACCGATCGTGATGCAAAAATGAAGTTTTTACAAAAGATGATCGATGCAATAAGTAAGTCAAACTTACCAGACGTTTCAAGTTACAGTTTTTAAATAAAATTTTCTCAAGAATTAATTACAAAGGAGACCTTAACGGTGAGGCCTTCAAAAATTGTCGCTGGTCATGAACCAGAAAATACCAACGAACTATTGCAGCTCATAGGACTTGTCATTGAGAACAAACTTGATTGGAAGCCAGCAATAGCACAGCTAAGGGGATCTCCTACAAAACAAAAAACCAAAGAAAAGGAATCTAAAGACAAGAAATCAACAGACAGATCTCGAAAAGTTGCTGCAGCAACCAAAACTGAAACACCTAAAGAAAAACCCAAAACAAAAGACGTTAAAGAAAAGCCTTCACGCAAGCCATCGAAAACGAGTCCTGAAAAGAATTCAGGCTCAAAATTAAGCAGCAAAAACTCAAGTTCGGTAACTTTAAAGAGTACTTCAAGGGGAAAGATGGAGAGTCCCCTTAAAGTAGACCAAAATGATAAAGAAGATTCCCCAGAGCACATCATACAGGAATCAAGCACGGAAACTTTGAAGAACACTGTTCGGAGAAAGATGGAGAGTCCCCTCAAAGCAGACCCAAAATATAAAGAGGATGATTTCCCAGCTGCCACCAAAAGGGATTCCCCAGCAAGATCTGAACGTGCAAGGGAGCCTATAAGAATGTCAGAAAAAGTAAGGATTGCAAATTCAAACGAAAGCGTTAATTTTCGGGAATATGCTGCTGCAGATGAGCCAAAAATGTCTTCTCCTCCCGAACCAAATTCGCCATCGACGGAATTTAAGAGGGATGAACATCGAGCGAGTAGGAGAGCACAAGAAATTCTTCTTTCGGCTGCAGCTGAGGAGAGCAACGATGGCAGTAGCAGCCGTCGATCATCTGGGAGAAGCCGACGATCAAGTGCTGAAAATCCTCGAAAGTCTAAGCCCGATGAATCAAGTGCTCAAATTTCTTCAGATTTCAATGATCCTTTAAAAACTGTTGCAGAAGAACCACTACCTGAGGTGATATCGAGCCCTTCCCTCAACTCTCAACCAAGTCCAACCCCAAACAAAAGAGAAACCACATTCGTAAGGGCAGATTCAAAAGAATCTTCCCAACCGCCCGCACGTCCACGAACTTCTTTGCGGCCCCCGAGTGCGCGGCCGGCTTCAGCACGTCCAGGTGCCCCCCGTCGAAGGGACAAGAATATTGAAATAGTTCTCCAACCGAATGATCAAATAAAACTCTCCGGAATCAGTGTTAAGCTAGAAACCTTTAATTCCGAACTCGAAGACGATGGTGAGAATTTGGTGATCATAGAAAACCCAAATACCGAGGATCAGCTACAGGAAACTCTTAGTAAGGACCACAATTCGAATCAAGATGATTCTCTTAATCAGGGGCATTTGGTGCAACAGATCCTCGAAACTCAGAAAGAACTTGTTCAAGGCTCGACTCCAGACAACGAACAGAGAAGAGATAAGGTTGTTGTAGGAAACCTTTTTTTTAAAGAGATTTAATTATTTCAAATTCCAGGAGAATGACATTTCGAAATTGAATTCTCGTATAAGCTCAGCTCGCCAAATGAACAGCCTCAGAGATGTCATTCAAAATCTAACCAAATCTGTGAATCCCTTGGGGAAGCTGATGGATTTCATTCCAGAGGACATTGATGCAATGCAATTGGAACTGACCATGTGGAGGGACACCTACAACCAATCTTCAATTGAATTGAAAAAAGAAAGAAGGTAACCCAAACTTCATTTAAAGTGTTATGGCTGAAACACAAACATGATTTAGCTTTGACTTCGCCTGACGTTTAAGAGTTCAGCCATAGGAATTCAATTCGACCTCACGTTTCGTACGTTATGTTGCGTAATGTGAATCCAAACGGAAGCTCGAAGCGGGTGTATCGTAACGTAGACGAAGACGAAGCTAAAGCGTGTTTGTGTTTCAGCCATTACTGTCAAATTGTCAGTATTTATAAATCTGTTCGTTCTAGTTTAACAGAATCAGTAACAGAACCAATGAAAAATCAACTCGTCACAATTGAGGCCAACATCAAGGAATATCGTGACATGATTGACGCCTGTCGGGCGAAAATATTACAAAATGCTGAAAAAATCCATCGATTGCTAACAACCCAATAATAATTTTGATGCCATTTGTCAAAAATATTTTAATAACGGTTTAACTTAATTAACACTCACTGACCGTGTGATTGTTGTTTGATGGGATAATTTTATTTTTTAATTCATTGAAACCGAAGCACGTGTTGACTACTACGCATATCATATTCACAAATAAATTTGTTTATTTATCTCACTAAAAAAAAAACTCAAATTGGGCAGTTTGTTTTTACCAGTTATTTGAAAAGTATTCAAAACAGATTTGGAAGTAGCGTGATAAGCTTCAACTTTTTAACACTTCTTTAAGTACCTAAGTGTGAATAATTGATGGATCTACAATTTTGTGCCATCGATCGATATAACAAGCGAGAATCCTGAGGTGTTCGGCGTCATTAATGCAAGTCCCATTCATGGACAATAAAGGGTGTTTTTTTTTTAAAGGTATAGAACTTGAAATTGCAATAAAACAACGATGGAATATTCCATTTACATGATTTTTTATTTATTCGAAAGATAATCTTGTGGCATAACATTTTAAATATGATTTCTGGCATATGACTGCCACGGCTGGTTCGGATGTAGTTCAACCTGGACGTCCAATTTTCGATGACTTTTTCCAACATTTGTGGCCGTATATCGGCAATCCAATAACACGGCGAATGTTGTCTTCCAAATGGTCAAGCCTTTGTGGCTTATCCGCATAGACCGATGACTTGTGTTAAATCACAAGATCTTGGAGGCCAATTCGCAGGTCCAAAACGTGACAGCACAGGCGGTCACCAAACGTGTCTCTCAATAAATCGATTGTGGCACGAGCTGTGCGACATGTTGCGCCGTCTTGTTGGGACCTCAATTCAGGAATGAAAAAGTTAGTAATCATGACTCTATACCGATCACCATTGACTGTAACGTTGTGGCCATCATAGTTTTTGAAGAAGTACGGACATGATGATTGATGATCTGGCGATTCCTTGGCTGGAGATGATCTTTAAAGGATGTCTCTGTCTAAATCATGTTCCCGAGTCTTGGAGACATGTTAGAGTAGTTTTTATCCCGAAGGTCGGCAGGCGAGGACATGAATCCGCGAAGGATTTTACACCAATAAGCCTTACTTCGTGCTTAAGACAATGGAGCGCATTCTTGACTACCATATCAGAGGCATTTTAGATGTATGTCCTCTTGAGAGTTTTCAACATGCTTACCTTAAGGACAAGTCTACGGAGACAGCCCTATATGAGGTAGTGCATACAGTTGAAAAAACCATACATTACAAAGAATTTACTCTCGCTACCTTCTTAGACATAGAAGGAGCTTTTAACAACGTCTTAACAGAATCTATTCAAGAATCACTAGTTGATCAGGGTGTAGAGGAATACATCAGAAATTGGATTGTATCCATGCTCAGTGATAGAAGAATTCAAGCTACCTTAGGTAATACTTACTTGACCAGGCGCGTAAACAGGGGAACACCTCAGGGGGTGTTCTGTCCCCCCTTCTACGGGTTCTGGTCATGAACAAAATTCTTATTAAACTGGAAAGATGTGGTGTGAAGGCCGTTGCTTACGCAGATGATTTGATGATACTGGTATCAGGAAAGTTCACTTCCGTGATTAGTGAGATTACGGAGATGGCATTGCTAAATGTAAGCAACTGGGCTACAAGCTGTGGCCTGGGTGTCAATAAAAGCAAAACTGAACTGATGCTCTTTACTACGAAAACAAAAGTACCACCCTTCACCCTCCCCCGCCTCAACGGTGAAACTCTTTCCTTGTCTTCCAGCGTTAGATATTTGGGAGTAATACTTGACCCAAAGTTAAACTGGAAACTTAATATCGAAGAAAGGGTCAAGAAAGCCAGCATAGCTTTCTATGCCTGCAGTAAAACCTTTGGCAAAAAGTGGGGTTTGCAATCAAAGATAATCTTGTGGACGTATACAGCCGTGGTCCGTCCAATCTTGTCCTATGGTTCGATTGTTTGGTGGCCCGCGCTTAGCAAAGCCTACAAACTACAATATAACTAAACTAAAAAAGGTTCAGAGAACAGCTAGTGTTGGCTCCACTGGAGCTTTGCGCTCATGTCCATCGGACGCCCTAAACGTTTTTCTCTACCTCTTACCAATAGACCTGCATATCAAATACTTAGAATCTTGCAGCGCGTTGAGACTTAGGGAATCGAATAGTTGGTATTCTAGGCCCTATGGTCATAGTAATATTACTAACCTCATCCCAGCGGACATCTTTTCGACAGAAACCGAGTACTGCACCCCTACTGTGGACCTCAGTGCGGATTTTAAAGTTATCATCCCATCTCGAAATGAACGGGATGATGACTTAGTGACGAGAGGCTTCGACACAACTATTTTCACTGACGGCTCGAAGATGGAGTGTGGAGTCGGTGCAGGAATTTTCTCCGAGTCTTTAAATGTCTCCAGGTCTTTGCGACTTCCTGACTTTGCTAGTGTTTTTCAAGCTGAACTACTCGCGATCAAGGAATCATGCAAGTTACTAAAACAAGATCCAAATCAAAACCGCAATACAGCTATTTTTTCGGACAGTCAGGCGGCTATTCAAGCGATTGGCTCGTCCACTTCATCCTCCAAATTAGTTCAACAATGCCGAAGTGAGTTAGCGGGCATGAACATTGGACTCAGGGTCACTCTCATCTGGAATCCGGGTCATAGAGGCTTTGAGGGCAATGAACGAGCTGACGAGCTGGCTAGGCAAGGATCAGCCCTTCATAGCTCATTCGCGGAAAGAGTCAACATTCCTCTTGGTGCTATGAAGGGCAAGATCTTCTCAATTTTCCTCGCTGAATCAAACCACAGGTGGAACAGTCTAACCAACTGTGTCATATCTAGAAGGATATGGCCCACCTACAACAAATCCCGTACTAATAATCTTATTTGCAGACCCAGTCAGGACATAGCCAGGGTCGTTGCTACATGCACCGGACACTGGCCTGTTGGAGAACACGCATCTAAGCTGGGCATCCCCCACAATACTTTCTGTCGTAGTTGTGAGGACCAGCGAGAAAAGGAAACTGTTCTTCACTTCTTATGCAAGTGTCCTGCCCTAGCCAAAACGAGAGCCAAAACATTGGGAAAGTCCTTCTTCAACGACCTCAATGAGCTCTCAGAACTGGAGATCAAAGATTTGATCTCCTTTCTAAACGCAACAAAGTGGATTTGTGGCGTATTCTTTAACTAATTGTTTCAGTTCCATCTCGAACTTGAGATCGCCAGCTGGCGCACTCAAAACTCAGTATTATATATAATCCCTCTTTTAACTTCATAGGTCAAGCGAGTATTTTATGGTATCAAAACGGCGCAACTCAGCGCTAATTGTGTCACCGAGCTAGACTGCTCGTGGCCACCATTTCAACTACTACTTCTACGGACAAATGATTCCACCAGCCCATAAAGCGCACCAAACAGTCAGTTTTTCTGGATGTAACGGTGTTTCGACATACACTTGAGGATTAGCTTCACTCCAAATGCGGCAGTTTTGTTTGTTGACGTAGCCATTCAACCAGAAGTGCGCTTCATCGCTGAACAAAATTCGCTTATGAAAATCGGAAACAACGGCCATCTCGTTTTGGGCCCATTCGACGAATCTATGCCTTGCTTGATGATCGTTTGGCTTCAATTCTTGAACGAGTTGGATTTTGTAAGCACGCAAATCAAGATCTTTCCGCAAAATCTTCCATACCACTTTATTGGACACAGATCCAATTCCTGTGCTCGATGGCGGATGGACTCATTCGGGTCTTCCTCAATGCTACGCTCTACAGTAGCAATAGCTTCTTCTGCACGCACCGTACGGCGTCTCTGGGGATGCGAGTTATGAATTAGAGTAAACGTGGTGCGAAAACGTTCCATGGTTAATCGATATAACTGCTCTGATGGAAGATTTTGTCGACGATAAAATGGACGTAGTGCGCGGTACGTATTCCGCACAGAACCATTACTTTCGAAATAAAATTGCACAATTTGCAAGTGTTGTTCAGGCGTGAGTCTATTCATGGTGAATTGTCAAACCAAATTGAGAATAAATCACTTTACTGCTGTTAAATCGGTCGCGGTCTTGAAAAGTAATGCCAATTTAAAGTTCTATACCTCGAAAAAAAAACACCAGTTACAAATGATAAGCCGCCACCGAAAAGTATTCAGTATTTTGTTGCTAATTTGTGCCGCAAGTATTAATTTTGTTTCTCAAATAGTTTTCGGAAAAAGCGCGGTTACGTTTCTTGTTCTCTCTTCTGAAAAATAATAAGTATACGCCCGAGTGAACTTTCCCATAACACGTTAATTTCAATATCTGGAAAGGTATTCATTTGCGCAATATCGTGACTTCAGCATAAGAAGGTTCCATCTGCATTCATATCGATATCGAGAAAACGAAGATTGAATATTTCGCTGTGTATAACTGTCATACACGTTGCGGCAGATCCTGGAAAAAACCTATGCACTCCAAATCGATACCCACCACCTTATCGATTTTAAGGCTGGCTATGACAGCATCTACAGAGACGAACTGTATAAAGCTATGTCTAGTTTTGGCATCCCTGCCAAGCTCGTTCGCTTTTGCAAAATGACAATGGAGAACTCACGCTGCTCCATCAAGGTTGGCAACGAGCTTGCAGAATCTTTCGACGTCAAAAAAGGATTCAGACAAGGCGACGCATTGTCGTGCAATGTCTTTAACATCGTTCTTGAGAATATAGTGCAAAACTGCACCGTCAACACCAGAGGTACTATCTTCCAAAAATCTGTTACATTTCTCGCGTACCCCCGCCGATGATATTGATATAATGGGAAGAACATAGCGTGATGTCAATGGCGCCTTTGTGAGAATTGCGACAGAAGCGGCAAAAATGGGTTTAGCGGTAATTGATGGAAAAACGAAGTATACATGGTATGACAATAAAGTAATGAGACTGATTATATTGCCGCGATCGTAGTAACCCTGCGACCTTGAATTTCCCTTTCCCTTCTCCCGGCATCCTTCCCCTCTCCATTGATATATTTGCCATCGCTCTAGCTTGTTCAGTTCGCCTGCTCTGTCGTGTTGAGTAAACGTGTGTTCGTGGTGCTCGTCCCCCCCGCCCTGATCCGTGAAGATCGGTGTTTTACAGTTCGAATGTTGTCGTCGGAACTGGGTATGAACCGTGAAACAGTCAGACAAATTGTAACCGACGATTTAGGGATGAGAAAGTTGTGCGCGAAGATGATTCCAAGGAACCGTGCCATACCGCCCTCAGCGTGTCCCAGTATTTGGCCTCTAAAGGGATCGCCGTGTTGCAACAACCGCCTTATTCGCCCGATATGACACCCTGTGATTTTTTTTGTTCCCTAGAAGAAAATCGGTGGTCAAAGGAACCCAGTTTGAGTCGATTGAGGACATCCAGGCGGCCGTGACGAGGGTACTCGCGGACATCCCTATCGTAGCGTTCCAGAAATGTTACGAAGCATGGAAAACGCGCTGGAATCGTTGTATAGCTGCCCAAGGGGACTTCTTTGAAGGGTATGGCAGAGTTGTAGATTAATTTTGAAATATACGGTTTTTATGGAATCAGTCTCATTACTTAATTATCACACCTCGTAAGCTGTCTTCGAGAAAGGACACCCAACACCGACGGCTCGGACAGAACCTCACAATAGACGCATACAACTTCGAGGTAGTAGAGGAGTTTGTCTACCTAGACGAAGAATAACTCTTGCTAATCGCTGTTTCTTTGGGATAAGAAAGCAATTGAGTGGAAAAGCCCTCTCTCGAGCAACTAAGGTAAAACTGTACAACACCCTCATCATCCCAGTCCTGCTGTATGGTGCAGAAGCATGGACCTTGACAAAATCGGATGAATGTGCCTTAGGCTGTTTCGAGAGGAAAGTTCTTCGGGTCACCTTTGGTCCCATGTGCGTTGAAGGGGAATGGCGAGGAAGATACAACAGCGAACTTTACGGGTTGTACAACGACATGGACTTACCCAGAAGGGTCAAGGTCCCGAGACTCAGATGGCTACGTCATTTAGAGCGGATGGACACCAATGCTCCGGCCCAGGAAGCCTTCGACATTTCCCGAGGGACGTAGAAGGAGAGGAAGACCGCGACTCAGGTGGCGCACACAAGTGGAAGAGGACCTCAATCAACTTGGAGTGCAAAACTGGAGGCAGCCAGCTAGGGATCGAGCTGGCTGGCGGAGACTGTTGATTGAGGCCCAAGTCCACACCGGACTGTAGCGCCATCAACTACATTCGGTTCCCCTTTGAGTGAAAAACACTGCAACAATTTTGGCCCCACGTTGAGCGCCAAAATTGTTGCAGTGTTATTCACTCAAAGGGGAACCGAATGTAGTTTTACTAAATTTAGGGCGATTTACCATGAAAACGTGAACTACTTAAAAACCGCGAACTATTATTATTATTATTATTATAACATTCTTTATTAAAAGTATAAGATTATAAAACAGAGCATAAGAAAAGAAAATAGAACAATGGCATAGGATGCCGTCTGTCGAAAAAAATTGACATAATCTTACATTTAATAAACGCATAAAAAAGTAAAAAGAATAATCGAGGTTACAAGAGATAACTTAGATGGGATTAAGATATTATACATATACAAAGTTAAATAATCTATTACAAACATAAAAAAAGAGATTTTGTGTATATTTTATTTTATTACAAAGTAACAATAAATAGAAATTTGAAGAAGAAAACAATACAAAATAAATAATTAATAGGATTTCTTTTTAAAGCTCCAAGTTATTGCGATATTTTAAGGCATGATCGCAGTATCTCAAAAGGACCCTCCATCCATGTTTACCATTTAAGATATCTTTAGCTTCTATTTGAGAGAAATAACTCTTTGAGAAGTATAATCTACGTAATTCTTGAAGAATTGGACACACAGCTAGAAAGTGGTAGACATCTTCTTTTTCATGTCTATTACATAGACTACAGTTAGCTAAATCATTTTGCCTGTGTGGAATATAGTTAAGTCCCAATATTTCGACTCTCGCCTTGAAAATTAAACCGATTTGATGAGGTGAAAATACATTAGTGAAATAATTATTAGCGCCCAAGGAGTGGTTCAATTCTCTATATATAAGTCGACTTGATGACATCTGGGCGCTATGAATGCACTGCAGATAAAATGATTCATCTACTTTAGCAATACATTGGTAGAATTCATCGCGCCAGTTATCAGTCGAGTGCAAAGACAGTTCCAAAACCACCCCGTGGATTCTTGCGATACCAAACCATTCCTTAAAGGGCGTTAGATTATTAAGACGAGCATATTTCATTATTTGCTGTTGTAAACTGTCAGTAGATCTTCTTATCACCTTAACAATATAATCGGCATTTGCTTTCAAATTTTTAAGATAAATTTGTGAGATGCCCGACTCTACATGTAAAGCGTATGTGGGTGTTGATAACGGTAGTCTAAAGATTCGCTTGAAGAAGAAACGTTGAACTATTTCGAACTCTTCGATAAATTGAAAACCAAAAATTTGACTAGCATAACACAAACAGGTATTTATTGTTGCGTCTAGTACTCTGAATTTGGAAGAGGTGTCAACTTGTTGGTTACAGAAGAATCTGCTCCACATCATATTGATAGCCGTTTTGGCAACTGAGCATTTATCTTTGATGTGAGGACGTAAATCCATATTTTTTGAAATTAGAAAGCCAAGATATTTATATTCTTTAACAACTTCGATGGGACTTGAACCTAAGAACCAATTTTCCGAAGGCAACCTCCTCCTATTATTGGCTTCGAAAACCATAATTTTTGATTTGCAGGTGTTTATTTGTAGATCCCATAAGTTGCAATAGTCCACAAGGCGATTTATCTGCAATTGAAGTGTTGAAGGATTATCCGTTAGTAAAACGAGGTCGTCGGCGTAAAGTAGCACGTTAACATTCAAATTTCCTATTTTTGCACCACCAGGCAAGATTTTAGAAACATCGTCTATAAAGATGGCAAACAAAATCGGGCTTAGAACACATCCTTGTGGAACCCCAGTTTCAGTATTAAAAAAGTCTGATGAGATATTGCCATTCGAAACTGATGAGCATGTATTAGTGACTAGCTGCTTGTATAGCCTGAGAAACTTAGATGATAATCCAAGCGCCGAAAGTTTATAGAGCAAAGAGTTTCTGTTAACGGTGTCGAATGCAGCCTTAAAGTCAACAAAAAATGCAAACAGCTTTTTATTATTGTCGATGTAACGTTTGGCAATACTAGACAGGGCAAATATCTGGTCGACAGTCGAAAACCCAGATCGAAATCCAGCCTGGAAAATGCTAAGGTGCTTATTCGCTTCTATCCATTTGATTAGTCTATGATAGAGTATATTCGTAAACACTTTTCTCAAAGCAGGAAGTACGGATATTCCTCTATAATTTTCTGGAAGGCTATAGTCACCTTTTTTGTAAATAGGACATATTATCGACTTCAGAAAAGAGTGCGGGATCATTTCTTCATTCAGGAGTTTATTTAAAAAACCCAAAAGAATATTTAAAAACGTTGGGGAAGAGTATTTGAAAAATTCAATTGGTACTCCGTCTACACCTGAAGCCTTATTATTTTTCATTTTATTCAAAGATTCTTGGAGCTCAAGCATTGAAATTTCATCGTCGAGTTGGGCTATATAGATTTCGGGTTGTGCATAATGGAAAGTAGAGTGGGTTGATGCGGGGCTGAGAAGCTGTTTGAAATACACGGCTAGAGAGTCAACACACGCTAATGGCGATGAAGTGGAATTACAACCTCCCAACATTCTCACTTTGCACCAGAATAGCTTTGAGTTTTTACATGTCGTCAAACTTTTTGCAATATTATCAATAAAGTCCTTTTGCTTGGTTTTGCAGGTGTGTTTAAATTCCTTGTTTGCAGTTATGTACAGAGACTTAAAGAAGTTAGAATTAGTTTTTCTAAAAAGATTCAAGAACCGGAATGATTTTTTTCTCAGCGAACTATGGATTTTAAAAATCCAATTATTATTAAAATTAAACAAAACAAACGGAGGCAATTATTAAAATGTGCAACCGCCATCGCCACCGCGGAAGATATATTCGATTATGACCAAGCTGTCACAATCGAACGAAGACAAACAAACAAAATAAATAAAGAGACTAGAGAATACACTGCAACAAGAACTGCAATACCTGTGCAGCTCACCGACTAGCTCAGCTGGGCGTGGGTTGTTCGAATTAAAAAAAGGGAACGAATGACGAATTAAATGGATGTTATCAAACAAATTCAATTCGATTAAAATAATATTAACCGGATTAAATTGAGTTAAATAACAGTACAGGGGCGTACTTGAATTAAGGGTGGGCGCCAGGAAACTTTTTATAGGGTCGTTTGCCTTGACCGGGAAGCTGAAAATGTTTCTTCAAAATTTTAAAAGAAACGAAAAGTTTTAAATCCCTGATAGGGATGCCAGATTTGAAAAATTTCTTTGCGGGACACATTTTTTTAATCTTTGAAAAGTCCTGGGGTGGAATCGTGTAAGGTGATTTGTGATTATCACCTTTGTGACTATAAAATGTGATCACATTTTATTTTCCTTCTGTGTAAGGTGATCACCAAAAATATTTCGAAGCTTGGCATCATTTCCCAAAAAAACAAATGACATATTATGACTAGTACAATCACTCTGGCAATCGATTGTAGCGCCACTATTTGCAAGCATTTTATTACATGAGTTGATATTGAAAAAGAAACGGCGGGGCAGAGAATTAGGAAAACAGAAAATTAGGAAACGAAAAAGTTTCTTTTTTGAAATTGAAATTTGAAGTTCGAATATATTTATTCTATTTGACTGTTCAAGTATCAATAATCAAAAATTTTTATTCAATGTGATAGCAAAATAGCTATCACAAGGAAAAGTAGCAAATTGGTGATTATCACTTGTGACTATCACCTTACGCAGACAAAATTTGTGATTTGTGATTATCACCGATCACAAATCACCTTACACGATTCCACCCCTGTTTGTTAAATAAAAAGCTTTTTATAAATTTTATATCAGTCTTTTATTATTTAGGAACATAAAAAATCATAAATAAAAGTAGGTACTTCACAAAAGAAAATAACAAAAATGACTAGGGTCCACAAAATGTTGTAGGGTAGACTGGGGAGCCTTTGCCAGAGGGGAGGCTTTGTTTTTCGATTTTTCTTATAGATCGAAGAAAATTAAAAATATCGAAAAATTGATTTTTATTGCACATCTCTAGGTAGAAACTTTCCACAAAGTTTGAAAGTTCTCAGTCAAACGCGAGAGTGGCAGGACGTTTTTCTTTATTTTCCAGGTACCGGAAACAAAAAATGGAAGGTGAATATTTTCAAAAAAGTCAAGTGGTTTAATTCATTTACAAACTTTTCGCGCCAATTTTCAATTTTATAAAATATTAATTGTCTTTAAAAAAGTGATTTGTGTAACTAGTGTGCGATCTTAAAAAGTTAAACAAAATTTGTTCATAAAGTAGCTTGTGGGGTGCCTTTGCCATGTGTTTGTGTGGAGGTTTTGCCACTGGCAAAACCACCCCCAAAGTGGCTTTGCCACTGGAAAAACCACCCCTATAGTGGCTTTGCCACTGGCAAACCCACCCCACACAGTGGCTTTGTCACTGGAAAACCCACGCTACAAAGTGGCTTTGCCATTGGCAAAAGCACCCATAAAATGCCCTTACCACAGGCAATGATTGAATTGATGGGTGAATGATTTTCAGATCGAAAGATGCCGCGTTTTTATATCAAGAAATCCAACCGCGACGAGATTAATGAAGATAAAATGATGCAAGCCGTTGACGCGGTTTTAGTAAGGAAAACTATTAGCGCAGCGGCTAAATTTTTTGGGTTAAAAAGAACTACCCTAAGAAAACGCTGCAAGGAATGGCGTATCGCTTAAGATCTCTTTAAAGAAAGTGATATAGCTGTTTCCAAAGTAGGTATAGATATCACTCCAAATTTGCGAGCAACCAGATGTTCACTGTTCCGGAAAAAAAAAACAAAAACTAAAAACCTTTTTTTATTTTCTTATTTCTGGAATTAAGGTACCTGGCAAAGGCTCCCCACCCTAGTGGCATATCATCCCCCATAGTACACATTTGCCATAGCATTTTTTTTATTTTTTTTAATAATTTTAAAAAATTTAAATGAAATGATATGAGGTAGAAATTATTTACAAAACAAAGATAGTAAGGTACTTCAACTTTTAGGTATAAACAATTTTTGGAAAGATTAAAAACCTAAGCCTACGGTCAAATTTCCTAAATCATGGCAAAGGCTCCCCAGTCTACCCTACTGCACTTTCCTTTTGCACTTTTTTCTGGGCGGGCTTGTTTTTGTCTTAGCAACTGAGCAGGAGCAGCTTGCTACAACTGCATCAGATCCTGAGCTGTCGCTATCGCAGTCGGTAGAGTTTTTGTCATCGAGAGATTGCATATCCGATCCGGATTTTGTGGAGCTCATTGTGTTCAACTTAATACAGATACAAATTAAGATATCAAATAGTTTGTAATGCTGTTAACAAAAGTCAAATTACCTTTTAAGTTCGCTCAGCAAAAAACAAATAAACTCAGAAGCTTTAAGCTTCGAACAACGAAATCACGAAATATAAACAAAAACACTAGAAAGAGTTTGACATTTGTCATAATTTGAAATCTGACGTTAGATAAATATTTCGATTCTCGAACAATATTCACGTTCAGGGAACATAAAGAATAAAAGTGAAGCCAAATCTATAATTTGAGCACACTTTACACTTACGAGGTGTGACAATTAAGCAATGAGACTGATTCCATAAAAACCGTATATTTCAAAATTATTCTACAACCCTGCCATCCCCTTCAAAGTAGTCCCTTGGGCAGCTATACAACGATTCCAGCGCGTTTTCCATGCTTCGTTTGGAACGCTTCGACTGGGATGTCCGCGAGTACCCTCGTCACGGCCGCCTGGATGTCCTCAATCGACCCAAAATGGGTTCCTTTGACCACCGATTTTGTTTTAGGGAACAAAAAAGAGTCACAGGGTGACATATCGGGCGAATAAGGCGGTTGTTGCAACACGGCGATCCCTTTAGAGGCCAAATACTGGGACACGCTGAGGGCTCCTCGGAAAGGTTCCTTGGAACCATCTTCGCGCACAACTTTCTCATCCCAAAATCGTCTGTTAAAATTTGTCTGGCTGTTTCACGGTTCATACCCAGTTCCGAGGCCAACATTCGAACTGTTAAACGCCGATCTTCACGGATCAGGGCGCGCACACGCTGCGCATTCGTATCAGTCCGCACCTCGACTAGTCTCCCGCTCCGCGCCTCGTCTTCCACGCTTTCACGCCCCTTCTTAAACTCTTTATGCCATCGAAACACCTGCGCACGACTAAGAGCACTATCACCATGCACTTTTACAATTTTAGCGTACGTTTTCGAAGCTGTTTCGCCCAACTTGACGAAAAATTTTATCTCGACGCGTTGCTCTTGATTTCGTTCTTCCATTTTCGTGACGAGCACCACGAACACACGTTTACTCAACGCGACAGAGCAAGTGAACTAAACAAGCTAGAGCGATGGCAAATATATCAATGGAGAGGGGAAGGATGCTGGGAGAAGGGAAAGGGAATTTCAAGGTCGCAGGGTTACTACAATCGCGGCAATATAATCAGTCTCATTACTTTATTGTCATACCATGTAGGCATACGCTACACTATGAATAATACAAAAATAGAGTAAGTTATTAATTTTTTTACGGGTTTTGCGGGACATTAAATCAAATTGCGGGACATAATTTTCCGGCGGGACACTTGCGGGACAAAAGTAGTTTTGCGGGACAGTCCCGCGCGTGGCGGGACGTCTGGCAAGCCTAATCCCTGATGGGGAGTTTGATATTTTTATTCGTAAAAAAAAAATATCCTAGGAAACCGTGGCAGAAGGCTTCGGATAAAAACCTAGGAATCTTTTCAAAGAAAATAAATGAAAATTATGCAATGGAATTAATAGAAAGAAACAGTAATTTTGCAAATAAAAGGGCAAAGAAAATACGAGACAACGAACCCGATTGAATGGACCGCTATTATTCGGTCCCGGAAAAAAATGATAAGAATTGAAGTTAAAACGCGTTTCCCACAAATCTTGGGATTAAACGCAAGAAGATCAAACGAATTTCAAAAAAATACCAAGAAACATATTTTAACATAAATCTACTTATCCTGTGGGAATTCCCTAGATGGATTTCTGGTTTAAGGATCGCCCCGTTCGGTTCTGACAATTTCTCTCCTTACCCTTTCCTCTTCTTACTCCTTCCACGAACTCCTTCTTTTCTATCTTTAAATTTTTTCTCTTATAAATTCACTCCACTATCTTTTTCATTTTTTTACTTTTCTATCTATTTTTCTGTTTTTCCACAAAAACCTTTTTTGCTACTTTTAAACTTGAAGACCAACAAAAAAGTGATTCATCGTTCAAGCTTGTTGTTCGGCTTCCTCACGCACACACACATTTTCTCACACAGCCAGATATCTCGCTGAATTCATAATTTTACGGTACCACTCTGCTGCTGAATCCAGACGAGCCTCTCACACGCACACACATACTTTATGGATTCGTTAAGTTTTGGAGCTTTCCCAAAACTAGGCGAATCCATGGCTGTGTTCAAAAATAAAACCAACAGAAAAAATCAGAAGACTAATAGCCTTTTCACATCAGACGCAAAACGTGGTTTTGCAAAACTTTTCAAAAACATGAAGGAAATCACGTGTTTTCCCGTACAAATTTGTTGACCGCCCTGTTTTGCAAAACAACAAGTTTTTGTTAAAACCATTCAAAACCAAAAAAGTGAAAGCATTCAGCAGTCTATAATCGTATATATTTCTCCCTTTCTCCAATAGCAAGAGTAGATTGACAGTCTGCTTATAAAATTCTTCACGAAAAAACCTGTCAGTTGATATAGGGTTGCCATATGAGAATATAAAAACTACAAATGAACAAATTCCTAGCAGCGACATAGTAAAAATAAAACTTTGAATAAAACGGTTCCACCAACACGTAGTTTTTAATCCAGCAAAAATCATAAACATTTAAATAAAATTGACATTTTTTAACTGAAAGAAAATAGAAAAAACAGCAAACAAATATTTTTATTTGTGAAAAATCGAC
Source organism: Sphaerophoria taeniata (assembly GCA_943590905.1). Classification (NCBI taxonomy): domain Eukaryota; kingdom Metazoa; phylum Arthropoda; class Insecta; order Diptera; family Syrphidae; genus Sphaerophoria; species Sphaerophoria taeniata. The sequence goes on from OX016540.1 coordinate 241,929,648, forward strand.
GAGAAAAACTTTTTCATACTGTGTTTTTCAATTTTTAATATCTTACCCTAACGTTACTCAAACTTGCAACGAAAAACAAATAGCGAATGTGTGTAAAAAAAGGTGTTAATCTTCTAAAAGGAGAACATATGGCAACCCTTAAGGCACAACTATAATCGACATAAGCCAAAATAAGCGAATGTAAAAAACCTAACGAAAATTTGCTAATGTTTGCAAAATTCCCGCGCATACCCATAATTGACTTAAGTGATCAAAGCCATCTGTCAAAACAAAATTCGTAGCTGTGAAATCATCATAACATTACAAAGCAATAATAGCTGTGTTTTTTTATTCCTATGATCTGATCCGGATCAGATCAAGAAAATAAAACAGCTTCTATCATCAATTTACTTATTACTTCACATTTGGCAGCTGTTTGAAATTTATTCATTCTGTCAATACAAAGGAGTTGCCCTACGATAGTTTTGTTGAATGTGAAAAATCATTTTTTCAAAAATATACAGCTTTTGCTATGTAATTGAAAAATATCTCATTCCCGGATAATAAATGTGTGAAAGTGGCAGCATAGTTTTTATTGAAAATATACGCCAACACTTCAACTTGTGTGCGGAAGAAGAACTAATTTTTGGATCACAAAAATTGATCCAAGTAAAAAGTAGGATTTCGTTTTTTTGTTGTTTCACATATAAATCAATGATCTGATCTGGATCATTGTGATAATAAAACACAGCTAATAATATATTTTTTTGTCAATCTCGAAGTATATTACACATACACGCTTATTAGTTTTGAAATAATTCACATGTACAGTGTCTCTGTTTGTTTTTCATGTGTATTTGAACAAACCTGTAAGATTTTACTTATGCGCCGAGCGACTGAGATCGCTCTTGCTTATCTTTGCTAAGTTAACGAAACTGAGAAAAAATTAACGAAACGGAGCTAGACTCGATTATGGCTATTCAATAAAGCGTGTTTGCATTTGCACGTTTGCTTATGCGCGCATAAGCTAGCTTATGTCGATTATAGTTGGGCCTTTACTTGACATCAAAGATTTTTAATGTCAAACAAAAACCTGAAATTTAGGTGTGAACAGATTTCGAGTTTTTGAAAACTGACAGCTGAAGACTCCGTTTTGCGTCTGGTGTGAAAAGGCTATAAAAAGAAAAATCAAAGTTGAAATAAATAGACCTGAGCATTCTCTCAGCTACTCTTCTATAAAACAAATTTTGTGGAAGAGGTCCGAAGAAGAAAGTACCAAAGTAATTACTCAAATTAATTTATAACCTTAAATTCGTTTGACCTTATAAAATAAAGATATTAGGGATGAACACTTAGCGCTACATTCAATTTCGGTTCGTGCAATTTTAGAAATTTAAAGTTAAATTTACGTTGGACTCAAAAGCCATACCAAACTTTATGTTGGGCTCACTGGCCATGATAAAATGTTGGGCATATTAGCCATTTATCCAAAAAGGTTGTTGGGCTCAACGGCCTTAGGGTTCGGTAGCGCTCCTCTCTCTTTTAAGCGTTTTGTCGTGTGAGTCTCCAGCTCGTCCGCTGGCTCAGCAACGATCTACAAACGGGGTATACCTTAATTTGTCATCTTCTAAGGGCTACTCTCATGACCCTCGAGGACAACGGGCTAAAAATGAGATTATAAAATATGGGAGAGGTTGGGATGGAGAGGAAGACACACAACGAGAGTAAACCATGACGCCAAATACATGGTCCGAAACGATTTTAAGAATCATGTAAGGGATGATTTTTGTTGCGGTTAATCTTACCGTAATAAAGTTAGTAAGTAACTGCTGCCAATTAATATCCAAATTTTGTTTTGTATATGTGCGAAAAATATTTCGTAAGCTTTATTCCAACTATAAATTAACGTAATAGTCAGTAAAATTAATTTACTTCATTATACAAACATAACCGTAACCATTCTTTATCACCTAACAACGACTTAACAGTGCTTGTGTTCTTATCCATCCGACAACGTTTGACAGATGTCAAATAAATTAATATATTTAGGCCGTGTGCGAATTGGATGAATTGTGGTTAAAAAATAAAAATGGATGAATTTTTAACCACTACTGTCATATTTTAACCTGCTCAGCAGCTAGTCAAATAATGCGAAGTGTCAAAATTTAACCAAACGTCAAGTTTTAACCCATTTTTAACTGAATTCGCACACGGCCTTACACTTAAATAATTTGCTAATTTATTTAACTTTAAAGCTGACATAGTTTTTTTTTTAATCCCTTAACTAAGCAATAATCATTATTTTGTTTAATATCTTTGCAAAAACACAACAACACGCACACAACATAGACAGAATTTACGTACAAAAACCTTTTGTTAATATGAAACACGTTATACAACTGTTCTTGTTTAATTGAAGTTGAGATAGAGAGTTGATTGTGAGAAAAAGAAACAAAAACAAACTGAAACAAAAGAACTGAAAGAAATAAAACACAAAAAAACGTTTGTTTCTTTAAAATAAAATCAATTCTTTAATACTTCTTCTTAATTTTGCTATAAACTTTAAAGATTCTAGTTTAGTTGTTTCTCTTACAAATAAATACATTTATAAACTTGAATAGTAATATTTCCTATCATAATGTATCTGTCTCTTTCTATAATACAACAAACTTAAGTAGAAACAAAACGTGTATATTCTTGTATACGAAAAAAAAACAGCCGAAAACTCAAGAATGGATGTAGAAAAAGATGACGTGTTACAAAATTGTATTTCGTTTAAAAAAAGAAAAAACCTAATCGACCTTATTACCGTACCCGATCGGAGAAAAATTATCTCCGATTTGTCTATCACCGTGTACTTTCGGACAGGTTAATCGTAGACATCTACGAAAAAATTTGAAATCTGCGTGGGAATTTCAAATTGAGAGCGACGACGTTTCACGATTTCATGCGATGCATCGCGATTTGTCACTTACTGTTTTCGTCCGATTGTCTCCGAAACAAAAAAGGTGTCGGCTCGGAACTAAAAATATTTTGTCACTTACAAAACAACAAAGAAGTGCGTCGGTACGCATCACTGATTTATGTACGAATCGGGTACGGTGAAGGAAATAAAACTTCCGATCGGACATCGATCAGAGAATTCTCCGATCGGGTACGGTAATAAGGCTGAATATAAATAGTTTTACAAATTTGGAAAATAAACGAACAAAGTTCAACAATCGATTTACATAGTTTAGTTTTTGCTTTGAAATTGATAACACAGTTTAGGAATTGTTTTTGTAGAATTTAATTGCAATTTAATTGTAAATAATTTTTAAAGTAGTGGTACGTGGATTTGATGGTGTTTGCCTTATGCTACAATTCGAAGAATTCATCTTGTTGTTTTTCGAGGCGCTGCAGGGAGTTCTGTACTCGCCGACCTTGGGTTATGTTGAGAAGCTGCGCTGTGTCGGAGGTGCTGCCTGAAGAACTGTGACGTGTATGACTTGTCTGGTTGTTTTGCTGATAGTGATGTTTGTATGAGCTGGAATTGGGATTTCTTATTCGGTGTACGCCACCGGTTGTGAAAAGATCATCATCGCTCTGACTCGTTAATAGGCTGTAAGACAAAAACATTATTTCTTAATATGTACTGAAATGAGGATAACAAAAACAATACGTCGATACTAAAACTAGAGGACTGGAGAGTGCGCAAACAGAAAAATGCATACTTTCAGGAGACGTTTAAGGAATTTGAATGCTCATATTATATCTTTGTTGATGATTTATATTTATTCAGCCCAATTCTAAATATTCCCCGGGAATAGTACTCCCCGGGAGATGTGCTCTCTTAGGGAGTTCTTTCCTTTATTTGAATTCCTCGTGAGATTATTTTTCCCTTCGAAAGCGGAAACAAAAATTCTGAATGTTCGAAACAGTTGTTTGGCAGTATTTGTCATATGAAACAAGAGGAAAGAGCTGCCAGAAGCTCTTAAAGCTCAAAACAGATGTGCAGAATTTCTGCGCAGCAAAATTAAAAATACACAGGTTCTTATGGGAGCAAATTCTGCATGCAGAACAGCGCTGCGTGATGTCTCTATTTCTAAATTTTCTGCCTAGTTTCATTGCAGCCATAATTGAAAAACAAAATTTTCCAAATAATTGCTATCTGGCAATACTTATATTGACACATTTTTGAAACTGTTGACAGTGCGTGTTATATCAAAATTCAAATTGTCAGTTTGTAAATTTTAGAGTTGGCTAAGTCGTGAAATTTCATTCACAGGTATAACTGTGAATGTTACTTTTCATTCACTGCTAATTTAAACTGTGATCGTAAACAGTGAAATCGATTGTAAAAATATAGTGACTTTGTCTGTCTTTTAAATGAGAAAAAAAATTAAAATAAAAAAGTAATGAAATTAACAATAAACTACTTTTAATCTCTACAAATGAATTCTTAATCCCGCGAAAAATTTTAAAGTTGGAGAAATTAAGAGAAAGAAGAGAAAGCTTCTCAAATTAAATACATAATACAGTTATTATTATGCGTTGGCTGCTAAGCAGAACGTCGTGGATTCGAGTCCAACTCGTGTCCATAAAAGTTTTTATTTCATCTTTCAGGGGTACTGCCTCTTGCGAAGAATTGACAAAACTTCCAAGAGTATCAATCTGTCTTGAAAAAGTACTTCTCAACTTTGCCGTTCGGAATCGGTGTTAAATTGTAGGTCCCCTCAATTCTTCCCACGCTCTCAGAGAATTTTTGATGAGAGTAAGCCACTTAAGCGGCCCCTAGATTATCAATAGTATTGTATAAAATATTGCGAAATATTATTGGATCAGCCAAGACTACACAATATTTTGTACACAAAATTTGACATTTAACTTCAGGAGACGATGACGCCTGGAAAATTCAAAAACAAATGAAAAATTTACAAAATATTGTGCAACCCTAACCTACAGACTATACAATATTTTTCATTGTACAATATATATCAAAAGAGTTTCAATTTTTTTCTTCAATATATTGCACAATGCTTCAATATGAGCCCTAGACTATCAATAATATTGTATAACATCGAATATTGTACAATAATATTGAAAGTCTAGGGGCCGCTTTAGGCCTTGGCTCTTCAATAGCTGACGCGCCACTCTATTTTTTTTTTTTTTTTTTATTATTACTATACTGTTATCTAATTGCACCAAGATTCCATATGGCTGGCAGTTCTTCTACCAATTTGCAATTTTTTTTTCTTGCAATGAAATTGAACTTTTTTTGCTCTTGATTTTACTTTGAGTGACTTACTTCACTTTCAAAATATTCTTTTAAGTAATCCATCCCAATTTTGTTTGTTTTTGTCATATTTTGTTTCATTCATTTCATCCCTGTTCTGATTTTTGTTTCGAATTCAATTCGTTTTCGAAATTGATTTTCGCAAAGCTGAAAAAACTGGGGCGGCCCTACTATGTAACTCGATTCTACAATAAAATTGCTCGAATACGAAAAATTGGTACTATGTAACTTTTTAACTACTTTCGAACCAACGAGAATCGAATAGTTCTAGTAGTGCCAACTTTATTCTTATGAACTTTCGAATAATCGAGGAACTACGTAACTCGAAAGTAGAAATCAAAACAAGGCAAAATCAAAAATAATCACTCTACATCAAATGTGTTTGCGAGCAGATCGGCTTAAGAAGTTTGTTTTGTAATAATGTAAGTAGAAAGGTGTTTTAACACATAAGGCGTGTTTTTTTGGCATCGCTATCTGCAGCCAAATTCGATTTCCCAAAAAAACGTATCCGCAGTTGCCCATCCGCAGCTGTTTTATTTTATTTTTAAGTTGGTATTTGGTTTTGCTTTCGGATAAGTTTTTGACATTTTGGGGGTATGTTCGTAGATTGGCTCCGTCATCGTTCAATAAACAAATAAATAAAACAATAATAAATGTTCAGACAAATATCAAACAGAGAAGTGTGTTTGAACGTGCGTGTGAATTTTGATAAAAATTGAGATTCAGATTTTTGAATCTCGAATCCATTTTTTTGAATCTCAAGTCTCAAATAGATCATGAAATCTGAGATTTTTCTACTTTTTCCTTCACCAACTCGTTTAGCTGCCAGATTCACAAATTTTACTCGACTCTAAAGATATGACTACAACGAGCACTTCTTGTAAAAAGACAAAAAGTGAAAATTTTCAAACTCATTTTTTTACAGTTTGACAAAATTAAAAGTAAAGGGGCCGACCCATAGAATCCGTCAATCCCGCAGCGTCGACGTTTACGTTGTTGCCAACGTATTTGCCGGAGAGAACCGTCCCATAGAATACGTTGTATACTTTGACAGTTTCATTTGCTTGGTGTAAAACTTATTCACAAAACCTCAAAATTGTGTCAAAATGATACTTTTGCACAAAGTTTTGATCATTCATTGCTTTTCGTTGCTGCTGTGGAAACATATTGAGTTGACTGTTCGTTAAATTTATTTGTCAACGGATCAACGGACGCAAAAAGTAGACAGTTAACCAACTCTATCCGTCGTATCCGTCACATGCGTTGCTTATGGGACGAGTTCCATAAGAACATGTATATTCTATTGTGCTGTCAGTTGAAAACGTCAACGCTAACGGACTGACGGATTCTATGGGTCGGCCCCTTAATGATACAGAAACATTGGCGCAAAATTATAGTCGCTAACGAAAAACTTTAGTGTGATACTTAGCTTAAAATGACGTTTGAGTCATGTCTGAAATGTCATTTTAAGCTAGTATCACACTAAAGTTGTTCATTAGCGGACTATAATTTTGCGCCATTGTTTTTTGATGTCAAAAACAATTTTTGTAGTTTTTTTTCCAAATTCAAATGGTGCTACAAAGAAACAAAAATTTAACTTTTGTTAATTTCCCACTTCTTGCAAAAAGTGGCCGTTGTAGTCATACCTTAAATCTCGCAAATAGAAAACGACATTACAGAAGAAAAATATTAAACACCATAGAGCAACTATGTGTGACTCGTTCCTTGATTTGTGCGTTCCAATTTTAATTCAAAATAAACTTAAATAAAAGAACGCACTTAAAGAGCGTTGCACTCTGCGAACACAGCCTTCGAGACTCTTTGAGTTATCCGATTATCCGAGTTACCAACCTAACAAATTCAATTTTTCTCCGATCGAGTATCGATACTCGAAAAAATGTCAATTTTTTATCCGCAGCCAGATTTAAGTTTAAGTTTTATCCGCAGCTGCGTGTTGTATGTGTAATACATGGAAGCTCCCACTGCAGATACGGATAGCTATGCCAAAAAAACACGGCTATAGTTTCAATGAAATATTGTTCAACAGATACATGAAGGCATCTTTTGAAAGGCGGTAGTTTTGGACAAAGCTGCGATTAAGTCATTTTATTAGGCAAAAATGTCTAGTAAATACTCTAAGGTTAAAATTATTCTCCCTACGCTCCATTAGATTTATCTGTAATCCGCGACACTTTCCATATTTTTGTAGGGCTATTCAATAGGGACGGGTTGATTTTGTAACCGAATCACACTTTTTCGTGTTTTTCCTGTTTAAAAGAAATTCGCATGAATACAATAAATCCAAAATACCGACGGCGATGACGACATAAATGTATGTTTGCTTTGAAGGGTCTCGCTCTCGACGAATTGAGCTGTCAACTCCGTAAGGTTCAAGAACCCATGGCCGAGCTAGCTTAAGGGAATAATTCCAGCCAACCGAACCAAGGCAAAATAGGAGGTTACAATTATTTTGATGTCTCGTGACGGCCATATTGTTTCTTTTGCTATCTGTTAAACACTGCGCCCTTTTGATGATGTACATGGTCGTCGTTCCAAGTACACTGTTCAACGTTTAGTGGCCAAATTCGAGTCCACCGGCTCAATGAACAACCAGCCAACAGCCGTACTTTAACGAAACGCAAGATCTGCCGAAAATATCGCCACTGTTCGTGAAAGTCTGCAGCAGAATCTGAAGCAGTCAATTCCGCGGACCTAAGAAACAACTTAAAGGATGACATCGACCAAATTCAGCCTGATTCATGCGCCGAACCCATCGAATGTTTCGCCACTCAACCAATTTAACTATGTAATATTTCACACATGATATCATTGATAAGGTTATCAAATAAAGATGACACCTTATTGATTTTTCATATACAACTTGTGTTATTCAACTTTCAAAATGACCCGGCCTTAATGGAAAACACTTTATTATAAAGTTCATACACATTTTTCCACAGCAAATATTTTTTATTTTTTGAATATTATGTCAAGATATCCGAGTCTCGTTCGAAAATCGAAAATTTGCTAGCAAGTAGCGTGGCATTATTGGCATTCTATTCTACTTTCATACGTAGTACGATTTGAAAGTAGAATCGGAAATGAGTTTCGAATAGAATCAAAAGTAGAATCGAGTTACATAGTAGGGCCCCTGTGTTCCTAAATTCGTACGAGTTTGCCTTCAATTTTTCACAAATATTTCTTTGAAATTACTTAAATTCTTAAATTTACGATTCAAATTCGGTCACAAAAATCGAAACGAAATCAAAACAAAAAATTGAGAACACCTCAGCTTTAAAAACGAGAGTATTGTTTTCGTTAACGAAAATCAGAACAGGGGTGATTGTCTCAATTTTACCGTCAGAATAATGCTTCGAACATTATTTGTCCGTACAAAATTTAGTGGAGACTTTTTCTTTACATTGGCTTTAAATATGTATTACAATTTTATGCGTGAACTGCGTACAGCTTGGAAAAATATTCAGGACAAAATTTGTCCCGAGAAAAAAATTATATGAGAAATAATTTTTTTGTCGATCAGGCTTTAAAATATTAAACGTATAAAATTGTAAAACCTAAATTCGCCCTTAAAAAATAAGCTTTCACCTTAAAAACTGTTCAAACTTTCCTCCCTTATTATTTGTTATAGCCCAGGAGCCCCCATACAAGAAATTCCCGTCATCGCGCCCACTAAAATTTTTAATGAGGAATTAAAGTTAAAGCCAAGACGAATAAGATTCGCTTGGTCGGCGTGAATTGAGTTAGCCGGAAAGGCCGCGCATACCTGTTGCAATGTGGTGAAATGTCTCCATTATGACGGATTCTATTTTTGTTTCTTTCATTGCATGCGTCCTAGTGTTAGATGTAGAAATACCTTGGTTTGCTTGCTTTCAAGCTGCCGAAAGTATTGCGCAAACCAGATTTTTTATAAATGAAACTACTGTAGTTTGTAATAAAAACACAGTGTTTTAGGTCATAATAAAACCTTGTTTGTGCAGAACTTTCGGCAGCTTTAAAGCAAGCAAACCAAGGTATTTCTACATCTAACAAAAGGACGCGTGTAATGAAAAAAACAGAAATGGAATCCGTGATGATGGAGACATTTCACAGTCATTCACCAAATTGCAACAGGTATGCGCGGCCTTTCCGGCTAACTAAATTTACGCCGACCAAGCGAATCTTATTCGTCTTGGCTTTATCTTTTATTCCTCATTTAAAATTTTAGTGGGCGCGATGACGGAAATTTCTTGTATGGGGGCTCCCCACCTATTAATACGATTTTCAAAAATTGTATCTGAATTCAAGTGCTTTGGCAACGCTGCTCACAAGTCGGAACATATTTTGTTTGAAAAGAAAACTGAGAAGGAGAACTGCGAGTTCGAGTTCGAGCTAAAATGCTTATTTTCGTTGCAACTTGCTAAAATGATAATTCGTGATTTTAGTTGCGACTTGCTAAATCGTGAATGAGTTCTGAGTTCGAGTCGAAACTGATATTTCGTGATTTTCGTTGTAGAAATATTGCGTTCACAGTTTACATTCACAGTTTATTTGGCTTGTCGTTAACAGATAGTGAATGGAAATTTCATTATCTACTAAAATTTCACAGGTTGGGTATTTTCAATCATCACTAGTAAATTTAAAATCGAATCAACAAAATATCGGAACAATCAAATGTAGTAATCTGTGCACAGAAAATATCGAGCATTCACTTATTCAGCTCCAGACCTCCAGATGAAATAGCTGTCTGCAATTTGGCGTCGATCGCTTTGAATGCTTTTGTCACGCCACAGAAGAAATACGACTTCCAGAAGCTCAAAGAAGTCACCAAAATAGTGACGAAAAAAATCAACAAAACCATCGATTTCAACTATTATCCAGTGCTGGAGGCTAAGGAGTCCAATATGCGACATCGTCCAACTGGAATTGGAGTCCAAGGTATGGCTGATGCTTTAATTACTATGCGTCATCCGTTCGAGAGTGAAGGCGCCCAGGAGTTCTGGAAGCCAGTTGCTCTGAAGGAGAAAATCGTCAAGCATCGCGTGCTCGGGGCTCCTAAGCCAACAGCATCGACTGCGACAACGAATCCTTCGAACCGTACACTTCGAATATCTACAACCGACGAGTTCTGTCCGGCGAGTTCCAATCAGCATCTGCTTAAGGACCTAACCGAGCTGGACTTGTGGGACGATGACATGAAGAACGAAATTATCGCCAGTCGATTTTCTAACGTATTGTGCATTTCCGAAATTATAGACACTAATTGCAATTCCTATTCTCTTGTGTCTATTATTTTAAGAGGACAGCTTTAAGGTCCCTTTGCGTTCCACAAAACCTTTCATTCTCTCTGTGTCCTACTCGAAGAGCATACAACCAAATCAATCGTCAATTCTTGACAATACTTGGCAGAGTATTACCTAGAGTTGCGAATCCGCAGGCGACATCTCCATTAAATTCTACAACATTTGCAGCTGTGACTGTTTTAGACCTATAAAATTATTAAAATTTATTTTCAATGCAAAAACAAAAAATTCCATTTAATTCTCCAACAAATTTCCGGGAAATGATTCGGCGGGAGTAAAAATTTTCCCTAGTTTTTACATTTAGAATGCCTCCTTTTTTCCCGGAGATTTTTTTTTCCATTTTTCGAAGATTGGGAAATTTAAAAAGCAAATAATTTCCCCAAGACTTTTTGTTTGCAATAACTAATAAGAGAATAGGGAAAAGGGAACAAACTCCCGGGGAATTGGTTTTTAGAATCGGGCTGATTATATAATTTTAATGCTCAATTATTCGTATGTTTTGTAGAGCAAACGTGCCAAGACTCAGACAAAATTCTAAATCTTGAATGAAACAACACAGCGGCAGACCGTGGAAAAAACCTATGAACTCCAAATCGACACCCACCACCTTTTTATCGATTTTAAGGCCGCGTACGACACTCCCCATCTACAAAGACGAACGCTAGTTTTGGCATCCCTGCCAAGCTGGTTCGCTTTTTCAAAATGACGATTGAGAACTTTCCATGTGGCGTTACACAACTGCCCAGTAATGAATCTCAAACTAATCAAATCCAAGCCGACCCACTCACTACTGGAAAGTCCCAAAGGTTGAGAAGGAGAAAGTGGGTCGCTATAGATCAACTCTCTTAGTGATCAATAGGGAATCACTAGCCCCACTGGACGCGACCGAAGGCGTGATTAAGTACAGTTTCGATGAAATCACTATCCGAATCTATAAAAAAGATGAGGACACTTCGGCAAGCCCTCCTGTAGCCCCTTCGGCGGAAGGAAACACTAGCAATACCGAAGTTATGGAGGTCGATGCTAAACCACAAGTAGAAGCATCGACCTCCACTGTCATTAATAAGCCATCCGACGTGGAAGCTGACCCTATAGTCGACAGTAATTCAGACATGGATACTGAAGACTCTACTTTAGGCATCACTTTGAGCGAGGAAAATGCCAATCAACCAGTGGTGGAGGTTGATCCAACTAAAACTAGCAATGCTGCGATTAGTTCTGATTAATCTCCGTCACGCCATCATGGCCACGAATAACCTAATACTCCGATTGCACAAAAACAAAGAAGACATCGTCTCAATACAAAAGCCGTGGGTCTCAAAATCCACTGTCAAAGGGCTCAGGACTCCTGGTTACAACTTATTATATGCATCGGAGAAAGGTGAACCAAGGTCATGAATATTAGCAAAAAAAAGACTAAAATGTATTTTTACTCCCCAATTACAGCGACAAGTATATAACAACTGCTGCCATAACAACCGGTAAGGCCACCTACTGGAGTTTATCCTCATACCTTGGCCACGACAGCCCAATTTTTGGAGAAACTCTGAAGAAAACTATTGCGGACGCGTAATCAAAGAAATTGGGTCTCCTCATCGGATCGGACGCTAACGCCCATCACACGTTATGGGGTAGCTCTGACATAAATGAAAGAGGTGAGTCCTTATTTGATTATTTACTAGGCACTAACCTCCTTATATGTAATATTGGCAGTGAACCTAGGGGTCTACACAAATGACTTCTGTAGAAACTGCCTGGACGAGGAGGAAGAGGAAACAGTCCAACACCTCCTACGTACATGTCCGGCACTCTCCAATAGAAGGAATAACTATCTTGGTAATCCCTTCTTCGATAATACCAGTGAACAAGATGTTTCTCTAACTTCATTAAAAGTACAAAATGGTTTGTTCATTACTCTCCCATGAGTAACTTCTTTAGTGGTATCACAATGTACCCTTGAGGTCTAAATAAGTCAATAACATCTAGAAAGCCACTCTAACCTAACCTAACTTACCCTGTGCAATCAAGGTTTGCAACTAGCAAACGGAATCATGTCAAAAAAGGATTCAGACAAGGGGATGAATTGGCATGCGATTTCTTTAACATTTTGCTTGAGCAGATCGTGCAAAACTCTAGCGTAACATCAGCGGCACTATCGCTAAAACGTCTGTTCAACTTGCCGCGTACGCCTATGAAATTGATATAAAGAGTAGAACACAGCGTGATGTCAATGGCACCTTTGTGAGAATTTTAACAGTAATTGAGGGCAAAACGTCATTTCTTTGGGCCAAGAAAGCAATTGAGACAGTTAGCTAGACACCGAGCTGGCTGGTTGAGACTGTTGGTTGAGGCCCAAGTCCACAACGGACTGTAGCGCTTAAGTAAGTAAGTAACGTCACTGAAATATAAACTCCTACTCAAACTGACACTAGGCTCGTTGACATGTTAAAGCTATATAAAAGCCGTACTAGAATTGAATTTCTGAATATGACCCTCCTCGACAGTGGAAATGAAGGCCGGCATACTGCTAGTGTGCTCACTCAGAGGCCTCTTGCGTTAAAACTATCACTGTTGTCTTCAGCGAAGTGCGTTAGATGGGATCAGGCATATTCATGTCATGGAAGCACCGTCTGCCTTACTTCTGAAATGTAGAATTAAGCTGCTGTTCAAGAAACTTGCAATTTTAGCGTAGGACCCATTCGATGATGTCGGCGATACCATAATGGCAGGTCAGAAAATAAATTTGGACGTTAACGCAGGGAGCAGCGACAGCAAAGCTAAACGTAAACATAAGTCCAGTACGGTGAGAAAATATCGGTACAAAAGTGCCCTGTTCGTTCTCAGCAAGATTGCTAAAAATGAACAGAAGCTCATTACAACCGATAAAGACAGGGATGATAAGGTAAAATACAGCAAAATCGTACAAGACTACGAGAAATCTCTAGTAAGCCCAAACGCGTGCGAAAGTGCGCAAGTTGCTAAGCGCAACAGGTCTCAAGGTTAGACTGCTCACTCTTCAGGCTCGAACGGGACTCCCCGAGAAAGAAGGTGAAAAAAAACCAGACAGGAGAAATTTATCACTGGGGGCAATGCGGGGCACACCTTGAGTGAGATTGTCAGGGATAATCTCCAGGTAGCAATAGCTGACCGATCGTCTGCGAACGAGAATATATTCTAGAAGGGCACAGGGGGTCCTCTCCATCATTCAAATCCGCCGAGACATTGGGATGTTTTCGGGTTATCAAATGTAGCGATAGGTTTTCGAAGAAATATGCGTCGCTAAGATTAGTGACGCTTGGATGGGCATGAAGCTCGTGCTTCATGGACATCCCTAGAAGACCAAAAGCAATCGTTTGGTTACCCAAATTGGCGACCAAGTTGAATGAAGAGAGTCTTCTAAAAGTGCTCAAAAGTCAACATCTCGAGGTCGATATGGAGGACTGGTCGGTCATCAAGCTTGATGACGAAGACAAGTCTCAGACGGCAGTTTTACTCCAAATCACCGAAAATGGCAAAGGAATGCTTCAGACAATCTTCAAATTTTTCTGCGACAGAAAGATATTGATATTATCAACAATCTAAGACTCAAAGTTCTACAGATCTGACGGTGGTGAAAATCGAGGACGAGAACAGAGGGGTCTTCGTAGCCTCATTATAGATAGCTAACGATGATCGGCCTAGCCCCCCCAGACGAAGTGACACAACTTTTGAAAATCACCAAATCTTCCAAAAGCGAGCTGCTGATGGATTGCGACGCCATTGCCCGGCACACAATATGGGGCGGTTCGTGCACAAATAAAAGAGGCAACACGAGTTTTGTGGTATCAAAACGTTGCAATAAAGCGCTTACAGCCGTTCCAACTTACCTACCTACCAAGTGGCTGCAGCTGTCACAAAGAAGCTGCGAAGTTTGCAATGCAAGCGTTAGCTGATTGGGCATAATCTTGGAATTGGTTAAGACTGCAATGGAATCGGACCACACAAGACAGAGTTAAATGTAAATAAACGTAAACGACCCTCAGCTTAAGTAACAAGTTGCAGAAGGGATCATATTGCCTTCACCTTGAACATCCTCTTTTGGTTTCTCCTCAAATCACTCTCACATATTAATTGCAACATTAAGCCGGAATACAACTTCCTAACCACATTCAGAAAAAAGGCAAAACAAAACAAAAAGGAGGATAACTGGTAGAGTAAACTTAACCCGACACATCTCCTCAGTTATTCCACAATAATTCTATTCATACTCACTCGGTTCTGTTGCACTGTGACTTTTCTACATATTTCTTCGACTCGGCTATTGTTGAATCAATTTTGCCCAGAAATTCATCGATGCATTTTCGATTCTCCTCCTCCGGACTCATTGTAACCGAATCCATTGATTTGCTGCCATTTTTGCTTGTGTGATTTTGTTGCGGTGAAGATTGTTCTGTGTTGTTGGTTAGCATTTCGCTACCCGCAATCGAATATGGTCGAATGGGTAGTGCTAGTGGCTGAGGTCGATCATCTTTCGGATAATAGGGTGATGACTTATCGACGGGTATTAGTAAATGTTGACGCAGAAATAAACTATCGGATGCAAACAGTCGATTGGCTCGGCGTATTTGTTCTGTCTGGAAAAAAGTGAAATATAATATTTTGGATTAAATAATGAAGTGCTGAGCTGGGCTTAAAGTAAAACGAAAACATCGCAACTAAAGAAAATACTAGAGCTTTTTATTATATGAATAACGTTGTGCTCCGTGTGCATAAGACACATAATTGACATTTAAGGGTCTTGAAGAGTTTGTGCGTTGAGTGCGAAGTTTGAAGAGTTGAGTGCGAGAGAAGGGGCAAACCGATAATGCTAATTTAAATGGTACAACGGAAGCAGCAAGAGAACTGAATCGAACAAAGGAAGAGGAAATCCAAACGAAATAGATGGGCTTGCCTTAGTTAATTGTTGCCTCAGGCAAACAATAACTACTGAAGGTTCGACAAATGAGCTAAGCAACAACTCTCTTCTCGAACACAGGCTTATCGTAATAATGAAGAACCCTATTCACAAAAGCACAAGGCTTAAGATGGATTCAAATGCAGTTTCTAATTCGACAGGATGAAAGAAATACGGCACCAAACAATGAGCATTCAATCCCAGCGTTTTAAAAGCTTAAAACAAATATCTGACGACTTGGTTGTATATCTGGGACGCTCTTTGAATAATTATGGAAGAGATGTTCTATTAAATTACATGCAACAGATCATCAACCAAGTAGGGGAGAATGAAGGACTGTTGACTGTTGCAGCAACGAGTTTCATAGACTCCAAAGGCGCGTATGAAATTCTTCATCGGCACGAGCTTCTATCGGCTATGATTTCAGCACAAGCCATGTTCGAGAGAAAAGTCTTATGGAGAGTAGCTGGCCCCGTTTGTGAGGAAGGACTATTTCGGAGACGAGCTGAAGTTTAATCGACTCCGGTGTGCTGAACACCTATCACGTATGAGCGAAAAAGAATCGGCCGGGAAAGACCTTTGCGGTAGAATTCATGGTAGGAGATAGACCAAATTTGTTTTAGTCGGCAAAGAATCGAGGTACATGGAAGAGCTTGCTGAAGGAAGCCCGAACCGGATGCCGATTGTGGCGAAGATGAAGACATAAACTTCATTGACCAGGCCGACGATGAAGATGAATTTTGCCATGACTTATAAAAGCGAAAATGCTCGCAAGTCCCGGAAATACATTATTCCATACGGCATACATTGACCCTCCTTCTATAAACGTTATCCAATTAAAGTTTTAATAGGAAGCCAAGTATCCGGAAACGCACCATTCAGTAAAGAGCTAAAAAAAGCTACCATAGGTCTGTTCACCTGCAGGAAAGCAATTGGCAGTAAATGGGGTCTACAACCCCAAATTACAAACTGTTTATACCAACAGTAATGAGACCGATTCTACTTTATGGTTTGACAGTATGGTGGACTGCTTTGGACGTAAAAAAAAATAACGACAAACTAACGACTAACGTACGACCCCACCTGTGCGGCACTGGACACCCTACTCTATCTGACACCTCTAGATATATATACTTAGCAAAGCCTCTTCGCAGTGGATTGACAACAACATTGAACGGCCCATAATTCTTTATTATTTAGAATCAATTCCAAAGCTCACAGACTATACCAATTCGATAGGGACTTCCAGACTTCTATACCTTCCACATCTTTCTGGAAGGATAGGACATTCCTGGAAGACGAGGCAATCCATTTCTATACGGATAGATCAAAAACTAGTGATTGGGTGGAGGTGTGCACTGTGAACGACTAAAAAAAGTCTCTCATTCCGCCTTCTCAATCATTGTAGCGTGTTCCAGGCAGAACTTTTGGCGATTAAAGATGTCCTGTCCTGGGCTTAAAGAAAACGTGATATCCATATTTTCTCAGATAGTCAGGTAGTTATCAAAACCCTGGAGTCTGTCTCCACAAACTCAATAGGTCCAAAACTGTCGATCGTATCTAATGGAGATGGCACGATAGTTTAACATTCACCTTTACTAGGTACCGGGCCATAGAACCATTCCAGGAAATTTCAAAGCCGAAGGGATCGCCAAAAATGGTACAACACTATCCATTCTACCATGTTGACATTCCAGTCGCAGCATGTACGCTTTTGTTAGAAGAAAATGGTATGAAGAGAACCAACGAAAAACATTTGGCTTAATCTAGACACATTTAATATAAGCTCGTTAATTGGTGTCATAGCAGGACACTGTTTTTGTAGAAGCTGTATGCGTGAAGAGGAGTAGGAAATAATTCTTCACCGCCTCTGTACCTCCCCGGCTCTGGCTCATTAATTCAGTCTTCACTAAGGATAATTCCTTAATTGTAATCTTAAAGCTCTCCAAGATATTAATATCCTTATGCCCAATGTCAAAAACAACTTTTAAACATTTAACAGGCTTCTAAACCATAACATGAGATTTTTCGATTTCACCAAGCGTTTTTTGAGTAAACAAGCTTTTAAACACCTTTTTAAAACTAAATGCCCATATCTGGCTCATTAAATTTTAAAAGTGTCATTGAATATTTTAAAAAGTGAGTATAAAGTGTTGGGGAAATTTCCAATGGAATGTTGGAAGCAGACTAGCGAAAGAAGAAAAATTTTGGAAGTCAGTGACAAAAGAGACGACATCGGACACGGTCGACGACGAGTTAACTAATCTTAAACTTTATTCAAAAACACATTTCATTCATCCATTAAAAAAAAAAAAATTCAAATAAACGTTAATCGTATATTTTTCACTAATAGGTATTCGTAGTCGTACATTTTTTTATCCTAATATAAAGCTTTCTCATTTTTTCTCACATATTTTCATGAGGATGTCAATTTTGACAAGAAATTCCCTGAAATTTACCATTTTAAGTTGGTGAAACTCAAAAATTTTAAGGGTCTGATAAAATTTTAAAAGATTTTTGATAAAAGTAATTTTAGTGTTTGTTTATGAAACTGGGCATTAATCTTTTACGTTTCTTAAGGAACTCTAATTGGCATCATTGAGCAGTGAGCCGGCCATAAATTGGCCTTAGTGTATCTTATTCCAATTATGACAGCCATTTTAACCTAGCTTAACCCATAAAAGTTGTTCGGAAGTCTAGACATTTTCCATTGCCTGCCTTAGGGTGATGGGTGATGAATGATGATCCATGGCGTAGTGATTATGTACGTTGACCAGTAATATCAAATCCTACTCGCGTCCAAAATCTTTTTAGGTCATCTTTCGTAGTGACTCTCTTCTACAATGTTTCTCAACTTAGTCGGGCGGAATCAGCATAAAACTGTAGGACCCCTCAATTCCTTACACGCAAGGAATTCTAGAAGAGTGTAACCCATTTAGGCTTTGGTTTTTCTGAACCCTATTATTATTATTTGACGATTATGGTTAGCCTTCCCAGAACTTCTTAAATCAATCTACCAACAACTTTAGATGGTCAAATAAGTAAGTATAAAGTTGTAGTGTTTGATTGTTTTACGACGACGGTAAGTAAGGGTAAGAATGTTTCAGTGTAGAAATAATAACTGGCCTGTCACTTTAAGGTTGACACTAGATTGAAAACAGTGTTTATAGCCGTAATAGGTACTTGAGTTTGTATTTAACGATACCACTAACAATCGATTGAGGTAATAAATTATTAAATCTGTTACAGAAATGAAATGACTAATGAAGTGCATGTGGTCAAAAACAACACACAATCGAATACCCATTGATATGAACGAACGACAGAATGACGTAAAAAAAGGGAAATTAATCTGTTTACACGAGCTTGAGCATATTAAACATCTCATAATTGGATATGAATTGTATGAGGACGAGTGCATCTCACATGTAAGAAGAAAATCCACCTAAGATTGACACACTTTAGCTTTCATTTCAAAATGCCTCTGTGAAGAGAAAAAAAAACAATTGCAACAAAAGTTTGCACAACGATGTTTACATGAATACATTCTATTTCTGGTTTACTTGCAAAAGTGTTTTAATTTTTTAAGTGGAAATGGCTTGCTTGCATGACGCCACAGCCACGATGAGCGACGACGACGGACGGTCTGCTCAAGGCCGAAGAATCTTCGTTGCGTGACCAGTTTTTAGATTTATTAGAAACAAATATGCCACCCAAACGAACAATTTTCTGTTACTATCAATTTGTCTATAATGAATTGCTTTTGGTTTCAAAACTTCAATAAAACTTTCTTTGGAGAAGAAAAATAGAAATATTCACCAGCAACAGTAATTACCGACAAACTTTAGCTTAAGTAAGGCCATTGAGTGTTTATCGTTTGAAAATAAAATTTGATAGGTTCACGGATAAACATAAAACGATGGTGTGAACACAACAATGCTGTCACCAATGTGTTTTTTGTTTATTTTTGAAACAGAAAAAATGTACGAGAAATCTTCTTTTAAGTGTTTTTGTTTGGAATTGAACTCAAAAACAAAAACCTAACACTGGCATTTTCCCGCAGTTAGCGAAGAAGGAAAGCGGAATAAGCGATTGCTGCATCTTAACAGACGCTGCCCACGGAACACAATTAGCGCTTGGTTGCGCTGTTTTGATACCAAAAACCCGAGAGTACCTGAAATAGAATAATTAGTAAAAACTCCACTATGCACCTAACACAGTGGAGATATGGCTTAGCTAAAGCCAGTGTTCTGGCGTTAAGTAGGGCTGGGCATTCACACAAAATATGCTGAAGTGCCTCCCTTTGCTCCACATCTTTACAACTACGGCAAAACTGGTTGTAGGGGATACCAAGTCTCATGGCATGTTGTCCGATTGGCCAGTGGCCTGTACAAATGGCAACAATTCTACTAATGTCTCACCTAATCCTGCACAGAAGTTCCTTGCGTTTATGATCGTAAGTGGGCAATAGCTGCCTTGAAATAATGCAGTTGGTGAGATGTTTCCATCTTGCGTTAGATTTCTTGAGAAGTGGTTTTGAACATCTGTTTTCAAGACTCCCAAAGGAATCCTTTCTTACTCAACTAAAGATACTTGACGGTTGGATCCCATCCTGGCCAATTCGTCAGCGATATCGTTTTCCAGAATATCACTGTGACCTGGTAGTCTGGTACCCAAACAAGATTAATTTTAATATTGTCGTTGAAGTTTGCGAGTTCTTGCTTACACTCTTTAACGATTTTGGATTTCGTCAAGCAGCTGTCTATAGCCTTGATGGCTGCTTGGCTGTCAATAAAAAGTGCTATGGTTTTTGTATTGTATATGTCGTCTGTGAGTGCTTATTTAAGTAGTCTACATGCCTGTCTAATCGCTAGTACTTCAGTCTGCAAATTGCTGCACCTATCGGGCAGTCGAAATGATTCTTAAGTACCAAGTTCTTCAGAGAAGACACCAGCCCCAACACCGAGCTCCATCTTGGAGCCGTCAGTATATACGGTGATGCCGATTACTTTTCCAATCATTTCTAGATGGAATATAAACCTTTAATTGTTTTCCAAAGCTTAAGATTGGAGTGTATTTCTTTGAACTCTTTTTAACTTTTCAATATTATATTTCTTGTCTCGGGTTGGCCACTAAACCATTGATATGTCAAAATGGGGCGAACTATCGCTCTATAAATCCAGAGAATCATGTTGAGCCTTTGACCCAATTTTTTTCCAAAGGTTTTATTACAGGAGTAGAAAGCAATGCTAGCTTTTCTTTCTCTTTCTTCTATGTTACTTTTCCAATTCAGTTTGGGATCTAGAATTACTCCTAGGTATTTACCTGTGTTGGCTAAAGTAATCTCGGAAGCGGAAAGGAGGGTATTTTAGTTCTGGCAGTGAATAGCATCAGTTCAGTCTTGTTCGGGTTAACTCCAAGTCCACATCTTGTGGCCCATTTGCTAACTTTTTGAAGAGCTGTTTTCATGTTCTCACTGCGAACTGTTGGACAAATTCCTGAGGCCATCAGTACCAGATCATGTGCATACGCCACTGCCTTTAATCCACTATTATCAAGATTGCTAAGGATTCCATTTAAGACAAATAGGTATAGAAGAGGAGATAGAACCCCACCTTGGGTGTTCCTTTTTCGGCAAATCTAGTGAGTTGACTGCTACCCATCATACCTTGAATGACTCTGGTGCGGAGCATGAATACAAGCCAGTTAGTATATGATCTTCAATTGCTAATTTGGACAGTGATTCCTTGTTAGCTTCCATGAGCACATTTTTGAAAGCTCCTTCCACGTCAAGAAAGGTGGCGAGGGTGTATTCCTTATATTAAAAAGATCTCCCTTCCGTACGTACTACGTCGTGAAGTGCGGTATCAGTGGATTTGCCTTTTAGATAGGCATGTTGAGACCTGGATAGGGGGTTGTTTTCAAGAGTAGATCTGATGTTTTCGTCCAAAAGCCTTTTCATTGTCTTGAGCACAAAGGAAGAGACTAATGGACCTGAAGTCTTTGGGGGTTTCATGGCCTCTTCTCCCTATTTTAGGAATAAAGACCGCCTTCACCCTCCTACAGGATTCAGGTATGTAACTCAGGGCTAAGCAGTTGAAGAAAAAGTTGTATCTTTTGTAGCATGGCTGGAAAGATATTGTCCTGGCGATTTGTAAGGTTGGAAACTATTTATAGCCCATGAAATCTTTGCATGGGTTACTAAAGCTTTAATGTTATCGGGGTTTGCTATCTGAGCATTCTTAGACAATTGTGGTTCCGGGATACATTCTTTGCAGTCTGGAACTTGGATTTTCATCAAGACTTCAAGGGTTTCTCTAGAATTTAATGTCCAAGTACCATCTTTTTTCTTCAGAAATGAAGAGCAGGAGTGGTCTTTTGACAGGATTTTACAAGGTCTGGACGATTCTTAAAAAAAAATGTCCATGATTCTTAAAAAAAAAAAAAATAATAAATAAATACAGTACCGGAACAGCTCTTGAAGAGCCAAGGCCTAAGTAGCTTACTCTCATCAACAATTCTCTGGGTGCGTGTGAAGAATTGAGGGGACCTACATTTTAGAGTTCCCGCAGACTGCAGACTTTTTATCGGCCGATAGTTTAGTCGGGTTGGGCTGAAAGTGCGCACACCGAGCCAACTAAACAGTTTGGTTGGTGAACAGGGCGCAGACTATCCAACAGCCGGCCGACTATTCTCGAACTAGTTTGTAACTGACTGTCAAAGCGGTCACACAATGAAAATATTGCCCAGAAAAATTATTGCTCTCATCATACTCCGGAGGAGGAAAATCAAGAAGAGATTCCGAGTATTTGGGTGCATCCCATTCTCAGTGATAGATTGGTTAGTGGAAAAATTTACACTATGCATTCCAAATTACTTGATTACCCGAAAAATTTTGTCGCCTATTATCGAATGAGCATTACCAGCTTCAATGAACTTGTCAAGCTAATTGGACCAGCAATAGCGAAGGAGGATACAAATTTAAGACTTTCTATACCTGCTCCAGATGTTTTGTTGATTGAACATGTTTGATTGAACACCTGCTCCTGGACTTAGCCAGATGTTTTGTTTATTGAACACCTGCAGGGATAAGCTTGATGTTTTGTTGATTGAACACCTTCTTCTGAAGTTAGCCAGATGTTTTGTTTATTGAACATCTGTTGAACATCGATTTGCTAGATGTTTCATTGATTGAACACCTGCTTCTAGGGTTAGCCAGATGTCCTGTCGATTGAACACCGCACCCAGATGTTAGTTGATAACCTGTTGAATGTTGATAGCCCCGGTGTTTTGAGTGGGATATATAACTAACGCACACGACGCCAAATCACAGAGCGAACTGAACTATCGGCCGACTAAACAATCGTCATGTATGCGCAGGCGTGTATGCGCCAATACTGATTAAACAGTCGGCAGATAGTTGGCCGACAGATTAGTTTGAATGTAATCGGGTAGCACATCAAACTTTTTTATCTGCCGATACTGAATCGCTGTAGTGTGCGCATATTCATACCTCTCCATACTGATTAAGAAGCCGACCAAACTATAGGCCGATAAAAAGTCTGCAGTCTGCGGTTGCCCTTAACGCCGATTCCGAACGGCAAAGTTGAGAAGCATTTTTTCATGACAGGTTGATACAGTACCCGTGAAAGATGAAATAAAAACTTTATGGGCACGAGTAGGACTCGAACCCGCGACGTTCTGCTTAGCAGCCAACGCACCTAACCACTTAGCTACGGACACTACTAAATTTAAAATAAAATGATTAATCAATAGTGGATACAAGGAAATAAGAATGGATGAATAACACTACGTATTTTACTACGAATTAGTGATGGGTCAACTCGGTTCGCTAACTCGAGTCAACTCGAGTTAGCCTTAACTCGAGTCAACTCGGTTTGTTTTTTTTTTTCAACTCGAGTTAGCTAACTCGGTTTGCCAACTCGAGTTGAACGGTCCAACTTGGTTTACCTGTTCGGTTCGCCAACTGGGTTTGCCAACTCGGTTTGCAACTCGGTTTGCCAACTCGGTTTGCCAACTCGGTTTGCAACTCGGTTTGCCAACTCGGTTTGCCAACTCGGTTTGCCAACTCGGTTTGCCAACTCGGTTAGCCAACTCGGTTTGAAACTCGGTTTGCCAACTCGGTTCGCCAACTCGGTTTGCCAAATCCGAACCGAGTTGGCGAACCAAGTTGGCAAACCGAGTTGGCGAACCGAGTTGGCGAACCGAGTTGGCGAACCGAGTTGGCAAACCGAGTTGGCAAACCGAGTTGGAAAACCGAGTTGGTGAACCGAGTTGGCAAACCTAGTTGACTCGTTCAACTCGAGTTGAGCAAACCGAGTTGCAACTCGGTTTGCAAAAAAACCAACTCGAGTTAACTCGGTTTGCAATATTTACGGTTCGGCACATCACTACTACGAATGCAATCAAAATGTACACTCGGGCGTATACGTGTTTTTTTTATAGATTTTTTTTTATTGTTTAATTTTTTTTTGCTTTCTGTTTAAAAAACGTAACGTAAGTTTTTTGTATCAACTGTCATCTTGTTATTTCTAAAAACATACAGTAGAGTTTTTGTTTGTTTCCAATGAACAATGTGAAAATATTTCTCAGCCAAAATTAATATCTAGGTTCCAAAACTCGAGCCGACTTTCGTGCAATAATGTCGACGATGGGTATGGGTTAGCAGAACTGTCTGACTGACTCCTTGGAAGTTGGTCGTTTGGGAATCGTTTCATATTACAATATTCAGCCTTATCACAAATAAATTTTCCCTGGAGTTTTTTCCCAATTTGGGAACTTTGCTATCATGAATAATTTTCGAGTATGGGAAAAAAATTTAAATTCGAAAAATTCGTATCGCCAATAATTTTTTCCAGGGAACTTTTTCCATATTTGGAACAGAATTTTCCCCTAGTTAGTTGTAAGGGAAAAACTTGCTGTGCCTTGACATGAAGTGAATTGGAAGACTGTTTCTTTTTTTTAATTAATTAATTATTCCCACGCCTCTTTCCCCCCCAGATACCGCACGCGCTGGGGTCCATTTTCACCGAGTACGACGGCAATTACGGTTGCTAGACGTATCGGCACTTAATTAGAAATTATTTGTAAAATAAAAAAGTGATGCGATACGAATATCAGGAAGATGAGAGTTAGGGACTGCTTAATGCAAGCAGGGTCAAAAAGGAATAAAATTTTAAATTAAAAAATTTTACAAAAAGAGAAAAAAAAATTAAAATTAAAATTAAAAAATTTTAAAGACAAAAATATTAAAAGTCAAAAATTAAAAAAAAAAAATAATTAAATAAAAATAACAAAGTAAATAAGCGTGTAAAAGACACTTGTCAAGTTCGTAAAGAAAAATAAAAATAAAAAAAAAAGAAAAGAGGAGTCAGTTTCTCTCTACTACATATACATACGTATTTATTTATTTTATTAGTTGTTTGAGGAAGTACTGTATAAAAGTTTTCTTTGTGTGATCTTGCTATGGTTGAAATCAAAAATATTTGAATTTTCGTTCACCTTACGTAACATTCTCGTAACTGGTTCATTACTGCCGTAATCAGTTCTGTGATGAGCTTGATGAAATTGGGGAACCGATCTTAGAGAATGAAAGTTAACGTTAACACTCATTGCATCAAGGAGGGTGGAAGATTCTGTAGCACCGGATAGAATTTGGTGTACGAAAATAATATCAGCAACTTCACGACGTTTTTTTTTTGGTGGAGAGAGAGTCAGAAGTCGTGGGGCTAAGCATAAACTCTGAAAAATTAAAGGATGACCCGTGGAACTTAATCAGCTTAAAGACTAAACCTCCACTGTTCCGCTCCAATTTTGAATCCGTGCTTCTCTATGAGTGCAGCATTTGGGAAATCAGAGACACTGGCACAAGAAAGCTTCAAACCTTCGTTAATAGACGTCTCAGAAACATCTTGATGATTTTCTGGCCCAACTATATCTCCAATGCTGAACTTCATGCGAGAACAGGCCAGGGACCCATAGACTCTAAAACACGAAGAGAAAAGTAGCAGTTGATTGGCCATACGCTTCGAAAAGGCGACTGTCATGTAGTGGAACCCGCTCACATTATGAAAGCAGAAAAGTGGGCCGACAGACAATTTGCTTGGCGAATAACAGTCGAACAGGAATCAGTACGATGAAGGCGCATAGTACAAGAGACCCTATGTTCCATAAGGAAAACACCTCTGACGTATTAGGTCAATAGCTAATAGGTAAAATACGTTTTAACGAATTTCCCAGGTAGGCTATAGCAAATGATACGCGAAAACAAAGCCCTCTATCAGTCACTGAAAACCAAAACTACATATCTGCGAGGTCTGGTTATTGAGTTATGATCCCAAAACAATATTTTTCCTGGTGTAAGTCCTTACTTTCTTCACTTCTTGTGATCACATATCCCATATAAAGTATATCTTCCGATGCAAATAACTCGGTAACCAGGGCTTGCAATCGAGTTTGGCTTCATAAGTAATAAGAACTATCAAATATTTATGAAAAAATTAAGCGAAATCCATTTTTTCTTGGTATGAAAATTCACAATTTGCTTTATTTGGATTTGTATTTGACACAAACAAAATATTTTATTAAAATTTGAAGCCTTCAAAATAACTTCGAAAATCAATTAAATATTTTAAGGTTGGTATACTTTTTTCCCTGGATAATAAAAGTTCTTGGGAGATTCTCGATGGGAAACTTCTGTTCCGGGGTAATTTTTGTTTCCCTGGGAAAAAAAGTTCCCAAAAAATTGGCGATAGGGCTGATTATATGAGATCGTGGCAAGGACGAATGGATATGAATCCAAAGCTAAAAAGCAATCGGCGGTTGGACGAAAAATACCCGTCTAAAGTTCCATGAGCTTAGCTCATTGGACCAAGAAATATAAGTTGTAAATGGAACACCACTATTTCCGATGAAGATAAAACTGACATTTCTCAAATATTTTTGCTGAGCTGACAAGTTTCAACGTAAGGGCTTTGATGTTCCAATTTTTCAAATAATGTTTTTTTTTATTCTTTTTCAAAACCTACTCTAAGGTTTATGCAATCAGACTGAATTTTATCTCTTTTAGCACAAATATTATGAAAACGAATACCGTCAAAGAACATTTTTAATAACTTAATATTTGGATTGTTGCATTTAATTCTCTATAACAAGGTTCGTTATTCATGCAAATATTTAGTTCAGGCAAAAAAACTAAACACAAAAATATGAGTGCGACCCATGTTGTCCACACGACTAACTTCCCAGAGCGAAATTTCCAGCCGATGCGTACCGTTGTAGTTGTAAACGCACGTTGTTTTCAAAGTTAAATTCCACAAGTTCATTTGAATAACAGTGGCGCCTATATTACTCCTGAATATTTTATAGTTTTATCTTATTGAAAGCATTTTTCTAATCGGATTAGTATTTCCGAATATTAATATTATATGGCAAAACAGCGTTTGGTGGGTCAGCTAGTAATCAAATATTGCCCATGGTACTCCTGAATTTTGTTTTTTTTTCACACTAATTATAAGATTTTTTGCACTATTGTTGAAAATATTGCAGAAACTATCATAATTTTCATAATATTAGGGTTGTGTTAGATTTTGAATTGCCATTAAAAAACCGCTAAGCGGATTTCGCTAACAACACAATACCGCGTCGAATGAGATAATTTTATGACAATACGATGAGTGGTTCGCGAGATAATTGAGCTGAAAAAACGTAACGCACGTCCGCACATACGAACACACATACACACACACACACATCATCATAAAAACGGTTGATTCGGATTCTAGTGAGCTCGATACATGGAGATATGCAAAAATTAGAGATTCACAAAATCGGCCCCATTACAATAACTTCCTCTGAAAAGTTAAAAATGATTTATGTTCCGACACACTAGCATTTTTACCATTATTTAAGCAAAAATTATGAAAAAAATGATGGGGTGTAGCGTGTAGCTTACTTAAAGTAGGCGATGGAGAAATGTCTAGATTTTAACATCCCAACCGGGCAACAGACTAACCCAAATATATTGACAACTATAAATAACGTAACCAACGTGCATTGTAGACAGGGCTATCTAAATTCGCGCTGAAACGATTTTGGGTCCGAAATTGAATGGTGTCGGTCTATAATAGGGATAGATAAAAGAGAGATAAAAACCCTGGACCGAATTCCAAGAATTGTGACACTCTATTTGTAAGTTTTTTTTTTTAATGCTAATATCATGCCATCCATGGGAAACATCTTCTACGGACGTCCGAAAGGATCTCAATAAACATTAATCCGCTGGTACTTATACTATCCCACTATCATTCTGATCGGATGTGTATTTTCGTCATGAATAACAGGTCGAATAAACGTCGACGCCTTTCGCACATTCTGTGGCCCGCCACCCAGCAGCAGTAAATGTTTCACAGCACAAGGAGTGGTGAGTATTTGTTAAGGTTGTGCTTCAGTCCGTTATGGACTTGAGTCTCAACCATAAGTCTCCACCAGCCAGCTCGCTCCCTAGCTAGCTGTCTCTAGTTTTGCACGCCAAGTTGATTGAGGTCCTCTTCCAATTGGGTGCGCGGTCTTTCTCTACTTCTTCGTCCCTCGGGAATGGTGTCGAAAACTTTCTGGGCCGCTCTATATGACCGAGCCATTTAAGCCGTTGGACCTTAACCATTAAGTTCGCTGTTGATTATTCTCCACATCAATGCACACGGGGCCATATATGACCCGAAGAACTTTTCTCTCGAAACAGCCTTAGACACATTCTGATTCCGTCAGTGTCTATGCACCATACAACAGGACAGGGGTGATGATGTTGTTGCAAAGTTTTACCTCGAGAGAGGAATTTACCACTCAATGGCTTACTTAACCCAATGAAACAGTAATTAATAAGTTATTCTTTGTCTGATATCGGCGCAGGTTTCATTGCCCGTGCAAATAGCGGAGACTAGGTAGACAAACTCCTCTACTACCACGACGTGTTACACGCCTCCTGTGACGTTCTGTCCTTCGGTGTTGGGTCTTGCCTTGAAGACAACATATACTTCGTTGTGTCCTCATTTACTACTTAACCCATTTTTGCCGTTACAGTCTTAATTTTCACAAAGGCGTCATCATCACGCTGTGTTCTTCCCATTATGTCAATATCATCGCCGTACGCGAGAAGTTTAGCAGACTAGGTGTTAAAGAAATCGCATGACAGTGCGATGTCCTTTTTTTGACATCGAATGATTCCGTAAGCTTGTTCGGTATTCTCTTGGAGCAACATTCCTCAGGTTTGTCCATTCTACGGTCACCAGAATCATCTTGAGGACAAGTGTCAATTCTGGACGAATGAACGTGGGCAAAACAGACGAGGTCGGGATGATACCAATTTACATTCGATCGAAAAGCTTTCAATGCATTCAAACAAAGTCACTGTTTGGAGTTAAAAGCTATTTTATTATTTGTGTTATTTGAGTTAAAAGCTACACCTCTAATGAAAGACCCTGTACCAAAGCAATTTTAAAGTAAAAAATTTCCTTAATTGGTATTTTACAAAATGTAACAATGACAAAATTCAAACTGCGTCTGTATATGAATCTTACACTGATAGATTCAAAGTTCCGATGTCATGCATCAATCTGAATTCGAAAAATTGAATCAGAGCTCATTTTTGTTGAGTTCAGGATAAATTGGTTCACCGAACTTTGTGGGGGATTTAGTAGTAAACACTGCTCTCATGTACCAGAACTGTTCTATCCCAGGGAACCGCATTGTACTTCCAGAGCTTTGTTTATCGACTCCAGTCCACAAACTCAACTAAGCGGCTTTAATCACAATATCAAATCACAAACCTGTGCTCTCTCATTATGTCTTCAAATATTGAATTTGCGTCTCTGGAAACTTTTTGATGTGATTGTGATATGCCAAACAAACAAAAGCTTCCAACTACAGCGAGTACCTTTGTGTTTGCTGATCAAACAAGTGTTTTATCTCTCTTCCAGTGCAAACCTCGTGACATGCAGTAGAGGTAATTATTTTTACATACACAGACACACCATCATCAGATAATATCTCATTTCAACGAGAAATACCCTACCTTTGTACATTATCGAATTAAATTTGTCGTTAAAGAAGCATTAAAATGTTGGTTTTGTACTCCTCGATGTTGACCTCATTTTAATCAATAATCTCGATCATTACCCCCGAAAATAACGAAAAGAAATGACAAATCGCAAACAAGATTCAATTTAAACTCTCGATAAGCATGAGGGGCAGACGGAATTTCTTCTCAAAGTCTCACAGCGAAAAAGTCTCATTTTCGATTTCATTAACTAATAATAGAATTTCATACACGAACTTCTTCTTCCCGCTCCGAGACGGAACTCGCGTTTGTTAAACTGCCATAAGCGGAACGAAGCATGCCATAGTTAAGGGAAGGCACGAAATAAATAAATAAATCAATGGTCTCCATGCGAACACCTGGGTTGGGAGTTGGGAGGAAAGTAGTAACTGACGTCCGTCAAGTCAACGAACAGACGGCATTATCATAATTGATTGCACTTAATAATATGGCCAAAGAAGCCTCGTCTGCGACTTACCGTGCATCCATATTTGAGGGCAATTCCTTGGAGTGTATCAGTTTTCTCGATGTCATGCTTAACCAGGATGTCGTTGTTTCTCATGTGATTACAGGTACTGCCGTATTTTTTCAGAGATCTCGCTGACTCACGAATTGATTGTTTTTCATTGAACATGTAGTCCTCGTCCATGTCTTGAACAATTTCTGTGAACTGAAAATGAAATAAAAAACAAACAAAAAAAACTTGAGTATTTCACTTTTTTTATGTACTGTTATATTGCTGTATTCAATTGCGTTTTGGCAAGTTAATTGATTTCAATTTCGTGGTGATGTAAGATGTGCTGAGAATAAAATAGATTACCTCGAATCAATTGGAACAAGATGTGCAAGTTGAAATAATAAAGAAAAAATTCAAAGTGCTAATAAATTGCAAAATTGTTCAGCGTAATCAGTAAGAAAAAGTAGAAAATACACAACAATTGCGACGACCGACGAGGCGACGAGAATAACGATGAATGACACTTCGGGGACTGTTGGTATTTTTTTTTCCACTTGTCTCGATTTGTAAAAAAATATCCCTGACAGATCACAGTTGTCATCTGATGGGCGCCATTTAAATTTATCTGTCAAAAAAAAGGGAAATTTATTCGCAGAGTTCATTTTGTGAATGAATTCAGTGGGGCATTGTTGATATGGAGCTGCCAGCTCAACGGTAGTATTTAAGTTAAGGTGAGGACAAAATGAGAATACGTTATATTTTGCGTTTTTGAATTTTGATTTGATGTTATGTTTTAAGATAATTGGTGGATTTACATGTATCTGCATCTTTATTTCTGCAAAAGAGAGTGATGCAACATATTAAAATCATGCTCGTTTGATGGAGAGGGAAAATCAAAATGCAGAAAATCTTGATAAATCAAGATTATAGGAAAAACCAGAAATAATTGACGTAAAACTCGTCCGCTTTATTTTTTGTGAAATTTGCAGATCAAGATGTTGCAGATGCATGTAAATCCACCATAATTGATAAAATAATAAAAAAATGTATACGTGAGACGGTTCCCTGATATGCGATTTCTTTAACATGATGCTTCAATATGTTAACAGGTTTGTTCGATGTGCGCTCTGGGTCGTTCTGTGGCGCTCTGATTTTGCACTGGGCTGTTAAATGTCGCTCTTCTTTCGCCCGGTGCATTTCCATCGTGTTCGATGTGTATTCAGTGCTCGCGCCGGGAGCGCTCAGAATCGCCCCAAATTTTTTTTGGAGATCAGAAGATCGGAGCTGTTCGAATCAGCGGTTGCTATACAACAAAACAAAGGGAAAAAAACAGAGCACTACTAATGCTTTCGATGTGAAACCAAACCCAGGGAAATTTTTCAGTTTTTTGACAGCTCCGTTCAGGGTTGTGACAAGCACCGGAGCGGCCGCCTCGGGGCTGGTTACATGTTATTTCGAACGAACCTAATATCACACGTCAAATTTGGAGGCACAATCTTTCAAAAGTCCGTCGAAGTAATAAGAATACGCTGCCAATGACATTGAGATAATTGTCAGTCAGAAGTGCGTTCTCTTACTGACAATATTGAACTATAGTTAACGAAATAAATAAATAAAAGAGTGGCGCGAAAGCTCTAAAAGGCCAAGGCCTAATAGGCTCTCACTCTTCAACAATTGTCTAAGTGCGTGTGAAGAATTGAGGAGACCTTCAATTTAATGCGGATTCCGAACGTCAAAGTTGAGAGGCACTTTTTTCATGGCAGATTGGAATTCTTGGAGGTGTTGTCCGTTTTTCGTAAGAAGCAGTACCCGTGAAAGAACCCACGCGTTCTGCGTTACAGCCAATGCACATAACCATTACGCCACGTGCACTACTTTCGTTAACTAAGTTCTAAAACACAAACATGTGCGATTCCTTTCATCAAATCGTTCTGAAACGCATTGCTTATGTGACAATTCGTAACTTTTTCTAACTCATTGAGTTAGTGTAAAAAGGTGGTGACTCATAGAATCTCTTAACGACAACGTATACGTTGCTGTTAACGTATTTGCTGGATGGAACCGTCCCATAGGACACTTTGTAGACTTTGACAGTTTCATTAACTTGGTGTGGAAATTAACCAAATAACTTGCAAGCATGCAAACAAACTAAGATTTAGGCTGGTATTCACCGAGGATACTAATACCGCTATTAAGGTTAAGAGCCTATTTTTATTATTAAAAATTAAAAACCAATTTTATCAATATGATTTTGATCGTCCATTGCTTTTTCCTTGTTTCTCGTCAATTTCAGTTGTCAATGGATCAAGGTCAAGGGACGCAAAAAGTAACCAACTTTATTCGTCGCATCCGTCACGTATCTACTCTGCTTATGGGACGCGTTCCATAAAAACATGTGTGTTCTATTGAGTTGTCAGTTAAAAACGTCAACGCTGACGGATTGACGCTTCTATGGGTCGTCGTCTTTATTTAACGTCATAGAAAAATTATTTAGATTTCAGTTGGAACTGTAGGGGCTGTACAGCGACACAGATCTAGCCACAATAGTTAATGTCCATCGACTTAGATGGCTGATGTGTCATATAAGGCTTCGGCATGTAAGGTCTTCGAATCTAACCCCGAAGAACGTCAATTTCTAGAATTTTTCTTTTAAAATGAATGCTGGTCACTTCAAGTAGTTATTGATAAAAAATGTCATGTCATGAAGTCATGATGACTATCTCAGTCTAGTCTAGATATTGAGGTATGACATTGCATTTTAATGCAGAACCATTGAACGTTTAATGAACGTAAAGTGATGAACTGTCATTTAGAATCAAAGGAACTACAAAGAACTTTTATCAGAGTAAATTTACAATATGCTCTTAAAAACAAAAACAAGCCGCAAACTCAAAACATTTACTAATTTTTGACGTAAATATGCATTGACCGAAAGATTGATCCAATTGAAAGATAATTATTTTTACTAGATCGTGAATGGTTTCAGTTTCAATTCAAATCGGAAAAGTGTTCAGATAATAAATGAAAGCTGTCAAATCAGACTCTGAGATAAGTCGTTAAGTGGATAAGTGAATCATCTTAAGTCTTAATGAGACACTTAAACATCCACTTAAAAAAAATAATTGTTTGAATAAAATCAAATAGAACACACTGTTGAATCGAAACGGAGGGTCTTGAGTAGGGATTGCAATCCCGGAATGATTTTTCAATCCCGGGATTTCGGGATTGAAAAATTTGGATCCCGGGATCCCGGGATAATCCCGGGATTTAAAGAAAATATTTTATTTTGTTTATTTGACAACTTAAAAAAAGAAATAACTCAATAAAAACTCTTTAAAGCAATAACTCCATGATTATTTAACAAAAAATAACTTCTTAAAAAAACTAATTCATAAAAACTCTTTAAAAACCTTTCACCGTCACAACAAGAACACTTAAAACACTACTGCGCAAAATCAAAACAAACAAAAATACGAAGAGCAAAAGAATATCAAAACACAATGACAATATAACCAACTGAGAAAATTTCCTCAACAAAATCAAAGGAATGATCCACAATAAGTTGAAAACACTTATGTGGTAAGCGTGTTTGGAAGGAATAACCCGATAATAACAAAACAACAAAATGTTGGTTGCATATTGCATTGTATATAAATCTAGATAGAAATGCAATGGTTGGTTGGTTATTGCTGTCATAAAGGAATTATAAAAAGGGTAATCATGTGCAGAGACAAAAGGAGATCGGAAACTGACTTGTTTCACTCCCTAGATCCCGCAATTTTCATTTTTTTTCATTTTATTTTCTTTCCTTGTACATGAATAATACAAAAGCAAAGAGATGAGGTGGGATTTTAATTTTTACAGTTTTCTTTTGTTAATTTTCGCATTTTCAAATTTAACGTAGATTGCTAGATTGAATTTTCAAAAAGTCGAAAAACCCATTTTTGATTATACTAGGTGTCTTTATATACAATGATTTAATCTTCCAATCCCGAAAATCCCGGGATTAGATAATACAATCCCGGGATTTAAAAGATTGAAAAATGTACCGGGATCCCGGGATCCCGGGATTCGGGATCCCGGGATTGCAATCCCTAGTCTTGAGTTTTTGAACTTTTTTCTATTTTCGTTTCACCTTAATTGCGAAAAAAATTGAACCCTACTGTTACAAAGTGATAAGCAATTCTTATCTGTTGAAAATAAAGCTTTGTTTTGATTTACACCATTTGGATTGTTTATTTAATCGGACGATTTATTTATTTCATTAATCGGACATTGTTTTTATAACTCAAAATTTTGTTTTTGTCAAAGTTATGGCGATGGATATATTAAACGAGTTCTTTTTAAAAAAAAATAATTTGTTCACTATGTGCTCCCAATTCATTCGATTTTCAATTTAAGGCCGTGTGCGAATTGGATGAATTGTGGTTAAAAATTAAAAATGGATGAATTTTTAACCACTACTGTCATTTTTTAACCTGCTCAGCAGCTAGTCAAATTATGCGAAGTGTCAAAATTTAACCAAACGTCAATTTTTAACCCATTTTTAACTGAATTCGCACACGGCCTAAATTCCTCTTCAGATGCCAGGACAGTCATCCGATGACCAAACTCATTGTGATGAAGTGTCAACTCTTTATGAATAAAAACTAGCTTCCACTTCCAAGTATTGAACATTTAGATCACAATTTACAGGATCATCCGCATAATGTCTCCTTTTCATCCAACAAACTTTGAAGTAAACAACAAGTGCTCTCATTTTCTTGTTATCTCCAGAAGATGTCAATCATAACTTGAGCCCGTCCATTACATCATTTTGAAATATAACTTTTGGAAAGAAATTGTTGTTAAGCTATGCCATGTCATTCCGGGTTCTTATCAAGAAAAGATGATACAAAACAATGACACTTTACTATCTGTTCACACACACACACAAGAGTGAAACACAAGAATTACCGAGCTGTTTTTAAGGCTGAAATCAATTAAGTTTTTGATAAATAGCGCTGCGATTGTTTTGTCCCATTTTTCCAACTAAATGTATGAAAGAGTGACAAACCGCCAGAAGTCGATATGTATAACGTAAATGCATCTATTCATGGACTGCCTATAGACAATTTCACAACGACAATGGTTTCACTTGTTACGGACAAAACACAAGCCCTTGAAATTGAGTTGAGACAGTAGCTTACTCATCAGAAGCTGTATGTTTTTTCCAAAACATAAGTTTTCGCTAAAGTCAGCCAAAACCGAAAAAGTAAAAGCAATATGGCTGAACCACAAACACGCTTTAGCTTCGGCTTCACCTGACGTTTACGAGTTCAGCCATTTCAATGCACACAATGAAGCTTCGATCTCATGTTTCGTACATAATTTTACGTAACGTGACTCCAAAAGAAAGCTCTAGTTTAAATATGCTGAACATTTGCTTTGTCTGACAGCTCAAAAGTTAAAAAAAGGACACAAACCAAATTAATTTGTTTTTGGAGAAATGATAATGATGGAGAAGGAAGTGCCATTCAAAACAAACTTCAAGTAAGTAACGCAGACGAAGACGGAGCTGAAGCTTGTTTGTGTTTTAGCCATTAAGCGATCAATAATTCATTCACTTCCAAAAAATAGGAATAGGCTTACAGTCTGTTTGTAAAATTGTTCAACGCAACGTATGACAGTTGCAGTTGATGCTAGACTGCCGTTGTCATCGAAAACACCGTTTTACATTTAGTGTGTACAAGGACACTGCAAGTTATGATAGATCTCTTGTTCCTGATGATCAGCATTTCCGCATTTTTTTTTTTGCCTTAACATGGCATAACTCACCATTTCTTGACACTATCTTTATTTTTTATTTGCGTATGGCTGAAATTAGCATGAATATGGTTCGATGATCTTTAACTTCGCACCAAATTTATGCTAATTCGAGTCATGTGTTTGTCATATTATATAAATGACTCACTGATTATAAACGACTTTATTTTTTAAGAGATTATAAAACATTTTTTTTTTTAATTTCTTTGCGACAATCAATTTCCGGTTCAAGAAAATTTGAACCGGTTTGAATTGAATAAATTTGACATAAGCTCCAATTAACATCAAAGTGAGGATCAATAATATAAATTATTTTTATTGAAACATCGTTGCCTTAAGAAATTATTCATGAATTGAATTTATATCCGATCATAATTTTTACTAATCAATATGCAGAAGTGCTAATAATATCCATGTGTCAAAAATTTGTTCATGCCCAAACGAAAGCTATACAATATTGCGTGTAATAATGTGGAAAAACTATCAATTTGAAAGCGTACAGTTTTCTGCCGACTTTTCTTCAAACTACTTAAGATGTCCGTCCGAAATATATTCTGAATCTCCTTAAGGCGGCAACCCTTAGATTCCGTCACCCCGTCAGCGTCAACGTATACGTTACTGTCAACTTGTTTGCCCTATGGAACTGTCTCATAGAATACGTTGTATACTTTGACAGTTTCGTTTGCTTGGTATGAAAATTTACCACAGTATCTGCAAAATCTGCCAAAAATGTTGATCATCCATTACTGTTTGACGATGTTCACATTGGATTCTTTCCTCCGACTTATCTTGACGTCTATCTGTTTTTTCTCTTTCGCACTTGCTGGTAAGAAAAAGACAACAAAGTGAGGCAGGATTTACAAACCAAACTAAAAATTTATGAATTTTTTTTTACATTTGGCATATGCCGTCAAATTAATTAAGCCAGTTCCACCTTAACGACATCTCACTGAGATCTCAGAGATTTTTTAAGTGGAACAAAAATGAGAAATGAGATTTTTTTCTGAGATCTCTGAGATGAAAATATTTTGGATCCGATTTCCCGCTCAGCTATTTCGACGTGACTGACAATGTACAACTAAAATTTGTAAGATAACCATTTTATCTCAATGAGAATTGAGAATTATGTTCCAGCAAATGATTTTGCCTCAGTCAAAGTGACATTGAGATCTCATGTCTCCCTTAAGCGCATTTCTTTCACAAAGAAATTATTTTTTTCTCGAAGGATTGATTTCTCTTGAATCTCTTTTTGGAGATGGATTTATACATAATTGTACACGGATTTTACACATATATACTACGTGTTTGACATTTCTGAGTTTTCTGTACAAAACGAATTAACAGCTGACCAGACAACAAAGACATTTAAAAAAGGGATCGATTCGTTTTTGCACATTTCTTACACGCCAAAAAAAAATATGAATTTCAGTAGCAATTCTTCTTAGTTCTAAGAAAAGCCACATCAGTGAGATGTGTTTCGGTGGAACTGGCCTATTGTCAATTTATGACAACTATAAGACGTCAAAGTGAGTCTGGAGCGTTCACACTACTTTTGTGTTTGAACACGACAGATTGGCCTTACTTCAAAATAAGTCGGCGGAAATAGTCCAATGTGAACATCGTCTTTCTTGTTGCAGCGGGAACACATTGAATTGACTGCTTGTCAAATTCTGTTGTCAACAGATCAACACCAAAAGTAGAAAGTTAACCAACTTTATCCGTTGCATCTGTCACATGCGTTGCTTATGGAACGCGTTCCATAAGAACAAATGTATTCTATTAAGCTTTCAGTTAAAAACGTTAACGCTGACGGATTGAGGGATTCTATGGGTCACCGCCTTTAAAAGTAAAAGCATGCTTTAACAACAAGAATCACACAATTTTCTAAATGAAAAGAATATTGACTCTGAAATATAATTGAAGAAAATATAAAAATTCAGTACATTTGACCCTGAAGCCTTAAAGCGTTTCACTTTTACCATGTTTACAAGAGGTATTGAAGGGAGCTTCAAACTCGCGTCGCCCCTTTGTATACCTACCTGTGTTGAGTTTATATGGGCTTCAAGTTGTAATATGTGCTGAAAAACCTATGTTGAGGAGTTGGTATGGCATTGACAAACTAAAATTTAGTTAAAAAAGTACTCATACGCCGTAGTGCACTTTTGATCAATATTCATGCAATGCAAGCTTATGTTGGCTCTTGAAAGTTGAATAGTTTGAAAAGGATCTAATTAGAAGGTCTAAACAATTCTTTAAGAGAAGTTATGTGTACAGAATGAAGATGCTCTTAATACAAATATGCTATTAACTATACAGAACCTTTTATCGGCAACAGCGTGTTGTTTTTGTTATACATGCTTATAAATTACTACTGTTGGTACCGATTCCGTTGCCAATAGATTACAAAAAAAAAACACACCCACTTACATTGACATATTTGGGCAGAATCAGAAACTATACTTGCATATCAAGTTCAAGAACAACAAATACAAGCAATATGTAATGTTCATAAATTTATTTTTCTATTTATTCGCAATTCAGCTGCCTTCATTTATATGTCAGAAAATTCCGATAGATTACCTAATGGCACACCTTAAACTACATAATTTAATTTATAAGTTATTCACTGGACTTAGGCTCATGCAGAAATAAATAAATAGTGTTTAGGTTCATATACACAAAGATGTAGTAACTATATACTCTTTGTATATCTGAACATAAGAGTAACAGCCTGATTCTCCCCCTTGTGAGGAATCACAAGTCATAAGCACTTGTGACTATTTCTTGTGAGGATTGTTGTGATTCGATAACATTTGTCGGATTCTCCCATAATCCTCACAAGAAAAGTCACAACGAAACTCACCACAGCCAATGTGAATATGGAAATGTCATCAGCTTATCATTGAAAAAATTTAAAAGATTTCGCATTTGCCAATCAACAACTCAGCTCTACAATATGTCTGCAACAGGTATGATAATTTTTAAAGAAATGTTTATAATTGAAGTTATAAATAAATAAATTAATATATTTTTAGAAGCAAATCGGGATGGTAAGAGGACTTCAGTGGAGCAACTAGAATACTTCGTGACATTCATGACCGACCACCCGCAGCTCATGGCCAGCAAAAATTACCCAATCGATCCGGAAAGGGTAAACAAATTATGGGGTCAGCTACCAACACGCACTATTGAGAAAACAGTTACTAGAGGCACACCACAGGGAGGAGTCATCTCACCCCTGCTCTGGATCCTCGTAGTCAACAAAATTCTCACAAAGTTCAAAAATCAGGGCATTAAAATCGTGGCATATGCAGATGACATAGTGGTTTTGGTATCAGGCAAGTTCCTTACCACCATCGGAAAGATTATGGAAAACGCATTAAAGGATTTATCTTCTTGGGCAACTAAGAACGGTCTCGGGGTCAACCCCACCAAGACGGAGTTAGTTTTGTTCACGGAGAAACGGAAACTGGAGGGCTTCAACCCTCCCAAACTAAATGGTATTCCTCTAAAACTTTCTAAGGAAGCTTAATTTCTAGGAGTAATCCTTGACTCCAAGCTTACATGAAAGCGTAATACTGAGGAAAGAATGAAAAAAGCACTATGCCCATTCTACACATGCAAAAGAACCTTCGGTACACGTTGGGGCATGCGACCGCAAGTCATCCAATTAATGTACACAGCGATTGTCAGACCCATTCTTACCTATGGCTCTATTGTATGGTGGAAAGCGGTGGAAAAATCAAGCTATCTCAAGAACCTGAATAAGGTACAGATACAGAGACTAGCCTGTATAGGAATAACAGGGGCTCAAAGATCCACACCACAAGCTGGGTTGGAAATGATTTCCGGCTCTGGATGAGTTCATAAGGTGCACAGCAGCCAAAACCGCAATTCGTTTAAAAGAACTGACTTTTTGGAGGCAGAGCACTTATGGGCATAGGTCAATCCTAAAGAGATATGACACGATTCCAGGACTGTTGGAGACAACCGATTACATTCACCCTTTACTAGATTTCGATAGGAAATTTTATATTTTCATACCAGAAAGACAGGGCTGGGACCCTAATTCACTTATAAGTAAACAGGGTATCCCTTTCTACACTGACGGTTCAAAAATGGAATCAGGAACAGGTGCTGGAGTGTTTTGCCAATCTCTCAACATCAGAGCATCGTATAAACTCCCAGCTGACTGTAGTGTCTTTCAGGCCAAGATCTTTGCCATTGAAAAAGCAGCTGAATTGGCACATCACGAAAAGCTAAGCTCTTCAGAGATAACTTTTTTCGTGGACAGCCAGGCCGCTATCAAAGCTTTAGCCAGTGAGACCAAAAGATCAAAAGCAGTTTTAAACTGTAAGAAGGAATTAAATAAAATCTGTCACAATAACCAGGTAAAGCTCTGCTGGGTTCCTGGACATAGCAATATAGAAGGGAACGAAATAGTAGATGAACTAGCCAGGAAAGGGTCAGAAGCAGACGCAAGTAGTAGCGACCACTCAGTTAGGGGACCACTTGTCCCAATTGGGGTACTCAAGAGGAAGATAGACCTTAAATCAAAAGAGAAAACCAATAACTCTTGGAAATCCAGGGACGATTGCGTAATCTCGAGAAGTTTATGGCCTAGCACAAATGAAAAGGAAACTCGGTATATTCTATCGCTGAGTAAAAAGAACATTAAGATCTTGATAGGTGTACTAACGGGTCACTGCGCCATTGGCACAATGGCCAACAAGATAGGGGCATTTGCACCCGATTTTTGTAGGAGCTGTCAGGATGAGGAGGAAATAGAAACCATTAATCACCTGCTCTGCGACTGCCCGAACCTCCAAACCAGCCGACTCCGTTATTTCGGAAACAGGTTTGTTGGAGAACTGGATGATCTAGCACAGGTCTCAATGGCAAACATAAGGAAATTTATAGATAGCACAGGCTGGTTCGTTAACGAGCCAGTCTACGTTAGTCGACTTTGAGAAGCATCGATGCTAACTTTTATTTTTATAGGGGATCACAATGGACCAATAGGCCCCCATGTATGCAACAGCTCACGCTGTGCACACCCCTCATAACCTAACCTAACCTAACCTATGGGGTCAGCTGGGAGAAGCGTTGAATTTGAATGCCATGAAATGGGTCATTGGTGTCTCTCAGGGTTCGTAAAAGCCGTCTTCACTGCAATCTTATCAATTTTATTAGTTTGTTTCAAATGATGTGCTTTTGTAAAATTCTTACTTTTCATTTACGGAGAAAACTTCGTCAATAATATGCGCCATAATCATTTCAACTTCCATTTTTTTTCACTCCTCAAAAATCAAAATGTCAAATCTCAAATAATTTGCTAGTTATTTCACCTCTTTTTATGACTTGTGAGGTATCAGTGATGATGGGGAGAATCGGGCTGTAAACCACACATCTAAAACGTCAACCCATTTATCATAATTCGAGCACGTTGATTCTTCACAACAAACAACATGTTTATCGCCTTCTGTGGTGTTGGCAGATTTGCGTAATGTGAACACCACTTTGAACCCACCTTAGTGATTCTGGTTGATTCTAAATGAATTTCTTTCTGAACGCACCCTGCACACAACAACTGTTCAACACCACTGTGAGTTGCAATTATTTTTTTCTTTTAAATAACCTCACTTTTTTAAATAATTGCAATTTATTGCGTTAAACAATTTCGGTACAGAATATTTGAATTATATTATGGAGTCACTGCACATCTGAACGAAAAATGCTTTCGTTTGGTTTGTAATTTATGCCCCTTAGGTATTCGTAGGCCGCGTAAAGTGAACGACAAAAAGTTAGCCATTTTATTAGGTCTGTTCTTTTAATCCCTAAAACTGCCGAAAACTCCCAAATTCTCCCACTTTTTTCCCGATTTTTGTAAGTTCTGTCACTTTTGAATGAGAAAAATATTTCCCCTATCTGCCGATTTAAGCCACAAAAATTTCTTGTGGCAGTTTTTGTAAGTTCTGCCAAACCATAAGAAGTAGGTATACATTGATTTTTGTTGACGTTTGATATAATTTTGTGCATTTGGGAGATTTTGGCTGCCAAGCGTTCTTTTACTTTTTGGGAGAATCACAAAATCTCATCCCCACTCCTCGATTTTTGACAGTTTTTACAAAAACTGCCGAAAAAGTAAAAGAACGGACCTATTGTATGGTATGTTTTAAATTTAAAATGT
Organism: Sphaerophoria taeniata; assembly: GCA_943590905.1. Lineage (NCBI taxonomy): Eukaryota > Metazoa > Arthropoda > Insecta > Diptera > Syrphidae > Sphaerophoria > Sphaerophoria taeniata. The sequence continues at coordinate 241,971,700 of OX016540.1, forward strand.
CAGTACCTAACGTCATGATTCTTAGTAACATGTTTTGTTCTAAGATTTATTGAGAAAACTGTCAAACATGGAATGGGCGTTATTTTCCGTTAAATATTTAAAAAAAAATAGTATTGGCTTTCTATAATTGATTAAGTTTTTTTTTCTCTCAAAACCGATTAACAAAGGAAAACAGAATCGAAAAATATTTTTGAGTTAACGAAAATAATAATTCATTAAACATGACGTGAGTGTAAATGATTAGTTGTCACGTACTAATCTCTTATTGAGTAATTTCACTTAACTGGCCATACCTAAAAATGCACATTTCAACAGCGAAACTTATTAAAAAGACAAATCAATTAATTTTTCGGTCACATGTCAAATAAATTGATAAATAAACGTGGACTCCTGAGAAAGATGCGCATCTCGAACCACGCGACATTTATTGACATAACAAGTAAGACTAAATGACTTATCAATCAATAGTTTTCTTCGATGACATCAGTATCCATCAGTATCATCCATTAGAAAAATGTATTTCGATACACACTTGACATTAACAAGATTGAATTGTTTGTACCATCAATAAATAATTTGACAGTTCGATCATTAGAAGGCAACATGTCATTCGGATTCGATGACAGTCAAGGTTGCATTTCGTTTGACATATTCGCATATTTTGATATATTCAAGAGGTTAATTCAATCTGAAATTTTGTCGTATTTTCCATTATTCAAAAGAATTATTTAATGCTGCATTTTTATATTTGCTTAAAAGTTGTTTGAATTAATTTTTACGACCGACATCGTTTGTGGCTGTCGATAAAAATACAATGACAAGCTGAAGAATTTATCATTTTGCACAAAGACAAACCGCCAAAGAACAAACATTATAAGTTGAATAACTCGATATTAAAAAATCTTTAAATAAACACAATTTAAAGCTTTTCAGACACATCAAGGAAAAACCTTAAGCCATAAAAAACTTAACTTTGACATATTGAATTATTTATTTTGATATAGATAAGGTACCTACATACTTTGCACTCCTACTACAATAAAAAACTCCATCAGCGTTATCAATATAGAAAGAAATCAAAATTATAATACTCTTTTTGATTTATAGCGATATATGGCGTTTTACAAACTATTCAAATTCTTAGGCCGTGTGCGAATTCAGTTAAAAATGGGTTAAAACTTGACGTTTGGTTAAATTTTGACACTTCGCATAATTTGACTAGCTGCTGAGCAGGTTAAAATATGACAGTAGTGGTTAAAAATTCATCCATTTTTATTTTTTAACCACAATTCATCCAATTCGCACACGGCCTTAATAATAATAATAAGAATAACAGTAGGTACCTAATAGGGTTGCACGATAGTCCTGAAGAAACAAGGCCTAAGTGAAGTGAATTGGGGGGAACAATAACTTTATGCCGATTCTGAACGGCTGAATTCTTATTAAAATGGTTTAAAAATGAGCTGAATGGAGATTTGAAACTGTCTTACGTTTTAAGGCGGCGAGCCACAGAACCCGTCAATCCGTCAGCGTTGACGTTTTTAACTGACAGATTATTTTTTTTTTTATAATTTGCACCCACTCAAGGCATTTTTCATACCCTCATTATCCCAGAGACGCAGGGACTGCTTTAGGAAAAAGGAAGGGGTTGGAAAGGAGGTGTCGGTGTTCATTGGTCTTGAATTTTGAACATTGCAATTATTGGGAAACACAGATTGTGGATGGAAGTTCCACATTCGCGTAGTACGGCTAAAGAATGATTCTCTATATTTGAAAGTACGTCCGCAGTTGGGCTCAAGGGTTAACTGATGGACATTCCTAGAAGCCCGAGTATTACGGGTGAATTGTTTGAGGGGAGGAATGCAACTGGCTATTTCGCTAGAGCACTTATCGTAGAAGTAGCGGTAAAACAGAGAGAGACATGAAACGTTACATCGGTGATCTAACGAAGGGAATGACGCAGTGATGTCTCTATCACCGATCATTTTAGGGGCTCTTTTTTGAATACCATCCAAGAGGCTTAATTATGTAGCTGGAGCACCAGTCCAGAGATGGGAGTTATACTCAAGCTTTGGACGGATATAGGTCTTATAGATAGTAGCCAGATCAGACGGGGAGAAACCCAAACATCTTGCATCATTTTTGGCAACATTGCATAATATGCATATTATGTGCTCGTTCCACAAAAGGTGGTCAGTGATGCACATACCGAGAATGTCGAGATGTTCGGTCTCATGGACAGTGGCAAGGGGGTATATCTCGCTTTAACAATACAGGACAGCATTGGGTTTTCGAAACATTAAACTCTACGCTGGTTTTTATTCCCCATTGTACAATGCTGTTTATAAGTCAGAGTTTAATGAGCTTATCATATTTAATCGTTGCAGTTCCACATCCGAAGAGGAAGGATGTGAGTCCGGTAACGAATAAGAAAAGCTAAGGGTACTATCGTCAGCGAAACAATTAATTGGATTAGAAGTTACAGACAAGAGATCATTTATAAAAATGAGAAAGAGGGTCGGAGACAAAACGGGGCCCTGAAATATCAAATGCAACAGTCTTACTTTCTCCAAAACGATGTAAAGTTTTGTTCCAATTTTCAGTGAGATAAACCACCAGATGACTAGTGGACCTATGTTGCTGAGAAAGCCGTACGGCCGGTAATTAAGAAACTATCGTTCTTCGAGATATTTCTTGAGCTGATAGTTTATCAGCGTTTCCATGACCTTAGAAAGAAGGGACGTAAGTGCAATCGGACGATAATTGGAGGGGGAAAAAGATTCGCCTTTGTTTGGAAATGGCTGGACAAATGCTGCTTTCCAACTGCTCGGAACGAGCCCAGTAGAAAAGGATAGATGGAAAAGCTTACGCAAGGGTTTTGCCAGCATGGAAGAACACCTCTTCAGAATAATAGCGGGGATACCATCTGGAATAGCGGATTTATGATCGTTGAGATCCTTTAGGACTCTCGCAGATTTGTCCCATGGAATCATTGACGAGCTCATGAACTGGGGGAGTCATGACACTCTTTGGCAGCGAAGAGTTGGAGGCGAACTGCCTAGCAAAAAGGTTAGCTTTCGCGAGCGAGCTAACAACTGGAGTGCCATTGTCAACGAGCGTAGGGACCGAGGAAGAGGAAGAATTCTTCATATTTTTTACAAATGACCAAAATTCTTACTGCCTTTGGGACATTGCAGTATTTTTTGCCTTAATTTTTGGTCATGTATAAATTTGGTCCGACAAATATGGACATTGCAGGCCTTCCTGGCTTGTTTAAACTTATTCCGGTTTTCCTCGGTTGGATTGGCTATAAAACACCGGAAACTTACTTCTTTTTCCCTAATATCCTCTTTACAGCTAGATTCACACCATGATTTTTCTTTGAGTTTTTTACTTTTAACCCTATTCGGAATAAAAGTTTTCATTCCTAAGACAATCATATGGATCGCGTCACATAAGCAACGCACGTAAAGGATTCTATTTTTTGGGTCAGATATACGTTGTCAACTGAATTTGACGAGCAGTCAATTCAATGTGTTCCCGCTGCAACAAGAAAGAGCGTTGGATGTTCAAAAAATATAGTGCCAGAGACACAATTTTGATTTTTTAATTTCAATTTAACCAAACAAATAAAACTGTTAAAGTAAAGTAAACAACGTATTCTATGAGACGGCTTCATCCGGCAAATACGTTGACGTATACGTTGACGCTGACATTTTTTTTTTTTTTTAACAATTCGTGTAGGTACGCGAATAGATTGAGAGATGAGAGAGATAAATATGGAGAGCTTCTTGCAAAATTTATTTTGACAGCTTGGTTTCAAGTCTCTCTTCTCTAATCCACGCTCGTTATCATCGTAATGACTCAATTTGTTTTATTGCGCTTTTGCATTTGCCTTTTTATACAAATTAGCCTTTTCGAAGAAAGTAAACAATCGGTGGCTTTAATAAAATTTTCAGCAATTGGCATTGGCACATAATCGATTATGATTCACTTTTTATCTGTCCACATGAGTTGTAAACATTTTGAAATTGAAGTATCAAAGCTATACAAAAATGTAAAAGAAATTATTGAAACCTGAAACACAAACAAGTTCAACTGTTGTGTTATCTTGCATTGTTAATCTTTTTTTGTGTATTTTATTATTATTTGTTTATCCATATGGAGGTTAGAAAACATAATACATTCTATAAACAAAACAGCAATAAGTTAATTTATCGATAACTTTTTCGTGGTAGCAATAAACATAAACTCTTCACATTTCTACTGGAAATATTCTTTAGTAAATTTAAAAATAGGTTAATGTGAAATATCCAAATTAAGAACTCCTTTTTATCAAATTAACGTCAGAGAACGGTGTTTTGATCAGCGTGACGTTGCATATCAGTCAAAACTTTCTAAAAAACATTTTTTGTCTCTCTTATCAATTGTTACAGTTCACGAATGAATAAAGGCTGAATCGCTGAATCACAAAGACGCTTTAGCCTCGGCTTCGCCTGACGTTTACGAGTTCAGCTATAGGAATTCAATGCTTGATATCACAATGTAGCTTCGATCATGGATCTCACGTTTCGTACGTAACGTGACTCCAAACTGAGCTCTAGTTCAAATATGCTGAACTTTTGCTTTGTCTGACAGCTCAACAGCTGTTTGTTCATTTGTTGTTTGGAGCAGCGTTACCACTTGAAAAAAAAGGAAGCGAAGTAGATTTGGGAATAAAGCGAAGTAGATTGAGAAAAAGCGCATTAGATTTTAAAATAGTGTATTTTATATTGACCATGGATACATAGATAGATCTACAATTAGGGCCGTGTGTGAATTGTATACAAGCTTGACTTTCGATTTCATTTTGACACTACATGGTGGATAAATTGCGTTAAAATTTAACTAGCAAACTAAAATATGACACTAGTGTTTAAATTTAACCAACATTTTAAAGCAAGTCGCACACGGCCTAAAATATGTATTAAACACTTCAATACAAGCACTAAAGCACGTAACTCATACTTTGCGTATTTGTATATATTTGTGTTTGTAAACTGTGTCCGCTTATTGTTCGTGTATGGGGATAGAAACTTTATTGCAGAGGTCGCTTAGCTATTTTCCTGATGAAAATAATGAAGGCATGTCATTTTTCACTACAGACTGTAGGCATAAAATTACTAAATGAGTTAATCGAAGCAGATTTTATAAATATCAAGTAAAATTGAAAAGTTTTTTTTGAGTGAAGTAGATTTCAAGAAATTCTTGATGGTGCGAAGTAGGAAGTAGATTTTCAAAGTTTTTTTTTTCAAAAATCGAAGTAGATCTACTTCGAAAGGAGTAAAGTGGCAATGCTGTTTTTGGAGGTATAATGATGATGAAGGGAGAACTGTCATTCAAAGCAAACTCGAAGCGTTTGCATCGTAACGCAGGCGAAGCTGAAGCTGAAGCAGCTTTGTGATTCAGCCTTAATACTTTACGATCTACGTTACGTTGTACTCATTTATTTATGTGATACAATTAAAAAGGGTAGTCATGTAATATTCATATGAACTTCTTTTCATTTCCAAGGAATCAAAAAGATGTCCCCTCATTTAAAGACCAACGAATGATAAAATTCCCAAAATATAAATGCATATTTTTTATTCTTATCTCAAAAGTCACTTAACAAAAACATCTGTCAATACATATAACTATCTGTATTGACTTTTCTTCACACTTATCTTTTAGGTTTACCCCCGTGCCAGACAGAGCTTATAAGCAAAATGCACAATTTCCTCCTTAATTTAATAATTTGCATATTCAAAAATTCCCCTACAATCTCTAAGTCACTCAAAGAGTTCCCCCATATATGTTTATGTATGTATACATATGTAACTGGTTTTTATTGGGTTTCTGCTTAAAGACGTATTCCTCAAACAAAACTCATTTAACAACTTTCATGTGATTTCCTCAAAAATACCCCCCATAGGCAAGGTATTAACCAACCTTTTCTATTCATCACGATCTTGACCCAAGCACGTGGTATTAATTGGACACAAACAACCTTAGAAATCTCGACGATTTTCCACAACAAAAGAAAAAGCAATAAAAGTAATAGGTATGTTGCAGAAACTGCAATCTATCTATTAATTATTCTCCTGGGTTTTCCTATTTAGGCAAGGCCACCCTTACATTTCAAGTTAAAACATTTATTGAATGGAAAAAAAAAGTCTTACAAGAATGTGAGGAGGCGGTTTCGTTGAAATGACAATTTGGGTTGCATATAATTTTAAACTCGTAATTTGACTACTAAACTAAACATATAAATTTAAACTGAAAATCACATTAGCCATGATTTTTTTGAATAAAAATGTAATAACAAAAAAGAGAGACTACTGGTTAGGTATAGGTAGTAGGATAGTAAGAGAAGAAAGAAAATTAAGCATAAGCATGCATTCGATTGTATAATTCAGAGCAGACCGGACGTCTTCTTATTCCTGTGATTTATTTCAGACATTTTTGTTGCACAAAGTAAAATAATCTATGGTCAAACTTATAGAACTCCCTTACTATGGGTGGTACGCGATAAATGCTTTATCTCTGACTCGTTATTTTAAGCTTTTGCTAGCATACCAATGCAAAACAATTAAGAGACAAATTTCAGAAAAATGATTTTGATCCCAGTTTATAAATCTATTTCATTATTATGCTCGTAAAACGTTGACACTGACAATTAATTGCCTCAGGATTCACAATGGCTGGGTTTTTAAATGTTTTTTCTTTTGTTTAGTCAACAGAAAATTAAATACTTTAGAGCTTTCCCCAACCCAATCTTGAGGCCTAAAAAGTGATTTCTTTCAAAATAGTGTTGCTTTTGGGGGTTGTCGTTTGTCAAATAAAACCAAAATTATGGTTTTACTAGGTTTTATTGCGATTCGATGATGGACTTGCTTTTCAAAGCGGAATTGATGAAGATTTCGGAAACAATCAAAGCCAGTTCCGCGTTACTCACAGACCACGAATTTTGCATCGTGATTTGTGCCTGCACTTGTACAAAATCAATACAAACTCAATCTGACCCAGTAGTTGAAACGGAACAACCCTACGCAGCGTCGTGTGTTTGGTATTTGGGATTTGGAGCAAATAGAAGTTGATGCCGAAAAATCATCTTTATCGATGAGGCCCATTTTTGGATAAATGTATATTTGAAAAACCAAAATTGGGATGCAAGATACATGAGGTTCCAATGCATCCAAATGAAATTACTGATTGGTGTTGATTTTAGGCAATAGGCGTCATCGGTACTTCTTCGGAAATGATGATGGCCAGGCTTTCATCGTCAACGGTGAGGCGGCGATCGCTATAGGTCGAATTGGATGATATCAACACCGAAAGCATAGGGTTTCAACGTGTCACACAGCTCAAGACATAATCAATATTCTGCACGAGCGGTTTCATGCCATGGTTATCTCGCGCCAAGGCTGCGTGAATTGGCCACCAAAATATGTGTGACTTGACACGTTTAGATTTTTTCTTGTGAAGCTTTCTTAAGTCGCAAACCTCCGCGGCCCTCAAAGACAACATAATCAATGCCATTGGTCAAATTCAGCCTGATTCTATGCTTCAAAGTCATCGATAACTGGACCTTTCGAATGCGCACCCTAGCGCCACCAAATACATGTACTATTTTGTTTGGGCTAGGTTGGTCAGATTTTTATTCTACGCAAGGTATTTCAAAAAGTTCAAAACTTCAAATCACCATATATCACGTTTTTCATGTGCGATTAGCCTACTATCAGATGATGATCGAAAACTCTCATTCTTTATGCAAGTGAAAATGTGTTATACCAACCAAACGGTCAGAGACACAAGGGAGCTCTGGGGAACACAATTGCCCTTACTTTGTTTCTTGGAATAATAGAAAATGTGAACATTTTTAACTGTTGAAACAGCGATCTGTAAAATTTCAATTTCTCTGAATGGTACTTTTAAAAAGAACCAATACTTATAAATTTTTCAGACAGATGCATGCTTCAACAACTTCACCAATGCTTACTTATGTTCTAGAGCACTGAATAAGTTCTCAAATTCTTAGTGAACCGAAGAAAGAGTAATGAACTCTCTACTTCAGTTTTACCTGGTACAACTTTCAAAGCAAGAACTAGAGTTCTCAAGTACTTCACTGTTCAACCAAAAACGTTCACTGCACCTAATTCATTCCAGCTGTCGTTATTGGTGAGTTTGCTTTAAATTTGGACAGATGTTCTTGACAGCACTTAACACTTATACCCATATATTACACAGTCTAATTTGTTGCCCTAAAATATTGAACTTGTTTCAAGTAGTAAGTTAAAATAATTAAACTATACTTAAAAGCCCACAACACCACGATACACGATAAGTATGATGGTATAATTGTGATAATGGTAAACGTAACTATAATTATGTTTTTTTTTCACCAAGTTTTTTTTTTAATTTTGTTTTTTATTTGCACCTGCACTCGAATTCAAGATAATGATATGTTAATAAGTTCAAACACAAAAGTCGAACGACCAACCGACCGACACGTCGTCGTTGTCGGCGGCTCGGCGTCGGTATCGGTGTGACAATGACAGACGCCATCATCGGCATCGTTATCGTTGTTGGTCGTGAATAGGTTATATCAACAATTTGTACTGTTCCGAGACTTTGAGAGTATACCCAAGCAGGAATTTATGGTATGTTTCAGAGTTTATGTGTCAATAATAGACAAATTGGATATCGATGAACAATTTATACATTTCACTTGGTGTTTGCAATTTTTATTAGGGACGTGTAAATAGTTTTGTTACATTAATCCACATTCAACTTTACCATGTTTTTATTGTTGCAAGAAAAAAAACCGGGCCAATCACAAGCATATGGCTTATTCTGCAGCCAAATTTTATCAGTACTTTTTGTGTACTTTTAAGTTGGGGTTACACGATGGTGATATCATTAAAGAGAAACGCAAACATGAATTTCGATTGAAAAAGTTTGCTTTTATGACGTCAAAATTGTGACTCTTTTGGTAAATATTGTGCTAGGGTGGAATATTATATGGTTTCTGATAACATTATTATTTTAAATTGCATTGGTGATTGCCGTCTTTCTGTTTTGAAAAAAAAATACGGAAATACCCTGTTTGAAAAAAGAAGACAAACTCATCTAATCCAAAATTTCCAAGACATTTTATGAAGCACATTTTTGCTTACTTTAAAGAAGTGACGAACAATAATCCAGGCGACAAGCAACATTTGCTGTTTGATAAGTGTGCACAGTAATATGTAACTAATTATAAACAGTTCTTGAATATTTCTTTATTAAAAAAAAAAACAAGTATACGCCCCGTAATCCCGGTATCTAACTTTATTGTTTTGAAGAATTGTTGAAACCACTATGCTATGCATTCGATCTGCCAAAGTGGTGGATGAACTTGATACATTACAGAATAGACTTCTTGTTTTTATGAAAGACAATTACAGAAGTTTTTATTTATCTCCGATGAAGGGGCATCAATTACGTACCAAATGAAAGCATTTTTTTTTGCAGATGTGCAGTGACAGTGAGTGACTAAAACAATAATATGATATTAAAAAAAAAGTGAGGTTATAAAAACACAAGCAATTGGAAATTTCAAATCACAGTGGTGTCTGCTGTCAAACAGCTGTTGCGCTGGGCGCAAAGTGTGTTCGCAAAGAAATGTCATTTAGAGTTCACAGTGGTGTTCACATTACACAAATCCGCAAACACGACACAAGTTAATAAACATGTTTTTGAATTTGAACCCCCTTAAAGAACAAAACAGAATGCGTCGCTCATCGCTTGATGACAAAAATGACAGCTGAAATTTGTATGGAAACCTCAAAGTCATCGCGCAACAAAGTTAAAAAAAGTGCAATCCATACAATACTGCAGCTGTTATTTTCGTCGCCGGGGGACTAAGCGAAGCATTCTTTTCAGCTTTTAATGGGGAATTTTGTTGGAATGACCACTTAGACTGTATAACAGTGACGACGAACAAAATCCCGCCGTCAGGATTCCAGTAAGATACTTACTTATTACTAACTTACTTACTTACTCACTAGTATGAACGATACTTCTTCTACCTGAGCGTCGAACTTGTCGAGTTGTAGAAGCTGAGTAAGGTCAATGATTCTCGGGAATTATTTCTCCAGAAGAGTCCTGAAACCAAAGGTTGCGCATCCCACCCCTTCCCAATCCCTATTCCCTCCTCCGTCGGCTTTGTGCTATCATGCTGGCTGATATCTCCTAATCCATTGACTGTATAGTGTAACACTGTCTGTCAACACCTAGTTTCCTTCCCTGGGTCGCTTATGGCTTAACTGCTGTTCGTCTCTCCTACTCCAAAACATTTCCTCTCCCTCAACTTCCCAATTAGCCTGAATCTAAGGTGTTATACGAGCCGTGCCGATGATCAATCAGGCTGAGGGCCCAATTTTTGAAAATAGCTCGTTAATGACTAACGGAGTATCCGGATACCAGGCGACCTCCGGATTAGCTAGCCTAATCTGTATATGCGAGTCTTTGCGCAGATGGACCCCCCCTTTACTTGGCTTACTCGTGGGAACTCAATGCCAAACCAAAAAAAACAAAAAACAAAAACCCCCAGATTAAGACCGGTACTTCATCTACAGCGGGCGGCAGTTCGGCGGTAACGTCGACTGTCGTTACCCCTATGCCAAGCACTCGAGAAGGGATTGTGGCTAGCCGTGGCCCCTCCTCTCCTCTAGCGATAGCGCAGAACCTCCTCAGGTCGGTAGTGGAAAGATCGTGGATAATGACTCTTCCACTACTCCAGGCTGCTCCTAGTGGTAGTCTCTCTGGTGTTAGTAGGGAAGTGAATAATGACCCTGCTTCCACTACGAAGACCGCCATCCAACCTAGGAGCTCGTATAAGCAACGTCGTTATGCGATGAGAATACTGAAATTCCCTGGTGCAGCAGAAGGATTGAGTGGGTTAAATGCATTTTAGCCAAAACAAGGACCAGCTGCGACTCCATGTCAAAGCGACAAAGGTCTCTGGAGGAGTCTACTCCCGTCCCCAAGAAACATTAAGTGCATAACACCAGCAATCCCAACATTCCAAGGGTACCTCTCACTAAAAGATTAGTGGTTGCGGTCATTGATAGGAGTAATATCGATGGCACGATTACCCCTACCCGTTGGAAGATGGTGAAACTGAGACTCGCTGGCTTCCTCAAATTCGCCTGTAACAAGCGATGGGGGTTGGTGTCAAAGTCATACCAAACTCATCAAACGATCAGAGGTCGCACGATCTAAAATCGCTTACTGTCAGCATGCTGTGCGAAGTTTGGCCAGGCAGACAAGAGCATTCATTTTTATACAGATGGATCCAAGACAAATGATGTTGTTGGTAGTGGTGTGTACTCAGAAAAACTTAATCTAAGCCTCTCATTCCGCCTCCCTAATCATTGTAGCGTCTTCCAAGCGAAAATTTTGGCGATCAAAGAAGTTCTATCCTGGCTAAGAGAAAACGTGATATCAACTTCTGATATCCGCATCTTCTCTGATATAGTCAGGCTGCTATTAAATCTCTCGACGGTGTCTCAACCAACTCTCAAACGGCCCTCGATTGTCAATTATCTCGTATGCGCAGCAGTTTAATATTCGCCTCTATTTGGTGCCGGGCCACAGAGACATCGCAGAAAATAGTAGAGCCGATAAACTCGCTAAAAATGGAACCGTCATATACCTATCTCACCTGAAAGGGAAAAGATAGGTATACCGATAGCTACACGTAAATTTATGCTAAAAGAAACAGCCTGAACAATAATAATACCGTCGCTTGACCTAAAGCGCTCCAAGGACTTGTTATCTCAAAGCAGATTTCATATAAGCTCCCTAATAGGTGTCCTCACGGGACACTGTCTCTGCACATGCCCTGCTCTTTTGCTAAGACGCAAACTTCATCTGCAAACAACTAGCTAACAACGATATCAAATATCTTCTTCACTTTATAAAAAGCTCAAAATGGTTCGACAAGTAAGAAGTAATTCTCTAGATTCATGTGGTATTACAACGGGCCTTTTCCTTTGGCCTAAGTGTGTGGATCCGCAGCCACTTTAACCTTACCTTACCTAACCTAAGTAAGATATTTGACAAGACAACCGATATGTTGTCTTAGTCCACAGAATAAGGGGGTTATCCTTCACTACTTATTAATTTTGCTGTAAATGAATAGACAGCAGAGCTGCGTTTCTGCGCTGACTATAGTTGACTATAATCAACTATGGTTGACTATTTCTCGTTTTTGCACGCCAATAGTTACGATTCGTTACCACAATTGTCGTTTTTGCGGTCAGTGTTAATGTGTCAAATCGTAACCATCTCTAACTATTTCCAATTCATCTCAGGAGGTGAGTTGAAAGTGGTTGTTGTGTCAAAGTGTTTTTTTTTTTGTATAATGGCGTTTTTAATAATTGTCAATCTGGAATCTAAAAAAAAACATTCTGGTTGTGCATTTTTTATAACCGCGTCCGTATCCGTACCGGCGCAAATTTAATTACAATCAAATTTTAAAGCTTCCTGTTGCTTGTTCAAGAAGTTTAATATTTGTATGTATTTTTTATCAAAAGGAATTGTCGGAAAAAAAAGATCTTCATTTCGCCGGAGATTTCGCAAAAGTAACTTCATCATCACAAACCCTTCCAATCGAATTGACTATACTGCGACCTGCAAACATCCCTATTTCGAGAGGACATGTTCGAGAAGTGTGCACGACCGCAGAGCTTCGCACAGTGGGCCCACTCATATGAAGGAGTCGGAATAAACTAAAAAAAAAATTCTAAGCGATGAAATGAAAACTGGTTTTCCCGTTAGCACATATTCTAAGCTATCATTTGCTGAATCAATTATATTTTTATGTTTTTTTCTCACTCCATAAGGTCGAATCGAAATCACATTTCATTTACTCTCAAGACATGTGCTGAATAAGTAGTGTTATCAGTGTGGCTTTGTTTAAATATTTTAAAAACGTGAAAACTTAAAATCAACATGCAATCAATAGTATCAAGCATGTACTTTATTGCTTAATATATTTTAAGTTTCTATTTCTCGTTTTTCAATATAGATTAATTATAAATAATGTGCACCTTATAATTAAGGGTACTTTTATGTATAGCTAGAGAAAAAGTAGGTTTCTACACGTTTCTACATTGAGATTTTTATGTGTCAATATAGTTTAATATCTTGTGTATTGTGCGTAAAAAGAATTTCTTGCTCATATTTACACCTTTTTTTTATTAAAGTTTTTGTAATAGAGTACCCTAGAAAATTCTGAATGTTTATGCACAAAAAAATACTTTTTTCATGTAAATTCACATTCTAACAGTATATTTTATACTTGAATGGAGTTGTTTGAGCTCATGAAATATTCAGGGATCAAAACACTGAAAAACAAATTCAAATTTTTGGCAGATCACCTTGAAGCCAGCCACAATGAGAATGCTTAAGAGCTCCACCATTCGTTATCGATTTCTGAAGCTAGATTCACAAAAAAGCGGTTTGAATGTAATAGAAACGAATTCCGATTTTTGAAAGCTAATGAATCTTGGTTGCTTACAATAATTAGTTTTAAACTTCTTAATTCAGCAACACCATTATTGCTTGTAACTTGAAACCCCTTAATAGCCAGTATAAGGCAAATACCAAAAAACAAAAAAACTTCAGAACATTCCCTAAGGAAATCCTTGGCTTAATCATTGCCCCAAATGTTTCCAGTGTTAAAAACTCAAACACTAGTATCAGCGGCGATAAAATTGAGTCCGATGAATCTGACTTTACTAAGCTTTAATAATTTGGCCTCAGTTTAGTTGTACCACTGAAAACCACAAAATAACGGTAGTTTTTATGAAAAAGTTGAAAAATGCATATTTTGGACCTTTTTTAAATTGATAGAAAAGATTGAAAACAAAAAAAAATGTTTTTGTGTAGAAAATTTAATATGTTTTTCAAATCTGCCTTTATTTTTTTTTGTAAGTCAATATTTAGGGTCCAAAGTCAAAATTTTGTTTTTGCATGTAAAGCCATTTTTTGATTAGAAAAAAAATCGTAGCGATCTAAAACAAACAGGGAATTAATGCGAACAAAATTTTCAAATTGAATCTTAGATCGGTTGGATTGAAAAAAAATGTCAGCTTACTTTGTGACAAACCAAACTTTATTTTTTTTTTAATTTTGAAATTAAGTGAACATTTATTACGCTCAAGCGAAAACGATTAACGGTATTTTCTTAACTCAAAATTATTTCAAAATAAAAAATTATAACCTTTGAAAAACTTTTTATTTCACTTCAATCCGACGGTTTTCTACTGAGATACAGCCTAATGAAAAACCACTCAATTTTTGAGTTTTTTCAAGTGTTCATTTAATTGTTTTCACTAGTATTTGTAAAATTTGTAAAATAAGCATTAAAACTAAATTTAAAATCTCAATTATGGTTTTCCTATTAATTGTTTTGGTACTTCAGCTCAAAAAAAATGTTTTCAATAAAGCAGACCCGTCTACAGAATTAATTCCGGTTATTGGAGTATCTTGCCCCACTGTGCGTCGGCGATATACTCGAGAAGCAGTACGAAAAGTTGGAGGATAAGTTGGCCGCGGCCCGTGAGCAGATGATTTTCGAACGTCAGTCGGCACGAACGGCAAACATAAACCTGTGGAAGGTGGAGAAGCAACTGGAGCACAAAATGTGGGAAAAGGTCGAACGGGAGAGGTAAGGTTTTTCATCTCTAAACAGATCTCATTTAACGTTTAGGTCGTCGAACAAATTTCACATGCTCATCGTTTGGAGAACAAGAAACTCTTTCGTGAACTCAACGAAGAGCAGAAAAAGTCCTCCCATCGATGCAGCATCAGCATCTATCGAAATTAAGCTCAAAAACCTCGAAGACAATTACGAACGACTCAAGTATGCATGCACCATCACCGACAACCAGCTGACCGAAGTCGAGGCAATGCTGGAAGCCGAAGAAGGGCGAAGGAGAAGGACGAAGCCATCAGCTGAGGGAGGCAATCAGCAAGAAACATGCGAACAAATTCGGCGTCGAAGGACGTATCAAAAATTTGATCGGATAATCCGAGACACAAGAAAAAGTCGAAGTCCTTATTTTTATTATTGCTTTTATGCATGTATTATTCTGTCGGCAATAAATTTTTCATTAGTATCAGAAAATGAAGACTTTCTCCGTTTATTTATATAAAAGCACGAACTAGTTATTGAATTGATAGTTTTTCAGCGAATCTGGAAGCAGCAATTAGGAGAATATCAGGAGCTGGCTTACTTGGAACAGCTTGAAGATTTCTTTATGGAGGGTGGTCTTCAGTTCGAATACTCCATTTGCCTTTCTTGCTATGGATTTTTCTAAATTAAATAAATATGATCATATTTCAATTGTCTTTAAGAACTTAAAATATCAAGATCATTCTTGAATTTTTGCAACAAATTTAGACTAACGAAAATTGTTGTCTCTTTATGCATTTCAATTATTATGATCAAAAGAAAAGAAAAATATAACCTCAAAAGATTTGTTTTTTTTTCTCGTTTGACAGATCAACCAAACCTAACTAAAAAGCGTTTTTGGATTATTTCAACAATTTCTAACTATTTCAACTATGACACATCAACCATGTTTTTTTGACATAAAAACTATAGTCAACTATCGTCAGCGCAAAAACGCAGCTCAGTGCTCCGAATTCCCATGGGTGACGGTTTTAGGGAAATCAATACAATCAAAAAAAAAAAACAGGCGGTAGATGACCACAAACATCTTGGCATAAAAACTCGAGTTAGCCGAGATATGAACAGAACTGGAAACCTTTGGCTTTCAGATTAAGTTTTTGGCTGGCCCTGATAAGCTGAACCTATTCAGATGAACAACATTGAAATAGTTTGTTAATCAAAACTGAACCAAATTTAATCAACCCTATGAATAATAATCTTTGTTGTGAAATCTGTTGACCTTACAGAGAAACTGCAATAACAACACAACTCATTTTGTAAGATTATAAATCTCTTGCAATGCAAATACATGGATAAAACTGAAAAATATAATTTGAAAAGTTTTATAAAAGGAATTTGGAATGCGTCGAATAAAAAAGTCTTAAGCTGCTTTTACACCTCTTCCCCAACTATGAGGAAGCTGAAATCATTGAATCGATTTTGGTTAACAAAACCAAAATTGTAAATGAAATGCTGTGAAAATCGAAAACAAATTGCGAAAGAAACTCATCGAACGACTTTCGAGATTACAAACTGTCATTTCCGGCTTTGATTTCGTCTTCTTCCTCAAAGTTAACTCTTCCATTCGAAATCATTTGATTTTTTCTTTCATGAAAGCACAAGCAACGGAATTTGTTAAATAAATTGTCACTTCTTTTTTTTCAACCCGAAATGAATGAAATTGAATGAAAAGTGTGTGTTCAGTATAAATACACGTGATTTCGCAAAAAAAAAAATTAGTCGACTTAATTAGGAAGTCTTTTGTAAACTGAAAGCTGAATGCCAGGCGTCCGTCGTGTCATTTAGAACAATATTTATAATAATTTTTATAATAGTTCCAATGATCCCATGATTGTCAAGTTTCTAAAGTCTGTTGACAAAATTTATAAAAGATTCACCTGACTCAATAATAAACAAATCAAACATTCCTACCATTCTATACACAGACTTGACAGTAGAGAGTACTGTTTAACATCACTCGGATATGTCAGTTTATAATTTTAACAAACACAAACCTCTCAATTCAATTGCATCAACAAAAAAGAGTACATTTGATATCATAACCAAAAAAAACGTATTAAATAACAAAAATCGAGATCACGTCATGCATTTGAAGTTTCGAAGCACTCTCTGGGGCACTATTAATCCGGTATTCCCAGGGTACGAGTATAGCTTGTTTATGGAATTGCCCGGCAGGGTGCCACATCTATCATAAAACGTGTTTTTTTTTTATTTCTTAAACATCAACTTTAGATGTTATGGGAATCTTGCTAGCGATGTGACAGTTGATAATAAGATTAATGGGAAGGTAATTAAGTCAAAACAATGAACTGACATTTCTCTGTTTTGTAGTGGACCTTGACAATCTAATTATAACAATATTACAATTTACATATATATAATGACAAATCTATGGCTATCTCAAAATTGGGCAAAAAACAAGTTTGAAAACAATCTGATATTATTTAGATTTGAGAGACACTTTTATAGCAGGTATTAAAAGGGCTTGGCGTTGACATTCCATAAAATTATGGTTTCTTTTGTTACTGTCAAAGAACAAAGTAAAACCGGTATAACAGAATAAAAACTCACTTGAGAATGTAATTTCCAATCCTTGTAAGCTCTGACAATGTAATCCATGGTTAAACTCGATTTGTTTGATCACTTTTCACTTAAATCTGACTAAGTACACTTTGACAAGCACTTGTGGATAATTATGGTACTTCTTTGCAGATAACTTTGACACAATTAACACACTACCGCATGTGTTCTATGTTATTTTTATACACTCTTAATTTGTTACACCTTAAACCTTTTCTTTCGTCAACTTGGTATATTCCCACTTTACCGCAATAAGTTACCACTGCGACTATGCCGAGTATATTAACTTCAAAGCGCGTTTGGTTATGGTAAAATAAAAGCAGTCAGTTGAAGGAAACGAACGAACTTAAAAGGGGCAAGGCAAGATAGATAGCACCAAAAGAGACGTATAAGAAGTGAAAGCGAGATAGTGACCGGAGAAGAGAGATAGAATGACAAAAAATCTTTTCTCTAGAACCAGATAAAACCCACAAACGACAACGACGCGATGCACGACAGCACGAACGTCCAACTGGCTTCTAGCGATGATTAATTTCGACTGAGAGAAGTATCGCTTGTTGGCGTTCGTAGAGTTCCATTATTTGACAGTAAGTAAGTCTGATGTCTGAAGCTGACTCTGGCACAATACAATCAAAGTAAAACAGAGGCACACTGACAACATCACAATCAAGTTGAAGCTGGAACTGCCAGCCAAGCTAAAGTAAAGTTCAACGTCAGCGTCAGCGTTGTCTTTAGCGCCTTCGTTCGTTTTGGATCTATCTCTTAGTTAAACCCCTTACGTTGACCGCTAGTTAAACACTGGAATCGACCAACATAGTGATACAAAACCTGATTGCAAAGACAAAGACGTTT
The DNA here is from genome assembly GCA_943590905.1 of Sphaerophoria taeniata. Taxonomy (NCBI): domain Eukaryota; kingdom Metazoa; phylum Arthropoda; class Insecta; order Diptera; family Syrphidae; genus Sphaerophoria; species Sphaerophoria taeniata. The sequence goes on from OX016540.1 coordinate 241,989,899, forward strand.
GGCTGGCTAACAATCTTTGACATACATGTGTACCTACAACTTAACTTAAGTCATTTTCTAGTTATAGAGATACAGATACACTCTACTTGCTTTGAGACGGAATTCTTCTAATGAGAGATTGTTTGGTGTTTGTGCATCAAGTCAGAATTATACATGTATAACATTAGTTATTAGTACATAACCAGCCAACAGCCTTTGTGTCTCGACAGCCGGCCGAGTTGTTGTCTCGGAAGAAACCTAATTTGCGCCACAGCTGTTCGCTCTTCTTTGTAATAAATATTAGCAAACCAAGCATTCGAATGTTTATGCAACGTTTTGCGTTTTGCGCATATTACCCTGATAAATTGCGCCAGAGACAGCGGCTTGTCTTGAGACTGATAGTGAAAACCACTCAAGTCTCTAGTTGATTTCGTTTGCCATAATTTGTAATTTATCGTTATAGTTTTTTTTATGGGAGATCAGTGCTTCTTCGTTGATTGGTTTGTTTGCTTTATACGGATTTTGTTGGCACGCTTTTAAAATTATTTCCACTTCAAAATTAAAAACTTAGCCACACTATTTTGTTTTACCGTTAAACGTTACATCCGTCAAAATTGAAAGTTGACATTCTTGTTATATGCAAATTTGTTTGACTATAAAATCCTGGAAAATGAGTGTGCAGAAATGACTCAAGGAACCATTGAAGTGAAAACAACTGTGTAGTTTAATAAGTTTGGTTTATCGGCTAAAGTTGAACTATTTATTTTCAGCTGCTTTAGTTTAGAACTGCTTTCGGTTATAGCGATAGCTAACTATGAGGGGTGTGACGTGTGATGTGCTTTTTATTTCCCAGCAGAGGTTTTGCTCGTCGGTCTAGCCAAGGTCAATTGAAGAAAACACGAAACTCCCATGGTAGATCTTTCTGAAACTAATAAAAAATTCTTTATTAGAAACACTTAATACTTACAATTAAGATATAGAAAATAATTTAATTTTTGCTTTTTTTCTCTCAAAATTGGTAAAATGGGTATCCTATCCGCTGGTTTCACTTCCGATGCTCGGACCTAGTTTCTCGTTTCCGCTTGACGGATGTCTGGTTACTTGCTGCTATTATTAGAGGTTGGGCTTCCGCTACTGAGCTTTAGTTCCTGTTTTCGTTTGTTTGGTTGTTTTCCGTCTTTATCGGTTATTCGATCGACCGGTTTATTTCCGGGGGATCAGCAGGTACGTTTAAGGCCCCTGGTGGCACTCGGCATGACAGGCAATAGCTCTGGTTGATCAGCAGGTTTATTTACGGCCCCTGGTGGCACTCAGGACAATTTCAATATTAAAACCCCTTACCACTGGTGGGGGAACCTTTAATAAAGAAATGGCGGTCGGCGGCGGATATTACCAAAAACACTCGATTCGAAACCCAAAGTTGAAATGACAGCAAAAGTAGTGACGGAAGGTAGTGGTACCGGCCATTTTACTACGAAAGTACTGACCCTCACATGAATTTAACTACTAAAACCAAGTCTGAATTATATGAATGCGAATGGTAAACTTTCCTGTTATTCGGTTTAATTTGCTTATGTCATGTATTTTATGGAGCAATGAATGGTATTGATGACGAATGCAAGGACTGAGTGGGTAAAGGAGTCATATGAGGTATTTTTGCTTGTGCATTGTATGGTATAGTCTCAAGGCACAGATAATAAATATATACAGATGTCTCACCCTATTGGCGAGAAATGATATATGAAACTGAAAGCTACCAAAAAACAGCTTTTCCAAAAGCTTTAACACATTCACTAAATGCATTCAAAATCTATTTTCGCTCGCCTCATTGCCTTTAAATGAATATTTATGCAAGGAAAAAAGCTTTCAAAAGCTCCTTGTCTGTTAAGGCGTTGTCTGTTAAGAGCAAAAAATTGTACGTGTCAGCTCCGACGCGCGACTGGAGTTCACTCAATAAGAATGATTTGATTACCTTAAAATAAATAATACGCAATGGATTGAATTCATATATTCATACATCTATTCATAATAATTTGATAAAATATATTATACTTAAATTAAATACTTATGGTAAGCAATATGAATGTCAACAACTTTGTTTAAAACGTTCTTACGTATTTTTTAATGAATCAATGTAGTTACTTCTACAAATATTTTTGTAAATAATGAAAAAATCTACAAAACTACATCATTACATTTTCAGAACAGTGACATTTCTTATCAACTTTTCATTAATTAACGATGAAAATTCAAATGGGTCCACATTTATCGTGCATTATTGCATACAAAATGGAATTGAATGTTGATAAATTCTACATTGAATTAAAGCCTGAAGCCTTATGCTTCTTAAGAGATCTTAATCTTGAAGATCCGATTATTAGAACGCACGCTAGGATGCTTTTAATCGAAAAACAACGATCGAATTTTGGCCATAGCGGGATTCTCCCACAGGTGATGTGTCATTTTGTACGAACCAAGCAGGTCGTTTGTGTGCAATTATATTTATTTTAAAATCGAGATTGTGAGGCTTGTACGAAACGTATCCTTACAAATGAGGTATCAAAATCACCGTTATTTCATGTAGATTAGACATACGGAAATATCAACAACCAGTCTATAGGATTAAAACTTATATACCAATTTATGTGAAAATGTCTTAATTGGCCATATTAATGAGTTACCGTTATAATTAAAGTATAATAAATTGAAGAGCATGAAATTCTGTATCATGTGTGAAAATTTCACCGTTCTACGTTGAAATCTCTGTTCAATAAAATTGATTTGACGTGGCACTAAAACTTTCACCCCCTATTTTCACCCCCCCTCGGTTATTTTTTTTTAAACTTTGAATGTCATACTTATTTATGTTTAGTCAAAAGCCATAAAAATGAGTTTTAAACTTCTAACCTAATCGACCTCCATACAAACTTTGACCTAACATTTCAACCCCTTGTGACCTTTTCGACCCCTTTTATTGCGTTAAAAAACACCGTGTGCCCTTCTCCAGATTCTAGTCTGTCTTACTACCAAATTTCATCTAAATCGATCCAGTAGGTTAAAAGTTATTAAGAGTTAAAAAAAGCGTTAGTAGTCAATTTTTTGTAACGCTTTTTTCAATGATTGATTTTCCTATCCATATTTTTTCCATACCGGGGTCTATATATGAATCGATTCTAAAGGAGTAAACTCCAAAAGTGTTTCATTTTTTTCTGCAGGGATGAGACATCTGTATAAGTTTATTATCTGTGCTCAAGGCCTAAGCGATGTGTTTGTTAATGCAGGCTGGAATTAGTTTTGCTTGAATATATGTTTCTTAATGCGAGCGTGAATTGTATGATGGCGAAATGCAAAAAACGGATCCCTTTATTTGGTGTTTATTAGAAATTAGATATTTTGGTATAAGAGTATGCAACACTTCGTTACAGAACAGAAAATCGCAAACAAAATGACGGTAATGATAGAAGCAAATTGATCCTTGCTCTTTAACTCGAAGATTCAAGGGTCGTTGATGGTCGTTTATAACCAAATGTATATAAAGTTTGTTATAATTTTATTTAGCCAACACAATATTTTCAGCTAAACGAACAATTAATTTCAAAGTAGTTTTGTCGACCAATACTTAATGCCTTTTACTATCTCGGCATAGCTATCTTAAATTTAGAGGAGTGAGTAAGATGGAACGTTTATCACCCCACTGAAAACCCAGTCTTCAATTCATTTTGCTAGCTGAATCGTTATTTTGAAGTGAACATCGTTTATCTCACTTTATTTTACCTTAATATTAAAACTGTCTATGTTGACGTTTGGCTCTAACCATGTTTTAAACTTTTCTTGTTTGCTTCATTATCAATGTTCACAAGTCACATATGCAGTAATCCTTCCGACTTTGCTGCTTAGATTTAGCAATGACTTGCTTATATACTTTTAGATAGTCCTTGTACGGTTGGTAGAATTTGTGTTTGTGACAAATGCTAAAAATCACTCTAGTCTTTTTTCTGAGACTAAACAATTTTTGACCAGGTATGAAATGATTTACGGCTGTTTTTTTTTCTGAACACGACACTTTGAAAGCAATCCTTAGCTGCCTTAAAAGTCTTTATCTTAGACTCGAGATCGGTAATCGACTCTGGACACCGATTTAGTGCGTTTCGCAGTTTCGTATTTATTAGTTGACTGAATTTCTTCCAGTCAGTTTTTTCGGGGTTTCTGTAAAGGGGGACGGATTTCAGACTCAAAATTTATATTGAAGAGTGTCCAATTCATGAATTAAGCTTGTTATTAGATAAGGTAACATCAAGTACCTACATACCCTCCCATAATTTTCCGAGCTCGGAAAAATGAAGGTGGGGGTGTTAACTCTGTTGCATACATTTCAATTATTGTTTATAATTAAAGTACCTATGCCAACGTCAGAAGTCAGAAGTAAGCAAAAATTCCTTCCTTCAATTCTGACAACTGTTAGATCGAGAGTGCTAAGGTTGGATATAAAAAAGTTTAAAGTGTTTTTTGCTAAAATGCAAATTCTTGGCTTACCTGGGTCAATGCTTGGAATTTTATATAGAAGATCGTATTGATGGTTAAGAAGGGCTCGAATTTTCAGGCCATTCACTCAAGGTTCTTCTATAAGCGCTACGTCTAAGTCCTCCTGACTCAGGAAGAACCTAAGATTATCTGAGGCGCATTTCAAGTATTTCATATTAATCTGTATAGACTATAGACCGCAGTGCATTTTCAATTGCCAGAGGAAGGTTCTGCACCTTCAGAGCTAGGCCTTTTGCCGGGAAAATTGGCAACAACCATGTCATCGTCAGTCAGGACTTTGCGATCAATTTTATCGCAGTCTGCTCCCTCACTGCAGAACCTTAATCTAGGCACTTCTTATGTCGAAACGCAATTTAAAATCCAAGCTCTCCTTGCTAAACTTCGGCAGATAAGAAGCGCGTTTCTTCTGCGGCTCAACAGCCTTGGATGTCTGACCAATGACGCATCGGGCTAAGCCTCTGAAGACCGCGACTTAGCTCCTTTCCGCTTTGCTTAGTGATCTATTGGGGCAACCACATACCGGCCTTTTGTTTAGGAAATCTCTGGATAAATCATCATCGCATTTATCTAATTACTCTGTGTCCCCTGAGCACCTCGCCAGCTATAGAGATTTCACTTGCCGAGATTGTGTAAGAAAGCACCATTTCCGAGAGCTCAGCCTCGATGGAGCTCCACAAAACCAGCAGATTCATCATGGCTTCAGGGAAAGATCAGCCCCGGCAGGACCGATATACCAGGGTAGGGCAAGAAATAAGACGGACCCTGCCAAGGCGTCCGAATGAGCTCGTTTGCGACTGGTTAGCCCCCAGCCTTTCATTTCCTCGGCACGGAATATGAAAATCGCTCACATCACTCCTGAAAATTAGGTACCCCGTGTATATGGTCAAATGGTATTGCTGAATCCGAACTGACCTAATAAGCTGATCCCCTCCCTGACATGGCATCAGAAAAACTTAGTCTATCACTTTTTTGCATGCTTCCAGATAATACATAAACATCTAACTATACCCACTTCCAAAATCTCACATTATCATTAATAAAAATCATATAAGCCTTCACCACATGAATGGCCATCACGTTCTTCTTGAAACCTTATTGCAGCAATTAATGCATCATTTTCTTTGTTAATGTCATGTGAATTACTCACGCCAACTAAAAGTTTTGACCCGCTTTGAGTCCAACGATACTATTTTTTTCTTAACCAAATGATGTGTGATAATGAGAGACTCAATCCAAGGCCCTGAACACAATGTGTTGTGTTTACAATGAACTTCATTTCTGTTTGCTATTTATAACCGTTTCTCTTTCAGAACATTTTGAAATCAATTTCTTTCATTGAGTCATGTCAGAAAGCCCCGTGAAAGTGTACATCCCAGATTCGACTACACTTTAAATCTGTGTCTTCTGATTCTACCAAAAAAGTGTTTTTGTTGATTAACGTGACACGATTCTTTTAACAATGAGAAATGAAATACAATAAGCTTTACCGGTTTGTGCTCTGAATAATCATGAATTTTGTTCTTTAAGTAAGAGGAAATGGATTGATTGACTATTCATCAATCCGTTTCCTCTTCGTCGAGTTTAAGTTAAAAACAGTATTGAAAACAAATTGACAAATTTAAACCGTGTACCTAGAATTTTTATTTGCATATTTATATAGAAATTATTAAACGTGGAAAAAAGGGTAAACCTTGGACTTTAAGGCCAAAAGCTGACGTCCACTAACGAACTTTTAACTCTACTCTTTTTTAAATACAGTGCCTTGCATAAGTATAACCGCACCTTGGAAAATGCGTTTTATAGAAAACCTACAATAGGAGTGACTCCTTACTATTTTTTTATTGAGTTGCATCACTGATCAAGCAAATTGAGAAGAAAATAAAGTACCGTTACAATGAAAATCTCTTTGAAGCTGCATTCAGTCAAGTGCTTTCAAATAAAAAAACGACGATGCCACGTGGTACGCATTTAAGCGAAATTGAAAAACGCAAAATCTTGGCTTTTTTTGTAAAGTGGCCTAAGTCATAGGGCTATTGGAAGACGAATTTCACTATCGGATCGTGTTGTTCGAAATTTTTTAAAAGATCCAGAATCTTATGGGACAAAAATAAAACCCGGTCGTCCGCAGAAGCTGACACGTCGCAACAAGAGGCGTTTAATCAATGCTACATCCAATTCGGTGCATTCTTTGCGGGAATTTCGTGACGAATTAGGTTAAGGAGTTTCGGTTTCAACCGTTTCTCGTGCTTTTAAAAACAGTGGAGTGATTGTTGGGGGCAAAATGGTGCCAGCTCCAAATTTAACAGCAGCCCACAAACAAAAAAGATTGGAATTTGCCCGCCAAAACATGAATCGGGATTAGAAAACCGTAAGTGACTTTCTATTAATCTACACTAAAATCTCGTTATTCCAAATGGCATACTCAAATAACGGTAATAATAACGGTACTTTATTTTCTTCTCAATTTGCTTGATCAGTGATTCAACTCAATAAAAAAATAGTAAGGAGTCACTCCTATTGTAGGTTTTCTATAAAACGCATTTTTTCAGGTGCGGTTAAACTTATGCAAGGTACTGTAGTTTTCTTTAGGCCAATAATATGTTATTGAGTTGAACTGCATATGGAACATTGATTTTTCTGCGACAGTCTTTTAAATGTCTTCAAAATGTAGAGATATTCAAAGGGCTTAAGCTTATAGAGTATCTCGGCTGTCCAAGATGTGATAAAAAAAAAGTTGTTGTTGAATAAATAAGCTTAATTACTTACTTAAGGTGGCGCTAAAGTCCGTTTGGAACTTGGGCCTCAATCAATAGTCTCCGCCAGCCAGCTGGGTCACTAGCTAGCTGTCTCCAGTTTTGCACTCCAAGTTCATTAAGATCATTTTCCACCTGGGTGGCCCACCTGAGTCACGGTCTTCCTCCTATTCCTTCGGTCCTTCGGGAATGATGTCAAAAGGCTTTCTGGGCCGGAGTATTGGTGTCCGCTTTATATGAACAAACCATCTGAGTCGGTGGTACGTGACTCTTCTGGCTAGGTCCATGTCGTTGTAGAATTCGTAAAGTTTGCTGTTGAATCTTCTTCTCCATTCTTCATCGATGCACACGGGCTATTGATAACCGGAAGAACTCTCCTCTCGAAACAGCTTAAACCACTTTCATCCGGTTTAGTTAGTGTCTACGCTTCTGCACCATACAGCAGGACTGGGATGATGAGGGTGTTAAATAGTTTTACCTTAGGGCTCAGTTATAGCTATCAGTAAAATCCATCAGTCAAAATTTTGTTTTGCTATTCTGAATAATTTAATCTTATATTTAGAGGAAAATTTTGATGAAATAAGTTGAAAATACATTTCGACTATTTAAAAAAAAAAACAATGCATTTAGTGTTAAATGTTATTAACAAATCCATTTAATAAATTTTACTGATGAAATTTCATTTTACTGAACAGCTGACTGCCAAATGTCAAAAAAAATCCATTTCGTTTTACTGATGGCGGTTCATTTGTTTACTGTTCCGGTGCCATCATTAAAAAAATTACTGATGAGATGAACAGTAAAAACGAAATTGTTTGCGGCGCGAAGGTGTAAATTTACTGATAGTTGTTATAAGCGCTCAGCAGTAAAAAATTTCAGATTCCAGATGTTTCAATTTTTAGTGATGGATTTTACTGATAGCTATAACTGAGGCCTTAGGTGATCGAGAGAAAGTATATTACTCAATTGCTTTCTTAGGCCGTGTGCGAATTGGATGAATTGTGGTTAAAAAATAAAAATGGATGAATTTTTAACCACTACTGTCATTTTTTAACCTGCTCAGCAGCTAGTCAAATTATGCGAAGTGTCAAAATTTAACCAAACGTCAAGTTTTAACCCATTTTTAACTGAATTCGCACACGGCCTTAGAACAAAGAAACAGCGATAATCAGGAGTTATTCTTCGTCTGATCTCTGTGCTGGTGTTATTGCCCGTGTTAATAGCGGAGCCTTAGTAGACAAACTCTTCTATACCTTGAAGTCATATGTGTCAATTTTGACGTTCTGTCTAAGCCATCGGTGCTCTGTGTCCTTCCTCGCAGATAGCATATATCCTTCGTTCTGCCCTCAATTATCGTTAAACCCATTTTTCCGCTTTTATCTCAATTCTTACAAAGGCGCCATTCACATCAAGCTATGTTCTTCCCTTTATGTCAATATCATCGGCGTACGCGAGAAGTTGAAGACTTTTTTGGAAGATAGTGCCTGTGGTGGCTTCTGACATTGGAGTTTTGCGCTATCTTCTCGAGCACATGTTATAAATCGCATGACAATGCATCGCCTTGTCTGAATCCTTTTTTGACATCAAAAGATTCCGTAAGCTCGTAGCCAACCTTGATGGAGCAGCGTGAGTTCTCCATCGTCATTTTGTACAAACGATAAAAGGCTCTTGTCTGACGGCGGGGCCTTGTTCGTCGTTGCCGTTATACAGTCTACAGAAGTAGTCTTTCCAAATCCCCAGCATTGACGGCGATTCTACTATGATGTTCCCTTGTTTATCTCTGCAGGCATCGGTTCTGCCTCGATGACCTTGAGCCAGCTGATTTACCATCCGTTAAAACCTTCGAACTTCATTCCTGCTGTTGTTGGCTCTCTCAACAGCCTCGATCAGACGCTTCTCATGCTGCCTCTTTTTTCTCCTGAGAAGACAGCATGCATGGACCCGCCTGCATTCTCCGTTAAACCAGGAATTTCGTTTTGGTGGCTGTGTGAAACCTAGCACATTAGAGGCGGCATCTCTAACTGCTTTCTGGCAGTGTTGCCACTGGTCTTCGATACTTGATGTTGGCCGCATAGGACTTCTTAAGAGGTTCCTTGACACTCAATCAGAGAAGGATCTGGCCATCTCTTGCGATTGTATCTATCCGACGTCGAATTTTCTTGCAGCATTTCTTTGTTTTATCCGTTTTTGGGATATTCGTAGCACTACCTTGGCTACGACGAGGTAGTGGTCCGAGTCGATGTTGGCTCCGCGGAAAGTTCGAACATCTAGAATGCTGGACAGGTGCCTTCCGTCGATCGCAATGTAATCAATCTGGTTGACGGTTAATTGATCGGGAGATCTCCATGTTCCTTTATGAATGTTGAGATGTGGGCACCATGTGCTTACTACTATAACATTTCCGGCGGCATAATCGATCAGCCTCAATCCGTTGTCGGAAGTGGTGTCGTGCAGGCTGTGCTTTCCGACTGTTCCACCAAAGATGTCCTGTTTTCCCAGCTTTGTGTTAAAATCGCCGAGGACAATTTTAATTAACAGTTGAGGGTCTCCTCTAATTGTTCGGCAGCACGCGGTCTGTTAAGGGACCTAACATTCAACGTGCATATTTGCATATCTCCGAAACTCGTTGTCCTTAAAACATTTGCTTGGGTCGTTATCAGTATATCCGTCTGTTTCCGAGTCCTGTTGTTGCTTCGCAATTAAATGTTTTTCTACGTAGTTGGGAAGTCACCTCGACGTACAACCTGCAACCTGGAGTATCAGGAACTTGATATATCTCCAGGTGCAAGAGCCGGAATAACCACTCCTTTTTACAGCCTCGGCTTCAAATAAGTCGAAGTATTTATTTATTTATTTACTCTAACAAGTACAAACTTTCTAAGAATAGTTCGGCCTAACCGTCGTTCGTTGGGACTTGGGAGTTCCTGGTAGGAACACTCCATCGTTGGGGGGGGGGGGGGGTAATTAGTAGCAACAGCCTACTCCGCTTCGACCTGCCGACCATAGGAGGCTCTTCCACGAAAACATGTTCCGCGATCGCGTAGCTATAAGCTTCATAGTAGTAGTTACCGTAAGCCGCTCCGCCACTTCAAGACATACCCCATGGAAGGTAGCAATCAATCCAGCAATGAATAAAACACCCCTTATGTAAATATTGTAAAGCTTAGTGTACACGATTGCCAGGTCTGACAATCATTGTCAGATCTGCAAACGTCTGACAATGTGTGAAAATGAGCTGACAATGAGCTGAAAATTTAATTTGTGTGTACACGGTTTGCAGAAATCTACAAACATCAGCAAATCTGTTGCCAAATATCTGTCTGACAATGTCGACAAACTAATTTGGCCAAATAGCTAGCAATAGATTTGCAAACATTTGTAGATTTTCTGCCAACCGTGCACACACCAAATCAAATTTTGGATCTGCAAATTTATTTTCAGCTCATTGTCACACATCGCATCAGTCAACAAATTTTAAAGCTACTAAATCAAAGTGAAATATACAAAAATAAGATAAATGGAAAAAAACGTGGCAGTTGCGACAATTTTGAGTACTTTTTCATCAGAAAGCAGCGATGAAGAAACAGCCAAACAGCCCAAAAAGATGTGTCGTAGGGTATGGACAAAGGATTGGGTGGCACGTCGTGAGCAGGAGGGATTTAAAGCAAAATTGATGGTCGAATAACAATTCTTTTTGGCAGTTTGTATTCTTGACATCCAACATCCCATAAACTCCGCCTCATCTCAATTTCTTGAATTAGCTTCATCGTATCTTCATGGGTCCACTCCTTCTCTACCCTCTTCCGATACGATTTCCTAATTTTTTTTGGCAAGTTTTCAGGCAGCGGTGACCGTGTAAATGCCTCAACCGTATTGGACTGAAAATGTTCAGCACTTTCATTTTCAATAAAATCATCCATATCTGAAAATAAATGTTAACGTTTTTATACATTTTCTTTGAAATCAAAGAAAGCAACTTAAAATTTACCTTGTAGTTTTCGCCAAATTTGTCTGCCAATGAATAAATTTGCAAATGTTCCTCAAATGGCATCTGCAAATTTATTCATTAGGTCTGTTTGGCAACTTTTTGTAGCAGTTTGTTTGAAATCTGTCAAATTAGGTGAAGAGAGTAAAATTCTCTCAGAAATAGAGAAACTTGCAACAAAGTAAACAAACGCGTTGATGTAATTTGTTGCAGTTTGTTTTCATTTTGTTCAAAACGATTGACAATAGAGTGTATGTACATTACTTATTAGTTATTAATAATGTTATTTATGTATATGGAAAAATAATGAATTTTTGATTTTGGTGATAGAGTTGATGAAATATGATTCTTCGTTCAGCGAAGAAGAATATTGTGGTTGTGGTGCAGTTTTGAGCGTAAATATTTAACATTCCTGAAGACAGCGATGACGAGCTCTTCAATTTCATTATGGAAAGAGGGCAACGCAATAGGCGAAACTGTGTGGACAAATACTTTGAATAAGTGGTTCGTCAGTATACCGATTTGGAATTAAAAATGCACAATCTCATTCATATACATATGTATATTATTTTTCGACCATCTTTTTGAAAAAATCAGCACTTGGGAGAAGTATAGGTACTTATCTCCCGTCATGACAAAAGAATTATTGGAACTAAGAATTAAACCTTTTTCTTTGCTTTGCTTATCAAGTCCTTAAAAAAAATAGTAACATAAATGATATGTGTATTAATTGCTAAACACAAAGCATGTTCTTTCCAAATTTCGACGAACCGTTTCAATTCAAATTCAAATTCGAAGAGCAAGATACATTTAAAAACAAATTGCAACAAGAAATTTCTGTTGCAAGAAGTTGAAAAATTTTCTCTGGAGGGGAAATTTTTTCTCTCTCGATTTCCCCTTTTTCTGCAACTAAGGCCGTGTGCGAATTGGATGAATTGTGGTTAAAAAATAAAAATGGATGAATTTTTAACCACTACTGTCATTTTTTAACCTGCTCAGCAGCTAGTCAAATAATGCGAAGTGTCAAAATTTAACCAAACGTCAATTTTTAACCCATTTTTAACTGAATTCGCACACGGCCTAATTCGAGTAAACAAACAGGAAAATGAAAAACGTTTTACTTCGTTTACTTCGTTACAAAAAGTTGGAGTTACCAAACAGACCTATTGTCAGACGTTTGCAGAAACGTCAGAAAATGAAATAAATTTGGTGATCTCCCAATGAATTTTGTGTACACACGATTGCCATATCTGCAAATTCATTTCTCTTCAAAATGATTGATGAACAAATTTTTTTGCAAATCAATTTGGTGTGTACACGGTTGTCAGCTTGCGTGTACACGATTGCCAGATATCTACAAATTAATTGGCAGATATTTGTCTGCAAATAAGGAGCCAAACCATTTCTCTGCAAATTAATTTGGTGTGTACACGATTTTCAGCCATTCGAGACAAATTTTCCAGTGACAGATCTGGCAATATTTGCAGATCTGGCAATCGTGTACACTTAGCTTAGGCCGTGTGCGAATTCAGTTAAAAATGGGTTAAAACTTGACGTTTGGTTAAGTTTTGACATTTCGCATTAAATAAAATTTGACTAGCTGCGGAGCAAGTTAAAATATGACAGTAGTGGTTAAAAATTCATCCATTTTTAACCACAGTTCATCCAATTCGCACACGGCCTTAGGCCGTGTGCGAATTCAGTTAAAAATGGGTTAAAAATTGACGTTTGGTTAAATTTTGACACTTCGCATAATTTGACTAGCTGCTGAGCAGGTTAAAAAATGACAGTAGTGGTTAAAAATTCATCCATTTTTAATTTTTAGGCCATGTGCGAATTCAGTTAAAAATGGGTTAAAACTTGACGTTTGGTTAAATTTTGACACTTCGCATAATTTGACTAGCTGCTGAGCAGGTTAAAAAATGACAGTAGTGGTTAAAAATTCATCCATTTTTAATTTTTAAGGCCGTGTGCGAATTCAGTTAAAAATGGGTTAAAACTTGACGTTTGGTTAAATTTTGACACTTCGCATAATTTGACTAGCTGCTGAGCAGGTTAAAAAATGACAGTAGTGGTTAAAAATTCATCCATTTTTATTTTTTAACCACAATTCATCCAATTCGCACACGGCCTAACCACAATTCATCCAATTCGCACACGGCCTTAACCACAATTCATCCAATTCGCACACGGCCTTAATTGTGTAATAATTTTATCAGCAATACAAAAATGCTGTTCATCTGCTTCATCCATAACTCAATCACTGATGTAAGCCACCCCTTAAGTTAGTTAAGGGAAATTTTAACGGGGCGTTAATAACTTTTTAATGACATTTCGTTGAGACACAACCACAACCAACTTCATTTAAAACTATTATTTTTTCCATAGCTTTGACAATTTAAATTAGCTTGCTTGAGATCTCAAAAGTACAATTGCAGATTTTGTAAACAGATTTCTACTTAAATATATTTAAACCACGAACTAGTTTAATTCATTTTCAATACAAATTTAAAAAAAGCAACACTGTAATAATGTCGTACCAACTCTATAGAAACACTACCCTCGGAAACACACTCCAAGAAAGTCTCGACGAACTCATTCAGGTAGACTTGTTGCGTTTCTTAATATTCTTTCCGTTTCATAAATCACGAACAAATAAACTAATTATATTAAATATTTCCTACCCGCAGTTTGGACAAATTACACCAGCATTAGCATTTAAGGTGCTCCTTCAATTCGACAAGTGCATTAACACTGCACTCAATCAACGGGTTAAGGCTCGTGTGACATTTAAGGCCAACAAACTGAATACGTATCGATTCTGTGACAATGTTTGGACTCTGATGTTGAACGACGTTGAATTCCGGGAAGTCCATGAATTCGCCAAGGTGGACAAGGTTAAGATTGTCGCTTGCGATGGAAAGAGTGAATTTAACTAAATTCGATTCGATGGATTGAGTTTGCGGAAAGCGAACGGACATATTTTTTAAGTTATTTCAATTCTGTTTTTCATAGGTTTCCTTATTTTGATTCTCTGCAGTACCTACTTGGTCTATTGTATCGATAGTTTCTAGCACGTACTCCATAGTACCGATCTATAATATTATTTAAGGTTTAAGTGGTGACTATAAATGGATATGTAACTTTTTTCTATAAATAAATTGTTATGTCATGTCTAAAACCGATGTATAGTGTTTTTTAAGGTGCTCCAACTCTGACTTTTCAGCACTCAAACGAACTTGTTAACTTCTCTCGTGATATCAACCGAGGCACCCACGTCTTCGAATGCCCGTCACTTAACTAACGACCATTTTTACAGCAACCGAACCTTTTTTCAGTATTTCAAGGCTCTTAATCCAAAAATCTTTGCATTACTTTGAAACTGCTGTTGAATAAGACGATAATCCTACCAGAGCTCACTTACGGATCCGAGATAAGAGCACTGAGCTCTTAGCCGCGTTCGAGAGAAAAGTCTTACGGGGAATAGTTGACCCCGTTTATGAGGAAGGACGGTTCCGGAGACAATGGAACCCCGAATCTACCGTAAAGCAACCTTGATAACAAAAATTAAGCTTTGTACACTCCGGTGGGCTGGACACCTAGCTCATATGAGCGAAGAGGAAGTGGTCCGAAAAGTCCTTTGCGGTACAATTCGTAGGAGACAGCGTGGCAGACCAAATTTGTGGTAGAAGGATGGTGTAGACGAAGACGCCCAAACCCTTGAGGAGCGGGACTGGATGGCCTCGGCCAACAATCGGGATACAAACAAGAACTTGCTGAAGGAGGCACAGATGAAGGGAGAAACTGAATTGGACGGAATAGTTCTTCCCAGAAGTCAAGTCGAATTTAAACATTTAAAGAATAAAGTGAGTTCAGAGTTGTCTTCTGTCGCCGTAGACGTGCACTCTTGTGTTTAGGCTATGCGGACGACATAGACATCATCGGTCGCTCCTAATCGCTTTCACAGCGATTGAAGAACAGCTCGTTGGTCTTGAAGTGAATGGGGGCAAAACAAAGTACATGCTATCAAAAAACAAAAGAAAATCTGTCCACCGCCTAGGACAAGACGTCACTGTTGGTAGGAGCAATTCAGAGGTAGTTAGGCAGTTCGTCTACATTGGAACAAACGTCAATCCCACAAACGACACGTTACTGGATAGAATAACCCTAGCGAACAGTGTCTACTTCGGTTTGGCCAAATATCTTACTTCCAAATTTCTACCAGTCCAACAGGCACCAAGTGTTGTACGACAAGTAAAAAAGGGGAAAAGGTACTCGGCACTTTCGAAAGAAAAATTCTTCGACGGATTTCCGGTCCCGTATGCGACGATACCGAATGAAGAAGAAGGTTCAACCGCGAACTGAACAAGCAGCACGAACATGTAGATGTAGTCCAGAAATCCAAGGAAAGACGACTACATAGGCTCGGCCACATCAAGCGAATGGATGACAACGTTCAAGCCAAGAAAGTCTTCTCTTCGCAGCCCCCAGATTCGAGACGATCAGGAAGACCGTACAAGAACCAAGTAATTGCGGATGCCAGAGCTCTTGGCTTTGGCGACTGGAAAACGCATGCGTGAGACCGATCCCGATGGAAAACTGCTGTCTCATGTTGAGATCCTACATGGATTGGGAGCCGGCTAAGTATCGTTTGCACAATCGCCCTCCCCCTTAAACGTAGCCAACCACTCCTCTTAAGACTTTTCTCTTGAATGCGACCGAGGTGCGTTTTGCTGTAGTTTCGGATTCGAAGGAGGTACCGGAAGACAATTGGCATGCAGAAGAAAGTAAAAACTCCCCTCTAAGGATTTGCCTGAATTTATTCGAAAAAGAAAAACACAATTCTATAAGTCTATGAATGGGGGGATACACGGTAAATATGTTTTGTAGTTCCATAGCTTTTATGCCATTAAGTTTGTTTGAAAGTAAAAACAGTTTACAATTGATATTTCAGTAGCGACCCTTTCGTCCATCGCCACCGCCTCGACCATTGTCTCGACTACGAGAACGACGTCTGTCACGGGATCGGGAACGGCGCCTTCTTGGCGAACGAGACTTTGAGCGGGAACGTCCACGGCGACGAGAATACAAATACCTTCAAACAAAAAAGCCAAAACATTAATACTTCACTTCAGATTCAGTGCAAGTTCATACCTCCTGAGTTCCCTGGAAATTGGCTTCAGATGCATAAAGTTGCAGAATCCCGATCGAGTGCACTCGCCCATTTCATACTGACGACAGCACGCTTCTCGAAAATCAGTAACCGGCGACAATTCAGAATAGACCGGGCGTCCGCCAAACCAGCGATTGTTTAGATCAGTGGCAGCCTTCTCTGCGTCCACTTCATTACGGAACTTTATGTATACATTGCCGACAAGATGATCTCCCAGATTGTCGCAAACATTCAGCTCTTCAATCTCACCATATTTGTCCTCGCATTCAACGAACACATCCTCGAAGAAGTTATCATAATGCTCTTGCATTTCTTCGTCAGATACATTTGCAACCACTTCGAAAAAAAAGAAAGAACACAAATAAAAGCTTTGACTGGCGGTAAAAACTTGATATACTCACAATGGCTACCGTCAGCCGATTTGGCCGAGTTTTGTGGGTTTACGTATAAATTCTGAAGGACAACAGTTTGGGAAAATGTTGGTTTATTATGAATGCGCGAGCATCTATCCCCATGTCGACACGCTCCTATTTTGAAGTAAAACGAACAATTAACCCTAAAATGAATAGAAAAAAAAATATGAAAGGAATTCATGTTTGATCGAATCTAGATTTTCATACTTGTCCTTTTCGGTACCGAAAATAGATGCCAAATACTCGGCCATGATTCTATTGGACGCAAAAATTCAATGGCGATTTGTTTACTCCTTAAATTAATTGAATTTAATTAAAATATATTTTGTGAGATGAACAGATTTTACGTACAATTCGGTTAACAACAGCAAGGAAAAAATTAAAATGTATAATGTAATGTGTGACAAATGGCGATTTTTGTGATAATGAGTGCGTTCGGTGAGTGAAAGCGGTTAAATGAATCCAGGGAAATTTCGAAGAAGATGAAGGCATCCAGGAAAAAATCCCGCAAGGGCGACGACACACTGTGATAAGATGTTTTTTTTAAATAAAAAAGATAAAAACATTTTTGAACTCGGAATTCAAGAGAGACACATGCAAACTCGAATATAAAATGCTTATGTGTGCAAATGCAAATTGTGTTTTACTTACGCTTATTTTTCGTGATTGGCAATCTTACTTACTTATGTGCTGATTCCACTGACGCTAATCACGAGATTTAGCGAAGTAGATTAAGAACAAATCTCGACTTTTCTAGGATTAAAGCCGTATATACACAGTTCAAATGCTTGTCATGCACGAGCACATGTATTAGTAAATTCGAATTGAAGTTGCCATTGGCTCGATGTGGCCAAGGCAATGTAGTCGTCTTTTCTTGGTTTTCTGAACTATATCCACATCTTGGTACAGCTCGTACGGTTCGCGGTTGAACCGTCTTCTCCGTTCGCCATCGTCATATCGGACCGAAAATATATCGAAGAATTTTTCTTTCGAAAGTGCCCAGGTGCGTCAAATAGTAGACATCAGTGCACTCATGGGGACCCAAGCATCCTCAACAACCTCTGTCTACCAAGTCCTACTCTGACTTCCACGTGGTGACCACAGGGTGTCTAGTACCTCAGCTGGAGATAGGGTGAAAACCCCTATGCAAGGCTTTGGCGATGGCTAACGAGAGAAGGTGGGGAGAGTGTATTCAGCGGAAGAATTACCAGGATGGATTCAACGACGGCGGCGTCTACAGTTCCAGTTAGGCGGAACTACTCAGTGAACACCTTATACGCTACTTCGACATATTTGGAGCTCAGGCCGATGAGGAGCGGTTTATATGGCTCTTTGCCCTTGGAGTTAAATTAAGGACCTGGGGCCCTATTCTTGAATCAAAAAAATAAAATATCGCATACATTTTCGTATGCGAGATCAAAAATAGTATTCTTGAACGCTTTTCGAATGCTGTCAAACGTCTCGTATACGAAAATTATCGAATGCTTCATCTCGAGTGGTCAGACCCACTCGAGATGGAATTTCGTATACGAGAATTTGCTATAAATACGGAATTTTATTAATTTTTCTTGGCATTTTCCAAGGAATAAACCGTAAGAAAATTATATTCACTAAAAAAAATTAAAGACCATTGTTTTTTGTGTACATACAAATCTTTAGACTCTCATAGAAGGGTACCTAATAGACCTATGTACCTTAGGTCGTTGGGAGTGTATGTTTTAAGTGTTTTAACTTGGAAATAGCAACAGAAACCCCCTTGCATATTAGTCAACAAAAAATGAAAAGCTTTTGAAAACGAGGAATAAAAATCACTTGTCAATTATCGCACATTTCTTTAATAGCTTCATAGAATGGTTTTTAAATCTACGTTACCGAACCATTAGTAGTTGGCAACTTCACTTATTCCTTTTTTTTATTGGAAAACATTGTAGTTTTGTAATAAACGAATTGGTTGACATACTTCCAAGACATCGGCGTATTTCTTACGTTCTGAAAAAATTGAAAAAGAAAAAACAAATATTCAAATTGGTGTCATCTTCATCTTGATTTACTGCTGTTAACTTACTGCATTTTGCTTTCGAATCACTTTGTGTGAACATATTCAGTTGGAGAAACATGCAATTAGTTGGTGACAAAATGTTTGCAATTTGCTAGCAATTCAAATTCACAAGAATCCATCGAGAGACTTATTGGCGCAAATTTTAAGTCAGCCCTCGTTTAAGCAATAAAGTCTACTCTACTTAAAGCACTTCTAACTTTGTCTTATTTTTAAACACTTTAAACGAGTCTTCTAATTAGATTGGACTTTAAACATAACGTTGTGTGAACTCGCCTAAATGTGACACATCGATAAATTGAATTAGTGAACTGTCATTTTACGCTTGCAGTTTTTAACAGTTTTTACTACATTTATCTCCCCAAAACAGGAAAAAATGTGATTATTTAGTGTTTGTATATTTAGTTCTAATAAATGTTACGTTTTTCTTTGTGAAAATGTGTTTCAATAAATATCCAAATGATGTTCCAAATTGTTTTGTTTTTATTTGTCATAGTGAAGGTGCAATAGTGTGCTCTGAAATGGGTATAAAATATTCCTTTAAAACAGGAATAAATTTCCCTACAAGTGTAATTTGTTTTAAGAACTCTCAAAAAAGGCACATGGTAATAAAATTAAAAGCAAACAACGTACACACACAACTTCAAGAAGTGTCAAAAAACAAGCAGCAAATCCAGCTTGGTAGTCCCGTGGTTCATATTTTTTTTTCTTTTACAAAAATTATAAATGAATATTTGAATTTAAATAAGAGCATGCACGAATTTGATAAACTCTTTGCTTTCTTATATATTCAAAATCTTCGAAAATCTCAAAATCTGCTTCCTCAAAACTACACTTTAAAGAGTTAAACGAATGATTGCTCCCTTTTAAAGTTAGACGACCACTTTAACGATAAGGTATACTTTAAGTCGTTCAAAAATGAGATAAAGTCGACCCTGAATCTAAAATTTGTTTTTAGAGTCGACTCCTATTTTAAAGTGGATTTAAAGTAGACTTTAAATGTTTCAAAATTTGCGCCATTATCTTTAAGAAAAGAGAGAAGACAGAGCATTATCAGAAAGTGGCACGGTAAAAATTTAACCATCGTTATTTACCTCTCCCATCAGTTAAATGCAGTTCAGTTTGTCTGGCCAAGTCCTTTTGTCGGACTACCTGGAAGCTTTGGTGGTTCGTCGTTGTTTTCTTCTTCCGTTTTCCCAATTTGAAATAAAATATTTTAATATTGCAAACTTGAATTAATTCTTTGACTTTCAAAGTGTCAACTGAATTGACAGCACAAATGACCATATTGTTTTCTTTTTTTTTGCCCTTAAGTGGGAGGGAGAGAAATGGACTCTTAATTTTGACAACGCGTTGCCATCTCGTATACGAAATTCATCGCATGCACAGAGTCGTATACGAGTCAATTTGGTTCAAGAATAGCACTCTGCTTTCGCATACGAGATTCAGTATGCGATAATTATCGTATACGAAAATTTTCGCATGGTTTCAAGAATAGGGCCCCTGGCCCTCAAGGTTGGGGGCAGTGCTTTAGGGTGACTTCCCAATCACGTAAAGAAAAGCTAGTTGCGAAGCAATAACAAGCCTCGGGCTGACTTACTGATGACGAACCATGCAATCGGAATAAGGAAAACGAAAATCGGATCTCCACGTGGAATGTTAGGTCCCTTAAAAGACCACGTGCAGCCGAACAAAAAGCGGAGGCCCTAAACCATTATAAAGCGGATATAACCGCCATCCAGGAAATGCGATGGGATGAGCCATGCAAAAGTAGAAAAACTGCGATATCTACTACGGCGACTGCTATACAGAAAACAAAAACAGCGTCTGTTTGGATGGGGCTTTGTCGTTGGATGCAGGCTTAAGCAGTATGTCCTTAGCTTCAGAACTGAAAAAAAAACAATTGAGTAGTAAAGCCCTTTCCCGAACAACTAAGGTGACGTTCTATAAGACCCTTATCCTCCCCGTCCTGCTAAACGGATGAGAGCACCCTAGGCCGGTTCGAGAGAAAAGTTCTACGGAAGATCTATGGTCCTGTATGCATAAACGGTGAATGAAAGCACTATCTGCTTCAAGGCTGTGTAGAAGAAATCACATGACAGTGTACCTCTTTGTCTTGACCCTGCGCATGTTTGAAACAACTCAGATGAGCTGTTTCCTATTTGCACACTTCACTACATATTGTTTAGCGTCATGTGGCTAAACAATATGTAGTGAATTCGGGATCCCGAATTCAGACATCGGCATCATAAGCTCTTGGCGGTGGATGCTATCATAAGCAGCTTTGAAGTCTTTGAAAAGATGGTGGGTTTCGAATTGGTGTGGGTAGTTTTTTTAGCTTTTGGATGGCTCTTTAAACCCCTTCTTAGCTGGGGCTGGGAATGACTCTTCAATTACTGGTCTCGCTTCTCTTTCGTCATTGGCTCACTCGACATTATTCATTCAACAGCTGCTGGAAGTGCTGCTTTAATATATCTAAAATTCTCTGTTTTCGGTGACTAGGTATCTTTAATAACCCTGAGGCCACACGAGCAAGTTCTGGCTTGCCAGTAGCCTACATATATTATGTGTCAAATCTCTATCTGTGTACATGTTGTGACGTAGGTGGCAAGCGACTTGCTAGTCAACTTGCTTGCAAGTTAACATTTTTTTCCATTTGAATGGTTTGTCACAAATTTAATCAGCATGTTTCATCCAATTTTGAATTTCGAAGATGTCGCCAACAAAAAAAAGAAATTAAAACTCTCGCTTCAACTTATATTCTAATTTAATTTTGTTCATTTTGATAAATTTTGCAAAACCTGTCAAATTACTTGCCATTTTACTTGCTCGTTTACTGGCTTCAAAATTCGCAAGCCAGTTGGCTGGCCAATACTAAACCAAGTACCAAACGTTTGAATTTGTGAGTAAAATATTTGATTGTATGTCAACTTGCTAGCTCATGTGGTCGCCGGGTTAAAAGAATGTTTCAGTCAAAGTCCCATCTGTACTGAACGTCTTTTAAACTGAATGCATTCCTTTTTGGTATCAAGATTCCCCACGCTGTCACTGTGATCGCTAGAAAGCCATCTTCAAAAAATATTTCTTGTCTGTCTTATACATTTCCCTTCTCCTTCACACCAATAATCTTTTTTCCTATTTTCGGCTATTCTCCTTCTTCCATGCACTTTTGCTTAAAGAAATATTAAAAATTGAGAAATTTTCTTCATTCAGTTGCGGAGTTCGAGCGAGAGAGTCAAATTTAATCGGAAAATATTTTAGAAAAGTGAGAGCATCAAACAAAAAATTAATTTTTGCCCTTAAAGAATTTAATTTTATTTTGGTTTTTTGTTCCACAAAAAAAAGAAAAGGAATCAATTGTGAATTTAGTTTTCAAGCAAAATTAAGAAAAGTGTATTTCGTGAACCAGAAACGAAAGTAAAGTTTCAACTTTTCATCTGCGAACAATTCTTAAGAATTTTGAATCTGTGAGAAATAAAGTGGAATTTTTTTTTAAAAGCAGCAAAAGAAAGGAAAAAAAGTAGAAGGAAGCCAAGAAAATTCTTTCACGAGAAAAAGTGCTTTGTGTGTTTCTTCGTTTTTCTTATTCGTGTTCAAGACCGTGTTCTCAACCCCCCGCTGCCAAGCCAATTGGGAAAAAGTACCTATTCATCGCTTACATTTTTTAAAGAAGAAAAAAATTTGATTAAAGATTTTTCCAATCAATAATTCCAATTCCAATTAGTTATTGTCAAAACCTAAAGTGCAACTGTGTTCGTTTTTAAAGGGAAGAAAGAAAAATTGATAAATAAAACGAATTTTCTTTGTTCTTCTGTTTGTTAAACACAGTGGAAAAGAAAAAGTTCTAAAAGCAAAAAAAAAAAACGAAATTGTTTGTTTTACATGGAAGTGCGTGGGCGTTGGCCATCTCTTTCACGCCCATCAATGCAATAGGCTTAACAACAGGGTTATCCTTATCTCTCTTACATCAACGAAGCCGCGTATATCTATTTCTCGCTTTGTTTGTTTGATTCTATTTTTTGTGTGCAATCAGAAAATAAAAAAAAAGTTTCCTTGTGTTGTTTTATTCTTTTCTTGTAATCTCGATTAAATTTCGTGTTTTGATGGTTTTTGTGAATAAATAAAAAGCGATAATCGATTGGAATCAGTGCAGATCGAGTGCAACTACCCAAAGCTGGATTATTTCAAATCGGAAGACATTGGATCTCTACAGGAAAACAATTCCGGAGTGACCAACAAAATGGTCAAACGGTAAGTCAGATGCATATTAATTGCATACAGAAAAAAGTCATGTCAAATCTGACGCCATTTTTAATTGAAAATGAGAAAAAAACAGGACTCTGGTGGGATTCTTTGTATATGGATTTACCTAGTACTATCAAGAATGGTTTTCGAGCAAGCAAGCAGAGAACACACATTACAAACTAATGTAAAAAACTGTCAAAAAACTGTCAAACCAAGCAGAAAACCATTCTTGATATTACCTGGTAAATCCATATACAAAGGTGGGATTGTTTACATCGTGTGTTGTCTACGTGCTGAATGCTGCTGGTTCTTCTTCTCTATGCTTCGTTCGTGGGTGGCCATTTGTTGGTTGGTTGAGGTTTTTTTTTTGTTGCTATTCGTCGTGTCGGTCGGTCGGCCGAGTCGATTGAAATTAATTTAACAGTAAAATTCTATCAGACTCCATCTGGTGGTGAATCACTTGTTTTGCTGCTGGCTGACGTTTCTATGATTTTTTTTTTAACTCGAAGTCTACAAGGATTTTTGGTGCATTCGGTGACTTTTCAAGGTTTTTTTTTGGTGTTTTATTGTGTTTGTATCCTTGTTGTTGTTGGCCGGCTTTAGTGACTTCGAAATTTGTTGGATATGACTTCATCTGCGCAAAAATGTTGTCTGTTGCTGAGGCATTGGAGAGTGTGTTTTTTTGGTCTGCTTGTTGGAAAGCAATGTGACGGAAAAAAGTGTCATGAGGGATTTTGGTTTAAAGGACAAAATGATAATTTATCATAGAAGTAGGTGGTGGTGCAGTTTTTACATAGAATTGACGGATAACGGTTGGGGTAAGCATATAGAAAATGAAACGTTCCTGTTCGACCTCATATTCGAAGATAATAAAAATTGAATATGCCATCCACAATGCCAATTCCTTCAACTTGACAGAGAATTCGTACGGTAAAAGCTAGATATGGCAGGGCTTAGCGAAGTTTGATGGTTGGGATAGTCATAAACTTTTATCTTCTTTGGAAATGATCCAAAAAACGCTCGCGTAATTGGAGTTGGGGTTAGTGTTTAGTTGAGCAAATCAGAGAACACGTGCCTTACTTCAAGGACGCATCGACCATATCGATTAAATGCTTCTACAACTAGCTAGGTGCCGATTTCATTGGGATTGAGATTACGTCCGGGCGTCCTCGGAGACGCAACGCTATACTGATGGCGATCCATGCAAATGTTTTAAAAAGACAACGAATTACCCCACAACGAAGGAGTGTTCCCACCAAGGCACTCCCAACGAGGGACGGCAGCGGATGAATTTCTTTTTTGGAATCAACGGTGGCGTCTTCAGTTCCAGTTAGGCCGAACTACTTGGTGAAGACCTTTACGGGCTACTTCGACGTATTTGAAGTCCAGGACGTAAAAGAAGCGGTTTTTCCGGCTCTTGTACTTGGAGTCACATCAAGTGCCTGGTACTCCAGGTTGGAGGTTGTACGTCGGGGTGACTTCCCGACAACGTAGAAAAAGATTTAATTGCTAAGCAACAACAGGCCTCGGAAACGGACGGATACACTGATGACGACCCAAGCAAATGTATTAAGGACAACGAATTTCGGATATGCACGTGGAATATTAGGTCCCTTAATAGACCGCGTGCTGCCGAACAATTAGCTTAGACCCTCAACTGCTACAAAACAGACATTACCGCTATCCAGGAAATGCGATGGGATGGACCGGGCAAAAGGAGTATGAAAAACTGCGACATATACTATGGTGATTGTTACCGGGAGCAACAACAGCGACTCTTAGGAAGCGGATTCGTCGTGGGAAGCAGACTCAGGCAAAAAGTCTTAAGCTTCTAATGTGTAAGCGAACGCATCACGACGATCCGAATCAAGGGTAAATTCGGCAAGATTAGCCTTATATGCGCGCATGCCCCCACAGAAGAGAAAAAGGACGACACCAAAGACCAATTCTACGAGCTCCACGACAAAACATGAGCAATGTCCTAGCTATGACATGAAAATTGTCCTCGGCGAATTTAACGCAAAGCTGGGAAAAGGAAATCTTTGGGGCGAAATGTTGTGGTAGCAAGTACCTGGTTCCCACATCTAAACATCCATAAAGGTACATGGAGATCTCTCGATCACTCAACCGTCAACCAGATTGACCACATTGCGATCGACGGAAGGCACTTGTCCAGCATTCTAGATGTTCGAACTTTCCAAGGAGCCAACATCGACTCGGGCCACTACCTCGCCGTAGCCAAGGTAGTGCTACGAATATCCCGACAACGGCCAAAACAAGGAAATGCTGCAAGAAAATTCGACGTCGGACGGCTACAATCGCAAGAGATCGCCAGATCCTTCTCTGATCGAGTGTCAAGTAACCTCTTAAGGAGTA
Organism: Sphaerophoria taeniata; assembly: GCA_943590905.1. Taxonomy (NCBI): domain Eukaryota; kingdom Metazoa; phylum Arthropoda; class Insecta; order Diptera; family Syrphidae; genus Sphaerophoria; species Sphaerophoria taeniata. The sequence continues at coordinate 242,015,421 of OX016540.1, forward strand.
CTATGCCGCCAACATCAAGTATCGAAGACCAGTGACAACATTGCCAGAAAGCAGTTAGAGATGCCGCCTCTAATGTGCTGGGTTTCACACAGCCACCAAAACGAAACCCCTGGTTTGACGAAGAATGCAGGCAGGCCCATGCAGCCAAGCAGGAGGCATACAAAGCGGCGCTGCAAAGAAGGACAAGAGCTGCTCGTGAGCTCTACGAGCAAAAGAGGAGAGAAGAACGCCGGCTTCTCAGGAGAAAAAAGAGAGAGCATGAGAAGCGTCAGATCGAAGATGTTGAGAGAGCCAACAGCAGGAATAAAGCTAAGAAGTTTTGCAGGAAGGTAAAACAGCTGCCTCAAGGTCACAAGCAAGAAGCACTGCACTGATGAGCAAGGGAACATCAAAGTAGAATCACAGCTCGATTCTAAGAAAACGATCAGAATCTCGCTGTCAGTCAGGAGCTTTTCATTGGACTCGACGATGGCCAAAAATTCCGTGAACTCGACCTAAACGAAGGGAATTCTGCAATATCACGGCTGAAATCCAACAAAACCGTAGGAGCAGATGGTCTAGCTGCCGAGCTGTTCAAAGCAGCAGGTGACGATCTAGATAGGAGCATGCACCAAATCATCTGTAAGATATTGTCGGAAGAATGCATGCCCGATGAATGGAACCTCAGATTTGGTTGTCCGATCCTGAAAAAGGGAGATCCTCTAAACTGCGCCAACTACAGAGGAATCAGTCTACTTAACATCGCCTACAAGATCCTCCCTGCCGTAATATGTGAACGTCTGAAGCCTTTCGTCAACAATCTGATTGGTCCTTATCAATGAGGCTTCAGACCAGGAAAGTCAACCATCGACCAAATTTTCACGTTGCGGCAGATCCTGGAAAAAACCTATGAACTCCAAATCGATACCCACCGCCACCACCTTTTCATTGATTTTAAGGTTCCGTATGCCAGCATCTACAGAGACGAACTGTATAAAGCTATGTCTAGTTTTGGCACCCCTGCCAAGCTCGTTCGAGAAGATAGTGCGAAACTCCACCGTCAACACCAGAGGCAATATCGCGCCTTTGTGAGAATTGAGACAGAAGGTGCAAAAATGGGTTAGCGGTAAATGAGGGCAAAGCGAAGTATATGCCGTCTTCAAGGAAGAACAGCCAACACCGACACGGCTCGAACAGAACGTCACAATAGACGCATATAACTTCGAGGTAGTAGAGGAGTTTGCCTACTTAGGCTCCGCTATTAACACGGGCAATAACCCCAGCACAGAGATCAGACGAAGAATAACTCTTGCTTATAGCTGTTTTTTGTCCTAAGAAAGCAATTGAGTGGCAAAGCCTTTCTCGATCAACTAACATAAAACTATACAACACCCTCATCATCCCTGTCCTGCTGTATGGTGCAGAAGCGTGGACGCTATCTATCTATGGCCCTGTGTGCATTGATGGGAAATAGAGAAGAAGATTCAACATCGAGCTTTACGGGTTGTACAACGACACGGACCTAGCCAGGAGGTTCAAGGTCCAGAGACTCAGATGACTTGGTAATGGTCATATATAGAAATGAGCACCAACGCTCCGGCCCGGAAAGCCTTTGACACCAGTTCCGAGGGACGAAGAAGTGGGGAAGACCGTGACTCATGTGGCGCTCTCAAGTGGAAGAGCACCTTAATCAACTTGGAGTGTAACACTGAAAACAGTTCGCTAGGACCGAGCTGGCTGGCGGAGACTGTTGGTCGAGGCAAAACAATAACGGACAGCGCAACTTTAAGTAAGTAATGTCTAACATGCTTCCTCAGTGATGTCAAGGGAACTTCGATTTGTCTGGACAAGTTGATTCTAGGCTCCTCACAATATCTTCGTCTCATCGACCGAAAAAGACCAAGCAACAGCAGGTGCCAAAACGCCTGGACGACTGGATGACACGCAAAATATTTCCATCATCTACCTATAACATTATTGCACCATAGCACGAAATCACATTCTGATTAACCACTTCAGGGCAAAACTTTCACATGCACACAAAATGCAACGTTTTTGCTGTACGTTCAAGTGAATATAGAATTTTGCTAACTGCTTTGTGCATTCTCACTTAACAAAAATGAATTAAATCAACAAAACACTTGACACATTCGCCACCTCTTAAGAAAATTAAGGCCAACAAAACTCTACACACACACACAGACAAAACCGAGATACACAAACTGAGAGCTGACTTGTCTTGCGTGTGACTAGCTAAGTCTACGATGGACGGCAATATTCTCGCCCCACGCTCTCACCCCAGTTCAACAGCTTTCAGATTGAAGCAATTTTAATTCAAACTGAAATTCGTTTAGCCACAATTAGCTTATTGTTGTGACTGCTGCGTTAATTCACTATTCAGATAGGAGCTAGACCATTCAAATATGACCATTCGCTGAAATTCGTTTACGTTGTTTTGCTTTTTCGTTCAATCTACTTGAAATCTATGAGTGGTTCTTTGAAGATGAATTGTCAGTGTTGTCAGTTGCATGCGAATTCAACACGGTTCCTCGTTAGTCATGAACTGTCACTATTCGCTATTAATGTCAGTTTTGATTCGAAAAGTCGACAGTCTCCTTTATCTGTCATCAATTATATCAAAAAAGATGACTTTCAGCCTACTCAAAATATAGCAATGTTCAACAATCAACAACATTATTAAATTCAATAACAACTGACAAGGCTGAAATGTCATTGAACGGACGGCGACAACGATTGACATGTATTGAAACCGCTGTACCATATATGAACAGCTTTGAACATGCACAACAAGAACGTATGCTTCCGAAAGTTAAATTTGCCTAGACAATCGGAATGACGCAGTGGCGGGAAAATAAACTGACAGCACAGACGCGGCCTTATCATCGGCAATTTTTTGTTGCTTATTTCACTTTATCAGCAAACGATTAAGGAAAAAACAAAGACAACCTTGTTTACATTGCTTGAACAGAGCAAAACGCTTTAGAGAGTCGAGTGCAACGGAATTAATGAAACAAGCGTTTTGTGCTTGGTAACACATATTTTTCCTCTCATAAAATATTGATTTTCGTTTGCTTATATTAGATTAGACTACGGTGGTATGACATTGAGCAAACGAAAATAATAAGTTGTTGGCTGTTTGGGAACTTTTTCAAGGTCGTCTTAAAATGCTTTTTTATCTGCTCTAATGGTCAAATGCAGGACTTCCTAAGCCTTACTTGCTTAGGTCCTTTAATCTATTAAGTTCTTGGAAGACCCTTCTCTGCTGCGGCTACCCGAAATCGTCGTCGGTCTTGATCAATGAAATGCACCTCCCTCAAACTGTTCCTTAGCAGTTAGCCAGTACTGATTTTTGCAATTTCGCTCCTGTGTTCTGCATTATCCTATGACGATGTAAGATGGCAAGACTTCTACTGGATGAGGTGCGAATTGAAGAGTTTGTCAAGCAGACTAATGGGATCTCACATTCAACCACCACAAATCGCTTCTTAAAATGAATTCTTTTTTGGTAAAAGAAACAATCTCTTTTTTTTAATGAAAAAATAAAAAGAAGAAAAAACGTTTAACAATCCAGTGTTTTATTAATGTGCTTGATTCGAGGAACAAAATACAACTGCGAAGCATACAAAGTACCTAATTCGTCAACCCGAACTAAAAATTTTGAAATTGGACGCTCAGAAAGAGATGCATATACAGGGTGATTCACGAGCGTTGTGCCAAAAAGCTAGAGCGTGTAGGTTGAATTGAGACAAGAAAAAAATCGTATGGGAGGGGGGTCTATTCCCCCCCCCGTTTAGCCGGGAGGGGCAATTTTCTGAAAAATTGACTTATTTTGTAAACAAAAATATTAAAAATCAACGGCTTCGTTTACAATACCGTGCTATACCTTTCTGAAAAGCCAAAAACTTCTTCTTTCACTTTGTTTTCAAGTTAAATTGTTTTAACGAATAGTTTAAAAAAAATAAATTTTCAAACTCAAAATTTTCAAAAAAAAAGCAAAAAAAACATTTTTGAACTAATTTTTTTCAAAATTTTATGTAATTAAGTACTAATTTTGTTTTAAAATTTCAATGTCTTTGTTAATTTTTAGTCGAAAACAGAAAACCGGATGCAAAAATGTCTTTTCGTTTTTGAGAAATTAAACAAAAAACCAAAACCACTTTTTTCTAAAAAAATTTTTATTTTTATTTTTACCTATCTGGACTTTTAGTTTAATTTATAAATTTAATTTTTCGTGATTGGAGTTTTATGAGGACTCAATAATGTAGAAAAGTATTGGATTTTCCCTGGATTAACCATTTTGTTGTTGTTTGGCACAACGCTCGTGAATCACCCTGTATAATATGTGATAACAGCATCAAGAAAATAGACCTTTTCAATAAGATGTTATCGAATGTGTTACATTGAATATTGTTGGATGTGTTCCACAATGTTTATTCAACAGTGTGTGATGGCTATCATAACAAATTTATGATTAAATATTCTTCAATTTACCTAAAATGTTGATTTAAACACAATTTGTAAATTTATATTCTCGCCAAAATAATTTTCAAACAAATCTTGAATTAGTAGTAGTAGTAGTAGTCTTTATTGAGATTTTTTTTTCACAGCACAGTTACATTCTTAAATTCTAGGAGTTACATATCCATATATATATATTTATAAATTAAATTTGCCGCCTTTGAATTGGTCTGGCTAAACAAACTTATTATATATGTATTTTTCAAAAATGCTCATTAAAGTTTTTAAGACAGCAGTCTAATTTTTACAATTTGGAATACGTCCACTCAAAAAGACGATATCTTTGACACTCAGGATAACTTAACCTAAAAAAGAAAAAAAAAGAACAGAATGTCTTAATCTAAGAGGGAGATAATATATAAAGAAATGAAAAAAATGTTACATTTGTCTCTATCTTAAGAGATGGAGATATTTCATGTGTAAGTGTTATTATACAATACATAAATATATTTTTTTTATGAGAATGAAGTTTAGAATACATTGGTTTTATAGTTCGGGAGCGAGACGTAAGTTATATTTACAAAAAAAATTTGTTTGTTTGTTTGTACTTTTTTTTTCTCCTTTTCTTAATACATACACTGCCAATCACTAGGATGAGGCCACATATTTTTCAACCGATTTTCGTTCTGTATACCTGTTGGAATTTGTTTAACCCGGAAAATTTTACTACATGAGAGTAGGTACATATTTTCTTAAAATAAAGTGAAACAATTATAGGGTTAATTAGAAAAGACCGTTGGAATTTCCCTTAATTAATGAATGAGCTACCTAAAAAGGATATAAAAAAGTGCGTCACTAGGATGAGGCCATTGCGAATATTTCGTTGTAGAAGTTCACATCAGCGATTTTTTTCAAAATTTTGGTTGCAATATTTAAGAACGTTTTAGAAATAACTCTTTTTATTTAATTTCAATTACAAATGGGTTTCGGAAAGACGTTGACAGTGGCAGAAAGAGGACAAATCGATGCTTTCAAGGAAATGGGACTCTCAAGCCGAGAAATAGCAAGGAAGCTGAACAGAAGTAAGACAGTTGTAAACAACTATCTTGCTGATCCTCAAAACTATGGAAAAAACCAAAAAGGACGCACAGCCCAAGCAACAACATCCCGAGAAAAAAGGTTAATTTCACGTATTGCTTCAAATTCCACTCAATCAGCTACTTAAATAAGGTACAAAAGCGGTGTATCAGCCAGTATTTCGACAGTCCGAAGGATAATAAGAAAAGATGTAACTATCCAGAGAAGAAAACTTAAAAAGAAACCTGTTCTAAAGCAAGTACACAAGGAGCTGCGAATGAACTTTGCAACAGAACATGTCGCTTGGAGCAGTCGATGGAAACGCGTTGTCTTTTCGGATGAAAAAAAGTTTAACCTTGACGGCCCCGATGGTTACAACTTTTATTTCCATGATTTAAGAAAAGAGGAACTAATTTTGGGAAGACATCACAGCCGTACATCAGGTGTCATGGTGTGGGGAGCTATCACCTACTATGGCAAAATCGAGTTGGAGTTTCTTTCTACAACAATGAACGGAAACAGCTACAAATGCTTGTTGGAACGGTCATTTCCGAAATATTTTTGGACCTCTGCATTGGATTTTCCATCAAGACAATGCCCCCATCCACACTTCCAGGGTTGTCAAAAGCTGGATTTTATCAGAGGACGTAGAGCTTTTGCCATGGCCGCCCTATTCACCGGACTTGAACATAATCAAAAACGTATGGGCATGGCTATTATGAAGGTGGTAGACAATTTGAAGACAAGGAGTCCTTAATTGAAGCTATCCGTGATGCCTGGGACGAGATTTCGCTTGACTATTTAAAAAAACTTTATGATTCCATTACAAACTGTCTAATAGAGGTCATATCAAAAAATGGGGGGCATACTCATTATTAATGGAGAAAAACTTAATAAATAAATGTTTGAAAACCAAAAACTGTAAACATTTCTTTCATTTTTTTGATATTTTATATGATTTTTAATGTGGCCTCATCCAAGTGACGCTTTTTTTCATACTGTTTTTAAGTAGCTCTTTAATTGATGTAGGGAAATTCCAACAGTCTTTTCTAAATAACCCCTTAATTTTATGACTTTTTTTTAAAGAAAATGTCTACCTACTCAAATGTAGTAAATTTTTATGGGTACGATATTTCCAGTAGGTATAAGGAGCGAAAATCGATTAAAAAATATGTGGCCTCATCCTAGTGATTGTCAGTGTATATAAAATCTTAATGTTAGTACCTAGGTGTAAAATATTTAAGTTATTTTTATAGCGTTTTTTTTTGTAAAATCAGTCTTATTATAATCTGGAATTCGGATTTTTCTCTTTTTTTATTTGTTAAATTATAGATATGTTCATAGTTGAGAGTTGTCGATTTTCATATCGTACCAGAAAAACTTTTGTATGAAATTCAAATTTTACAACACGACCGAATATAATTCACATCCAGTTTTTGTAAGAAATGTGCATAAGAAAGCTAACCGTTGACGACAAAATCAGGTTGAAGAGTGGTAACATTCCCTGCCTCCTAAGATACGGAAGCCGACCAGTCGGTCAAAGTATACGTCTCGGACTTGTCCGTTGAAACACCTGTTAACCGCCGTTGATAGCTGGTGGAAACTCCGTTGATAAAACGGTTCAAAGCCGTTGATGAGCCAAGGGAAACCTTGTTGATAGCCGATTGAAAGATCGTTGATAGGCGGAGGAAACTCCGAAGACAATTGAAACTCTGTTGATACACCGGTTGTTGGTGATGCTCATACCGAGAATATCAAGATCATCAGCTGCCTTGATCAATAGTTGTAACTTATTAAGAGGTTAGATTTCGCTTTAATAACAGGAGACACTGATTTCTGACGAATGAAATTCAATATTGTTTTTAAATCTCCATTTGATGATACTGTCGACGTCGAGATCCGATTTCTATCAGGCGCCAGATGAGACATAGATGGCAATTGTCATTGTTTATCGGAAAACTACCTTCACATGAGATGGTGCTCTTTGCAGAAAAACCGAATCGCCACCAAAACTATTATCCAGCACTTTTGGTAACATGAGTTTAAGTATTGAAGTTTCCCACCAACTATGCCTTTCTTTGTTGAGAGCCAAAAGTCGCGATGTATGCCCTTAAGAGTTGGGATACGGTGCCATTTTGTTTTGTTTCTGTTAAGACGAAAAAAGTGTTTTCCATATTAATTCCATCGAACTCTTAAACCTTCAAATGTAAAAATAAAAAAAAAAATCAAGTTGCCAAGTCAAGTTTTTTTCTAGCCTTTCACATCACATCACAATTCATTGCTAATGGCTATTCGGGTAAGACTTTCTGAATGTCAGACATGCACCACCAAACTAAACAATTCAAGTGAAACATGACAGCCCGCCACACAGCATACCAAAAATGGTTCTCTGGCTGCTGCCACCACATGCCAACTCACATTTCAAGCCATCCATCCAATCAGACTGATCTAATCTATGACTTAATCAATGCAACGAAAACAACTTTTTTTCTAATTTTGTAAACCTACCAGAAACAGGCGGATAAAATCAGCACAAGAACACTGACTCTGAAAATTTCGTTTCACTGTTAATTGCTTCGCTAGAATGGACACTGCGATTGGCTTTTACGCCAATCACTTCCCACTTGGCGCGGCAATACGAGTTTTAAGGTGCAGTCTTGACGCGGGAAAAGCATTTCCAATGATGAACCATCACGTTAATAACAATCATTTTCAGCTAAGAAAAAAGTGCTTGCGGCAAATAATAATTGCAACAATTACCAGCGTCCAGCGCTGATGCTGTTGCCCGTTGTTGAAGCTGCTTTGCTCACTGTTAACAAGTCTATTATTATTTTTATCACAACAACTTAAAGTGGATAATCGAAGTGTTTGCTTTTTTGTATTCCCATCTTTCCAAGTTATCTCTCGTATTGTCGTCTTTGCCATCTTCGTGCATTCGAACTTTCTTTTCAAGGCCACTTAAGCATGGAATACTTTCACAACGCAATGCCGCGATGTCCGCCCGCTGTCTCCATTTAAGATATTTTTCACAAAGAAGCGGTTCACAATGGAGAAAAAGAAAAAGATGAAAAACTCCGCTCCAAACTGTTATTAAATGGGAAGAAAAATCAATCTAAATTAAGTATCTGCGCTGGAGCTAATGAGCTGAAACAGCGATCATAACCATCATCAACTTGCAAGAAAAGTATACAGTATTATATTAAGAGCAATTTATTTCTATAGTTTGTCTTTAGTACACCACGACCACATCACTAATGTGAACGGATTCAAGCAGCACCAGGGATGTTATAGTTTTTGATTAAATTATTGAGGTTATGACACGACTCAGACTGGAGCACTTTTGCACGAAAAATTATGCTCTTTGAAGCTCTGTCAGTTCTTCCAAGAGGCAGTTCCCATGAAATATGAAATAAAAACTTTATTAACTTAGCCACAGACCAAAACGTCTGAAGAAATGAGCTGACGTCTGCTCTTCAAAACCAAACATTTTATCGTTACTTGAAAAGTTCTCCAGTCTAAGAAAAAAAAAACAATAAAAAATAGAGTGGGGCGCGGCAGCTCTTGAAGAGCCAAGACCTAAGTGCCGTTAGGCTCAAACACAAACACGTTTCGTCTTCGTCTACGTTACGTTACGATGCACCGGCTTGGAGTTTGCTTTGAATGACATTTCTCGCTCCATCATTATCCCTCCAAAAACAAATGAATTTTGTTTGTTTACGGACGAAGCAAATGTTCAGCATATTTGAACTAGAGCTTGCGTTTGCAGTCATATTATTACGCAACATTATGTACGAAACCTGAGGTAGAAGCTTCATTGTGATAGCATGCATTGAATTCCTATGGCTGAACTCGTAAACGTCAATGGAAGCCAAAGCTAAATCGTACTTGTGTTACACTTGTCAACATTTCTCTGAGTGCGTGTGAAGAAGACCTGCAATCTAACACCGATTCTGAACGGCACTATTTTCATGACAGATTGATACTCTTCGAAGTTTTGTCAGTTCTTCCCAAGAGGTAGTACCCGTGCAAGAAGAAATAAAAACTATGGGCAAGAGCGGGAATAGAAACTCTGCGTAACAGCCAACGCACATAACCACTACGCCACGGGCACTTCTACAAAAACAAATAATAGTGCGTTCATTGTATATAAAGACACCTAGTATAATCAAGAATGGGTTTTTCGATTTTTTGAGCTACATAAAAAAAAAAAAAATCCCAATACAAAACATATGTAGGTTAGGTTAGGTTTAGGGGCTGACAGTTGATGTCTTTACCTTCACACTTAGATCAATAGAGATCCATTGTGATACCCGCGAGTATTGCTACTCAAGCTAATAAGAAAAACCTATGTGTTCAGTTAGTCAAGCCATTTAGAGGCTTTGACGAAGTTCAGGATGTTAGTACCTGGCGTACTAGAGAGTTCTTCTAAATCCCCGAAGAAATAGTTGCCAAGCAGTTTCTTCCTTTGATGGGAAAGTGCGGGACAGTGACACTGTCATGCACCTCCTCGTCACCGCATCCTCTGCTTAGATCATCTGAACTGATTCTCATCTTTTTCATATGATAACCTAACAGATTATGTCCGGTGATTATGCTTACAAGAGATCGAAGTGATCCCTTGTGTAGCTGCATAATTTTGTCCGTTCTTTGTTTGTTAAAACAGGGCCAGATCTTTTTTGTTGTGCCGCAGGTGTCAAGAAGATTCCACCTTTCATCGGCCTTGATAGTTATTCTTTTTGCGATTTCCTGTTTTAAATAACAGGTAGGGGTGCTAACTAGCTGAGCTTGGCTTACGTCAAGCATTGACCCTAATCTTGCTAATTCATTGGCTTTCTCATTGCCTAGTATATCGCTGTGCCCTGGGACCCAGCAGAGTCTAATGTTGTGCTGTGCGCCAAGAACCTTAAGCTCTTCGCGGCAGCATGAAACAAGCTTTGATTTTACCTCAGTTGCAGTAATCGCTTTTATTGCCGCTTGGCTATCAATGTAAAAGGTGGTATCAGCTCGTGGTATCGCCATCATTGATACCTTTTTAGCAGCTGTTGTCACTGTCAGGACCTCCGCTTGGAAGACGCTACTGTAGTCTGGAAGCCTAAGCCGGGCGGTTAACTTGAGACATTCGGAATAGAAGCCTGCCCCTACACCAGTGTCCATTTTAGAGCCATCAGTATAGATAGCTATTGACGACTCACTGGAGTATGGTATATTATCTATCCATTCCTCTCTGCTTGGGATGGCAGCCTGGAATCGTTTGTGAAAATCAAGTTCGGGTATTTTATAGTCTGTTGTAGTACTATGACCCATAACTTTATGAACGATCTGGGCATGTCCTATGGAACTGTTTTTCCAGACTTTAGTTTGACTAAGTCTCAGGGCACAGATTCTTGAACAAAGAGGTATAGAGGAATAAGATTGAGTATAACTTCCAGTCCCGCAGTTGGAGTGGATCTCATTGCCCCCGTAATGCCAGTGCACGCAAGTCTTTGAACTTTTGTCAAAGTTTTCAGGTTCGTGCTCTTTTCTAAAGCTTTCCACCATACCAAATTACCGTAGGTTAGTATTGGTCTAATTATTGCCGAATACATCCATCTGATAATTTTAGGGTTTGGTCCCCAGGTTTTCCCGATAATTCTATTGCAGGAGTAAAATGCAGTCGATGCCTTTTTGAATCTATCTTTGGTGTTCAGGCCCCAGTCGTTTGTAGTGAATAAATTACTTCACTACAAAATTCTTTTTTCACTACAAACCTCTATGAGGGTTGCTTTCGTTTGTAGTGAAGTAATTTTTTCACTACAAACGTCCTTTAGCTTGTTAATGGATTTTAAAGTTTCGTAGTAGGAGTATTTTGCACTACGAACCTCTATATGGCTTAAAATGACATTTTTATCGTTTGTAGTATAATTCTTTTTTCACTGCAAACCTCTATAAGGGTTTCTTTCTATTGTAGAGTAAGTAATTCCTATTTTAAAGTTAATTAATTTCAGTACTTTTCTTGTATGAGAAAAGTATGAAAAAGGTAGTGGTCGAACAATTTGGTCGAAATTTTTTTTTTTATAATTTTTCTGTCTCACTAAAAAAAAAAAATGCACTGCAATCATCTACAAGCGTATATCTATGGAAAACAAGCAAAAAAAGTTCGAAATTTTATTTTCGGGGGCTGACATTTTTTTGATGGTCAAAATTTTTTTTGTGTACAACTACAAAAAAAATTAAATTCACTACAATCAACTACCTACCCTAACCTATCAAAATAAATAAACAAAAATTTGTTTTTCAAAAGTCGGGTGCCAGGTTCACATAGCCGGCTATAAACACACCAAATCAGACAGACTATGAAAACAATTACACACGAACACCTGGCCATGAGGCCTCTATTTCGTGGTGGATTGATTTCCAATCCACTCCATTTTATATGCATGAATTACATGCATATTTTGGTGTATGTTGCCTTGTAGATATGGGAAAAGGCACAAAATTAGTCATTTACATATGTCCCATTTGCCATTGACTTTGTCTTCCACCATTTCCATTTTTCTCAAGTACCAGTTTGCTTTTCCCGATAAAAAAAGCCATACTGGTAAATGTGTTTTTATCTATGTAACTGAGCTTAGAGACTAACCACTCAGTTACCGAGAACGGATTTCTCGTCAACCACAGCCACTCTGAACTCCCACAAGGGGGCCAACCGCAACTGTAGTTGAAGATTCAATTAGAATCCGGGCATCAACTACCCCAGAGTACCATTTTTTTTCAGAAGACATGGTCTGTCTCTTTTGTTATTTTGTACTCCGTGAATGTATGACATTATCATCATACATTCTATCGGATGTGTGAAATTATCACACATCCGTACAAACCAAAAGGATAATTTCACAGCTTCGTGACTTATCGGCTCACAGGAACACTGGTGTCCATTGTCATGCAGTCTTTTATCCAGAAAGGAGCCGGTCGGCCTAACTGGAAGACTGCATGACATATTGCCATGCACCACCAACTTACTTAAGAACACTCATTAGTGCCTTATTCTATCACAATGATATTCAAGTACAGTCTCATTAATCACGGTATCTAAAGTAGATGATTATGATACATGTACAATAAAAACGTAGGTTCATTCGCCCTGACGGAGTCAGGTTGACGCTCTGCACCACTTGGAGGTTGAACCTTCCGCACATGAGCGGCAAGAAATCTGTACTTGGAATTGCAAGCAATCCTTTCCAAACCCTTACCCACTCTTCGCAGAGCACCAAATCAGACAAGAAGTCTTTTTGTCTTTCAAAAAAATATCGTGGAAACAAGTACAAGTCCATTGCTCTTACGAGGCAACACACACCGAAAAAGACGCGACCCGGTAAAAAGTCTTGTCCGCTCGTCGGTTGCAGTAAATACATGGGGTTGTATAGGAGCAACACACACCGAAGCGGACAAACACAAAACATTTTGCCTTTTTGTCATCGGTGTGGGTTCGAATCCGACTCGATTTTTTGTCTTAAGACAAACAGACGTCTTGTCTGATTTGGTTTGCATTACATTACATTACATATCAGATATCTCAGTACTTCGCACATAAATGTAACGAACTACAGACACATAAGGTGTGTTTTTTTGCACGCGTATATACGCTTAAAATGAACAGTGTACAAAAAAACGACAATTTTATTGTTTTAGTAATTTTGGCATCACTTTTCAAATGCTGAGCTGTAATTGGTCAAATATTCTTTTGTAGTTTCATCTGTCAAAAAACAAAAACTCGAGTTCAGGGGCGCATTTATTTTTGTTGGTGATCGTTAGGCGCTACACAATTTCTTGTGCTTTTTAACACTTGATCAAGTTGTTCATAGAATGCGCTTTCGAATACGACCCGAAAAAGGATAATAAATATGATGAATTAAGGATGAAAAATGAAGAAAATGTAACAAAAATAAAAAATAAAAAAATAAAAATCGTGCGTGTACACCTTGAACGTTAAAACACCATGTAGTACAAAAACATAATTGAAATTGAAAAATAAAATTGATGCACAACCAATATAATCTTGATTCAATCATTTTTCGCCTGGCGCCCCTGAGATAACCCATTCAATTGCAGACCAGCCCTGTTGTAATACGTTTGTGAACAGAGAGTCAGAGAACACAAAAAATCTCCTGCTCAAAGAAGCAAACCAAGAGAATGGAAGATTGCACATACAAAAGGTCAACGTGAATTTGTTCTGTGTGTTAAATACACAGATCATTACTTTGTTTGTGTTTTGTGTAGTAAGAAAAACAACAAATAAAAAACAACAAAATCCTAGCTTGCTCGGATCTGTATGTAAAATGGAATGAATTTCGAAATGAAGTTTTGAAAATTCATCGCAGAGAGTGAAAAAGATATATGGAAGCACTGTTTTTATAACCGCTTATTTCATTAGCGTGGATAATTATCGCCGCTTACTAAGCGGATATAGAAATGTGTTGTTGTTGCATTTTGCATGTAAATATTTTTTTAAGCGCATATACGCGTGCAAAAAAACACGCCTATAGTAGCACTGGTGACTGAGACCATAAGTTGGGACAGAACAAGACATACAACAGAGAGAGACAGATAGACACATAGAGAGAAAGCACACATAACAGAAACCTACGTGGCTCAGAGGAGGAGACTTAGATTTGTATTGTCTCATGTTATCGCACAGGTGGCCTCAGACAAGCTTGCGATTTTTGTAGAAAAAGAATGCTGCTGAAGCTGGGGTTTGATTTGGTTTGTTTTTAGCCTTATATTTCAGAGTTCTCAGTGTTTATTGCAAATTAAAAATATTAAATAATTATATTCACGAACAGCTTGGAGGTGTGTTCTTCATTTTTTGTTTTCAATTTTGGAATACTTTCTGCTCGTGTTACTCTTTCTTGAATACAAATTTGAGTCACCTGGATTCCAAATAATAAAAACAAATGCGTCAGAGGCACAAAATTTCAATTATACAAAAAATTAACATTAAAATCTCCATGAGTATTACGCCGCGCCGCTTCATGTTTGATTGCCAAATGCCTGCTCAACCGTTAATTAGCTGGTTTATTGACCTCGTAAAACATTTTGTTATTATAAATTCACACACATAAAAACAATTATTTAACGAATTTCAACATTGGTTTTCATGGTTTGAATGGCTAAACTAGATTAAAGCAAAGAATATTACCTAAGCATGAAGAAGGATGTTGGTACCTAAATAATTCTTACAATAATAGTGAATAACTTCTTTATTTACAAGCTGAAAATCAAAACATTAACTAACTTTATTTGACAAATGTCTATTGATTGGGTAAAGCATTTAACAGTCGTCAAATTCCGCTAAGGGTCAAATTTTCAACTTCTGATCCAAATTGTTTATTTAACTCCGGACTTCAGAAACTATTTCAAATGAAGTAATAATTTCTCAATTCAGAACTTTACTCAAATTTATTTTCATAATCAATAGGTTTGAGATGAAGTGTTTACTAGTGCAAATGTTTACCTACTTATGGGTTTTAAATTACCTAATTTAACGAAAAGGTCTACAATTCATAATGGACTGACTATACTTAAATTTAATTCAACTACGGTACGTAGACTTGAGTAAATATTTTCTTGTGATATTTGAGAATTGCTACCAGTTTACTTAAAGAATACAATTTCATATTGTGCGACATTTGGCACTTTATGAACTGACGATGACGTGTTAATCAAACAACTTTCGACATCGCAATAATTGAAAAGAGTTGTTTTTAGAACAGCTGTTCATAATGGAATCTTTTTTTGCTGTGTTGTTTTGTTTGCTATAAGTATACAAAATTTTAAAATAAATAGAAAGCAACTTATTTCAAGTATTAGGTACCCGTGGCGTTGACCAATGACATTGAAGACGTGGGTTAGAATTCCACTCGTTCCTAAAATGTTTTTATTTCATCTTTCAAATAGTTGCTGTCATCTATTCTGAAAAAAACTTGTAAGAGCATCATTTGTCAGGGAAAAGTGTTTCTCAACTAAGCTGTTTAGAATCAGCATAAGATTGTAGGTCCCCTCAATTCCTTGTCCGCACTTAAGGAGTTGTTGAAGAATGTAAGCCAGGGCTTTCGTTCAAAGGAATTGTTTTACGACCCTTTTATTATTAGTAGTGTACCCAGCTATGGAAATTCGAGTGCGTTGATTCTCCATTTAAGGGGGTTCACGTTCAACAACATGTTCATCACATTGTCGTCTTGGCGGATCTATATAATGTGAACCCACCTTAATTCTTAATGACATTTTTTCGCAAACACACTATGCAACAACAGCACCATTGAACTGACGACGTTCAAAGACTTTAAGATTGAACTCAGGAAACTCGGGATCCTGAAAAAGTAATAGAGCTTTGTATAACACCAGTTGACAATAAGAGATTATGCGCGTTATTCGAAACCTGCGCAGGTTTTAGATGTGCTGTCATCTGATCATATAATTTTTTCAACACAGTTTTGGGGTAAATAATGCGCAAGACAAGTGTCCAATTCTTGGCTTTTCGAACAACATTGACATCATGAATTGCTCCAAAACAGCAGTTTTTCGACCTTCACTGAGCTTGAAGAACAGGAAAGAAACAGTTGGAACTTCGTTTCAGCCAAAAAAATAGGTTCAGAATTCCAGATTTGGAAGATAAAGTGAATATTTAACAAGAACGTTCTTTCTACAGTCGCCGAGGGTTGGGGACTTGGGGTATAAGTAAAACAGTGGAAGTGGAATTGATATTGGCCGCGTTCGAATGAAAATCCTTTTTCTGAAATTCAAAACTGCACGACTACACTACCTCGGCCTCATCAAGCCAAGAAATCTCCGTCTCCCAATACTCAGGTTCAAAGTAAATGGAAACAAGTAGGTATTATCATCCAATCCATTCCTGATGTTCTCCCGAATTCAAACTATCAAGTTATTTTTAATTAGAATTCTATGCAACACCAAGCAGAACAATCAGCTTCCGTCAAACAATCGCTGAAGTCATTGCTCAAAATATTTAAATTTAAATTTGCAATTTAATCAAAACTCAAAATTCGCAGAATGAACATCCGAATTCGAATAAATCTCAAACTTCTTTCTAAGCGAACGAAAAAAAAACACAACCATTGTTTTCTGCCATTCATTATCATCATTATTAGACTTTAAAACATGACGAAGAGAACGTTCGTGTCAAATGACCCTCCGATGGGATTTGAACGTTAACACAAAAAAATTGTTGACACATAAAACAGATGACGGCGATGACGACAACGGCAACGACGACGAACGAGGAACACTGCTTTGCATTCACGTTAATTCCCAGTAATTCGAGGTGACAGTAAAGCATATGTGAAATGTGAAGTGAACAACCGGCTGAGTAAGCAGCAGCAATGACCCACCGGCAGACTGCGGCTAGCGGCGACGACGACGAACGCGGTGATTTTGATGTTGGTGCTGTGCTAACTGACACTCCCGCTGACTGGTGGTGTTTGTTTTTGTTTCGTTCCAAGAGCGTCCTCTGAAATGGGAACCACCAACAGCTGTTGTCCGGACATTGGGTCGGATTTTAGTCCTGGAAATAAAATCAGTTGTTTGTTTTCTTAAGAAACTACGTTGCCTATTTATTGACGCTTACTGATAGGCTTACTAGACAATTTTGTTGTTGATGTCATAATCTTTAGACGCCAACAAGTGTTAATCAGAACATAAAAATATTTGAGTTGATTTTGGCCAACCATCGGAACCACTGTTTAACTTTGTGTGCGAGTTATGATGAGTCTGCATTTTTATTACGCTGATGATGGCAAGGACGCCACATTAAATACCCGCGTGAATTTTATTATTAATTTTTCTTTATTTAAAAAATAAAAAACTTCACTTTTTTTTAAAAGAAACTTTATTAATATTTGTAAACAAAGCTTTAGATCCCTTACCACTGGTGGGGGGAAATCTTCAGCTATAGAGTTGGAATATTACTAACTTAATAGGGTCAAAACATCCCTATTTATAATCTTATTCTACATTGCAATGATTCATACATACAAAGCAGTGTTCTCTTTCTTATTGAACGCATTGTATGAATCATTGTATTGGTACATTCATGGAGTATTGCATAGTATTGATAGATTCATGGAAACAATTGATACATTCATGGAGACAAGTTTTTAGTTCAATTTGATTTACAAAGAGTAAACAAAGATTTAAGATCTTTTGATCGTTAAATTTGATTTGGGCAAAAGACATGTCTTGATCATTAAACAATATTTAGGCAAAAGACATGTTTTGATCGTAAAGTATTATTTCGGCAAAAGACATGTTTTGGTCATTAAACTTTTTAATAACTAGAAATCTAATTATCATAGATTGCTGAGTTACTGTTAGATTACATGATTGAATCAAGCAAATACGCTTGGTACAGTTTTGTTAATTTGGGGTTGGGTTAATACCATAACTTCTCCCCCCTTAAATTTTTGTTTCTCCTGGAACAATTTTTTATACAAAACATACATTAATATAAGACAAATTATTAAAATTACAAGGCCATTTATTCCAAAGTGTATGTATGATTGATTGGAAATTTTCTCCATGATTTCTTTTATATTTTCAATTCTAGTTAGATTATATTCATCGGGTTTTAAATTTATTGCTGTCAAATTAAATGTGTCTTCCATGTAAATATTTATTGGTTGATTTATAATTGGATGTTTGTTTATATATTCTGTACCATTTATCTTAATATTACAATTTTCAAAATTAATCAATACGTTTCTTTTTATTTGAATAAGTTTTCTTTCATCGCAAGAACTCTTAATTTTGTAATTACTATTTTTAACAATTATTATACCATTCTTAAGTTCTTTTACAATATTCTCATCTTCGTTTTTTCTTTTAAGACAGTTATTTTCATACAAACAATTTACATAAGGTTTTAAATGTTTAAATTCTTTATTTTCATATTTGAAAAAGGTTTCATTTATTTTTACAATATGTTCGTCATCAATTTCTAATTCAATGTTTTCTTCATTTGGAATAGAGGTTATGAAATATTTATCAACATTATAAACTTTATCAGGTATTTGAATTATAAAAATTAAAAGGTCTTTATCATATTCACTTACAGAGAGTTTAATATTTTTTAGTTTGAACAAATCAATATCATAAAAGTTAATTTCGTCTGCTGTTAACAAGCTTTCGGTCATTATTTGCAATCTACTTGCTAAAATAATATTCTGTATTTTGTCAACAATATCTTTTATTTTATCTATTCTCCTCGTATATTCTAAAATTATAATCCTTTTTTCCATTGTTTTCAATGCTTTTTCAAGACCAAAATTATTCTTTATTTTAATTTCAGTTAACTTCCGAACTGTTTCTATTTCTTGTTGAAGTTGATTATTAATATCTACCTGTTTATTATTGTTCATTATCAATTCATGATTGTGTACCATTAAAGTGTTTAATCTGCTTTCAATTTCAATTTTGTCTTCATCGTCCATTGTACCGAATAAGAAATTTAATACCTTTCCTCCTATGTTAATTAAACTCCTTGTTTTCCTAGAACGAGGCTTGTGACTTTTAATACTTTTTAATTCTTCGTCTATTAAATTCAATTCACTGTCTATATAACTTGTCATAATATTTTCTTCTGGCGATTTTACTATAAAGTTTTTCTGTACCAACCACTGTTTTTTTGTTTTTTGTAATAGCAAATTTATTTCTGTTAAATTTATCAAGTGTAACACTGAATTATATTTGTTAATTATATCAACTTCATCATATTTAATAATGGCATAACCGTTATTGTTTGAAATTTCCTCGGTAATTATTTTACCGTTTATAGAACTTAGAAACGCGAGTAATACAACGAAACTTTTCAACATTTTGTTTTTTTTTTTTATATTTTTGGACTTATCCGCTCCAAATCAGAAACTAAACTAAAGTTCTTCTCTGAGTTTTTCGGTTGATTTGGCTCGCTTTGATTAAGTTGTCTTCATTTGTATGCTTGCTCTTTCTAGGCTTTTGAATGTTCTTTGAGTGTTGATTCTCGAGTTTGTCAAACTTGTATCTTGGTGCTGTTTTATGTCGATCTGTTCTGGAGTTTTTAACAAACCCTTCGTTTCTGTTTTCAGTATATTCCTCTCGATTGATGTTCAATTTGCTTATTAATTTTGCTTTGTTTTTGATCATTAGATCATAAAGTTTATTTTTATCTACATTTCCTTTGTGAATATCATATGGCTTATATTTGGTTGTAGAGTGTATTGAAGTATTGTAAAAAAGATTAGCTCTGTGAACAGCTACGCGAATTTCATGTATATTTGGATTAGTTTTACCGTTTAAGATTGTTCTTACTTTTTCAGCTAATGTTCTATGAAAGACTTCAATGTCTGAATTTCCTGTATGACTGTTAGGTCGAGTAAAATGTACTTCTATATCAAGGTCCTCTAATAGTTTTATAATTCTAGGAAAATTAAATTCATTATCCATTACAAACCTTTTTGATTTACCATTTGTCGCTAAAAGCTGTAGAAGTGTTTCTTCTAAAGTTTCATGAGAAACATTAGGAAGGTATGTGGCTGTAGTTAGCTTACTAAATTTATCTATGGTAGTTAAATATTTTGTCTTATTAATGCAATATATATCCAAATGTACTATTTCATTTATATCTTTAGGTGTTTCTGTTATTTGAAATTTTTCTTTAACTGGACGTCTATCATATTTTGATTGTTTGCATATATTGCAACTATTTATAACGTCGTTTATTAATTCTTTTAATTTTTTGAAATAGATTTTTGTTCTAATTCCTCTATAATTTTCTTCAATTCCGGAATGACCTGTTTCTTTTTCGTGGTATAACTTTATTTGTTTAATAGCTTCCTCTTCTGTTTCTAAATCCTTAGCAAAATATAGACATTTGTAAAATTTGATTCTGGTTCCAAATAACTCTTATCAGTTTCTGTTGAAGAACATTATATTCGCTGTCTGTTAATTCCGTATAAATTCCTGTACTTACTTTTTCTATTAATGGTATTATTAGATCATTAAAATTATTTTTGTGAATTTCATTTATTCCTATATGTATTCTTTTATTTTTAGAATTTTTGCTGAGTCCATTTCCTGATTTTAATATTATTTGTTGCTTGAAAATATTTACTGCGCTATCTTTAATTGAAAAATGATCATTTAGTTGTTCATGTTGTGAATGTATTGTTGGTACTACTGAATCTAACATGTTGATTTCTTCATGCTGTGAATGTATTGTAGTTGCTATTGAATCTTGTTCTGACATGTTTATTTCTGGTTCTTTAATTTCTCTGCTCAAAAAATCTGCTACAGTGTTGTTTGTCCCTTTTAAATATTCGATTTGCATATCGTACTCTCCTAACTGAAGTATCCATCTTTGTAATCTAGGTGATATATCTCTTCCTAAATTTTTTGTTTGAAGCCATTTTAAAGGTTGATGATCTGTTTTGAGATCAAATCGTCTTCCATATAAATATGGTCTTAGATATTTTACTGACCAAACTATAGCAAGTAATTCTTTTTCTGTTGTACTGTAGTTTCTTTCATGTTCATTGAGAGTTCTACTGATAAAAATTATTGGATGTCCTTTTTGAGATAATACTGCTCCAATGGCAAAATTGGATGCATCTGTCGTTAAAACGAATTTTTCACTGAAATTAGGATATGCAAGAACTGGTTCTGTTTGAAGTGCATTTTTTAATTCCTGGTATGCTTTAATATAATTAATATCGCTTCTATCAATTTTCATATCCTTCTTTAAATATTTAGTAATTGGTTGTGCTATTTTTGCATAATCCTTAATAAATTTCCTATAATACCCTGTTATTCCTAGGAATGATTTAATTTCCTTAACTGAGCTTGGAAGTTGTATCTTTTCTATTGCTTCTATTTTATCTGTATTGGGCTTCACACCTTTATCTGTAATCGTGTGTCCCAAAAACTTTGTTTCTCTTCTAAGAAAATTACATTTGTCTACCTGTACTTTAAGATTGTAGCTTTTTAGACGTTTAAAGACTAACCTAAGATTTACCATATGTTCCTTTAGTGAAGTACTGAAAATTAATATATCGTCAAGATATACTACGCAGATTTTATTGATTAAACCTTCTAATACTTCATTCATCATCCTTTGAAAAGTAGCTGGTGCATTTTTTAAGCCAAATGGCATTCTTAACCATTCGTAATGTCCATATGGAGTTGAAAAGGCTGTTTTTTCGGAATCAGTGGGATTCATTTTTATTTGATGAAAGCCTTTGGCAAGATCCAAAGTTGAAAAATACTGAGCTCTTCCTAATTTATCTAATATCTCGTCGATATTAGGTATAGGATGTTTAAATTCAATAGTTTTTTCATTTAATTTTCTGTAATCAACTACCATTCGCCATTTTTGTTGACCTGAATTATCTACTTTCTTGGGGACTACCCAAATAGGTGCATTATAAGGGGAAACACTTTTTTTTATAATACCTTGTGTTAGTAAATCCTTAACTTGGCGTTCAATTTCTTTTTCGTGAATCTTAGGGTATCTGTATATTTTACTAAAAATGGGACTGTCATGCTCAGTTCTAATACTATGCATTGTTTGTGTTGCTGCCGTAAGCTGGTCACCTTCTTTATAAAAAATATCTTTATTTTCGTCAATAAATTTTCTTAATTCTTGTTTTTCTTCAAAATTTAAATTCTCATCTATTAATTGGCTCATTTGCGTTGAGTTACAATATTCTAGAGTGTGAATATTTTCATAACTATATTCATTCTTAATTTCTTTCTTTCCACTTAGATAATTTTCAAAGTATGTTTTTCTGTCATTAATTTCAATATATCCTTCTCTTAAATTCAATTGAGCTCCTATAGGCTTCAATATATTTTGGCCTATAATTCCTACAAATTTATAATTTCTTATTTTCATTAACTTCCATGCCATTGTAGATTCATGTTCATTGAATTCTACTGGTGTTTCAGTTATGATTTCATATTTTATAATATTTTCATGATTTAATGATTTTATTTTAATTGGAACTTTCGTCAATATTCTTGGAATTTCTAATAGTTGTGACTCATCAAGTATACTTGTTGTTGAGCCAGTGTCTATTAGAACATTAAATTTTTTATTGTTTATAGTAACTTTTATTATGGGTAATGATTCTTCTTCCCGGTTATAGTAAAATTTACTTCATCTGTTTTTAATTCCGTATTATTCACTTCCATAGGTTCTGGTCTAGGATTTCTGTTATTATTATTATAATAATTATTATTGTTACTCCTATATTGTCCTGAATTATGATGTCTTTGATTATTATTATTGTTATTATAATTAAATCCGAATCTATAGTTATTTGGATTTATGTTTCCAAATACTCTATTATTACTTTGCTTTACCTGTTCTGAAGATATTCTATTGGAATCATACCGAGGCTTCGAAATATTGTCAACATTATTTTGTCTTGTTGCGTTTTGGGGATTTGCATTTGAAATGTTTTTATGATTTTGATTTTTGTTAAAATTAAACAAATTTTGGTTTGATACATTTTGATATTTATTATGTTCAGGAATTTTTTTTTATCATATTATTGCTTTCTAAAATATCAAAAGCTTCCATAATATTATTTACTTTACTGGCAATAATAATTGCTTTTTGGCTAGGAGACATTGTATTTTTAAATGATTCTAAGGCAATTATTTCATTGTTTTTTTGAGTGTAAATGTTGTTTGGTTCAAGTTGAGTTTTTGTTTGTAACTCTTGAAGCAAACTATCGATTTTAGCATAATTTTTGTTCGTATCGTTTTCACTTACACTATTTATCTCAGTAACTAACTTAAGATAAGATTTTTTAATACCAAACTGTCTTACCAATTGCTCTTTAACGGCTGTCCAAGGTGCCAAATGTTGTAAGCTGTTAACTGCTCTAAGTGCCTCTCCTTGAATTTTCTGGTGCATGATGAATAGTGCCTGTTCGATGTATGTTTGGTCCTGTATTCTTCCGAGTAGATATTCCATCGATGAAATGAATAAAGCCAGATTGTCTTGTGACCCTCTAAATGGATTTACCATTCTTAATTCTTTAAGATAGAACTTTTGTTGTTCTATCCAAACGGCATGCTGAGCAGCATCCATTGGTACTTGGGCTTGCACTTCTTGATTGTTATTCATTTTCGTCTTTTATTTTGTTTACAATTCTTTCAATTAATATTAAACCAATCTCTCTATGAGAATTCGTGTATTTTATTCACAAAAATGAACACTGAACACTTTAGTTTGTATCAATTGTTAATCCTTTGATTGCTTCAGCAATAAAGGAGATTGTTTTGTCAATTAAAACACTTCAGCATTTATTAATTTTCACAAAACTGTTCTGTCGTGATAGTTAAATTTTTGTTTGAATTATTTACACTAATTCATTCAAAATTCAGACCGGTTAAAAAAAATTTTAATTAATTTTTTTTTTCGGTTCGATCGAATCTCATCTATCAAATAATTTACTTTTAAAATCTTAGTGAGATCCTACCGACTGCGCCAGTTTTATTATTAATTTTTCTTTATTTAAAAAATAAAAAACTTCACTTTTTTTTAAAAGAAACTTTATTAATATTTGTAAACAAAGCTTTAGATCCCTTACCACTGGTGGGGGGAAATCTTCAGCTATAGAGTTGGAATATTACTAACTTAATAGGGTCAAAACATCCCTATTTATAATCTTATTCTACATTGCAATGATTCATACATACAAAGCAGTGTTCTCTTTCTTATTGAACGCATTGTATGAATCATTGTATTGGTACATTCATGGAGTATTGCATAGTATTGATAGATTCATGGAAACAATTGATACATTCATGGAGACAAGTTTTTAGTTCAATTTGATTTACAAAGAGTAAACAAAGATTTAAGATCTTTTGATCGTTAAATTTGATTTGGGCAAAAGACATGTCTTGATCATTAAACAATATTTAGGCAAAAGACATGTTTTGATCGTAAAGTATTATTTCGGCAAAAGACATGTTTTGGTCATTAAACTTTTTAATAACTAGAAATCTAATTATCATAGATTGCTGAGTTACTGTTAGATTACATGATTGAATCAAGCAAATACGCTTGGTACAGTTTTGTTAATTTGGGGTTGGGTTAATACCATAATATTAGACGGCCGACCAAGCATGTCTTATCAAAATCGACAAAAAAAAAACCAACACACTCAATTGCTTTGGTGGTCTCTGAACGAGGTGTCACAAGGGAGGAGTTTTTGAACCTTTCGAGATCTGGTTTTTTCGAAGAGAATTCCGTGCTCCTTTTTTTGTGTTGAATATTTAGCATGATGTCATGTTGGAAACAACTCTTGTGCCCGTTGATTGTGTTTGAATTATGTATTACTTTAATCACAATTCAACATGCAATCCAGTGAGTGAGTGAGTGAACAGTGAAGCCGAGTGAATCGGACTGACGACGGACGACTGATGTCGATGTGATATGGGAATAGGGGAAGTGTAGGAAAAAGTGCTCACCAGACAAAAGTCGTGACAGGGAGTGGAATGGCGCAGATGTTGGTTACTTTACGAGGGGGCGTGGGGCTTTTGGTCGTCTGCTCTGCATCGTCGTCGGTCGTGTGGAAGAAGTTTTGCCGGCGACAACGACAATAGCAACAGCACGAAGTAGCTCATGAAATGGATGTAATTTTCTTTCATGGGAGTTTATTTTTTGTAATTTATTACAATTTTATTTTTTTAGTGAGCAGCAGATGTTGGAGGTTCGCGAGTCGTGCATATTTTGTTATCGACGAGTCAGTGAAGGCAGGGAAGAAATTTTTTCAACAATTAATGTTTTAGAAAAGATAATACCCAGGCACCTCTATGTTTTCGCCAAATAAAAAGAACCTGGATCAGGTGTCAATTCCTGGTTCCCGGTGAAATAGATTTTGGTAAAGAATTTCCATGGCGAACCGTCCATTCAGTACTCGAATGCTGCTTGTACGAGCAGTTCTTGTAGAGCTGCAGTCGCATGCAAATCACCTTGGCAAAGAACTGACAAAGCTTCCTAGAGTATAATTTGTTGTGGCAAAGTGCTGAAGGTATTGTTAAAGAGCGTAAACCACTTAGGTCTTGGTTCTTGGTACCTACTACTACCTACTCCATTGTCAAATAGAGACGATTTTGATGATTACCACAAAAATTCTTCTTCCAAAGAAACAAGAAGTGAAAGTTTTCTGTGTAGGCCATTCGAGAATAACGCATATTGTTTGTAAACAAATAAAAACAAAATTGTGTAAGTGGACCAATTAATAAAGTTCCGCTTTCAGCAAAAACAAACAAATTTATGAGGTCGGTCGGTATTAATTGAATATTAAAGTTTTATTTGTTTATCAAAAGATTTTGACACTAATGCGATTAAAAAAAATTGAATTAGCTAAGCTTTTATTTGTTTGTCAACACTGGGATTTCTTTAGAGTGCAGACTTGAAATTAATCGATAAAACAACTTAAGAGAATTTTATTGATTTGTTGACTTTACAGCTACTAAGAGAAGTTTAAGCGATGAGGAAATTCGATCAGGAAATAAATTTAGTAAAGGGTCTGCCAAATAATTTTTTTTTTTTTTTTGAAAATGCTATAAAAAAAACTACTGACTATTTTCTCAAATTTCTTTTTTTATTTGAAAGTAAAATCCTTCCGGTAAATAATAGAAAATAATTTCATTCAAATGGCTGCCGCGGCTGGCCATGCAGTAGCCTACACGATCGGTCCAATTTTTAAGCACATTATCGATTGTGTGCAGCTGTATTTCACCAATGGCTTCACGAATATTGTCCTTTAAAGCATCAACTGTCTCTGGCTTGTCGGCGTAACACTCATCTTTTACGGCACCCCACAAATAATAGTCCAACGTTGTCAAATCGCAGCTCCGAGGTGGCCAAACGACATCAGCTCTGCGGCTGATAATGTGATCTTCAAAAACAGGGCGCAAAACATCGAATGTAGCTTCGGCTGTGTGGCACGTAGCGCCACCGCCGTCCTGTTGAAACCAAATGTTGCCAATATCCTCCTCTTCAATTTTTGTGAACAAAAATTCGTTCAACATGGTCCGATAACGATCGCCATTGGCCACTCCTAGCTCATTTTCGAAGAAAAAAGGCCCAATTATGCCTCTTCACCAAAATCCGCACCAAACATTGACTCGTTTTGGGTGTATCGGCTTTTCAATGTATGCGTGCGGGATTTCTGTGCCCCAAATGCCACAATTTTGCTTGCTTACATACCCACCAAGATCAAAATGAGCTTCTAATCCAATAAACTGTTTCGCTGACGATAGTACCCTTAGCTTTTCTTATTCGTTTCCAGACTCACATCCCTCCTCTTCGGATGTGGAACTGCAACGGCAGAATATGATAAGCTCGTTAAACTCTGACTTAAACAGCATTGTACAATGGGGAATTAAAAACCGCGTAGAGTTTAATGCTTCGAAAACTCAATGCTGTCTTGTATCGTCTAAGCGAGACATACCCCCCTTGCCACTGTCCATGAGTGGCACTTGCATCAACGAGACCGAACATCTCGAGATTCTCGGTATGTGCATCACAGACCACCTCTTGTGGAACAAGCACATATGCGATGTCGCCAAAAATGCCGCAAGATGTCTAGGTTTCTTAAGGCGATGCAAGAAATTTTTCTCCCCGTCTGATCTGGCTATTATTTACAAGACTTATATCCGTCCAAAGCTTGAGTACAATTCCCATCTCTGGGCTGGTGCTCCAGTTACATACTTAAGCCTCTTGGATGGTATACAAAAAAGAGCTATAAGAATGATTGGTGTGAGAGACATTACTAATTCATTCACTTCATTGGAACACCGTCGTAACGTCTCATGTCTCTCTTTGTTTTACCGTTACTTCTACGGTAATTGCTCTAGTGAAATAGCCAGTTGCATTCCTCCCCTTAAACAATTCAACCGTAATACCCGCGCTTCCAGGAATGCCCATCAGTTTACCCTCGAGCCCAACTTCGGACGTACTGTTAAGTATAGAGAATCGTTCTTTAGCCGTACTACGCGAATGTGGAACTCTCTTCCACACACTGTCTTTCCCAATCATTGCAATGTTGATGAATTCAAAACCAATGTACACCGACACTTACTTTCAAACCCCTTTCTTGATTCTTAATGCACTCACTGTGTCTCTGGCATAATAAGGGTATAAAAAGCCCCTTTAGTGTGTGCAAATTATAAAAAAAAAGATGATTTTTTTTGGCAAAATCGGCATCTTCTCTAAGTCGATCGCAGGCCCACTTAGTGAAGCGAAAACGCATCGGATGGCCAGTTGGCTTTAACTCCTGAACCAATTGGACTTTGTATGGCGGCATACCAAGGTCTTTATGCAAAATTCGTCTCAATGATGTCTCCGAAATGTTCAATTGTTGAGAACGACGGAGAATTGATGTTGATGGCGCTTCACACACACTTTCTGCCACAGCAGCAATATTCTCGGGTGTACGCACTGTTTTTGGCTTGTCATGCTTTGGTTTATCGATGAGGATGCCAGTTTCTTTCACTTTTTTACAAGATAACGAACATACGGAGCTGACGGGGTGCTTCTCTTCTTCCAAAATCCGTACGCAATTTTCGCACACATTCTGCAACATACCCATGATTTTCAAAGTAATTTCGCAATATTTCCCAGGGTTGTTCAAGCGTATATAGGTACAACCATATTCGTTCAGCATAAGGATAAAACTAATTATCTGTAACATCAAAAACGAGCTTAGTGTTACCATTCACGAAATAAGCACTAGTTGAAAACTGAAAAAGTTAGATGGCGGACCCTTCAATTATTTATTATTAGAGTGGCGCGACAGCTCTTGAGGAGCCAAAGCCTAAGTGACTTACTCTCATCAACAATTCTCTGGGTGCGTGTGAAGAATTGAGGGGAGGGGACCTACAATTTAACGTCGATTCCGAACGTCAAAGTTGAAAAGCACTTCTTCATGATAGATTGATACTCTTGAAAGTTTTGTCAGTTCTTCGCAAGAGACAGTACCCGCGAAAGATGAAATATATGGGCACGAGTAGGACTCGAACCCACGACGTTCTGCTTAGCAGCCAACGCACCTAATCACTTAGCCACGGTCAACTCCACTGTATAATAATAGTTCTCCGAAAAATGACATCAGAATACCATCGAGCCCAGCGGACAGTTAAGTACAGAGATTCTTTCTTTAGCTGTGCAACGCGAATGTAGAATATGTTGTCCATTCATAACTTTCGAACACTGCCTTATTGTCGTTAGCTTGTGCTGTGTTTCGTATCATTAAAATGGGATTTCAACTTCCCTTAGCGCGTGGTTAGAAAAAAAATAAAATCTTAACAACAAAAATTTGTTAATCCAGAACTCTCAAATATACATTTTTTTTTAATCTTAGTGACGTTACAATTTCTTTGAAGCAATGAATTTAATTTTGCATTTTCTTTTGTTTTTCAGGTAAGTTGATTAAACTTGGAATTGTTATCATAAACTAATAGAGGATAGGTAAGTAAAAAGTTAAAGCAAATAATGGAGAAATCACTCATTGATCTCTCATGCTTGAAAACAGGGCAATCAGTAGTTTCCAACGTCAGGAGCTTTACTACCACCAGATCAGTGAATCGAGGTACTCATTAAGATCGCCACTTCTATGGACTATGGTGGTAAACGACCTTTTAGCATCATTGGGAGCAAAGGGTTTCAAAGTGACGGTTATGGTCGGCATTCTCGACGTTACTGTGCGTAGTGAAGAAAATATTGCGGCCGTATCAGCTAGTGTGATAGAAGACCGAAGAAGACGCTACCGAGCGATGATAACAAACTTTTTTTTTGCCCGAAATGGAAGTTCTTGACTTGCATGATATGTGGTTTCAACAAGACGGTGCCACATGCCATACAGCACGCGAAACAATGGCGCAATTTTGAGGCGAGTTTGGTGAACAGTTAATTTCACGTTTCGGGCCGGTCAATTGGCCGCCTAGATCGTGCGATTTGACACCATTAGACTATTTTTTGTGGGGGTATGTCAAGGCTAATGTCTATAGGGACAAGCTCGCTTCGATTGACGCACTGGAAGCCAACATCCATGCATTCATTCGTGAGATACCGGCCGATATGTGTGAAAGAGTATGCCAAAATTGGACTCAGCGGATGGGCTACCTGAGGCGCAGCCGCGGTCAATATTTGCATGAAATTATCTTTAAACATTAAACTTCTATAGACCCTTAGGATCTATAGAAGTGAGTCATCAGCATCTAGATAGCCACTCTTACCTAACCAAAACTAAATAAGTTTTTACTGCGACAAAATGCATATAAAAAATGCAGCATATTTATGCTGGAGAAATGTCAGATTTTTTATGAAGATCAAATGAAATTCTCAAGAACGCTGCATTTCTTTTTTTTCTACACTATCAGAATTGGTCGAAGAGAGCTTACAGCAAGCACAGTCTTACGACCAATGGTTTGCCAACATAGCAGACTATGTTAAACCACCGGCTCACCATTTAGTGCAGTGTTAGTTGTTAGTAAGTAAACATAACATAACAAACACTCACATGGATGAAATAAAAAACAAGACAGTTAACAAAACAAGATTAATACATAACTTATAATTACAAACATTTAGTAAACAGACAAACATTTAAAAGTGTAGAACGCTGGTCTTGAGCAAAGACTTTAATTTATTTTTGTTTATATTTAAATCAAACAAGTCTGAGTTGCAGTTTGAAAGCCTACTCATACGTGTCAAGGGCTCATAAAATCCATAGTTGGTACGATGTTTTGGTTTAAAGCGCCAAGTAGTTCCGGTGCATCTGTTACACCAGTAATAACTTGATGGAAGAATACTATGTCGTTGTTGTTTCGTCTACTTGACAATGTTTCCATTTGGAGAGTTAGTAAACGGTTTTCATAAGAGGGAACATTCAAAGGCTCACTCCATAGAATACCTTTGAGGTCAAAACGAGTAAAATTTCGTTGAACAGATTCTAACCTTCTCAATATGAATATTGTAATGAGGTGACCAAACTTGGGAAGCGTTTCTAAGTGAGGGCGAACATAGCAATAATATAGAGCGCGGGTTATATTTGGATTGCGAAACTCTTTTGACCAACGCTTTATAAATCCAAGCATTGAGTTTGCTTTATTCACGATGTTGTTAATGTGCACAGAAAAATCTAATTTAGGGGTAAAAAAATCTCCAAGATCTCTTGCGGAAGTTACACGGGTTAGAATGTGCTGTGAGATAGCGTAGTCATATGAAGACGGTGCACGCTTCCTTGAAAAGGTCATTGTTTGACCACAATGCAAAACTATTTATGTCATCTTGTAGAAGAATGTGGTCATTACTAGAACAGATGTTTTTGTAAATCTTCATATCATCTGCGAAGATGAGAATTTTGCTATTACGTAGACATAACGGGACATTGTTTATAGCTAAATTAAAAAGTAGAGGTCCTAGATGGTTACCCTGAGGAACTCCCGAATTAGCAAAAAATGACTTAGAGATAAAATGACTGAATTTTACTTGGTAACCCCTATCCTCGAGATATGAGGATATCCAACTGATGAAAAGTGGAGGGAAGCCCTATGCATTTAGTTTGAATTTTATGATGGCGTGAGAGAGTTGGTCGAAGGCTTTCGAAAAATCTGTATAGACGAGACGCAATCGATTTCCTGACCACATTCCAAAGTGATAACACATTGATTTATAAAAACAAGAAGATTTGTGACAGTAGAACGTTTTTGCATGAAACCATGCTGTTGGTGACAGATGATGTTCCTGCAATGAAATGCCAAACTGTCACAAATAACTTGTTCGAACACCTTAGGAATGCAGGAAAGCTTAGATATTGGTCTATAATTGGCGATATTGGCCTTTTCACCTTTCTTATAGACTGGTATAATATAAGCGTTTTTCCAAATTGATGGAAATTTTCCTAATTTTGAAGACAATTCGAAAATAGAACGGAGGGGAGGTGCTAACACAGAATTACACTTTTTTTAAACAACATGTGGAATACAATCTAGACCACTCGAAACATCTTATTTCAGAAGAGAAAGAATGTTTATAATGTCATCAGTCTCTACTGAGATGTTGTTAAACAATACTTGTGGACAGCCACGTAAACACTGAACAAAATCTTTATCCACAACAGCGGGGGAATCAATAAAAGATTTGCTGAAATTATTTGCAAATTCTTCAGAAAGTTCAGAAGTTAAGTTGAGGGCTCCATTATTGCTAATAAAGTTCATTGGATAACGATCACATCACATTTCTTCTTCGAATTAATCATAGCATCTTACTTACTTACTTATGGTGGCGCTACAGTCCAGGTCGGACCAGGGCCTCACCCAACAAACATCTCCAGCCAGCTCGGTCCCTTGCTAGCTGTCTCCAGTTTCGCACGCCAAGTTGGTTCAGGTCCTCTACCACCTTTGTGCTCCACCTGAGCCGCGGTCTTCCTCTTCTGCGACGTCCTTCCGGGTTGGATTCGAAGACTTTACGAGCCGGAGCATTATTTCCCATTCGCTCAACATGACCCCATCTAAGTCGTTGGACCTTAACTTTTCTGGCTAGGTCAGTGTCGCTGTACAGCTCGTACAGTTCTTGGTTGAATCTTCATCTCCATTCTCCATTAATGCAGACAGGACCAAAAATCACTCGAAGAATTTTTCTCTCAAAGCAGCCCAAAGCGTTTTCATCGGATGTTTTTATAGTCCATGTCTCTGCACCATACATGAGGGCCGGGATGATGAGGGTTTTGTAGAGTGTCACTTTAGTTGCTCGGGAGAGGACTTTACTACTCAATTGCCTTCTAAGTCCAAAGAAGCAGCGATTGGCAAGAGTGATTCTTCGTTTGATTTCAGCACTGGTGTTGTTGTCTGAGTTGATAGCGGATCCTAGGTAGACAAAGTCGTTAACTACTTCGAAGTCAAATCTGTCTATGTTGACGTTTGCTCCAAGACGTCGATGTTGGTAGTCCTTTCTTGTTGACAGCAATAACTTGGTTTTGCCCTCGTTGACCTCTAGACCCATCTTCCTGGCCTCCGTCTCAAGACTCACAATGGCTCCACTGACATCACGCTGTGTTCTTCCAATCATGCCAATCTCGTCTGCGTATCCTAATAGCTGGACGGACTTTTGAATCATAGCATCTAGAACACGAATTATAAATAACAACACAATCTTCTTAAAATGTTTGCACCAAAGTAAATAGTTACTGAAATGGTTTTCATGCCCAAAGGCCTCTTGAAATCTCTTCATTACAAAAAATAAACTCTCGTTTCCATAATGAAGGTACGTCTTTCAAAAAGCCACATGCGCACGTTTTTTGGAATGAGATCTTTAACTTTATAATAATAGCTACCTACTCTCGTGAAGACGAACCTTTCAAAGCATCCATCTCTTAGGTGAAAGTAACTTAATGTTGGGTTAATTATAATGATTAAGTTTTGTCTAAAGGTTGTTCACTGATAATGCGTGTATTGCGTGTTAACTTTTGTTTAACTTTTTTTTTTTATTATACGATTTTCTTCTCATTTTCATTTATGCAGGCATCTTGATGTGAAACTCTTGATTGAATAGTAGGTACCCTTTTGTCTCGATATCGTAGATACTTACTTTTATCAGTTACTTTTCCTGCTATATTTTTAACAACATGTGGTTCACCGCATTAAAGTTAAATCTTGATAAAAAGTGTATGGTAACGAAAGTAAAGTAAATGGGAGCTACTGTATTATAGCTGAAGATAGATAATATTGCGTGCGTTGTCTTGATATAAAAACGTATTTGGCTAGAGGGTGTTACTGCTTTTATTTAGGCAGGAGACAAAACTTGTGAAGAATATTCAAGTTAAGTCAATCGTTCCACTAAATTGTCTAAAATTGTAAGTCTACTTTTTTAATTTTCTTATAAAGGGTGTTTTTTTTATAGAGGTATAGAACTTTAAGTTGGCATTACTTTTCAAGACGGCGACCGATTTAACAGCTGTCAAGTGATTTATTCTCAGTTTGGTTTGGCAATTCATAATGAATAGACTCACGCCTGAACAACGCTTGCAAATTGTGCAATTTTATTTCGAAAATAATGGTTCTGTGCGGAATACATATCGCGCACTACGTCCATTTTATTGTCGACAAAATCGTCCATCAGAGCAGTTAATTCGATTAACCATGGAACATTTTCGCACCACGTTTACTCTAATTGATAACTCGCATCCCCAGAGACGCCGCGCCGTACGTTGCGTACAGAAGAAGCTATTGCTACTGTAGAGCGTAGCATTGAGGAGAAGACCCGAATGATTCCAACCGCTATCGAGCACAGGAATTGGATCTGTGTCTATCCACTTTATGGAAGATTTTGCGGAAGGATCTTGGTTTGCGTGCTTACAAAATCCAACTCGTGCAAGAATTGAAGCCAAACGATCATCAAGCAAAGCGTAGATTCGTCGAATGGTCCCAAACCGAGATGGCCGTTGTTCCCGATTTTCATAAGCGAATTTTGTTTAGCGATGAAGCGCACTTCTGGTTGAATGGCTACGTCAACAAACAAAACTGCCGTATTTGGAGTGAAGCTAATCTTCAAGTGTATGTCGAAAATATAGATGATGGGTTGCTTGTCTCCATGTTTGCTATGTTATGTATTTTTATGTTTATTTTAAAATAAAAACGATTATAGTTTTCTTAAAAATTAACAATTTATTTAAACTTTATGTTGCGAACAATTTTTAATATAAATAAATTAAGCGACGCGTTTCAGAACTCTTGTTCTATCATCGTGCTACTGTTAATTTGTTAATTTTTAAGAAAACTATAATCGTTTTTATTTTAAAATAAACATAAAAATACGTATGTCGAAACACCGTTACATTCAGAAAAACTGACTGTTTGGTGCGCTGTATGGGCTGCTGGAATCATTGGTCCGTACTTCTTCAAAAACGATGATGGCCGGCCACAACGTTACAGTCAATGGTGATCGGTATAGAGCCATGATTACCAACTTTTTCATTCCTGAATTGAACAATCATGATGTCCAGGAGCTGTGGTCCCAACAAAACGGCGGCGCAACATGTCACACAACTTGTGCCACAATCGATTTATTGAAAGACACGTTTTCTGACCGCCTAATTTCACGTTTTGGACCTGTGAATTGGCCTCCAAGATCTTGTCATTTAACAGCGCTAGACTATTTTCTGTGGGGTTATGTTAAGTCATTGGTCTATGCGGATAAGCCACAAACGCTTCACCACTTGGAAGACAACATTCGCCGTGTTATTGCCGATATACGGCCAGCCGTGGCAGTCATATGCCAAAAATCATATTTAAAATGTAATGCCACAAGATTATCTTTCGAATAAATAAAAAATCATGTCAATCGAATATTCCATCGTTGTTTTATTGCAATTTAAAGTTCTATACCTCTAAAAAAACACCCTTAAAATGTTCACTAGTCGACCCAGCCCTCGAAATTCAAGTGCATTGATTATTCATTAAAGGAGGTCCACCTACACAACATGTTTATCAACTCCTATCGTGTTGACGGACTTGTGTAATGTGAATACCACTGTAAACCCGCCTTATGTTGATGCTTATTGACATTTCTTCGTAGGGTATTTTGTTGAACACATCGCACACCCAGCACAGTTCAGCTGTTTGACACCTCTGTGACTTGACATTTCCATAAAATGCTTTCGTTTGATATGTTATTTATGCCCTTTCGGTTTTTGTAGGCCGCGTAAAGTGTACCACAAAAACATTTTTAGGCGTTTTATTTTATGATTCTGCACCAAATGCATTGCAACACTTTCCAGGATTAAGATCCATACGAGTAAAGCTCCTTCAATGCATCCTAAAGAGGTTTAAAGTAAACTAACAAATTATATCTGTTTCACTTAAAAAGTTCGATGATCATTTTTACAATGCCATTCTTGCGTTTGAATGAGTCTTCAATTCCAAAAAAAAAAAAAAAAAATAGAAAAAAAAAGAAAATCCATCGAACTGTTGTGGCGAGTCGAGTGTTTGAAGTATAAAATAAAGCTTGGTGCCTTGTGGGTGCACCACTAATAAGAGAAGTATTTGTATTGATAAAAAAACTTAACGGTGTTATTTTGGATTTGGAATATTTAGGTCAGCATTTTTTTCCAGTAACTTTTGTTCGTCTTCTTTACTTCAGCTGAGACTTGGCTGGCTTACAATGTGCACCATTTGTGGTTAGTACTTTCATATTAAAACCGTGCATAAGTGGGAGTCGTTGTTTCTGAACACCCAGACACCTAATTTAATTTTCGTGTAGAGATTGTTTAACAGTTGAGACGACTCCTACACACGGCGGAGCAGCGTTGCTGATGGTTTGCTGGTTGATATTATCAAGTGTAATTAGTAGTAACTGATGTAATTGCAATTTAATTGAAACACTTAAAATACTCACAAAGCTATTCGTTATTCGGGTATGTGAACAGTTCGACCATGTGTTTCTGTACATTCAAATTGAAAGAGAATGTGCTTAACAGTGTTGGTTGGTGTTTGTAAGAAGAGAGTTTATTCATTGGATTTTTGTTTCTTTGTTGGGCCTTATTTATGGACAATCGAACTGTGTCAAGGAGAAGCTCTCGATTCGATTTAATTTATGACCCTTAATGGCTTAATGAACTCAATAAAGTAGGGCTTGAAATTACTGCGAAACGCAGGGGTGTTATCTGTTGTGCAAACGGGAAATGATAAAGTTTGAACATACTGTGTACATTAATGTGTTCAGCTGCCTTCATAAGCGGCGGTTTTCGATGAACTACATACATTGGGTCAGAAGGGTATTTGTTGTCGGTATGTAAAAAGCTGTTATCTTTTATTAAATGGGTTTCCCGTTTTGACCGCAAAGGGGCTTGAATGTTTTGAAATGAAGATATACTGAAGTTTGTACTCGCAGAGTGTTAAAGATAAAGTGTTCCTCTTAACTGGGTCTTTTTTTAGAATGGGTTCGTGCTCAAGAGTTTGTTATTCCCTTTTTTATGCCAAATCATAGTGCAAGAACAGGATGGAGAGGGCTTAAGAGAAATTCCTGAACAGACATAAAGAGGTTAACAGTTCCACATTCGTGTAGTACGGCTGAAAAACGAATCTCTATACTTGAAAGAACGATCGAAGTTGGGCCTGAGGCTAAACTTATGGGCATTTCTGGAGGCGTGCATATTACGGTTGAATATCATAAGGCGAGGAATAGTACTACCTAGCTAGAAAAGCAGAGGGTAGAAGTAGAAGCACTTTTCAGATACAGGCCGTCCTAGGGTCATCTGTTGAACGTTGAGAAGCAGAAAGCTGTTTTTTCCCTCTTTTGGAAGAATGTAAAGCAAAAACCACCCGATCTCGAAACCACCTACTTATAGGTGGCGCTGCAATTATTTTTCGGACCAGGGCCAGCCCATTTTCTAACTGGTCTTGACATAACTAGGGGGATTTCAGTCGTAATATGCTGTTATATGGCTTGGAGAAGCGGTCTTTCCATATTCGCAGTAAAGAGTACGGTTCTTTCTTAAATGCTCTACACTTCTACAGCATTCGGTGTAAGCCTCCCTCTGGTGGATAGTTTTACTTACTTGTACTTAACCGGCTCCCAATCCATATAAGATCTTAGCCTGAGAGAGCAGTTTTCCATCGGCAAAGGTCCCTCCTATGCATCTCAAGGTCAGTCGTCCAAAACCAAGCGCTCTAGCATCCGCAGTGTTTGTACCGGAGGTTCTTCCTTGTCCTCACGAACCTGGGGGCCGTGAAGAGATGGGGTTTTTTACTGGAGCATTGGTTGTGGTCCATTCGTCCGATGTATTCTTGGCTTTCTGGACTACACCCACATCTTGGTACAGCTCGTACAGTTCGCAGTTGAACCTTCCTTTCCACTCGCTATAGTCCCCTACACGATCGAAAGTCCGCCGAAGAATTTTTCTCTCGAAAGGGTCCAGTATCATTTTCCCTTTTTTACTTATCGTCCAGTGCTCGCCGCCACCGTAGAGTAAGACTAATAAAATCAAAGTCTTGTAAAGTAGCCCTTTTGTTTTTCTATTGAGAAAATTTTAACCCAGTTTTTTGGCCAAACCGAAGTGGAAGCGGTTCGCTAGGGTAATTCCGTGTCGGATCTCCACTAAGGCGTCGTATGTGGGATTGATGTTTCTTCCAAGGTAGGTGAACTCCTTAACTACCTCGAAATTACTGCTACCAACAGTGAAATTTTGTCCTAGGCGGTGGACAGATGTTCTCTTCTTTATTCATAGCATGTCCTTTGTTTTGTCCTCATTCACTTCAAAAGCAACGAGTCCCCTGTTCTTTAATCGATGTGAATGCATTGAGTACAGCTTTTTGGGAGCGACCAACGATGTTTATGTCGTCCGAAAAGCCCAAAAGCTTGGTGGATTTGTTGAAGATAGTGTTTTTCCGTGCTCACACCTGCCTTGTACACTATATGCTCCTGGACTATGTTGAAAAACTAACATGACAGCGCATCTCCTTGTCTAAACCCTGCACACGTTGTTTGAAGCAACTCAGATGAGGTATTACCCATTTGCAGACTGCACTGCGTTTTGTTAAACGTCATACGGCACAACTGGATCAGTTTGTTCGGAATCCTTAGTTCAGATATCACCACCATACGCTCTGGGCGATGGATGCCTTGAAGTAAATTAAAAGGTGGTGAGTTTCGGTGGATTGTTTCAACTTCTCATAAAACTTCTGAACCTAATTTCTGTTGCGGCATCCTTATATCTCATCGATCACGCCCTTTTCAAACTCTCCTTTCCTTTTATAGCTCTAGCACAGCTTCATGCACTCCACGTCAAACCAGAGGTTTTGTTGTGGAAGTTGTATAAACCTTAGCACTTAAAGCGGCATCTCTGATGAATGCTTGGCACCAGTTCTCTAGTTGTCTACATTCTATTGTGGTGAAAAAGGACCTCTAAGCTGAAGGACCGGAAAAAGATCTAGCTCTTTTCACTTGCTTGTGCTTGTTTCGAATAGTCTCTTTGAAAATATTCTTTCAATTTGCTTAATCGCGTTGTTCTCACCAGAATTTTCACCTCTTGCTTCTGTTTGGTCTATCTCAAACGTCACTTTAAATCGTTTTCTGTTCGCTTGGAGAGATATTGATCCAAATACCAAAAATTACATGGCCTGCATTATTCAAATCTCACAAAAACACCATAGTTAGTCAAAATCGATTGTGCTGTAACATATTCCCTTTCCGTTTCCCTTCTTCTTCTATTTATTTTAAAATAAGAACAAACACTTTGCCTTCTTTTCAATCCACCGACCTGTGCATAATCAAGCTTGTATTTCATGCAGTTCAGAAAGGAAATCCAAACACAAATAATAATTCATGCGTTCAAGGTTAACTTTTCCCCAATCCCCACTACAAACACTTTGCTTCTTTTTGTCTCCCAAAGCAGCTGTAAAACGAACAAGGAATACGAAAAATTATAAAATTCTCCTGAAATAAAATACCCCTTCCAACAACAAAACTATCGATAACTACCAACCGACACGACGATGATGACGGGATGCGAAGGTCTCCTTGCAAAAAATCGATAGCATAATTATACACAAACCGAACCGATACGAGACTTAAATAAACCAAAAATATTCCACTTTGAACAACATGGTAAACACGCATGTTGCCCCTCCATTCCCATAGCACCAGCGATGATATGGCTTACTAGCTTTAAGGATTTTTTTGTTCTTGTATGTTTATTTATTGTTTTATAAGGGAATCGAAAAATCGATAAACAAATTCTAAGTGTTGTTAGCTAAAATGCACACAATCTACAATAGATTTTTCGTTTTGTTTCTATGGGCGCCAAAAATGGTGTTTGCCATTTTTATTTTCACTACAGTCAATTCCAAAAGGGCTAAGTGCATTCAGCTGATAGAATGTGACTGCGTGCACATTCAATCCTAAAAAAAAAATGGCAATCGTACGTGACGCGAAGACAGCTCTTATCGATATGCAAATCACGGATGCATGCATATGACGTTATTTTTCTGCTTCTAATCGTTATGCAAATATTGATTTTGCTTTTGGAACAGACTATAGTTTTTTCGTACGCAAATATTTGCATTATTGTGTATTTTTCAAGTTGGGTGCATCCACGTGTTGGTTTTGTCAGCAATTTAGACAAATGCGGTCTTATGATTTCAATCGATAAAATCGATAGATGTGTTTGGCTTGCAAAGCACATCTCTGGAAAAGAAAGAAAGAACCGCTGTACAGCGAATGATTTTCTTAATGTTCGTTACTTTGTAGTGTTATTATGTGTCTGGCGAATTTAATGAAAATGTGATGTGATGCATGTATAATTATTGAAAAGAAAAAGAACAGCTATTAATAATTAAATCTTTTTCATGAAAAAGTTCACACTTCATTAAACAGTTAAATTGAATGACTTTGAATAGATCAAAGAAAACTTAAAGTTTTGATTTTCAGATAGTTTAAAGCAGCTGTGTATGCTTCTGTAATGGTGATATTACATGTATTTGCAACATTTTGCACTGCAGATTTCAAGAATAGTGAGCGTCATTATACAAAAGAGTGAAAGAGTACATTATATCGTATACCTACTTCTTTTTAATTGCCATAATTTTTCATAGCCCGGTGACAGATGCAAGAGTTGCCATTTGTTTGGGTAAACAGAAAGGCATTAAATAAAAGTTTATTTTGTTTCAGTTCGGCGAAATTGACAGCTGTTGATTTATTTTTGGGTTCAGGTGAGAAACGGAGATTAACTATTGACTTCTAAATGCAGAAGAATATGTTGTAATCAAGATGAACATGTTCGTCTTTACCATAATTTTGATCTAAATCTTAAAAAAAAGAGTGCGTTCAGCTAAATTAATAAACACAAAAAAACGAAGGATTAGGTAACCCTTATTCTTTGGAAAATGTTATTAATAAAATGATATTTATCTGAAGTGACGTTTAGTTTGTTATTACACTCAGACGTTTTTAGAAAGACGCAAATAAGTGCGAAAGAGAGAGAGAGAGTAGGTGAAATAGAAATACTTTAAAAAGTCTCAACCCGCAGATTTGTGGGTTCAGGACTGTCGGGATGAGTGTTCAAAAGAAAATCTACGAAACACGCAGCATGCAGAAAGTCTGAGTGTAATAACGCACTTATTTACTCATTCTACCGTCGAGGGTTTATGTAAGAATACAAAGACGTAAAAACTACTGCTTCTACTTCTGTTCATTAGATGACCATGGCGCCACAATCGATTCCCATATATATAGCAAAAACAACAACAAATCTGTTGTCAAGTATCAACAACAACAAAATTCCGAAAGGGTATTTTCGGTAAATGTCACTTTTGATATTCCAGGGACAAATTATTTTTATTAATTTTTTTTTTTATAATAAGCACGCACTCAAGATGTTTTTGTTCCCTTTTTATGCCAAGGCACAGTGCGAGCGTTAGGGGAAGTGGGATAGATGGAGAGGGTTTAGGATGAGGTGTCGGTTAACATTGGTCTTGAATTCCTGAACACTGCAGTGACTGGGGAAGACAGAGTGTGGGAGAGAGTTCCACATTCGCGTAGTACGGCTGAAGAACGATTCTCTGAACATAACCGTACGTCCGAAGTTTGGCTCGATGGAGAACTGATGGGCATTCCTGGAGGCGCGGGTATTACGGCTGAATATCTTAAGGGGAGGAATGCAACTATGTAGCGTAGAGATTATCAAAGGGGCTTTCTTTTACTCTGGATTTGTATTTTTTCGGGGGATCTCACTTAAAGAAAAGGAATATAGGTCTTAATTAGTTATAGATCACTTTGTTTTAGTCTCTATGGCGCTGTATGCGGTCCGAAGTCCGCAGTACCACGTCGATAGGCACTACTTCAAAGGAAAGTATAGTGGGTAAGTCATTTTGTTACAGTCTCTATGGCGCTGTATGCGGTCCGAAGTCCGCAGTACCACGTCGATAGGCACTGTCTCAAAAGAATGGTCCAAAAAGGAGAGAGGGAAAAATGATAACTCGGTTGTTTTTATAAACGTTATAATATTATTGTTTATTTACTAAAAGAAGAAAATT
Source organism: Sphaerophoria taeniata (assembly GCA_943590905.1). Taxonomy (NCBI): domain Eukaryota; kingdom Metazoa; phylum Arthropoda; class Insecta; order Diptera; family Syrphidae; genus Sphaerophoria; species Sphaerophoria taeniata. The sequence goes on from OX016540.1 coordinate 242,057,034, forward strand.
ATTATAAGATAATTGGTTGGCAGAGTGCCTTACATTGAAAAGTAAAATGTTTCATACAAAAGGTCAATTTAATGTGGCAGAAGGCCTGCTTATTAAGAATCTTTCGACTCTGCAAAAATAATGTACAACAAGTACAGTGCATAGGCACATGTACCTACCGACTGCTGATAGGCGCTTGTGTTAAACGTCGTACCAAACAGTTGGCAAGTCCATATGCCTTGCATGACTTCAATTTTATACCTTGGGTGGGCGCTGTTGAAGAACCACGTCGCACTTGGAGTACAAAACTAAAGTGATTTTGCACTGATGTTGTGGCTTCTTTTATACTCGTGGCACTAGAGCTTTTACATACATTGAGTAATCTTTTAATATAATTGAGTGAGCTTTACATATGTTTGAGTGAGCTTTAATATAGTTGAGTGAACTTTAATATAATTGAGTGAACTTAAGTGTGAGTGACATTTTAAGTTAAAACAAGTGTTGCCACTTTATATTTTTTACTTTTGACAAAAGGTTAATAAAATTTAATATGTAATTGTAGTGTTGGAAAAAATATTAATAATAATAATAAGTAAAAATAAATATCTGGTTGTTACATTCTCCCCCTCGGACGCAGAGATCGTCCCGATGATGCGACCGGATAGATAATCTTCTTTGGTCGGCCACGTCTTCTTAGTTGCTGTACTGGTTGTTCATCGGGTTTGGTACCTTTGTATCTAGTAATAGCGGATACATGGTATGTTCCCAATGGCGTAGTGTTGTCATCTTTTGATGCGACCTGGTAGGTAGATGTTCCAAGTCGCTTAATTATGATGTAGGGACCGTCTCTCTTTGGCATGAATTTCGATGTTACGTTTTTAGAGGCTTTGCTGAGAAAGTGGGAAGTTATTAATACCTGATCACCTACCTTGAAGATCGGCTGTGGTCGACGTTTTTTGTCAACATACTGCTTGTTATGGTCTTGGATCTTCTCGGTTTCTTCTCGGGCGTTTTTCATCGTTTCAGCAAGTCTCAAAAGTTGCGGAGTAATTTGTGGTAAAAAGTTTGCGTCTTCAATGATAGGGCGTAGATCGTTTGTGACGTCATCTATGGTTCGGAGTTCTCTTCCAAACATCAAATACGAAGGAGTGTAACCGGTACTTTGGCATCTGGCTGTGTTCATGGCGAAGCGTATGTTTGGTAGTTGTTCAGCCCATGTAGTATGGTTTGTTCCAACAAGTATAGCAATTTGTGTCTTCATATCGCGATTCTTTCGTTCCACAGGATTTGCTTCTGGGTGATAAACTGGTGTGAGACTTTGTTGTATTCCCAGAAAGTCGGTCAGCTGCTGCATCAGGGCGGAAATGAATTGTGGTCCATTGTCTGTTATCAGGCGTCTGGGGATACCATATCGGAGGAATACTTCATTAAGAAGTGTTAGCCCACAGTTTACGGCTGTTGCTTCTTTAAGAGGGAAAACTTCTATCCACCTGGTTGCTATGTCTTCGGCAATGAGAACCCATTGAAATCCTTCTGTCGACATTGGTAGTGGGCCGAATAGATCAACTGCTAGTACCTCGAATCGCTGATGACTAGACACCGTTTGAAAAAGTCCTGAGGGTTTCAGGTTGCTGGGCTTATATCGTTGGCACGCGGTGCACTGAGATACGTGCTTGGTAATATCCTTCCGCATGCCTGGCCAAAAGTATCTCGAAACTATTCTTGCAATGGTGCGATCAATTCCGTAATGACCAGCTGTAGGTTCATCGTGGTAGTGTTTGAGAATAGCATCTCGTTCTTGAAGTGGTATTACCAACTGAGCGTCTTCAGAATCAGTTTCAGGTGAAAATCTATAGAGGATACCATCGTTGAGCAGATATCCTCGATTTGTCCATCTTGCTAGGTTCTCATCATACTTTTCGAACGAATCGATGATGGTTTTAAGTTGATCATCTTGCAACTGTGCTTCGCGAATTTCTGCAGGTCTTCTGGATGGTACATCAACTTGAAAACTGCAGATCTTGCAATCTGATTCAGTGTGCTCTGGATTATTACAAGGAGGTCGTGAAAGCATGTCGGCTATGATGTTGGTTCTGCCTGGCGTGTACTCGATCCTGAAGTCATACGGTTGTAACTGCAAGGCCCATCGGGCAAGTCTTCCCGTCGGCGATTTTAAGCTTAGGAGCCATTTAAGAGGTTGATGGTCAGTAATGAGTATCACTTCTCCCCCTTCTATATAGCCACGAAATTTGTTTACAGCCCATACTATGGCTAAGGCTTCTCGCTCGGTAGTTGAATAATTGCATTCGGCAGGTGTGAGAAGGCGTGAGGCGTATTCAATTGGATGTTCGTCTGCTTTCTCCCCCTGGACCAGAACTGCTCCAATAGCATAATTGCTGGCGTCTGCTTTAAGGCGATATGGTTCACCTTCGTTCGGCTGGTGTAGTATGGGTGCCGTGGTGAGTCGAGTCTTGAGAGTTTTAAATGAGTTTCTCGCATCTTCATTCCAGTCCCATACGGCATTCTTCTTCGTTAACTTACTCATAGGTTTGGCGATATCCGAAAAGTTTTCTATGAATCGTCGATACCATGAGCAGCTTTGTAAAAATGATATGACTTGCTTTGAATTCTTTGGCTCTGGTCGGTTGCTTATTGCTGCCACCTTTTCAGGGTCAACTTCTATACCTCGATGAGTTATGAGATGTCCTAAATATTTTACGACTGCACAGCAAAAGTTGGATTTTACCCTGTTAACTTTAAGGTTAAACTTGTGGAATCGTTTAAAAATGCGTTTCAGATCCTGGCAATGTTCCTCAAAGCTTGCGGAGCAAACAATTACATCGTCTAGGTAAACCATCATTAATATGTCTGGCAGTCCACTACGAAATCTATCCATTAGCCTTTGAAATGTTGCAGGGGCGTTGCGTAATCCAAAAGGCATTCGCTTAAATTCGAACATTCCAAAAGGGGTGACAAAGGCAGTCTTTTCCATGTCTTTCTCATCTATCTTTATTTGGTAGTATCCGGATTGTAGGTCCAGCGTACTTTTAAATAGCGTTTTCTTTGTGGCATGTAACATGTCGTCAATCCTTGGTAGTGGATATCTATCCGGGATGGTGATATTGTTCAACTTACGATAATCGATGCAAACACGAATACTATTGTCTTTCTTAGGGACCAATACGACTGGTGCGGCCCATGGAGATTCGCTTTCTTCAATTATCTTTTGCTTAATCATTTTCTGTAGTTCCACTTTTAATTGCTCCTTTCGTGGTGCAGAGAGTCTATACGGTGGAACGGCTATGGGTTCACTTTTTCCTGTATTTATTTTGTGGATTGCGTATGGGGTTGGCTCTTGGATTTCTCCGAATACCTCAGTTTCTTGTGATAGTAAATAGTTTAACTGCTGTCGTTGCATCTCGTTTAATTCTTGTGCTTCGTTGTCTCTAAGCGCAACATCCATAGTCAGAATTTCCGTAAACCAGGGTTCCAGATATACTTCTTCCTCCTGTCTGACCAGTGCTGGAAATAGGTTTTCATTTCTTCTCTCCGGGGTTACATCGGTACTTCTTAATGTGCTTCCGAAAACATTTTGTACGAAACCCGGTGAATACTCGTTGTTTCCAGACGTAGTACTGATGTTCTTTCTTTTTTGTGGTAATGGGCTGCTGAGATCATTGACTTTTGCCGGTGTAGCAGAGAGTGGTGAAATAGGCTTACGCTCATCAAACCATGTCAAGAAAGCGTTCATGTCTTGAAGAGTTCTTGGTGACCTAGCTACAAGTGGCGTGCATTCCGCCGCGCTTGCTTCCAGCTGAGGTCTTGGGTGTGTATATGCTTGCCTTAGTACCTGTACATTGGTGACAAGTCTTGGTTTTAGCACTCTTGTGTTTGTGGTATCGTAGAAGTCAAACTTTTTCTGAGGTTGGTCAGCAAAGTACCAGTACCTTTGACCAAGGTCTAGAACAACACCATTTTCCTCTAGGAAATCTATTCCTATAAGAGTGCGGTTGTCTTCAGCTCTCGGAAGGGCGATAAACGTAATCGGTCGCAACCGGTTGCCAAATTGAATACTGGTATTCGCTATAAAGACGTCTTGTGGACGGGCTTCTCCATCGGCCAATGTGACGTCAACCTCTATTTCCCGGAACTTTGTTCCGCATCGTAAAAGATGTAAAAATAGTTTCCTCCCTGCAACGCTTATTCTTGCAGCCGTATCAATATAGGCAATGCCTTGTTCGCCGTGCGACTGAATACTGATTGTAGGAAGATCATTACCCAGTGTGGTCTTTAGACAGTTGAATGATACTGTTGATGGACCTTTAGGAAGTTCTTTGCATTTCGGACAGTTCGACCTTACGAAACCAGGGGCTTTGCATTTGTAGCAATGTATTCCGGGTTCATCGGTTGCCTTACCAGACTTTTTAGCCTCGCTTTTTAGTTTCTTGCGACAGTCCGCTGCTGTGTGCCCTGTAAACTTGCAGAAGTTACATCTCTTTTTGTCCATTTCCAATGACTCTTTTGGCGGTTGCTTTTCGCGGAGTTGTGATTCAACTTCCCTGGCCTTACTGAGCAATTCCTGGAAGGTTTTGAAAGCGTCTCTCGGCACTCCTTCTCGTATGCGGATGTTCAATAGACCATAAATCATGTCCAACATCATCGGTTCCTTTGGCGCTGGTGCAGGGATCATAGCAAGTAAAGCTCGTTTCGTTGTAATAAAATCGTCTGTTGTCTCCGAAGGTTTTTGTTTGCTGTCGAATATCTCCATGTACAACCTGTACGCTGGTTTAGCGGGTGCGTAGGCATTACGTAATAATGAGATGACGTGTTCCCAGCTCTCAGCTTCTGCTTTCACTCCTTGCCACCATGTGACAGCACTATCTTCCAAAAGGAGGGGGAATGCAAGGATAGCATCACTGTCGCTGATTCCTATTATGTCCTTATACACCTGGATTGTAGTGATAAACGACTCTACCGCCTGGGAGTCTTTCTCTCCCTTAAACCTAGCAGTGCAGTTGCTGAAACTGCCTTTGGTCGTGTCCTTCATGGCGTTTATAAACTTCTTTAATTGGGCATCAGTAAATTGTGCCATTTTGTTTTTAATTTATCTTGTTTTCAAAATTCTTTTCTAAGTGTCCCACTCGTTGGGCGTCAATGTAGCGTAGAGATTATCAAAGGGGCTTTCTTTTACTCTGGATTTGTATTTTTTCGGGGGATCTCACTTAAAGAAAAGGAATATAGGTCTTAATTAGTTATAGATCACTTTGTTTTAGTCTCTATGGCGCTGTATGCGGTCCGAAGTCCGCAGTACCACGTCGATAGGCACTACTTCAAAGGAAAGTATAGTGGGTAAGTCATTTTGTTACAGTCTCTATGGCGCTGTATGCGGTCCGAAGTCCGCAGTACCACGTCGATAGGCACTGTCTCAAAAGAATGGTCCAAAAAGGAGAGAGGGAAAAATGATAACTCGGTTGTTTTTATAAACGTTATAATATTATTGTTTATTTACTAAAAGAAGAAAATTATTATAAGATAATTGGTTGGCAGAGTGCCTTACATTGAAAAGTAAAATGTTTCATACAAAAGGTCAATTTAATGTGGCAGAAGGCCTGCTTATTAAGAATCTTTCGACTCTGCAAAAATAATGTACAACAAGTACAGTGCATAGGCACATGTACCTACCGACTGCTGATAGGCGCTTGTGTTAAACGTCGTACCAAACAGTTGGCAAGTCCATATGCCTTGCATGACTTCAATTTTATACCTTGGGTGGGCGCTGTTGAAGAACCACGTCGCACTTGGAGTACAAAACTAAAGTGATTTTGCACTGATGTTGTGGCTTCTTTTATACTCGTGGCACTAGAGCTTTTACATACATTGAGTAATCTTTTAATATAATTGAGTGAGCTTTACATATGTTTGAGTGAGCTTTAATATAGTTGAGTGAACTTTAATATAATTGAGTGAACTTAAGTGTGAGTGACATTTTAAGTTAAAACAAGTGTTGCCACTTTATATTTTTTACTTTTGACAAAAGGTTAATAAAATTTAATATGTAATTGTAGTGTTGGAAAAAATATTAATAATAATAATAAGTAAAAATAAATATCTGGTTGTTACAACTAGCTATTTCACTAGAGCATAAACCATTGAAGTAACGGTAAAAGAGGGTGAGGCATGACTGCATGAGACATTACGTCGATGTTCAAGTGACGTAAATGTCTCAACGATGGTATGGTCACCAATCATCTTAAATGCTCTGCTCTGGATACCGTCCAAAAGACTTTAGTACGTTACTGGAGCACCAGCCCAAACGTGGGAGTTGTACTCAAGCTTTGGACGTATGTAAGTGTTGTTGATGGTAGCCAGATCAGAAGGGGAAAAAAAATTCTTGCATCGTCTTAAAAAACCTAAACATCTTGCAGCATTTTTGGCGACATCGCATATGTGATCATTCCACAAGAGGTGATCGGTGATACTGTGATACACATACCGAGAATCTGGAGATGTTCGGTTTCACTGATGCAAGTGCCACTCATGTACAGTGGCAAGGGGGGTATATCTCGCTTCAACGATACAAAGCAGCATTGAGTTTTCGAAGCATTAAACTCTACGCAGTTTCTTATTCCCCATTGTACAATGCTGTTTAAGTCAGAGTTTAATGAGCTTATCATATTTAGCCGGTGCAGTTCCACACCCGAAGAGGAGGGATGTGAGTCTGGGAACGAATATGAAAAGCTTAGGGCGTCAGCGAAACAATGAATTGGATTAGAAGTTACAGATAAGAGATCATTTATAAAAATGAGAAAGAGGGTCGGAGACAAAACGGAGCCCTGCAGCATTTATTTTGTGGGTTTCAGACTTGAACCCGTCCAATACAACTTGTATAGAACGGTTCGAAAGAAAATTTCTAATCCAACGAAGGAGGAATTCATCAATACCGTAAGCACGCATTTTCCATAAGAGAGCCTGGTGCCAAATTCTATCAAATGCCTTTGAAATATCAAGTGCAACAATCTTACTTTCTCCAAAACGATGTAAAGATTTGTTCCACTGTTCGGTGAGATATGCCATCAAATCACCAGTGGGCCTGTTGCTGTTTAATGAGAAATGTTAACCAATGGATTAACTATTCTATCGGTTAGTTAACCTGTGAAATAAAAGTGCAATAGGAGCTATATCTGCCATTGTTGATTGGATTTACACCATGTTAAACAGCAGAATCATGAACTCTCAAATGTGACATAGCATTGTTGAGAAAAAAGTTACAAGGGGCACACCAAAGGGAGGGGTCCTTCCACCCTTACTTTGGATCCTCGTGGTCAACTATATTCTCACAAATTTCAGTAATGAGGGCATAGAAATTGTAGCATATGCGGACGACATAGTGGTTCTGATATCGGGTAAATTTCTTACTACCATCGAAAACATTATGGAAAACGCATTAAAAGAAATATTTTCATGGGCAACTAAGAACGGTCTCGGGGTCAACCCTGCAAAGAGAGAGCTAGTTTTTTTCACGATAAAATAAAGATAGAGGCTTTACCCCCCTAAACAAAAGGGTATAGCTCTGAAACTCTCCACGGAAGCTTAATATCTGAGAATAATCCTGGATTTCAAACTTACTTCGAAGCGAAACACTCAGGAAAGAATGAAAAGAGCGTTATGTGCTTTCTGCACGTACAAGAGAACCTTTGGTGCAAGTTGGGGTATGACACCGCAAGTCATCCAATGGATGTACACAGCGATCGTCCGTCCCATACTCACCTATGGTTCTGTTGTATGGTGGAAAGTTGTTGACAAAATAAGCTATCTCAGGAACCAAAACAAGCCTGTATAGGAATGACAGCAGCACAGAGATCTACGCCACAAGCAGGGTTAGAAATGATACAAGACCTCCCAGCCCTGGACGAGTTCATAAGATGCATGGCACCCAAAAGCGCACTTCGGTTAAAAGAATTGGTCATTCCACCTTTAGTAGATTTCAATAAGAACTTTTCTATTTTCATACCCGAAAGACAGGGTTGGGATCCTAACTCGCTCATCTGTGGACGGGGCATCCCCTTCTGTAATGACGGATCTATATTAGAATTATGAACACGAGCCGGGGTGTTTTGTCAATCTTATTCTTTACAATAGAGAATCTATTGTAAACTCCCGGATGACTGTAGTGTGAGATTTACGATTTTGAAAGAGCAGCAAAACTGGTACAACAAGAAAAACGAAACTCCTCGGAGGTTACACTTTTCGTGGACAGCTAAAGCTGCAATCAAAGTGTTAGCCAATGACGCCATAAGATCCAAAGCGGTACTAAACTGTAGGAATACAGTTTAAAGCATTTGCCACACTAACCAAGTCAAACTCTGCTGGGTTTCTGGATATAGCAGATAAAAGGGAATAAAATAACAGATGAACTGGAAAGGAAAGGGTCAGAAGCAAATAGAATAAGAAGTAGCAGCCATCCAACTGCGAGACCACACCTCCCGTGCTAAAAAGGAAAATAGACCTCAGAACATAAAGAGCAGATCAATAACTCCTGGAAATCCAGGAACGATTAGGTTATCTCTAGAAGTTTGTGGTCTAGAATAAATGAAAAAGAAACTTGGTATATCTTATCGCTGAGTAAAAAGAACATTAGAATCTTTATAGGTGTACTAACAGGTCACTGTCCCATCGGTGCAATAGCCGATAGAATGGGGGCTTCGCACCCGATTTCTGTAGGAGTTATCAGGATATAGAGGAAACAGAGACCGTTAAACACCTATTCTGTGAGTGTTCAAACCTCCGAACAAATCGACTTCGATACCTCGGAAACAGGTTTGTTGGGGAACTGGACGATCTAGCGCAGGTCTCAATGGCAAATATAAGGAAATTCATTGATAGCACAGGCTGGCAGGTCTATGATCACAATGGACCAATAGGCCCCCGTGTATGCAACAGCTTCGTGCGTGCACACCCCTCCCTACCTTACTTAACCTAAGAGTGGAAGAGGCGTTTATTATTAATATGGCTGATTAGTTTTTAAAATGATGGTCGGTAAAGCCGATTTAGTTTTTGGCTTTGGCAGCATTCAAATTCGTTGCTGTTTGGTTTTGAATTTGAGGACCCGACAGTTATATTAAAACACGAAATTTCCGCACCAGTATTAATTCATTTCGCTTCTCTCCGGTCATTCATAAAATTTAACTGATCCGTTCCCATACTTAAAAAAACTGAATTGACTCAACACGAAATTCCTCAAATCAAATGGGTTTATTGGACCGATCCAAATTTGTTTCTAATGAGTATTTTTTGTTGGGAACAAAAACTAACCGAAACGGATGTTGACGCGCCAAAAACAAGTCTACTAAAAAGCATTTTTTGGATCGAAGACAAATGCCTCCAATTACCCAAAGCAAATGCAAAAAAGAGAACGAAAGACAGAACCAAAAGAAAGAAAAGAACACAACACCTTGTTGAGATCAAAAATGAAATTAAATTCATTTTTTTTTTCATTTTTGGCTGAGACCATCAAATTTAATTGTTTACTTTGCTTGTCTGTTGACGTAAAACTGAAACTATAAACAAACCTTTTTTGTTTTTTGGTTTGCTTTTTGTTTCAAGAACGAAAAATATTCACACAAAATGCACTAAAATGTCGACGTCATCGTCATGTTTGCCATTGCTCCCGATGCCGCCACTACCGCCATCACGGCCATGTACCTAGACTCGGGAGCAGGTGCATTTTAGAAAATATAAATACTCAACCTTCGCAAATGTTAGTATAAAGGAAGTAAAAAATGCAAGAAGCAGCCAAAACCAGAATTCAGGTCGGCACTGAAGAGGATGCGATGACGATGGCTGACTGTCTGCCAGCTTAAGTGCAGACGAACGAAGGTAAAACGTTTTAAATTTTTACAGCTGAATTTTTTGAGAAAACAACACAACCCAGATCCAGAGATGGATTCAAAGATACACCGTCGCGTCGGTCGGTGAAGGTTGGTTTAACCGAGCCGAGCATCGTAAATATTCGTCATGACAATAATGGTTTGTGTTGGCAAGAGCAAATTTACACAAGCGCACACAGAGGCATGGTAGAAAACGACTCATTCCAGAAATTGCGATTCAGGAATTCAAAGTTCGAAGTTAGGTATGGGAACAACAAACCACAAAGGTTGAAGAGACGAGGTGAGATCAGACAGAAAGTGGGCGCATTTTTTATGGTATTGCGTCGTTTAATTTGTGACGATTTAGCTGCCACCAGAATTTTAAAATTAAAATTAATATTTTGCATGTAACGTTAACCTACTTTGCGAAAATAATTAAAATAATTCTTGTTTGACATGCACTCAGAACGAAGTGGACTCTTTCGATTAATTGTGATAGATTGTCGATTAAATTTCACCGCAAATTTCTATAATATCGATATCAAGTGAAGTTGATTGGTTGCACCAAAATCGATTTTGTTTGATAAACAAAAATCCTACTGAAATTGACACTTGAGTAACTGTCAGAATTATTATTTAATTGCTTAAAAATTTAAATGATATATATGCAGTTGCGTTATGGTGAGAAAATAATTGATTTATTAATCATAATCACTGTCAAGCTTGTCCTTGCGTTGTGATGTTCTTTTGTTTTTCACAGCTGCGGTAGGTCAGCGGGTCCAGATTTCTCCGAGGAAATAACAAAATAAAACTCGGATTTTAAAAAAAGATTCGATTCAAATTTATTTATTGAAGTAAACAAAGATTATAAACGGCGGATTCCCAGAACAAACGGCGCACAGTGGCCCGTTTTGGCTTGTTTGGTTCCAAAAATCATAGCTCCTAAACGAGTTGAGATATTTCCACAATTTTTTTTTATTTTGAAATAGGTGAATTTCAAAATAAAAACATTACAGGGTGTTTCGGAAATAGCCGTCAAAAAGCTTAGTTAAATTAAGTTTGATAAAAATGATTAAATGTGAATTAAACAAACAAGAAAACTCATTTTCTGGCGTAAAACAAAAGGAATTGACGTTTAACAGTAGCGCAAAAAGTAAAACACCGATTTTAGAGGAACAGTGGCGAAAAAAGTGTTTTCATTTTTTTTTTTTGTAAATTGACATTAGAATGACAATAAATAACAAATTGAACAGCAAAATATAAAATAAAAACAGTTAAAATGTACGTATAAACATTAGATTTCTTGAATACTATCATCTTGGTACGTGGTAATATTCAATAAACTCAACATTTCCGGAGAATAAAGTGCTTTCATATCTTTTTGGGTCCTAACGTGCCTCAGAGAAGAAATAAGCGGATCAGATGAGGCTGCAAGCATGTTGTAAAATGTTCAAATGGTTTTTTTTGCCTCCCTCTTGATGAACTAGATGTAGATGGCAGATCAATAATTTCCTCCGTTTCAATGGTATTTAAATGAAGGGACGAGGAAAGCCAATCCTCATGTTTGCTCACGAATTTCACTCGCGACCTAGCCATTGCATTCCATTTTGCCTTAGCATTTATGAAAAAGGTACTCAATTTTCTTTCAAAATCAAGAAACCTTTCATCGGATATTTCGTATTCAGTCATAACCGCGGATATAAACTTATTGACATCTTTCAGATTGGCACTAAAAATGTCGAACAAACTGCTATATGGTATATCCATTTTCTATAACGTTTCCTTATTACTGTTTCTATGCTCAGTCAAATTAGAAATGATAACTTCATTGTGCTAAGTTATCCTTTTATACCTTATATTATTACCTGGTCTACCATTAATTATAAATTCTACCTGTCTACCTAGTCTTTGAAATTGGAATTGTTTAATCCTTATAAAAAAAACCCTTTTTTACCTAAAATTTTATGATATCGAGCAATAAAAAATAAACATTTAATCCGATTAATAATTAATACCTACATATAATCACTGAACAATTAATCTCCTTAAGTCAAAATTAACTGCTAATATTTTATTATGGATATAATATAAACCCTTCAATTTAATTTTTTAATGCCTCCGATTTATACAGGGTGATTCACGAGCGTTGTGCCAAAAAGCTAGAGCGTGTATGTTGAGTTGAGACAAGAAAAAAATCGTATGGGAGGGGGGGTCTATTCCCCCCCCCCCCCGTTTAGCCGGGAGGGGCAATTTTCTGAAAAATTGACTTATTTTGTAAAAAAAATATTAAAAATCAACGGCTTAGTTTACAACACCGTGCTATACCTTTCTGAAAAGCTAAAAACTTCTTCTTTCACTTTGTTTTTAAAATAAATTGTTTTAACGAATAGTTTAAAATAAATAAATTTTCAAACTCAAAATTTTCAAAAAAAAAAGCCAAAAAACATTTTTTGAACTAATTTTTTTCAAAATTTTATGTTATTAAGTACTAATTTTGTTTTAAAATTTCAATGTCTTTGTTAATTTTTAGTCGAAAACAGAAAACCGGATGCAAAAATGTCTTTTCGTTTTTGAGAAATTAAAAAAAAACCAAAACCACTTTTTTCTAAGAAAATCTTTGTTTTTATTTTTAACTATCTGGACTTTTAGTTTAATTTATTAGTTTAATTTATAAATTTAATTTTTTGTAATTGGAGTTGTATGAGGACTCAATAAAGTAGAAAAGTATTGGATTTTCCCTGGATTAATCATTTTGTTCATTGAAAACGTCTGCCATTGACCTTTCACTTCTAGCTCTCCGTGCTCTCGTCGGCGGATTCTTGAAAACATGCTACGACTTGGGCGCCATCTATTGGGATATCTTTCAGCGTAGAGTCTTTCGGCTTCCCGATCTCGACAACAAGTTAAACCGTAGCAGAAGTTCCTGTCCGCTAACTCTTCTCGAACATATGAGTTTGTTATTGTTATGTGTTGATGAATTAATATTTTAATTGTAAATGGTTGTTAAGTAAATATGCGATGCCTTTTATTAACCTTTAGGTTGTTAATTGTTTTTTCATTCAAGAAAAATTGCAGTTTAATTATCTTAAGCCCCCAGCAGGTAGAACCCTTCGCCGGCGAGTGGCCGCGGCCCCAGGTATAGTAAGAAAAAATTGCAGGTCAGTTTTCAGACTTTATCAATGAATAAAATGGTTAATCCATTGAAAATCCAATACTTTTCTACTTTATTAAGTCGTCATAAAACTCCAATTACAAAAAATTAAATTTATAAATTAAACTAATAAATTAAACTAAAAGTCCAGATAGTTAAAAATAAAAACAAAGATTTTCTTAGAAAAAAGTGGTTTTGGTTTTTTTTTAATTTCTCAAAAACGAAAAGACATTTTTGCATCCGGTTTTCTGTTTTCGACTAAAAATTAACAAAGACATTGAAATTTTAAAACAAAATTAGTACTTAATAACATAAAATTTTGAAAAAAATTAGTTCAAAAAATGTTTTTTGGCTTTTTTTTTGAAAATTTTGAGTTTGAAAATTTATTTTTTTTAAACTATTCGTTAAAACAATTTATTTTAAAAACAAAGTGAAAGAAGAAGTTTTTAGCTTTTCAGAAAGGTATAGCACGGTGTTGTAAACTAAGCCGTTGATTTTTAATATTTTTTTTTACAAAATAAGTCAATTTTTCAGAAAATTGCCCCTCCCGTCTAAACGGGGGGGAATAGACCCCCCCTCCCATACGATTTTTTTCTTGTCTCAACTCAACCTACACGCTCTAGCTTTTTGGCACAACGCTCGTGAATCACCCTGTATAATATTTATTTATAACATATCGTATTTTAAAATATTTCCGTCATCAAAAACAAAATTGTGGTGAATTCATTCCCCATTTCAGATAATTTTTTGAATTTGCAAATGTAATAAATTTAAAACTCATCATATTGTTAGCCGTGAACATTTTCTTCGAAATAAAAAAAAATTGTGGTGATATCTCAACTAGTTCAAAAGTTACAGTATGAAACATTTTATTAATTTGCCATTGAAAAACAAGAAAATTGAAAAAAGTGCCTGCCATCGATTAATAAAATCGCTCTAGCTCAGAAGGTTGCAAGTTGGTGCAATTTATTCCTTCAGGATTATATTAAGAAATACTTCAGCTTTCATTATGCGTTGAGCTTTGCTTAATGCTTTTTGAAGCTTTTTTTTCCATGCAATGTAAAGTCAGAAAAAGATACAAAAAGTGGTGTCCCAAAAAAAAAAAAAAAATATATAGACATTTTTTTTTTGTTATATTTTTTCCAAATAAAATATTTTACCGTATTTGTTAATTTCAGAAAGAAAAAAACAAAAATTCTTTCCCCACGTTCGAAATATAGCTTCTCAAAGTCAAGAAAAAGAAAAAAAAAAGTTCAACTTTGACCCCCTCTCAAAACCAAACCGTTGGGAAAATTCAAAAAAAAAAAAAATCGGTTTCAAGAACTTCAAATATTTGTTAATTCAGCGAAACAGCAAATTCTGAATTCTGGAACAACGAAAAAAATAAATTATGGAATGACTTTTGCCTAAACGGGCCACTGTGCGGCGGCGGATGGGATTCAATCCCTAGTTCTAGGAATTTAACGGTGGGATAATTTCCCTAGTTCCGACAGTGTATCGGATTCATTCCCTTGTCACTTGTCAGAACACTAATAATGCTACTAATACTACAATGGGATAACTTCCCTAGCCCAATTGAAATGGTGGAGGAAACAAGTCGCTCAGGCAAAAATGGTAAGTTTTATTTTGAATAATTAATTAAATATTTTATTTATTAATAAAAAAATGTTAATTTCTGCTTTCAAAAATACGAATTGTCGATGTCTGAACTAAAAATGCTCAATTGCATTTCAAAATGAAATCCGAGCGTTCAGAAAATGTTTAGAGCTTCATTTGTTCAGAGCGTGTTCAGCGAGCTCTGAACACTCAGAGTTCGGACCTCTGAACTAAAAAAGAAAAACGCCTAATAGGCCAGTTCCACTTAACAACATATCACTGAGATCTCAGAGATTTTTTAAGTGGAACAAAAAATCTCAGCTGAGAACTGAGATTTTTTTTTCTAAGATTTCTGAAATGAAATTATTTTCGATACGATTATATTCACTCAGCTATTTTGACGTGACTTTACAGATGTGCAAAAATTTGTAAGGTAACCATTATATCTAAATGGAAACTGAGAAATATGTTCCACCAAATGATTTTGCCTCAGTCAAAGTGACATTGAGATCTCAGTGAGATATTTTCAGGTGGAACTGGCCTAATGAATTAGTCTAAAACTTGTCTTTTTTCAGTATTTTGTTTTTTAAAACTTTTATTTCGTTTATTTTGCCTGACATAAGTGAGCATAATTTATAACGCTAGCGTTTAGGACAGTGTTAAAATTGGGCCCCATTTGCATTTTGTGTACCCGTACGTCATTCACGAGCATTCACGATCAGGGAAAGAAGTTTGTCATCTTGCAACAGCAAGGCAAGCGATGAGTGACATGAGACGTTCGTTTGCGTTCCAAAGTATCACAAGAGTGAGTAAGTTTATACGCGATTTGGTTTTGTTTAATAAACAAACACTGGCACGTAAATGTGCTTAAAATAGCTCGCACAATCGCTTTATACAGAAGTATACTTTTATATCAGTTAATGTTTCCATTAGAACGCATTGCCCGTATTAAAATTCAGCACAAAACACCAATGTTTATACACATAGTTTGTTTGTTTACAATTTTTTGCTTTTTAAGAAATGCGGAAAACTTGGCTGGTGCGATTACGAAGGCTTGTAATTAAGCTGCGCCGTATTTATATTTGACTTGATTAAATAAATTAAGCAAAAAAAATGTTGCGCAAGGTGTTTCTGGTTTGATGTCACACTTGACGTAGGCGCGCAGTAAATTTAATTGCCTTAAAATTATTTATACAATTTTTTGGGTCGATTGCGTTTGCCTGTGTTTATTTAGAGTGTCCCTTAACTTCTTAAAACGAAGGCGAATGAAATGTTTCTTAAGAGTTTATTTTTTAGTTGAAATTTACGATAATGTCTTCTTTTATATTTCCATTGCATTATGTACCATTAAGTTACGAAATTCTGTAAACATTTGGACGTATGTGGCAACTCTTTTAAATTGAGGTTAAGTGACTTCTTGTATAATAGAAGTCAATCAAATCTAAAAGGCTAATACTTTATTAAATACAAAAATCTCCATCTATGCAGACGGGACCAAAAATCAATCGAAGAATTTTTCTCTCTACGCAGCCCAAAGCGTTTTCATCCGACGTTGTCAAGGACCATGTCTCTGCATCTTGTATGGTAACACTTTAGTTGGTTGAGGGAGGACTTTACTACTCAATTGCTATCTAAGTCCAAAGAAGCAGCGATTAGCTGAACTAATATTGGATCCCAGGTAGACAGAGTCCTTAACTGCCTCGAAGTTAAATCTGTCTATGCTGACGTTTGCTCCAAGACGTCGATGTTGGTTGTCCTTCCTTGTTGACAGCATTAACTTGGTCTTGCCCTCGTTAACCGCTAGACCCATCTTCCTGGCCTCCGTCTCAAGACTCACAAACGCTCCATTGACATCACGCTGTGTTCTTCTAATGTCAATGTCGTCTGCGTATCCTAGTAGCTGGACGGACTTTTAAAAAATTGTGCCTCTGGTATTGAAGTTGGAGTTTTGCACAATCTTTTCAAGAATGATGTCTTGCCTTGTCTAAAACCTTTTTTGACATCAAATGCATCCGTTAGGTCTTTTCCGACCCATGATGGAACAGCGTGAGTTTTCCATTGTCATCTTACACAGACGGATGAGTTTTTCTGGGATGCCAAAACTAGATATTGCTCCATATAGTCGGTCTCTATAGACGCTGTCATACGCGGCCTTGAAATCGATGAAAAGCAGAAAAGGTGGTAGGTATATCGATTTGAAGTTTGAAGTTTTCTCCAAGATCTGCTGTAGAGAGAATATTTGATCGATGGTTGACTTTCCGGGTCTGAAGCAACACTGATAAGACCAGGTTGTTGACGAAAGGATTCAAACGTTCAACCAGCACGGCAGACAAGGTTTTACAGGCGATGTTAAGGAGACTTAAACCTCTGTAGTTGGTACATTCAATTTTCCACCTTCAACATGTTGGTGCAGTTCAGGGGATCTCCTACTTGAGGATCGAGCATACGGTGCTGAGGTTACATTCGTCGAGCATGCTTTACTCCGACCAATCTTCCATATAAGCTGGTGTATACTCCTAACCAAATCGTCCCCATCTGCTTTCTAAAGTTCGGCGGCTGCCGATACCACTATCTTCACTTCGTCAATGTCAGGTGGGTGGAATTGGTGGTCTTCTTCACCTTAATTGAATCGTTCTTGAAGCTTGGTCTTCATCGCCGTTATACAGCTTGGAAAAGTGGTCTTCCCATATCCTCAGCACTGACTGTGGTTCCACTACGATGTTCCCATGATGGTCTCTACAGGCTTTGGTTCGCGGTGCCAAACCTCTGATGATTTGTTTTACCTTTTAGTAAATCTTTTGAACCTCGTTCCTGTTGGGACGTTCCTCTTTCTCCTCGATCTCGCGTTTTTCATGTAACTTTTTTTTTCTTTCTAAGAAGATTTTACTCCTCTCTACTTTTCGGCTTGTAGCGCTCGAGAGCAGCTCGAGTCCTTCTTTACAGCACCTCTGTGTTTGCCTCTTGTTAAGCTACATGTGCTCGCTGGCATTCATCGTCAAACCCGGGGTTTCGTTGAAACCCCTAGCCCTTCACAGGCGGCATCTCTGATGGCTGCTTGGCAGTCAGTTGTGCTGACAGCAAAGGACTTCTATAAGGAGGTTTTCGGAGGAAAAGGATCTAGCTGTCGCTTGCGATTGTAGCCGTTTGAATTTCCTCTTAGCATTTTCTTTTGTTGGTCTCGATCGCACCAAAGATTTCTTTCTCTACCCAGCTTGGCATTAATTTCCAAGGACAATTTAAATGTCATAGCTTGGGCATTGCTCATAAGGTCTTTTCGAGGAGCTCGTAGAGCTTGTCTTTGGTGTTTTCATCCTTTTCCTCAATGTGTGCGTGAGCGTAGATGAGGCTTATGTAAGTTAATTTAGCCTTGATGCGGATTGTCGTGATGCGCTCATTCATAAAGTCGAAACTCAAGAGTCAAGACACGTTCCTCCTGAGTCGAGTCCCGACTACAAAAACAAATCCAAAATTGACGCTGATTTTGTTCCTTGTAGCAGTGGTCGTAGTAGATATCGCAGTTCTTCATTTTTCGTAGGCCTGGGCCATTGCATCGCATTTCTTGGATGACGCAACGGTTATATCTGCTTTTTAGCAGTCTAGGGCTTCCGGTAATTGTTCGGCTGCATGTGGTCTGTTAAGGGACCTAACGTTCCAAGTGCAAAGCTGAAATTTGTTGACTTTAAATCGTTTGTGTGGCTCATCATCATTAGTTCTTGTTGGCGTTTCGGAACTATATTTTCTTTATGTGGCCGGGCAGTCACCCCGACGCACGACCCCCAACCTGGAGGGCCAGGTCTTTAGTTCAACTCCAAAGACAGCAAATCCCGCCAAAACGCTCCATAGTAGCCCTATAAGGTGTTCGCTATTTAGTTAATTCAGATCCTGACTGGAACGGTAGACGCCACCGTTGATTCCATCTGGGGAATTCTTCCACTGCTGCCTGTTGAAAAAAGGAGGCATGAGTAAGTGGGTCAATACCCTTTCCCCCTCTCTCTCTCTCTTTGCAGCCACCAACAACTTCCCACTAGGATTGGAACCTAATCATCGGTTTAGGTACTAGGCACCCGATGATCACCGCGGGGAGTTGGAGAGAAGAAGTTGATAGACAGAGGTTACTGTGGACGCTTGTGTCCACTTGAATGCACCGTGTCTCCCCGTCAAAGGTATGCCGGATGTTCTTCTTTTTCTTGACTTATTTCTTGATTTCGGGCACCGAAAGTGTTCCAAAAAATTAAGTTATTATTTTTTGCCTACAAAGTTAAAAATATTGATTTTTCGAACACTTACTTCCACAATTTTGAATGGAAAGAAATGACAAAAATATATTTCCTCGGAAGTTTCAATGGCAAACTTTTGCAATTAAAGTGTTTTTGTTTACGTGAAATGATTTCTGCGAATAGAAGTGGACCATTGCTATGCTCTCGAACTTCAACGTCCGACTTGTGATTTAAATGACTTTCATTAACCCATAAAAACGCAAATTCACAAAAAACAAACTCAAAATGAATGTTTTCGACAAAAAACTTAATTAACGTCCATAAATCCTTCCACACAAATGAAGAACATAGCTGATGTTAATCTCCAACCTTCTCAAGTTGCTTTTAGTTTGTTAACCTCTTTTTTTGCCTCTAATCAGTGACAGACACAAAAGCAAAGAGTCCAAAGTCACAGCCAGTTTAATATTGAATTGGATTTGTGTCGGTTTCGGTCCTTGAATAAGTCACACTTTCGCTGTAAATGACATTTAAAGTGTCAGGCTTAGACAAACTGAAGACTACGAGTTTATACGAAATCTTCGATGACACTTATGAGGCTTCTTTGGAATTATTCTTTCATTTCACATTAAACATTTATTTTTAAATCGATACCAGCTTTGTCACAACCCTAAGTGAGTGCATGAGGATGGGGAGAAATACTTGAAAATTAAATATTGATAAGCCTCTGTCATTTGTCTCAGAATTTAATGCAGAATCCAATAATGAATAATAATAAAATCGATGAAATTGGCTTTGGCTCGTTGATGATTTGTGAATGTCTCCAGACAAAAGTGCTGGAAATTTTCTTATGAAGAGTGTTATCCTCAATTGTATGGGATTGACGAAGATGAATTTCTGTTTCTATGACAATTTGTCAACCTGGCACATTGCCTTGAGGGTTTTCTTTATTTTACATGATCAAAATGAAAGAAGAAGGCGTCAACTTCGTATCAGTTGATTAAGAGTGATTTTCGGAATTGATTTTTGCTCGACCATTCTTATGTAATTTTATAAATTCAATTGAAGTTGTCTGGCTGGCATATTTAGTCTTAGCATTATTCGAAGAAAATTCCTTCGACCCACTTGAGCAAGAACTGTGTGTCACATTTCCTAACCTGGGCTGCAAATCAAGTTTGCTTTTGAATCGAGGGGACTTACAATTTCACCCCGAATCCATTTTTCTTTCGCACCGCTGCGCTTCGCCTTTCTTTGGCAAGGGTTAAAAACCTTATTGTGCCATTAACGCCTAGGGGCTCTCGCTCTACCCCAAATTATGCCTTAACCGGCTGGGGACTCTATCCCAAACCTAAGTGCGCCTTATCCGACCGGGATCTCTATTCCAACCTAATTGTGCCTTAACCGGCCGGGGACCCTATCCCTAGTTGTGCCTTAACCGGCCGGGGACTATATCCCAATCCTAACTGTGCCCTAACCGGGCGGAGGACTCTACCCCAACCTAAGTGTGCCGAAATATTAGAAACGCCGAAAACTCTTTCCCGCGTTGTTATATGTTATATGTTAATGTTAGCTCTTATCGTAAAGCTCTCCGTGTTTTGATTATTCTTCTGAAGACCTAGACGCCCTAAGTTCTACCTCAGTTGGGAAGTAAAAATCATCACAGCAGGAATTACTCGTTTCAATGATACACGACAGCATATAGGGACCGCGAAGGGCAATGCAGAATCTTCGACTGCGATTCTCGTTAACTCGATAAAAATCCTCGTTTTTTAAGGGTTCCGTTCACAGAGTGTAAAGGAAACCCTTATAAGATCCCTTCGTTTTCGTTCTTTCGTCTTTCGCAACCGATATCGATTGTAATGAAATTTGGTAGGTACACATACTCTGTAATTCAATTGTGATACGAAAATGTTTTCATATTTTTAAGATAAATAGTTCCGAAGTTATTAAAAAAGGAAGAAATGTGCCGAGCGCCTCTAACTGTTTTTTATCTGATTTTCCGTTTATGTCCCTCCTTCGTTGGATTAGAAACTTTATTTCGAACCGTTCAATACAAGTTGTAATGGACGGATTCAAGTCTGTAACCCAGAAAATAAATCCTGGTGTGCCCCAGGGCTCCATTTTGTCACCGACCCTCTTTCTCATTTTTATTAATGATCTCTTGTCTGTCAATCCAATCAATTGTTTCGCTGACGATAGTACCCTTAGCTCTTCTTATGCGTTCCCAGACTTGCATCCCTCATCTTCGGATGTGGAACTGCAACGGCAAAATAAGACATCACTACGTCATTCCATTCGTTGGATCACTGTCGTAACGTGATATTCAATCGTTACTTCTACGGTAAGTACTCTAGAGAAATAGCCAGTTGCATTCCTCCCCTCAAATAATTCGCCCGTAATACTCGCGCTTCTAGGAATACCCATCAGTTTACCCTCGAGCCCAACTTCGGTCATACGCTCAAGTATAGAGAATCGTTGTTTAGCTGTACTACGCGAATGTGGAACTCTCTTCCACACTCTGTCTTTCCCATTACATCATTACAATGAATTCAAGACTAATAGTCACCGACACCTCCTTTCAAACCCCTTCCCTTCTTCCTAATGCACTCACTGTGTCTCTGTAGTAAGTGTATAAAACATCCCTTGATGAGTGGGTGAAAATAATAAAAAAAAAAAATGTATTTCATTTTAACTCTAAGTTTCCTGGATAAAATTTTCGGACCACGGGATACGAGCTTGAGTCACTTCAGTTAAAAGCCAGACGTCTCTAACCATTCCGCCACGGCCCCTAGACATTGAAGGTGCTTTTAACAATGTTGATACTTCTGCTATCACTTCTGCTATGACATTAACATTCACTTTTGTTGGGTGCCGGATCACAGAGTCCTCACAAGAAATTGTAGAGCTGATGAACTCCCTGAATATGGAATCGTAATACCTATCCCACCTAAAAGGGAAATAATAGGTATACCAACCGCTACATGTAAACTCATGCTAAAAGAAACTACCCCAACAATAACAAGCTCTAGATGGTTTAATTTACCAACATGCGAAGCCACCAAAATTATATGGCCGTGACTCGAGCAACTAAGGTAAAACTGTACAACACCCTTATCATCCCTGTCCTGCTATATGGTGCAGAAGCATGGACCCTGACAAAATGGGATGAATGTGCCTTAGGCTGTTTCGAGAGGAAAGTTCTTCGGGTCATCTTTGGCCCCGTGTACATTGAAGGGGAATAGCGAAGAAAATATCACAGCGAACTTTACGGGTTATACAACGACATGGACCTAGCCAGAAGGGTCAAGGTCCAGAGACTCAGATGGCTCTGTCATTCAGAGCGGATGGACACCAATGCTTCGGCCCGAAAACCCTTCGTCACTATTCCCGAGGGAGGGACGTAGGAGGAGAGGAAGACCACGGCTCGGGTGGCGCACACAAGTGGAAGAGGACCTCAATCAACTTGGAGTGCAAAACTGCAGACAGCTAGCTAGGGTCCGATCTGACTGGCGGAGACTGTTGATTGAGGCCCAAGTCCACAACGGACTGTGCGCGCCACCTTAAGTAAGTAAGTAAGTAAGAATTGTTTTAAAGCGCTCCAAAAATTTGTTATCTCAAAGCAGATATCAGTATCTCCCTATTAGGCGTCCTCACAGGACACGGTCTTATAGGCAGACACGCAAAACGACTTGGTGCGGCTTCAAATGACTTCTGCAGGAGCTCCTCAGCAATCTTACCCTAAGACGCAAACTTCACTATTTCTATATGATCTGATATGTAATTCCAGTGAACTCGTAAAATGGCTTGACTAGTAGGAAGTAATTCCCTTAATTCATGTGGTATCACAATGGGCTTTTTCTTAATGCCTAAGTGTGTGGATCCTTTATCCGCAACCACTAAACCTAACTTTAAGAAACCCAAACACTAACCGACATTTTTTGACGACCGCGACGTAGTGGCGTAGTGTTCCATTATGACTTTCCAAACGATGCTGACCAAAATGAAAAAAGCAGTTTGATAGGATACACGCGTAATCTGTCAAAGCCTATATAGAAAACCAAACCTCGCGAAATCTTATGAAATCTCAAACTTATATCCCAGAAATCAAAGATCCCTGTCTTTAAATTGAATGTACCAAAACTAAAAATTGTTCGTTAAAGTCTGTCTCAACTTGCCAGACTTCTTCCCATACCTTCGATTCTTGATTCGATACTAACTCAAAACCTCAATTTGAAGAAACAATTTCCAAATCTCCTTTCTTCGATATCTCACTTCCATTTCCAATCTTGTGTGGTTAACTTTTGTGCTTGAGTACAAGTAATACTAATTGAATCTTAAAAGCCATATTAAATCCACATTTTTGTATGCGTTGCATCTGAAAATTTCGGATCACACGATGGTGAGCATCATGGTTCATGTGTCAGCAGCAGTTTAATATCCTTTTTCATGCGAGTTCGGGTTCCAGACTGCGGTCAACCCTCTGCACTATCAAATTCCACATGTCTCTGATTCTATTGAATATCATGTGCACTTCCTTTTCAACTGAATACGGATACGATGAGTGCATATTGGGTGGCATACAATTTTGCAAGGCACAACACCATACCAACAGCAACAACAACAACGTGGCATTATGAATAATACACAACTTGAAGCCTGAGAATCGAGGAAAAGACTTCGTCGACGCACGAACCGACGCGACGGATAAGTTTTTGTGGTTAAAATATCATCAGATGAAATAAACAGGCGTCGTCGTCGAGCGTCAAAGTCTCAGAACCAAGCCAAAGGAAAGGAACCTCATTTCAATTGGTTTTGTAGCACGTCCGCGCACCGCCGCCGCCGTCTTCATGGCAATAGACTGTTGTGACTGAAAACAGCACACACTTGAGGTTTCCGCAATTATGCAATACACAACCCGCAGCTATATTCAGCATCAGCGGCAGTCGATTTTTCCATTTGGTTAGATGATATGAAACAGAATTTTCGCCAGAATCAGATATAGGTGGTGCTGGTGCACATGCACACTGCACAGCACACCCCTGCTGCATGTTCTTCCTTGTTTCTACATATCGCCATCATTTATCAGATTCCTTCCTCTTCCATCTCTCAGAGCTTCTAAGAGCCAAAAGAAGACGCTGTTGTGTATCATGTTAATTTCCATCCACAACATCCCATCCTTCTGCAGCATTCTCTAGGAACATCTTCGTCATGCATCAGTTTGCCTTTGTCAGTTTCTAATGATCTGTTTTTGTTTCTCGAAAAAGAAAAAAAAATGAAGAGAAACCGCCTGCAGAAACAAACTCAAAAGAGATGCGTACAACACAAAAAACCACACGAAAAGGAATACCAACCATTACCAAAGGCAATTTTGAATAAATAAAATGAGAAAAAATAGAAAAAAACTGTGTGCATGCTCTCAAAATGTGGCGTTTCTCGGGGTTAAGACCTCTTCACACGAATTCCCGACCGATAAATGCAGAGCTACGAACGCGCAATGTCGGTAGTTGACGAGCAGAAGCCTAAAGAAATGTTTTTATGAATGAAATGACTTCAAATGACTTTGACGTACGGGTAAGTAAGCTGGTGCTGTCGTGGTATTCATCAACTGTGTTTGTTTTAGCTGCACAGCAATGACTTATCTAAGTGGGTTAATAACTTCTATTCAGAGTAAGGACTTCATATGAATATGAGCGAGGCTTAGTACCTTGACTTGAATCAGTAACTTTTATAGGATTCTACATTTTATCATTTAAGTAAGAGTATGAAGAATAGTTCGTTTCACTTCGATAATTAAAAGCAGTTAAAGTGGTTAGGTTAAGAAATGGAACCAGGAAGTTAGTATTGAACTAAGCCAAGTCTTGGTTTAATTTCGATAATTTGAGAATTCGTGAGCGAGTGATGATATACAAAGACCTCCTTGATGGTAAAACGCATCATTAATAACGGCAACCTACTGGTTCAAGTAGGATATCTTAAGAATTCTACTTTTGCGTGATTAGTCAGCTAATAGGTTGACGGCTACATTGTATTCAACAACATCATTAATGCAATTTCTTCCTTTGAATTATTGAACATCCACAACATATTTTCTCTCCCAAGTAGTGCCTTGGATGTATCTCGAACCTTCAGCTACTCTATTGGGATTCGGAAAACGAAGAATATTTCAGAATGATACGAAAAAAACGAGGATTATTCTCGAGCTATCGAGAATCGATTGTTGGCCAAGAGTTGTGGAGCTGTGGGCTAACAGGTACATGTTGTTTTAACATTAATAGATCTCTCTCAGCGGGTGCAACTGCAGTGCTCTAAGCGGTCCCTAGATATAGGGTACTAATCTGGTTGAGACTTAAGAGGCTTACACTGAAGAATCGGCCTATAATTTAACGCTGATTCCGATTGGCTAGTTGAGAAGCAATTTTTTCGTGACAGATTTAATACTCTTGGAAGTTTTGTCAGTTGATTGATTTTTAGATTTAACAAACATGTATGTATAACTAGATATAGGCGCACAATTTTTGGCGGCAATCCTCCGAGCAGATGGGTCATAATCAAACTTGTAAACAATTTTGTCGAGCATGATGGGTTAGTCGAAAGATCACCTTAACATCGAAACCCGCCGCGCCGAACCGAGGAAACAATCCAAGAGTTTCGACAGGACAAGCAGGTGGACTGGCCTGCCTCCTCTTCAACCTGGCGTTGAAGACCGTGACTTTGGAACATCTATCAGGAGGACTATCGTTACCAAGTCCACCCAATAAATGGCATACGCAGGCGACATTGACATCTTTAAAAAGAACCCACAAGCATGCGGCAAAAAACCAGAGGCTGCATACCTATAAATGAGGGAAAATCTATGTACATGGTGGCCTCGTCTGCTGTATACGTTGGCTATCGTAGAAGAACATTAAGGTTGAGAAGCACGAATTAGAATTAGTGCGATCCTACCTTTGATAACAATATGGAAGAAGAATTACGCGGGCAGCGTATCTTAACATTACTTCAAAACTGCTGCTGTATACGACGATTGTCTTACCAGTACTCACTAACGGATCCGAGACTTGGCTGTTTAGCCGAAGGCACTCCGAACTCTTAGCCGCTCTCGAGAGAAAAGTCTTACGGAGAATAGTTGGTCCCGTTTGTGAATAGGGACGATTCCGGAGACGATATAACCACGAGCTATATCAAATCTACTGCGAAGCAGACTTGATGACAAAAATTAAGCTTAGTAGACTGTACAATTCATGATTGGAGATAGCGTGGCAGACCAAATTTGCGCTGGAAGGATGACATAAACCAAGACGCCCACATCCTTTGGGTGCGGAACTGGATGGCGTGTCGGCCAACAGTCGGAATACTTGATAGAACTTGCTAAAGGAGGCCGTTAACGGTTACTGGAGTGTGTTGAGATTGTTGTTTTTTTATCCAAGGTACATAGTAATTTTTCAAATCTGTGTGGTATCAGCAAGATGGTTTAACTCATCACGTAGCTCGGCCTGTTATGACAGAACTGTGACGAAAATTTTCCAATAAGTTGATATCCAGAAACTCGTCATTCCGTTGGTCCCCAGGTCTTCTGACCGTACTGCATTTGACTGTATTAATTGATGTGTTATTGCAAACAGGAAGTCTATACAAAGCAAAACCAACAAATTTGAATGAGCTAAAGCAATCCATTCGAGAAACAATTGCGGCTATTCCTATATCAACTCCCCAAGCAGTGATGGGCATAAAATTCAATATTTAATAAAATTGAATGAGTTTTAACATGATAAAAGAAAACTGAATTCCATGCACTGAAAAAAAATTATTTGAGTTTCTTAAAGAAGCAATGTTTATCTGTCACTCTGTACACAAGTGTCTTCGATACTTTTCCAAAGAAACCTCTGTTTTATCGTCACTTCAACGGTCAGTGCTCTAATCGCTGCATTCCTCCTCTTAAACAATTCAGCCGCAATATTGCCGCTTCGGGCCCAACTAGAAAAGAGATTAAACGTAGCCGTACTACGCGAATGTGAAATACATTACCACACCCTGTGTTCCCCAGTCACTGCACTATTGAGAAATTAAAGACCTCTTCTACGAATGCCGTTCGGTCGTACTGTCAAGTACTGAAGTTCATTCGATAGCCGTACCACACGAATGTGAAACTCTCCACTCAAGTTTGCATTTCGAGATTCAAGAAAATTATATACCGATTCCACCTCTCCAATCCCTCTCTTTTTTTCCATGAGTTTTTAGCTGTCAAATTTGTCTTAATGTTGTTGTGAGGGTCTAAAGCATAAAATGGCATCAATTTGCTTTTGAATTTTTAAATTTCCACCTTTTGTGCAAGGCATATTTCACATAAGCGACTAAAGTTCGATTTTAGAGAATTTTTAAAAAATATTTCCGCGAACACTTTTTGTCCACTTTTTTGCGCATTTGTTGACGACAGCCATTTGGTTGCCCCCTTTGAAGGGAAAACCAAACCATGACTTCATATATCCTCAAAAACACAAAGGCAATAAATTTATCGCAAACTGTCATCTCCAGTTGATTCAACTGCCTGTCGAGATCTCCAGCTCTCTAGCGCTCTCATAGTCCCGAACGCCAGTCAAGCCAGACATAAAATTTCATCACAAAGTGGGGATACCACACATTTTCATTAAACTCTGTTCTCTGACTAATAATGCGCCTTAGGTATTGTTCATTAAAGGTGAAAGGTGAGTTCATCGTTCTCCACATCTATTTCAATAAACCGACCGACCGACAGTGTAAGTGTGTTTGTGTGTCGACGAAATTACCAGTAATAGAGTTGGGATATCAGCGATAAATAAATAAATGTATTCACGCTAAGATATTTTTTCCTTTGAGCGCCGGGTATCTATTCTCTTAACCACATACACTCCGAGTCATTCGATTGTGGCTGAATTGTTTTTGTATATTTTGAACAATGCAAGAGAAAAAAAACAATTCTGTCCCTATTGTACGTGCAAAGAGTGTGTGTTCCTGCAATGAAACAAGACACAAAAAAAGCATCGTTCGTGTAGTGCAGCAAATACAAAAATAATCCTCGCAAATAAATCCCGAAACGAGCAGAAGTATCTGTCCGTGCCGAACGTGTTCTACACAAAATTGGGTGGGAGATACAAATATGTTCGTAGAGCAAAGCTATCGATATACATACACCTTAGCAATTTCGGGTTAACCGAAATTCAATAGCGATTTATATGTCAGCACAAGAGATTTATTTGTTTTTCACTTTAACTATCGCACATAGAAGAGTTTTTTTCATTTGTAAATTTGTCTGTTTTTGTTTATGTAACCAAAGACTAGGTACGAGTATGTACTTCAATTTTCCTTTTACTTTTCCAGGCTGTTTGTTCAAGAAAATTTCTATTTGATTTTTCTGCAATGTCTTCTATTGTCTCAAAAACGAATATTGCTCGTCCTCTTCCTGCGCTTGGGGCTCGGGGAAATGACAGGAAGAAAATTGCAATCAATTTTGTTTAACATGCTGAGAAGAGTTGGTGCCAGAGGCAATCCATCAGTCAATTGATGACAAATGTGCTTTTGATTGAACGTTATTTGGATTAAGTTCCACTTTTTTTTGTGCGAAAGTCTGATGAGAACAGCGTTCGGAAATTTTTTCTTGACCGAAGCACTGGATAAATGTCGTTCAGGAATGGAACGAGGGTATAATGGTGTGAACTCGCAAAATTGAATGCAATTTTCACATCAGAGGCAAGATTTAGTTTTGGTCTGTTTTTGAGTAATAAGAAACTGAGTCAAGTCTGAGTTTATGAGAAGCCAGGCAGTATGATACGATCGTCGTTTTTTTCTTTTGAGCCTTCGCTGACAGAATGTCTGCTTAATATAGCTAAAATTCAATGATTAAGCAGACGAAAAGCAGGACTTACGTTTATTCGTTTTGAAAACACGCCTATACCCGCTTTATTTTCATTTTTGAGCCATCTAAGCAGTGCTGCATGAAAACTTATGACCTTACTTTCGCCCTCACAAGTCAAGCACTGTAACAATTTTCTATTTTTGAGAAACTTGTATTTTTGTAGGCCTTATGGACTGTGATGTGCTTTTTGGTTTCCAGCCGAGGTTTTGCTCGCCGGTTTCGCCAAAGACTTATTAAAGAAAATACGAAACTTCAAATATAGTCCTTCTGAACCTTTTGAGAATAATAACTTTTAATAAAAATACACAATTCGCTACAATCGGCAGGTTCAATGCCCCTGGTGGCACGGATCGAAAAGTGCAATGCCACTAGTGACGGTAAACGGTCGGCCGTAGCACTAACGGTTAATCAACAGGTACAAAAGCCCCTAATGGTAATCAAAACGGATGAAAATGTCTTCAACATCGAAACCCCTTACCGCGCGCTGGTGGGAAAGCTCCGATGATGAAATGGTCGGGCAAATAGTACAAAACTGATACAAATGTTAATGTATAACTCGGTAATAGTAGAAGAGTAGAAGAGAATTAAGTGCAAAAGTACTAGTCTACTTTTTATATTATCCGAAGGGAGAGAGAGTGAATTGTATTGTTGTAAATTCCACACACATTGCTTTTTTACTTTTCGACATCGTCTTTATAAATATTGAGATTTATTCTATTGGAACAAGTTTTATTTAATTAATTTTACAAAATACTAGTTCTAGGTTAGTTAAATTTAACCCATTTCTAAGGTTCTAATTATTCCTGTTTTATTTATTTTCAGGTACGTAAAAATACCAGGACATATGCTGTGGTAATTATGAGTTTAATTTGTTTTTATTTGCATGTTTTTAATTTTTTCATAATCAAATAAAATTCTTGTATTATACTACACCCATTTTTCTTGGCTATGAATATTTATAGGGTGTTTTATTTTAGAGGTATAGAACTTAAAGTTGGTAAGACAATTTTAACTGGCATCCATCTTGTCAGCTGTCAAGTGACTTATTTTTAGTTTTGTTCGATATTTCAACATGAATTGACTGACGTCTGAAATTGCTCTAAATTATGCACATTTATTTTGAAAATCATGGTTTGTTCGAAATAATGGTTTTGTTAGAAATCGGGAGGCATGGCAGTGCCCCAAGTCGAGCGCGAAGCAAACACTGCCGTATCATCCTTTACTGGAAGCATTTTGCCGCATTTTCAGGCCCCTATTTGAGAACCACTGGATAAGACCACGAAGAAAATCGTCATCCAATAAGCTTAATCACATACTTAAAATCTAAAATTTCAAGTCTGAAAGTCATTTAGGTCTGAAGTTAAGCGAAAGCAAAGTTTCGCATTTATGACAATCACTCATTCGCTAATCATCAAAATAGAACTAGTACTTCCCATAAACCGCGCCGATCATTCAGAAATTAAACCGTCTAAAAGAATAAATAATAAAGGCGAATGGGCAATACAAAAATGTCAAATAAGAAAATCTAATAAAATACATATTGATGCCCACTTTTCTACAAAAAGAAGTGAAATCCCACCAAAAAAATTCTGTATAAAACTAGCCAAGTCTCAATAGAGCTGTTTGCTTATCTCTAAAATGTAATGAAATCTAGAGAAAGTCGTGCTAAGCTTAAGGCTCATTTTAAAGCTTATTTCAGGCACTACAAAACCCATTTGTATTAGAATGCATAAAATGCATCTGCTCGCCGCTAGATGGCATTGACCACATCGATTAAATTTCAGACAAAATAAAAAACGGCTTTGATCTTTAATATCTAGCTTAATATTGCACTTAAAATACTTTATAAAAAACCAAATTGTTCATTGTTTTACCTGCTACAATTTTGTTCTTGATAAAATTTTCGATAAAACGTATATTTTTGGAGATACAGTACGTTCTCGATTATCGCAACTAATTAAAACAAGGGTGGTTGCACTGACCGAGGTTGTTGCAATAACCGAGTAAAAAATTTGTACGCTCAATTTGAGATCTAAAGCAAAAATCAGATGATGTATATGCCTAAAACTTCATCATACCATCACTCAAAAGTAGCGGTAAAATAACTGCCGTGACAAAATATAACGCCAAAGACAAAAACAAACATAGTCAAGAATCTGAGAAAATAGAGATATGAGAATAAGAACAAAAGTTGCACTTATCGAGTCAATTTTGGGGGAAGAGTTGCGATTACTGCGTCAACAATGTTAAAAATTCAGCTGTTGCGAAAATCGAGGAGTTGCGTTAGTCGAGAATGTACTGTATTTGCAAAAAACCGATGAAAAACGTGAAAAAATTGCGAATTTTCAATTGCCAATAAATTGAAAAGTATTGGATTTTTTGAAAAACTATATAGATGATTTTTTGCTTAAAATTAGGCCTTTTATCGATATCCGAGGTCATTCTAAAAAAAAAATTCACCCCTGGGTGGTTGCGGAGTTCAAATCATTTTCACTTTTGAAGTTAAGGGTAAGATGAACCTAATTCATTGTTTCTGTATCTAATTTGCTTTATTCTTTTGACTGGAATTCTGTTTTAAGCGACGGTGTACTAGAAAACTCTTATAATTTGTTTTGCAACAAGCTCAAGGAGGCAATTAATTTATATATTCCTAAAGTTCGTCCAAAAAATGTAAACAAACCTCCGTGGTATAACAAAGAACTAGTGAACTTGAATAACCAGAAAATCAAAGCCTTTAAATTGTATCGCAGTTCCAACAAAAATCAAGAATTACATATAAAGTATCTGTCGTTACAAAAGAAATTTGATTTTTTAAATAAGTTCTTATTTAAACAACACATTTTCCTTACAGAGTCCAAACTAAAATGTAATCCAAAATTTTTCTGGAGTTACATCAATAGCAAAAAGAAATCAATCGGTGTCCCAAACTCAATGAGATTTGGTAATACTTCCTCTTCTGATATTCAATCTATCTGCAACATGTTTTCAAGTTTTTTCCGTTTAGTTTATGTTAATACTAGTAGCGATAACGATATGCAGTTTGAAGATAACAATTCTTTGAACGTGCTTAACATCGGTAATATGATTATATCAGTAAAAGAATTAGAAGTTGAATTAAATGCTTTGAATTTAGACAAAAAATGAGGGTATGGATGGTTTTCCACCTTATGTTTTTAACAAATGTGCGAAAGTAATCGCCCTACCATTGTCGATTATATTCAACCGTTCACTTGAGCATGGTATATTTCTTGATGTTTGGAAAAGCTCTTTTTTAACTCCCATCCATAAATTAGGTTAAAAATCTGATATTAGAAATTACAGACCAATTTGCAAACTATCTTCCATTCCAAAACTCTTCGAAAAATTAGTGTACAACAAACTTATAAATCTAACGAAAGAGTTGGTTTCTCCATTGCAACATGGTTTTGTAAGTGGAAGATCTACCAACACAAACTTGGCAATTTTCTCGAACTTTGTTCTCTCTTCTCTTGAGAAAGGCTTTCAATGTGATGTTGTCTACACAGACTTTGCAAAGGCATTTCATAGGGTTGATCACCATATTCTTCTTAGGAAACTTAAAAGATGCGGCTTTCACTCAAATTTTTTCCAATGGATCAAGTCGTATCTCAGTGGACGAACACAACTCGTTCGCCTTATTAATGTCCTTTCTGATGCCATTGAGGTAACATCAGGTGTTCCCCAAGGAAGTCATCTTGGACCTATTTTGTTCCTGTTGTTTGTTAATGATATTCCTGATGTTTTGATGTTTTCTCATTGTTTGATGTTTGCGGATGACTTAAAACTGTTTTGTGTTGTCAATGATGTATCAGACTGTTTAAAGTTGCAAAATGATTTGTCAAATCTTTCTGTTTGGTGTAACAATAACAAGTTACATTTGAATGTCTCTAAATGTCAAAGCCTTACTTTTGTCGTCGTTCGTCACCAGTCAATTTTGAATATTATATTAATGAAATACCACTCGAAAAAATTGCATTGAAAAAAGATCTGGGTGTTATTTTTGATACAAAATTTACTTTTAACAACCATGTACACTACATCATAGCCAAAGCATCTTCTATGTTAGGTTTTATATCTAGAAACTCAAAAGAATTTAAAGATCCTTTTACATTTAAATGTTTATACTTCTCTAACGTGAGATCAAACCTGGAATACTGTTCGATAATTTGGAATCCCTTCTATGCCATTCATTGTAGAAGGATAGAAAACATCCAAAGACGTGTTACCCAGACACTTATTCTATCTCCTACGTTGGAATATCGTCCGTCCTTCATATGATACACGTTGTTTGCTTTTTGGTATCCTTAGTTTGGAAATACGTCGAAAATATTTTGATATTATGTTTATAAGAGATATTTTAAACTATAAAATTAATTGCTCCTTTTTGCTAGAATTAATTGGTCTTAATTGTTCCAATTATTCTTTAAGACTAAGATCAACAAATGCCTTTTTCGTTCCTCAACACCGAGTAAACTATGGTCAAAATGAACCAATTTCAAGTTGCTTAAGGCAGGCCAACTCGGTCTCATATTGTGTTGAATTAGATTTTTACAATTCTTTAAATAGAAATACTTTCAAAAATGTTCTTTTAATCGAATTAAAATTTAATAATTAAAGTAAAACTGTTATGTTACTATTTATTGGTTTATTTATTTTATTGATTTACTGTTATTAGTCTTAAGTTATTTTGTTAAATTTGTAAGTAATCTAATGAGCTAATAAACAAACATTAAAATTTCATGCAAATCGGTTCACAGTAAAAATAAATAAGGTCGAATGGACGTAGCTCAACTTTGTTAGTGAAAGTGAAATGGGGCACTTCAATATTACAAGTTGGAGAGTACACATTGACAGACTGGTCGGTGGATGCTTAATCTAAAACAAATTCGTAAAACAGACTACATGCAAATTTCTTTCATTTATCATCATTATCATCTTCAGCCTCCCATTTCCCACCCAAAAGCTTCGGGCGTTTAGGTCTAAGTTCGCCATCCTTCGAGCGCAAACTCTCTTCCTCTAGGCTTCCAGCCCGCCAGAGTGTACCAAGATTAATTCATGTTATGACATCAGCTTCTCGGTAGATTTGATATCGTCTTTTCTCATATTGAAAAAAGTCTTGGTTAGGTGTTAAACTTACAAGCTGTCAGAATTAAGTAGGAGCTATGGTAAATGCGTAATCAAATGCCTGAATTCTTTCAAAATTAAATTCATCCCAAAATTACAATACCAAAAAATAATTGAACTAGTAGGCTACCTATATAAACAAACTTTAAATTTCCGTTTACACAAAAACTCCCACAGACAAAACCGATGTATTTCATTAGCATGCAATTTCAAAATCAAGGGTCTTCTATCTCAATTTCGAAATCGCGCTCAATTTTGCATTGAACCGTAGCCAATTTGATTTATCTGATCAATTTAGTTTTGGAGCATTATGCAAAGGGCGCGGGCGTTTCGAACAAAGTGCTTTATATCTGTCTGTCTGGTCAAGCTCTATACGTTCTAATGGCATGTAGAAACGTTTCTCTTGGGGCGCTAAGGGGCCGGTTATAGCTATCATTGAAATGGATCCGGAAAAATCTTTGAATGGATACTTAACTATGTTTTCTTTTGAATAGAAGTACAAATTATATACCAATCGATCGGAAATCACTCCAAGAATTTTTATTGACATAAAAAAGTTCAATTACACACTTATTTTTTCTTTAAAATGTGTTTTTCCATTTTCCGGTTGTAAATTCATTTTCCTGAACAGCTGATTGTTTTATGTCAAAAAATGAAACAAATCGTTCCAATGATTTGCGTTTCAATTTTGTACAATTCCAATGATCTGTGTTTCAACTTCTCACAGTTCCAATGATAGAATTACGGCAGGAAAAAATTTCCGGACAGAAATTTTCAATGATTGCTATAACCGACCTATCAGAAAAATTCCAATGATGTGTTTCAATGATGAAAACCAATGATAGCTATAACTGGCCTCTAACTGCAGCTAATTAAATGAAAATTTTCAATTAAATTATAAACTTTATCTGAAACATGTGGTGTGGGATCAAAATGATATAGCAACGTTAACGCCGCCGGCCGGTTTCAAACAAAGCATCGTTTGGACGGTTGCAACATGTTTATATAGGGAACCATGATATTTCCCGGACTTTTTTAAAGTCATTTAACTGACATGTCCATCACAATCCGTATCGGACGGCGCGGCGTCAAACCGTCATCGTCGATGGTCACAATCAGTATAGTACCCTCATTCTATAGAATTTATTGCTTTAGTTGTTGAAACATAATGTCATACAGTTGAGTGTTTCTACTTTTCAGAGCTAAAAGCAGAGCACAGTGTTGTTCGAAATAAACAATATTATGTTCATCAAGGTTGCAAATTTTCAAAAGTGATGAACGTAAACATTGGCGACTGCTTTTCTGATGTCATATCATTGACTTCAAAGCGAATTTATTGGGGCGATATAATTTAATTATTTTTTCTATTTCAGTGACAACTGACAACATGACATTGACATGAAAGAGTCAAACATGTTTGCGTAGAGAGCAATGAATATGACTTTCCTGATTTGTAATGCAATGCTTTTTTCTTTTGATCCTGTCCAACTGAACTCCAATTTTTTAATGACATTTTCAAAAAAATAAAGATTTTAAGCGTATTGGCTTCCATTTTTCGTGCGGCTTATGGGGATTCCTGTCTACTTTAAAACTTCTATGACTTTCGAACTTTGACAGTTGATAACGACATCTGTCAAATGGAAAAGAAATCTGTTATTCATTTTGGTAGCTTCTCTGTTTTGGTTTTATTTTTTTGAATATTGCAATGATCGAAAATTTCAGAGTTGACTATTGTAATGTTCGTGGGCTACATACGAATTTGTTTGCTACGTACATCCACACTGTGTCCAACAGGCCAGCTGTTTTGTGCGCTGAGTGACACCCAAGTAGGTGAGAATTCTGATCCTACTGATTTTCTCATGCATAGGTATAGCTTAGTGCCATTATTATTCCTCCACTATCATCTCGCCGTCTACATAAGGAATAATGTTGCTTATCAATTTCTTCCACAATATAGACGCTGGCGCTGCTCCAAACCGTTTATTAAATTTTATGTGGTTCAAGTTCACCGTAAATAAGCACATTATTCACTATTGTTTTCTCATCATAACGTTGTGTGTCTCTCCCTGTTCTATCGTTACTTCTACGGTAAGTGCATTTCTCCTTTCAAACAATTCAACCGTAATACCCGCGCTTCCAGGAATTCCTACCAGTAGTCGTACTACGCGAATGTGGAACTCCCTTCCCGATCATTGTAATGTGCAGAAATTTAAGCCCAATGTACACCGACACCTCCTTTCCAACCCTTTCCCACCTACCTAGCACTCACTGTGTCTCTGGCATAAACAAAAAAAACATATTCTCTCTTTTTTATTATTGCCTTCAGTTGAATAAACATTTCATTCTCCGCAATTCTAAGCATATATGCTTATGGTTACCTGTCAAAAATGACATTTTGCATGGAAGGCTAACTTTACGCGGCCAACAAAAACCAAAGGGACATAAATTGAATATCAAACGAAAGCATTTGTGCAGATGGCTGTGACTGTCTATGTTATGTACCGAAATTATTTAAAACAATTAATTTAAAATTTAAAAAAATGTGAGGTTATTAAAACAAAAATAATAATTCGAAATGTCAAATCACAGTGGTGTCAAACAGCTGTTGTGTGCAGGGTGTGTACGCGAAGAAATGTCACTTAGAATTTAAGTGGGTTCACAGTGATGTTCACACTACACAAATTCGACAACACGACAGAAGTTTATAAAAATGTTGTTGAATGTGAACCCCCTAAAATAAAGAATCAACGCATACGAATTTCGAGATCTGGGTCGACTAGTAATATCTTCCAAAAAAAAGGACGAAAGGTTTGAAAGAAGTATAATTTTCGTTACTTTTAATTTAGATCACTTTTCAAAGGAGCACCCCGAGAACTCTCCAAGGACCAAGAAACATAATAAAACCGCAAATTTCTGAACTATCGAAAACTTGCAGTCTTTTATGTTCGAATTACCACCGCTTTACCAATTTTTCCCATCATGGGAAATATCAAAGACAAGTTAGTTAAACAGCACATTTCAAGCAATTGCACATTGTTTTGCTTAACAATTTAGTTTTGCTCAGCTGCGGAAAAACAAAAAAGACATAACACGAAAATAAAATGCCAGAGTTAAGCTGTCAACCCATAAGCTCACCCATTATTGTCATAGCCGTAGTCATATAAGAAGTCATTCATTGTCTCTCTCATTGTTGTCATGGCTGTCGCAATCTCGGATACATATGGAAAAGAGAGTACAAATGTCGGTCGTCGTCGTCATGCGATTTTGTTTCGTCTTCATATTTTCACTAACAATGAAATTCAAAGCTTCTGAAAAGTATCGCATGTCTGTCTGAGGATTAGAGTGCATATTTATAGCTCTTGTCATGGTATGGCGGGGTTACCACATTGTTGGTATTTTTCTCAAGAAAAAAACATTCTTGCGGAGCAAAATAGCCCTTGCCCCCAATTATTGTGGAAAGCCTAATACTTATACTTGCCGATGGTTTTGGTGTTGTTTTTGCTTTTGCTTCTGTTTGGTGGGTTCATGCCTTTTTCTTTGCAGGTGTGCGTACTTGAGAAATTATAGTAAATATTTTATTGTTGTTTTTTTTTTCTGTTTTGACAAGGTAATTCCAAGAATAGATTTATTTCATGTTATCAGGGTCTTATGTAACTTCTTCTATCTCATTCTCATGCAAATGTTGGTGGAACTATTTTCGGTTTGCCAAAGTTTTGGTAGAGCACGCAAATTAGGTATTTTTATTGAGAATTCTTTTCCAGAGTGGAAGAGGCAAAGGAGGTTGAGAAAATTAATAGAATTGGCTGACGAAGGTTCCGTCATCTTCAATTTCCTGTAACTGATAGTTTACTTGAAAGTTCAAGTGCCACTTGAAACTTTTCGTTTACCGTTTTTCATACCAGCTAATTTTGTTTCCACAGAGAATTAATGTATGTTTGCTCATGACATTTAAACAATTTGTCATAATTAAAGTAATATATACTTTGATTCATGCCCCTTCGGTTTTGCAGGCCGCTTAAAGTGTACCACGTAAATAGTGATAGCCGCTTTATTATTTATCTAATGATAATTAGGTGGCATGACGATCCGAATAACCAAGGACTGATTCTTCATTCTTCCTGAAGTGCGTGTAAGGAATTGAGGTATTCATACAACCTAAAATAAAAGACCTTAACTTTTGTACCCACTATCTGCTTCCCCATTACCCAACTACCCGCTACCCCGTTATCCTCTACCCCGCTACCCCACTACTCGCTACTAAAAACAAATCTGCACCACCACCCAAATATACCCTCGAAATTTGGTGCCAGACACTCCATTGGTACTAAAGTAGTGAGTCCTCAACGGATTACCATGAGTTTTTTTTTCGAGATACGCCAAAGAACTGTTACTTCCTGAAAATGGTAATCCCATGATTTCTATGGTTGGTCTGCCTTTTATAAATCAAAGTTCAGCGGACTTCTGCCTGAAAAATCAAATAGTTCTTGCATAAATTTGCGAGTTAATTCTAGGCCTAGAGGTGGGGTAGTCTTCTAACCTCAGAATAACTTACTGCGTGACTTTGTCAATCGAACGGATGCGAAGTCGTCACGTTTCAGAGAGTACTGAACCCATTGCTTTGGTCAAACCCAAACAGCATTCATTCATCAAATCCTTCAATTAATGTTTCATATCTTTTAATTTCCTTTTTGGTTTCAAGTCAAGGTTTCGCTCATCGGTCTCGCCAAGTAGTGGTCGTATGATCTAGTCTGGGCTATCCCAACTTTGACAGGCCCTTAAACAAAATCGGCTCGTTGCAATGACAAGGGACCCTGAACGGTGCCCCTGGTAGCAATCAGATCGGACAAAATGTTTTAAGAATCGAAACCCCTTACTGCTGCCTGGTGGGGGAAGTCGAGCTTTTTCAGGCTGACTTTGACCAATATTACTAAGTTGATGCCGATACGATACGATAGCACTAAATTACTTATAATATTTTCAGAAGGGAGTATTCTGATTCCTGTTCGACTGTTCTTCGCCAAGTACTTCTAGGGCGGTCCACTCGTCTGCCTTCTTTTATAAGCGGCTGCATGGCTTGACTTGCAATGCAGCCATCGCCTTTTCAAACCGTGTGGCCAATCCACTTCCACCTTAATCTTCGTATAATAGAGTATATGGGTTCCCTACCTATTCTCGCACGAAGTTCAGTTTCTGAGATTTAGGAGGGTCAGAAAATCTACTAACGAACGTTAGTGACAGTCTATGTGACCTCAATTGCTGCATCCATAAAGCAAACATTGGAGTGGAATTGTCGTAGCTTCGTCTTTAAGCGGTCTTTAAGCTAAAACCGTTAGTTCTCCATATTATGAACAGCATTCTGAACGTAGCCTTTGCTTTTCTCATCCGCCATCCGTAGAGACAATACTCCCTAGATATAGACAAATTGTGCAGCAACTAAGAGATCAAAATGAGGAAATATCCGAACCCGTGGTTATGACCAAAATTTTGATGTCGTTGTCTGCGGAATACAATCACTTCCATAGCGCATGGGAATCTGCAAGCTCAGACTGTCAAACGATGGCAAATTTGCGAGCACGGTTGATGGCAGAGGAATTACGGTTGAAATCTCAAGGTCAAGTCGAAGAAGTGGAAGCACTTATGGTCAAGCGATCTTTTCCGAAGAAGAACAATTCACAAAAGCAGAATTCATCCAAAACCAACAACAAACCCCAACATAAAAGCAAGTGTTTCAAATGTGGTCAAGGTGGCCATTGGAAGCGAAACTGTCCTAAGACCTAGTGTTTCATATAAGAAACAACATCAAAATGAAGCATCGATTGACGCTTCCGTGTGTCATGGTTACGGGTCAGCATCGAATGGAGACAAAGATATTTGGATTCTTGACTCGGGTGCAAGTGACCACATGAGCCATAGACTTGAATGGTTTGAGATTTTCGAAGAAAAGGAAACTTATGTGACAGTTGGAAATGGTCAGAAGATAATTGCTCGAGGGACTGGTAACATAAACATTCATGCATTTAATGTTAACTATTGGATCAGAAAACTCATGACGAATGTTTTGTATGTTCCTGAAATTCATTTGAATTTATTTTCTTCGGGAAAGGCCATGGATCTAGGTTACCAAATGCAGTCAAGCAACAAACGCTGTGAATTACTGAAGGATGGAAACATCGTTGCAGTGGGAGTTCGCAGAGATAAGTTGTTCCAAATGCTGTTCAAGGTGAATGAGTCATCGCAAGCCCAATTAAATACAGCAAACGTAGCAGTAAAGAAAGATAACCAGTTCAAGGGGTATTGCGTACACTGAACCAAAAAAGGTGGTGAAAATATCTAAATCGCAGGTTAAATCAACGAAAAGTAGGTTAATATACACCCTACTAAACCGTTTGTTGTATTGAATAATTAATTTATTCAATTTGAATATTTGGTAGTCAGCTGTGAATTTGAAGAAATTTCGTCAAATCCACGAATCTTTTTTAGTTAATTATTTATTCAATTCTACTAATTAAGATCGTAAATTTGATGAGTTTTTTTTTTTAATTTGAATAAAAGAAATTAGTCAAATTGAATATCAATTTAATCAATTTGACTATAATAACCGTTGTGAATTTGATGAAAATTTCTTCAATTGACTTATTAGTTTAGTCAATTCAACTTTTTGTTTATTTGGTTTAAATAAAAACGTTTGTGTTTTCAACAAGAAAAATATTCAATTTCACCATGCATTCTTCAAATCAACTATAATATAGTACGTATTTGTTCTAACCGAGCCAAATACAATTGAAAATCAGTAATGGTAGATGCCTTACTCATCCGTTGATTAAGATCTAAATAAGTTAAGTAAAAGCAGCTCAGGATGAATGCTGAAAAAAAAACCAAAGTAATAACGACACCTTAATAACGACAACAACGAAATTACTTTAGATTATTTTATTTTTCAATAAACACAGTTTTTTTTATTTCATTGATTGGATCAAACAGTTGATGGCGGAACTTTCAATGTCGTACTTTGTTCTTAAATTGTAAAAAATATTTTTGGATGAATGTCCAAACAAGCACTGACGGTGCTGGATATTCAAGATTAAAAACTTGAAAAATTTTAAAACATATCAAATGCCGAGATTGCTGAATTCATCTTACATTTAATTCCATCGATGTAAATGAGGATATCCATTGGGCTTAAAATGTCCCCAGTGAGGAGCACAAATGGCTGGATTCGCATATTTTGGTCCATCCTTTCCTTTCCGCCACTTTTTTCCGTTTAGCATAAAGTTGAGCTGCGAGTCTCGGATGGACAATTTTGATGTTTTATTCTTTTCGCCAGCCGGAGTTGTTTTTTTTCGATGTTGGAATGAGAACGTTGTTGCAAGAAAGAAAGAAATGTATAAGCACCAAATTATTGGTCTACAAAGGACAAATATAAAAAGTTTATAACTCACCAAAAAGTCTGTATTAACAGCAAGGTGTAGGTAACAATCACAGCACTAAGGACACAAAGTACACAAACTAAACACAACACACAATGAACACTTTATTTTTACACGTTTTTAATTACAAACTTTAGCTCCGTACGGTTCAATTGTTTGATAAGAAGTAACTATACTGAATATTGCATTTTTTATTTAACTTACGCGAAAACAAGAAAAAGACGCAAGCACGTTGACAAAATTTATTCAAATCGGGGAATTTTTCGTTAATTTTGCAGAATGCGTAAATCGGTTAACGAAAATTCTTCAAATTTATTCAAATATAAAAACGTTTCGTTAATTAAGTAGAAGCTTAAGAGCTAAGGGCATAATGAATATATTTTTTTTTTTCAATTTTAACGAAAAAATTTCAGTTTTTAATAAAAAGAAATAGTCAATTTGAATTTCTTAGTAAATAAGAAACAAAAAGCTTGTTGATTGAACGAAAATTCTTCAATTACAAATTATTAAACCCGGAAAAATAATAACCTAAATTGAATAATGTATAGTTGATTTGAATAAAAAAATTTACGAAATATCTTCAAATTTCTTATATATATCGTCAATTCAACTATTGTTTCTTCTATTAAAAAATTAACTAAATAAATTATTCACTTTGAATAAATTTCCTTATTTTCGTAGATCAGCTTGTTGATTTGAATAAAATATTTACAAAAAATCATCAATTTCGTAATATTCTTTGGTTAAAATGTTACGAAAACATTTAGTTGATTCCACCTCTTATATTTGGTTCAGTGTATAGGGTTTGGAACCCTATTTCGAACAGAATCTAAATTGCTAATACGTCGTATTTTTACTTGAGAAATCAACAACATCCATCGAAATTGAAGATTCACCAATGAACGAAAATGCATATGAGAATGAAATTCATGAAGAAGTAGCAGTATCAGAATCAGAGATCATCAGAAGCAAGGTGCTTTGTGCGATGTAGATAAGAAGAACATTATCAAACGTCGTCTTCGTGAAAGAAGTGAGCCAAAACAATCAATTTGCATTGAATCTGAAGTTCATACCGCGGTGCTAGCTGTAAGAGAAGAGCCCAGAACACATCAAGAAGCCATCATATCGAAAGACTGCGAACAGTGGAAGCTAGCGATGGACGAAGAATATCAATCACTCATTAAAAACAGAACATGGAATTTGGTTGACCGTTCTCTCAACCAGAAGGTTATTGATAATAGATGGATTTTTAAAATTAAACAGAATCCAGATGAAAGTATTGATCGATACAAGGCGCGACTGGTGGTGCGAGGTTTCACACAAGAGTATTTATTTATTTGTCATTATCTACAAGCTTATGCTAACAGATATTTGAAAATATATACATATAGAGGGAAATACAATAAATAGAATTTCTATCATTAAAAAGTAAATAACAATTTAAGGTTAATTTTAAACACATCTCTTTTACAGCTTAATTCAATTTCTTGGCATACTTCATTGAAATTTTTTATACAACTACAAACTGGGTCATTACTTCCATAGTTTGTTCTATGGTATCTCTCAAAAAGCAAATTTTTGGGACGTAAGGCTCTTATAGGTGCATATATTGGAATTTTAAAAAGCAAAGGAGGACATTTGATATGATGATTCAAAATATCTCTCACAAATGTTACATCATGCATACATCTTCTAGATTTCAGAGATTTAATTCCTAGAAATAAACAGCGTGGCTTATAGTCTGGGATTATAGCCCATTTCATTCATTTCATAAAAAATAAATTTGGTAAAACGTCTTTGGACTTTTTCGATACGATCAGAGAGAGTCTTCTGTGATGGGTTCCAGATA
The DNA here is from genome assembly GCA_943590905.1 of Sphaerophoria taeniata. Taxonomy (NCBI): domain Eukaryota; kingdom Metazoa; phylum Arthropoda; class Insecta; order Diptera; family Syrphidae; genus Sphaerophoria; species Sphaerophoria taeniata. The sequence goes on from OX016540.1 coordinate 242,100,147, forward strand.
ATATCAGCATACTCAAGTAGGGATCTAACTAAAGATATGAACAGAGAAAGCAAAGCGTGAGGGTCACTAAAATCATAACAAGTTCTCTTAATAAAACCTACGAGTAAATTTGCTCGTGTAATCATATAATCAATATGATTATTAAAAGAAAAAGTAGAGTCCAAAAAAATACCAAGATCCTTTATTTTATCTACACGTGAAAGTGGAGACGAATCAATTTGGTAATCGAAATTTAAGTGGTTCCGAATTTTATAAAACGAAATGACGTTGCATTTCTTTATATTTAGTTTTAGACAATTTAAGGTGCACCATTCAGAGATTTGGTCAATATCAAATTGTAATAGGTTGCAATCGTGAACACTTCTAATTTTAAGGAATAATTTCAGATCGTCTGCATATAAAAGGCAGAGTGAATTTTTAATAACTGAAGTTATGTCATTAATAAAAATATTGAAGAGAAGGGGGCCCAAATGACTTCCTTGAGGGACACCCGAAGTGCAATTGATCGGTTTAGAATACAAATTATTTAATTCAATTCTTTGTGATCTACCTATTAAATACGAACTAATCCATCCCAAGAAAGATGAATGGAAACCAAATAATTTGAGTTTTTGAATTAAACAAAAATGATCAACAGAATCGAAAGCTTTGCTGAAATCTGTGTAGATTGCATCTACTTGATTTCTTCCTTCAATATTCTCTAATACATATGAGGAAAAAAGAGCCATATTTGTTGTTGTAGAACGCCCAGAGATAAAACCATATTGTAAGTCAGAAATGGATTCGCGGGTCAAAAACTCTAATTTTTTTTCACGATGCATTAAATAGTTTGGGAATTGCAGATATTTTAGAGATACCTCTATAATTTTCGACTTGGTTTTCACAACCAGACTTGTGAATCGGAACTAAGTAGGACGTTTTCCAAATATCGAGAAAAACTCCGTCAGAGAGCGACTTATTAAAGATACAAAGCAGAGGAAAACCTAGAGCAGTTGAACAGTTCTTAAGAAACAAAGCTGGTATACCATCAGCACCAGGCTTAGGCTTAGGTTTTAATGACTGGAGTTCGAAGAGTACCTCATCCATACAAAGGTATAACTCGCCAATATCTACCTTACTTGTAATATTGGGAAAATACGACTTGTTTGAGTTATTTGTATCTGTATATACGGATTGAAAAAAATCTGCAAATAAATCAAGAACAGAAGTAACATTAGAAGCACAGGTGTTTTTATATGACATAGTTTTTGGATAACCGGAAGACTTTCTCTTATTATTGACAAAAGACCAAAACGAACTGCTATTAGACTTAACATTACTTTCAATGCTCATAATATAACACCTATGAAGGAATTTATTAAGAATGTTAAAATCTTTTCGCAAATCACGAAATTTGGCATAGTCTAATTCCTTTTTAGTCAATTTATATCTATTAAAAGCTTTACGTTTTAGGTTTTTAAGATTCGTTAAATGGTCATTATACCATGGAAGTTTATGCGGTTTCTTTGATTTTGACCTTAGAGGAACAAATTTGCAAAAACTTTCAAAAATAATTGATGTAAATCTCAAATACATTTGGTCGAGATTTAAATTTTGAAATTCATGAGCCCAGTCAAAAGACTCAAGAAAGCTGTTTATTTCAATGAAGTTTGCCTTATTAAAGTTATAAGATTTTAAACCTTTGTTATCTTCATTTTTTGAAAAAATGTATAATTCAAACTCAACAAATAGTTCTTTGTGATGACGTGACTCATTTAGAAGTGAAAAGGGAACAGTTGATACATTAGATTTAATAAAATCATTGCAAACAAAAATTAAATTCAATATGTTGTTCAAGGCATTAGGAATACAATTAATTTGATTAAGATTCAGTGAATGAACAGAATCAAGGAAAAAATATTCGAAATCCTTTGTCATATTAGATGCCAACAGCAAGTTATCATCACTTGACCAGTTCCATACAACATTAGACAAGTTAAAATCACCGAAACAAAATAAATTATCAAAATCAGAACATGTGTTATTAATGGTGTCAATATTGAAAAAGTGTTTTTTATAAATTTCTAACATACTTCTAGGTGGGATATAACTTATGATAAAATATAAATTAGAATTAGTAGTAGAAAATGAGGTCACAGCAACGCATAACTGTTCAATGTCCGAGTAGACAAGAGAAACTTCCATGCAGGATAACTTTGTGCTTACTGCAATCAGGATTCCCCCTCCACGATCAGAGATGGACTTACATCTATCGCGTCTCTAAACAGCAAATTGACTAGGATCGAAAAGTTCGCACGAAGATATTTCAGGATATAACCAAGTTTCAACAATGATAATAATATCATAATCGAGATGGCTTGAATTATTAAACAATTCTGATGTTTTCGTTCGAATGCCACTTGCATTATGAAAGTAAACTTTAAGTGAAGAATTATGATTTCTATTGGAGTGTTGATAATTTAGGCGGGTCGATGAGCGAGAAGAAATAGAGGGTATCAGAGATCCCTCTAACGCACTTAGTTTTTTGATTTAAAGACAAAAGGGCGGATTTTTACTCCACTTGGCCAAAAAGAGTCCACATATATATTAGGTCCGTTCCTTTACTTTTTCAAGCTACTTTAAGCTGCCGAAAGTTACTAAAAACTGCTAAATCCTGTGCCCTAACACTGTTAGGGAAGGCGTCATCGCAGAAGATGTTGAGACACAAGATATTTGTACAGAAGATGTTGGTACAAAAGATATTGGGACAAAAGATATTGACAGACAGAAGATATTTGGACAAAAGATACTGAGCAACATTTTTGCTAGCAACATTTTGTGTGAGTGTGGGTTTGTATGAAACTATGTTCGGATTTCATTTTGAACTTAAAATGTTTTTTTTTTTGTGGAAATAATTTTCTGTATTGGGTGCTGATTGGTTGTTGGTTTAGAGTTTTGTGTGCGAGTTGGTGTGAATGCAAATCTTTACATTAGCTTTAGCTGTTGTTGCGATCGTGCATTTTTGGTTTGTGTTATAGAACTTTTAATTGGCTGTTTTTTAAGGGTTTTGCAATGCGTTTTGAATTGTGATGCTTATCGTTTCGGTTTTAGAGATTGTATTTTATTAGGGGTTGAAAAGTTATGAAACCGATTTTGTGTGTCGTCGTCGTCGTCGTCGTCGTCGTAGTCGTAAATAAAGAAGAAAACAAAGCTGTTGGCAAGTGTTTGTTGATTTTTTATTGTTGCAAGATGGTACGAAAAAGAAATGCAAGTTGTTTTTGGATAATGACAGTTCAAAGGGATGATTTTATTATGTTGGTTAATCGTTAATCACTGTCCTGCATATATCTATGAGTGGGCTTCTTATAAAACAGGTAGTTGATGCGTTTGCTTTTTTTGTAATTCATAAAAAATGACATTTGGTAGAAAGTATTAGATGGATTATAATTTTATAAGGGGTTGAAAATTTAGATAACCGATTTGATGTGTTGTCGACTTGTCGTCGTTCATCTGTTTATGATGGGTTATTGGTCTTTTTATTAGCCACAGGTCAATAAAGAAGAAAAAAAATCTGTTGGTAAGTGTTTGTAGGATCTCTACGATATAAATAGTAGTTCGGAGACTTACCTCAGTTGAAGGATTGTTAGTTTTGGTGTTTGCATGTCATAAAAATTAAAAATGGTGGTGATATTCATATCAATTTTTTTATTTGTTTCCTCAAAATTGAGATAAAAATAACATAAAAATACCTTTTACTGATCGCAAAGTCCACTCATAGATAAATGCAGGACAGTGATTAACCAACATAATCATCCCTTTCCCAATAACACAGTTTCTGTGTTGGCAAACCATTGGTCGTAAAATGGTGCTTGCTATAAGCCCATACGACCAATTCTGATAGTGTGTAAAAAAACTATCATTATCCAAAAACAACTTGCATTTCTTTTTCGTACCATCTTGCAACAATAAAAAATCAACAAACACTTGCCAACAGCTTTGTTTTCTTCTTTATTTACGACTACGACGACGACGACGATGACGACGACGCAATAGATCGGTTTTATAACTTTTCAACCCGTAATAAAATACAATCTCTAAAACCGAAACGATAAGCATCACAATTCACAACGCATTGCAAAACCCTTAAAAAACAGCCAATTAAAAGTTCTATAACACAAACCAAAAATACACGATCGCAAGTCGCAACAACAAATAAAGCTAATGTATAGATTTCCATTCACACCAACTCGCACACAAAACTCTAAACCAACAACCAATCAGCACCCAATACAGAAAATTATTTCCACAAAAAAAAAAAAACATTTTAAGTTCAAAATGAAATCCGAACATAGTTTCATACAAACCCACACTCACACAAAATGTTGCTAGCAAAAATGTTGATCAGTATCTTTTGTCCAAATATCTTCTGTCTGTCAATATCTTTTGTCCCAATATCTTTTGTACCAACATCTTCTGTACAAATATCTTGTGTCTAAACATCTTCTATACCCGACCCGTTAGGGAACAGGATTTAGTAGTTTTTAGTAACTTTCGGCAGCTTGAAGTGACTTGAAAAAAGTAAAGGAACGGACCTATTATTTGCACATTCCACTGAGACGCCAACTTTAAAATTGATGAATCTTAAATTACTCTCAGAGTCTTCTCGCTTCAGGAGCTTATAACATTGGATTTCACCTGGATGAAACTCCAAGTTAGATGATATATAGTTGACGATATCATTAGTAGCGGTAGAGTTGCGGAAACTTCCAATATGAAACCGTTTAAATTTCCTTACAATATAAAGACCATTATATTGAATCTTTGAACCAATTATGGTATTATTTTTTGTGTAATTGGCAAAGTTACTCCACTTGTATGAGAGGCAGAGAGATTCACAGCATTGGCATTATTATCATTCGCACTGCGAACATTACTTTCAGCAACGGCAACACTCTCACTAACAACAGGGACAGAGAGACTCGCAGCATCAATATTGTTCACGTTATTGACAATAACTTCAGGAAAAACAGCAACAACAGCATCAGGACCAACAGCAGCAGCGATAATATTACTAGAGTTCTTTGCAGCAACAAATTCAGGGTTTTCACCGGCGATTGAGAACTCATCGTCAATACTTTTGCCATTCAAGTCATTATCAAGATTAATATCTTCAGCTACATGCAATGAGTCAACAACAGCATCAATATTCAAATCATTTGCTTTGGGTGCAGCAACAGCAACATTAAGATCATTCTTCATACTCACAGCAGCAGCGGCAGTAATTTGAGAAACAACAACATCTTCTCTCTGATCGACATCGTTTATGTTATTGGTCGCAACAACAATAACTTCAGAGTTTTTTTCTCTTTTTCTTTAAGTCTGTTTCGTTATTATTGTTAGACGCAATGTTAGGAAATGATGATGATCTGCGAGCGGTACTGGCACTAGGCTTATTTTGTCCACTTATGATGCGGGGGACAGGAGGGGAAGAACTTGGATGTGGCGAGAATCGGGATGAAGAGGACACCGAAGGTGCACTTTTCTTTGATTCTTTTTTGGAAGTTTTAGTTTTTAAGGGGTCAATGATCATAGGCTTGCCTTGCAAACGAGTTTTTTCACGTATATCACGACTAATGTTTAGATTATCGTTTTGTTCTTCTCGCATAGTCATTAAACGAAAATGATTATTAAGCAAGCTAACACTTTGTTGCAAGAGGCCAAAATGATTATTAACACTCTTTATGCATTCATCAAGATTGAATTGTTTGCATTTAACACATTTAAAGAAAATGTTATCAGTATCCTTAACGAAATTAACATACTCTGCGGATATATCAGCACATTCAAAATGAGTGGGTAGACTGCACAATCCGCAGGATAAATAACAATCGTTAATTAGAGAATTTAGACATTTCGAGCAGGGAAAATTCATTCTTAAGCAGAGGTTTGTGATTGAACGCTAACAAGAAAATTTATCACGTCTTATCACGGCGAGCGAATTGACTACGAAGAAACGTTTAGTCCTGTTGTGAAATTCACTTCGATTAGAACAATTTTGGCACTGGCAGCATCGAAACGCATGAAACTGAAACAGTTTGACGTCAAGACAGCTTTCTTGAACGGTGTTTTAGAAGATGATGTCTACATGAACCAGCCGATTGGATATGAAGATGGTACAAAACAAGTTTGCAAGTTATTCAAAAGCTTGTATGGTTTGAAGCAAGCGTCATGTTGCTGGAACAAAAAGTTTACATCCTTCATAAATAAGTTTGGTTTTAAAGCGTGCAACTCTGACCCATGTGTATTTGTGTACAATGGCAGAGAAGGTATGATGATTCTGGGCATTTATGTCGATGATGGTTTGATTGCAGCTGAAAGAGAAGAAGCAATGGTATCTGTGATTGAACATTTGCAGAAAGAATTTGAAATAAAATTATATTCATTAAACTGTTTTCTTGGACTCGAAATAATCCAACGATTCTATTCATCTGCATCAACAAGGATACGCAAGAAAAATCTTGGATCGTTTCAAAATGTCAAATTGTAATGCTGTAACAACACCATCGGACACTACACAAAATCTTGGGGATTTCGAAGCTCAAGAAGATGTAAAATTTCCATATCGTGAAGCTATCGGTAATTTAATGTATTTGATGGTAGCTACTAGACCAGATATCTGTTTTGCAGTAGGAAATGTTAGTCTTTATATGGAGAAACCAGCAGTAGCACATGTTAATGCAGTCAAACGCATTTTTAAATACATAAGAGGGACGATGGACATGGGAACTACATTTGAAAGCGAAAATAATATCAGTTTATCTGGCTACAGTGATGCAGATTATGCCGGAGACATTGCTACAAGAAGATCAACATCTGGATATGTTTTCATGCTTGGAAATAGCATCATCAGTTGGAGTTCTGAGCGTCAAAAATCTGTTGCTCTATCAACGACAGAATCCGAGTATATGGCAGCAGCTCACGCAGTCAAAGAAATGATCTGGTTGAAGAATTTAATAGAAGAATTGCTACAATCTACATTACAGGCACCAATATTCTATATTGACAAGCAGAGCGCAATACGTATCATCAAAAATCCAGAGTACCACAAGAGAACCAAACATATTGACGTTCGATATCACTTCATTCGAGATAAATTTGAACAAGGATATTATGAACTTAAATATGTGCCCACAAACGAACAATTAGTAACATCTGCTACCAAAATCTTTGCCCAAGGTTAAGCATCAACATTTTCGAGATCTGATGAACGTTAAATCGAAGAATCAACATTAATTTTGTTTGTTTAATCTTTACTATTTATACGTTTATCATTTATATTAACTTGTAACTAAAAGTGGGAGTATTGAACTTTGAAGATATTACTTTACTATTTAGTTTCAAGTTTCAAAAATAACTAAGAATACTTTTTAGTATTTATCAAAATAAATATTTTTGATCTTCACTTCAAATTAAACTTTCGAGCAATAAAGACTTCTATAAAATAGCTGTTGACAACTGTTTCCACCCAAGGGTTTTGCCGACTACTACGACAATCGAGCGACTCTCGAATATTTGTAAATTTAAAACGAGCCATTTGATTGGCCAGCCAATCAAAAAAGGTCTTTCAATCCTATTCTTCTTTGTGCTATATTCTTTAAAATGAAAATGGAAAGTTCTCGTAGTAGTCGGCAAAACTCAGCAGCGGTGGTTAGAAGTTCAATAATTGGCACTAAAATACAATTTTAAAACATCTAAAAATTCTAATCAAAATCTGTAAATTTCAACAAACAATTATAAATAAATGTATTAATAATTCTGTTAAAGTAAACAGTCTGTTTCGTTGAAAACAATTTTTAAAATTAGTTGATAAAGTTGCCAAATCTGCCACCGCTGCTTGTAAGAAGGATTGGGACACCGATAGCCAAGGAAAGTCTCGTGCAAGTGCAATCAAGAAGCCGTAATTTCCTGCTGCAGCTTATAATTAGGCTGCGGCAGCCAAGTAAGTAGAACATAAACCTTACTGAAAAAACTCGCTGGCGCTTCCATAATTGCAGCGCAAGAAAACTCTCGAAGACGAGCCGAGACCACGTGTCCCAATCAAAATTGAGACGAAGCCATCGTTTCCAAACCGTTTTGTCGCCAATACCGCTACGCCGAAGCTCAACGACGACGTCACTGCTTCCAGTACCACCATTTGCCATCGATACAACAAACCAGCCAAAGTGAAAACGACGACGTTATTGTCTCCAGCACCAACGGCACATATTTGCCATAAATTCCGCCACGCCGAAGGGAACGACTACGTCATCGCTTGCAGCATAATGCCATATTCTTTGCATCGATACCGCAAGCTGCCGAAGTTTAACGACGACGTCACTGCTTCCAACACCACGCCATTTTGCCTTCGATACCGCAAGTCATCATTTCAAAATCCCGCCAATTTTATCCATCGACACTTCAAGCTGCCGAAGTGCATCTGCTAACATCATCGCTCCGATTATCAAGCCAATTATTGACATCGAAACCTGAAGCTGCCGAAGTGCAACGACGACATCACTACTTCCTTCAGAATTTTGCCATTGCCAGCCACTGAAGTGCATCGACGACGTCACCGCTTCCTTCAGGTATCCCGTTAAGTATTTGGCATCGAAATCTGAAGCTGCCGAAGTGCATCGACGACGTCACCGCTTCCTTCAGAATACTGTCATTGCCAGCCGCAGAAGTGCATCGCCGACGTCATCGCTTCCTTCCGAAGCCGCCGAAGTGAATCAAAAACGTCTTCAGTTCTCGAATTTGCCATTGCCAGCCGCCGAATTGCATCAACGACGTCATCGACTTCTTCTGGTACTCCACCTTTATTTGACATTGAGGTCCGAAGCCACCAAAGTGAATCGACAGCATCACCAGCCACTGAAATTAGTCGACAACGTACAGCATTGATAACAGCTTGCGACACGTTCAGCATTGTTTAACATCATTTAACATTCTGCGATACGTTCGTCGTCTCCATCATCGTCAGTACCAGCCGTTGAAGTGAATCGATAACATCAGCGCTATCAGCATCCAGTGACGCATTTTTGCCATCGCCCTCTAGGGACTTAGCCGTCTTGCCATCAACCTAAAGTCACATAAATTCGGATCTATCGACACGAAGCATTGACACGCAGGCAAAGCGTGTAGCCCATGACACCGCCATCTCGAACAAGCACACGAGCTACGAAAGGATTACCACCGCAGCGTTTCAGAAGTGCTTCAACTTTACGGACACAACAGCAGCCTCCATTGCAACCAGCACAACAGCAACCTCCAATGCAGCCAGCACAGCATCAGCCTCCAGTGCAGCCAGCACAACAGCAACCTCCAATGCAGCCAGCACAACATCAGCCTCCAATGCAGCCAGCACATCAGCCTCCGTTGCAGCCAGTACAATATCAGCCTCCATTGCAGCCAGCACAACATCAGCCTCCAATGCAGCCAGCACAACATCAGCCTCCAATGCAACCACAATTGCCACGAGATGTTCAACAAAGTCAACTTCTAACGGCTCTAGTAACCCAACTTCAATCGCTTAAGGAGTCGGTCGATCAACTGCGCAACGACACAAGTGAAAATCAAAATGAAACTGAACGTCTTCGCAGAGCAATTGATTGTCAAGATGCCCACAATATGCGCATGATAGAGGCCAATTCAGCCGCAGAAATGACGCCGTCAATAATACCGACACCGACACTGCCAATAGCTCAGCAACATAAAAAGCTTTATGACCTCCCGATCTTCAGTGGAAAGCCTGATGACTGGCCGCTATTTTGTGCAAATTATGAAGAAACCACTGCGAATTTTGCATACACACCGATGGAGAATACCATTCGTTTGCAAAAATGTCTCCAAGGAGAAGCCAAGGAAGCCGTAGCAGCGCTACTGATCCACCCTAGTAACATCGACAAGGTGATGAGTACATTGGCTTTCCGATTCGGCCGTGCAGACTTGCTAGTGAGAGCTCAACTGGCCAAGGTGCAACAGTTCCCATACGTCAACGAAAATAAAATTGAAAGTATGGTTGCATTCAGCAGTATGGTCGACAACGTCGTTGCCTTTTTGGTAGCAGCAAAGTGTGAACAGCACCTCGCCAATCCAATGCTACTGGAGGAGTTGATAATGAAGTTGCCATCTTCTCGAAAATATGAGTGGGCCAAAAGAGCACTCCAAATTAAGCCGTATGCAACAATTAGAGACTTTGCTGTGTGGTTGAACGGGGAAGCGCAAATAATCCAGATGCTACCTCAGGCAAGTACATCCAACATCGCCAGGAGTCAAGTCTCGCACCCGAGGAGAATGATGCACACGAAAGAGAAAACTCAAACGACTAAGGAAGCAACAACAAAGGCCCAAAGAAAGATCAACTGTGCTTGCTGCAACGCAGATCATCCGACAAAGGACTGCAATTCGTTTAAAGCCCTTTCACCAGACGAACGTTGGAAACTAGTGAAAAGTAATCACTTATGTTTCTCGTGCTTAAGCACAGGTCACGGTTCAGCAGCGTGTCGTCGTCGCCGAAGGTGCGATGTCAACGGATGCCGAAGATTCCACAATAAACTGCTACATGAAGAAGGTGCTACAGGTGCACCAGTGCACGCTGTGCATAACGTCCTAACGCACTGCACCAGTAAACATCTCTTCCGAGTGCTACCAGTTGTTGTGTCGGGCCCAGGAGGTCAGAAGTCTGTTTTTGCAATGTTCGACGAGGGATCATCTGTTTCGATTCTTGAAGAGGAAGTGGCTGCACAGCTAGGGCTGAAAGGACGCAAAGAAAACCTTAAGCTGCAGTGGTACGGGGGCAAAGTCGTGTCCGAGCCATCCCGTAGAGTTTCTTTAGAAATCCGAGGAATAGAAAATGAATCTGCGTGGTATGAGCTGCGACACGTGAGGACAGTTCCACGCTTGAGTCTCCCGGTTCAGTCCTTCAACAAAGCAAATTTGAGTCATCTGCAAACTGTACCCCTACGAAATTATGAAAATGCCAGACCAGTACTGTTAATAGGACTGGACAATTGCCACTTGGGAGTCTCTACCAATACGATCGAAGGAAACAGAAACGAACCGATAATATCTCTTACGAAGCTCGGCTGGGTGGCTTATGGCCCACAAAGAGGGGAAAACTGCGAAACACCAATGGTCTTTCACCTGAAAGAAACCAACGCTCTATCGAGACTTGAGAAACTGGTCGACTCGTATTTTACGATTGAAAATTTTGGTGTGAATGAAAACAAGAAGGCACTCGAACCGGAAGACGACTTAAGAGCCAAACAGATATTAACAAATACAGTCAGACGATCAGAAGGGCGATACGAGGTTGGATTGCTGTGGAACCGTGACGACATAAGCCTGCCAAGCAGTTACGGGATGGCATTAAACCGGCTGAAGAATATTGAAACGAAGATGAGAAAGGAGCCTGAGTTCGGCAAGCGGTATAAAGACCAGATCACGTCTTATATCCGAAATGGGTACGCCCGAGAATTGTCCGATGAAGAAGCCAAGATAAAGGACAACCGAACGTGGTATCTGCCACACTTCGGAATCGTAAACCCACATAAGCCCGAGAAATTGAGAATCGTCTTTGATGCCGCCGCCGAAGTTAGAGGAACATCGTTGAATTCCATGCTCCTGAAAGGACCCGAGCAAGCCAAGCCACTTCTGTCCATACTATTCAAGTTCCGGCAAGGAAACGTCGGAATCGTTGCCGACATCAAAGAGATGTTTTCTCAAGTAAAGATACGAGCCGACGACCAAAACTCACAAAGGTTTCTATGGAGGGATGGCGATAGTCGCAAACTGCCTCGAGAGTACGTGATGTCTTCAATGATATTTGGTGCTACTTGTTCGCCCTGTGCCGCCGAATATGTCAAGAACTTGAATGCCGAAAGATTCCGCCAAGAGTCACCCGAAGCGGTCGAAGCCATAATAAACAACCACTACGTAGACGATTATGTGTGTAGTTTTCCAACTTCCGCTGAAGCAGAGCGTGTGAGCATGGAAGTCAAGAGAATTCACGCTGAAGGTGGTTTTATTCTTCGAAACTTTATATGCAACATCAGTGACGTTCAAGAAAGTCTGAATCATCCAACAACGCCAGCCAAATTAGCCGTTAACCTCGAGCCCGGAAAGAATCAAGAGAAAGTCTTGGGAATGTTTTGGAACGTCGAAGACGACACCTTTCGTTTCCAGCTTAAGTTCCTGCGTATTGCCAAAGAGGTTTTGGAACTATCAAAGTCGCCAACTAAGAGAGAAATGCTCGGAATCATTATGTCCGTCTTTGACCCGTTCGGATTCTTGGCAGACTATCTAATTTATTCCAAAATCCTCCTACAAAAAACCTGGAAGGCTGGTATTGACTGGGACGAAGCGTTGCCTCAAGATATCTTTCATCAATGGAAAGTTTGGTGGACAGGCTTGAATACTATCAAACAATTCCGTCTAAAACGCTGCTATTCAACCAATATAGAACACGCCAAGAACATCGAGTTGCATATCTTTACGGATGCGAGTGAGAGCGCATTTGCCGCTGTTGGATACTTTCGTATCATTCATCAAGGTAGAGTTGAAGTCGCCTTTGTATCTGCCAAGACAAGATGTGCTCCAAAGAAGTTGCTCTCCATTCCAAGGTTAGAGTTGCAGGCAGCGGTACTCGGAAGCCGCTTATCCACGACGATTCAGGCTCACCACGACATTGCCATCTCCAGGGTAGTGTATTGGAGCGACTCGAAGACAACAATCTGGTGGATCAAGTCATCACAACGACGTTATAAGCCATTTGTGGCGCATCGGATAGCGGAGATTTTGGACAATTCGACTCCTGAAAATTGGCATTGGCTACCAACGGAGATGAACGTTGCGGACGATGCAACGCGGGCGAAAAAACCACCAAAGTTTGTCGAACAGAGCCGATGGTTGACTGGCCCCCCGTTTCTTTGTCTTCCCGAGACACAGTGGCCTCAAAGTTCGGAACTTCATCCTCCAGAAACATTTCAAGAAGAGATCCATTCAAGAATTCTATGCGTCCAGACGACGAATCACCTGATTGATATAACGAAGTTTTCATCCTACAACAGATTGAGAAGAACAATGGCCTACGTTTTACGAAGCAAGAGATGGATGAACAGAGCGAAACGACGAAGACTCTCGGTAACTGAAACACATCATCAATCTTCAAGCAAAGGTGTCCAGCTCTCCACGCTGACGACGGAAGAAATCGCCGAAGCTGAAAGGGTTCTTTTCCAGCTTGCCCAAGAAGATATCCTCTTTGAAGAAATACAATGCCTCAAGAAGGGTTTGGCAATACCCAAGAACAGCGAAGTTTTCCAGTTGACGCCATATCTGGATGAAAGGGGAGTGCTCCGCCTAAATGGACGTATAAACGCCGCATCTTGTTTGCCCGAAGAAGCCCGACGTCCCATAATCCTGCCAAGGCACCACCACCTAAGTCAACTCGTAATCCGACACTACCATATTTTATGTCATCACCAGAATGATGCGGTAATTATAAACGAAATTCGTCAACGCTTTTGGATACCTCAGATCAGAACAGCACTTAAAGGAGTGAAGAAGAATTGCCAGCAATGTAGAATCAACAAGGCTAAGCCCGTCAGCCCCCAAATGGGACAGTTGCCTCTGGATCGGGTGACCCCCTTCGTTCGGCCATTCACTTATACCGGCCTGGACTACTTTGGACCGCTAAATGTCTCGGTCGGTCGGCGCAGGGAAAAAAGATGGGTGGCACTGTTCACTTGCCTCACCACTAGGGCCATACATCTGGAATTATCAGCAGACTTAACAACCGATGCCTTTATCCTGTGCCTCAGGAACTTTGTGAACCGAAGAGGAACTCCGGTGCGAATACGATCCGACAACGGTACGAATTTTATTGGTGCCCACCGTGAACTCGCGAAAGAATCACAGCTGTTCGATTATGAGGTCATTCAAGACGAGATGGCGACAAAAGGAATTGAATGGAAATTCAATTGCCCACTAAACCCAAGCGAAGGCGGGATATGGGAGAGGATGGTGCAGTCCGTGAAGAAGATATTAAAGGTAACGCTGCAAGAGGAAGCTCCTAGGGTGGAAACCATGCGAAGTCTGTTGATCGAAGCGGAGAACATTATAAACTCTCGACCTCTTACGGATTTGCCAGTTGCCTCCGAAGAAGACGAACCGCTGACGCCGAACCATTTTCTGATTGGCTGCACAAACTCGACACAAACTCCTAATATTACTGACGCACCGGTATGTGGGCGCAAGCAGTGGAAGATCGCACAACAACTTAAAGACAGATTCTGGAAGAGGTGGATTCTGGAGTATTTGCCCTACCTTACCAAGCGAAGCAAATGGCACGAGAAAGGCAGGCCGCTGATGGTGGGCGATCTGGTTATCATCTGCGATGCATCTCAACCCAGGAGCAAGTGGCAACGTGGAAAGGTCAGCAAGGTCTTTATGGCAAAAGATGATCAAGTAAGAAGTGCTGAGGTACGAACATCAAATGGAGTCCTGCGTCGACCAGCATCTAAACTAGCCGTTCTTCAAGTTAATGGTGAATCTCCTTGAGAATTCACGGAGGGTGGGATGTTGACAACTGTTTCCACCCAAGGGTTTTGCCGACTACTACGACAATCGAGCGACTCTCGAATATTTGTAAATTTAAAACGAGCCATTTGATTGGCCAGCCAATCAAAAAAGGTCTTTCAATCCTATTCTTCTTTGTGCTATATTCTTTAAAATGAAAATGGAAAGTTCTCGTAGTAGTCGGCAAAACTCAGCAGCGGTGGTTAGAAGTTCAATAATTGGCACTAAAATACAATTTTAAAACATCTAAAAATTCTAATCAAAATCTGTAAATTTCAACAAACAATTATAAATAAATGTATTAATAATTCTGTTAAAGTAAACAGTGTGTTTCGTTGAAAACAATAGCTAAAGCTTATTTTTGCTTTGGATATTGATTCAATTGGCTGCGGAAAGACTAAGAACAAAAACCTACGTCACTTATCACCAGTATTCAGCCTTGCCTTACCCCATTTCGTAAAATCGTCTGACCATCTTTCTTTGTGCAAGACGTGACATTGGGATCCATAATATGTAGCCTTGATAATAGTAGTAGTAGTAGAAATGGCAGCTACGAGCAGTCTAGCTCGGTGTCCCAATTAGCGCTGGATTGCGCCGTTTTGATACCATAAAACTCGTTTGCCCTATAAAATTAAAAGAGGGATTATACAAAGTTCTGATCTTTTGTATTGAGTTCGCTAGCTGGCGATCTCAAATTCAAAGAGGAACTGTAACAAACGCCTTAAATCCGCTTTGTTGCGCTTAAAAAAGAGATCAAATCTTTGATCATCAGTCATTGAAGAAGGACTTTCCCTCTCGTTTTGGCCAGCCCAGGACACTTACACAGGAAATGAAGAACAGTTTTCTTTTCTCGCTGGTCCCCACAACTACGAAAGAAAGTATTGTGGGGGATTTCTAGCTTAAATGCGTGTTCCGCAACAGGGCAGTTGCATGTTGCAACTACCCTGGCTAATGTCTTGCCTGGGTCTGCAAATAAGGTTATTAGTACGAGATTTCTTGTAGGTGGGCCACATCTTTCTAGATATGATACAATTGGTTAGGCTTATCCACCTGTTCTTTGATTCAGCGAGAGACATTGAGAAGATCTTGCCCTTCATAGCACCAAGAGGAATGTTGACTCTTTCCGCGAGTGAGCTATGAAGGGCTGATCCTTGCCTAGCCAGCTCGTCTGCCCGTTCATTGCCCTCAAAGCCACTGTGACCTGGAACCCAGACAAGAGTGACCCTGAGTCCAATGTTCATGCTCGCGAGCTCACTTCGGCATTGTTGAACTAATTTGGAGAATGATGTGGAGGTTAGTAATATTACTAGCACCATAGGGTTTAGAATACCAACTATTCGATTCCCTAAGTCTCAACGCGCTGTCAGATACTAAATATTTTATGTGCAAGTCTATTGGTAAAAGATAAAAGGAACCTGAGCGCAAAGCTCCAGTTGAGCCAACACTAGCTGTTCTCTGAACCTTTTTTTAATTTTGTTATATTGTAGGCTTTGCTAATTGCGGGCCACCAAAATCGAACGTCCACAAAATCATCTTCGATTGCAAACTCCACTTTTTGCCAAAGGTTTTACTACAGGCATTAAAAGCTATGCTGGCTTTCTTGACTCTTTCTTCAATATTAAGTTTCCAGTTTAACTTTGGATCGAGTATTACTCCCAAATATCTAACGCTGGAAGACAAGGACAGTTTTTGCTGTTCCTGTCTTGCAATACAGTGGACAATTTTAATTCCGAAATAGTTCACGCAATGGGTCAATTACCATATGATCGATTTGGTTGGTAGTTCCACCACATGGCAATCGCAAGGTTGCCGTGACTGTTCCGGTATTATACTTACACTGACCTGAAGCAAACCTGATTTGTCTAAAGATGTTGTATTTTGTAACCTGGGACAGGCCAACTTATCAGCCAATGATGTTTTCTTTACGATTCTTGCCTTGAACTCGAGAACTTGTTGACTTTATAATATATTTTCGTAGGCTAAATCGGTAAATATTCGCTAGTCTCTCTCATAACAATTTAGGTATATTGTTTTATTGTGGAAGGGTTGTTGTTGTAAGTTTTTACTTAGCATTCACGCTTACAAATTAGGAGACATGAGTAGGAGCTGGTGAGTGTGTGAGCACTTGATGAGTATTAACCAACCAGACCCGGCAATTCTAAGGTTTCTCTATCAGTTGTTGTGATTTCGTTTTTCAGTGATTTTATTTCGACATTAATCTCTACTTTACTGGTATAATTTGATAGTTTTGGGTTGTAATTGTCATCAAGTTTGGTGAAGTCAACCAGTGCTACCCCTGAAGTTTTGTTGAATTATTTTCACATATTTTGTTGGTAAAGGGGACTTACCTTAAACTTGAATAATTTTTGTTTTGTTCTGAAACTCGTGGACATTTCCCCATTGGAATTGGAACCATACCTTGACAGCTCCCATCACAATGTATGTTTAATGTCCATTCCGAACTTTAATTTCAAAAGCCTTTTTTTCCCCAAAACATATCAGATTTCACTCTATAGTTTGAGGGCCTTGGCCTCGGGGGCTTGGTACTCAAAAGATATATTGCATTCATGACAGTAAACAATGTTTTCAACAACATTTTCCATTGTGTTACTAGTTTTTTTCCCCTCATATCATAAGTAATCTATCCACCACCTACGTGAGCATTGACATTTTGAGACAAAGTAAATTAATACTTTGCCTTCTCCCATTTTGTCACAAACAATATTAACACAAACGTCAAATAACAAAACAACGACACTACTGAAACAATTAGAATTTGAAGGGAAAACATAGAAAATTATTATAATAGCAGAATAGCGCCTGGTGGAACGATTTTCTAAATGTGGCATTCAACATTTGAACTTTTAATTTTTTTTCTATTTTAATCGTATAACCGAAGAGGAGAATGAAAGCAAAGGATTTTCCTCACACTCGTTTTTTATAAAAAAATAAAAATAAAAACCAAAACAACAGCAACATACTTCGGTACAGGGTGTATCATACAAAAATTATTTTTTAACAGCAAAATAAATAAATAGAACAGGCCGCCATTGCTCAGAGGAATGAGTAGTTGACTGCTAAGCCAAATGCTGCGGGTTCAAGCCCTAGCTTCGGCAGCATTCTTTCTCTACGAAAATCGTCAGCTTATCTGAGGCCACCTGTGCGATAATATAACATCTACGTCTGATCCTCTGAGCCACGTAGGTTTCTGTTATGTGTTTTCCTTCTATCTGTCTCTCTCTGTTGTGTTAATGTCTTGTTCTGTCCGAGCCAATGGTCTCAGTCGCCAGTGCTGCTTTGTGTCTGTAGTTCGTCACATTCATGTGCGAAGTACTGTTAATTCAATGTTCAACAAATAGAATAGCGAAGGACTAACCCTATTCTTTGGACTAAGTGGAAAATGCTATAATAAAATATAATTTCTCTTAACTGACGTTTACTAACTTATTCCACCGTGGAGGGTGGTTTAGCGAATTAATAAAAACAAATTTTAAAAAAATTTCTTCTCTTTCAGTTCATTAGATGGCGCCACAACCAATTGCCGTATATTTAGCAAAGACAACAAAAAAACGGTTGTCAAGTATCAACAACAACAAAATTCCCAAAGGGTCTTTTTACTATTCCGGGAAATTCCCAAAGGGTCTTTTTACTATTCCGGGAACAAATTCTTTTTAGTAATGAGACACTTTAACTTATGGTTAGGGAACTTATGGAATAAGAGTGGAATAGGCAATTATTATTAATAACAATAAGACTGTAAAAGTTGAATAAGAAACAAACTTTATATAGAAATTAAAAGGAATGTTTTTTTGCCTTTAATTATTCAAAAGCTTTGTCAATAAAATTTTACAGTTCTTAAATTGACAGGTGCTTCGTGAACTTTTTGTTTATCTAACGAGAGTATACTCTTCATTTTAAATGTCATTACAAATGGACAAACCTACAAATGTAAAAAAGTACATAATTGACTTGAAACACCCTGTATTAAATTTCCTACTGCAATTAAAAGAGAAAAACACAGAAAAAAAGAAGAGAAAGCACAGCTTAAATGTCTTTCATTTGCTTAAGGGCTGACATTTTCGTGGCGAAAAATCTTCTAAGACTTCTGGTGACGGTGTCGAATGTTTTCGTCAATTTTGTTTCTCCAATTTTTTTGCTATGTTAATAATCCGTTCCGCACTCATAAGCTGCTTCCTCTTCTTTTTTCCTCGCTAGAGCCATCATTGTGGTGATTTTTTTCCTTAGGCACTGCTTCATATAAACATAATTGCAAAAAAGCTAAAGCAGGCATCAGGCGGTTGGCATAATGACTTGGTACTTATTATTATTAATTTGAGGAACTACAGAAAAAGAGGAGAATAAGAAGCAGAAGAAGGAATAACCTTCGTCGGTTTGTTTGCATAAGTGTCTGATGTCGTCTTTCGTGTATGACGATGATGATGGTGACGATGACGGAAGAAGAGGGTCAAATACCTATGCCAAGTTTACATTGTGACTTGACTTGACACTGGTGTGTGCGGTCACTTGAACTAATGTTTTTCCTTATTTGTCTTCTTGAATGAATTGTTATAGTTTTTTGTTTTGTTGGTTATTAAGCTTTTTTGTATCTATTTGTTGTATTTTTTTGTTTTATTGCAGTACTGACGGAACAGAATCGCCCATCTTAGCGGAACCAGATGCAGATGGACATGACAAACCCCGAGTTGTATATGGCGAATTAGTTATTTTAGGGTAAGTACTAATGTTTTATTAAGAAATACTTTTACCTTAAGACACGAGCTACTTAGCTTTTTTTGTCATTAAATCTGATTGGCGATAGATAATATCATCCTTCTGAGCAAACTATTCTTCGAAAAACTGTTTTCTCAAACTCGACTAATATTTCAGAATGCTTGTGATGCTTCTTTAAACTAAGGCGGAGGCTAGCTCGCCGAATAACCAGGGGTCTTTTCCAGAAAGCACAAAATTCGAATATAGAGAAGCAAACTGATCCACTTTAAATCACAAGAAACTGTTTACATTCTTTTATGACCAGCAATATTGGCAATAAACCTCGATCACTACGGTAGCAAGTTTCGACTTTACCTATTTCTTCTCCTTTACTTAATGAATTTCTCATTTAAATTGAATGTGAACTGTATCACGCAAAGTATAAAATGTGAGGTTGTTCGGCTGGTATTCGGCTGATGACAGTGATGTTCGCCAAAGGTTTGGTTATTGGTTATACACGGTACAATTGTTGGTGTGGTGATTGTTAAGTGTAACGCTTCGTTGCATGCTTTTGACTTTCCGCCCGAATCCGAAAAACCTAGCGCCCAAGTATCGAATCCAAAAGAGTGTACTGATCACATCCAGAACTGCGAAACAATTCTGTTCCGGACTTAATTGGCTAATGCTCTGGAGGATACGCGAAAAAATTGGCGCGTAGTATTGCGTTGGATTTTCGACAAACAGAGGGCCAGATGAGCCTTCTGTGTGTCGAAAAGGCTGTCTAACAGCAGTCCGACCGAACTCAAGAGTAAAGGTTGTTTGGTGCATGTTCGTCACTTCATATTTCACATGATCGGGTATGATATTGCAATCTATATCCAATAGAGAAGATTCGGGTGTTTGAAAGGCTTTTCTACTGCGGTTCTATCACCGGAACATAACTATTCCAACGCGGTTCTATCCAACAACAACAACATTAACAGAATTAACATTTTTGTGATAAAACTGGTTTGGTGCCATATTCTTCAAGCAACAATTTTGTCTTTAGAGCAAAAGGCGAATATTTTTAATATGCACGCTTGAGCGGCTTGATTCCATCAAAGGTATTTCTCTATTGGGAGAAATGCTGTAAAATATAGGACTTATTTTCAGTTCCACTATTCTTCTCTGTTAGGCGAAGAACTCTTTCTCTTAATATTTTTCTTCTCTTCTCATGCCCGACTCTCTTGTATTAGACTTGCTCTTTCCTCGCCCATTACCAATCTAATTGTGTCGACGAGTCTTTTTGTGTGGAACTGTTTGCACTGGTGGATGCATACTAACTAACTTACTTAGCCGGCTCCCAATACTTGAAGGAACTGAAACACAGCAGACTCCTATCGGGAACGGTCCCTCGCATGCCCTCTCCAGTCGCCAAAACCAAGTGCTATGGCGTTCGCAGTCACTTGGTTCAGTATCTGAGCTTCGGTCGTCGCATACATGACCGAAAACCGGTCGAAGAATTTTACTTTAGAAAGTGCCCAATATCATTTCCCCTTTATTACTTATCATTTAGAACTCGGAGCCAGCCATAGAGAAGTACTGGTTAAATCATACTGCATAGTATAGGCAACTTGTCTTTTGAGTGAGGAGTTTTAAATTCAGTTGTTTGGCCAAACCGAAGTACCAGGGATTTGATAGGGTAATTCTTCTTCCAATCTCCACTTAGGTGACGTTCCAAGTAAGATGAACTCCGTAACTAGCTTGAGATTGCTAGTATCAAAAGTGAGGTTTTGTCGTAGATGGTGTTTGTTGATAGCATTTACTTTGTTTTTTCCATATTCACTTCACGAAAAACGAGCTTTGTTTTTTTTTTCAAACGCTGTGAAACACAACTCTTTGGGAACGACCGATGATGTCTATGTGGTCCGCATAGCCTAGGAGCTGAGTGGATTTGGTGAAGATAGGGTTTTCCGTGCTCACACCTGCCTTGCGCTCTATCTGCTCCAAGACTATGTCACATGAGAGCGCATCGCCATGTCTAAATCCTGCGCATGTTTGAAACAACTCGGATTGTTACCTATTTGCACACTGCACTGCGTATTGTTTAGCGCCATGCGGCACAGCTGGATCAGTTTGTTCGGGATCCCAAATTCAGACATCGCCGACATAAGCTCTTAGCGATGGATGTTTACATAAGCAGCTTTGAAGTCGATGAGAAGATTTCGGATTTCGGCTTAAAATTCGTTGGTCTTTTCCAGGATTTGCCTCAGTGTGAATATTTGGTCTATCGTCGTTTTGTCTGGCCTAAAGCCAGGATGGTACGTGCCGATTATAGACATAGACATAGACATTGGATAGGATTTTGTATGCAACATTAAGCAGGGATGTGCCTCGGTAGTTTTTGCATAACATAGGATCGCCTTTTATGTAGATTGGGCATGTCGCATGTGGAGCCTACAGACCAGTCAGCAGGCATGAATTTTTCCTCCCGCACTTTGTTGATGAGCTGGTGCGTGCGGTTCATCAAAACACCTCCTTTATATTAAAGAGCTCCACAGGTATGCCGTCCGACCCGGCGGACTTTTAATTTTACAGCTTTTGCGTTGGGCCAATTACGAAAAAGAAGCGAGACCAGTCAATAAAGACGCAGTCCCAGTCTTCATTGACT
Organism: Sphaerophoria taeniata; assembly: GCA_943590905.1. Classification (NCBI taxonomy): domain Eukaryota; kingdom Metazoa; phylum Arthropoda; class Insecta; order Diptera; family Syrphidae; genus Sphaerophoria; species Sphaerophoria taeniata. The sequence goes on from OX016540.1 coordinate 242,122,099, forward strand.
GGTCTCGTTCTCTTTTGTCATTGGCTCGCGAATTCAGCAGCTGCTGGAAGTGTTGCTTAGACACATCAGCAATACCCTGTGCTTCGGTGACTAGGTTTCCTTCACTTTTTCGAAGAGCCCGTGTCCCGGTTTTGGAACCAAAAGCTAATTGCTTCGACCTTTTAAAGAAACTTCGGGTGTTGTTCTTGGCAAGTGACTCTTCAAGATCTTTGAGCTGAGAAGCTGCGGATGCTCTTTTCTTCTTTCGCAGGTTTTTTTGCTCATTTCTCCTTTTTGTCCAATACTCTTCTCTTGCTGTTCCTTTTGCTGAACATTTTAGTAAGAATCTGGTTTGTCTTTGTTTCATAAATCGTTGAATATTTTTTGTTTCTTTTTTCCCTAGCCTATTTGCCGACAGTTTAGTAATGAGTTTAAAGTTTTAGATTTTAATATGGAACGAAGGCACGAAAATCAATTTCACACCAAATCAAATTGAAAACGAAACTTTCCGCTCCCAATGAATTTAAATTATTTAAAAACGAAAATAATAGAAGGGCCCAACATTAACGCCCTACATTTAATCTTGATTCATTTCCAATACACTAACACGTTGACGTTGTTAAGGGCTTTACGATCTGACATGTGAATGAGTCTACATACATATTTGATTGTTACAAATTAAAAGTTGTTGTGCGCTCCCCAAAAATGTATCACAAGAGGAGAACCCACTTTATTTGTTTTTCGTCAAAAACAAAAACATTAAACTGAAACTATGTCATAGTTCAAGTAATTCGGTTTTCTTTGATGTAAATCCAATCTTTGGCGTCTTAAAAAAGCGTAAAATAGTTCTCCAGCAACTTGTCAACGCAATCGAACACAATTCTAACACAGAACTGCGATCTATTTTAGACGTTCTGATTAAATCCGACACGGTGGATTTAAAATTTACAATCGGAATAACAAAAAAATCTTCACAGACTATAAGACAATCTGGAATGTGGAAATTTCAAAATAGACAAACAATTCTATATCAATCCCGAGGGCACACATCACCACAAAGCTCGTGTAGCCCCAAAATTTCAGCATTCAGTACAAAAAGCTGACAGGGACAGCAATCAATGCAGCTGCTACTAGCATGCATTTGATTTGTGTAGGGCGTTCATCTTCATTTTGTTTTCTGTTGACGATGGATGTTTTTAAAAATAGAGAACAGAATCAACCTCAAAGTTTATTCACTTTCCAGCAGAGGCCCGCCAGCACGCTTTATTGTGTGAGTTGCGATGTGATAAGATTCCCCTTTTACCACTATCGATCGATACAAATGAGAATCTGTCTCGAAAAAAAAAATACAATTTCAAAAGTTAAATAAAGAAAAACAATACAATCAAACTGATGCGTTAACAGATGCATTCTCATGGAAAATACGGGCCAGATGAACTTTGTGTGTACGATGCATAGTATTCGCATAGTTTATACAGGAAGCTGGAAAGGGTATATTTTTGCTCGCATTTACATAGACTGGCACAACCGCATGACTTGCATACATTTTCCTGCCGGGCTATGGGTATGTGTTGCTGTAGTTTTAAAAGAGCGTTAAAAATAAGCAACACATCCCTCCACTCATAGACAAACAAAGTTGCTGCTTTAAATTAAAAATAAATACATGAGAAAGTATTGGGTGGCAACATTTCTAGAACCGATCAGATTTACGGAGTAGGATTTTTATTTACTTACTTACTTACTTACTTACTTACTCACTTGAGGTGGCGCTATAGTCCGGTGTGGACTTGGGCCTCAAACAACAGTCTCCGCCAGCCAGCTCGGTCCCTAGCTACCTGCCTCCAGTTTTGCACTCCAAATTGATTGAGGTCCTCGTTCACTTGTGTCCGCCACCTGAGTCGCGGTCTTCCTCTCCTTCTGCGTCCCTCGGGAATAGTGTCAAAGGCTTTCCGGGCCGAAGCATTGGTGTCCATGCGCTCTTAATGACCGAGCCATCTGAGTCTCTGGACCTTGACCCTTCTGGCTAGGTCCACGTCGTTGTACAACCCGTAAACGTCGCTGTTGTATCTTCTTCTCCATTCCCCATCAATGCACACGGGGCCAAAGATGACCCGAAGAACTTTCCTCTCGAAACAGCCTAAGGCACATTCATCTGATTTTGTCAAGGTCCATGCTTCTGCACCATACAGCAGGACAGGGATGATGAGGGTGTTGTACAGTTTTACCTTAGTTCCTCGAGAGGGGGCTTTTCCACTCAATTGCTTTCTTAGCCCAAAGAAACAGCGATTAGCAAGAGTACTTCTTCGTCTTATCTCGGCGCTGGCTGGTGTTATTGCCCGTGTTAATAGCGGAGCCTAGGTAGACAAACTCTTCTACTACCTCGAAGTTGTATGCGTCTATTGTGACGTTCTGTCCGAGCCGTGTCGGTGTTGGGTGTCCTTTCTCGAAGACAGCATATACTTCGTTTTTCCCTAATTTACCGCTAAACCCATTTTTGCCGCTTCTGTTTCAATTCTCACAAAGGCGTCATTGTGTGTTCTGTGTTCTTCCCATTATATCAATATCATCGGCGTACGCGAGAAGTTGAACAGATTTTTGGAAGATAGTGCCTGTGGTGTTGACGGTGGAGTTTTGCACTATCTTCTCAAGAACGATGTTAAAGAAATCGCACGACCGCGCATGGCCTTGTCTGAATCCTTTTTTGACGTCGTAAGATTCCGTAAGCTCATTGCCAAGCTTGATGGAGCAGCGTGAATTCTCCATCGTCATTTTGCACAAGCGAACGAGCTTGGCAGGGATGCCAAAACTAGACATTGCTTTATACAGTTCGTCTCTGTAGATGCTGTCATACGCGAAGAGGTGGTGGGTATCGATTTGGAGCTCATAGGTTTTTTCCAGGATCTGTCGTAAGTGAAAATTTGGTCGATGGTTGACTTTCCTGGCCTGAAGCCACATTGATAAGGACCAATCAGATTGTTGACGAAAGGCTTCAGACGTTCACATATTATGGCAGAGAGGATCTTGTAGGCGATGTTAAGTAGACTTATTCCTCTGTAGTTGGCGCAGTTTAGAGGATCTCCCTTTTTCAGGATCGGACAAACAATGCTGAGGTTCCATTCATCGTGCATGCATTCCTCCGACCATATCTTACAGATGATTTGTTGCACCCTCCTATCTAGATCGTCGCCTGCTGCTTTGAACAGCTCGGCAGCTAGACCATGTGCTCCACCGGCTTTGTTGGATTTCAGCCGTGAAAATTGCCGTTTTCACTTCTTCTAGGTCGGATTCAAGGAATTGTAGAAAACAAATAAAAAAATATACTTGTCCTTAAATCATCTTACTTTTGAAACAAATTGTTTATATTATTTGCTACTGCGTCTTGCGGAAGTCAAAAAGATCGAAAGGGTGATTCTTTCAATAAGCGAGTTCGACATTCAAACTTATTTTCATTGGCTTGTGTGCTCCACCTGAGTCGGGGACTCGAAGACTTTACGGGCCGGAGAATTTTTCTCTTCAAGCAGCAAAAAGCGTTTTCGTCCGATGTTGTCAATATAGGAGGACCGGGATGATAGGGTCTTGTGATACTTAAGTGCTTGAGGGAGGTCTTTACTACTCAACTGTCCAATGAAGCAGTCAATACTGACGTTGAGTCCATGATGTCGATGTTGGCTGTCCTTTCTTGTTGACAACATTAACTTGGCCTAAAACCATCTTCTCAAGACTCACGAACGCTCCATTGACATCAAGCTGTGTTCTTCTAATTATGTCAATGTCGTCTGCGTATCCTATCGTAGCAGCTGGAGGGAGTTTTGAAAGATTGTGCCTCTTGTGTTGAAGTTGGAGGTTTCCACAATCTTTTCAAGAATGATGTTGAAGAAATCGCATGACAACACATCGTATGGTCCAAGACCTTTTTTGACATCAAATTGCGGCCTTGAAATTGATGAAAAGGTGGTAGGTATCGAATTAAAGTTCCTCGGGTCTTCTCCACGATCTGCCGTAGATTGAATATTTGATCGATGGTGGACTTTCCGGGTCTGAACCACACTGATAAAGGACCTATCAGGTTGTTGACGAAACGCTTCAAACGTTCACACAGCACGGCAGACAAGATCTTGTAGGCGATGTTAAGGAGACTTTTGGTTAATGGTTGGTTTTCAAATAATAGTTCTGATATAATAGCTTCTAGATTTTTAAGATTGTTTAACCCCGTGAAACATTTTAGAAAAACGTCAAGTAAACTATTGACTCCTCTAATACCACTCATTAGAAGGAACAAAATCCCCATTCAGGAGCCAACTAACAATTGCTTGAATCAATAATCGCATGCAAACCTGAAAATAAATGTCATCAAGGTCACGCTTGAACAATAAATTAAAAAAAAAAAAAAAAAACAGCACCGAAGTTGCACTCCACATAAAAGTAAATCCCTGTCCGACTATAACATTGCTTGTTCAATGTACAACAAAATTGCAACAACACGAAGTTGATTTTTTTCACTTGGAAAAATTGAAATAAAAATAATTAGCTTGTATCATGAATCTAACGACCGGATGTTGTAGCGTGACCACGTGCATATCTACCCTAGCGACATCTACATAGTTATGTATGCAATTGTGTACTTTTCGATGGAGTAAAGTTATTTTCGAGCCACCACATCCGGTGGTAGGTGGTTTGAAGTGTCACCCCTTTGGTGCCTCATACCTCACACCAAGACAAAAAAAAAACAAGCTAACTGGGTCAACACGTGTGTTACCCTTCCTCTAATAGATTGTTCAAAACAAGACCAACAAAAGAGTTCACATTTTTTGTTTTTCACGTAACCCATACCTGAACAAAGGGACAAAAGGTGCTCTTTGTTTGACTGAATACGACATCTATTTGCTATTATTTGAGATAAGAAATTGTGCTCGCAATCAAATTTAATAATCGAAAAGAGAGAGACGCCAACCAATGTCTAACGATGTTATGTGACAAAGGTAAGGAAGTGAAACAAAACATTTTTGTTTTTTTTTTTGTGTTCATGTCGTTTATTCCGAAGTAACTGAACTCTTTGAAGACTGAACAAAACAAAAATGTATGCTCTTGAGAAATTTTTTGCTATCTAGATGAACGGATGAACAATGGATGATTGCATTTATGAGTCGATGAACTTTGAATTGAATTTTTTTTTCGAAAACAATGCGCAGAATTTAATATTTGTCTCAAGCAATTAATATGTGATAAGAGAGGAAGTACGATTGTGATTTTCTTGAGTGAACAAATAAAATAATAAAAATTGTTAAGATTAATTAATTTATTTATTGGGCGTTGAACTTTTTTCTTTAAAATACATTTTTTTGGGATAATGACTTGAAGAATCAAAACACACAGCCAAAGTATACAAACAACAACCGCCGTCAATAGCAGAGTGCAAAATGAAACAACAACAAACACACGAACAACTAAAACAGACAAGCAGCAACCAGCAACACAGAAGTTACATGGTCGCATGTGCAACTGCATGATTGATACTTTTCTGTCTTCTTTCAATTCACTCCTACTTGTTACTCGAAATCTATCAAGTAGGAATGATATCGATCATGAAAATGAGAATTTATTCGGTCGTCGACCGTCAAGGTGCTCTGCACAATAAATATTTTTTATTCAGAGTATTCCTGAGGCATCTTTTGGTTAACGCCATAAGAAGCCTCTTATAAAGTTTTGCTTCGGCCTTTAACGCCTTGACTAGGGATTAAATCCCAATTTTTCGTCAAGGCTAGGGAAATTATCCCACTGTTTTCGTTATCGTCTCAACTAGGGATTAAATCCAATGTACCGTCGAGACTAGGGAAATTATTCCACTGTAGGTATCGCTTCGAATAGGGATTGAATCCCATGCACTGTTGAGGCTAGGGGAATAACCCACCGTAGGCTCGCCTAGACTAGGGATTAAATCCCATCTTTCCGTCAAGGCTACGAAAGTTATCCCATCATTGTATTATTAGTAATATTATTATTGTTCCGACTAGGGAATGAATCCCATACACTGTCAGAACTAGGGAAAACATAGGAACACCACTTGCTACATGCAAACATCTTCTCAAACAATATGCTCTAGAATCAACGAAAATGCTAGATGGTCTCGGGTACCACCTGTCTAGCAACCGAACAAATATGGCCAAGCATAGACCTCAAGCGGTGAAAAGACTTGATTTCCCTGAGCAGACAAAACATAAGCTACACAATTGGAGTCATAACATAGGTAGACATGCTTTGAGGCCAGGAGTCTACACAAATGACTTCTGTAGAAGCTGCCTGGACGAGGAGGTAGAAGGAACAGCCCAACACCTCCTTTGTACTTGCCCCGCACTCTCCAAGAGAAGGAATAACTACCTGAGTAGTCCCTTCTTCGATAATACCAGTGAACTGGCAACGATCGACACAAGGTGTCTCTCTAATTTCATTAAAAGTACAAAATGGTTTAATTAAGATCATTACTCTCCCATGAGTCACTTCTTTAGTGAAATTACAATGGACCCTTGAGGTCTAAGTGAGTCAACAACCTCTAACCTAACCTAACCTTCTACTACATTGACTACACGAATCTACCACATTGATATTCAAGAAATGTATTTATTTGTTAAAGAAAGCCGTTTCTTTAATAAAAAAAGAGGATAGAGTACAAGGCTAGAAAAGAACAAAAAAATTTCTTGCGGAAAGAAATCGAAGACAATTTTCATTGAAATAATTTTAAGTTGACCTTCTCCCTAGCCCTTCTTCTTCCTGTTGTTAGAAATCGCTCTGAGAAGCCAGTTTTAAGCGATAATGATTATAAATAAGCCTTGTTTTCCACAAGAACTCAGAACCTTTGAGCAAAAAGTTATTGTTGATATCAATAAAATATTTGTTTAATTTCTTTCTTTTTAGATACAATGGATATTTACCACAAGGTGATAGAGGACGGCGACGTTCAAAATTCATTCTTTACAAACGCACAGAAGCCAATGGTGTTAAACGATCCAAACACTACATAGTCCAATCGCCACAAACATCAAAAGCCATCCTGGATGCGAATCAACATTCGATATCGTATACGTTATCACGAAATCAGGCTGTTATTGTAGAATATAAAGAAGACTCTGAAACGGATATGTTTCAGGTAAGTGTTGACATTTATTACCGCATTAGAAAAACAATTGAAAAAAGATTGTTAATTTTGGGTTTGTCATCACCCTGTATTGTAAATTTTACTTTATAATTAAAGAAACCTTAATAATCCCTATACTATAACTTAATGTCGCTGTCTTTTGGCCTAACGATCGATTTCTGACGAACAATTTTTGGTTTTTGATTTTTGGTGCCATATGTAAAAGACTTGCTGAAAATAACTTGATGCATACAAGAGCTGAAATAAAGGCACAAGTAGGTGACTTTGAACATGCAACATTGCTTTGGCAAAAGAGTCGTCAAAAAGACAATTTCTCGAAGAATCGAAAACAGCATGCAAAAAAAATTTATTTTTAAGTAAAAGACAACAGGGCTTTATTTCGTAAACTGTAACAGAGCGTTACATGCTTACCACTTTTTTTTTAAACAAACATGTGGCCACCAGCATCATCGCTTAAAACTTTACTGTTTGTGAAATACAATTCACACTCAGTTAGCACTCGAAAAACACATAAGGCAGCCTGCACTAAGCTATGAAAGATATAGTCAGCCATGGCGTAAGAGTTAGTCGTGATATGAGACAGTCCGGCGTTGTGTAAGAGTATACTGATAGTCGTGAAGGAACTCATTACAAAATAAAAGTAAAGTGGTTAAGTGTGGGAGAAAAATAAAACCACTTTGGGAAGAATATTAACAATATTGCGAGTCAGTCGGTAGTAAGAAGCAGCACGGAGCAGGTCATTCTACGGAGGTAATTATTAAAATAATATTGTTTCATTGGAGCTTCCGCCACCAGTAGTAAAGAGCTTCAATGATACTAAAGACCATTATAAATCCTACCGTTTTGCGTGCCACCAGGGGCCGTACTAGTACCTGCAGATCGATTCAGTGCTACTAGCGGCCATTAACACCTGCCGTTTCAGTGCTACCAGAGACCATTAAAACCTGCTGTTTCAGTGCCTCCAGGCCATAAATCCTGCTGTTTCGCGTTCCATCAGGGGCCGTACTAGTATCTACAGATCGACAAGACCTATTGCCGGCTGTTTCAGTGCTGCCTGAAGCCATAAATCTTCCTGTTTCGCGTGCCACTAGGGGTTGTTCTAGTACCTGCAGAATGACCGAGCTATCGGCTGCTGTTTCTGCGCTAGCAGGGACCATTAAAGTCTGCTGTTTCCTCAGAGTTACCCAATACAGTTTTTTTCATCATGCCTATGTATAATTTCCAAGATCTATAGAAGGTGTCCGAACAGAAAAGCATTTCGCAATACCCGAGAAGTGTAAACCCGACGAACCAGCCTTACGTTACAACCAGAGAAGTGTAAACCCGAAGTACCAGATATACACTATAACCAAAGAAGTGTAAAGAACCAGATTATAGAATACAAAAATGTAGTTCATGTAAGATTGTGTTAAGGAATTATTAGATACTTAAGAAAAATGATAGAGCATTTGTGGTGGACCTTATTACTGAAGTTAAGTGTTTCTTTTCTGACGGAACCTTGGCGATCCGTCGAACGAAACCTCGACTGGAAACCAAAAAGCATGTCACAAAACTACATTCGTAGGAGTCACTTTGTTGATTTTGTTATTGATTTTGACTTGTTCAAAAAGGGTTAGAGCTAACTCTTTCCCTAGTTAGCTGCTGTTTCCGGTTAAGAATAAAATAAGATTAAATGAGTTTTTTTTTTTTTATAATAAGCTCAAGGGGTTTTTGTTCCCTTTTTAAGCCAAAGCAAAGTGCGAGCGTTAGGCAAAGTGGGATAGATGGAGAGGGTTTAAGATGAGGTGTCGGTTAACATTGGTCTTGAATTCCTGAACACTGCAGTGACTGATGGGGAAGACCGAGTGTGAAAGAGAGTTCCACATTCGCGTAGTACGGCTAAAGAACGATTCTCTGAACATGACCGTAGGTACGTCCGAAGTTGGGCTCGAGGGTGAACTGATGGGCATTCCTGGTTGTGCGGGTATTACGGTTGAATATCTTAAGGGGAGGAATGCAACTGGCTATTTCACTAAGTAACGGTAAAAGAGGATGAGGCATGAGACATTACGTCGATGTTCAAGTGACGTAAATGTCTTAACGATGGTTGAGATACTGCTCTGGATACTGTCCAAAAGACTTAAGTATGTTACTGGAGCACCAGCCCAAAAGTGGGAGTTATACTCAAGCTTTGGACGTATGTAAGTTTTGTAGATGGTAGCCAGATCAGAAGGAGAATAAAAAATTTAAAAACCTAAACATCTTGCGGCATTTTTGGCGACATCGCATATGTGATCATTCCACAAGAGGTGGTCGGTGATAAACATACCGAGAATCTCGAGATGTTCAGTTTTATTGATGCAAGTACCACTCATGGACAGTGGCAATGGGGGTATATCTCGCTTCATGACAGCATTGAGTTTTTAAAGCATTAAACTCTACGCAGTTTCTTACTCCCCATTCTTCAATGATGTTTAAGTCAGAGTTTAATGAGCTTATCATATTTAGCCGCTGCAAATCCACATGCGAAGAGGAGGGATGTGAGTCTGGGAACGAATATGAAAAGCTAAGGGTACTATCGTCAGCGAAACAATGAATTGGATTTGAAGTTACAGACAAGAGATCATTGATGAAAATGAGGTAGAGGGTCGGAGACAAAACGGAGCCCTGGGGCACACCAGCATTTATGTTGTGGGTTTCAGACTTGAATCCGTCCAATACAACTTGTATATAGAACGGTTCGAAAGAAAGTTTCTAATCCAACGGAGGAGGGATTCATCAATACCAAAAGCACGCATTTTCGATAAGAGAGCCTGGTGACAAACTCTTTCAAATGCCTTTGAAATATCAAATGCAACAATCTTACTTTCTCCAAAACGATGTAAAGATTTGTTCCACTGTTCGGTGAGATATGCCATCAAATCACCAGTTGACCTGTTGCTGCGAAAGCCGTACTGCCGGCCGGTCATTAAGAAGCTTTCGTTCTTCAAGATATTTCTTAAGACTGGGTTTCCGTTTTTCTTGAACTCCGAGCTCGTGTAAAAGCATGCACGAGTGTTAGTGAATATTTCCCTTTCTTTTTTTTTTATTTCCGTCTCACATAGCCACTTGAAATTTCTAGTTTTCTAGTTTTTGTTTTTTTTTTCTCACTCAGAAGTCAGAATTCAGTTTCAGTGAGCGATATCGATATGTAAGAAATGAGTTTCGCTTACGAAGGTCCACAAAATAGAGATGAAAAAAAGAGGTATTTTCGCATGTATCTATTTACTATGTGGAATTGTGGACTGTGGTGTGGACATACACAAAAATGCATCTACATTCTACATATGTACGTATTATGTTATGTGCACTTAGAGTAGGCGTAGCATTCATGAATTGTTGTTTTTCTTTTTTCTTCGCAAATTTTGTAATTTGGGATTATGATGGTTTTGAGTTTCGATGACATTTGTGTTCGAATTGTTTCTTTTTTGGGGTCCTGATGAACGATTTTAATTTTTCTTTGGTTTCATCTTTATATTTACCTATCTATAAAAGGACGTAGGGGTACTTTTTGACAAGCTATGAACAATTAAAAAAGTTCAAGACGACATTTTGATCAAACATGACTTTACGATGATAGAAAAATCAAAAAAGTAATTGCCTTATATCTTTCCTTGCCTAAGCAAAAGTTACCCAATTGTCTTCAAAAAACAAAAAAGAAAACAAAACCCTTTACATAATCCTAAGAAATGGCACACACCACCACGAAAAAAAAGATCGTTTCCTCATTGCGTAACAGGTTTGTTCTTCTTCTAAAAGAATATTACGATCCCATCAGCGGCATCAGCATAGAGAAACGAGAGGAAAAAAATGTCATTGCTACAAAAAACATAAGCAAAACAAAAAAACAAACAAGAAACAAGAAACAAACCCCTTTACATAATCCTAAGAAATGGCACAAACCACCACGAAAACAAAGATTATTTCCTTATTGCGTAACAGGTATTTACTTCTCAAGCCCTTGCACTTGACTCATTAAAAAAAAAACGCGCATTTACATAAATATTCGAAATGTATGCATGCAAATATGACAAATGTAGGTAGGTATTCAAAACAACTTTTTCATCGAATACCTACAAAGTACATAGTAAGTGATCACAATTGCCTATCTATATGTCTGCATCTGCATATCATAAACATTCCAGAAGTATAAAAAATGAATTTTCATTCTCAAACGAATTCTATGAGAACGTTTGGTATGAGGAATTTTTTCTCTATCCTATGAAAAAAGAAAAAGAAGAAGAAGAGAATGAAATTTAAAAGAACGCCACCTAGTTCCATTCGTTTGAACTGAGTACCTTAGTGTGTGTGAGCAAACGCGATATTCCTTGTAAAAATGTAAAAAATTGCCCATTTTCGAATATTAATATAAAATAAACGGGTAATCGTAAAATTATTTTAGTTTCTGATTTCTATATAAAAAATATGAAAAAAAATTAAAAAAATATATTTGAAAATATTGTTTGCTGCATTCTCCTCATAATTGATACACAAATATTGACTTTTTTAAATGCATTTTTAAATATGTTTTAATTTTTTCTTTTTTTTTCTAAAAACGTTACTGAGTCGAAGAGATATTCAATTTTCATAAAAAAATACTTTTGTTGTTGAGTAAAAATAAATGGGGCTGGAATCTTGTTCACCGCAGAATATTCTAAGAAAAACATGCAATTTTTTACTTTGCACTTGAAAAAAATTTAGTAAAATAATTTATAAAAAAATTAAAAAATTAATGTGATATTATGTACATTTCGACAGTGTAAAAAAAATATTTTCAATTTTTTATCTTTATTACTTTAGAAATTATTCCAAATAATTCACACCTACTTTTGCTAAATTTTCCCCATTTTTCGTGTTTTCGTTAATTTTTTTTGACGAAACTGGACAAAATATTAAAAAAACAGCCACGTCACTGAATCGTGAGACATTTAAAGAATAGATAAAAAATATAAAAAGAATAAAAAATTAATTTTTTAGGTAACAAAACTGTTCCACCGCAAACGTCTCCAAAAATTTCATAATTTTTCGTTATGCATGACCCTTTTGGGATGAAATACATTTTTAATATTTTTTTTAGCTTATTAACTTCTTAGCTTATTAAATGTATAATCTATAGTCGTTGATTTCATTTAAATATTCGGAATATTTTGGGAGCTACACCAGCGCAAAACACCAACGAAATTTTCAATGGGAAACCCAGCCTTAAGCTCATAATTTATCAGCGTTTCCATGACCTTAGAAAGAAGGGACGTTAGTGCAGTTGGTGCATTACAGCTCACTCATCCGACGTGACGTGTCTCAGCCATCTCAGGATTGCCCCTTAACTCTTGAAGTTCACCGCTGCACCATAAATTTCCATTCGCCATTGAATAAACACGACCAAAGATCACCCGAAGATTTTGTTATTCTTGGCAATCCAAGAATTCTACAGTCTACAGTACGTCAGTAAAGATTTTGTAGTGCCTATGGCGTAGTGCTCAGAGAATTGCTGAAGAGTGAAAGCCACTCAGGCCTTGGCTCTTCTAAAGATGTCGCGCCAGCCTATTTTTTGGTTTTTTTTTTTCTTATTTCAGAGGTGGTATCAAACTTTTTACCGGTAAAGTGCATACCACTTCTCTTTACTTTTTTTTGTTTTTTGCTACCCACAACTCATATTCTAGTTCGCTTTTTCTTTTCTTCTTGTCAATTTGTTTAACAAATCAACAGGTGAATTCCTTCCTTCAAGAAAAATACACAAAAACAAAACATTAAATAAAACAAAACCTCTAATACCGACCCCATTAAGAGCAATCTCTTGAACCTTATCGAAAAAAGCGTTCAGATAAAATTTTAATCTGCATTCCTCGTTTGCATGACCCTTCAGACCTTATCACAGGAACTCCGCTATAAGCTTTTGCATTCGCTTTTTACACCCCCATTTCTATGTATTAATGCGAAATTTTATTAGAACTTCCCTTTTTTAATTTGTTCTTCAATTCTCTCAATTATTGTCTCCATAATATTTTATTACTTAGAAATAGAAAAGTTGAAATATTTCGCCCCCACTCTTCCAACTTTGAGAGAAAAATGAAATCGAATCAGAATATCGATCTATCTTGCTCGAGTTGGTGGGTAACTTTTCACCCCTATGCCGATTTATGTTGAATTTCATCTACACGTGTCCCACGGAAAACGAAATGATTGCATAATAAGCTGAAAGGGAAAAACAGATAATGCTGTAACTGAGGGCTCAGACACGTGAGCTCCTTTCTTAAGCCAGAAATATTACAAATTTCACTCATTCCTCAAGACGACATACGAGCATTATAAATCATTTTGTCTCATTTATCCTGCATATACTTATGTACAAATTACACGTTTGCCCTCAAGCAACTTTTATTTCCATTAAACACTCAGCTTTGGACTCGGCAGGTCAATCAATAGCGTGACATTTCAAGCAACAATCACAGCTGAACTAGTTTCCTCGAACTAGATACATTTCATTTGATTACCACTTTCATTCCGCACGAACGGAATGATATCCCTCAAACCCTTTTACCCATTCCTACAGTCTGTAATCGAAAAACCTTTCCAACGAGCCGTAAAATGATAATAAGGCCTGAAAATCAGACAAAGCTTTTTACTACCATGAAATCAATATTTGTTTTTTCAGTGGAAATGGAAGGTTAAATTGACTTCAGTGTGTCCGCTGATGGCCATGCTTTTTGATTATTCATTTTCCTGCAATTCGTTATACAGAGCTCATCTTGTTACTTTTGTTAGAGACCGATAGAAATTAAGATACAAAAAGAAATTGACCAGGGAAGAGACATGACAGCAAATGACATTTTCTTAACTGTCATCGGATTTTTTTTTAATAGAGGGGAAAATCGATATCTTCTTGTCTTGTGTTTTAAACAAGGAAAAGGAAATTCGTTGAATGTGTAGCCAGTCGACAAAATAAAATGTCAAAAACAGAAGTTGTTCGTTAAAAAAATTTTTGATTTCTCTTCTTGTACTTTTGTATTTATTTTTTATTTTAGTTGTGATGATAAATCGATTAAGTTGTACATAAAATGCTAAAACAATAGCTTGAATTGACTTCTTATTGACTTGAAAATAAAAATGGAAACAAAGTCGTGGGTCTTAAACTTAACACCTGGAAGTAGGTATACAATATTGACAAAAACGACTTCTCTAGGCCTCATCTTAGACAAAAAAACTAAATTGGAAGGCAAATATTGATGAAAGAGTAAGAAAGGCTACTGCAGCGCTTTTTACTTGTAAAAAGGCCATAGGCTCAAAATGGGGCTTCTCCCCCACTGGCTATACACTTCGGTTATCAGACCGATACTCATTTATGGAGTTGTCGTATGGTGGACCGCACTGGACAAGATGGCAAATCTGAATAGACTCATCAAAGTCCAGCGGTCAGCAGGTATGTGCATCACAGGAGCACTTCGCTCAATACCAACAGCTTACACCTCTTGACATCTTCTTCAAAATGGTGGCAACCAACTCATGCGTGAGGCTTAGAGCCACCTCTCAATGGATCAGTAACAACACTGGTCATACTACTATCCTAGACAATTTCAGATCTATCCCTAAGTGATCTAGACTATACCACCCCAAAAATGGTATTCGATAATAGCTTCCGTGTTTCAATCCCTTCAAGATCTTCTTGGGAAGAAGAGAGACCCCTGGAAGACAATACGTCATTGTTCTAACAGAAACTTGGCTGAATTCTTCTATTCTTGACTCCAAGCTTTTTGATGCTTCCTATCAAATCTTCAGACGCGATCGATCGATCAACGATAATTCCGACACTTTTGGAGGGAGACTTCTCTTTGCTATTAAGAATTGTCATACTTGCCACCTGGTTAATGACTTTCGATTCTTACAAATCGAGTTACTATGTATTAAACTTAAATTGGAGTCCGGACATTTATTTATAATATCGGCTTATATACCTCCCAATAGCAATAACAATATCTACGAACAATTTAATGATTGTAAAGAAAGCCTATATAACCTCTTGGAGCCAAAAGATGAAATTTTGATCGTAGGTGACTTCAATCTACCAAACCTTGACTGGATACAAATGGATGGCGACAACTTTTTTATTCCAATAAATGCATCTAGCTCGAATGAGCTTACAATTATCGATGGTAAGTCGTCGTGTGGTCTTAGCCAGTTTAATGGAGTGAAAAATCATATGGATAGAGCTCTCGACTTGGTTTTTTTCTCAGACAATATTTTCATCCTGCTTTAGATATTGCACTTAAATTAAATATGTCTTCTCCAAATAATAATTACGATAACAATAGACTCGAATTTAACTTTAGTAAGTGTGATTATGTTAATTTATTTGATTTATTATGTACCATTGACTGGAACCAATTATTTTTAAACTTAAATGTTGATAACATGTGTAATGTCTTCTACAAAACACTCTTTGACTGTTTCAGTAAAAGTATTCCATTCAAAAAACCTCGTAAGATCTCGCATGTTCCACCATGGTTCGATTCTCATCTCAAAAACTTGAAAAATAAAAGAAACAAAGCTTGGATACAATATAATAGGACTAGAACTGATGATGACTATAGAACGTTCCTTATTCTTAAGCAATTATTTAATGACTATTCAAACTCTTTATTTGAAGAATACATTGATAAAATTGAATGTAATCTTAAATCTAATCCAGAAAATTTCTGGAATTTTGTCAACACTAAGAAAAAAACTTGTGGGTATCCTAACTCTATGTCTTATCGTCATCTAGCCATGAACCTAAAGTTATTGCGAACATGTTTGCAAGCCATTTTAAAGAAGCGTTTGATGAGCCTAGTACTGAACATTTTTCTTATTCTTCTTCTTCAGTATTGAACTATCCACATTTAAATGACATTAATTTTAATATAAGTGAACATACCGTTTCATATAGCATATTGAATTTAGACGAAAGCTTTTGTCCAGGCCCTGATGGTGTACCATCTTCTATCCTAAAAAAATGTGTTCATTATTTATCATATCCGTTATGTGTTCTCTTTAACATGTCTTTGAGAAATTCAACTTTTCCATCTATCTGGAAAAGCTCATTTATTACTCCAGTACACAAGAAAGGTCCTAGAAATGAAATTATGAACTACCGGCCTATTGCCAAACTATCTGTGATACCTAAACTGTTTGAGTCTATCGTTTGTAGTGTCCTTTCCTTTCATTATAGTTCTATTATCTGTGATAACCAGCATGGTTTTGCCAAGAAAAAGTCTACTGTTACTAATCTGTTTAACTTTACGTCCTTTTGCTTAGATGTTTTTGAAAAGCGTAAGCAGGTAGATTGTGTATTTACTGATTTTACTAAAGCGTTCGACAAGTTGTGTCATAAAATACTTATTCCTAAATTATCTCAACAAGGTTTTAACGACAATTTCGTCGCCTGAGAAAAAGAATGTCGTATATCACAAAAATGGTTTTTTGAGGTTTGAATGCAGTTTTGATAAGAAAAAAATAATCTTTCGAATGGTGCAATCCGCGTTTTGATATCTCCTTTAGTTTCGGAGATATTTTGTATTATTTTGTCGTATGTGCAAGGTCAAATGCGTTTTGGGTATTAATTTTGTCGTATGTGTAAAAAAAATTCACATACGACATTTTTTCTATGTAAAATCGCGGTTTTTGTTGGTTGCGTAAATGATTGTCGTATGTGTTTGAAATCCTTCACATACAACAATTTTTTACCCAACTTACGGTAAATTATTGTCGTATGTGCCATAAGAATGTGTATGCAGAAGAACAATTTCAGTTGACTTCAGAATGTCGTCGAGTGCGGACGGGTCCCCTGAGCCGGAGTTACCGCCAGAACTTTTAGCGTGAGTAGCCGTGTTTTATTGGGAACTTAGCTCAGCTTAGCAATAGGAATTACATGTCAAACAACAACAACCGAAAGCTAAGTAAAAATAAGTTAGCAATTTTAGTTAGCAATTTCCTGAAGATAAGGTTTCAGCAATTCGACACTTGAGTTTTTCGTTGTGTTTTTCCTTTATCAAATGTCAAAACCTTTTGAAGAAAATAGTTTTCCACCATAGCAACTCAATGTAAAAAAAATTGTTTCAGATAGGTCTCAAGATGGCGTTTGAAAGCTTTCGATATTTGAAAATAGTTTTTCACCATAGCAACTCAATGTAAAAAAAATTGTTTCAGATAGGTGTAAGGATGGCGTTTGGAATATTTCGATTTTTGACATTCTAGTGAACGAAACTTAATTCAAAGCTGACTATAGCGTTTTATTGGAATTCCTATTGCTAAGCTAAGCTAAGTTCCCAATAAAACACAGCTAGTATTATAAAGTATAAATCAACTTAAATATTTTTTTAATAAAAAATATATAATAACTAGCATGAGTGATGACATACTAAATGACACTGATTCTGTTGACTTTTCTGTTGACGACGAAGAAGACGATCCCACCTTTTTACCCACAACTGAAAACAACGAGCGCCAACTCTCAGGTCGTTCTATGAAAATGCACCAAACGAAATAGAAACCCCATCGACATCGAACCAAATAGAGAGAAGTTTACCGTCCAACTACACAAGCTCGTGTAATTTTTTTTATAATTCTTATCCACAAATTGAAGATGTATAACGGCATATTTATTTATTATTTATTATTTATTTTTTTGTTTCATTGTTTTGTTAAGTTGATAAATCACCATGGATGTGTTTATGTTTTTTTTTTAGATTTAATGTTTATTTTTTTAAAAAGAAGAAGACTGTTTATTTTTATTTTATGTGAATTAAATTATTTTTGTTTCAAAAAAATATTGAATAACTCGTAGTTTTATTTATTTGTTTGAATAAAAAGTAACTGAATTGGGTAAAAGTTTGTCGTATGTGCAAATTTTTTGTCGTATGTGTATGCAATAAACATTTTAGTTAGCAAAATGTAACATACGACAAAATAATACTATGGTTTATTGGCTTTAAAATCTGTAGAAATGGAAGCTGGGTTTTAATTTTGATTCTAAAATGAAGTTCCATCAGCTCTGCAACTATAGTTAAAGTTTTGAAAAATTATTCGTAGCCGTTTCGGAGATATGATTTTTTAAACTTTGATTGCGATTTCCCAAAATCAAAAAAATGTCGCTTACGACATTATCATTCTCGGGCGACGATTTCTTAAATTGGATTTCATCGTATTTAGAAAATAGACATTATAGTGTAATATTTCGTAATGAGTGTTCGAGTCTATTTGTTGTTAATTCTGGTGTTCCCCAGGGCAGCCACTTAGGCCCGATTTTGTTTATTTTATTTATAAATGACCTTGTTGCGATCATAAAAAACTCGTCTGCCTTGATATATGCTGATGACATTAAACTTTTCAAAAGTATAAATTCTACATCTGACTGTCTTCTTCTGCAGGAAGATTTAATATTATTTAGGGAATGGTGCAATAAAAATCGTCTTGTTTTAAATGTTGACAAATGTAAGACGAGTTTTACACGCAAGAAAAATCCAATTATTTTTGATTATATGTTTGATTCTTGTCCATTAAGTATAGAGTATCTATTTTTTCTGACTTGGGAGTAGTTTCAGATTCCAAACTTACATTTACTGAACATATAAATTTTGTAGTTAAAAAAGCAAATAGAGTCCTTGGGTTCATTAAGAGGTTTGGTCGTGATTTCCGTGATCCTTACGTTCTAAAATTACTTTTTATTTCTTTCGTGAGACCAATTCTCGAATACGCCTGTGTAGTGTGGGCACCTTATTATTCTGTACATATAGTTAGAATTGAAGCGATTCAGAGAAGATTCTTGCGTTTTTGTCTCCGTTCTCTTCCTTGGTTTCGTGGAATTACTCTGCCCCCGTATTCTCAAAGGCTTTCTTTCATTAACCTGCCTTCTTTGTCAAACCATAGGAAATATCTACAATTTTGTTTCATCGTTAAAATAATAAATGGAGCTATATCTTCACCATCGGTTCTTGTTCATTTTAATTTCAGTTTCAGCCGGTCAAGCATACGACTACAAAGACCTATTTACCAAATTTTTGGCAGATCGAACTATGGTGCACATAGCCCTCTTAATCAACTAATTGACTTATACAATAAATTTCATTTTCTTATTGACTCACCAAATGACAATTTAAAAAGCCTTAAATTCAAAACATTGTTTTATAACAGTTTAAATTAAATTTAGATTTAAGTTAGTATTTAAGTACTTATGTATTTATAAGCATGTCACGTTAGTATTTAACGAAATTGAATAAATAAAGAAGGTATTCCAGGACGGTACACTTCTATACAGACGATTCAAAGACCGATAACGGCGTTGGAAGTGGTATCTATTCGAAACAACTGAATCTCAGTCTATCATATAGACTTCCCAATCAATGTAGTGTGTTCCAGGCAGAAGTAATGGCGATTAAAGAGGCACTATCCTGGCTCAAAGAAAACGTTATATCTTGCAAGGATATACGTATCGTCTCGGACATCCAAGCTATCTCCACAAACTCTCAAATAGTCCACGACTGTCGATGACGGAACAGTTTAGCATTCACCTCATTAGGATGCCGGGCCACGGAGACATCCCGGGAAATTGCAAAGCTGATGAGCTCGCCAAAAACGGAACACTTCTGCCTACTGTTAGACAAAGACAACATAGGAACATCACTTGCTACATGCAAATATCTTTTTCAAACAATATGCTCTAGAATCAACAAATGCTAGATGGTCACAGGGTACCACCTGCCTAGCAACCAAACAAATATGGCCAAGCATAGACCTGAAACGGTCAAAAGGCTTGATCTCCCTGAGAAGACAAAATATAGGGTGTCCCAATAAGAGTACTTACTTACTTACTTAAGGTGGCGCTACAGTCCGTTGTGGACTTGGGCCTCAATCAACAGTCTCCGCCAGTCAGCTCGGTCCCTAGCTAGCTGTCTCCAGTTTTGCACTCCAAGTTGATTGAGGTCCTCTTCCACTTGTGTGCGCCACCTGAGTCGCGGTCTTCCTCTCCTTCTGCGTCCCTCGGGAATAGTGTCGGAGACTTTCCGGGCCGGAGCATTGGTGTCCATGCGCTCTAAATGACCGAGCCATCTGAGTCTCTGGACCTTGACCCTTCTGGCTAAGTTCACGTCGTTGTACAACCCGTAAAGTTCGCTGTTGTATCTCCTTCTCCATTCCCCATCAATGCACACGGGGCCAAAGATGACCCGAAGAATTTTCCTCTCGAAACAGCCTAAGGCACATTCATCCGATTTTGTTAGGGTCCATGCTTCTGCACCATACAGCAGGACAGGGATGATGAGGGTGTTGTACAGTTTAACCTTAGTTGCTCGAGAGAGGGCTTTTCCACTCAGTTGCTTTCTTAGCCCAAAGAAACAGCGATTAGCAAGAGTAATTCTTCGTCTTATCTCAGCGCTGGTGTTATTATCCGTGTTGATAGCGGAGCCTAGGTAGACAAACTCCTTAACTACCTCGAAGTTGTATGCGTCTATTGTGACGTTCTGTCCGAGCCGTCGATGTTGGGTGTCCTTACTCGAAGACAGCATGTACTTCGTTTTCCCCTCATTTACCGCTAAACCCATTTTAGCCGCTTCTGTCTCAATCCTCACAAAGACGCCATTGACATCACGCTGTGTTCTTCCCATTATATCAATATCGTCGGCGTACGCGAGAAGTTGAACAGATTTATAGAAGATAGTGCCTCTGGTGTTGACGGTGGAGTTTTGGACTATCTTCTCAAGAACGATGTTAAAGAAATCGCACGACAGTGCATCGCCTTGTCTGAATCCTTTTTTGACGTCGAATGATTCCGTAAGCTCATTGCCAACCTTGATAGAGCAGCGTGAGTTCTCCATCGTCATTTTGCACAAGCGAACGAGCTTGGCAGGGATGCCAAAGCTAGACATAGCTTTATACAGTTCGTCTCTGTAGATGCTGTCATACGCGGCCTTAAAATCAATGAAGAGGTGGTGGGTATCGATTTGCATTTCATAGGTTTTTTCCAGGATCTGCCGCAACGTGAAAATTTGGTCGATGGTAGACTTTCCTGGCCTGAAGCCACATTGATAAGGACCAATCAGATTGTTGACGAAAGGCTTCAGACGTTCACATAATACGGCAGAGAGGATCTTGTAGGCGATGTTAAGCAGGCTGATTCCTCTGTAGTTGGCGCAGTTTAGAGGATCTCCCTTTTTCAGGATCGGGCAAACAATGCTGAGGTTCCATTCATCGGGCATGCATTCCTCCGACCATATCTTACAGATGATTTGGTGCATGCTCCTATCTAGCTCGTCGCCTGCGGCTTTGAACAGCTCGGCAGCTAGACCATCTGCTCCAGCGGCTTTGTTGGATTTCAGCCGTGATATTGCTGTTTTCACTTCTTCTAGGTCGGGTTCACGGAATTGTTGGCTGTCATCGCGTATGATAAAAGGCTCCTGTCTGACGGCGGGATTTTGTTCGTCGTCGCCGTTATACAGTCTACAGAAGTGGTCTTTCCAAATCCCCAGCACTGACTGCGGCTCTACTATGATGTTCCCTTGATGATCTCTGCAGGCTTCGGTTCTTGCTCGATGACCTTGAGCCAGCTGTTTTACCTTCCGATAAAACCTCCGAACTTCATTCCTGCTGTTAGCTCTCTCAACATCTTCGATCTGACGCTTCTCATGCTCTCTCTTTTTTCTCCTGAGAAGCCGGCGTTCTTCTCTCCTCTTTTGCTCGTAGAGCTGACGAGCAGCTCTTGTCTTTCTTTGCAGCGCCGCTTTGTATGCCTCCTGCTTGGCTGCATGGGCCTGCCTGCATTCTTCGTCAAACCAGGGGTTTCGTTTTGGTGGCTGTGTGAAACCCAGCACATTAGAGGCGGCATCTCTAACTGCATTCTGGCAATGTTGCCACTGGTCTTCGATACTTGATGTTGGCGGCATAGGACTCCTTAAGAGGTTACTTGTCACTCGATCAGAAAAGGATCTGGCGATCTCTTGCGATTGTAGCCGTCCGACGTCGAATTTTCTTGCAGCATTTCTTTGTTTTGGCCGTTGTCGAGATATTCGTAGTACTGCCTTGGCTACGACGAGGTAGTGGTCCGAGTCGATGTTGGCTCCTCGGAAAGTTCGAACATCTTGAATGCTGGAAAAGTGCCTCCCGTCGATCGCAATGTGATCAATCTGGTTGACGGTTGATTGATCAGGAGATCTCCATGTACCTTTATGGATGTTGAGATGTGGGAACCAGGTGCTTGCTACCACAACGTTTCGCCCCGCAGCAAAATCGATCAGCCTGAATCCGTTGTCGGAAGTGGTGTCGTGCAGGCTGTGCTTTCCGACTGTTCTTCCAAAGATGCCTTCTTTTCCCAGCTTTGCGTTAAAATCGCCGAGGACAATTTTCATGTCATAGCTAGGACATTGCTCATATGTTTTGTCGAGGAGCTCGTAGAATTCGTCTTTGGTGTCGTCCTTTTTCTCTTCTGTGGGGGCATGCGCGCATATTAAGCTAATGTTGCCGAGATTAGCCTTGATTCGGATCGTCGTGATGCGTTCGCTTACGCATTTGAAGCTCAAGACTTTTTGCCTGAGTCTGCTTCCCACGACGAATCCGCATCCAAAGAGTCGCTGGTCCCGGTAGCAATCCCCATAGTAGATGTCGCAGTTTTCCATCTTCATTTCGCCCGGTCCATCCAATCGCATTTCCTGGATAGCGGTAATATCTGCTTTGTAGCAGTTGAGGGTCTCCGCTAGTTGTTCGGCAGCACGCAGTCCATTAAGGGACCTAACATTCCACGTGCATATCCGAAATTCGTTGTCCTTTATACGTTTGCTTGGCTCGTCATCAGTGTATCCGTCCGTTTCCGAGGCCTGTTGTCGCTTCGCAACTAACTTTTTTCTACATAGTCGGGAAGTCACCCCGACGTACAACCCCCAACCTGGAGTACCAGGTACTTGATGTGACTCCAAGTACAAAAGCCGGAAAACCGCTCCTTTTACGACCTGAGCTTCAAATATGTCGAAGTAGCCCGTAAAGGTGTTCACCAAGTAGTTCGACCTAACTGGAACTGAGGACGCCACCGTTCATTCCAAAGAAGAAATTCATCCGCTGCCGTCCCTCGTGGGAAGTGCCTTGGTGGGAACACTCCTTCGTTGTGTGTCCCAATAAGAGTGCACTTTTTAATTTGCAAATAAAACCAAGTATTTCATGACAGAGGTGTGATATTTTTATTGTATTGTAAAGAAGACATGTTCCGATTAAGTATGGAATAAAATATCCGGCAAATGACCCCCCCCCCCCCCCCCCCGGCTCCGATGACAGGCAATTACTCTCTTCATGCTATTTTCAATGACTTTTTCACAGAGATGTGGCTGTATCTCACCGACAACACGTTGGATTTCCAATTTGAGCTCAGGAATTGTTTCGGGTTTATTCGCATTAACCCGAGATTTCACAAAACCCCAAAGAAAAAAATCGCACGGCATTAAATCGCACGATCTTGGTGGCCAGTCCACATCAGAATTTCGTGAAATAATGTGTTCTGAAAATCGTTGCTGCAATAAGTCGATTGTTTCATGCGCAGTATGCCAAGTTGCGCCGTCCTGCTGAAACCACATGTTGCCCAGATTCATGCCGTCCAGTTGAGGCCACAAGAAGTCCGTTATCCTTATCACATTCCTGTAACGAATGCCGTTCACACTCACTGTCGAATTGATGTTTTTGGGTTCTCGACAACACTCTCGTTTACAGCAGCAATGTTTTCAAGAGACCGACCAGTACGTTGACGCAAAGGATTCTTATCATACATAATTGACTCAGTTTCTTCAAATTTTTTAACCACTCTTCGAATGGTTGACATATTAGGTACACTGTCTCGACTGAAAATCGGTGAAATTTGCGCAACGTAACTTTCCCCATTTTTGTAATGAGTTTTTACCATCATAACGTATTGTTCTTTCAAAAAGGGCTCCATTTTTAGTAATCGGAACAAACAGAGGTGACATCTGCCAAATTTCAGAGTTCCTACTTGCACGACAAAGAAATTATTCCAATTTTAAAAAGTGCGCTCTTATTGGGACACCCTATATAAGCTCTACAATTAGAGTCATAACAGGACACTGCCTCATAGTCATAGGTAGACATACTTTGAGGCTAGGGGTCTACACAAATGACTTCTGTAGAAGCTGCATGGACGAGGAGGAAGAGGAAACAGTCCAACACCTTCTATGTACATGTCCGGCACTCTCCAATAGAAGGAATAACTATCTCGGTAATCCCTTCTTCGATAATACCAGTGAACTGGCAACGATCGACACAAAATGTCTCTCTAACTTCATTCAAAGTACGAAATGGTTTGTTTAAGTTCATTACTCTCCCATGAGTAACTTTTTTAGTGGTATCACAATGGACCCTTGAGGTCCAAGTGAGTCAACAACATCTAGACAGCCACTCTAACCTAACCTAACCTAACCTAACCTATCACACGTGCCAACGACTGAAATAGTTATCAAACAGAGCTTGTGGACAGCAGTACTCCAGTCCTGAAAGACTAAGATGGCAGCCGCGGAGAACCAGGGATCGTGATGTCAATTTAGTCCGAATTGAACAAGAGTTGGTCGGAAATGCCGAAAATAGTTTTTCTCATGCATTACCTGCTCCAAGACTTTAAAGAAGAGAGTGCATCTTCTTGTCTGCTCTTGCGGAGGTTAGATGAGTTGATTACCGAGTGCACAGCAACGCGTAGTGTGTAACTTCGTGCGGCAGATGGATCAGTTTTTTTTCACGATCCTGAGTTCAAACATCGCCATTAGTAGGTTTTGGAGATGAATACTGTCATATGTCGATGAAATGATGATGAGTTTTGTCTATCCTCGTTCTACCTGCCCTATAGTCACACTGGTACGTGCCGATTATAGTGATGTAGAGAGGTTTTAGAAGTTAAGAACGCGAGATAGGATGTTATATTTACAGCCCGATTCTCCCCATCATCACTGATACCTCACAAGTCATAAGAAGAGGTGAAATTGATTTTGTGACTTTTTCGTATTCTTCCCCAATGCCACAACTTATGAGAGTCACAAAAATAATCGAAATTGTGATCTCCCTCAGAGCAGGTCATAACTAGAAAATTATTTGAGATTTGACATTTAGATTTATGAGTATGAATGAATATAGTGAAAAAAAAATGAAGGAAAGAGAAAAGACATACGCTCTTTTTCTTTTTTCTTTTTCTTTGCATTTCATTGCTCATCGCCTTTGAAATAAATTACACTGCAATACTAAAAGTAACCCCCATACACAATCTCTGTTTGCGTTGCCAATATTGACGAAATCGCATCATACAGTGCCTTGCATAAGTATAACCGCACCCGAAAAAATGCATATAAAAGAAAACCTACAATAGGAGTGACTCCTTACTATTTTTTTTATTGAGTTGCATCACTGATCAAGCAAATTGAGAAGAAAATAAAGTACCGTTATTTCCTCTCCTGGTGTTTAAAAATTAAAAACAGATTTTAATGTATTGCAAAAATATAACCGCATTTATTGTTTTTTGGTTTTTTTTGTTTTAAGTTCATTTTTAACAAAAAATTAATATACAATTTTGTTGCCTCTATTTTCCACCAATCTTAGAATTCTTTTTGGCATACTATTAACTAGATTTTTCAATATGGAGTCGTCTAAAGCGTTCCATTCTGTCACAACTGCCTCTCGCAGCTCAGCAACACAAGCAAATTGCTTATTATGGGCATAAATTTTGCGAGTTAAAATTCCCCAAAGATTTTCGATGGGGTTGCAATCTTGAGAATGTGACGGCCACTCCATCAAATTAATGTTTTTCGATTCGAACCAATCCAAACTTTGACGACTTACATGAATTGGGGCATTATCTTGCTGGAAGACATGCTCAACTCGGCGAAATCGTCTTAAATAAGGTACCAAATTCTCCTCAAGGACCGAAGTGTAGTCAGAACTGTTCATTCTGTTAGAGGTGAAGGCAAGTGCAACCTTACCACGCTCGCAGAAGGCCCCCCAAACCATACAGCTGCCACCACCAAAGTTCCTCTTGGAAAAAAAACTTTTTCTCTTTCCTCAAATCGTGCCAATATCCGCTAAAACCATCTGGTCCATCGAGATTAAACTTTTTTTCATCACTAAAAATAACCTAATAAAAAACATTCATTCCAGTATGCCATTTGGAATAACGAGATTTTAGTGTAGATTAATAGAAAGTCACTTACGGTTTTCCAATCCCGATTTATGTTTTGGTGGGCAAATTTCAATCTTTTTTGTTTGTGGGCTGCTATTAAATTTGGAGCTGGCACCATTTTGCCCTGAACAATCACTCCACTGCTTTTTAAAGCACGAGAAACGGTTGAAACCGAAACTCCTAAACCCAATTCGTAACGAAATTCCGGCAAAGAATGCACCGAATTGGATGCAGCAGTGATTAAACGCCTCTTGTCGTTGTCGCGACGTGTCAGCTTCTGCGGACGCCCGGGTCTTATTTTTGTCCCATAAGATTCTGGATGTTTAAAAAAATTTCGAACGACACGATCCGATCGTGAAACTCGTCTTCCAATAGCCCTAAGACTTAGACCGCTTGACCGAAAAGCCAAGATTTTGCCTTTTTCAATTTCGCTTAAATGCGTACCACGTGGAATTGTTATTTTTTATTTGAAAGCACTTGACTGAATGCAGCTTCAAAGAGATTTGCATTGTGCGGTTATATTTTTGCAATACATCAAAATCTGTTTTTAAATTTTAAACACCAGGAGAGGAAATAATCAATTTGCTTGATCAGTGATGCAACTCAATAAAAAAAATAGTAAGGAGTCACTCCTATTGTAGGTTTTCTATTAAATGCATTTTTTCGGGTGCGGTTATACTTATGCAAGGCACTGTATGTTGCGTTGAAACACATATTGCAGTTACAAAGAATCCATTCTGGCAACGCATTTCCATATGCACATTGGCTGTGGTGGGTTTTGTTGTGACTTTTCTTGTGAGGATTATGGGAGAATCCGACAATCCTCACAAGAAATGTCAAAAGGGCTTATGACTTTTGATTCCTCACAAGGGGGAGAATCAGGCTGTTAATGTAACAGAAATTTGGATTTAAGGCCTACATTCAGGCCAATGTCTGCTAGCTCCGCTAGCAATGAAAGGCATTGTGGATTTAAACACAGACATTTACTTAAATGCAATTTGATGAAAACTGTCTCCTTCGTTTATTATTAAATGACTAAAGACTAAACACGTCCATGAGATACAACAGCGCAAAACTTTTTTCATTATTGGGTTCAACTTTTGAAACACTTTCTTATTCTATTGTCAAAAGAAGAAGAGGATGTGGACAAAGTTATAATTTTTCTTTTCTTTCGTTCTTTTCAGGTTGGTCGTTCATCCGAATCGCCAATCGATTTTGTCGTTATGGATACCCTGCCCGGTGATAAGAAAGATGCTAAAGTTATGCAAAGTACAATTTCACGTTTTGCATGCAGAATTCTTGTCAACAGATGCGAAGCATCAAAAGCCCGAATATTTGCAGCCGGCTTTGACTCTAGTAGAAATATATTTTTGGGTGTAAGTATGAAAGCCAAATTACCTCTCAAATTATAATCCCTCCTTCGACTGTTCACACGGATGGATGGTATTAAATTCACATTTCATTCAACGAGACACGAACGTTTTCGGTGAAAAAAAGTAGATCTTATCTTAAAGCCTTGTCCATGTCCAACCAACAACGAAGGCAAATAACCTTTTAATAGCGACGAAGATGCAGACAAGCTATACTCACAGCAGCATGACTATGGCGGTCTGGCTGTTATATGAACGAATCGGCAACACTCGAGGACAATTACTTTTGTGCCACTTTCACAAATACTGTGTCTGCTCGCTTCTCATCATCATAACGCCACAGCAGCAGCAGAAGGAAGAAGCAACGTCATCAAATGGCTTCCTTTTAACCTATATTTGCCAGAACCCATCTGGCAGTGGATTGCAATGCGGGTGCTTAGGACAGAATAAAGGCAAAACGATGAGTCATCATTTTGCCCCTCCATGAACATCGTGTGCGGAATCAAATCCTTTCATAGAACCGTCTTTATTGTTTAAAGGCCATGTGGTCTGAATTTAATGTAACTTATTTTTTTTGTTTCGCTTTTTGAAGGAAAAAGCAACCAAATGGCAGGACAATGTTGAAATTGATGGCCTAACAACAAACGGTGTCCTCATAATGCATCCGAAAGGTCAGTTTTGTGGTGGCACTGCTAAATGCGGCCTATGGCGAGAATGTTCGGTTGGCGGTGATGTTTTTAGCCTAAGAGAATCTAGGTCTGCCCAACAAAAAGGACAGCCGGTATGTAGAGTCGAATTTTGAATCCTTTAAGGAGTCAACCATTTTATCCTTTTTTTTTGCTACCAAAGATATATGAAGAATCAAATGTCCTGCAAGACGGCACACTTATCGATTTATGCGGTGCTACACTACTTTGGAGGTCAGCCGATGGTCTGCAGCATTCACCGGTAAAGGATTAAATTGTTTTATGTGTTCCACTTGACCTGAAATGTTTGTATTGCAGACAAAACGAGATCTAGAGAAACTAATCGATGAAATCAATGCCGGACGGCCACAGTGTCCAGTTGGTTTAAATACTTTAGTTATTCCTAGGAAAGTGAATTTGGGAGACCAGTGTAACCAGCCTTATGTTTATTTAAATTGCGGTCATGTTCAAGGTTAGAATGGAGAATGGACTCTGGGAAAGTCTTGCGCTTGAGTGTAATAAAAATGTTTTCTGTATTTGTTTTGCAGGACAACATGAATGGGGACAAGATAAATCAACTGGAGCTAGAAGATGTCCCATGTGCTTAGAATTAGGACCTGTAGTAACGTTATGTATGGGCTTGGAGCCGGCATTTTATGTAGACTCGGGACCACCGACATATGCGTTTAATCCATGCGGTCACATGGCTACAGAAAAAACAGTCAAGTAAGTTTTAGTTTTTGTTTTGAAGTTTTTGAGTTTTGAACAGGAGATACTCTTGGAAATGAACGAATGTACGTGTTTAAAATAAAATAAATAAATAGAGTGGCGCGACAGCTCTTGAAGAGCCAAGGCCTAAGCGACTTACTCTCATCAACAATTCTCTGAGTGCGTGTGAAGAATTGAGGGGACCTACAATTTAACGCCGATTCCGAACGGCAAAGTTGAGAAGCACTTTTTTCATGACACATTGATACTCTTGGAAAATTTGTCAGGTCTTCGCAAGAGGCAGTACCCGCGAAAGATGAAATAAAAACTTGGCCTGAGTGGGACTCGAACCAACGACGTTCGGCTTAGCAGTCAACGCACTTACCAACTAAGCTACGGGCGACTGCACGTACGTGTTTAACCTTAAAAATTTTTCTTTATTAATTTTTTGATTGTGAAAGTAAGACGTTACTTAAGGTGACGCGTCCAGGTCGAACCAGGGCTTCATCCAACAAGCGTCTTCAGCCAGCTCGGTCTCTAGCTAGCTATCTCCAGTTTCGCACACCAAGTTTATTGAGGTTGTCTACCACTTGTGTGCTCCACTTGAGTCGCGGACTCGAAGACTTTACGGTCCGGAGAATTTTCCTCTCCAAGCAGCCCAAAGCGTTTCCATCCGATGTTGTCAAGGTCCGTGTCTCTGCACCATACAGGAGGACCGGGATGATTATGGTCTTGTATTGTGATACTTAAGTGCTTGAGGGAGGACTTTACTACTCAACTGCCTTCTAAGTCCAATGAAGCAGCGATTTGCAAGATCCTAGGTAGACAAAGTTCTAACCTACCTCAACGTAAAATTTGTCAATACTGATGTTGGCTCCAAGACGTCGATGTTGGGTGTCCTTTCTTGTTGACAGCGTTAACTTGGTCTTGCCCTCGTTAACCGCTAGACCCATCTTCCTGGCCTCCATCTCAAGACACACGAACGCTCCACTGACATCACGGTGTGTTCTTTCAATTATGTCAATGTCGTCTGCGTATCCTAGTAGCTGGATGGACTTTTGAAAGATTGTGCCTCTGGTGTTGGCGTTGGAGTTTTGCACAATCTTTTCAAGAATGATGTTGAAGAAATCGCATGACATAAAATGCGTCCGTTAGGTTTTTTCCGACCATGATGGAACAGAGTGAGTTTTCCATTGTCATCTTACACAGACGGATAAGTTTTTCTGGGATGCCAAAGCTAGACATTGCACGTATAGCCGATCCCTATAGTCGCTGTCATACGAGGCCTTGAAATCAATGAAAAGGTGGTAGGTGTCGAATTGAAGTTCCTGGGTCTTCTACAAGATCTGCCGTAGAGCGAATATTTGATCGATGGTAGACCTTCCGGGTCTGAAGCCACACTGATAAGGGCCTATCAGGTTGTTGACGAAAGGCTTCAAACGTTCACTTAGCACGACAAGATCTTGTAGGCGATGCTTAGGAGACTTATGCCTCTGTAGTTTGTGCAGGTTGAGGGAAACGATGCTGAGGATCGTCGGGCATGCTTCCCTCAGACCAAATCTTGCTGATAAGCTGGTGTATACTCCTAACAGCGTTGCCACGAAGTGCCCGATCGGGCCATTTGGCCCTCTGTTTTACATTTTGGCGCTTTGCCCGGGCCAGTTTGAAATGGCCCTAAATCTTTGTTTTTGAAGTTTTGACATATATAAAAAGTGCTAAATAATAGCGGAAACGTTTTACAAAATTAAATATAAATACATATATCTTTAGTCTACCGATGTGTTTCCACCCCAAACAAATAATCATAATTAAAATATTACTGAATTCCTTCATTTCGAAATAGGCTATCGTATGAAGTTATTCACTCTATAATGAGTTTTAAGGATTATATGCAGGGCAACTTGAGTAACTGTGGAAATTTTATTTCTAAACCATGGGCCGAATTACGGTCCCTACGGCAAATAATACTTTACTGAGGTCGAATCAAGACATCAGTGATCGAATAATACAAGACTGAATTGTGTGCATTTGGCACTACGTCTCACGTTATCGAGTTATCTTTGGAGCGTCTAGTACAATAATTTTAAATTCCTTCTTCAGTTATCGAACTAAATTTTATTCGAAACATAAAGAACGGAAAGGAGGAACTGTCATTATAATATGTAAATATTATTCTTTGATTTATTTGTTATGAAAATTATAACCAATAATCTTTTTAGGTCAAACTTAAACAAACTGAATAGCCAGCAAAAATATATGATGGCCGATTTTACGGCCAAACAACCCGATTTGGCAAAAAATATGTTGCCAAATTGCCGGCAGGAGAAGGCCATTTCTTTGAGGCTTTGGTATCGCTGAATAAATAAAAATGATCCATTTCGTTTCACTGTTTTGTTATTTATTTGAAAAGATGTAAATGCAAATTTTATCAGTCAAACCACTCAAGGCTCGTTCAAAATAAACAGAGACTCGATGTAGTAGAATAAAGACTACTACAATTTTTAAATCCCAAACGATAAGTGACCAATCGAATGTCATCATCCCAAAGTGGTTACTCGTTCGTTCGATCACTGATGAGACTCACTCCCTCGTTCACTGAAGCGGTGATTCGGCCCCTGAATAATTGTGTGTGTTAGGCATTACATCTTGCGTTATCGAGTTCTGTACGAGCTTCTAGTACAAACATTTTCAAATCTATCCTCAGTTGTTATCGAACTGAATTTCATTCGACACATAAACAGTTCACTGATGGGAGGAACATTCTAAAAACAAATTTACATTTTTTCTTCCAATAATTTATTAAGGTCAAGATTTTCCTCTCCAAAGCTTCACCAATCTCTTTTTCTGTTAACAGTTAAACTGTGTTTTTTCATTAAAAAAAAAAAATATTTCTGCCTTCGCTATTTGGCTCAACTTTTTGTTTTTTTATTTGTCAAACCTCTCAAAATTCTTTCAAAATAATCGAGACTCGATAAAAACTACTATAATTTTTAATTCTCAAACGATATGTGACCTAACGAGTGTCATCATCTCAATGTGGCTACTCGTTCGTTCGTTCACTGATGAGAATGAGACTCACTCACTCGTTCACGTGAGCGGTAATTTGGCCCGTGATCTTTTCAAATGAACTTAGATACGACGTGATAACTCATTATGTCTTAAAATATGGCTTTATTTTAAGTTGATTTTATTTATTTTTCTTAAGTATATCAATCTCAATGAATTATGAAACAAATGTGATAGGTAGAGGTACATCAGTGACTTTTTTTATTATTTATTTTATTTTTGTGTTACAATTATTGAAGAAATTGAATGAATTATTTAGTATTAAAAATAAGTACCCGTTTTTAAAAAATGTATTTTAATTTTTTAAGGATCGATTTTAATTTTAAACATTTGGCCCGCTGTTTAGTCAAATGGCCCTCAAAATATTTCGAAGTGGCCCGCTGTTCTTCTTTCTTCGCGGCAACGCTGACTCCTAACCAAATCAACTACAGCTGCTTTGTACAGTTCGGCGGCTAGACCATCTGTTCCACCGGCTTTGTTCCACTTAAGTTTAAATATCGTTATCTTCACTTCGTTAATTGGAGGTTTTCTTCACCTAAATTGAATGGTTCTGCTTAACTGGCAGAAGTTTGGTCATCATTGCCATTATACAGCTTCAAAAGTTGTCTTTCCATATCCTCAGCACTGCCTGCGGTTCCACTACGATGTTCCCATGATGGTCTGCACAGGCTTTGGTTCATGTCATCCCTCTATCTCCTCGATCGCACGCTTCTCATGCTCCCTTTTTCTCTCTTTGAGAAGTTTCTGGTCCTCTATCCTCTTTTGCTCGTAGAGCTCGCGAGCGCCTAGAGTCCTTTGCAGCGCCGCTTTGTATGCCTCTTGTTTAGCCGCATGTGCTCGCCGACACTCATCGTCAAACCAGGCTGGGGTTTCGTTGTGGTGGCGTGTAAACCCTAGCACTTCAGAGGCGGCATCTCTGGTAGCTGCTTGGCAGTATTGCCAATAGTTCTCTACATTTTGTGCTAGCAGTAGAGGACTTCTGTAGTGTCTGTGGCATATTGATGCTTCCAAGAGTATAAATCTGTCAAAAAAATCTGAAAAAAGTGCTTCTCAACTTTGCCGTTTGGAACCGGCCGGCGTTTAATTGTGAGTCCCCTCAATTCTTCACACGAACTCAGACAACTGTTGATGAGTGTAAGCCACTTAGGCATTGGCTCTTCTAGAGCTGTCAATCCACTCTATTTAGCAAAGGACTTCTAAAAACGTTATCGCGGAGACACGATCGGAAAAGGATCTTGCAATCTCTTGCTATTGTAACCTTTTGACTTCGAATATCCTCTACGCATTTTCTTTTGTTGGTCTCGATCGGGATATCCGCATTCGTGCTTTGGCTACAATAAGGTAATGGTCCGAGTCGATGTTCGCACCTCGGAATGTGCAGACATCTTGCATGCTAGGGACTTTTCATGCGTCGATCGCAATGTGATCAATCTGGATGACGATTGATTGATCAGGGGATTTCCATGTCCCCTTGTGGATATGGAGATGTTGGAATCATGTTCCTGCTACCTTTGCGTCTCGCCGCGAAGAAAAGTCGATTGGACTTAATCCGTGATCGGAGTTGGTGTTGTAAAGATTATGTCGTCCAATTATCCCACCAAAGATTTCTTCTCATTGCTCATGGGTCTTGTCGGGAAATTCTTAGAATTTTTGGTGTCTTCATCTTTTTGATCAGTAGGGGCGTGAGCGCAGATGAAGCTTATTGCAGTGGTGAATTGTAGTGATGCGCTCATTCACAGAGTCGAAACTCAAGATCTTCATCCTGAGTCAACACATCCAAATAGACGCTGATTTTGTTCCCGGTAGCATTCGCCGCAGTAGATATCGCAATTCTTCAGTTTTCATAAGCTCGGCCCATCCCATTGCATTTTTTTGATGGCGGTTATATCTGCTTTATAGCAGTTTAGGGCTTCCGTTATTTGTTCGGCTGCTTGTGGTCTATTAGGGGACTTACGTTCCAAGTAGAAAACTGAAATTCGTTTGTTTTTAAATCGTTTGCGTGGGTCGTCAGCATAAATTTCGTCCGTATCCGGGGCGTGTTGGTGGTTCGGAACTATATTTTCTTTACGTGGCCGCTGGCTGCTTATAGTCCTTCGCTGTGAATATGTCATACTAGCCTTATAAGGTTTCACAAAGCAGTCCATCCTGACCCGCGAATTTTTCCGCTGCCGCCTGTTGAATTAAGGAGACATGCCTTAGTGGATGCATACCCAGTCCCCCTCTCTCCCTTTGCTACCACCAACAACTTCCCATTGAGGTTGAAACTTGAGGTACTAGACACTCAATGTGCACCGGGAAGTGGAGAGTAGGAGTAGATAATCAGAGGTTACTGTGGACGCTTGTGTCCTCTTGAATACACCGTGTATTCGATACCCTTCGATTTTATTGATTTTATTAAAGTCTAATTTTCTTTAGTTTTATTGTATTAAAGTCTAAGTTTTATTTTAACAATGGTTCTTGCCGGTACAAAAGAAAGAATAAGACTGATTCATATTTCGAAAAAAAAAGAAAGAACTCTCTGTCGCAAACGTCAAACAGCATTGATGACGTTTTCCTCTTCGAACATGAGTCGATGATGTTTGACGTTTCGAACATTGAGGTGTAGCTTGCATTAGAACAAAAAAAAATATAATAATTTATTTTTTTTCAACATTACAATAAATTATAATATTAATATTTTCTCATTTCAGATACTGGGCAAACGTAGACATACCACACGGAACAAACGGATTTCAGGCGGTATGTCCATTCTGCGCGACGCCTCTCGACGGTTCACCTGGTTACATAAAGTTGATTTTCCAGGATAACTTAGACTAAATAAATATAAATTTACCTAATAAAATACATTTCTTAATTAAAATAGAACAAAAAAAAACTGATTTAACTCTTAAAAAAATAATAAAGTTAAAGTTTTTTGAGAAATCAAAATAATATAAACAAAAATTAAAAATTTATTCTGTTCTGCAAAAAAAAAATCATTAAAAAAAATATGTATAGGTATCAAGAATTTTGTTAATTTACTTCTCAAACAACAAAAAATAGTCAGAATCACATCAAATTTATTGTTTTTTTTTTGTCGAAAGTAGAATTTACCTCGAACCATCTGCAAATTCACCATACGAAACACACACCACACCACTAGCTTTAAGTTTTCTTCTGATTTTGTAGTCAATCAGTTAGTAAAACGACAAACAAACGGAAATAGAGAAAAAAAAGTCGAAAACAAATTTAAAACAAATTAAACCAATGAAATAGTGGAAAGAAAATATATTATTTTGTATACAACAAAGCTTAAAGCAAAATGTCAATAATAGAGAGAAAGAAGAAACAAAATTAAATTCAGTTTTTTTTTAATTCTTTTTAACATTTTTCAAAATAAAAAAAAAATAAGAAAATTCAACACCCTATGTTGCCTTTTGCATTTTGTTTCTCATATCGAAGATACATTTTTTTAAATATTTTTTGATTGTGTTTTATTTTGTTGTTGTTCATTTAATTCATTTTTTAAGCCTTGCTTGTAGTTTTTTTTTATAAATTTATAACTTCTACAGTCTTGTGCAAATTAATTGGGACAAACCGATTTTAGATGTTTTTTTTTCGTTTATTATAAAACATTATGCCCACCTTTAGAATCTATAACCATTTTTACTCATTTTGGCATCGACAGAACCAACTTTTCAAAAATATTTTTGATTTCAGAGTCGTGAAACCATGTATCAATTATTGCTGAAATCAGCTTGTTCTTCGTGGTGCAATCCTTCTTTTGAAGCCGTGTCTAGATGATTGCCCACAAGTTTTCGATTAGGTTCAGATCAGGCGAGTTTCCCGGCCATTCCAGCACTTTAATATTTTACTCCTCGAAGAATCACTTCATTTTTTTCGACGTGTGGCACGGAGCAAGATCTTATTGAAAAATCGAATCCTGTGCTGAAGTTCTTCTTCGTATAGTTGGAAGAAGAATATGCGTCAGGACCTCAGCGTATTTGAAGCTATTCATCATGTCCTCAATGAGCTTCAAGTTCCCAGGACCCTCAAAAGTAAAACAGCCCCAAAACATGACTTTTGGCGGGTGTTTAGGGGCTTGGACGATATGGCCAGGTCGAAGTTTTTCTTTTGCACTTCTTCTCACGACACTCACCCTGTACCCTTGGACTTCGAAATGGCTTTCGTCCGAGAAAATTACTTTTTTCCAATCTTCTTGGGTCCAGCACTTCTTCTCACGACACTCACCCTGTATCCTTGGACTTCGAAATGGCTTTCGTCCGAGAAAATTACTTTTTTCCAATCTTCTTGGGTCCAGCTCTGGTGACTTTTAGCCCATTTTAGCCTTTTTGTCTGCATGACATTCGTCAGAAGCTGTTTTTTTAACGGTCTTCGGGCTTTTCGACCAACTTCAAGAAGTCGACGTCGAACCGTTGAGGCGTCTATTTGCACTCCAGCGGTTTCTTAATCTCTTTGAAGGTCCCCGCTAGTCTTCCCAGGATTTATTACACTGTTTCGGACTAGCATTTTGTCATCATTAGCCGTTGTTTTTCCACACATTTGCCTTTCCTGCGTGCCTCAATTGATCCTGTCGACCTGTACACTTCAATTATTCTGCCAACACTTGATTTTGGCACTCCGACATCCAAAGAAATCACGGGGATCGTTTTCCCCGTGTGTTCACGAAGAGCGATGATTTTTGCTTTTTTTCAACTGAGATATCCATTATTAATTTTTTGTGCCTAGCAACATAATTTATATGATAATGATAAGGGCATTTAATAATTAAACCTAGAAAAATTGCGACTTACCAGCACAGAGTCAAAAGAAAGATTTGATTTAACTACTTACCTTAAAATTCAAAAAACTAACGCGAAACTCAATGCCTACTACCAAATTAATTTAATAATTTGTTTGTCCCAATTAATTTGCATAAGACTGTATGATTACGAACAAATATTTTGTTTAATTTTATTGATTTTCCTTTTAATTTTGTTTTCAATCGAAGAATAAAAAATCAAATACAAAGAAAAATAAAAAAAAAAGAATCACACCGAACGATGAAAATTGTAACAAAAATACATTTAAACAAACAATCGTTATAGTAATTATTATTATATTATTCGTACCTATTAATTATTATTTAGCAGCTGTGCGTTTAGCTATAGAGAAAATATTTAGAGAATAAGCCATAAATATAATTTTAAGTTAAAAAACAAAATAAAATAAAAATAAAAATTGTACCCATATAATTGATAACGAATTGTAGAATAAATAATAAAAATAAAATTAATTGTAACTGAAAAAAAAAAATCATCTTATAAGGAGTGCGGATGCAAACGAAAAATGAATAAAACTTAATTAGTGAATGCCCACACCATGCGAAGGCGGAGTGCAGACTAGCTGGTTAATATGACAAAGTTGGCAACACTTTTTAGTAAAAATTGAAAGAGAGAAATTAAATTGAAAACAAAAACAAAAAATATATATTATTTGTGTTGATTTCTTATATGAAAATCTATCTAAAGATTATTTATAAATGTATACAGAAAAATGCAAGTAAACAAAAGTGAATTAATGTTTTATGAAATTATTTAAATGTAACCAAAAAAAAAACAATTCAAACAAAAACAAAACAGAAAAATCATTAAAACTCATTTAATATATAAGAAGATAAAATTAAAATCAAGTTCATCTGTTTTAATTTCTTCGAATTGAGTTTGTTTTACCGTTGCCGCTCATTTTGCAATTAATTATGGTTAAAAGAGGATTGATATACGGCCCTATCGAGGTAACGGTTGGAGCGGAATTTTCTCCGATTTCCTCGGAATCGGAGACATTTTAAAAAGTAAATAAAAAGAGTGGCGCGACAGCTCTTGAAGAGCTAAGGTCTAAGTGACTTACTCTCATCAACAATTCTCTGGGTGCGTGTGAAGAATTGTGGGGACCTACAATTTACCGCCGTTTCCGAACGGCAAAGTTGAGAAGCACTTTTTCATGACAGATTGATACACTTGGAAGTTTTGTCAATTCTTCGCAAGAGGCAGTGCCCGTGAAAGATGAAATAAAAACTTTATGGGCTAGAACCCACGACGTTCTGCTAAGCAGCCAACGCACCTAACCACTAAGCTACGGGCAGCTGCGAGACATTTTGCTTCGAGGTATTTCTCCGATCAGCTGATCGGAGATTTTCTCCGACAAAATTCAACGCATGCCGTTTGTAAGCGATGCTCTGCGATGAAGTCCTTTTTTTGGTTTTATTTTTGGCAGATACAGACACAATTTTCTCCGACGTCTTGTTGCGGAAAGTGCAATTTTTTTTTTATTTTCTTGAAATAAAAAAAATTATTGAAGTTAAACTGTGTTATTAATAATATATTTTTTGTTTTAAGGCAGAACGCAAAAACAAGCCCACAACAATAGCAGCGGATGGTGAATCTGCTCAGTGAATATGCAGACATTGTGGCTGCTTTTTGGGAAGATTTGGCAAATCAGCTTAATTCTTTGTTAATTCTATTGTGCTGCATTCGAAATCTTTGCCCACGCCATGTTGGTAGTTCCCTTCGGAAAAAAAATCTAAGGCAAGCTGCTAATTTATGTTCTGGAGCGACACAGTCAGATCTATGATTCGTTTTGTATTTGTGTTGAATCTGCTCCAAAATATACGCAAATGCGATTTTAATCGATAGGGCCGTATATTTCACAATCTTGTCTATTGGGGAAGCTAGTAATAAAGGTTTTATTGAAGTCTAATAGCGTTTTTTTTGGCAATCCGGAATTGTACACAGAACTGTCCGATTCCGGATTCCAAACGAACAGGCAAACACATTTTTTTGGTTCTAAGGGTTGAATGGTTGTGTATTTGTGAATCCTCATAATGAAGAATCGCAGATGACATGACATTGTTTTTAATTTTCTTTATTTGTAAACATGGCAGCGAGTACGTTTATGCGAGTGTGTGCATGTATGTGTGATTCTGTTTTTGATTCTGACTTCAAATTCGGAATCGTTTTTCTGTTCTATTCAGAACAAGAACTGTCATCTTGTGCCAAGTGAACGAGTACAGAACTGTTCGGAACAGTTCCGGACGACCAAAAAAAACGCTATAAGTAAGGGGTCAAGTAATCTGTACAAACTTTGTTGCCAACGCATTTTGTAAGAATCGTGGTATGGTCGTGTTGACTAGTTCTTCAGATGTTGGGTTGACTAAGTCGAAGAGCGCTACCGCTGCCGATTCTTGGACAATTAAGTCTAAAGGGGTGAGATTTAGGATCGCTTTGAGACCCGCAGTTGGGGTAGTCCTCATCACCCCCGTAGTTCTAATGCTTGCCATTCTTTGGTAAGGGTTTTTAAGTTCCTGAATTTCTCCAGAGCTTGTCACCAATCAAAACTGCCATAAGTAAGAATAGGTCTAACAATGGCGGGAACATCCACATGATTGTTTTAGAATTTGATCCTCAATTTCTTCCAAGAATCCTATTACCCGAGTAGTGTGCAATCATGGCTTTCTTATATCTTGGGTGCACCACCTGAGTCGCGGTCTTTTATACTTCTATCTCCATTAGGTATGGTGTCCAAGGCATTTGGAGCCGGAGCATTTGTGACCATCCGCCCTATAAGGCCAAGCTGAGTCGCTGGACCTTATCTCTTCTATTTTTGTCGCTTCTGTCTAAATTCTCATAACGGCGCCATTGACACCACGCTATGTTCTTCCTATTACATCAATCAATCAATATCATCGGAGTACGCGAGAAGTTGAACAGACTTTTGGAAGTTTTGCACTATCTTCTCCGACACGATGTTATCGCATGTCAGTGCATCGCCTTGTCTGAATCTTTTTTTGACATCGAAAGATTCCGTTAGTTCGTTGCCAACCTTGAATTTTCCATCGTCATTTTGAACTACTGAACGAGGGATGTAGGGACATAGCTTTGTACAGTTCGCCTTTGTAGATGCTGTCATGCACGGCCTTAAAATCGATAAAAAGGTGGTAGGTGTCGATTTGGACTTCATTGGTTATTTCCGTTGGTTATCTGCCGCAAAATGAAAATTTGGTCGATGGTTGACCTTCAGGGTCTGAAGCCACATTGATAAGGATCAATCAGATTGTTGACGAAAGGCTTCAGACGTTCACATATTACGGCAGAGAGGATCTCATAAGCGATGTTAAAGAGGCTGATTTCTCTGTAGTTGGCGCAGTTTAGAGGATCATCCGAATTGGCAAACTATGCTGAGGTTCCATTCATCGGGCATGTATTCTTCCGACCTTATATTACAGGTGATTTGTCGCATGCTCCTATCTAGATCTTCGCATGCTGCTTTTAACAGCTCGGCAGCTAGACCATCTGCTCCAGCGGATTGGTTGCATTTCAGCCGTCATATTGCCCATATCACTCCTTCTAGGTCGGGTTCACGGAATTGTTGGACATCGTCGTGTCCAATGAAAGGGATTCTGTTCGTCCTCGCCGTTATAGTCTACAGAAGTGGTCTTTGCAAAACCTCCGCATCGACTGCGATTCTACCATGATATTCCCTTGCTCATGTCTGCAGGCGTCGGCGTCGGTTCTTGCTCGATGACCTTGGGCCAGCTGATTTACCTTCCGGTTAATGTTCCGAACTTCATTCCTGCTGTTGGCTTCTCAACATCCTCGATCTGACGCTTCTCATTACACCTTTTTTTTCTCCTGAGAAGCCGGTGTTCCTCTCTCCTCTTTTGCTCGTAAACCTTACCAGGGGGTCGAACCAGGGGTTCCGCTTTGGTGTCTGTGTGAAACCTAGCCCATTAGAGGGCCATCTCTAACTGCTTTCTGGCAATGTTGCCACTGGCCCTCGATGTTGGCTTTATAGGACTTCTTAAGAGGTTACTTGATATTCAATCAGCGAAGGATCTGGCGATCTCTTGCGATTGTAGCCGCCCGACGTCGAATTTTCTTGCAGCATTTCCTTGTTTTGGCAGTTGTCGGAATATCGGTACGGGTCGATGTTTGCTTCTCGGAAAGTGCGAACATCTAGAGTGCTGGACAAGTGCCTTCCGTCGATCGCAATGTGATTAATCTGGTTGAGCCGTAATAGAACGTTTAGATAACAGCGTCATTCAAATTCAACAACTTCGGATTAAAATAATAGAAAACACGTTTATTTCTTGAAAAAAAGATTAAATAATTAAAAAAAAAATAGAAAACTTAGGCTATGCGATAGAGCATTTTGCGCTGCATACGATGTTGCAGTTCCTCCCGCCGGATCATGGTGCTAATAACTTTCATAATTGTTCTTTCGTCGTATCCTTGGCGCACGAAGTCCTAAAAAAATCCAAAAGTTTGCTTAATATCCTTTCTAAGGTGATCTTATAACCATCCAAAATGTTACCTGA
Organism: Sphaerophoria taeniata; assembly: GCA_943590905.1. Lineage (NCBI taxonomy): Eukaryota > Metazoa > Arthropoda > Insecta > Diptera > Syrphidae > Sphaerophoria > Sphaerophoria taeniata. Next base: position 242,163,602 of record OX016540.1, read on the forward strand.
ATTATACTCAATTGAGAAACTTGAGTTCCAACGGCGAAACGCTTCTTCAGCTGCCTCTCGATCCGATTCAATTTTTCCTGATCCTCATCCGAGGTAAAACCTTCAGCTCCGGACAAACTTCCGGACATAGCAGCATCCAGAGTAGACACCTGGAACAATCTTAGCGCTTCGTTGACATGAGCATCGGTAACAAAAGGCTGCAATTGCATTTTAGCCAAAGATTCTGAAATCCGAATGACAGCCTCCAATTGACGCACTGTTATTGGAATGCTCAAACGCTTGTCAGATGATTTCTCTTGCTGTCCAGCTCCGGTTCTCATCATTACATAACGACTCTTCAGCTTCTCGCCAGCTGATTCGCTTAGCCGCGGTCCACAGTCTGTTCGGCAGTAGTGAATGTATTTCTTAAACACAGCCAAGGGAATTTCTCCCTCTACTTCGTTGCCGGCTTTGTTCGATGCCAAATGCACGTTGATTATATGCCTGGCCATGGTGATGTCTCGGCTCTCATCGTGGACATCCTTAACAATGAAGATCATGTCGAAACGCGACAAAATAGTCGGCATAAAGTCGATGTTGTCCTCGCCTTTGGTCTCATCCCAACGTCCGTAAATTGAATTGGCTGCAGCCAGAACCGAACAACGCGAATTCAGGGTTGTTGTAATGCCAGCCTTGGCCAGCGAAATTGTTTGTTGTTCCATAGCTTCGTGGATAGCCACACGATCGTCTTCCCTCATCTTGTCAAACTCATCGATGCACACGACACCGCCATCGGCAAGGACCATAGCTCCTCCTTCCATAACGAAATTGCGCTAGAAACAAAAAAATAAAATCAGTAAATTGTTGCAGATATTCAAGAGACTCAACTCACAGTTGCAGGATCTCTCATCACCGAAGCAGTCAAACCAGCGGCACTAGAACCTTTTCCCGAAGTGTAAACCCCTATTGGAGCGACCTTCTCGACGAATTTCAACAACTGTGACTTGGCAGTACCAGGATCACCCAAAAGCAATACATTAATGTCTCCCCTGCGATTCAGTCCATCCGGTAAACGTTTTCGAGCTCCACCGAAGAGCAGACAAGTGATGGACTTCTTGATTTCGTCAGAGCCGAAAATACTTGGAGCAAGTGATTTTGACAATCGCTCGTAGATATCATCGCTGGCTGCCATTCTCCTGAACAGATCTTCTTCCTCGGCTGTGATGTTGCTATACCGAGAGATCGCTCCCACGCCTTGAGTGTCGACTGTAATGCCAACGACACGCATATACGGCTGTCGCACACCAATTACAGCCTTCTCACGGCCATCTTGCCTGCTTGGTTTGCCGACCTTGCGAATCGAATAGATTCCCTGAATGAGAACTCTATTGCCGGGCACGACTCTTTCACAAAGCGATCGATCGCAGAACAACTGCAAGTGACGAGGAATCTCACCCTGTGGCACGAAATCGGGCAGTTCCTGAAGTTTCAAGATTTGAAAGTCAACGCATTTGCACTTATCGGGCATAATGAAGAAAGGATCAAGGGGACACCTTGGACGTCCAGCTTGTTCAGTGTTACATTTCCTGGGCATTGCGTAACCTTCCAAGCCGGGGTTGACTTTCAAATTGGGCATTACATTGCCACACGATCGGCATTGAATTGACATGCTGATGGCCTTTGCTTTGATTCCCGAAGCCGATATAATAATTCCAGCGATTTTGATCAGCCTGGATACACAGTCGGATTTAAGTTCTCTGATGTTTGTGGGATTTGCCGACGATGAAAGCAGAATTTGAATATCGTGGACTTGTTCTTCGTGTTCTGGACGAGGAGCAGTGATCTCATCGGCAACTTCCTTGGCTGCTTCTTCGAAGATTTGCAAATGTTCGGTGGGTTGTTTGTAGAGTTTGTCAGCCAGAGACTCATCGTAACCAGCCAAATCGTCGATTTCAACTTCGAGGAAGTAACGACCATTGAGGTAGTTTCTCTTCAAAGTATCCCTAATTGAATGTTTAGAATTGTAATTTGGAAGAAAGGAGTATTCTCACCTGTATTTGTAGAAGAAATTGTCCTCGTTGAAAGTTCGAATAAATTCCTTGTACTTTTTCTTGAGCATTTGTAAATTGATATGGTTTCCATCTTGTGGATCGCCACCGAAATTGTCCGAAAAGAAAACACCGGCTTCATCGAATCCCTCCATTGTTTATTAACAAATAAAATTAACTGAACAAATTAACAAAAATAAGGTTTTTCAACAATTTTTATCTTAACAAAAGAGAACTCTTCCAATTTTTAGATTTGTTAAATGTTTGCCATGAGCATTGAATCTCCCGCCAAAACAGTTTAAAAGTTTGACAGTACTTTGTTTAACATATGGGATATATCGAAAATGTTATCGATAACAAGTAATTGGGATTTTGGCAGCACTAGTTGTTTCCTCCTATACAAAGAAAAGGAAAAATCCAATCTCAATTTGCGTTTTTCTTCTTCCTCTGAGCAGTGACCCTGTTCTGTAACTCAGTCGTTAATTTAGCGAATCGTTGAAAATGAAAATGAATGTTCCTCATCGTTACAAATACAAATTTTTATTTTGACATTTCTGTGATCTGCTCGGAGGAAAAAAGAAAAACGCCAAATGAGCACTTAGCCCTAGGGTGAAATTTATTGGTAGCACTTTTCTGAACAATTTGACATAGTTCCGAAATTAGTTGACACATAAAATATCTATACAAAAAAAAAACAACTTGTTTTGTTATCGCTAATGGTTTGGTTGGGATGATTCAATTTTCTTTGTTTTCAGATTAAATATAAAGAATTTTTCCACTGTAATTTATTTATCATTCGCATTTTCAAAGTCTGGTTAATCGTACGCATCAAAATCAACAAAATGTCCGCCGAACTTGACAAAGAATGGGAGGAATACAAAGTAATATCCTGATTCACAAATAATCATCATAAAACATTGTTTATTTTCAATTCAAGATCAAATTCAACAAAGAATACAAAGATGCTGAGGAGGAACAAATGAGAAGGAACCTGTATGTGGAAAATAAAGGAAGAATTGAGGAGCATAATAAACGTCACGCTGCTGGAGAAGTTACCTTCTCAATGGGTATCAATGCATTTGCTGACAAGGCTCCAGGCGAGAGCCCCTGTGGTGGACGTTTTACACCAAAGAAGTAAAGTGAAACTACGTCTTAGATTTTATAGATGTTGTTCTATTTCGAATATTTTTATCTACAAATGTGACTATCTTTTTATTGTAAAATAAATATTCTGTATTTTCTTATATGTAAATAAAAAAGGTGTTTGTATCAGAACTTCAATTATCAGTCTTAATCCCGTACCCGATCGGAGCAACAGTTGAGTCGGAAGTTTTATTTCCTTCACCATACCCGACGCACGTCTTTATTGTTGCAGTTCCGCTTCCGACACTTTTTTGTTCGGAGACAATCGGGCAAAAAAGTAAATCGGCTCTATCGAGGTAACCTTCGGAGCAGAATTTTCTCCGAATCGGAGACATTTTGTTTTTCGGAGCACTACCTCGAAGCAAAATTCGGAGGAAATCGGAGAAAATTCGGCTTCGACGGTTACCTTGATTGGGCCGAATAACTAATCGCAATGAATCGCATGATGAATCGTTCTCATTTTGTAATTCCGAGTCCGTAGAGATTATTGCGGTAATCTTATATGAATCTTTAAACCCAAAAAGTAGCTAAAGAAATGACTTGGAACTTTGAATATTTACAAAGCGGAAGTTCCATCAATCAGTCCCACAGATGACGTTTATACACTTCCCAGTGAGTGGCAGGAAAATCTCTGTTTGGGACAGCAAGGAAAGTGATATCAATGGGGACAGTTATACTCGTACCAGATATTTACCTCTAACCTACAAGATCGGATTACCAAATACTTGATCTGCCTCCTCTTCAAACTGGCATCGGGAATGCTGTCTGCGACTCTGTAACGCCAATGACTTCATGAGGGACTCTGATTACTAAGTCCACCCAAGTATTACCTTATCCATACGACATCGACAGCTTTGGAAACAACCCACAAGGTGCAAAAACCTTATTTATCCAGATCAGGCGGCAAAAACTCAGGCAAAAACAAAGTACATAGTGGTTCCGTTGACAATATTCACGTAGAGGAGCACAAATTCGAATTGAAGGATGACGAACATGGTGAGTAGTAGCAGCCGTCAACAATATGGAAGAACCCAGATTGCTTTTTTAACTAATAAATCTCAACCGTCTGCTGTAAAAGACGATAGTTTTGCGTATCCGAGACTTTGTTGAACTTTAAGCCGCTTTCGAGAAGAAAGTCCAACGGAAAACAGTTGGCCTTGGCAACCACCGGATACAATCAGAATGTAATCATGAGCTCATGATCCTATCCGAATCGTACGTGATATGGCTGTCGAATTTATTTCGAAGCGGTACAGCTCGTACTGTTCGCAGTTGGACCTTCTCCATTCGCCATCGTCGCATGCAGGACCGAAAATCCGTCGAAGAATTTTTCTCTCGCAAGTGCCTAGCATCATTTCCCCTTTTTTACTTATCGTGCAGCCCTCTCGGTGCCGCCGCTGAAGAGTAGGAGTTTTGAAGGCAGTTGTTTTGCCAAGCCGAAGCAGCAGCGGTTCGCTAGGGTAATTCATCTTCGGATCTCCACTAAGGTGTCGTTCGTGGGATTGTTGTTTGTTCCAAGGTAGGTGAACTCCTTAACTACCTCGAAATTGCTGCTTCCAACAGTGACATTTTGTCCTAGGCGGTGGACAGATGTTGCTTTGCTTGTTGATAGCTTTTACTTAGTTTTGTCCTCGTTCGCTTCAAGACCAACGAGTTTCGCCTGTTCTTCAACCGCTGTGAAGGGCTCAAGCACAGCTCTCTTGGATCGACCGATGATGTTTATGTCATCCGCATAGCCTAGGAGCTGGGTGGATTTGTTGAAGATAGTGTTTTGCGTGCTCACACCTGCCTTGCGCACTATCTGCTCCAGGACTATGTTAACGAAATCACAAGGAGATGCGCTGTCTCCTTGTCTAAACCCTGCCCATGTTTGAAACAACTCGGATGAGCTGTTACCCATTTGTTCGGGATCGCGAAATTCAGACATCGCCATCGGCGGCGGTGAATGCTATCATAAGAAGCTTTGAAGTTGATGAAAAGATGGTGGGTTTCGACTTGAAATTCGTTGGTCTTTTCTAGGATTTGCCTCAGTGTGAATATTTGGTCTATCGTTGCTCTGCCTGGCCTAAAGCTACACTGGTACGTGCCGTTTATAGTGTTGCAGAACGGTTTAAGACGCTCACACAATACGTTGGACAGAATTTTGTAAGCAGGATATGCTGTTAATTATGTTAAATATTTCAAAGAAAAGTCGACCGTCGCGGTTGGTTGTTCTGTTAAAACTCAACTTGAGTTCCAGAGACCAACCTGGAACTTCATAAACTTCCAAAATGCATTACTCAGCTTTGACCTGCTGAGTTGCATTCTGGAAATTGGCTTGACCCACTGAGCGTTGTGTCACATTAAGTGTGACACAAAGTTGCTGTTCTGCATTATTGCATTAATACAATAAAGTGGAGCGGGTCAGCTCTGGGTGATGCAATCTGGGCATAACATCCCTCCCCCCTTAGAAAGTTCAAGCCAGGTCTCCGGAACTGCTTCGTTTTTCTTTATTTAATTGTAAGTACTTATTTCTAACATTTTTCTTTATTTAATTGTGAGTACTTATTTCTAACATTTTTTGTGCAATCTTTTATTAAATTAATTGATATGAAATCTAATTCTGGAGTTCTTATTTCTAACATTTTGTTTTTGTTTAATTTTTTTATTAAGTTAATTAATATGAAATAATATTGTTTTTAGTTTGTTTCCTCTTTCGTGTTTTTTTTTTATATATAAAAATAATAATAATAACCATAATCTAACATTTTTTGTTTACTGTTACTTATCGATTTATAATATAACATAAGCTTTTAAAAATATTATATAAAATTAATAAAGAATACTATAATAGTTAGCGAAAATGGTAGAATTTAACTGTTTAACAATTCTTCTTTTGCTTTCTTTTGTTATCATTTTTCCATATTATTGCCCGATTTCATGAACAACTTTTAAACTCTAAACAGGCTTTTAAACCGTAAAATGAGATTTTTTGGTTTCACCAAGCGTTTAGACACTTTTTAATACTAAATGGCAATTTTTGACTCGTTAAATTTTAAAAGTGTCATTGAATATTTTAAAAAGTGAATATAACGCTTTCTCATTTTTTCTCACATAATTTTCATGAGGATGTCAATTTTGACAAAAATTTCCCTGAAATTTCCCATTTCAAGTTGGTGAAACTCAAAAGTTTTTAGGGTCTGATTAAATTTAAAAAGATTTTTGCTAAAAGTACTTTTAGTGTTTGTTTATGAAATAGGGTATATGTATATTTGTTTTTTCTCTATTTTTTTTTTCATATAAAAATTGGTTTTAACTTACACCCGGGCAGAGGTAATACTGAATACTGTTTTGCTGTTGTTTGTTTGGGCTGGAGGTGTTGCAGGGGCACGTCTCTTTGGCACTTGGTTAATATTCAGCTCACGTAGTGGTAGGCTTGTTAGTGATGGTGTTTTTGTTCTGGTGGGCTGAATGAATTTTGATCTGGATCGAAAACAACGGACTAGAAATATGACAACGACAGCAACTGCTCCCAAAGAAACCATCGACATTATGGAGTAACGGTGTAGTGATATCTCTCAATCTTGTTCTGTAGCTTTACGTTCCGAATTCGAGAGGTTCTAACCTGTATCCAGCTCTTCCGTACTCTTTTTTCCAATATTAAGGTCGTTGGAAAAATGATTGTGATTTCCGACCCGTATTGGTAGAAGTAGGTATTGGTGTGGATAATTCTTGGGCTGCCATGGGCTGGAGGTACAAACGGTGGTGGAGGCTTGTTTGGAATTTCACGGACGTACCTGTAAGGAACGGCGTGTTCGAATTGCTTTAGCTCATTTTCAAGCATAGCTTGATGTCGCCGTCCAAGTTCGACCTCGCTGATTATATCCGGCATCCAAGCATTATCGCTCTGCTACTGTTGGAGTTTCTTGCTTTCGGCATCGTCTAGCGATGGACTTGGGGTTTTTTCAGGACTCAAAGCCTTTTCAAAAGTCGCATCAAGATCCTTGAGACTCATATCCAAATCGATGAGACGCTTCTCTAAATCTGTAGCTACTTCTTGTTGTGAATAATCGAATTGGTCTTCCCCGTCTTCATGGACAGTTGTTTGACATTTTGGCAGGGATATGTCCTCGATGTTGGTTTCTTCGCCTTCAGTGAACTCAGGCTCGTAGAAAGCATTTATCGACGTTTCTGATTCGATTTCGTCGAGGCGGGTGTTTGGCGACGCTGGCGGTGGGGACACTCGAACGTATTTGACTCGACGAACTATTTACGTCTCCGAATGCCAACGAATATGTTGTCATCGTCGATTGGTGCTGTTCGGTGCCTTCGGAATTTGCTTTTGAATGATCTTCTTCTTGAGGTTGGAGGATCTTTTGAATGTTTTGAAGTTGTACTATTGTCAACGGATTAAATACTTTTTAAAGTGGTTTCATCGGAAACTTGTGTTGGTGTTGATTTGACGTCCTTCGACGATGAGGAGTTGTTTTCTTCGTTCGAGAGGTTTTGAGCATTTGACCAGTTCTGGATGTCATCTTGTTTTTGTGACTGCCCGGGGTAGATGTCAATAATTAGCATATACATAGTTATTTCAAAATAATATAACTTGAACATTTTTTTATTTTTTCCTGTAATACCTGACTAATACTTAAAGTTTAATATTTAATACTTTCAAGTTTTGGTATCTTAATAAAAAAATTAATTAAAAAAAACTAGATGAAAAATTTCCCTTGATAAATACTGAAAAGAGAGAGAAACTGTTAAAAAATTTTAATATAAAATAAAATAAAATAGATGAAAAATTTCCCTTGATAAATACTGAAAAGAAAGACAGAAATTATTAAAAATTTGATATTGAAGAGAAAAAAAAACTAATATTTGGTTTTTGTGTTTTTTTAGTCTCTTTATGGTGTGTCTTTGTTGGCATTAAATGGTGGTTATGAAAAAAAACCTTTTAATTGATTGTTATGGACTCTTTTAATTTTGCTGCCCATTTTAATCCTCGAATTCACATCACCTGTTGATATTATTTGAAACGGGCCCAACCAGATAGGAGAAAATTTATTTTTCCTTGCGGGATTTTTCAACAAAACATTTTGCCCTACTTTAAAAGCAATGGTTTTAGCACCCTTATCGTAATTAACCTTCGATTTAATCTTAGCTCTCTCAAGATTCTCGTTGGCTAACCTGTGGGCTTCTTCGAGCTGATACTTGAGTAGCAGAGGATAGTCATCGGCGTTATAAAGTGGAGTGGTTTTTCTCTTCAGGTTAGCTGGCATTTCGAAATTAAAACCAAATAATGCATTTAAAGGGGTAAGCTGCGTAGCGGTATGAACGTGGTTGTTATGGACATGCATGGCCTGTCTTAACCACTGGTCCCAGTTTCTTTCGTCTTTTACCGCAAAAGATCTAAGATACTCGGCTAGCGGTCTATGACTTCGCTCCAATGAACCATTGGCTTGAGGATGGTACGCTGTCGTGTGAATTTTCTTCACGCCTAGTAACTTGCATGTCTGCGAAAAAACCTTCGACGTGAAGTTTGCACCATTATCAGTGACGAGTATCTTTGGGATTCTGTATCTCGTCACGATTTGTTCGTAAAACACTCTAGCCACTGTCGAAGCCTCCATATCGGGAAGAGCTGCACAGTCCATAAACTTTGTTAAATCATCCTGAAAAGTCAAAATATATCTGTTTCCAGAATAAGACAGGGGAAGACCACATACTATGTCCATATACACTTTATCGAAAGGTACTAATGGAGTATCAGTTAAAACCATTGGCATCTTAGTTGGTTGTGAACTTTTATTTTTCTGACACTCTGGACACCTCTTAACGTAATCAAGAACTTGACTCTTCATACCTTTCCATCGAAATTGTTTTCTGATGCGTTGGTAAGTTCTTGTTGCGCCTTGGTGACCCCCTAGTGCCGATTTATGGAAATCTCTCAAAACCGTTTGAATTTCTTCTGGGTTTGCTAGAGAAATCCATTGGTTCGTACCCCTTTCAACCAATTTAAACTGACTCGTTTCCTTCGGTATATCCTGCCCACTCAGCCTTTTCTCCTGATTCCTTGCCACCTGTAGCCTTGTTATTGCTAGGCACTGACCCTCAGGACAAGCGATGCGACTCAAAGCGTCCGCATTAGTATTCTTCCTTCCGGGTTTGTACTCAATTTTGTAGTCGTATTCTGAGAGTTTGTGGTGAAAGTTAACAAGACGCGTGGTTGGGTCTTTAACGTTAAAAACTCCTTTCAACGGTTGGTGGTCAGTATAGACTACAAACGGTCGCCCAAGCAAATAGGTTCTAAAATTTTTAGTCGCCCATACGACGGCTAAAAGTTCCCTTTCTATTGTTGAGTACCTTTTTTCACAGGGACTTAGAGACCTACTTGCGTATGCAATCGGCTTGTCGTCACCTGCTGTTCCCTGCGATAACACTGCACCTAAGGCCTCACCACTAGCATCAGTTGTTAGGATGAATGGTTTAGTGAAATCGGGATAAATAAGGACCGGAGGGGATGTTACCGCTGTTTTAAGGTCTTCAAATGCCTTTTGGCATTCTTCACTCCACTCGAACTTTGTGGTTTTCCGAAGGAGGTTATTTATGGGATAAGCCATAGCCGCAAAATTTGGTACAAATTTGCGGTAGTAGTTTACAAATCCCATAAAAGACTGAACTTCCTTGATGTTTTTAGGAGGTGGGTAACTGGTTACGCAACTAGTCTTAGATGGGTCAGGTCTCGCACCGTCTTCAGAGCATATATGACCCAGGTATGCGACTTCCCTACAAAGAAACTTGCATTTATCTATATTGAGTTTTAAACGGCTTTCCCGGAGTCTACTAAAAACATTTACTAATTTCTGACAATGATCTTCCAAATTCTTAGAATAAATCACAATATCGTCAAGGTAGACGAAACAATCAATGCCGTGGAGCCCTGTCAAAATATTATTCATTATTCTTTGAAAAGTAGCGGGTGCTCCTGAAAGTCCAAATGGCATTCGGTTGAATTCGTAATGACCTAGACTTGTGCTAAAGGCAGTTTTTTCTCGATCCTTTTTGTCAATAAGAACTTGGTGGTATCCGTTGGCCAAATCGAGGGTTGTGAAATACCGACTATTTCCTAACTGGTCCAGAATATCTTCTATTCTCGGCAGAGGAAAACTATCTTTCACTGACACCTCATTCAATTTGCGGAAATCAACCACAACTCTCCACTTCTTTTTTCCATCCGGTCCTGCTTTCTTAGGAACGACTAAAAGAGGAGAATTCCATGGTGATTTACTGGAAGCAATAACTCCATCGTCAAGCATTTTTTTGACTTGTGAGTTTATTTCATCTCTAGCAATTTGAGGTAACCTATACTGTTTTTGATTTATAGGTGCTTGATCCACTTTCACCGATATCTTATGAGAAAGAACATCCGTATAGCTTAAGATGTCACCATCCAAGTGAAATATGTCATTGTATTGACTACATATTTCTTCTATGCACGCTCTTTCCTCATTATTCAAAGACGGATTTAAATTTAATGCCTTAAGCAAGGAATCTATTCTTTTGCTCGCTAGTTTTGAGCCATGTATACTAAAGATGTTTGGAAACTTATTCTTCTCAACCTTAAATTGATTGAAATTAGTAAATTTGGGAGTAAAATTTTCATGAAGATAAAAGTTTTTTGTGGTTGAGTTCAAGACTGGTACTTGGACTTTCCCGTCCCTCACGTTCACCACAGTGTTAGCCAAATATATGCCTGGATAAATTTCTTGTGAATGAACCAGAATTTCTGGAGTTTTTGACGGCACTTTTAACGTTACAACAGTTTGAGTACGGGCTTTTATTTCCCGTTTTTCTAAACGTGCGTTACCAACCATGCATTGAATATTGTTACTTCTCTCAAACGCATGTATTAGGGGATATTCAGAGACAACTGATTTTTCTTTATTTAAAAATTTCAAAGTTTTGGTCACTGTATCTACAACGGAATGATTCCAAAGAATATCCCGACCTAGTATACCATCGACTGGAATATTAATCTTACCGTCTATAATGTGCCATTTTGCTTTGCATTTTTTTGACAAAAATATATTTGCTCTGACCGTCCCTAACGTTACTCCATTACCACCAAAGACCCCTCCTAATTCCTTAGTCTCCTTTTTACAAATGTTTTGAATATTTTTTAAAACACTTAGTTTGAGTAAACTTGTGTCAGCTCCAGTGTCTACTAACACTAAAATTTTTCCGTTTTTAGCTAATGACATAGGTAACTCTACATACACATCGTTTTCTCTGATTACATTTATTTTTGCTCTCCAAATTATGTTCCTATTTTTCAACCTACTTATCATAGCAACTAAATAATTCAAACTGTTTGATATGAGTTTTTTGGCCTCTTGTATGATTTGATTTACTTTTGTATTAGTAGTCAAAAGTAGAAAGTTAATCATCGTTAGCCATTCAAAGCATAGGAAGTGTATCCACATTTGAATGTTTTCATATTTATTAGTTTGTTTTTTGCTGGTTGCCGTAGTGTTGATGGATGTATTTGGTTCGCAAAAGAAAAAACCGTTTTCCGCTTTTATGTAATCTTGTTGTTCAGGTTTTTCCTGACCTTTTTTTTTAATTTTTTTATGTGGTAGGGGTGTGGTTTTTGGTTTATCTTGTTGATCAGGTTTTTCCTGACTTTTTTTAGTTTTTTCATGTTGTAGGGGTGTGATTTTCGGGGCACAGCTCAAGGGTTCTGGCTGGCCCCTATCACGTTTCCCGGTGCATGTTTCGCCAAGTAATTCTTTTTGCTAAAACATTCGTTTTCCGAATGTCCTGGCCTCGAACACCAATCGCACTTAAGTTTCGACTTTCGTGATGGTTTAACAGAAGCTGCAAATACTTGGGCTTTAGGGCATGATCCAGGTCCATGGCCATATGCCTTGCAGGACTCGCAATAGGGAGTATTGCGCCTTATCCTACAATCTGTATATGTGTGATTTGGTTTGTTACAAAAACCACACTTTAATGATGTAACTTTACCTGGAATGGTACCTAAATGCAAATTACCTGTCTCCTGAACTTGGGTTATGGCTGGAGAGGTGTTCCATAAAAGGTTACTATTTAAAAACTGTGGCTGTTGTTGTGGTACGTGTACTTGGTTGTACGCAAACGTTTGGTTAGAAAACTGGGAGTTGTTAAAGTTATTAGAATATTGGGGATGAAGAAGCTGAGATGTTTTAAGCGCCGTGTCTGCCAGTGTCTGCAAATCTTCCCCGGAAACAGTCAACATAAATTGACGCAAAGCTGGATCCAATAGCCCCATCTTAAAGCTGGTAATGATCGAGTTCTGTAGTTCCCGCTTTAAAGCCACTGAATCAGAGGCTTGGTAACTTGCGTCTATTATGTCGCTAGCCTTTGTTTGAAGACCCGTCAAACGTCTGGCAAACGCGTGTATATCCTCCGTCGCAAGTTGGTGGGATTGTTTAATTTCGCCAGTCACACTATCCAGTGTTCTGACGGTCAGATACGTTCCCTTAATAAGCGTTTCCAATTCCTTTAAAGAAGTTGGTTTGCTTGACCTCACAAGTTCAAACGCATCTCCAACCAGTCTTGTAGAAAGTATTGACACGTAAATTGATTCATTTTCCGCGTCAATACATTTCAATCCCAAAGCGCAAGCATTCAAGAACTCATAAACTTGACACGACAAGTTAGGAGTTCTTGCTCCAGAAAACTGTGGGACTAATTGTGCTACGATTTTAACAATTTTTTCATACGACATGGTTGGTTTGTCTTCTTCTTCTTCTTTAGCGTTTGAACTCTCAAGAAATCGCAACGAATCAATTGTTTCTTTTTGATTTCTTAGCTTGGTTTTCAAAGCCTCTATTTGCGAGGTGTAACCTAGTTCCAAACCATGTACTTTCCCTAATTTTATTTCTTTTTCTCCCACAGATTTTTGGGCAGCTTTTAACTCGCTGTTCGCCTTCGTGAGATTTGACCGAAGAACCTCGATTTCAAAGTTTAGTCTTGAAATTTCTTCTTCGGCCTGCTGATTTACGTTTTCGGCTTCAAGCTGACTCTGATTGAAACTCAAACGAATTTTTTGAATGTCGTTCAGTTCAGCTCTTAGCTCCTGGATTTCTCTTTTATTTTTATCCTGGAGCCCTTGGACTGCCTCTGAATACTCAGCAAGTATTGAGTCTGTAGTCTCGAGCCTCGTAAATTTACCCCACTGCGAACTTAACTGCGAGTAAATCAGGGAATATGATTCCCTAGATGTGATAGTCTTAAGCTCACGCAACAGATGGTGGTTGAAATTCTGAATTTCTTCACCTTGGTCTTTTAATTGCTTTTCCAATTGGAGGATTTCTTCTAGCAATTGTGATTTAGACTTTTCTGTTCTTGCCATAAAACTATCACAAAATTCTGGAGCTAACCCACCAAACCGCTTGCATTAAAATAACCTTGAAATATTATACCCAACAACAAAAAAAAAAAAATTCTATCACCGACCTATGCCAACAAGAACGTTTTGTTTTTCGTTCAAATCACGTAGAGAAAAAAAAAAAGAAAGAAAAAAAAATAACCACCAACAAAAAACACCAAATGTATAAATAAATAAAAAAACTACACAAGCTAAATTTGAGCTTGTTCTATTTAAACATTACAATTTGATATGCATACTCACCTGTGGCCTCGGATGGATATTCGTTTTTTTGTTTTTTCCACTTTTTTTCTTGATAAATACTGTGGCTTCGGATGGATATTCGTTTTTTTTGTTTTTTTTCACTTTTTTGATTCGGAAATAGGCACAATTTTTTCTTTTTTTCACTAAGCGGCTCACGCACTTATCGTAATATAATTATATTTTTTTCTTGTTGTTTTTGTTAGGTTCTTTTTCGAAACGATTGACGTTTGATCAACTTATTGCTTCGCGAACCGGCTGCGCCAATGTTAATTATGTTAAATATTTCAAAGAAAAGTCGACCGTCGCGGTTGGTTGTTCTGTTAAAACTCAACTTGAGTTCCAGAGACCAACCTGGAACTTCATAAACTTCCAAAATGCATTACTCAGCTTTGACCTGCTGAGTTGCATTCTGGAAATTGGCTTGACCCACTGAGCGTTGTGTCACATTAAGTGTGACACAAAGTTGCTGTTCTGCATTATTGCATTAATACAATAAAGTGGAGCGGGTCAGCTCTGGGTGATGCAATCTGGGCATAAGGTTTTGCATGACATACGATCGCCTTTTTTGTGTTGGGGGCTGGGACTGGGTCGTCTTTGACTGGTATCGCTCCTCTTTTGTCATTGGCCCGCTCGACATTATACTCATTCAGCAGTTGTCGGAAGTGCCGCTTGAATACATCTACAATTCCCTATGCTTCGATGACTAGGCATTCTTCACTGGAACCAGAAGCTAATTGCTTCGACCTTTAAAAGAAACGCCGGGCCTTGGCTCTTGTAGATCTTTGAGCAGATTCTGCGGGTGCTCGGTCGGACCAGGGCCTCACCCAACAAACATCTCCAGCCAGCTCGGTACCTAGCTAGCTGTCTCCAGTTTCGCAAACCAAGTTGGTTCAGGTCCTCTTCCACCTGTGTGCTCCACCTGAGTCGCGGTCTTCCTCTTCTGCGACGTCCTTCCGGGTTGGATTCGAAGACTCTACGAGCCGGAGCATTATTTTCCATTCGCTCAACATGACCCATCTAAGTCGTTGGACCTTCTGGCTAGGTCAGTGTCGCTGTACTGCTCGTACAGTTCTTGGTTGAATCTTCGTCTCCATTCTCCATTAATGTAGACAAGACCAAAAATCACTCGAAGGATTTTTCTCTCAAAGCAGCCCAAAGCGTTTTCATCGGATGTTGTCATGGTCCATGTCTCTGCACCATACATGAGGACCGGGATGATGAGGGTTTTGTAGAGTGTCACTTTAGTTGCTCGGGAGAGGACTTTACTACTCAATTGCCTTCTAAGTCCAAAGAAGCAACGATTGGCAAGAGTGATTCTTTGTTTGATTTCAGCACTGGTGTTGTTGTATGAGTTGATAGCGGATCCCAGGTAGACAAAGTCCTTAACTACCTCGAAGTTAAATCTGTCTATGTTGACGTTTGCTCCAAGACGTCGATGTTGGTAGTCCTTTCTTGTTGACAGCATTAACTTGGTCTTGCCCTCGTTAACCGCTAGAAGCATATTCCAGGCCTCCGTCTCAAGACTCACAAACGCTCCACTAATATCACGCTGTGTTCTTCCAATTATGTCAATGTCGTCTGCGTATCCTAGTAGCTGGACGGACTTTTGAAAGATTGTGCTTCTCGTGTTGACGTTGGAGCTTTGCACAATCTTTTCAAGAATGATGTTGAAGAAATCGCATGACAACGCATCGCCTTGTCTAAAACCTTTTTTGACATCAAAAACGTCCGTTAGGTTTTTTCCGACCATGATGGAACAGCGTAAGTTTTCCATTGTCATCTTACACAGACGGACGAGTTTTTCTGGGATGCCAAAACTATACATTGCTCTATAGACGTTGTCATACGCGGCCTTGAAATCGATGAAAAGGTGGTAGGTATCGATTTGAAGTTCCCTGGGTCTTCTCCAAGATCTGCCGTAGTATTAATCAACGCTCCAGCGGCTTTGTTCGACTTAAGTTTAGCTATCTTCACTTCGTCCATGTCGGGTGGGTGGAATTGTTGGCCTTCTGCACCCAAATTGAATGGTTCTGTATTGCTGGCGGAGTTTTGCTCTTCATCGCCATTATACAGCTTGGAAAAATGGTCTTTCCATATCCTCAGCACTGACTGCGGTTCCACTATGATGTTCCCATGATGGTCTCTACAGGCTTCGGTTCGGTGTGTATAAGCCCTGGAGGTTTGTTTCACCTTTTTGTAAAACTTTAGTTCCTATTGTGACATCCCTCTATCTCCTCGATTGCGGGCTTCTCATGCTCCATTTTTTTCTTTCTGAGAAGTTTATGCTCCTCTCTCCTTTTCTCTGCTCGTGTCCCTCTTTCCAGCGCCGCTTTGTATGCCTCTTGTTTAGCTGCATGTGCTCGCCGGCACTCATCGTCAAACCATGGGTTTTGCAATCACTAGACAAAAACGTTTCATACTAAAGAATACTCTTGTCATCGCGTACGGAATACAATTTATTCTTTATTGTTTAATATTTTAAATTTAATTACTTTTGTTTCTCATTCTCAAATCGATTATAAAATATCTTATACAAAGCATCATTTTCTTAGCTAACTTCTAGTCACCCTGATGTGTCGCTCCCACTAATATGTATACAAACTTTCTGTTTAACTATTTACTTTGAGTCTAATACGGTCCTTTATATAAGTGATGGAAAAATGAGTAAACAAACAAACTTATGGATAATACACCTCTTCTCACAGTTATCTTGGAACAAATATTTCTAATCATACAAAAATTGAAGTCTTGTTGGATGAATGTAATTTTTAGATGCTGAAAACTTTGTTTATGGATTTGGAAGTGTGGCCGCAGCGCTAGGGGGTTGTTCTGTTTGTGTTTCTTTCAATATAACAAAAATTGGCATTTTGGTTTAAAGTTCTTTAATCAAACCACGCTGCAGACTAAGGACGTGTTGGCTGGCTTAACGCATCCGGTATGTATTGTTTTCGTGCACATCCGACAATTCCCCCTTGAAATTGACATCGATGGTGAAGTCTAGATCACGATTGTTCCTCTCGTTGGGCTTCATTTTGAATGTTCCATGGATCTCTTCGCCCTTCTTGACTGTCAAGTAGTCATCGAGGTAGAAGACGGTCTGTTTCCAGTGGGTGTATGTGGCTTCAGGCGATGTACTGAATCCTAGGCGCTTGTGGCATTTTGTAAATTCAATGTTAAAGTACGTAACTAATGCCTGAACAAAGTCGTTCCGTTTGATAATTAAATTAAAGGGCGACGAAAATTCGAGGTCTGTTTTCTTCACAGTGTAGAGATCGACTTCTTTGACCATGTACGAGGTGGATACGACTTGTTTGGGGTCGACTACGTCCACCAGGGGCTCGGTAACTGCAACTTTTCGAATGCAACTCATGTCGAAGCCGTAAACATCATCCCACCAGTTGATCTTCTCATCCTTGTACTGACGATCCTCGATGGCAGTGATGTAGAGGGTGCCACGGTCCGGGAACATCATACCGTCAGGTTTCAACCACTTATCGCGCGCGTACAGTACTGTGTCCAACATGGACTCGTAAAATAGACAATACCTAGACAAAACGCGAAATTGATGATTGCAATTTGAATGAATACTCAAATGGAACTTACCCCATCCACTCGGAGATAATGATGTCAACTTTGTCAATGCCATTGGGAAGTTCGATTTCTTCGATTTTTCCCTTGACGACTTTGACCACATCTGTGAGGTTGTTGTCAATCACAACTTGGCGGGCATACTCAACAATATTCGAGCAATCGACAGCAATAACTTTGGCTGCTCCGGCTTTGGCGGCAAACATAGACAGAATGCCGGTCCCACAGCCAACATCGAGCACCACCTGCGCGTAGAATGTTTATTAGAGGTTGGAATCGACACTTCGCGACAGAAAGACAAACTTACTTTGCCACGGAACAAATGCTTGTTGTGGTACATCGCATTGCGATAGGTAATGGTTCGCACCTCATCCTTAAGCATCTCCTCGTGAATACCGAAATGGGCATACGAATCGAAGTAGTAATCCCTCGATGTCATCTCGTCGGCAGATGTTGATGTCGTTGTGGCATTGTTCTTCTTGATTGGTGTGGTATTGTTTTCCATTGCAATATCTTCTGACTGGAATTGAGAACATTTGTAAGATTAGTCAGTAAATTTCTAATAGGATGAAAAAAGCCGGCAAATGCGGCAATGATTTCACGCAGCAATGAAAAAATTTCACGCTCGATTTCTTAAATGCTAAAGGTCAGGTTTTTCTTTCTAATAAGTTATATGGGGTATTTTTAACTGATTTGAAATAAATTAAAAACGACGCTGCTATCGGAATTCACAACTCACGAGGCATCAATTTTGCAAACTTACCATTTTTCTTATTATGAGAGTTGCGCTTTGTTCCTATTTGAGTTTAATTTCGTTGGCTGGTACTTTTGTGGACAGTAGATCGTGTCACTTAGGCTTTATGGTCTTTTAATTAAAAATTTAACTATGGAGGAAATGATGCGTTTTTGTGGGAAAATTAAAAAGAAAAAATATCTTCGGCAATTTTTGCAAATGAAATAATTTACATTAACCGCACACGCACGTTATGACGGTCTTCTTGGTCACGGTTGTTCGTCGGAAAGAGATAGGAACATTAAACAGAAACGCACACTTTGATACAAGAAAAATGGCGGTTTTGTGAATTTTGTAGGTGAATTATGAAATTGTAGTAGATGTGACAGTTTGAGGGGGATCCATAAGGGTTGGAACACACTCGTAAAATAGTTTTTTTTCCTAGGCCGTGTGCGAATTGCGTTTAAAAGTGTGTTAACCTTACGTTTGGTTAAATTTTGACACTTCGTGTTGAATAAAATGTGTTAAAAATACACTAGCTGTGGAGCAGGCTAAGATATGACAGTAATGGTTGAATTTTACTACTATTTTTAACGCAATTCGCACACGGCCTTAATATAAGAAAACGAAAGTTGGTGAGATGTAGACACCCGAAGTCCACTTTACCTAATGACAAGTAGCCGTATTCATAACCAAAACTTAAAGGCCACTTAAATTTAAGCGAGCTCTGAGCAGTACTTAAGCAGACAATCCTTATTCATAATCAATTTTCTGATTTAAGAAAGGTTGACTAAAGGTTGCAAATTTGTGCGTTTAAAGGCTGATTGAATCCAGATGAAATTTTTAAATCTCGTTGCTTTCAATTCAGTTTATTATTATCTACTTTATGATTATCTACGTAAATTTCGCCAAAACAATAATAATAAAGGAACATCGACAAATTATTCGAGACTTAAATGTTTTTTTTTCAAAATTCATTTTTTATTTCATTTTACTTATTACTACTTATTACTAGACAAAAGAATTCAAAACTAGCTTATGATCTAAAATCTTATATTTAACTTACTGGCCCCAACCGGGCGCTCTAAGGAATTCATGATTTCTTAAAATTAATGCCTTTCGGCCTATGGACTACGAGACTTAAATGTATTAAGGGTATTATGGCTGAGGACTAGAAGAGCAATTAAAATATACAAACCCCGAATTAATCAAATGGAGCTGAACGACAAAATTTTTAAGAAGAGATACCGATTCTCAAAATTGAGCACGACAAAAATTATTGACCTAGTTCGAGCCGATCTAGAAGGTTTCAAAAACGAAGGCCTTATACCTCCCGGTCTTCAAGTTATGGCTTCCATTACGTATTGGGGAAGAAATGAGGTACCTACATTTTTCAGAAAAAAATTATAAAACGCACTCATCTCAAAAAAAATGTTTTTTGGAGTTTACTCCTTTAGAATCGATTCATATATAGACCCCGGTATGAAAAAAATATGGATAGAAAAATCAAACATTGAAAAAAGCGTTCGATTTAGATGAAATTTGGTAGTAAGATAGACTAGAACCTGCGAAAGGGCATACAATATTTTTTAACGCAATAAAAGGGGTTCAAAAGGTCACAAGGGGTTGAAATGTTAGGTCAAAGTTTGTATGGAGGTCGATTAGGTTAGAAGTTTAAAACTTATGTTTCTGGCTTTTGACTAAACATAAATAAATACGACATTCAAAGTTAAAAAAAAAACAGAGGGGGAATGGGGGGGGGGTGAAAATAAGGGGTGAAAGTTTTAGTGCCACGTCGAATCTATTTTATTGAACAGAGATTTCAACATAGAACGGTGAAATTGTCACACATGATACAGAATTTCATGATCTTCAATTTATTATGCTTTTATTATAACGGTAACTCATTAATATAGTCAATGTAGACCTTTTCACATAAATTTGTATATAAGTTTTCATCATATTGACTGGTTGTTAAAATTTCCATATGTCTAATCTACATGAAATAACGGTGATTTTGATACCTCACTTGTTGGGCTGCGTCTCATACTAGCTTCACAATCTTGATTTCAAAATAAGTATAATTGCACACAAACGACCTGCTTGGTTCGTTCGAAATGACGCATCACCTGTGGGAGAAGCCCGCTATGGCCAAATTTCGATCGATGTTCTTCGATTAAAAGCGTCCTAGCGTGCTTTCTAATAATGGGAACTTCAAGATTAAGATTTCTTAAGAAGCACAAGGCTTCAGGCTTTAGTTAAATGTACAATTCAATGACATTCAATTCCATTTTATGTGCAATAATGCCTGATAAATGTGGGCCCAATTGATAAGAAATGTCACTGTTCTGAAAATGTATTGATGCAATTTTGTAGAATTTTTCATTCTCTACAAAACTGTTTGTAGAAGTAACTACATTGATCCACTCAAAAATACGAAAGAACGTTTTAAGCAAAGTTGTTGACATTCATATTGCCTACCATAAGTATTTAAGTAATACATTTTATCAATTATGAATAGACTAGCTGTACCCTGCCACGCTTCGCAGTACCTAGTCCTAGATCTTTTCAGCAATTAAAAATATTTGACGGCGTCACACATGCCACTTTCAAACTCTGGGTTTATTTGAAAATGATCAACAGTGGAACATATGCAGGATTGAAGCGCGCAACGCTGCAGTCTTCGTACTGCCTTAACCGATAAAAAAAGACCTTAACTTTTTTACCCTGCTACCACACTACCCGCTACCCTCCTACACTCCAGAGCTACCTGTTACCCGCTAAACCTGTACCCCGTTATCCTCTTCTCGCTACCCCACTACCCGCTTCCCACTACCTACTAATTCAACACACTAACAGCTACCCCTTTACCGCACTACCCTCTACTCACTCCCGCTACCCGTCACCACGCTATGCGCTACCCGCTGATTACTGCCCCGCTACTTTACTACCCGCTTCCCACGCCATATCTCAAAAGCAACAAATCTGACATTTTTTGTATTTATTAATAAAATAAAAATATTTGACGAAATTTTCCAAAGCCGATGTGATATATTTTGCTGTTGTGATTTGAAAAGTATAAATTTTGTTTGTCGTTTATGACCGCGACCGCGGATATGTGACGGATGCAAAAAATAGATAAAAACAATCCTTGATGCGGATTTTATACCATGTTAAAATTTCAGCTCAATCGGTGAAGTACTTTTTGAGTTTTTCGAGCGTACACAAACCAACATAACATTTTTATATATATAGATGTATGAGTATATGAATTCAATCCTTTGCGATATATGTATATGTAAATGTATATATTTAAGGCCGTGTGCGAATTGGATGAATTGTAATTAAAAATTGATGAATTCTTATAACCACTACTGTCATATTTTAGCCTGCTCCACAGCTGGTCTAATTTTAACACAATTTTATTTAATGCGAGGTGTCAAAATTAAACCAAACGTCAAGTTTTAACCCCTTTTTAACTGAACTCGCACACGGCCTTAAGATAATCATTCTTATTGAGTGAACTCCAGTTGCGCGTCGGAGCTGACACGTACAATTTTTTTTATTTTTAGGTGCAGGGTGGTGGAGCAGATATTCATGGGCTTAGATAACCTACCTTAAGCAGGATACCACTTTGAGTTGCAAACGCATTGACATCAAAAAGACCCCAATTTATAAAAATGCCAACATCCTTGTTGGAACAAACTAATATCATTTTCCTTTTTATTTTATAGTAAGAACTCATACCAAACCAAACCACCGGGACGGTTTTTTTTGTATTCATTTCAGTTTGACAACTTAAATGTAATAGCATTCAGTAATAGATTTTCATTTTCTATTACATTTTAACAGGGACGTTACTTAAGCGCACCATACACAGTTCAACTCAATCGTCAACTGAATCAAATCAAATGTAAATCAACCTAGGTGCGTTTTTGCGCTGACTATAATCGACTATAATCAACAATGGTTGACTATTTCTCGTTTTTGCACGCCAATAGTTACGATTCGTAATCACAATTGTCGTTTTCGCGGTCTGTGTTGATGTGTCAAATCGTAACTATCTCTTACTATTTCCAATCCATCTCAGGAGGTGAGTTGAAAGTGGTTGGTGTGTCAAAGTGTTTTTTTTTGTAAAATGGCGTCTTTAATAATTGTCAATCTGGAATCTAAAAAAAAACATTCTGGTTGTGCATTTTTTACAACCGCGTAGTCGTCCGTATCCGTACCGCCGCGAGTTTAATTACAATCAGAGGATATTTGTTCGTCTTCAATTATTTCATTACAAAAAAAGAGGGGCAACTTTCCCAGGCCAGCCCATTGAGGTTAGAATTTTGTTTTTTCTTTGATTTATCTGTCAAATGGTGAGGAAACAACTTCAGGTTGAAGCATGTTAGTGCTGGCAGATGAGTAATATTTTACCAAATGTTAGAATTTGAATTGATGGGAAAAAATTTGGGTGATAAATTAACATTATTAATTTATCATGAGAAAATATATTTATGATGAGTTTAAGTAGGTAGTAGTTTAAAATTTTGCGCGCAATTTTAAACTATTACTTAAACTCATGTAAAAATGCATTTTCTCATGATAAAATAATAATTAAAAACTTCGCGCGAAGTTAAAATGCATTTTCTCATGATAAAATAATAATTAAAAATTTCGCGCGAAATTTTTAATTATTATTTTATCATGAGAAAATGCATTTTAACATGAGTATAAGAAATAGTAACAAATTTCATTATACTTTGTAGTGCACGGCGAACGGAGTTCAAAATGTCCTCAAAGGGAAATATTTATGAAAATTCCCGACCCGAAAAAATCCCATAAACATACGCAGTCTGCCGGTACTAAAAATGACATTTAATCGTGAATTCTGTGCAAAAAGTGCAATTTTATTTCATTAATTTCTAATAGAAATATTTATTTGCGGACAAAAATAAAAGTTGATTTGTGCATTAATAATCTATATCTATCGATTGAGACCATTTTCGTGTCCAAATTCGTCGGCAAAAATAAGAAAGTCAAGCCAATAAAGAAAATAAGGTTCCCCTTACAAATTTTAAATTGTCGGAAAAAAAGAACTTTATTTCGCCGGATATTTTGCAAAAAGAACTTCATTAGAAAAAAGAAAACAAATCATAAGGAAATTTCTCTCGTGCACTTTTTTTTTTTTGGTTGAATCTACGCTTGCACAATTATATGTTTCACGGAGCTTCGCCAACACAAAAAGTCAAGGAAATAATCAAACTAAAGAGACATAGCCTTATTGTACCTGGGAAGCCCTTTAAGTGCAGCAAATGCTCCGAATCGTTCTTGCTTCATACCCAACTCGTGATGCACTTGAAAAAACACGACGAAAATAGACCTTTCAAGTGTCCGACATGTCCAAAAAGGTTTAAACTCGAGAAATACCTCAAAGTTCATGTAGATACGGTGCATTTGAAGAAGAAAGACCATCAGTGCGTGATATGTGGATCGATGTTCACGTCCAGGCCAGCGCTAGACGAGCACATTGCCTCAAGACATAAAGGTGACTTATATTCCTTGCTATGAACTTTACTGAAATTACTTTTTAATTCAACAGACACTAAAGAATACAAATGTGAAGTGTGTGACAAGACATTCGCTTTCGATAGAATGCTGAAAAATCATATGCTGCGTCATAAGGAAGTAAAGCCGTTTGAGTGCACGCTGTACAACAAAAGGTTCAGACAATCGTTCGTCTTAAAAGGTAATTGTTTTGGATATGGATATGGAATTTTTGTTCAACGTATTTTCCACTCTGCAGCTCACCACTTCAAGGGACATCAAAAGAGGCAAGCCAAGTTATTTTCGAAGCTAACTTTGGTGGCGGAGAGTGAGAAGTAAAATGCTTTTGTTGTTGCAACTGATAAACAATCAGGACACCAGGAAGTGCCTAGTTTGGATGCGGTTAAGGCGTTCAAGGAAAATTTTAATGTCTCAATGGAGACTATCGGCGTAATCGAGGTAACCGTCGGTGCGGAATTTTCTCTGATGTCTCCCGGGAGTTCCGGGATTTGTGACAACCTCAATTCATGCATTTCATGTACTTGCACACATATCTGTATGTAGTAGTAGTACATAAGTAGTTTAGTTTTGAATTTAATTCATTGCTTTTATGTATTCTGTCGGAAATAAAAAAAATGTTTAATTAGTTTCAGAACATAAAGCCTTTTTCATTTATTTATATAAAAGCACGAACTAGATATTGTTCACCGAATCTGGAAGCAGCAATTAGAAGAATATCAGGAGCTGGCTTACTTGGAAATGCTTGAAGATTGTTGCGAGGCAAGAGGAGGGGAGCCTTGGGAAAATCTGACAAGTCAGATTTGGAAGAGGAAGGAAACTAGGAATGGGATACTAGGGAAGGAAACGGAAAGAATGCTAAGTTCCGGGGACGCGGCCTGCTTGCTATGCACGGCGTCAGCTCGTCGGACGGGGGGGGGATCTTGCCCCCGAAAACTTAACCTCACCTGCAAACAAATACACAGATCAGGCCTAAACACATAAGGGAAAAATCGGACCAGAAATTGACGGACGGACTACCTTCACGTCAGAGGCACTGCTGGTGTTAGTGCAGTGAGGCCATTACCCACCCTACCATAGGAATCTTCGGCCATTTTTAGATTCCCCCAAGATGGTAGATGGTCGGCTTCAGCTTACCACATCCTCACCTGTCAAAACTTCAGCCACTTTGGGCACCCCTATGAAAGAACTCTATTCCATGTTGCTTGGATAAAGCAACAACAACAAAAACACAAAACTGAACTTTAAACCAATTTTTAATTTAACAAAAAAAAATTCACATAATTGGATTTCTATTGATTTAATTTATTGAAAACAAGATCAGTTTCCCCAAGAAGGATGGAATTTAGGAAAAAAAATCTAAAATATTTTGTCTGGGGCACCCTGTTTGGTGCTTTTACCCAGTAAAAAAAAAATCCTAAAAATCTAACCGCGTTTCAAAAGCAATCCTACCTCACAGAGCTCTATGACGAAGGTGAGAAGGGCAAGCAATGATGACTAAACACGACGAAGAAATTGGGAAAAATTGACCTTACAAATAATAATAATAATAACAAAAAAAAAAAAACAAAGTAAATAAATAATAATAAATAAATAATACCAATATGTATATATAAATAAATAACTTAATTCTAAAAGACAAACACAAACACAGAGAAAAATAAGCTTTCAAGTTTATTTTGCGGCAATAAATCCAAGAAAAAACCTGAACGGTGACGGTTGATGCGTAGGTGGTGGGTAGAGTTGAACGCACCCACTCTAGTTCTTTTTTTGAGTGCGGGTATTCTTTGACGCGACTTGTACGTCTCTTTGGAGATGCTCGCTGGGGGTGGGTTTTTTTTCAAATTAAGTTCTTGGTAACCTCAAACTTGATAAATTTGCTACCACAAAAAAAATAGTTCTCGGCGGCCCAACTATGGGTCCGCCTGTAGCCGTCGAATGAAATTGTTCACACTGGTTTTAAGTGTTGTTGTGCACTGTTTCCCCTATGTATTTTCATTTGTTTGTTTCCTTTTTCTTTCATTTGTTTAATGTTGCGGTTTATTCACTGTGTATATTGTTTTTCTTTTGTTCTGTTCATTATTTAATTTGCTTCACTTGTCTTTCTGTTTTTTTTTTCTTATATTTACTTTTAAGCTTAGTTTAATTTTTTTTGTGAAGACACCACAGACCGCACTACAAAATTGCCGACTTAACCTCTTTTAGTTTTCCTTTCTTCAACATTCCGACATCTGTCAGATCAGACACTCAATCAACGATCAACGATCAACGATCGTCATCTCCGATCTTTTGTGTCCCCATTGAAATCGACCTAGCGCCACCTGGTTGTAAGCAGAGATAGCTCTTTTTTCGCATAAATTTGTATTTTTTATTGTTCTCTGGGTGGTTTCTTGGTGACAAAATTAATTGGCCGAGGAAATTTGAGAACGGCCTTCGTAACAAAATGTTTGAATTTGTTTGGATTTATTCAGACAAATACAAACACAAAAGAAGGACGGCTATGGTTTGGGTCGTTTGCTAGTGGGGAGCTACCCACGTTAAAGCCGGGCACAGAAAGAATACAACAAAAACATGCAACTAACTAAAACATAAACATGCATTAAAAGAAATATAAATAAAACTTAATTCTAATATCACAGAAGCAACTTAAGGTTATATCACAGGTTTATACTGTCAAGACTTGGTCTCGAGAATATATGATCAGTAAAATATCACAGTTGGGAAAATTAAACTAGTATCACAGATAGTAAAAGTTGTAAATATCACAGTTGAAAATAACTAATCTAATATCACAGATAATAAAAGTTGTAAGTATCACAGTTTGAGCTAATCGAATTAGTATCACACAGTTTATAAAATAAATATCGCAGATGTAGAGGAATAAGTAAAATAAATAGAACTAGCAAATAAACCTAACACTAACACAAAGTCCTAACACAATACTACCTATGTTCTAATTCCTAATAAACTAAAGCTTAATGCGATTTTTCGTTTACCGAAAAAACCCTAAACTGATTGTATTTATTAGAAATTATGTTTACTATTTTGAAATGTCCTAGATAGATTTTTTTGTCATTAAAAAAAACTACTAGGATTCAAAAAAAAAAATGTAAATTACAACAAAAAACAATCACCAACAAATCTTCAATAACTATTTCTTTTTTTTTCATAAGCATACGGGGTGCTCACAGTGGCTTACTGTTTATCAGGTGAGAATGTGTGAGCCTACTCACGACCATCTCTAAACAATAATGACGTCAGACGGACTTACGGACCCCCTCTGACGTAAAGATAATTAAAGGAAATTTAGAACACAAACAAAATACATTACATTGTTTCCCTCATCGTTCCCGCAATTCCAGACTGTCTCAAGGACCTTGCTGGAAGACATGAAACGATGAGGCAAACGAAAACAAAAATGTTGGTGTGGAGCAACGATGTCCGACGTGAAGTCAGACACGGACACCACCACCAAGTAATAATGACACACTAACGGGATGGAAAATGAAAATTAAGAAAGTAGAAAAGTAAAACTATAGAAAGGATGGGAAAAGGATGCACAATACGAATAGTGAAGGCTGCCGCCGCTACAGGACTCCGAAAGATCACGTCGCAATACACCTAGGTACGTCAGAGACCTTCCTGGTGCAGACATACGTGTCTTTCAAAGGCCTGCAACAGCCACAGACAAACACTAACACACATGAACCGCAGTCACTGTAAATTTTCAAAGACTCGTCGCAATTTATCTAGGTCCACCCGTGGCCTTCCTGATAAAGACTTACGAGTTTTAAAAATTCACAGTAAGTTTGGTTCTGACTTACACAACATAAAAACTGAAACTAAGACAAAAGTCCTAAGCGAAACTGCCTAGAACGTTGGGCGCCAATTTGTTGCGAGGCAAGAGGAGGGGAGCCTTGGGAAAATCTGACAAGTCAGATTTGGAAGAGGAAGGAAACTAGGAATGGGATACTAGGGAAGGAAACGGAAAGAATGCTAAGTTCCGGGGACGCGGCCTGCTTGCTATGCACGGCGTCAGCTCGTCGGACGGGGGGGGATCTTGCCCCCGAAAACTTAACCTCACCTGCAAACAAATACACAGATCAGGCCTAAACACATAAGGGAAAAATCGGACCAGAAATTGACGGACGGACTACCTTCACGTCAGAGGCACTGCTGGTGTTAGTGCAGTGAGGCCATTACCCACCCTACCATAGGAATCTTCGGCCATTTTTAGATTCCCCCAAGATGGTAGATGGTCGGCTTCAGCTTACCACATCCTCACCTGTCAAAACTTCAGCCACTTTGGGCACCCCTATGAAAGAACTCTATTCCATGTTGCTTGGATAAAGCAACAACAACAAAAACACAAAACTGAACTTTAAACCAATTTTTAATTTAACAAAAAAAAATTCACATAATTGGATTTCTATTGATTTAATTTATTGAAAACAAGATCAGTTTCCCCAAGAAGGATGGAATTTAGGAAAAAAAATCTAAAATATTTTGTCTGGGGCACCCTGTTTGGTGCTTTTACCCAGTAAAAAAAAAATCCTAAAAATCTAACCGCGTTTCAAAAGCAATCCTACCTCACAGAGCTCTATGACGAAGGTGAGAAGGGCAAGCAATGATGACTAAACACGACGAAGAAATTGGGAAAAATTGACCTTACAAATAATAATAATAATAACAAAAAAAAAAAAACAAAGTAAATAAATAATAATAAATAAATAATACCAATATGTATATATAAATAAATAACTTAATTCTAAAAGACAAACACAAACACAGAGAAAAATAAGCTTTCAAGTTTATTTTGCGGCAATAAATCCAAGAAAAAACCTGAACGGTGACGGTTGATGCGTAGGTGGTGGGTAGAGTTGAACGCACCCACTCTAGTTCTTTTTTTGAGTGCGGGTATTCTTTGACGCGACTTGTACGTCTCTTTGGAGATGCTCGCTGGGGGTGGGTTTTTTTTCAAATTAAGTTCTTGGTAACCTCAAACTTGATAAATTTGCTACCACAAAAAAAATAGTTCTCGGCGGCCCAACTATGGGTCCGCCTGTAGCCGTCGAATGAAATTGTTCACACTGGTTTTAAGTGTTGTTGTGCACTGTTTCCCCTATGTATTTTCATTTGTTTGTTTCCTTTTTCTTTCATTTGTTTAATGTTGCGGTTTATTCACTGTGTATATTGTTTTTCTTTTGTTCTGTTCATTATTTAATTTGCTTCACTTGTCTTTCTGTTTTTTTTTTCTTATATTTACTTTTAAGCTTAGTTTAATTTTTTTTGTGAAGACACCACAGACCGCACTACAAAATTGCCGACTTAACCTCTTTTAGTTTTCCTTTCTTCAACATTCCGACATCTGTCAGATCAGACACTCAATCAACGATCAACGATCAACGATCGTCATCTCCGATCTTTTGTGTCCCCATTGAAATCGACCTAGCGCCACCTGGTTGTAAGCAGAGATAGCTCTTTTTTCGCATAAATTTGTATTTTTTATTGTTCTCTGGGTGGTTTCTTGGTGACAAAATTAATTGGCCGAGGAAATTTGAGAACGGCCTTCGTAACAAGATTTCTTTATGAAGGGTGGTCGTCAGGTTGACCTTCTTTTCGCACAACTTGTTGCCAAAGCAAAGAAATCAATCAAATCTTAGAACCACACAAAAATATGGGGCCTGTAAAAGAATATGCAATTTCAATAATATTATGATCAAAAGAAAAGAAAAATGTTTTGTGTGTTGTTTTGTTTGGCAGCTCAACCAAACCTAACTAAAAAGCGTTTTTGGATTATTTCAACTATTTCTAACTATTTCAACTATGACACATCAACCATTTTTTTTTGACACAAAAACTATAGTCAACTATCGTCAGCGCAAAAACGCACCTCCTGTGTGTGGCCTTGTCATTTGATCGATTTGGCAGTTGAATGGTTGGTTGAAGAAAAATCAAAAGATTTTGATTTTTTTGAAGTTGAATATAAAGTCCTTCAACTGAATTGAACTGCATGTGGACGAGTTGGTTGATTTGCTGTCAAAACCAAAGAAGAGTTTAAAAGCGTGATGGGAAACCGAGCTGTCAAAATGACATTGCCTACAAGCTATGGACCATAGATACTGCGATAGTATGCGTGTTTTTACCAATACTACCACAGTAAATATGGTCTTACCGCCTAATTTTTGTTGCTGTTTTTCTCATTTATTCACAGACAGTTCAGTCAGTTTCCAATCTCCTTTTGTCTCTGGTCAAAACAGCATCAGTCGAATTTTTGAATTTAAAGCAAAACGAATATTTGGAAAGAAATTTTCCAAATAATTCAAAATAATTCGTCGAGCCTTAGTAATGCCAAGGATAGTAAAGCCTTCTGGAACATAGCAAAAACCCTAAACAAACAGCATAACGGATTCACCATAAAAGTAGATGCCCCAATTCTGGCTGAATACTTTCAAAATCT
Organism: Sphaerophoria taeniata; assembly: GCA_943590905.1. NCBI lineage: Eukaryota > Metazoa > Arthropoda > Insecta > Diptera > Syrphidae > Sphaerophoria > Sphaerophoria taeniata. The sequence goes on from OX016540.1 coordinate 242,193,757, forward strand.
TTTGAATAGAGAACTAAATAGCAACCATATCCATTACGCAGAACCATTTATAACCAACGATATCCTAGACCAACAAATCACCCAGCTACAAGTATCCAGGTTCATTGATCGCTGTACCGAAAATAAAGCGCCAGGAGAGGACCGGATCCCTTACGAATTCTTCAAAAATGCAACGAACTCCTTTCGGGAAGAGCTAACAAGAACTTTCAACTGGATTTACGACTGCGGTGAAGTGCCAAAAAGCTTCAAGAAGAATATCATATTCCCTATACTGAAGAAAGGAAATCCAACGGACCCAAGCAACTACCGAGGTATATCTTTCCTTAACGCAATTACGAAGATTGTAACGAAGCGTTACACTCTTATATATACCTACGCCGTACATATCACTGCCCGCCGCCGCCAACATTATCGATATCAGAAAAACCACAGCCAACAACAATCATCTACACTATACACGCAACATCGGCGCCACCATATAACAAGCATTCAACCCAACAACCAACAACACAGCCAACAACAATCATCTACACTATGCACACAACATCGGCGCCACCATATAACAAGTATTCAACCCAATAACCAACAACAACAACCGACAACCGCCGCGCCAACACAATTACCCACTCACCACACTGAACACCGCCGCCGCCGCCACCGTCAAACCGTTCACCAAACATCACCGTCATTAACTAAAAACAAAACAACAAAAATGTAAACCTATATTTTCTCTTTATTAAATAAAAATTCACACCTAGTTTTTACCACAAAAGTGATAAGAGAAAGGTAAAAATCAGCAAAAATCCGAAGCTTGCTACCGAAGTAATTAAGGTTTATTGCCTTTGACACCGAAGTACTTGTTTCCCTCGATATTCCCAATAGTGGGCTCGTTGTAACATAGCGTGCTGTGCGACAACAAAAACCGTTTTTCCCTCGCACTCTTCCAGTGGTGGGCACTCGACCGATATTCCCTCGCACTTTTCAAGTGGTGGGCACTTTCTTCCGTTTTTCCCTCGCACTCTTCAAGTGGTGGGCACTTTTTCCGTTTTTCCCTCGCACTCTTCAAGTGGTGGGCACTTTTTCCGTTTTTTCCCTCGTACTCTTCAAGTCGTGGGCACTTGACCGATATTCCCTCGCACTCTTCAAGTCGTGGGCACTTTTTCTGATTTTCCCTCTCACTCTTCCAGTGGTGGGCACTTGACCGATATTCCCTCGCACTCTTCAAGTCGTGGGCACTTTTTCCGATTTTCCCTCTCACTCTTCAAGTGGTGGGCACTTTCTTCCGTTTTTCCCTCTCACTCTTCAAGTGGTGGGCACTTTTGCCGATATTCCCTCGTACTCTTCAAGTCGTGGGCCCTTTCCTCCGATTTTCCCTCGCACTTCACAGTGAGTGGGCACTTATACACTAGGCTATTATTATTTACCTTATATAAGTATTATAATTAAAAATGTATTAGATTGTAAGCGTTATGAATTAATAGTAAGAAGAAAATAAATTGAATTAATAATAAATCAAAACTCTTCTTATCAATTAAGTGGTTCGGATTTTGCTCCTCTACATTCGAGTTTCGTGCTTTCTCGATACGACCCCTGGTTATCCGGCGAGCTTACCTCAGCCTTAGTTAAAGAAGCATCACAAATTGGCGCCCGAGCAGGGACCTTTAGAGGATTCATCCGTTCCGTTTCCGATACCGCCGCCGCCCGTCTAGAATTCCTAAAGATCTTTCCGACCGACGTCCGACCGAACAAAACCGAGCATACCGAATACCGTCTTAACGACTACCGACCACTTACCAGTAATTAACCCGATTTATTAGAAATGTCCGAACACGAAGAGGATACCGGCTTGGACGACAATCCATTCAGGAGCCTCAGTTTCATTTACATGCTCAAGAAAACCGAGCTTATAGAAATGCTTACCGCCCGAAATATCGAAACCGAGGGTAACGTACAAGTTCTTCGCCAGCGTTTAAGTAACCACCTCAAACAGGTCCGCACCCATGCTTCCACACAAAATTTGTGTTCAAAATGGGCAGAAGTTGCCGAGAAGAGGGTAAACGCCACCCTGGACGAAGACATCGAAAACCCCTCTAAAAATACCGACCCTGACCTGCCAACCAAAGATAAAACTCCATTATATGAGGAGACTAGGTTTGAATTACCCAACCAAAAACTACCGCCACCGAATTCTCAACCGACCAATCCGCCGCAAGTCAGACAACCTCCAGTCTTACCTCACAGTTCCGCTCCTTGTCATACCCGTACTTCTCGATGGCTTCCGTTAAGCTACGAAGCCGAAGTCACTAATATAGTGCGCAAGTGGGGACTGAAATTCGACGCGTCAGGAAATCCTTTGGAATTTCTCGAGAGAGTCACTGAGCTAACCAGGTGCTATGACATTCCACCGGACGACATGCTCCACACTCTCCCCGAATTACTACCAGGTAAAGCTTTAGAATGGCTTCGCATTTATAGCAACGGCTTTACTAAGTGGGAGAATTTCCGTGAGTCATTTATTCGTTATTTTCTACCAGCACGATATCTTGTTAAGCTGGAAGACGAAATAATGCGCCGACGTCAAGGTCTTCGGGAACGCGCCAAAGAGTACATTCTGGCCATGCAATATCTCATCAGGCAACATCCACGTATGGACATAAGAGATCAAATCGACCGGATCTTCGATAGCATGCGCCCAGAGTACCGTCTATATATTCGCAGACGTGACTTCGATAGTCTCGATGAACTCATGATGATGGCAGAGGAATACGAAGCCATAAAAACCGATGAAAGAAATACCCGCCCTCCGACCGTAGCTACGAATCCTACTCCAGCGTTTCCTCGAACCACTCCGCCAGCCGTTCCGTACAACCGTGAAACCCACTGCTGGAATTGCAAGCAGAGGGGTCATCGGAAAGAGACCTGTCACCGTCCTTTTCGTTTATTCTGTTCGTTTTGCGGTGAAGATGGAATTTTGACAAAAGACTGTTCTTGTCGCCGCAACCCCGTCGCAGTCATACATACACCCCCCTGCCAGGATATACGATACTACGTTCCAATACAAGCTGATGACAGCACCTTCCGAGCCTTGGTCGACACAGGCTCCACAAAAACATTCATTGGACCGAAACTAAGAGCCATATTTAAAGCCTGGGGACTGCCCATGTCAGTACAACGCCAGCCGATCCACATGGCTAATGGAGAACCCATTGTCACCTCCGAGCATTTCACCGTAACCCTAGTCATTGGCAATGAGGAAATAACTGGGACCGCCACCTATCTGCCGTCACTCGTCGAAGATGCCATATTGGGTATGGATTTCATGAGGCAATCCAATCTTCAAATATCGGTTGGAGGTAAATCGGTGACAAACCAAAATTCCCAGCTCGCCACGCACAGCTTTTGCTGCAAAGCCGTGACTCATATGACCGTAACTCAGCAACACAGGCTCCAACATTTTGTAGACCGAGAAATACCGAAGTTCAAGAGAACAAACGAGATAATTATTCCCGCTCGACGGGCACTCGAACTACAACAGGACGATTTTGATAAATGTAACCGTAAAGATTCTATGGATGTGGTAGTACATACCCTAGCCCACGACCCGTTACCGATCACCGAAGTGGATAAACTAGCCACCACTGCCGATTCTAAACCTGAATGGACTCACACCATGATAAACAAATCATCAACGAATGAAATGATTAAACCGCCGACCAGCAAGCCGTTACTCACCGTTAACACCGAAACGATTTCATCATCAACGAATGAAGTGATTAAACCGCCGACCAGCAAGCCGTATAGATCATCAGAAGCACAAAGACCGATTAAGAAAAAAGAAAGAGCGTGCCACCGCCTAGCTACTCCAGAACGTCCGCAATCCAACATCGACCCTTGCCAGAGAATTCCGACCAGGCCGAGGCCCCTTATGGCACCACTCCCGACAGAACCTTTGGTGGTGATAACGAAAAAGGCCAAGGAGAAACATGATCTTGAAGCAGCTCCCCTTATCGAACCCAAACCACCGGATAGCTTGCAGACGGCTAAAGCAAGAGCCAAGCGGGACGAGGCAATGGAGAAATGGCAGGCGAAAAAGAAAAAGGAGGATATGTCAACGAGGATCATCTTGGACAACGCTACCCTTCCACCAGGGTACGACTACTTCGCAATTCCTACCGTAACGCCTCAACTTCGAAACGATCCATGTACCAGCAGCCAGGCTCTAGCATACGCCCAGACCAACAGCGAGCCTCAAGGAACAACCGCAACTACCGACACGACCGCCGAAACCAGTCATGAGCCTATTATTCCTGCCGACCCTTTCGTAGGCATCAAATTAAATAACAAAAAAAAACATCAGTGGAAGTTCCTGATCCACCGTCCATGGGGCCCGATTACAGTCTTGATGAACCGCGGAGGGACCATGGCCACCCTATGCTTCAGGGAATAAAAGAAGAAAATCAGACGGCCTAAATAAAAATTTTAAATAAAAAAAGTTATATTTTGGAGTTAATATTAAGTTTAAATATTAATTTAGTTTTTTTGAAGTATATTTGTATTAATTAATTGAATTATGGTTATGTAAAAGAAAAAAAATAGTTTTGAATGGAATCTAAAATATTTGTTGTTTATTGCAGATGAGCATTTAGACGAGAGGGTTCTCGTCTCCGAAACAAAGAGGGGTGTGTAACGAAGCGTTACACTCTTATATATACCTACGCCGTACATATCACTGCCCGCCGCCGCCAACATTATCGATATCAGAAAAACCACAGCCAACAACAATCATCTACACTATACACGCAACATCGGCGCCACCATATAACAAGCATTCAACCCAACAACCAACAACACAGCCAACAACAATCATCTACACTATGCACACAACATCGGCGCCACCATATAACAAGTATTCAACCCAATAACCAACAACAACAACCGACAACCGCCGCGCCAACACAATTACCCACTCACCACACTGAACACCGCCGCCGCCGCCACCGTCAAACCGTTCACCAAACATCACCGTCATTAACTAAAAACAAAACAACAAAAATGTAAACCTATATTTTCTCTTTATTAAATAAAAATTCACACCTAGTTTTTACCACAAAAGTGATAAGAGAAAGGTAAAAATCAGCAAAAATCCGAAGCTTGCTACCGAAGTAATTAAGGTTTATTGCCTTTGACACCGAAGTACTTGTTTCCCTCGATATTCCCATTAGTGGGCTCGTTGTAACATAGCGTGCTGTGCGACAACAAAAACCGTTTTTCCCTCGCACTCTTCCAGTGGTGGGCACTCGACCGATATTCCCTCGCACTTTTCAAGTGGTGGGCACTTTCTTCCGTTTTTCCCTCGCACTCTTCAAGTGGTGGGCACTTTTTCCGTTTTTCCCTCGCACTCTTCAAATGGTGGGCACTTTTTCCGTTTTTTCCCTCGTACTCTTCAAGTCGTGGGCACTTGACCGATATTCCCTCGCACTCTTCAAGTCGTGGGCACTTTTTCTGATTTTCCCTCTCACTCTTCCAGTGGTGGGCACTTGACCGATATTCCCTCGCACTCTTCAAGTCGTGGGCACTTTTTCCGATTTTCCCTCTCACTCTTCAAGTGGTGGGCACTTTCTTCCGTTTTTCCCTCTCACTCTTCAAGTGGTGGGCACTTTTGCCGATATTCCCTCGTACTCTTCAAGTCGTGGGCCCTTTCCTCCGATTTTCCCTCGCACTTCACAGTGAGTGGGCACTTATACACTAGGCTATTATTATTTACCTTATATAAGTATTATAATTAAAAATGTATTAGATTGTAAGCGTTATGAATTAATAGTAAGAAGAAAATAAATTGAATTAATAATAAATCAAAACTCTTCTTATCAATTAAGTGGTTCGGATTTTGCTCCTCTACATTCGAGTTTCGTGCTTTCTCGATACGACCCCTGGTTATCCGGCGAGCTTACCTCAGCCTTAGTTAAAGAAGCATCACAAGATCTTCACAGGAGTTTTGTTGGAAAGACTCACCAGGTGGGTAGATGAAAATAACCTATTAAGCGAATACCAAGCCGGATTCCGAAAGGGTTACTCCACAGTAGACAATATTTTCATCCTGACAAGCATTGCACGATCATATCTAGAAAACGGAAAAAAACTTTATGCCTTCTTTGTAGACTTCAAAGCTGCGTTCGACACCATTGATAGAAAAGCATTATTCTTCAAACTCTCAAATCTAGGACTATCTACAAAGATGCTTAAAATACTGAAACAGCTTTACCACGAAAATCGTTCAGCTGTCTGGGATGGTAATATACTATCAGAATGGTTTCATACAGAAACAGGAGTTAAACAAGGTTGTCTCCTTAGTCCACTTCTTTTTTCTCTCTTTCTGGATGACCTTAGCGTACACCTACCAGGAGGTATACCTTACGCAGAAACTAAGATCAAAGTTCTGATGTACGCAGATGATTTAGTCATATTAGCTGATAATGCAAATACTTTGCAACTAATGATTAACAAACTCCAGACTTATTGTGACTCATGGAACTTAAAATTGAACACTAATAAATCAAAAATCTTGATTTTCCGTAATGGAACCGGACGGTATGCGAGTAATGAGAAATGGTACTGGGGACATGAAGAATTGGAGAAAGTCAAAGAGTATAAGTATCTTGGCGTCCTGCTAACCCCTCGAATTTCTTTCAAGTCTCACTTGGAAGGAAAGTTGAAGGAGGCAAAAAGAGCAATTAACTGCACCTGGAGTAAAATTTTCAAAAAGGATAATATTGTGGCAAGTGCCAAATTTAGAATATTCGAAGCAGTTGTCCGTGCAATCATGTGTTATGCAGCTCAAGTATGGGGAATATGGCAATTCGAAGAAGTAGAAAAACTCCAAAGATACTTTATCAAAAAAATGTTCAGGCTTCCAGTTAACACACCTAACTATATACTGCACACAGAAACCGGACTACCAACAATGTTCACATATACACTAAAACTCCATCTGGAATACATGAAGAAGGTGATGAACCAACCGGCACATCGCCTCACATTTATAATTGCTTCGCATCTGCAAAACTGCAACAAACAATGCTTCCACGAAAAGACTAAGCTTTGCAGAGAACATAATGTCATTGAAGAAACAAATGGACAGTGGTTAATACAGGAACTCATTTCAAAAGTTGACTCCGCCCAATTTGCAAGCTTCCGCGACCAAATCCAAGACAGCCAAATGAGATTGACGTATAAGCATCTCCAACATGATCTAGGACCTAAAAATTACTTCCATGACGATCTAAGTGTAGAAAAGATATCAACAATCTGTAAGACCAGAAGTGAACTCCTGCCGTTAAACTATAAACCATACATAACTGACTCCGATTCAACATGCACGCTATGCAACCTCAGACAAATAGAAGACACACAACATTTCATCGCAATATGCCCAGTGCTGAAAACAATTAGAATACAGGTCTGGGGGAAATCTATGCTACAAACGAATGAACTTATGGAAATACTAAACGGAGAAAACTGGAACCTGCTCTACAATTACGTCAAAACGGCACTCAAGTACAGACAACAAATAATAAACGAATACTTTTAATAAAAAACTTTTTTAAAATTAGATATACTATCAAATTTTCAAGAAAAAAAAAAACTCTCTTTTCGGCTGACGGCACAAAGCCAATTGCACCATTGTGAAATATGTAATATGTTTAAGAAAGAAAAAAAAGAACAATAAAATTCACTACTTACTACTTACTAATCCGGCTATTTGGAAAATGAAAAGTGCCGAATATCGGAATAAAATGAAGAAAAACCAGGCATGGGATTTAATTTTAGAGAAGTAGAAGCAATGCGTTCCAACTCAGTCTCTATGCAGTGTGTGTTCGAACACAAACCTAGTTGACAACTCAGTTTACAATCGGGTTGAAATGTGTATGGGGCACTTTACCCGGCGGCCACACGAGCAAGTTCTGGCTATCAAGTTGGCATACAATCAAATGTTTTACTCACACATTCAAATTTTTAGTACTGGCTTTAGTACTGGCCAGTCAACTGGCTTGCGAATTTTCGAGCCAGTAAACGAGCAAGTAAAACGGGCAAGTAATTTGACAGGTTTTGCCAAATTTATCAAAATGAGCTAAATTAAATTAGAATATTTGTTGAAGCGAGGATTTTAATTTATGTTTTTTGTTGGCGACATCTTCGAAATTCAAAATTGGATGTTAAAAGCAGGTAAGCTTGTAAAAAATCCTTGAAAAAAAAATGAGAACTTGCTGGCAAGTTGACAAGCAAGTTTTTTGCCACCTACGTCACACCAAGTACACCGATAGAGATTTGACAAATAATATATGTACCCTACTTGCTGGATAGAACTTGCTCGTGTGGCCGCAGGGTTAGTTAAGTAAAGGTCGCAAATCACTTATGAATAAGAATTTTTAGTACAGCTGCTTAAAGTTCGCTTAAATATTGAAGCCTGCTTAACTAAGTAACCTTTAAAGCGTACCATACACAGTTCAACTCAATCGTCAACTGAATCAAATCAAATGTAAATCAACCTGTGTGTGGCCTTGTCACTTCATCGATTTGACAGTTGAATGGTTGGTTGAAGAAAAATCAAAAGATTTTGATTTTTTTGAAGTTGAAGTTGAAGTCCTTCAACTGAATTGAACTGCATGTGGACAAGTTGGTTGATTTGCTGTCAAAACCACAGATGAGTTTAAAAGGGAGATGGGAAACCGAGCTGTCAAAATTACAATGCCTACAAGCTATGGACCATACTTATTGCGATAGTATGCGTGTTTTTACCAATACTATCACAGTAAATATGGTCCTACTACCTCATTTTTGTTGCTGTATTTTCTCATTTATTCACAGACACGAAGTAACAGTAAAATAAAATTTGGGGTATCCTCTCTCTGGTCAAAACAGCATCAGTCGAATTTTTGAATTTAAAGCAAGTTGATCTATTGCTAAAAATGACAAGAATTGCTTTTTTGAAAGTAGAAGCAATGCGTTCCTACTCAGTCTATGCAGTGTGTGCTCGAACACAAACCTAGTTGACAACTTAGTTTACAATCGAGTTGAAATGTGTATGGGGCACTTAAGAGCTTGCTTAAGAAATCATTATGAATACGGCTGAAGATTTATAGCGTTTTTTTGGTAATCCGGAATTGGTACACAGAACTGTCCAATTCCGGATACCAAACGAACATGAAAAACACATTTTTTTGCTTCTAAAGGTGCGTCCATATTATGCCGAATGACGCCGATCGGCCCATGCCGATCAGCCAAGCCGAATGGGTCTGGACGTCCCGATCGGCATTTGGTTCATGCCGAAAGCCAGCCCGAACCGAACTGATTTCAAACCGAATCAAATGGATCCATGACTAGGGATTGCAATCCCAGAATGATTTTTCAATCCCGGGTTTTCGGGATTCAAAAATTTGGATCCCGGGATCCCGGGATAATCCCGGGATTTAAAGAAAAAATAAAAGATATTTGTGGAAATTTTTATTTTGTTTATTTGACAACTTAAAAAAAGAAATAACTCAATAAAAACTCTTAAAAGCAATAACTCCATGATTATTTAACAAAAAAATATTAACTTCTTAAAAAAATTAATTCATAAACACTCTTAAAAAAAAAAAACAAAAAGAAAAACGTCAAATTTCCACACTCAATAGGCCCTATCGGGAATCTCCCAAGAAATTTTATTTCCCAAGAAAAATTTCATTCCCAAGAAACATTTCTAGTTATCATGAAACTCCTTCGGAATGATTTTTTCCCAGGGAATCAAAACTATTTTCGGAAATCAATTTCGAATTTTTATGACAGAAATATTTCTTTTTCATTGATTAATTTTTATTTTTGTCCGACCGATTTTTAATTTTTTTTGACGCAAAGGATTTATATTATTTGCAATGAAGGATTGAAGGAGGAAATATTAAAAATTAAGTTAGGGGGATCGAAGATAGTAACTAACAAACTTGTTCTGGAGAGTTAAATAACGAAGTAAGTCCACATGACAAATGGAAACACCCGCTTCCTTCGCACCACGAACATCCTTTTTGTGAACACTGTTCAAGTCTCTTGCCTTGGAGTCCAAAACATTATCTTGCATAGAAGGGATTATATCTCTAGTTGATCTTTGAAATAGTAACGGTTAATTTACTACCCAGATGGGGTGCCTAAGTTTACTGAGATAGTATTGGTAAAAACATGCATACTCTTGCAGTAAACTTGGACCGCAGCTTGCAGACATTGTCATTTTGACAGCTTGGTTGATTATACTAGGTGTCTTTATACACAATGATTTAATCTACCAATCCCGAAAATCCCGGGATTAGATACTACAATCCCGGGATTTGAAAGATTGAAAAATGTATCGGGATCCCGGGATCCCGGGATTCGGGATCCCGGGATTGCAATCCATATCCATGACGGAAAGCCGAACCGAATTATAAAGTGTGGACGTGCCGATGCCGAACCGATCTTTTCACTTTTTCGTTGACGGCTCGTGATTTTTGGTCTGTCGTTAAACTTACAGTTGTATTTGTATTTTTGTCTGAAGTGAATATTCAGTGATTGCAAAGAAATGCTGGTACGTGTTTTTCGGTAGCTCTTTGTTCAAAGTATTTTTGTTCGGCTCCGTTCATTCTGCAAATCAATGTAGACGTCATGCAAAACCGAATGTGCCGCGTGCCCCAGGCTGATCGACATCATTCGGCATAATATGGACGCGCCTTAATGGTTGAATGTCTATGTATTTCTCAAGCCTCATACGCAAAATTGCAAATGACCATGAGATTGTTTTTATTTTCTTTATTTGTAAGCATGGTGGCGAGTACGTATGTGCAAGTTTGTGCATGTATGCGTTGTTCTGCATTTGATTCTGACTTCAAATTCGGAATCGTTTTTCTTTTGTCAGTTCTATTCAGAACAATAACTGTAATCTTGTGCCAAATGAACAAATTCAGAATCGTTCGGAACATTTCCGGACGACCAAAAAAAACCCTACTAGTGCAGTCACTAGCAGAAGGTGCTACAGTCCGGGGTTGATTTGTGCTTCAACAAACAAACCTCTCCAGTTCCGTCCCTAGCTAGCTGTCACCAGTTGGAAGGTCTTCGAATCCACCCCAGAGTGACGACACAGTATAGGAAGACCAAGACTCAGGTGGTGCACGTAAGTTGAAGATTACCTCTTCCAACGACAGTTGGAATTTTGCGATTTCAATGAAATTTGTTTCGATTCCTTGCGTTTATCACTTTTTTCTTGCGAGTGATAAGTTACAGAACATGGGTCCAAGCCATCTGAGTCGTTGGACATTCACTCTATTAGCTAGGTCAGTGTCGCTTTTCAATCATACTAGAAGAGTCGAGATTTATTCTAAACCTACTTCGCTAAATCTCGGATTTAGAGTAGGTGGAAACTTTGTATAAATAATTAAACAAAGAAGCTAGTGTGAACTTATCATTGAGCTAAATAATCTATTACAAAATAAAACAAAAGTTATCGATAACCGATAACACACCACCATTGGCATTTTATCAGTGCAGCCAACAAAACGACACTAAAATAATTTAAAAAAACAGTTTCGACTTTCGAGCAAAATAAAATATAAACTTCTTCAAAAATGCTAATCGGCTTGGTTTAATAAATTGCTAAAAATCGTCAATTAAAAGTTAAACATTTTATTCACATCATTCAAAAACTACTTACTATGGAACCAATTAAAAAAAGAAGAAATTCGGTAAGTCAAAATGCAAAAAACAATCATGAAAGATCGCACTGATTTTATGTTGCATCAAATCGACGCTCTATGGCTTATCAGATACTATTTTCGCGGGATATTTGTGATATTCCATTTGTTTACATATTTTTATATTTTGGTTCGAGTTCCTGGTGTTTGGTCCAACTAACCCTTTAAATCCGCTTGTTTCTGTCCCATCGTTTGCAATTTTAGTTCTGGTTTTAGAGTTTAGCACGAAAAATCCTGCTAATACAACTTTGTCAAGCATTAACTCTTTCGTACTTGATTTTTCCAATTGAAAAGTCTCGGGCGTGTAACATTTGTGAATTTATTTTAAGGTAGGCCTGCGAAGTCTTTTCCTTTAAGACTAAACAAATTTCTTTCTAGATCTTAAAAAAGAAATCATCGGAAGAAGACACAACAATAGAAATCAAAGCTAGACGAATAAGTTTCAGTGGAAAAAAATCCATAAAGTAAATTCAAACATTTCAAACATCTGCGAACAAAATTTTAACTCATCCTTTTCAATCGAAGGGAATTCATAGCTGGCGAAGAAGCAGAAACAATCTGGGGAACATCCTATGAAGAATCAGACGATCCGAAAGTTAGCTCATCCGAAAGCGGGCTTGTCAATGTGAATGCCAAGCGAATTCAATTGCGTAGCAGACGAATTATCGTCGAACCCCAGCAACCGGAACAAAAACGTCGATTGTCATCGAAGAAAAAAGCCAAGGTCCAAATTGCAGCCAATGACAAAGAAAATGTGTATGTCATTCCAGCTAACCCATCGCCAACAGAACCATCCGCAGAAAATGCATCCACATCGCCTTCAACGTCGCTTCATGTAATCGGTGAAGTCGGTGAAGTCGGTGAAAACGTCTCAATGCTCAAAGATACATTGCCAGCGTCTTCGCCTCCGAAAGGGCTTTCAGTTGCTGGTTTACCAAACATGTTCTCAAATACTTTTGATTTTATAAATTTTTCCGGACGAATTAACAAAACAATTTCCATCTCACAGAGTGTGGACGTGACACTGAATGATTCTGAAATTCAAATGTTCAAATTTCGACTACCAGTTGCACCAACAGAAATCAGTCCGAATACGTCCAACATTTTGACTCGAAGTATTTTGATGACAGATGAAGATGTGAATGGTTTGAAATTGGCTCGAAAACAAAGCGACGATATAGATGCTGTAAAGGATGAGGAGTTGCGATCGATTGATGCTAAAAAATGGGAGTCTGGTGATAGGTCGAAAACGATCGTTGGAGAGGTTAACGCAAGCAATGATAATGATGGACGGGTAGTGGCGGTTGCTAGTAACTCGATGGAAATAACTCAGATGAATGATTTTAAGGGGTCCAAGAGGAAGTCGGAACGAATACCAATATGTGAGTTAAATATTAAATTAATGATTTGATAAAGTCCTGAACACCGCTTTCTGTTTTTTGAAACCTATTAAAAGTACTCTGCTGTTCCCGCAGGATACTTGAGTTCTAACTTAACCGGCTTCCACTCCATGTAGGATCTTAGCCTGAAGGCTTGAATTACCTTCCACCGATCCTTGCAAATTTTATTTTTCAGCTTTTGGATGGCTATACATTCACTGGTCTCTCATGCCTTTGCTGTTTCTAACAGGGCAGCTGTTTTGGCGCTGAGTGAAACACAAGTAGGTGAGAATTCTGATCCTACTGCATTTCTCATTCATGGGTATAGCTTTGTGCCATTATTCTTCCTCCACCATGGTCTCGCCGCCGGTTACCTTCAATTGAAGGCTGCCCTCTTAAAATCTCTGATCATGCAAAGTATCTCGGTGTGATCTTAGATAAAAAACTAAACTGGGGTCTGAACACCAAAGATAGATTCAAAAAGGCATCGATCGGCTTTTACTTCTGCAATAGAATTTTCGGGAAAACCTGGGGACCAAACCCTAAAATTATCAGATGCATTCATTCGGCAATTATTAGACCAATACTATCCTATGGTAATTTGGTTTGGTGGAAAGCTTTGGAAAAGAGCACGAACCTGAAAACTTTGACAAAAGTTCAAAGACTTGCGTGCACAGGCATTACGGGGGCAATGAGATCCACTCCAACTGCGGGACTGGAAGTTATACTCAATCTAATACCTCTAGACCTCTTTGTTCAAGAATCTGCGGCCAAAAGTGCCCTGAGACTCAGTCAAACTAAAGTCTGGAAAAACAGTTCCATAGGACATGCTCAGATGCTTCATAAAGTTATGGGTCATACCATACTCCAGTGAGTCGTCAATAGCTATCTATACTGATGGCTCTAAGATGGACATTGGTGTAGGGGTAGGCTTCTATTCTGAATCTCTCAAGTTAACCGCCTCGCTTAGGCTTCCAGACTACAGTAGTGTCTTCCAAGCGGAGGTCCTGGCAGTGACAACAGCTGCTAAAAAGGTATCAATGATGGCGATACCACGAGCTGATATCACCTTTTACATTGATAGCCAAACGGCAATAAAAGCGATCACTGCAACTGAGGTAAAATCAAAGCTTGTTTCATGCTGCCGTGAAGTGCTTAAGGTTCTTGGCGCACAGCACAACATTAGACTTTGCCACAGCGATATACCAGGCAACGAGAAAGCCGATGAATTGGCAAGATTAGGGTCAACGCTTGACGTAAGCCAAGCTCAGCTAGTTAGCACCCCTACCTGTTATTTAAAACAGGAAATCTCAAAAAGGTGGAACCTTCTTGACACCTGCGGCATTACAAGAAAGTTCTGGCCCTGTTTTAACAAACAAAGAACGGAAAGAATTATGCAGCTACACAATCACTTCGATCTCTTGTAAGCATAATTACCGGACATAATCTGTTAGGTTATCATATGAAAAAGATGAGAATTGGTTTAGAGGATGCGGTGACGAGGTGCATGAAGACACTTCGCACTTTCTGTGTCACTGTCCCGCACTCTCCCACCAAAGGAAGAAATCGCTCGGCAACTATTTCTTTGGGGATTTAGAAGAACTCTCCAGGTACTAACATTCTGAACTTCGTCAATGCCTCTAAATGGCTTGATTAACTGAACACAGGTTTTTCTTATTAGCTTGATTTGCAATACTCACGGGAATCACAATGGATCTGTATTGATCGAAGTGTGACGGTAACGACATCAACTGTCAGCCCCTTAACCTAACCTAACCTAATCTATGGCCTCGCCGGGTACATTAGGAATGATATCGCTTATTAATTCCTTCCACAATATAGGCGCTGCTCCAATCATTCACTATTCTTTTCTTTATCGAAGCCCAAAGCTTCAGCTTCTCGTGAATGTGACGCTCTGCCTGACTCCATACAAAAAATTGTCCTCACACTGAAATCGTTATAACGGGCAATTTCAATGTACACAATTCTTCGTGGCTTCTCCATTCGGACCCGACAACACCCGAAGGAATGTGTGCCGAGATCTTTGCTGAGTTTAACCACCTTACTCAGGTAGTCAACGAGCCCACTCGAATATCGGACATTAATGGCCAAGCGGAAAATACTCTTGTTCCTTACGTCAACGCTGGCAAAACCCTTTCGTAAGCTTTTCCATCTATCCTATTCTTCTGGGCTCGTTCCGAGTAGTTGGAAAACAACATTTGTCCAGCCTTTACCCAAAAAAGGCGAATCCTCCTCTGCCTCGAATTATCGTCCGATTACACTAACGTCCCTTCTTTCTAAGGTCATGGAAACGCTGAGAAACTATCAGCTCAAGAAATATCTTGAAGAACGAAAGCTTCTTAATGAACGGCAGTACGGCTTTCGCAGCAACAGGTGATTTGATTGCATACCTCACCGAACAGTGGAACAAATCTTTACATCGTTTTTGATATTTCAAAGGCATTTGATAGAGTTTGGCACCAGGCTCTCTTATCGAAAATGCGTGCTTTAGGTATTGATGAATCCCTCCCCCTTTGGATTAGAACCTTTCTTTCGAACCGTTCTATACAAGTTGTACTGGACGGATTCAAGTCTGAAACCCACAATATAAATGCTGGTGTGCGCCAGGGCTCCGTTTTGTCTCCGACTCTCTTTCTCATTTTTATAAATGATCTCCTATCTGTAACTTCTAATCCAATTCATTGTTTCGCTGACGATAGTACCCTTAGCCTTTCATATTCATTCCCAGACTCACATCCCTCCTCTTCGGATGTGGAACTGCAACGACTAAATATGTTAAGCTTATTAAACTCCGACTTAAACAGCATTGTACAATGGGGAACCAAAAAACCGCGTAGAGTTTAATGCTTCGAAAACCCAATGCTGTCTTGTATCGTTGAAGCGAGATATACAATTATACATCCTTTGCCACTGTCCATGAGTGGCACTTGCATCAATGAGACCGAACATCTCGAGATTCTCTGTATGTGCATCACTGACCACCTCTTGTGGAACTAACACTTAATACGATGTCGTAATAAATGCCGCTAGATGTTTGGGTTTCTTAAGACGGTGCAAGAAATTTGTATCCCCATCTGAGGTGGCTATTATGTATAAGACTCATATCCGTCCAAAGCTTGAGTACAACTCCTAGCTCTCGACTGATGCTGCAGCTACATGCTTAAGGCTCTTGGATGGTATATAAAAAAAGACCTAGGAATGATTGGTGATAGAGACATCACTGACTCATTCACCTCGTTAGATCACCGTCGCGTCGTAACGTTTCGTGTCTGTCTAAGTTCTTTCGTTTCTTCTACGGTAAGTGCTCTAGTGAAGTAGCCAGTTGCATTCCTCCCCTTAAACAATTCAACCGTAATACCCGCGCTTCTAGGAATGCCCAACAGTTAATCCTGTCAAGAATAGAGAATCGTTCTTTTTATTCTGCGGCTGAATTTATTTCGCTATTTCGAGAAGGTTTGCATGAATGCAGAAAGCAGTTACTCACTTCTTTTGTAGAACTTTTGGGTGTTTGTGTTAGCTCAGGACTCCTCGAGATCCCTGATCTGGGAAGCTCCGGGTCGGTTCCAGCCCACAGGAGTTTAGATTTGACAATGCTCATGATTATTATCGTCTTCGGAATAGTCCATCCTCACTAATGAGGGCAACTATGCTCCGTTGAACTTTCCTCTTGAATGTGGCTAAGAGACCAGAGAGCCTTTTGGCTAGGTACCCAAGTCTCGCATCCGTAAGTGAGTACGGTTAAGACTTTTTCTGGGTTCTTTGATATTGACTGACAAAGGTCGTCATCCTTCGATTCGCACTACTTAGATCGCGCGCTACGTTAATACTGCCACCGTTTTCTGCAGACGGAACCACTATGTACTTGCTTTTACCTTCTTTTATATTCAGCCGTAAGATTTTCGCCGCCTGGGTGTGATGAAAGCCCCTCTTGTCACGGATTGCTTTTTTCAATGCTAGGTTGAATAGAAGGTGGGCCTTCTATTTCCTTGTCGGAATCCAATGATGAAACGTTGGTCAATATTTAATCAATTGTCGATTTGCCTGGTCGGAAACCACATAACTTTGGCTGCTCTCTTGCCAGTGTTCTTATATTTCTTCCTGTTCATGGGTTATTTGGTGAAGTGATATCCCTATGCGTTCAGTTCGGCTGGTCTGACATCGACACCTACGGCATCTTAATAACCTTTTTGACTTTTTCAATGCTTGGTGGGCATACATGTATGTTTTGATTGAAAAATGTCCTTTTTTCTCACTTTCAGCTCTATTGATGGACTCAACTCTAAACGAATTGAACTCCCCACTACGCAAAAAACCAATGCACACACTTTACGGCACTTCAATGGATGTCACCGACAACGCTCTCGTGAAATCCACTCAAATGAATACAACATGCAGAGAATCAATAACAATTGATGACTCAATTCTCATAGATGAAACAATTGCCAGTCAAAAGAGTATAATCCAAGGGAAACAGACTATGCATTTCGATTCGGTCATTATTAACGAATCTACCCTTTGCGGCTCGAACTATACCTCAAATCAAAGTTCGAGTTTTCCAAATACAACTGCCTCTTGCCTAGCTATGGGCCATCAAACAGGTGACATGTCGATGGATCTCTCAATTTGTGATACGCGACATCAGGAACCTATCCAAACCAAGTGTCAGACAATTCATTTGCCACAAAATGGTCAAATGGAGTGCACTCTGGTTGAGGAACAGCAAGTGGTTAATCTAAATAAAGAAAATGAAGAAACCAATGCTTCAAACAATGCCAGTAGAAAACAGAGAGAATCAATTTATACACCCGCCGACATGGATGAAGCATCTCCACTAAAAACTTCACAACCACCAAAAGTGAATAAACAAAAAGGTCTCACGATGAGGCAGACTATTCTCTCCGGCGAAAAAATAATTGAAGACAATCCAAAGGAAATCGTCAATCCTAGAAATTTCCTTCAAACAACCATAGCAACGCCAGTTAATATTTTTGAAGATTCAATTCAAGCTCCACCAACTGACAACAAAGGAACTCAAAGTATCCGCAAAACCATTCATCAGCCTGTTGATATTCCTAAAGATGAAAGTCTTATTCAACAGAAAAACATTTCAACCAGAGAATCCATTTACACTCCATCGGATATGGTTGAAGATTCTCCAAAGTCCAGTGATACCGACAAGTCTTCGAAAGTTGGACTTAAGGTCCAACGGCGGACGATTGTTATTGCAAAATCCATAGTTCCAGATGTATACAAAATCGACGACTCCAAAACAATCACAAAGTCCAATCCGCCCATAACGTCCAATGAATCCATCATGGATCTTGAGGAGCCCACTGAAACAACATCAAGAAACACACAGCTTCAAAAATCAGTCTACACTCCCAGTGAAATACAAAAGGAATCTCCACAGCCTTCGTCGCAACGCCTGAAATCACGCCAAACAATTTGCATGCCACAAGACATTGATGAATCCATCGCCGGAGCCTGCCATACAGAAAAACTTCAGAAAACAATCAAAACTCCAATTGAAATTTTCGAAGATTCTCTTCAATTGCCTGATACTGCAGGAGGACCGTCTGCCAGCCGAAACAACAGGTCTGTAGAAGGTCCTAAGAGAACTAAAGAAAACAAGTCAAGAGAATCCATTTATACTCCAAGTGATATGGTTGAGGATTCGCCCCAGAAGCCACAACCTTCAAACTTCAAAACCAAAACCAGACAAACGATTCTTGCTCCGGAAAATATTGCTGAAGAGTGCCCAATATCTATTCCATCTGCTATCATCCAACGCAAAGGAAATAAACCGAAACATTCAGTATTCACCCCAACTGACATGATTCCAGACTCACCAAAGAGTAGTCAACCTCCGGCTCAATCAATCTTCATTCCGGAAGACCCTTCCATGAAAGTAGATTCCAAGCAAATCCTGCAAAAAACCATCACAACTGCAATCGATATATGTGAAGATTCTATGCAGGAAAGACCAGCCAAAAAACAATCCAAAAACAATCGTCAAACCATCTACGATAACGCAGACATCGAGAAGGATAATGGCTTAACTGAGTGCATCAAATCAAAATCAAAACGCCAAACAACATACGAAGCTGATATAACACTTGAGCTAGCTTTAGTGGATTCAAAAAAGAGCGCTGTTGATGAACCCCTCCAAAAACCATCAAAGCTGCGTCCGCCATCGAAGGTTCAAGTATTTCGACGTCAATTGTCATCCACCGACTTAACTTCGAAGTCAACACTGCAAAAGACTTATCGAAAATCCAAGAGTGAAGACAATTTGAATCAACAAAATCAATGTTCTTCGAAGATTCCCGAATTCAAAAGCAACCTTAAAGGACGGCAGTCGATTCATATCCCTGTCGATATGGATGAAGATTCTGCTGAACCTCAACATAGAAATGACTGCGCCCCCAGTGATATCAAAACTGTTGCCCCCAAAGTTCACCACCAAACAATCATAACTCAAGAGGACATGCAAACTGATTCACCCTCAACATCCACTGATCCTTTGGTGAAGAGCAAACAACGTCAAACACTCTACACTCCAATTGAAATGCTGGAAACTTCAATACAACCAGCCAAATCCGTCATAACTAAGTCAGTAGATGTTGCATATGATTTGCCATCTGATTTGCCATTCAGAAAGCCCAACAAGCTTATTGTAGAACCCAGCAAATCTTCAGAAAATCCATATTCATCGCCCAACTCATTGATGAACAAAGTTATGCAAGACATGGGCTATTCGATGAATTTCCAACTGGACTTTCCACCTCCTAACCAGTTGGCCGAGCAGAAAACCTCACATTCACGCCACATGTATTCGCTGAAAGATTTTGAACAACCTTCAATTAATCTTTTCTCAGCTACACAAGTGAACAATTCAACTCGGCCAATGGAAGTTTCGAAAGTCGCAATCAACAACCAGGAAACTGTGTTTTTGACCGAAGGTATTGAGTTGGAAAACGATTCGATTGTTCATGATCGAACAAGTCAATTGTGCAAAACGTCTTTCAATCAATCGTTGATGGAAATGTCTGGATTGGCTAAAAGCTTGGCAGAGCAACCCCTTCCAACATCCCTTACGACATCGAAACGTCAAACGATGCATTTGCATCAGGATCTCGATGTTGAAGAGCCTATTCTGACGCCATCGGTTTCCCAAAAGGCACCATCATCTCAAACTATGATCTGCGAAGAAGATTTGGACATAGAATCCCCTCAATTGTCAAAAATCCGTCTTCACCAGAAGCACTGTAATGATGTTCCAGAATCATCGTTGCGATCTGCAAATCAGTCAGTCATGAAGACAGCTGAAGTGGTATCAAAGCAAGGACGTAAGACTATGCATTTACATGAAGACTTGGAAGTTGAGGGAAGTGTCAGTCGGCCGAATGGTCCATTTAAAGGTCCCCTGCACAGCTCGGAGAACATCAAGCTAGGCTGTATAACTATGCATTTACATGAGGACTTGGAAGTTGAGGGAAATGTCAGTCGGCAGAATATTTCATTCAAAGGCCCCCTCCAAAGCTCGAAGAACATCAACCGGCAAACTGTACATCCTAATGATAAAATTGATGAGATCGAAAATCAGAAAGAGCCGATCCAGATCCACAAATCACACAGAAGGCAAACCATACTTATGGATCAAGATCTTGATATGTCTGTTAGTGAAGAAATGCAGGAAGTTGTTTCCCGGGCATCAGCCAAAAAGATAATTCCTCAAAGCACTAACCGACAAACAAGTCATTTGAATGAAAACCTTTGTGTTGAAGATGGGAAGCTACCAAACAAGCGACAAACTATTTTGATGAGACAAGAACTTGATATGACCGAAGCTCAAGACAAAACTCTTAAACTTATGTCTGCCTCTAGCTCAAAAGTGTATGAAACTACTTGCTTCCAGCAGGAACACCAAGACTGTGCAATGGAACAGTCATTTGACCAGAAACAAGTGGCCACGCAGCTCAAAACTGAACCCAAACGGAAAACCATGCTCTTGAATGAAGACCTGGAATACGGAGGAAACACAGAAGCCCTTACAAAAAGTTTGCGTGGAACCTCGAAAACGAATGACCGGAAAACTATGCACATCAACGAATACAATGAGGAACCAAAGGAAGAGGAAATTGACACCCGTCGCAGACGGCAAACTATTCTCATGAGTCAAGATCTTGATTTATCTGAAGTTGTTGATGAAAGCAGTAATCGACAAACAACCAACCTTGGCTCCGCTGTTGACAAGTTACCAAACAAACGGCAAACTATTTTGATGAGACAAGAACTTGATATAACCCAAACTCAAGACAAAACTCTCAAAATTATGCCGTCTTCAAGTTCGAAAGTTCAACAAAATACTTATAACCATCAAGAAGTTGATATGGAACAGTCATTCGATCACAAACAAGAGTCTGCGCAGCAGGAACAACTTAGATCGTCCCTGGCCCGTGCTACGAGAAATATTCAACTTGAAAAAGAGAATACTGCTCCCAACCGGAAAACAATGCTTTTGAACGAAGATGTAGACTGCCAAGGGCACACAGGACTCCTCCCCAAAAGTCCTCTTCGAATTTCAAACACAAATAACCGACAAACGGACAGAGAAAATGTGGAAGACCGAAAGAATGAGGAGAAACCTAAAGAAATTGACATCCATCGGAGACGGCAGACGATTCTTATGAATCAGGATCTTGATTTATCTGAAGTTGTTAACATTCAAGAGGTTTCGCCACAAGCTCCGGAGCGCATTTCAAGCAAATTTCGAACGGATGACGTTCCGGAAGATGTTTCTCAGCGAAGAGCAAATAGACAAACGATTCACTTCGACCAAGATCTTGAGCAGTCCTTGTGTTTAAATAAAGATCAGCATTTTGGCGCGAAACGAAAGACTATCCTCATAAATCAAGATCTTGATTTTACAATGCCCCAAGAAAGTTTCCAAAGTGATAAACAATTGAGTTTGAGGGAAAGTCAAGGCCAGGATCTTGAAAAGTCAGCCAATCAAAATAACTTTTCTAATGAGACCAGACGAAATACCGAAGTAAATGCTTACCGGTGTCACAGAGTTGTAACGTCCGAAACTCTCAGCAAGAATTCAGTAGAAGGAACAGGAAAAAGACAAACTATTCATTTTGCCAACGATGAAAATTACATGGATGAGAGCGGTGTCTCACAATGGAAGGCCACGGAAGACAACAAACAAGCTGCAAGAAGAGTAACAATTATTCGTGAAGAGCAACCGATCATTACAGACGATTCGATGTTACCAAAGTCGATTGTCCAAATCGATTCAAAGAAAGAAGAGATGAATCCTGTTCAGAACCGACCAAGACGTGTAACAATTTGCGAAGACCAACCTCCCATGGAACTGGATGAATCATTGTTAGCTCCAAAATCAACGGTACGAAAGTCAAGTTTCAGCAGAACTCTGAACTTTGATGAAATCCCAACGACCAGCATCAATGCTTCAAGTGCCAAAAACTCACTATCAATGTCGAAGTCAAGAATAACGTGGCAACCATCGGTATTTTCTGAAGATAAAGAATCTCCAATTTACAATCCGAAGTTTAAACCGGAGCTCCCCATGACGCCTGAAGTTGATAGGTCATTGGCTGAGTATCTTAAAGTGGAAGCAGCAGTCGAAGAACAGCAAGAAGAGGCAGAAATATTTTATGACGCCGAAGATGGAACTGATAAGCCAAGTCCTAGACAGAATAATCACCGTCAGACGTGCCATATACCAGTGAGTATTTTGGAAGAATCTGGAATGCAGCCTTTGTCTTCACAAACGCTGTCGCAATCCTGCAAGCGGCAAACCACTTTCTCACCGAGAGAAATGTCAGATGAGTCACTCCATCCCGAACAATCAATCAAAATAACTAACGCGGCTAATAAGACCAACAATATTCCGCTGGCAATCACGTCCGAATCACATCGAAGTGCTCATCAAAACCGTCAAACACTGCACTTCAATGAGTCAATCAATACAGCCGATGTGTCGATAACTTGGACAAATCCTCGGTCAGCAAAAGCTCAAAGCATGAAACAACTACTCACTGAAACCACTCGATTGTTAACGCATTTAAATGAGATGCAGCAAAACGATCTCGATCTCGAGGTTAAGAGATCGACCATGTTCTTTGCGGGTAAAGATGACTCAATGGAAGTAAGTTGCGTTGATGTGGACAAAAGCCCTACAAACATGGCCGAGTGTACTCCGACCAAGACCAAGACTTCTCGGATACCTCAGCTGATTGGCAGTGCCAAGAAACTGGAGTGTCTGAAGAAGAGTATGGAATTTATTCAACAAAAACTACCAAATATTCGGAGTCCATTGAGCAGATCAGACGCTGTTGATCATGCCGATGAATTGATGATGGTCGATAAGGACGAAACACCAAAAAGATTTTCCGCATCAGTTCCAAAGAAACTTGAGGAAATGCCCGAGGAGTCATTCAACGCGGTAGATGCAGCTGAAAAGCCAGCCAATTCACCTCCAACTGCACAATTGGACGACTCATTCGAAACAGTCGATATTCCACGCAAAGTTGTATCTTTAGTAAGGAAAACGATTGACCAGTCGACCCAGCAAGCTGTCATGCAGAAAACCATTGACGCTGTCCGCCGAGCGACCACTTTCCAACAAAATGATACTTTGCACATTTTTCCCAACGAAATGGAAGTGACAGCAAATGCATCCCGCAAATCCTTTTTCCAAACCGATGATGCACCGATTACCATTTCCGATGTGTCAACATTTTTCTCTCAAAAATTGGTGCTAAATCCGGAGCCAGCGACAGGAACAAATACGCCATGTCCAACAGATGCAATGTCCAAAGCCCATGAACCAGAGTTTAAGGGATTTCCAAGATCCTCTGACGGAGCCGACACTACCCACAATTTGGCTGATTTTAACAAACGTTATGTCGACCTGTCGGATCTGGAATCAGTTTCAAATATTGAAAAGACTCATTTGAGTTTAGTCAACACAATCGATGATGCATCTGAAATGGTGGGTCTTGCATCCGGAATTCAGACAACGCCCGATTCTGTAATTCTTTCTCCCGAAGTTGCTGCTTTCGATGCTGTTGTTGTTGAAAAGGAGCAACTGCCGCTTAAAAAACCAAATTCATCGGTTTGTAAGAAATGCCAATGTCGTCGTTTGAGCACAACAACAATGAATGAAACGACAATTGGCAGTTTTATGTTGGAACCATTGCCGGTTTATGAAATCGATTTGAGCGAACTCGAGCAATTGAAAAAGAAGCCAAATATTTTTGATGTGGGAAAAGTTTGGCGACAGAAAATGCGTGAGAGCGACAGTTTTAATGTGTCGGATGGAAGTCAGAGTATGGCAATGGCTGATGAAAATGCCGAGGCTATTCAGTTGTTTTTGAAGGAACTGGCCGAAGAGAGATTATTGTGAGTAGGAATTGTAATTTGGTTTGATTTTTTTTTTGTAATCTATTTTTTTATTTAAATACAGTAATGCACAACTTAAGCAACAGATGAGGAAAGAGGTTAAAGTTGAACCTAGCTTTGTCCACAGAGTTCGAATGAAGATTGAAAGGTTAGTTCATTGTTAATTTTTTTGTTTTTTAAATTAAGGAAACACATACATCATCCTTAAAAGCGTCGACTTTGAAACGTGCTTAATGTTTTTTGCTGTTGCTACTAATTACCCCCCAACAGAGGCGGGTACTTCCAACGAATCACGGTAGCGGAAGAATTGTTTTTTTTTTTTTTTTGAATCAACGGTAGCGTCCTCAGTTCCACCTAGGCCGAACTACTTGGTGAACACCTTACTACGGGTTACATTGACATATCTGAAGGTTTTTCCTGCTCTAGAACTTGGAGTAACATCAAGTGCCTGGTACTCTAGGTTGGAGGTGACGTGGGGTGACTTATCGGCTACGTAGAACGGATAAGCTGCAAATGTTACGAACTTCGGATGCGCACGAGGAATGTTAAGTCCCTTAGACAGGTGCTGCCGAACAAATAGCGGACACTCAACTGCTAAAAAAGCAAACATAATCGCTATCCAGGAAATGCGATGGGATTGACCGGGAAAAAGAAGGATATATACTATGGTAATTGTTACCGAGAGCAGCAACAGCGGCTTTTTGGATGCAGATTTTTCGTTGGAAGCAGAATCAGGCAAAAAGTCTTGAGCTTCCATTGTGTAAGCGAATGCATTACGACAATCCGAATAAAGGTTTGACTCGCCAACATTAGCAAATATGTGCGCATGCCCCCACACAAGAGAAACAAGATGATACCAAAGAAGAGTTCTACGAGCCTAGCTATCACCCTTCAACCAGATTGCATTGACGAAAGGCAGCATTCTAGATGTTCGAACTTTCTGAGGTGCCAACAGCGACTCGAACTACTACCTCGTCGACTACTACCTAGCCAAGTGCTACAAATATGCCTACAATGACCAAAACAAGAAAATGCTGCAAGAAGATTCGATATTGGGCCGCTACAATCGCAAGAGATCGCCAATTAACCTCTTAAGGACTCTGATGCCGCCAGTTAGGGATGCCGCCTCTAATGTGCCTACCAAAGCGATACCCTTGGTTAGACGAAGAATATAGGCAGGGGCAGGTGCATGCAGCCAAGCAGGAGGCATACAAAGCGGCGCTGCATAAAAGGAGAAGAGCTGATCGTGAGCTCAACGAGCAAAAGAGGAGAGGGGAATACTGGCTTCTCAGAAAGAGAGGGAGAAGCGTCAGATCGAGGATGTTAAAGAGCCAACAGCAGGAATGAAGCTCGGAGGTTTTACCAGAAGCTAAAACAGCTGGCTCAAGGTTATCGAGCAAAAACCGAGGCTGCAGAAATGAGAAAGTTAACATAATAGTAGAATCTTAGTCGATTCTGGGGCGACAACGAACAGAATTCAGCCGTCAGACAAGCAGGAGCCATTCATTTTTCCAACAATTACGTGAACTCGACCGTGACGGCTGAAATCCAACCAAGCCGCTGCAGCAGGTGGTCTAGCTGCCGAGCTATTCAAGCTATAAAGCAGGCGACGTTCTAAATAACAGCATACACTAAACCATCAGAACATCTAGTGATCAAATATGCTTGAAAAAATGCATGCCTGACGAATGGAACCTCAGCATTGTTTGCCCAATTTTGAAGAAGGGAGATCCTCTAAACTGCGCCAACTACCGAGGAACCAGCCTACGTAACATCGCTAATTAGATCCTCTCTGCCGTAACATGTGAACGGTTGAAGCTTTTCGTCAATAATAATCTGATTGGTTCTTATCAATGTGGCTTTATGCCAGGAAAGTCCATCATCGACCAAATTTTCACTTGGCGGTAGATCCTGGAAAAAACCTATGAACTCCAAATCGACGCCCACCATCTTTTTATCGATTTTAAGGCCGCATATGACAGCATCTGCAGCTGCCTGTGGCGAAGTGGTTTGTGTGTTGGCTGCTACACTGAACACATGAGTTTGAATCCTGCTCTTAGGCGCCGGTTATAGCTATCAGAAAAATCCATCAGAAAAAATTGGAACAGTGAAAACTTGACACATTTTTCTGATGAGTGTTTATAGCAACCAAGAATTTTGTGTCAGAAATCCAGCTGCACGCTTTATTTTATGACATCAGATTTTTTTTTTTCATCAGAAAATTTTTTTCTGATGGTATCGTAACAGAAAGAAATCGAAACACATCAGAAAAACGAAATGGAATATTTTTGCAGTTTTTACAATCACCTGTTCAGAAAAATGAAATCTCATCAGAAAAAAATTTAAATTCAATTTTCTAATTAAATTCGGTCATAAATGTTTTAATTCTTTTTGAAAAAAATATTTCAAATAAATTTTCGTCGAATTGCATAAATATTTCGCTCAAATGAAGTTCTAGAGCAGTCAAATTTGGAAAATAATTTTTTTTCTGATCCGTTTTTCTGATAGCTATAACCGGCCCCTTACCCATAAAGTTTTTATTTCATCTTTCACGGGTACTGTCTCTTGCGAATAACTGACAACACCACACTTCTAAGAGTATCAATCCGTCATGAAAAAAAGTGCTTCTCAACTTTGTCGTTCGGATTCGACGTTAAATTGTAGTTCCCCTCCATTTTTCACATCCACTCAGAGAATTGTTGATGAGTGTAAGCCATTTAAGCTTTGGCTCTTTAAGAGCTGGGCGCCACTCTTTATTTATGCGGCATCTACAGAGACGAACTGTATAAAGCTATGTCTAGTTTTGACATCCCTGCCGAGCTCGTTCAGGCTCGTTCAGTTGTGCAAAATGACGATGGAAAACACACGCAGCGCCATCAAGGTTGGCAACGGAGGTGATGACAAAAGTAAAGCTTTGTAGACTCCGGTGGGCTGAACACCTACCTATATGACCGAAAGGACCCGAAAAGTCTTGCTGTAAAATTCACCCATAGAAACAGACAAAATTTGCGCTGGAAGAGTGCGGGATTGAATGGCGTCGTCGTTCGGTATAAGTCGATCTTGTAGTCGGGAACCCGGAGCGGATCCCAGTTGTGGTGCAGATAATGGAAAAAACTTCATCGGTCAGGCCGACGATGGTGATGACCGGAATAGTCCTTACGGGGCGAACTAGTCTCTCGAACTATGTATATTGAGGGTCAGAGTATGCCTCCGTGAGTGAGGCTATGGAGGATTTATTTATTTATTTATTTAATGAAGTAACCTACAAAATAAATTTATAAATTACTTATGGCATCAGTGTAACCAGATCATGTGATGCCGTTTTTAACTTAAACTAGGGTTTGAAAAGAAGGCTTTTAACATTTTATAAATTGTTTACATTATTAAGCGTGGTATAAGAAAAATAGCTGTGATAACTACTAAGAAATTTCATCGACTTCTGGTGGACGGATATGGCAGCTTTAATTCGACGGATAGAATTAACATCGGATGGATTCAGGACTTTTTGCGAGCGTCTCAAGTACATTGTCTGTTGAAGTACCTATTTGTCGAGATACAGGACATTCAACAAAAATATGCCAGATTGTACTCCACAATTGGAGCATTCCTCTGGAGCCTTTGAATATAGAAGTGTTTGCCTGTAAACAGAGTTTTTCCTACTCTGACTCGTAATTTTTTGATGTATTCTTCTCTGCTTAAGGATTGGTTATATTGGACACGTGTGTTCAGAAGTTGATGTTTTCGAAGGAAGGTTTCAGCGTGTCGCTATTTTTCCGCAAGCTCTAGCTTTTGAAAGTGTGTAAAAGTTGTTTGCAAAAGTTGGTGTATTTTGGGATACTCAACTATCAGAGGGTAGCGAACAGCGTGTTTTGCTGCAAGATCAGCAGCATTATTACCTTCAATTACGCAGTTTCCAGGTATCCAAGCCAATGTAATGTTTGAGTTGTAATACAAGCAGTTGTTTAAGATTTGGAGAGATGGACATTTATTTGTCGCGTTCCTTAAGCCTTTGAGTTTGCCAAGGTTGTCCGTAAAGTTTAAGGAGCGTTCAGAATTTTATTGAGCTACAGAAATCGCTTTACAGATTGCAGCTAGCTCGGCTATGTAACTGCTCGCATTTGTGCTCGAAGTTGTGCTTGATGAACAGTAAAGAATTGGGCATTGCGTAGAGACTGGCATAGGAGCACCAATGATTTTTTTTTTGCGAACCGTCCGTCGGTGTAAAATATTCTGTCTGGTCTAATGTTTGAAATAAGTTCTTCATGTAGCATTTTTTTTTTTGTAGTTAGCGAGACTGATGTTGATTTGAAGATGATTTCGTTCGCGCGTTGTAAGACACTGTTAGTACCTCTTGTTCGGAATTACTTTGGGGGAATACCGCTGTAGAGACTAGTTGGTTAAGGCAAATACAGAATTTCTCTTTCTATTCGGTGATGAAGGAACAACTTTCTCGACAGTTATGAACAATGGGTGTGTTGGGTTACGGCTTTACTGATAAGATTGTTTGCCCTTCTTTCAGCAAGGTGTTTAAAGGATATATAACTTCCTTCAACTCTAAGGGCATCAACGTTTGACGATCTAAGGGCACCTGTTGCAGTTCCGAAGCAGTCGTTTATAGCCACGTCGATTTTTCAGGTGTTTTTTTTTTTTTTGTAGTCCACATAAAGATGGTTAAACTATGTTGAAGTGTCCCTTCCTTTGCAATTCGGAGAGCTGTTTCTAAGTGTGGGCCTTTTCTCTTTGAACAGATCATTTTGAGTGCGTTGTTTTTTTTTATTTCAAATCGCTAATCACCTTCTTGACATGTCCATCCTATTTCAAGTTCTTTGTAAAAATCACTCCAAGAATCTTTGTTTCTTTTTTTAATGGAATGGGAGCGTCACGTAAAAAGATTGGGCTGCACGGACATTCTCTTTTTCTGCAGAGATGAAGTGTCTCAGTTTTTGAGGGAGGTACATTTAATTGCATCCGTTTTTTCGCACCAACTAAACATTGATAAGTGCACTTGTTCAAGAGTATCTTTTGCCTGACTTGGAAGAGCGGATGCTACAACATAGATGTTATCGGCATATACGGCAATGAAATCGAGATTGTAATTTGGTTGGGAAAGTTCGGTTATCAAGGAGTCTATGTATGCATCAGAGTTGGGCAAAATTTATTCGAATAATCATTCGAATAACAAATAACCATTTTATTCGTTATTCACGAATAATGAATAATTTCATATATTCGAAGAAAATTTATTCGAATGACGAATAAATATTTTTATTCGTTATTCGAATAACGAATAAACGAATAACGAATAAAATAAACACAAGAAATTTGGTAGAACTATTAGTAGATATTTTAATTTTTTTAATTTTGTTTTTATTAAAAGTTATTTACATTGGTTCAAGCTCCAATAACAAAGCACAACTTTTATATTTATTTTAGATTTTTTAAAATTTAATCACTTTCGAGGATACTTCAGGGGATGGGTTAAAGGGGTTTTGCAATAACTAGAATTGGTGAATGAATTTTATTACGATCCTAACCTGTGTACCTGTGTATCATAACACAAAGGTAACAAAAAAGAACCAATTATTAATAATTTCCAAGAATTTATCAACCGCGGATGTGTATTTTGTTTTCTTTTTTCAATATATTTACCAAGAATTTGTTGAAAGAATTTTTGTCAGCAATAAAGAATAAATGAAGGGATTCGAGCGTCTAATTCCAAAGGAAACGTAAATAAAAAAATTAAAGATAAACAGACAAATGAAAGAAGGTACATAGTTGATTTTATTCGTTATTCAGAATAACGAATAAAATCACGAATAAATTACGAATAACGAATAAAATCACGAATAATTTATTCGCGAATAAATTATTCGTGAATAAATTAGTGGCGAATAATTTTTTATTCGAATAATTATTCGAATAACAATTTATTCGAATAATGCCCAACTCTGGTATGCATTATACAACACGACAGAAAGTGGTGAACCTTGTGGTGTACCATTGTCCAATTTCATTAGAGCAGAATCGTAGCCATAACGTTTACCTTAAATGTCCTATTTGTCATAAAGGATATTACAATACTGAGTATTTTCTTAGGTACACCCCATTTGTAAAGCTGCTCGATTACCGATTTGTTACCGTGTCAAATGCTTTTTCTTAGTGATGACATAACAATACTGTGCTTAGTTTTTGACAAATTTTCTGCTAGCTTATGTTCGAGTAGATGCAAAAGCGTTGAAACCCCTCTGTTTGGCCTGTAAGCGTGTTGTTCGGTGCTAACATTTTTCTCTACTAACCAACTAATTCGTCTCGCTATGATTTTTTCGAAAATCTTGGAAAGAACAGGGAGAAGTGAGATCGGGCGATATTCACCAAAATCATGTTTGTTTCTGGAGCTCTTAGAAATGGGCTTGATTTTTGTTGGATTAACATTACCATACATACAGAATCCATTGTAAGGAATCTATCTTATACGAAAATAAAGATATTCAATTGAAAAATGCAAAAACATTTAATTAATTCGAAAACGCATACAATGTTTCTGTTCTTTTATTACAAAAAAAATTGTATTGTTGTCTATTTTCGTTGCTGTTATAAAATTGTTATTGTTATCATTTATCTAAAGCGAACCCAATTGGCTGGTCCATGAACTTCTTCTTCTCCAAAACACCATCCTTCTGACTCACAAGCGCTTGCGGACATTTGCAATTGTCATTCATTTTACGCCAAAAGATCCCAGAGGTGTTGAAGTGACTTTCAACGACATTAAATTTAAAACAAATCAATTTCACAGTAAGTCTATTCAATTAATCGGACTAATCGAGTAACCGCCGGAGCGGATTTTTCTTCGAATTCCTCCGGATTTGCTTCGAGGTAGTTCTCCGACAAGCAAAGTCTCTTTCAGATTCGGTGGAAATCCGTGGAGGAAATTCCGCTCCGACGGTTACCTCGATTGGGCCGAATGTCGCTTAAAATTATTTAATCATTAAACATTCTCATTCAGCTCGCGAATGGAAGCCAATCGAACATGTCCAACATTATCAACTTTTGGTCGAGCTTCCTTTCGATCTCAAAGCCATCTGCCCAACAAGTGAGAATTTCTTCGAACTGCTCGAGCATGTTGATAAAGTCGCACAAGATGTCCTCAGCACTGTCAAACAAATGCAGTCGCTCGTACTACCGTCTCCTGCTTCGTTGATGCGGTAAGTTTTCAACTCATCGATTATATTGATTACTCAGAGTTCTAATGTTTCTTTCCAATGTAGGGAACCAACTGGAAGAATTTGTATCCGGAAAAAAATCAGAACAATAACGCCTCAAAAATATGTAAAGCACACGGAGTTTCACATCGAAGTTCGGAATATCAAAAAGCTGTCATTTGAATCTATTACAATGCCTCCGCTCTATGAATTCGATGAGAAAATTCAATTGTTGCCAGTCGGTAATGATTTTCTGCGGGTATTCCTCAACGATCCCATGCAGTTTTTGAAGACATGAAAGATTTATATTTTTTGTAAAGCTTCAGTTTGTATTTTATATTATTTTCGTTAGGCATATTATTATCATTAGATTGTAGTTATAGAATAAAACTAGCGCCCTCTTTGATGGGCAAATTAAAATTCCTTTCATAGAATTCTCCACTTAAATTATATTAAATACAATTTTTTTGTTACTTTATAAAATACAAAATTTATTCAAAAGCTTTTACATAAACAACATTCTGTCAGTATGTTCCGGATAAAATAATAGGGGTATTCATGCAATAAGATAAAATTGTCGATTACGTATTTGCGTAAATTTACGCTCCGCTTTGCATGAACGCACTCATAAAGCAAGCTGTGTAAACTACTTAAATCTTAAAACGAAACTTCAAAATGTCAGTAAAATAACATAAAATAAAATGAGAAATTGGTTTCAAATTTGAATTTTGTTCTGACACAGCAAAATAATATAAAATAAAATGACAACTAGATTTGAAATTTGAAATCTGAAATTTGTGTAAGTTTACGACCCCGTTTACGCGACAAAATAGTCTCGCAAATTTATCAGCCCTGTGTAAAAAAATTTCCATACAAATTTTGACATTTGAAATACGAGGTTGTAAACTTACGCCTTTTACGAGGTTTGCGAGGGATATACGACGTTGCATGAATACCCCTAATAAAACAAAGAAACTAAACTTTACAAATTTATTCAAAGCAACGAGTAGGAACATAGGAACCTTCTTCCAAAACGTCAACGAATCAACTACCCCGACTACACTACCTTTCTCCTTACTACCTTCCTTTATGACAGGGTTGTCGTTGACAGCTCGGCCTCTCCTGACATTTCGTCTTCTCCGGACGAATCTTCCTGACCCGATTCGATGCTGGTTGTATCCAAGTCTGGGCTAAGTCTACACCATGGTTTCAGATGGTCGCTGGATATGACGTTGCTGTGGCGCTTTTGTTTCAACTGATGATCGGGTAAGTCTTCGACGATGTACCTGTCTCGGTCCAACACCTTTGACACTATGTAGGGACCCTGGTACTTTGGATCAAGTTTGTGCGAATGTCCCGTAGCTTGTGGTACATAATTCATGACAACGAGATCTCCTTCCGAATACTTATACGGCTTCTGGTGACGTTTGTCGTATCGTTCTTTCTATCGGCAACGTTCGTCCATGATGTTTGATGCTGCGATTTGCCTCTTTGTCATGACATCTTCGGATTCGGCTGGTGATTCATATGCTTGCATGGCTTGGATTAGCCTGTTTGTACTGACGTCATTCGGATTGAAGTTAAACACGAATTCGTTTCGGCTGTATTTTGTGGTTGCGTTTGCCTATGAATTCAGATTCCATTGGATGCTTGATAGCGCCGAATCCCAATGGTTATCGTTGATAGTGGAACAGTTGCAAGAAGGGTTTTTTTCACCCTTTCCACTTGTCCGTTCGCTCTTGGGGTGCGAACAGCTTTTAACGTGCTGTATTCCGTGCTGGTTGACAAATTCGGTGAAGTTACGGGCCGTGTTAGCAGTACCTCTATCTGATGTGATTTGTGACGGTTGACCAAAAATTGACATAATGGGCCCATTCACTAACCTAGTCACTACGTAGTCAAAATTCAACTAGCTTTGTGAATGCGAAATTGCACTACAAAGCTAGTCGAACACAAACTGTCAAAAAATGATAGTCCAGCAATTTAAGGTTTTATCTGCGGAAAAATTAGAAGTGACCTGAATTTTTGTATACACAATTATTTACAACGCTGGCCGTAACGCGCTGTAAATGATTACACGACGAACAACTTTCTAAGTACAGGTCGCGAGATATTCGCTAAAAAACTGGATTTTGTGACTTTTTACCCTTATATGAAAATTTTTCACATCTTCATTACAGCACCGTTATAACATTGTATACAAAAATTCATCTCACTAGGAATTTTTCAGCAAATTGGTGTTTAAAATGTCTAAAATGGCTGGACTATTAACATTTAAAGTAAGAAATGTATGTGAATTTATGAATGGAGCTAAGAGAACTTTTAAAAAACTTCCTGTGTTGTTTTGCTTGTTGCAATAAACAAAAAAGCACTACCAGATAAGATTTGATTGCATAAATTTCATCTTCAGACCTTATCTTATAATTAAAATTGTCATATTTTACGATTAATTTCATTTAAAATTTTTGAAATTTGAAATTGAAGATTTTTTTCTTTTTCAACAGCTGATTGGGAAATGTCAAACTAACTTTGAAGTTGAAATTTTTACAGTACGTCGGAGGGGAAATTTCCACTCATTTCTTAGTTGTATTTGGCCAATCAGAATGAGTTGACTACGTAGTGACTACGTTGGTGAATGGGCCCAATCTCATTCAGAAAACTGAGAACTGGTGCTGTCTTGGTGTTCTTCACAGCTTTGAGTATGACGCACTTGCTGAAAGAACATACTACGGCGATTATATACAAATTACCTCGTTTGCTTTTCGGAAACGGTCCCAAGTGATCGATGTTGATGCTTCTAAATGGGATTGGTAAGATGTCTATGACATGAAGCTGACTTTCGGTCTTGCCCCCTTTGGGTTTGTAAAGACAACATTCTGGACATGCAGCGATGTAAGATTTGACATACCTTCTTACTCTGGGAAACCAGAAGTGTTTATTTATGCGTTGGATTGTCTTCTCAATCCCGAAGTGTCCAGCTTCATCGTGGCATGCTCTTACGATCCGCCATCTTACCAGTTCCGGAATAACGAGCTTATACTTTCCTTCGACTTTCCGATGCAAGCGCCCTTACTGTATCTTGTAGTCTTCTTGAAGTTGCTTCAACATAGGCTGCTCTGGTGATGTCTTCTCTCTTAGGCTTCTTATGATGTGTGCCAATTTCTTGTCTTGGATTTGCATGCTCATTATCCAATCGTCATCGATTTTGTCAGCAACGGTTGTTATCTCTTGCGATGATGATGGCAATGTTGGTGACCGACTCATACCGTCGACGTGTTGCATTCGTATACCAGGACGGTGTATACACTCGAAATCGAATTCTTGTAACCTTAACCACCATCTTGCTATACGTGGCGGCAAGGGAGTCGTTGCCTTCGTGGTGACAATTGCATTGCAATCAGTGATGACTTTGAACTTCGTACCAAGCAAATATATACCGAAGCGCTCCAACGTTTCAACAATGGCTAGTATCTCCAGCTCGTGACTGGCAAACTTTTTCTCTGACTCGTTGCATTGTCGACTGAAATACGATACCGGTTTGACTCCATTTGTCTCATGTTTCATCAAAATTCCGGAAAGTCCGATGGAACATGCGTCCGTGTGTACCTCGTGTTGTTTGGTTCCATCAAAGAGAGTAAGAACTGGTCCTTCAGTAATCAAAGACTTCAAACGTTCAAATGCTTCGTGTTGTTGCTGTTCCCAACGGAAAGTGGTTTCCTTCTTCAGAAGCTTGGTCAGCGGTTGAGCGATGTAGGAATACTCGGGAACAAATTTTCTAAAGAAGCCAGTGACACCTAGAAACTGACGTACTTCGGTTGCAGATTTGGGCTGTGGGAATTCACGGATGCATTTCGTTTTGTTTAGTCCTGGCCGTATGCCGTCTGTTCCAATTATATGCCCAAGAAAATCCACTTTCGTCGCCATAATACAGCACTTTGAAGGTCTCAGTGTACATCCAGCCCGTTTCAGTGCTTGAAATACCTCTTGTAAGGCCGACAGGCCCTCGTCGAAAGTGTTCGAAGTTATGATGAGTTCGTCGACGTGATTCACAACGTTTTTCCGATGAGTTAGGTTCTTCACGATGTCACTGACAGCTTCCTGGAAGACCATTGGGGCGTTCACCAAACCGAATGGCATCACGTTGTGCTCAAATAGTCCATCTGGCGTGAGGAATGCAGTGAGCTCCTTACATTCTTCCTTCAATGGGATTTGATAATACCCCGCTGTCATATCAAGTGTCGAGAAGAATCTATTACCAGCCAACTGGGACAGCTGTTCCTCCACTACTGGCATTATACAGTGCTTCTTTATGGTGACTGCGTTGAGGGCTCGGTAGTCGATACACATTCGACTCTCTCCGTTTGACTTCTGGACTAGGACCACTGATGGTGCGTGATGTGACTTGCTTGGTCGGATGATGTTATGTTTCAGAAGATTTTCGATGATTGCCGACAATTTCTCTCTTAGGGCAAACGGAACTTGGTACCTTTTCCCGACGATCGACGATTCTTTGTCGTCACCTCGATCTCCATCATGGTCGTATTGCATCGACCTAATTGAGAGAGGTCTTCTCCGAAGCAGTCGTCAAACTCGGAAATTACGTCCCGAACCCTTTCTAGTTGAGTCTCATCCTGCTGCGAACCAATTCGAGGAGACTCTGAGCCTTGCGATTGAATCTGTAAAACTCCTCCCTCAAGTATCATTCTATGGCCTGTTCGGCACAATACATCACGACCCAGAAGGATGCCTTGGGGTAAGAACTCATCTGGCACGATTTGGAATGATACGTACAGTTCTTTGTTGTCCATCAGAAGTTCAACGTTGACGACTTCTTTGGATTCGACAACGGATCCTCCAAAGCCTTTGAACTGTTTGACTGACTCCCTGCGAGTAATTTCTTTCGGTGATGTTGACTCATTGATCAATGAGTGGTCGCTTCCCGTGTAGACAAACGCGGACAATTTAAAAACAACGTCTTTCATAACCGGCGGAATAAATTCCGACACCGACTCGTTTTGTTCGACTTGGTTGACTGAGTTCTTGCTTGAGCGACAATTCTTTGCCTCATGACCAACTTTATATATGTCCCATCTCGTTACAATTAAAACATTTTATGTTGCGTTGACCGTTGCCAGACTTAATCGCATCGGGAACTCGTTCGGTCACTCCATCAGGTGGGTATACTGTTAGTCTTGAACCACTGGCGATGGCTGAATCCGTTGACAAACTCTCCAACGACTTCAACAGGTCGTTGCACGATTGAAAGTTCATCGCTAACAGTGTCCTAGAGATGTTGATATCGTTAAGGCCATTTATTATGTATGACACAATCGACAAGTCATCCAACATTCCTCGCCTGCCAATTGTAAGAATCGTGTAGTAAAACTCGACAATGAACTCACCATGCTTTCGTCTGCGCTTCATGAGTTCACGATGAACATCTGCTACATTGATGGAACTGGGAAAATCTCTGAGGAGAGCGCTAGTGAATTGCGACCAGGTTTGGAAAACTGGAAGCGCGTCGATCCAGTCCTTTGCTATTCCCTTCAGCTTGTGTTGTACGGCGAAGAGTATCGTCTCATCACTCCAAGAGTATAACGCCCTGAGCATCTCGATTTTATCGATGAATTGTTGTGACGACAACGTGCGTTTCAATGGATCAAAATCGGGTAGTATGCCAATCACATACGCGGGTATTGTTCGAGAGACAATTGCGAAGGTGTCGATACGTGTGTTGAAATTGTTGATCCTGCTGGGACTGCATGTGGCTTGCTTGAGTGCGGCGCTGCTGGTTGATGATGACCACCTTGATTGTTTTCATTCGGAGATTGTCGTGGGCCACTTGGACTGCTTTGTTTAATACTTTCGGCCAACTCACCTACCATCTCAGCTAGGCTTGCCATCGAATATTTCAATTCGTCCATCTGCGTCTGCCATGATGCGGCCGCAGCCATCTCACAAGACTCTAATTCATCGGAGGCCACTTCGTCGGTGCCGTAAACTTCTGTCAATTTCGCAACTTTTTGCGATTTATTGCCAGTTTTTGGTAAATCCTTTGCTTGCAATAAGCAATTTAATTGCACCACTTTTAAACTCTCAAATTTAATCATTTTTCGTTTTTCTGTTTCTCGTGAGCCGTTGTGCTCATTAACCAAAAATATAAAATCGACTAACGGATCGTTTGATTGATTTGATTTTTCAAGTTAATCGTCGCGAGACTCGTTTGTAACTTTCGTTGTCTCTTTTGTTGTTTTCGTTACTACGTTGTTGCGTTTATTTGTTATCTGTTGTTTTTTTTCTCCTCTAACGTTTCGTTGGCGTGACTAGAGTCTATCTCTTTCGTTTGTTCAGTTCCTTCGTTGTTGCTTGCGTTATTTGTTTCTTTCGTTGTCCCGCGTTCAGTTTTAGAAGCTTGGCGCTTAAATATATATTTTTCCCCTGCGCAGGAAATTCTGATTTTATTAAAATTTATATTTCGGTTTGCTGTTGGAAAGCTGTTGGGGATCCCACTTCTGATTCTGTCAGCATGTTCCGGATAAAATAATAAAACAAAGAAACTAAACTTTACAAATTGATGAATTTAATTCAAAGCAACGAGTAGGAACATAGGAACCTTCTTCCAAAACGTCAACGAATCAACTACCCCGACTACAGTACCTTTCTCCTTACTACCTTCCTTTATGACAGGGTTGTCGTTGACAATTCTTTGTTTTTCGTTCTTTGGTTTGAATAAATAATGACGATGGTTTGCCAACACGCGAACATGCAACATACAACTGTCCGTGGGAAAAAAAACTAGATTTTCTAGATTAATGCCACAGATTTCAATTGATTCACCTTGAGCCTTGTTTATCGTTATTGCTTAAGCCAAACAAATCGGAAATTGTAACCGTTTGAAATTGAATCGGGAGGAATATTGGGATTCAAGGAATAAGAACGTCTTTAACTTTGTATTTACCTTTCAAAATTCTTGCTTCGATGATAGAACTGTTCAAAAAAAGTCCTGTTGCATTAAAAAGTTACGGCTGACTAATGTTACGAAGCAAAATAATAGGAACACCAATGTTAAATCTCAGATTATGTGGTGGCAAGCCAGACAAATCAATTGAAATCAAAAACTCGGTAGGATAGTTCACGACATCATCCTCGTCAAAAATACTATCGATTGATTTGTAAGATACTAACTCGCCGGGTATTTCACTTTGAATCGACCAATTCAATTCAGTGACTTCCTTGTTGGTACCTGACAAAATAGCTCTATCACTCAACCAATCGTGGTTTAAATAATTTTGAGCAACATTCGGGAACACACTCTTAACTAATTCTTCTTTGCTTTGTGTGATATTGAAAAAATGTTTTGGAAACGTTTTCATACCAGTTAAATTTTCTACAGGCATTGTTCCATTCCCAATAGCCAAGAGTTGTTTCGAAAATTCCGCTGCATTTGGATCATTTTGCAAATACACATGAACAATTGGCATGAGGTGTAATTTTTTCACATACCTCCACAAATTCGATGATTTCAAACATTCATTCATTTCATCAGCTGCAGTAGATCAAGGTATTATCGGTAGAGTTTGTCAAAAATCACCACACCAAAGCACCGCCTAATAAATTTTGATTACCTCGAAGATCTTTCATGGTTCGATCAAGTGCCTCCAAAGATTTCTTATGCGCCATTGTACACATCCCAAAAGATTATTTCACATTGCTGCAAAACTTTTGCCATTCCTGATCTCTTTGAATTCTTTCATGTTGGTGCTTCAATAGAATTAACATTCAAAGGCAATTTCAG
This sequence comes from Sphaerophoria taeniata, assembly GCA_943590905.1. Classification (NCBI taxonomy): domain Eukaryota; kingdom Metazoa; phylum Arthropoda; class Insecta; order Diptera; family Syrphidae; genus Sphaerophoria; species Sphaerophoria taeniata. Next base: position 242,233,334 of record OX016540.1, read on the forward strand.
TGCAGAATGTGCAGTTCTACCACCATGCAATAGAGTAGCTGCAATGCCAGACGACGCCAGTAATAAAGCTTATTTGCCTTGCAGTCGTATTTCCACTAAAATCAAAGAAATTAAAAACGTTTTCCCTGTGCCACCAGGAAACCACCATTTCCGCTTTGAATGACTTGCATAATTGAATCATAAGTTCTTCTTTGTAATTCATTCATTTTGGGCACATTATCTTGAACATCGGCCCTATCGAGGTAACCGTCGGAGCGGAATTTCCTCCGATTTCCTCCGAATCGGAGACATTTTGCTTCGAGGTATTTCTCCGATCAGCTGATCGGAGATTTTCTCCGACAAAATTCAACGCATGCCGTTTGTAAGCGATGCTCTGCGATGAAGTCCTTTTTTGATTTTATTTTTGGCAGATACAAACACAATTTTCTCCGACGTCCTCCGAAAAGTTCTTGTTGCGGAAAGTGCAATTTTTTTTTATTATCTTGAAATAAAAAAAAAATATTTAGGTTGAACTGTGTTATTAATAATATATTTTTTGTTTTAAGGCAGAACGCAAAAACAAACCCACAACAATAGCAGCGGAAGGTGAATCTGCTCAGTGAATATCCAGAAATTGTTGCTGCCTTTTGGGAAGATTTGGCAAATTCTTTGTTAATTCTATTGTGAATTCGAAATCTTTGCCCACGCAATGTTGGTAGTTCCCTTCGGAAAAAAATTTAAGGCAAGCTGCTAATTTATGTTCCGGAGCGACATAGTCAGATCTATGTTCGTTTTGTATTTGTGTTGAATCTGCTCCAAAACATAAGCAAATGCATTTTTATTCAGACGGGAATTCTTCTTGAATCTGAAAGAGAATTGCAGAATTAGAAGACAAACATTCGATTAGAAAGTAAGTTTACTTACGCCGCGTCAGATAATTCGCTTCAATTGCTTCCGTTTCGCAATGTTCTTCTGTTTTCTTTTTTATTGTGTCCTTTGCTCGTTGGTTTCGGCGTCCAAAAATAGTCCTACGTTATCCGTTTTTAGATAATTGATCTTTTAATATGAACAAACAAAGTTAAACAATTTCTTTTGAATTTATTATTGTTTTGGCACTTAAAATAGATGCAAAAGCACAAGCCGCGTTTTTGCGCTGACGATAGTTGACTATAGTTTTTATGTCAAAAAAACATGGTTGATATGTCATAGTTGAAATAGTTAGAAATAGTTGAAATAATCCAAAAACGCTTTTCAGTTAGGTTTGGTTGATCTGTCAAACAAGAAAAAAAAATAAAGAGAACAATTTTCGTTGCTCTAACTTTATTGCAAAAATTCAAGAATGATCTTGATATGGTAAGTTCTTAGAAACAATTGAAATAAGATCATATTTATTTATTTTTTAACAACCCACTGCAAGAAAGGCAAATGCAATATTCGAACTGAAGACCACCCTCCATGATGAAATCCTCAAGCTGTCCCAAGTAAGCCAGCTACTGATATTCTCCTAATTGCTGCTTCCAGATTCGCTGAAAAACTATCAATTCAATATCTATTTCGTGCTTTTATATAAATAAACGAAGAAAGTCTTTATTTTCTGATACTAATGAAAAATTTATTGCCGACAGAATATATACACTCCGCTTCAACTGAATAAGCACACAATTTTTCTGAAGTTTGTTGTCCATTTTTTCCGAACTTTGAACTTTAATGCAGCATTTGATGATGCTAACCGATAGCTTAAAAAGGACCACTATTTTTTCCCTGGGTCTCATGCAAAGCTTTACAGATTGAAAATCTCAGATTTTTTTTTTGCGTCAACTGAATAAGCACAACTTTTAAAAATGCAAATAAAATCAAACGGAAAGAAATTAACAAGATTTTCTTTAAATATTTTTTTATTGGTTATTTCTAGTATTGGGTACTACCACCTTTATTCTTGATTCCTTCATAAATTCGGGCTGGCATGGACTCGTATAAACTCTTTAAGAAGTCCAGCGAAATTTCTCTCCATGGTAACTTAGTGGCTGCAATAAGTGATTCTCTGTCCTCAAACTGACGGCCTGACTCATAACCTTTACGTACCAACCATCCCCATTCATTTTCTATACGGTTCAGGTCAGGTAAATAGGGCGACCATTGAAGCATTTCAACATTCTGGTCCCGTTTCCCACTTTTGACAGTGCGCTACGTTTGGATAGGGTCGTTGTCCTATTGGAAAATCCATTTATAGGGTCCACAAATATCCATAAATGAAGGAAACTTTCTTTTCAATATTCTTTTGCAGGTAATTGCACTCCTTTTCGACGTTTAAAACTCAAGCTCAATAGTCCCATAGTAGCTAACTGCTCCCCATATCATAACTCCACCTTCTCGACTATGATGCCGCGCTAAAAATCGTTCTTCTTTTCTCAAATCGTGAAAGCAATAATTAAAACCATCAGGGCCATCAAAATTGAATCTCTTCTCATCCGAAAAAACCGCGTTGTGCCATACACTTTTCCAACTCACATCGAGTTTAGAAAATCTTAAACGAATATCTTTTCGTTGCTCGTTTAGTGGTGGTTTCTTTTGGAGTTACAATCGTTTTAAATGATCTCACCGGTTTGGTACTCTGTGGACTGTTGAAACACCTGCAGTTACACCAACTTTTGTTGCCGTTTTTTACCACCTTTCATGTTTTTCTCGTACAAACTTTTTTTTCTGAGGTACGAATAGACAACACTAAGACTCCGATCAATGTTGCTAGCTAAAGTACACACGGTCAGTCTTTATTCTTTTAACGAATCAACCTTAACTCGTCCGACACTATTAAAGCTTCTGATCTAACCATCTTTTCTTAAATTTTAAATAAACGGTCAAATGTCACTTAGAACACTTCAACTTTTGATTTGGTATACCAATTAACTTAAAACTCTAAGAACCAATGAAGATAATGAGAGTGAAAGATCGTGTGCTTATTCAGTTGACGCAAAAAAAAACTGAGTTTTTCAATCTGGAAAGCTTTACATGAGAGCCAGAGAAAAAATAGTGGTCCTTTTTAAATTATTCTTTTTGATTTGTTTTCTCAACATCATAAGCTATCGGTTAGCATCATCAAATGATGCATTAACGTTCAAAGTTAAGAAAAAATGGACAACAAACTTCAGAAAATTGTGTGCTTATTCAGTTGAAGCGGAGTGTACATGCATAAAAGCAATAATAACAATAAGAATATTGATCATTAAAGCCCAATCAAACAAACATTATATATTAAATCAATAACTTATGATCCAACACCCAAAAACAATAAGTACTCCGACTTTTTCTTGTGTCTCGGATTATCTTATCAAATTTTTGATACGTCCTTCGGCGCCGAATTTGTTCGCATGTTTCTTGCTGATTGTCTTCCTCGGCTGATGGCTTCGTCCTTCTCCTTCGCCCTTCTTCGGCTTCCAGCATTGCCTCAACTTCGGTCAGCTGGTTGTCGGTGATGGTGCATGCATACTTGAGTCGTCCGTAATTGTCTTCGAGGTTTTTGAGCTTGATTTCGATAGCTGAAGCTGCATCGATGACGTTTGAGGACTTTTCCCGCTCTTCGTTGAGTTCACGAAGGAGTTTCTTGTTCTCCAAACGATGAGCATGTGAAATTTGTTCGACGACCTAGAGAATACAATGAACGTTAAATGAGATCTGTTTGGAGATGAAAAACCTTACCTCAGATTTCTCCTTCATCCTCTCCTGCTCGTCCTTTTCCCCCATTTTGTGCTCCAGTTGCTTCTCCAATTTTCACAGGTTTAAGTTTGCCGTTCGCGCCGACTGACGTTCGACAATCATCTGCTCACGGGCAGCGGCCAACTTATCCTCCAATTTTTCGTACTGCTTCTCGAGTATATCGCCGACACTCTTCGGTCGTTCACTTAACTTCTCGACCATGTCCTCTCGAAATAGGGATGTTTGCGGATCGCAATATAGTCAATTCGATTGAAAAGGTTTGTGACCAGGGAGAAATTAAGATTCTTAAAATTGGCGCTGACTTTTAAGTCACTTGGAAAGGCGATCATTATCTTGATGTGACTCTCCTCGCAGTGACTGAGGATTTTCAAGTATGTCTCGCGGACACTGTCGCACTTCGCAAATGAGTTCATACCATGAGTTCATAATACCAATGGACCAGAAGTCACAGCTAACCTGTAAGTAGTTTTTAGCATCAATGTTTAAAACTCGACGTTTGAAAGAACTTACGCTATGCTGGAATTTGGTCAATCTGCAGTTGGAAATTGTCTCAAGCACTTCTGGAGCAATGTAATCAGGAGTTCCGACCGGCAAGGAACTGTACACATGCCCGTCACAATTCAAGGCAGCGGCATTTCCAAAATTTTCCAGTTTGATATGGCCAAAGCGAAATCTCCGGGGAAATAAAGTTCTTTTTTTCCGACAATTTCTTTTGATAAAAAATACAAACAAAACAAAAACTTCTTGAACAAGCAAGCTTTGAAATTTGTAAGAGGAACCTTATTTTCTTTATTTTGTAATGAAATACTTTTAATCGAAGACGAACAGAAATCCTTTGATTGTAATTACATTTGCGGCGGTACGGATACGGACGACTACGCGGTTGTAAAAAATGCACAACCAGAATGTTTTTTTTTAGATTCAAGATTGACAATTATTATAAACGCCATTATACAAAAAAAAAAACACTGACACAACAACCACTTTCAACTCACCTCCTGAGATGAATTGGAAATAGTTAGAAATAGTTACGATTTGACACATTAACAATTTAACACTGACCGCAAAATCGACAATTGTGATTACGAATCGTAACTATTGGCGTGCAAAAACGAGAAATAGTCAAGTTGATTATAGTCAACTATAGTCAGCGCAAAAACGCAGCTCATACTTGAAAATAGAGATGTGACCATGTATATTTGATAGTTTTGATTTGAAAATCGGTGCATCTAAAAACGTTTTTTAAGAAGGCTTAATAAACAATAAATATACTCTCCCAACAATATTATGTGCTTTATTTTATTTATTAAATGTTATCGAAAAGATATCATATTTCCGATATATAGGTTAATTTTCACATCTCTTCCTAACAATTATATCCATCGCATTGCGTTGTCGCATTCCGGAAAAATTTCATCCGATGACAGCTACCTCGATCGCAAATTGAGTCTCCGAAGAAGGATGCGTTGCGGAGAAATCTCCGCTCCGACGGTTACCTCGATAGGGCCGAATTTCTCAATTAATTTATGTCGTTTTACACGGCAATAGCCAGACATCCTATAGGCGACATTCCTTTTTAATTTCCATCCATCCAAAAATGTTACCAATCTCCAGTGATATAAAAGACTGCAGTACATTGGAAATGCAGTCAGTAAAGTCGCAGTTAATTAACTTAAAAAAGACTTTAAGTTTATAAACTTCCAAAAGTACTTTAACTGGAAAGGATTATTCACCAGTCAGTACTTATTTTTTAACTTGCAGTCAATTGAATAAAGTCAATTGGCTAAAACTTAATTAACTGCAGAACTTGTTAACTGGCTTTAGTCACTTAAGTCATTAAAATGTCATTTAACTTTAGCGAGTTTGGTTTTAGTCAATAAGTCTTTTGACTGCAGTCAACTGTCATCTGTCATTGTCAAATATAATAACGACCACTTTATCATTAACCATATTATGTGTATAACACAACGTGAAAAGCTTAAAATGTATATCTTATTTAAATTTCACTCGTCATACACCATGGCCGTCGCTTAAACCTAAACGGATTTCTTCCAAACGCAAAAACAAACATTATTAGACCGTTAATCGTTCGAATACCCCATCCCGAAGCTCATCAAAAGAGAATTCATGAAAACTATATTGGCCCCGTTGCTTAATATGGACCCCGTAAGACATTTCAAAACTCAAAACTACCTCCCCACACCAGCAAGCAGCAAGCAGAAAGCAGAATGAACAGAAGCAAAAGCTTAAGACTGTCCAATCCAAAAGCAGTTACACTCAAAATTATTTTCCAAATATACCAACCTATGTATTCACAGTACACAGAATACAAGGTATTATATTCCCGATTTTATTCTTCTAAAGTTCGCGCATATGTCACATTTCAGAGACCAAAATGTCAAAATACAACAAAAGTTGTTGTTGTGTTATCGGCATTTCTTTTTGTGCCTTTTCTCACTTCTGTCATCTTGGTTTCTGAGACCTGAGAGATGCGCAATATAATACCCAGCAAACGTTTTGGTGAATGTTCGCTTTTTCTTCGGTAAAAATGAAGGGTATATATTCGTGAAACCTTCATTTTAACGGATGAATATGGAATAAGTGCATATATATAGCATACAATATCAGAACATTCGACGTTCATTCACTTTTTTCGAAATAAAGTGAACGTGCACAAGCAAAATCGAAAAAAATGTACATATAGCTACTATATACTTTTAAATTCTTATTTCCTTAGAAAAAAAAAAGTCTTTTTTTTACTCTGTGAACAGATACAACAACATTCAGATTTCACCCATTTATTCTTATAAAATGTGGACGTGCACAAGCAAATGGCAAGTTTTTTAGTCTTTTTCTTCTTCTCCTTTTTCGAAACGAAAAGCTGTACCTTTTTTACTTTGTTTTTATATATTTTTAATAACGGAATCAAGTCGCGCCGAGAAACTGCAAGAATGCTTTTATAATTTGAAATTCTTCATTTCGGAAAAGAATTCATGTGTTCAAGTTCTCGTGCTGGTGCTCTGCAGTGAAAATAAAAATAATATCTTATTTGTGAAAATTGTTGATTTTGAAAAAAAAGTAAAAGATAAGTGAAAGTGTTAAATAATCTCATTTTTTAATTTGCTTTTATTTAGAAAATTGCATTCACTCAATTGGGTCAAAATATTGACCCCAAAAAATTTATAAAATCGAATTTACGAAGAATATTCACGGACATACTGGCAAGGGAATTCTCTTGGAGGGGAACAAATCAGAAGAAATGCGCTAAAATACTCTCTGTTTTAAATGCCTTACGAAGTAAGATTTTCAAAAACATAAAGTAACCATTTTTGCTGATAAAATAAAATCTTTCTTGTTTTGTAAATAGATGCCTTTCATGTAAGTCACGGCCAAAGCGAAGAATATTTTGACCAAATCGCAATGCGACACTTTCAGTATGCAAATGACCGAATTAAATCAAGAAACTAAACATTCCAAATTTTACTTATTTTAATATGAAATTGAATTCTTTGTTTTGTTTATTATAATGTTAATTATAAATAATTAATTGTTAATTATAATGTTTTTGTGAAAAAAAATGTTTTTTTTTTGTTTGAACAAAGGATCATCCTGTATTTAATTTGTAGTTAAAAGTGCATATCTGAGACGATTTACTATTCAAGCAAGTATGAAAGCGAAAGCGCTTGTGCGAGTCCACTTTTATGAGGAATATACGGTTCATTAATGAGTCAAGAAAAAGATTCAAAAATGTGTTTCGCCGCCCAGTGAAATATACCCAAATCGAATCATAAATGAACCACTTTGAGTTCATTTATCTAGTTCGAAAAGGATTCATAACTAGGCCATGTAAACGAATATATAAGAGCTTGTGCGCGTCCACTTTGATGTAGAACAGCCGGTTCGTAAATGAGTCAGGAAAAAGGTTCAAAAATGTGTTTCGCGACCCAGTGAAATATACCCAAATCGAATCATAAATGAATTCTTTTTCGCTTATGTTCTTCGTTTACATGAATCAGTTATGATTCTTTTCTGAAGAGAATTGTTTGCTGGGTACCTTTTGTTCTGTGTACTGTGCTATGTATGTATGAATCCCCGTTAGCAATGTTATTTCCCAGCAAACAATTCCCTTCAGAAACGAATAATAACTGATTCATGTAAACGAAGAACATAAGCGAAAAAGAATTCATTTATGATTCGATTTGGGTATATTTCACTGGGCCGCGAAACACATTTTTGAACCTTTTTCCTGACTCATTTACGAACCGGCTGTTCTTCATCAAAGTGGACGCGCACAAGCTCTTATATATTCGTTTACATGGCCTAGTTATGAATCCTTTTCGAACTAGATAAATGAACTCAAAGTGGTTCATTTATGATTCGATTTGGGTATATTTCACTGGGCGGCGAAACACATTTTTGAATCTTTTTCTTGACTCATTAATGAACCGTATATTCTTCATAAAAGTGGACTCGCACAAGCGCTTTCGCTTTCATACTTGCTTGAATAGTAAATCGTCTCAGATATGCACTTTTAACTACAAATTAAATACAGGGTGATCCTTTGTTCAAACAAAAAAACATTTTTTTTTCACAAAAACATTATAATTATTACATTATTATTATTATAATTACATTATAGTTCTTTCGAAAACAAGAAAATCATCCATATTTTCAAACGGCTTATGAGGTAGAATGGTGTTTAGGCCAATGTGACTCCGTAACATCTTTTCTTCCCGAATCTCTTTCCTTAAGTTGAATATTTCATCCGTTAGCCGTTGAAACATTTTTTTGTTAGATTCCTGGTTGGTTGTTATGGCTTGAAAAACCTCTGAACAACGACAGACTGCTATTCGATATGAAGGAAAATATAATGTTATATGAAATTAATTTAACACTTTCACTTATCTTTTACTTTTTTTTTTCAAAATCAACAATTTTCACAAATAAGATATTGTTTTTATTTTCACTTCAGAGCACCAGCACGAGAACTTGAACACATGAATTATTTTCCGAAATGAAGAATTTCAAATTATAAAAGCATTCTTGCAGTTTCTCGGCGCGACTTGATTCCGTTATTAAAAATATATAAAAACAAAGTAAAAAAGGTACAGCTTTTCGTTTCGAAAAAGGAGAAGAACAAAAAGACTAAAAAACTTGCCATTTGCTTGTGCACGTCCACATTTTATAAGAATAAATGGATGAAATCTGAATGTTGTTGTATCTGTTCACAGAGTAAAAAAAAACTTTTTTTTCTAAGGAAATAAGAATTTAAAAGTATATAGTAGCTGTATGTACATTAATTTCGATTTTGCTTGTGCACGTTCACTTTATTTCGAAAAAAGTGAATGAACGTCGAATGTTCTGATATTGCATGCTATATATATGCATTTATTCGATATTGATCCGTTAATATGAAGGTTTCACGAATATATACCCTTCATTTTTACCGAAGAAAAAGCGAACATTCACCAAAATGTTTGCTGGGTTCCGAGAAGCGATACGCTCCAGTCAACTCCTTTCATCAAAAGCGTATGTAGAGAAACTCCTTTCACCTTCGCCTTCACCTTCCTTACTAGTTGAACCTTCTCCGGTTTGTTTTGATTTCGCACCGGGAAAATCAGTAGATAGCAGACCGCGTTGTGATGTTGGTTCAGTTATTCTTGTGACATCTTTCGTATATAACCCTACACCTTGTATTCGTTGATTTGTGGATGCACGTTGTCTTTCAGATCAGAGTTGCCACCGAAACGTCTCTCTATCTCTAGACATTTCATCCTTTGCAATGCCATTGGACGGCTATCTTGCAATCTGAAGTTATCATACTTCCAATGAAGACCAGTTTCATACCGATTTTGATTTTCAACCTTGTTTGTGGTTTGGATCAGTATGCTCTTCGCGTGAAATTGTTCTTGAGTGCCCTCGAAATCTCTTGGTTCTACCACTCCCAAGCCGTCAACAGATATGAAGTCCTTCACCATGACGGGTACCTATTGTTTCGGCATTTGTGGTAGGACCCAAATGATTGTCAAAATATATTGTAATGTGGCCTCACCACAAAGATTTCTTGTGTTAACACCTTAATATGAAAGAAGAGGGCAGGTGTCTAGAAAACTAAAAATATATATATTCTTCTCCTTTTTGGTTTTCAAATAAATTCAGTTGGTTTTGAGCATCTGAAAAGCAAACAACGCCGCTTCACGGAATTTGTGTAATTTGATTGAAATTAAATAAAAACTAAGAAAAATTGAAATAAACGTTGTTTAATTCTTAAGACCGCTTATAGTATGAATCCCCGTTAGCAATGTAATTTGTAGCATTCTTTAATTTCCTACTCGTGTTCGATTTTTCCTATGCTAAGCGAACCTGTCATGTACAAATGAATGACAAAAAATGTCAAGATGTCGTCTTGTTGAGTGGACGTATTCGTATTCTTGCAAACAATAGACTGTTTTAAAACTCTAATGTGCATCTCACAAAAAATTGAAATAAATTATAAAAATTGTATAGCAAGACCAATTCAAAGTCGGCAAATTGTAAAGACAAAGAAAAGTGTATTTATGGATATATTCATCCTAGAATTTAAGAATTATAAAAGTGTAAAAAACACAAAAAAAATCTCAATAAAATACTACTACTACTACTACAAAAAATGTCAAGTATAGTTTTTTTTTTTTTTTTTTTTTTTTTTTTTTTTTTTTTTTTTTTTTTTTTTTTTTTTTTTTTTTTTTTTTTTTTTTTTTTTTTTTTCTTTTTCGATAAAAAACAATATTTGACGAAAATATTTGAAATAATTTTCATAAAAAAATGAGTATTCGTGTATTGATATATTTTGCTGAAGTGGAAAAAGCATTGGCGCAAAATTTTAGTCCGCTAATGAAAAATTTTAAGAGAATTTAGTGTGATACTAGCTTAAAATGACTTTTGAGCCATGTCTGAAACGTCATTTTAAGCTAGTACCACACTAAACTTATTCATTAGCGGACTTTAATTTTGCGCCATTATTTTTTAACATTTGCACCATTTGTGGTCTGAAAAACATACATTTTTTTCTTATAAACCTTTTACACTTATTCCTCCTTAGTTTAAAATAAAAATTTAAAAAATCGGTCAACCGGTTGTCAACTGAAAAGATAACAGGAATTTGACGAATTAGTCTTTTATATATATAGACTAGCTAACCCGCGGGACGTTGTACCCGCTCTTAAAAAATTGTTAGTGGTTACTTAAAGGTAGCTTTCCCGTCACTTAACAGAGTTGACAATTTTCTAGAAAAAGCAACGCATAGTACATTTTCCACAAATGAATGTTTTCCCAGTTACTCTTGGAGCATCCAAAAGATCCATATGTTAATTGACCCTTAACGTCAAAAATAACGTTTTGGATTAATGGCGTTTTTAATTGGCAATCTGGAAGTTAAAAAAAGCATTCTGAAAGCGTTCAATTGGGCTTTCAAAAACAGAATGCTTCTTTTTCGATTCCAGATTGCCAATTAAAAACGCCATAAATGCAGCACGACGGACTAAGCTAGTATTGTCATGTGCAAAGAAGAAACCCTAAGAACCACTGTGCAGATTTGTCTGAATTTTGCAGATTTTCCAACTGTCCCCAGACTTTCAAAAACCCGTGATGCCACACTGCAGATTTTTCTGCACTCATTGCTTAAGAAAAGATTACATTTTTATATTACTTTTTGTTCATCTTTAAGGCTTTTTCAAGAAATCAAACATACCCTATTGCATTCAGTTCAATTTTCACCAACCTACTTAAATAGGAAAAAAGTTGATATGGCTCCTAGAGGTAACCAGCTTTCGCAAGATTTGAAGGATTTAATAAACAAGCATCACCGAGAAAACAAAAGCATAAGGGAAATTGCAAAAATAGTTGATAAGAGCCCATTCACCATTGACAAAATAATAAAAAAGTACCAACTCACAGGAAACACTAAAAATGGTTCCGTGAACGAAGTCCATATGAACTAACGCCGTAATGTCCTTAGTTCTCAATTGACAAAAAAATAAATAATATGACAAACGGGCTAACAATTGGTACCCAGCATATCGAACAGAAACTCCCTCGGAATTTTGATTTAATTCCCCCAACCGCCCTAATCACAGAATGTGATGACTGTGATTTAAACTTTTTGATATACATAGGTACAGTTCTTGACGACAGATGTTAGGCGGCGGCGGCGGGAGACACAAAGCCATTAAAAAAAACAACCAACAAACATAACCGCTTCGTCCGAGTGCAGTTGTCCAAAAATGCTGACTTCATATTTTGTCTAGTTAAAAGTACATACATTTGTATTTTATTCCGGTTAAATTCTTATATTTCAAAGAGCGAAGATTTCTTGCCTTCACTTCTTCTTCGATATCGCCTTCGCCAGAAAATATTAAATTTTCAATTATAATAATTATTTTCGATAAATGACATTTTATTTTCGATAAAAAAAAACAATATTTGACGAAAATATTTGAAATAATTTTCATACAAAATTGATTATTCGTGTATTGATATATTTTGCTGAAGTGGAAAAAGCATTATTTTTTAACATTTGCACCATTTGTGATCTGAAAAATATAATTTTTTTTGTTATAAACCTTCTACACTTATTCCCCTTTGGTTTAGAAAAAAAATTTAGAAAATCGGTCAACCGGTTGTCAACTGAAAAGATAACAGGAATTAAACGAATTAGTCTTTTATATATATTATAGATTTCATTTTGTTTTTGTACGTTCTGTCTAACCAACCGACTTGGAATGCAAAATGTTGCTATAATCTTCCAATGCAATTGGTTTAAATGTTTTGATCTCGGGATGTCTTAGTTCACTTGTTAACTGTTGCGCATTAGCTTTATGTTTTTCCACAATTGGAACCCAATAGTCAGACAGAAACTTTATATCAAACGTCTTCAGAGCTGGAGTAGCACTCCGAAGTTTTTTTCTAATGTTCGTCGATGATAGACGATTGAAAGTATTCAGCAAATTATTAGATTCCTCAACAAGTTCCTCTACAGCATCGAAGAAATCCCTTTGTATTGCGACTTCTTGAATATCTTGATGTGGTGTTTTTTCTTTATCCGCCGCGATCGGTTGTAATTTCATGTTTGACAACCTCTCCTGTATTTCCGTGTTTGAAAAACTACTCCAAGCCTTGGCCTTCGAAGTGTAGGGCTTCCATGGGACCTCTTCGTCTACCGGATACTCGAAATGCCAACTGGACAATGTCGGCTTCAGCAGTGATCCAGCTGATTTGGATATATTTCTGAAGTGTTCAATCAGCGCGCTCTTATCCCCATTGCTGGTTATTGAATCGTCAGAGATTTCCTCGTAGCTTTTTGATCTTCGGCACAGTTGTTCGTCGATTTTTCGAATCTCACGTATCTGTCTTTGGAGATTGTCTTCGGATGGCGTGAAGGAAGAATCTTTTTCATAGGGCTTATTTGAAAGGTAGGTTTCCCAAAATCGCGTTGTTGATCGTGGAAGAAGTGTTTGTGTGGCGGTGTCAATGCCAACAATTGCTTCTGTCATTTGAGATGCCGAATGGGTGAGAATGACTTGAAAATATAGAAGGTGTATTCATGAATTCATGAAATTTATGTAAAAAGGTTCTTACTCACATTCACCGGGTCCTTCTTTTTTCAGTGTTATGCATCCATCGGTGAGGATGCTAACATCACGTTTTGGAATCAGATCATTCTGGATGGGAATGCCAATTGTTCTGCTGCGTTTGTATATTGGCAAATTCACTTGTATAGCAATGGATAGCTTTGAGAGTCGAAGACGCCTAGAAGCGGTTTTGTAAAAGAAATAAAATGAAGCTTAGTTAGCAAGTTTGATATTCTCTGTATATTTTCCATTTTTAATTTACTATCAAGCACAAAAAAGAGCTTGTATTGCTGTCCGCCGAACCCTGTAATTTAAAATCATTTTCACCATTTTCAAGAAACCTCTACATATTTGGACTGAAGCGACATTCTGTACGAAATTCAATTATCCTACTGTATTGGGATATATACATAAATTAGCTAAAATTAAAAGGGTGAAGTTAACTTGTTCTTGAAGATAGGTAACAGAGATAAGCACTCTTCGTAACTGAATCTGAAATTGATGTGTAACTGAGTAGACGTGTGCTTTTGCGCGGCAATTTTGTGCTTTGTTTTTGGTGGTTTAATTTCCATGCCAAGTTGTTTTATTGGGCTTGTCAAGATCTCAATTAATATTCAAGTGAAAGAACATTGTTAAGTTCACTTAAACTCAGTTAAATTGTTGAAATTTCAAAGTTAAACAAAAAAATTTGAAAAGTCAGAGGTAATAGACGTTCTTATCAGCTCTCTAACTGCATTACTCTGTTCAGCAGTCCTAAAATCGTTCCCCTTCACCATCACACCTTCAAATTTATAATATGTCTAATTCGAAACGAAACAGAAATCAGTTCTCACCTTCTGATAAAAATTCTCTTAAATCTGCGCCACCACCTCCTACGAAAGTACAGAAAAAGTTCTCTTTGGACGTCAACGATGGAAATATTATGACGATTTTTGATGCTGCGCTAAATAAACAAAGTGAACACATTACCACTCTTCTCATCTCTAAAATAGCGGAATCAGAACAGAGAATCACTGAGAAAATAGAAAGAGACATATCGGCACTAAAAACAACGATTGATGATGTAAATAACCGTTTGCTTTTGCTTGAATCCAGGCAAAACGTAATCACCGAACTTAAGAATGAAAACAAAAATCTCAAGGACAAAATCAAGGAAAATAGTGAGGCAATTAAAACTATTATCACACAACTTGAAATTGACAAAGAAAAACAAGATCTTAAAGAATCCATGTGCGATGTCTTATTACATGGCATTCCCATTCTACCGCGAGAAGATCTAAAGTTTCTTCTTAATTCACTTTGCTTCACTCTTAACATTAAAACACCGTTTACCAAGCACTTATTTCGGATCAAATCAAGATCGAACACAACAGCTCCGCCGATATTCATAAAATTCTTTTCTATTCACGATAAGAACCTCGTTTTACGTGCCATAGCCAACTACCGAAAAACAACACAACGATCCCTGCGACTTTCTGATGTTGGTTTTGATGACTGCTCTAACAATACTGATGTTTACCTGCATGAATGCTTGACAATTAAAAACCGCTCTCTCATGCATAACGCATTAAAATTAAAAAGAGAAAAAAAACTACACTCTGTTTTCACAATGCGAGGTCTTGTTTATGTCAAGAAGAGCGGTGATGATAACGCTACTCTGATTAAATCTGCTGAGGACTTAGCTTTTATTGCCACCGAGCGAATTGTAAACAAAACAACTGATGATGTCAATAACTCCGACCGCCCCTCCAAAACAGCTGACGATGTCAACAACTTCGATTATTCTAAGGAACCAACTGTTGAGAGCAAAAATAGTGATAACACTGATAATCAACAAATTGCATAATCTCTTAATATTAATTTCGTTTTCTATCTTTTATTTATTTATCTTCTTTTTTGATTTCTTTATCAAGTTAAATATTTGTATTAAACTTTCTTTTAATTTTACTCATATCGTCATCATTTTAATGTCTCTGTTATTTGCTTGTGCTTTAGAACGGGTTGTGGGGCTTTTTCGTTCGATGAATTATATGTGCCTCGTTGGGCACCTATCCTTTTTCTTTGAAGCTTATGGTTATACATGAAAATAATGAAGGGAATTCCGTTGACAATTATTATAATAAGACAAATATACGCGTTATGTTAAATATTGTTTGTAGCTATCGTAATGGATTGCAAGTGTGTCATATAAATGCACAAAGCTTACGTCCGAAAATAGACGAATTTAGATTTTTGATAGAAGGGTCGAAGGTTGATGTTGTTTGTGTTTCGGAGACGTGGTTTTCACATGAAGTAAGTAATGCGATGTGTAACTTGAACGGGTTTAGATGTTTTAGAACTGATCGAATTGGGCGCGTTGGAGGGGGGTTGCTGTTTACGTGCGGGCGAACTTATGCTGCAGATTAATATGTGAGTCAACAGTTGGTAGTGAAATTGAGTACATTTTTATTGAAATTAACTGCAAAGGAAATAAGATTTTACTTGGATCTGTGTATAGGCCTAATCGAAATGTAAACTTTGCTCCATTGAATTCAATTTTAGAGCAATTATCATACGTTTCACCCTCCGTAATAATAGTTGGAGATTTTAACTGCAACATCCTAAAAGATTGTTCTCTCTTAAACAATATGAAAAGACTTAATTTGACTCCAGTAAACATTTCCACTCCAACCCACTTCTCAAACAACAATAGTACACTTCTTGATGCTTTTTTCGTAAGCTATCCTAATAACATTCTTAACTACAATCAGCTATCTGTTCCATGTTTTTTCCATCATGACCTTATCCACTTAACTTACCAATGTGAACCTATTATTGAAAATACAGTCAATTATATACGAGATTTCAAAAATATTAATATGGTTCTACTTGAAAATGATTAAAGATCCATCGAATGGTTTCGTGTATACAATATGCTCTCCGCTAATGACCAAGCTGATTTTATTCAGACTTCCATAATCAATGTTTTCAATAATCATGTTCCTCTTGTTTTGATTAAGCCTAGAAAGACTGAACACCCCTGGTTTACGGATACAGTCAAAAACTTAATCCACTTGCGAAATCGGACTTATCGTTGCTGGAAGCGTTTCAGACTTGATGCCCTATTTCGTGAATATCGTGTTCTATGAAATAAGGTAACACTTGAAATGCGTGAAGCGAAAAAACGTTTTTATGCCTCGCGACTTCAGCCTTCGCTCGCAAAAAACAAGTTATGGAAAAATTTGAAAGAAATCGGAATTGGAAAACAAAGATATAATGACCTTTTAAATGTTGATGCTAATGAACTTAACCGAATATTTACCTCCCCTCCAAACATTGACTACTCCGAAGATACTATGGCTCCTCAAGCGGAAAATTCATTTTTGAATTCGGATACACCAAACTCTTTCTTTTTTCAACTGGTTGAAGAAGCTGACGTTTTGGAAAGCTGCTTGTCAATAAAGTCTAGTCCCGTAGGTTTTGATGAGATCCATCCAGTTTTTATTAAGGCTATTCTTCCTATTATATTGAAATATATTACACATTTGTTCAACACAATCCTCATGACTGGTATCTTTCCCAATGTTTGGAAACGAGCAAAAATCATACCTATTCTAAAAAGCAATAAGGAATATAGACCTATCGCCATTTTGCCGTATCTATCAAAAGTTCTTGAAAGAATAATGAGCAATCAGATTCAGAGGTTTTTAAAAATGAATTGCTTGCTTTGCCCTAATCAGTCAGGTTTTCGTGCTAAACACAGCTGTACTACAGCATTAACAAACGTTGTTGAAGAAATAAGACAGACGGTTGAAAATAATGAAATGACGTTCCTTACATTATTAGACTTTTCAAAAGCCTTCGACACAGTGAATCATGAAATCCTTTGTAGCAAACTTATTTCACAGTTCAAATTTTCATCTTCCTCTACTAAACTGGTTTCTTCTTATCTAAGCGATAGATTTCAAGCAGTTGTATGTAATAATAGAGTATCTGATTTTCTTCCCTTGTGCAGAGGTGTTCCACAGGGATCTATTTTGGGCCCGATATTCTTAACAATGTACATAAATGACCTTCCTCAATGCTCAATAAACTGTGCGATGGATATGTATGCTGATGATGTTCAGCTTCGAAAAAATTGTTTGTTGGGATCAGTGGTAAATGGGGCATGTGAAGTGAACGAGGATCTCGAAAGAATTGCTTGCTGGTCTCGATCCAATGGTTTATTTTTAAATCCGATTAAATCCAAATGCATTGTTATATCAAGAAAGTCGGTAGATACAACGTATTTTCCCAAAATATATATGAATCATACTCCCATACAATTCGTTGACTCAGTGAAGAATCTAGGACTGATTTTCAATAAGACACTTACCTGGAATGACCACATAATTTCTACTGTGGGTAAAATGTATGGCTGCCTACGTATGCTATGGTCAACGCAAAAAATAACGCCCTTAATCACAAGACAAATTCTTGCCAAGACTCTACTCATACCAATATTATTACATGGTTGTGAAATTTTTTCAAATTGTGATTTTGAGCATACAAGAATCTTAAATGTAGCCTACAATAGCATTGCTAGATATGTCTATGGACGAAGAAGGTTTGACCACATTTCTGCTCTGGCCAAATCAATATATGGCCTAACATTTGACAATATCCTGAAACAAATAGCGATAACATTGCTCCATGACGTTATACAAACGCGTCAACCTTCGTACTTATATAATAAAATTAGTTTTCCGCGTTCCAATAGAAGTTGTGACCTTGTGCCCATTCGATACAAATATTTAATTTCAGAGCGTCAGTTTTTTATAAATGCGATTCGACTATGGAATTCCCTTCCACAATCGGTTAGAATGACTAGTTCCAGGACTCTGTTCAGGGTAAAGCTGAGGCAGTATTTAGAGACTTTTTCATGATGATGATGACTTGAGTAATTGTATATTATTTTCTCTTAGAATTTGTTTTTCTTTCTTTGCTATTATTTGTAATTAAAATTAAAATTAAATTAATGTTACTGAACTATATTTTTTACTATATTTAAGCTTGGAGTTGTACACCTTAATTATGTTGTTTTTATTAAAATTATGCCATGGATTACTATGCATCTAATTGTAAACCTTTGAAACTTACACTAACTAAAAAGATTCTATCTTACTGTGTAAAGTTATTATATATGAATAAATGAAATGAAATGAAAATCTCAGTCGATACAGAAACCAACACTACGTCTCTGCTATTGTACCCCGGCAAAAGTGGTTCTAGAATGTGAGGGCTCTTCTGGAGTCCTCCGCACAATGCCACATTCCTCCAATTAGAGAAAAAATGTATGCGGTACAGAGAAGCTGGAGTTAGGTTACTCCTAACGAAAACGGCAAAGAGGAGCCTTATTTCATGGGATCATAAAGGCCAGATTAGGGTACGATCTGTCACCATTATACAGTGGTACACCCCAATGCAACGTAGCTCTCATCTGATTAAGAGAAAGAATGCATTTACAGTCGACTATGTTCCGTCTACAACAATACTTCCCGCGGGCATGTTACTATGGTTATGGGAGATCTAATGATAAGGTAGGCATTAACGACGATGGGATGGCAACAGCTATGTGATTGGTGGCACAATGTTTGAGCTCAAATCTTGTCATAAAATAAGCTGGGTGTCGACGGTGTCTTCCAAACAAATTGATCAGTTTGAGAAGCAGTCTCTTGGATGTCCGAAACAGAAGACATGGGACTTGCTCGTGAACATCCCTTAATAATAGCTACCCTAAGATTGCGTACAGTTTCAGTTCGAAGATCAAATGGATAAGTACGAGCCCCAAATTTCAACATCGAAAGACTTAAGGATCACGGAATGAGAACGATCGGTAGTACAGTATATGACTACATTGAACATCGTTTGAGTGCTGTGAAAAATGTTTTCGTATCAGGTGCTGATAGAATAGTCGGTTGCAATGAAAGAGGCAACACCACCTGGCTTTCGGAAAACTTTTGGCCAGGGAACATCGAAGGCAAATATTAAGAGGCTCGTATAACTGTTGCGCAAGAAAAACAAAGAAACTAGCTGGCATCTCTGTAGCGCATGAAAAAGATCGAATTTTGCAGCAGTGTACGCTGTGACAAGCATAATTATATCAACGCATTGGTGCAAGAATCAGAAGATGCTAAAAGGTGCGACAGAAGGACCATTTACAAAATTAACAAGGAACTGACTGATGTACACAGCTGTTGTTTGTTGTTGTGGAGCTGGCAAACGAAGTAGACGGTACTGTGCTTAGTTCGGACGATGAAGAAGTCAGAATGGTAGCAAAAATCATCCTGGAATGCATCAGAGAAGAAAACATACTCGAAGCCGAACAAGCAGGATTTCACACTTGATCTTCCAGTATTGATCAACGCTTTGCGGATTATTATTGAGCAGTGCGTTCAATATCGATCACCACTACACGTATTGTTCATCGACCTCCAAAGGGCCTTTAGTAACGTCAACAGAGAGTATTGTACATCTGGTTAGCTTTACGGAGGAGAGGCATCCCAGAAAAACTAATTGCTATTATGAAAGCAACATCGCCAATCTTGTGATAAGCGAGGTACTGCGCGGAGCTTTGTCAGGTAGCGGAGGGATTCAATGGACATGGATCTCCATCAAATGAAAACTAGGGTGCAGAGAGAAGCGGAAATCGTGGGGCAGAAAATCTATTCTAGCAAAACAAATATGATCAGTAGTCCAGACAAAATAAACATTCGACCCAGAAAAAATTCGCATAGAGCTGAAAATTAGTAAAGAGCATTAGAACACCGATTAAAGTAAAATGTCAAAAGTCCCCAAAAATCCCATGTGTGCATAAAAAGTTATTCAAGGTCAAATGTCGAAAATGTTGGTTTTTCTTGCATATCTTTGAAACGGGGGTGGCTATCAAAAAAAAGTATATGAAAGGCTTGTACGCCTTATAATTCTCTAAAAAAAATATTATGACACTTTTTTTCCTACGAGCAAGCGTTTAGAAAATATTGCGATTTTAAAATGTGTCAAATGTCGAAAATAATGGTATTTTGCGTATTACTCTTAAACGGTGAGTCCGATTGATAAAATTTCTATGAAAAACTTGTAGATTATGTGGTTTTCTATATAAAACATTTTTTTTTAAGCTGTCAAAAAAAAAATAATTTGGTCAAAACTCAAAATTTCGAATTTTTTATAATTAGCTCCTAAGCCCTGTACAAAATTCGCATAGAGCTGAAAATTGGTACAGAGCATAAGGACATCTCTCTTTATAAGACGTCCAAATTCCCCAAAAATGCCACTGGTGCAAAAAAAATTATTCAAGGTTAAATGTCGAATATGTTGTTTTTTCATATTTAACAGAGTTTTTGCAGGGATTAACAAAATCTACAGAGTTAAATATAAAAAACAACATATTCGACATTTAACCTTGAATATTTTTTTTTGCACCAGTGGGATTTCTAGGGAATTTTTACATCTTATATAGAGAGATGTCCTTATGCTCTGTATTAATTTTCAGCTCTATGCGAATTTTGTACAGGGCTTAGGAGCTAATTATAAAAATTCGAAATTTCGAGTGCACATCATATAAATGATCGCTCAAACGAAAAAAAGGATAAGGCCAAGGACTCTACCTCATGGGTGGTGTGAAAAAAGGTGTGGGCAAGAGACAACTTTTGGATAGGAATCAAAGTTTGAAAACTGTTACTTTCGTTTTTGCAGGGATTAACAAAATCTACAGAGTTAAATATAAAAAAACAACATATTCGACATTTAACCTTGAATATTTTTTTTTGCACCAGTGGGATTTCCAGGGAATTTTGACATCTTATATAGAGAGATGTCCTTATGCTCTGTATTAATTTTCAGCTCTATGCGAATTTTGTACAGGGCTAAGGAGCTAATTATAAAAATTCGAAATTTCGAGTGCACATCATATAAATGATCGCTCAAACGCAAAAAAGGATAAGGCCAAGGACTCTACCTCATGGGTGGTGTGGAAAAAGGTGTGGGCAAGAGACAACTTTTGGATAGGAATCAAAGTTTGAAAACTGTTACATTCGTTTTTGCAGGGATTAACAAAATCTACAGAGTTAAATATGAAAAAACAACATATTCGACATTTAACCTTGAATATTTTTTTTTGCACCAGTGGGATTTTTGGGGAATTTGGACGTCTTATAAAGAGAGATGTCCTTATGCTCTGTACCAATTTTCAGCTCCATGCGAATTTTGTAGGTGCGGGGAAATAACTCCACGGGAACTAACTCCACTGAGGGATTTACTTCCCACCAAGTGAGAACTTACTCCACTTTTGTAAAGTGTAGTTAGTTCCCATGTACGGTGAGAACTTAGTTCACTTTCTAATGGGAACTAAGTTTACACATTTATACATGGTGCAGGAAAACTGGTCCGGAAATCAGAAGTCCCGAAAATGGGTTTCAGGACTAATGACCCACTATGGTGGGTCATAACAACAACCCCAAAATGTCCTATAAATAAATAAGATCATTTTTATTTACTACCTATTTGTCGACAAAATGGATAGAGCAATTCATTTTAAAAGCTGTTGCTGTTTCCTTTGATTTGGAAAAGCATGCTAGTGTCTGGATAGCAGGTACTGCACTGCAATGATTCATTTTGAGCATCTTTGTTCACCTTGGTGGATGATGACTATCTGTAACATTTAAAATCAATTTGGTTTGATTTTTTATTTTCACACCCCAAATTGATTCTCTTTTGGGCAAAATTTTTTCCGCTCGCTTCGCTCGCTTGCAATTTTTCTTTCAAGCTCCAAACCCTTAATAATAGAATTTTAGAGTTAAAAGAGTCAATAAAAAAATGTCTTTCTGATGGAACTTTAAATGTTATTTAAATAGCTCAGTTATTTGAAGGGACAAAAAGATGCGACAAGATGAAACTGGGTTCAAGTACAGTGTGCTTGTAGAATGCCCTACTCTCACCGAACACCAAACTTCAGAAGAAGGTTTGCATAGGAAAAAGTTTTCTTTATGTCACATAAACTTATAGCATGCGGTATATTTCAATTGTTATATACCGTTTTAGAAAATGTTTAAAATTGATAGAAAAGGTCAGAAACCCCGAATTTTATTTCTGGACTAATGAACCACCATAATAGGGGGTCAGATTCTTAAAAATGGGTTTCCTCTAAGTTTCTCAATATTTTTGTGCATGCTATTTTTTAAAATTATTTTCAGTCTTAAAAACTGAATTTCGGAATGACTTCGTTTCTAAAAGAAAATTATTTTAATTTCACAAACAAAATTGCTCAGTACCTATACTTGAATTCTTATTTTAATTTTTTCTCAATGGCAAATTATTTCAAATTCGAAGGGAACTAGATCCACTAATTATTTGAGGAATTTAATTCCCACTGTACATGGGAACTAACTACACTTTACAAAAGTGGAGTAAGTTCTCCCTTGGTGGGAAGTAAATCCCTCAGTGGAGTAAGTTCCCGTGGAGTTATTTCCCCGCACCAATTTTGTACAGGGCTGAGGAGCTAATTATAAAAAATTCGAATTTTTGAGTTTTGACCAAATTATGTTTTTTTTTTTTCTGACAGCTTAAAAAAAAATGTTTTTATATAGAAAACCACATAATCTACAAGTTTTTCATAGAAATTTTTTCAATCGGACTCACCGTTTAAGAGTAATACGCAAAAAACCATTATTTTCGACATTTGACACATTTTAAAATCGCAATATTTTCTAAACGCATGCTCGTAGGAAAAAAAGTGTCATAATATTTTTTTTAGAGAATTACAAGGCATACAAGCCTTTCATATCCTTTTTTTTGATAGCTTCCCCCGTTTCAAAGATATGTATGAAAAACCAACATTTTCGACATTTGACCTTGAATAACTTTTTATGCACACATGGGATTTTTGGGGACTTTTGAGATTTTACTTTAATCGGTGTTCTAATGCTCTTTACCAATTTTCAGCTCTATGTGGGTTTGGGCTTTTTTATGTCTAATTTGACTGGACTAAGCCTCGGAACCCAACCATTTCTTAAATCAATAAAATAATGACCTCTTCCGGTATGGAGAAAGTGGAGAGTTTCCAATATCTTTGTAGTATCATAGGTATTCATCGAAGGCGTGCCCAAACAGGACGCATTGGCAAAAGCGGCGTATGGAATGCTGCCCAAAGTATGGAGGAATAACTCTCTCAGCATAAGACGTAGCTGAAACTGTTCCGCAAAAATGTCGATTATGTACTGCTTCATGGATGCAGCACCTGGAAAGTTACTTCAACCTTCACAAGGAAGCTGCAAACCTTCGCTAATAGATGTCTTCACAACATCCTTAAGATTTTCTGACCCAGTCGAATATCCAATGAGGACCTTTATAAGAGGACAGGTCAGGAACCTATTGACTCCATTATACCCTTTGGATTGCACATACGCACGCTTCGAATAGGTAAAGATTGTATTGCAAGTCAAGCAATGCAGTGGAACCCGCTCACAAAAGAAGGGAGAAGAGCTGGACCTTTGAGAAGCACATGACGGAGAACAGTCAAGGAGGGAGCTTAAACACATTTCCGGAAACCGAACACGATAGCTTGTAATCGTAGTAGGGGCCCTATGCACTCTATAAAGGGGATTTTACAGGTCTAAGGACTAAAGTAACTAATTTTATTGGCACAAGAGTGAGATTGGATTACCACAAACAATAACAAAGAGCAAAAACAATACTTACCGTGATGCATCCAATAACTTTGCTCTGAGTAATGCATTTTTATCAGCTTTCGGCAATGTCGACACACTAACAGATTTCCATGGGGGTCTCTTTTTGTCACCGTCATCTTTCATGCGTTTCCAGTTTTTGACAGCCCTAAGAAAAAATTTAAAGTTTTCTTAAAATTGAATATTAAAATAGTACGAATACGCCACAGTGACCCAAAGCAATTTGTTGTTGATTTCTAATTACTTTTTCCATTTAAGCTTGTAAAGTGCATTTTCTGCATCTTTACTCAAAACCGAAGGCGGTGTGTCATTTTCCATTTATTGAAAAGGCTTACAACTGCCTTATTTCTTGTTGGTCTCTGGCGGGCGTTAAGCTTGAAACTGATTAGGCTATGAAAAGCAAAACTTTGAATGTGTTCGATTTCGCTGGTATTAATTTATTTAATTTTTCTTCAAGGAGCGTGTGAATCATTGAATTACTCATATTCACGCTCTATAAATCTTTATTAACAAGTCGAATTGATAGCTTTTGATCACGACAACGTAATGCCTATCGATAAACTTACACACCTGGCATTGTTTCCAGAAGAATTATCATCAACACTTTGTGTTTCACTAGTTTCGGATGATGTTGCACTATTATTGGAACTTGGTGAATAGATTTTACTCATTTTTTCAAGGTGAAAATTGTTATTAAAGTGCGGATGGTTGGTTTACTTTGCTTAATACAATCGATGTAAAAACAGACAATCGATAATAACAGCATTGGTATCCAAGGAGTTCTATTAAATCGCTTTTATTGACGACACATATTTCTTTGACTAGGTGTTAATTTGGTTTTATATTCGCAATGTTAATGTGGTATATAACAGTTGCAAGAAATTATATCACAATACTCTTCTCTCTTCCGTCATCATGCAAAATAATTCTTCTTTTTCTATCCCGGCAATGCCTTAGTTGCAGTACACATTGTTTGAAAGCAAGATCCTGATTTCTAGTTGACAGTGAAGAAAGTAGAAAGAAAGAAAATTATGTAAAAATTGTGAGCATTTCAACCTATCTAGGTATTTAATATAACAAGCCGACGCGACACCGCAAACCTGATCTCGCCTCCCTTCAGATCAACTACATAATAGTAATGTAACTCAGATTTTATCACAATTCAATGATATTTATTTGAATCCAATTGATGATTATGATGATGATGATACACTGTGGCGTATGAGTACTTTCTTTTTATTTCTTTGTTTATCATTCATTGGTATTGTGAGTTTTAAAATTTCATATACTATATTCGGCAGCCAGACTGCTATCAAAGCCTTAGCCAGTGAGACCATAAGATCAAAGACAGTATTAAACTGTAGGAAGGAATTAAATAGAATCTGCCACACTACCCAGGTTAAGCTCTGCTGGGTTCCTGGACATAGCAATATAGAAGGGAACGAAATAGTAGATAAACTATTGTTACGGCCCTTTTTGCCTTGGTTCCATTTGGCTGGAGTGTTCCCGTCGGCTAGCTCATGTCGCGGGCCCTTGAACCTTGGCCGTAAGCAAAAAAAAATCCAGCCGTTGTGCATCTAAAGGTGTTTTCATGATGCGCGAGTAAATTACCTCGACCCTCCCTTCCACGATTGCCTCCCTTCCCGTCGGCTAGCTCATGTCGCGGGCCCTTGAACCTTGGCCGTAAGCAAAAAAAAAATCCAGCCGTTGTGCATCTAAAGGTGTTTTCATGATGCGCGAGTAAATTACCTCGACCCTCCCTTCCACGATTGCCTCCGCTAGGGCAATCCCTTGATTCGGCTTCTTCTCCTTATTCTCACATTTCCCCCTTCATATCATCCTCTGTTCCTCTTACTACCCTCTCTCATCCCAGCATGTTTAATAAATCACTCCATTTTAAATCAGTTTCATAAAAATTCAAATATAGTTTATTTTAAATAATAGATTCTTCATCTTTGACTTAAATATAATAGTTTTATCATTTTATTTCGTTCATCAAAAGCTAATCAATTAAAATTTAACAAAAGTTAAATTACGAAGGTGGTAACCTTGAAAACTTATCAAAATTATTATATTCAATCAATATACCTCGTCTTCGATTTATAAGCAAGTTGGGATTTCAATCCTCTTTTTCTTTACTTTTCTCTTAAATATTATTCTTCTTCTCTCTTTTTTTTCTTTAATCGCAATAATTATCTTCAAATCAAACTCAAAGCGAGACAAACTTCTAAATAACTTATACTTTTACGATATAAACGATATAAAACAAAATTGATTCGAAAGACTCACCGTTGACGATCCTCGCTGAAGTGGCCACTGCTGCTGGATGTTTGGTTGTCGTTTGTGTGTCGAGTTGTTAGTTGTTTCTAATTTCTTTTTCGCTGGTTTCGCTATGAGCTTTTCTTTTAAACGTTATTTATCTGATATGTATACGATTCGCGAGGATATTTTTCAATATAAAATTTTAATTGGAAATTAACTAAACTTTTACTTTTGATAAAAAGGTACTCAATAATTAATAAAAAACAAGTTAGAGCAAAATTTTATGATTTTATAATAAAAAAAAAGTTTAGCGTGTTCGGGAATTGAACCCGGGTCTTCGAAACTTGGCTTAATTTTGTCATCGGCACCTAGACAACTAGGCTACCGAGCTCTTGTAGGTGGGCGTGGCTACAGAGACTTTGAATGGTCACGTTTTCCTTCAGATATCGACAAATACTGTCTAACAAGAACGGGCTTCTAGTTTTCCTGTTCGCCTGATGCTGCACTCTGATTTTCGGGAATTCTTAGTCAGAATAAACTAATAAAAAACACTGCGTTTAATTTTGCACGACTATATATATGCATATATATATATGTACTTCAGATATATGTACATATATATATGCATATGTCCAAATATATGCAATTTTTGTTTGCAAAAATGCTTAATAATGTTTTATATTTCATACCTTTTTATTGTTTCACTATAGTTTAATGAAATTGATTACTTTTCCTGTGTTTCGTTTTAAAAATGTGTTTGGCACAATGATTCCCTTTGTTCGTTTTCGTATATATATGTATAGCACTCAATATATACGTATATCGAAAAACTTATTTGCACTTTTAGGTCGATTGAATACTCTGCTTTCTTGTAAGGTCCAAATGAAAAGAAAGGTTTGCAAATTCCTACCAAAGCGACAGACAATATCATAGGGGATCTAGTGGAGCTTTTGTCCCATTGGAAAGGAATCTCCGCAACTCACCCATACTAGTTCTTCTAAATCTCCTTTCGAGACTATCAATTCCCTGCTCTGATAATCTCATCTCATTTGTTGCATTCGAAAATCTCAGCTCGATTTTGATTACAATTGTAACAACACCCAAAATTCAAACATCTTAAGATCAACAGAATAGAAAACCCTTTATGCATTTAACATCGGTTTTGTTCTTTGCTACGTTGATCAGATTGAAAAATTTCGTTGCCTACTTCAGGGCTGATTCTGAATACCAAACAAGGGTCGGCTACAGTTCATCACAAAACAGTTCATCACCATACACTTCATCTCCCTACATCTCATCATCCGACTTTTCATCACAACATACAGCTCATCACAGTACTACTTTTCATCACAAACGTTCATTATCAAAAAAAGGTTTATTTTGTTAAGGATTTGTTCATTTATAGTTTTTGGGTGTTATTTGTTTTTGTTTTTTTGTAGCTGTTGACATTTTTGCTTGGCAAAGGCAATATGTATGAGTGAGTGAGTGTGTGAATGGGAAGTAAAAAAGCAATTGAAACAGGGGATGAAATTGCAAAGTTAGTAAGCGGCGCGGCGCGCGGTGTGTGGCGTTTGCTTATTATTTTTTTTTTAACGAAGGTAGATGAAGATAAATTAAATTTTTTTCTATTTTAAAGAGAGGTAAGGCTAAGGATATATGAATGTACGTTTGTACGTGCTATGTGCTGCTGATAGTTTTTATTGTTGTTATTGTTATTATTATTGTTCCTCATTAATTCGACAGAGTATTTAAATGGTGTAGGTATCGTCATAGCCGTAGCTAGGATTTTATTTCAGGGGGGGTTAAGATAAATGATAATTTTTTCAATTTTATCAAATTTATCACATTTTTTAAATTCACCGAAGCCAATTCATTTGTTCACGAAACAATGTTTGATGGAAAGTTTAGAAATAATTCTTGAGTTGTATCTATTACCCTTTATTAATGGAAATGGGTTGGAAAGGAGGTGCCGGACTGCCGGTGTACATTGGTCTTAAATACCTGAACATTGCATTGAATTGGAAAGTCAGAGTGTGGAAGGGAGTTCCACATTCTTGAAGTACGGCTAAAGAACGATTCCCTATTCTTGAGAGTACTTCCAAAGTTGGACTCGAGGGTAAACTGATGGCCATTCCTAGAAGCGCGAGTATTACGGGCGAATTGTTTTAGGGTAGGAATGCAACTGACTATTTGACTTGAGCAATTACCGTAAAAGTAGAACCAAAAGAGACACGACACGTTACGACGGTGGTCTAAAGAGGTGAATGAGTTGGTTATGTCTCTGTCACCAATCAGTCTTAGGGCTCTTTTTTGTATACCGTCCATCCAAGAGGCTTAAGTAGGTATATAACTGGAGCACTAGCCCAAAGATTTGAATTGTACTCAAGCTATATGTCTTAAAGATAAGGGCCAGATCAGACGGGGAGAACAATTTCTTGCACTGTCTTCAGAAACTCAAACATTTTTAGGCATTTTTGGCGACATCGCATATGTGCTCGCTCCACAAAACGTGGTCTGTAAAGCACATACCGAGAATCTCGAGATGTTCGGTTTCATTGATGCAAGTGCCACTCATGGACAGTTGCAGGGGAGGTATATCTCGCTTTAACTATACAAGACAGCATTGAGTTTTCGAAGCATAAGGCCCTCCGCACACGAAGCAACTGTTTTGCAATTAGAGTCGCAAATCAGTTGCTCAAGCAACTGTCTTACAACTAGTTTGCGATCGATTTGTGACTTCTCTCCGCACACGAGTACGACCGAATTTTGATTTTTTAATTTTTTGTTCACAATTTTTATAAGAAACTATTCAACATGTTAAACAGTTGTACTGATGAAGACGATTTTATTGACTATTACCAGTACTGAAGACAAAGAAAACTTGTACGAAGAGAACATTGGACCCATCCATACATACAGAAAAAATTGAAATGCAGACTTTATGGCAGCAGAACATTTAAATCAAACGGATGCCAAAGTTGGTTGCTTCCAACATCCAAAAGATGGACACGAACATGAGAGAATGTGTATCTGCTGATGGTCTCTACACCAGACATACAAACAAACTAAGCCC
Organism: Sphaerophoria taeniata; assembly: GCA_943590905.1. Taxonomy (NCBI): domain Eukaryota; kingdom Metazoa; phylum Arthropoda; class Insecta; order Diptera; family Syrphidae; genus Sphaerophoria; species Sphaerophoria taeniata. Next base: position 242,262,667 of record OX016540.1, read on the forward strand.
TTTTCATCCCAACTAAGCTTCTTCAGATAAACTCTTTGAATAATTAAAAACCACATATCTTTCCAATATCCTTTACCTTTACATAATCAAAATCCTAAATGTTATCAACCATCAAATGATTCACTCTTTTTTTCCGAGTTTTCCATCCAACAACCTCAAATTCGCAGTCTTATATCAACAATATTTCATTTGAAAACCAAAGCACCTACAACTCTTATGAGTTTTGCGGGTTTTCCACCAAGAACTTTCTATTTTACTATTTGATAAGCGATTCTGGAACAAAAAGAATATGCAAGAAACCAAATTCACGTCTATGTATCATATCATATTTCATATTTCCAGTTTTCCGACTCTTCCGTATGGTTTTTCCAATGCCAAACAAATTCAACATGCAAAATTCATAAATAAGTCCATACCAGACATAGAAACAAACAAACACATCTGTTTTTATATATAATATTATAATTTTAATAACAAAAACAAAAAAAGTTGCTTAAGCAACTCAAATTCGACCTACAAAATCAGTTGCGTGCGACTAGTTGGAAACCGATTGCAAACCGGTTTCATTTCAGTCGAGCGTGTGAGCTCTGCTATAGAGCTTCATATACAAAGTTGCTTAAGCAACTGATTTGCGATTCTAGTCGCAAAACAGTTGCAAAACAGTTGCTTCGTGTGCGGAGGGCCTTAATGTACAATGCTGTTGAAGTCAGTGTTTAATGAGCTTATCATATTTTGCCGTTGCAGTTCCAAATCCGAAGAGTATTGATGTGTCTGGAAATGAAATGGAAATGTCGGAGACAAAACGGAGCCCTGGGGTATACCAGCATTTATATTGTGGGTTTCAGACTTGAATCCGTCCAATACAACTGGTAGTAGTGTAGCTGATAGTTTATCAGCGTTTCCTTACAACCTTACAAGCAAAGGTAAGTGCAATCGGACGATAATTGGAGGGAGAAGAAGATTCGCTTTTTTGGAATTGGCCGGACAAATGCTGTTTTCCAACTACTCAGAACGATAGATAGAAAAGCTTACGCAAGGGTTTTGCCAGCGTGGAAGAACTTCTAGGACTCTCGCCACAGAACGAGTGCGGAAAAAGATATTTCCCATGGAATCATTGACGCGCTCAAGAACTGGGGGAATCATGTTACTCTCTAGCAGCTTTCGCGAGAGAGCCTACAACTGGAGTTTTTTTTTACTGTCAACGGTAGGGACTGAAGAAGAAGAAGAAAAATTCTTCATACTTTTTAAAAAAGACCAAAAATTCTTACTGCCTTTGGGACATTGCAGTATTTTTTGCCTTAATTTTTGGTCATGAAACGACTTATGTAAACGAAATATGGTTATCTCTACTTGTAGGTAACGAGATGGCGAGAGTAGTAAATGATATCTTGATTATACCAAAACAAATAAAGCTTCAATGGAAAAAAATATAAATTCAGTGTTAGCAAGACAAAAAACGAAAACATTAAGTTATTTGATTTTGCTTTACAAAATTATTTCGGGGAGGGTTAAACCCCGTTACCCTCCCTCTAAATACGGCTATGCTCAACTGAAACTGAAACAGAAATGGTGGTTTAAATGGGGCTTAGTAATCAAAAGGAAAAGAAGATTTATATTTTTATTCAGAACCTGTCAATAAAATAACATTATTAATCAAAAGGAAAATTTGAATACGAATTTTATTTTAACTATTGTTGCTTTTTCTGGCACAAGAACTCCCTCTTTCAAGCTGATATGAAAATTTGCAATCATTTTACTTATCAACTGAAAATAATAAAAACAATCAGTGTTACCACATGGACTCTACAGAGTTAAAATGGATTCGTTTTTTTTTCCTTGGCTCGGGGACTCGTTTTTATAACGTTTGACTATCTTTTGTTTGCAAAACACAAATAAGTATGTTAAAAATTTAAAACAAAATGATTTCTGAAAGTATTTATTTTTTTTTTTTACGTGGACTCGTTATGTTTTGTAAATGACTCGTTTTTCAAGCATCTTGGACTCGAACATATTTTTCCCTGCGGTAACACTGAAAACAATGCTTAAATACCTACAAAATCAACACAAAAATAAATCTCAATGTTCTCATCCAGCCAACCAACCAGGAACCAGAAAAACTTCATCCGTGAGAAAATTCATTTGAGAAATGTCAAAATTATTTGAATCCTCTCAGAGAATTTTTATTTTTCTGTGTCTCTCTCATTGAAAATGTTTTCCTACACTCCGATACCAAGTCGCAGGCACAGGCAAGAATTTTATTGAGTGAATGCATAATAAATCTTTGTTTCTTGTGAATATAATATTTTGATGTATTTTACGTGCATATGATAACATATACATATGTTCAAATTTTACAAAGTTAATGGCCAATTTCACTTTTGGTCCCTTTTTTACACAGATCTATTTTTGTAGTTACATCTATAATTGCGATTTCAAATTTGTTGTTTAATACTCTAAGATGCAGAAATAAAACCACATTTCGTATGATCGTCAAGTTAATCTTTAATAAAGTCATGTATGTTCATTATTTGAAAAGAACAATCCACATAACCGTGATAAACTTGTTCGTTGGTATTCCCTTTTCATTTGATAGCGAATATTTTTAGATGTTTATTATTGAATACGATTTCCGTGAGGAATTCGAGACTTCTTGTTTCCAAGCGCGAACAAAATTAATTAAAGGAAAGTCTTTTATACCAATGCAACTCAGAAAATAAGGAAGTCATATTAGAATAACACTAATGCCCAATTTTTTAAACAAACACTGAAAACATTTGTATCAAACTCTTAAATCTTTTGAGCTTCACCAACTTAAACTTGGAAATTTTAGGGCAATTTATGTCAAAATTGACATCCTTGTGAAAATTGTGTGAGAAAACATTAGATTCACTTTTTAAAATATTCAATGACACTTTTAAAATTTAATGAACTCAAAATGGGCATTTAGTCAAAAAGGTGTTTAGAGGCTTGTTTACTTAAAAAACGCATCATGAAACCAAAAAAACTCATTTAAAGCTTGTGAAATGTTTAAAAGTGAAATTGGCCATTAACTTTGTAAAATTTGAACATATGTATATGTTATCATATGCACGTAAAATACATCAAAATATTATATTCACAAGAAACAAAGATTTATTATGCATTCACTCAATAAAATTCTTGCCTGTGCCTGCGACTTGGTATCGGAGTGTAGGAAAACATTTTCAATGAGAGAGACACAGAAAAATAAAAATTCTCTGAGAGGATTCAAATAATTTTGACATTTCTCAAGCAAAAAAAAAATGAATTTCTCAAATGGTGGAGGTGGTTGGAAACAAATGAATTTTCTCACGGATGAAGTTTTTCTGGTTCCTGGTTGGTTGGCTGGATGAGAACATTGAGATTTATTTTTTTGTTGATTTTGTAGGTATTAATATTAAGCATTGTTTTTATTGTTTTCCTTTTCAGTTGATTGAAAGTAAAATGATTGCAAATTTTCATACCATCAGCTTGAAAGAGGGAGTTCGTGTGCTGAAGGGCATCCCAACTGCAGAGGACAAATTTTGAACTAAATGCATTCTACTAAGAGATATAGAATCGCCTTCCTATTATTATATTAGAATCGTGACTTCCGCCAGCCGTTACTGATTTGAATTTTCAAATTTAGGCAGGTTTGGCTATCTTTTAATTTCAAAATAAAATGTTGCTATGTGTTGAGAACAAGTACGTGCTAAATTGCTTAGCAATAATACAAATTGTTTTCATAATTTTTTAATTCTTTTTTGTTTGAAAAGTTAATTTCTGCTCCAATAGTTATTCAGTTTAAATGCCGAATTTTATGATCATTAAGAAATTTTAGCGAAAAATGTTTTTATTTTGATGGAATTCTCTTTGAAAAAGTAAAATTTATGAGCGATTTTGGCGTTTTTTGAGCCTTTACTACTGAGTAACGAAGTACTTAATTGAAATTTTGCTCACAGCAGTTTATTAGAAACAGTTTTTGTCTTCACAATGAAACCTTAATCACTTCGATACGACATCCCATCGCTTCACAAAACCATTTGAAAAAACGCAGTTTTGCTCCGGAACACTTAAATAAAATTCGTTTTCAAATTTTTTATCTTTTTGACAGGTTCTGAAAAAATAAAAATGACGTCTTCTTTTCCTTTACTTAACCCCATTTAGACCACCATTTCTGTTTCAGTTTCAGTTGAGCAATCAGTAAACAAACAACTTTAAATCGTATTTTTTTGCAATCCTAATAAATATTGGTTTAACTAACATGTAGCTTCCCACCAACCTATTTACATACATACAGCATCCCGACAAATATACCTACACCAAAAACTCTGCCTAATGAGGAACAATAATAATGACAACAAAAACTATAAGCAGCACATAGCACATACATTTACATGTCCTTCTATCTTCCTTAACAAAAAAAAATTACCGAACGCCACACACCGCCACTTTCTAACTTTGCAATTTCATCCCCTGCTTCAATTACTTTTTTACTTCCGATTCCCACACACACTCACTCATACATATTGCCAATCAAAATGTCAACAGCTACAAAAAAAAAAAAAAAACAAAAACAAAACAAAACAAAACAAACCCAATAACACCCAAAAACTATTGCTTCCCACCGACCTATCAACACACAGACAGCATCCCGACAAATATACCTACACCATTTAATTACTCTGTCTAATTAATAAAGAACAATAATAACAATCATTAAATTAAAACTAACAGCAGCACATAGCACGTACATTCATATTCGTTACTAAAAGAATTAAAAACAAACGCCACACAACGCCACACAACGCCCTGCCTCAAAACAAAAGCCAAAAAATGTTTTTTTTCCTCTTATGATTTCTCTCTTTTTTATTCAATGAAAAAGTGTTTGAATTTGAAAGTTGTAACAGCATTCAAATCAAACGGAAATGTAGTAACATGTAGCCTGAAACTATACAAATTTAAGTGATGCATACTTTTTGGCGACACAAATGAACCTTATTATGAAAATGAACTTGTTCTGTTTTGAAAATGAATTGTGATGAAATGTAGTACTGTGATGAAATGTAGGTTGTGATGAAAAGTCGGAAGATGAAATGTAGGGAGATGAAGTGTACGGTGATGAACTGTTCTGTGATGAAGTAGCTTGACCCCACCAAACAAGACTAAATGAATCAAATGTATGATTAGCGGTAACACTATCCAGGAAAGGGTCAGAATCAGATTCAAGTAAAGGGTTTTCCAATAAGAGGTGTTATTTTGAATAGCCCGCTATTTCGGTAGTTGTCACTTTTGAAGCTGTCATTTTTTAACATTTGACAAGTAGAAACTACGCCATTAATAAAAATGGAACGAAACACGCTTCAACAACGCATTGAAATTATTAAAATTCACTATAAAAATGGTGAAAATTTGACAGAGACGGTTCGTAAAACTAAAACATTTTTGGGACGTCGTGAAGCACCTTGTCGGACCGCAATACAGAAATTGGTGGACAAATTCGAGCTGTTGGGGCAAGTTAGTGATGTGAAGAATAAAACCCGTGCACGTCGCTCAAGAACATCTGAGAACATTGCTGTTGTAGCCCAAAGTGTTGAAGAAAACCCAGGTTTGTCCATTCCTCGTCGTTCTTTGGAATTAGGCATTGATTAATGATTTTTTATGGCCGGAATTGGATGGTATTAATCTGGGTCCATGTTCTGTAACTCGGTCGAAAACTTTCGGAGTTGAAAAAAATAGGAAATCGAAACAAATTGTGTCAAATTTCATACAAAAAAAACTAGTTACGCTCCGTTTACACTGTTTTAGGTATGATTTTCTCGATGTGAGAAGTTACAGAACATGAGTACTGGACAACGTTTACTTTCAACAAAATGGCGCTACGTGCCACACAAGCAATGAAAAAACGGGAAAAGTTTCCGGACCGTGTTATCTCTCGAAGAGGTGATCACAATTGGCCACCGAGATCTTGTGATTCAACACCTTGCGACTTCTTCCTTTGGGACCACGTGAAAGATAAGGTCTACGCCAACAGCCCAGCGTCGATTCAAGACCTCAAAGATGGAATTCGTGAGGCTATCGAGGACATAGGGCAGCCACTTTGCGATTTGGTTATGGAAAATTTCATGAAAAGGATATAGTTCTGTAAGCGTGGTCGTGGCGGCTATTTGGCTGGTGTTGTGTTCTATTATTAACGGCATCATAGCCGTATTTAGGGGGAGGGTTACGGGGTTTAACCCCCCCCCCCCCCCAAATAATTTTGTAAATGAGGAGTTCAGTGACATACACACGTACAGTGTATAAAGATATGACTGCAGGTTTATTAAACAAACAGAATCAATGAGGAAAGTCAATGTGAATAAACTATTTCCATTAAACTTTGTACTCGTATTTTAACCTATTTTCAGCGAGGTCCTGTTCATCTTGATTAAATATCCAGTCAACCCCGCAAACCTTGTCTCGCCCGCAATTTAAAGACTTTAGATAAATTTAGAAGATGACACACAGAATTCCATAGAACAAATCATCGGAATTTTCGATTTTTAAAGTTTTGCGATTGTACCATAGGGTTTTTCCAAATTTTATTTTTACAGGAACCTTAAGTAATCATATCTGTGCTGGAGTCTTCGTCACTATCGAGGAAGCATAGTGACCAGTTAAAGATCCGGAAAAAGTTGTTGAGACCGTCCCAGTTGGCTTTCTCGTATTGAGATACAGTTCTCTTCGGAGCTCTTTCTCTAACTGGATTAGTTTGACACGAGAAATTTTCAGATATAATACTATGGTCTGATCTGCCTAGAGGCGTTAATTCATTGATAGTGTATTTATCAGGGTCAGACGTAAGGAACAAGTCAAGAGTATTTTCTGCTTGGCCATTAACGTCCGATATTCGAGTGGGCTCGGTGACAAGCTGAGTAGGGTGGTTAAACTCAGCAAAGATTTCAGCACACATTCCTTCGGGTGTTGTCTGGCCCGAATGGAGAAGCCACGAAGAATTGTGTACATTGAAATCGCCCGTAATAACGAATACAGTTCTTTGAATGAAATCAGACAGAGCGTAAAATTCGCGAGAAGTTGAAGCTCTGTCCAAATTTGGGCTTCGATATAGAAAACAGTAGTGAATGATTTGCTTATTTACGGAAAACTTGAACCACATTAAATTGAAAAAATGGTTGGAGCAGCGTCCATATTGTTGTAAGAATTGCCAAGCCACATCATTCCTAATGTAGACGGCGAGGCCATGGTGGGGGAAGAATAAAGGCACTAGCAATACCCATGAATAAGAATTTCAGTAGGGTCGGAATTCTCACCTACTTGGGTTTCGCTCAGTGCCAATACACCTGGCCTGTATAACAGTATAACTGTATGTACCACGAAAATTTTATAAATATCTGTCGGGTCGTTTAAGTGTCTTTACTGGACAAATTGGCGGACTAAGCCTGTCAGGGGCCCGGGACCAAGTTGATTGCTCCCACTTGTATGTATAAGTGAATTTTGATGTGATAAAAACGGATAACGAAAACAAAATATGAATTGATGGACAAAAAAAAAACAAAACAGTTCTATTTTCATAACAAGTGCTTTCCTGCTTTCAATTTCTTGAAACCACATGAATACACATTCTTCTTTGTTAATCGAAGAAACTTCACTCGCTCATTTGCTGGAACGAATATGTCGGATTTTTTTCGTCCTGACGATTTTTGTACAGATCGGTCTAAGCATTCAAACATAGACCGACGTTTTTCCTTTTGGATAGTCAGTCAATCCAGTATCATCAATGCCATATCTAGACGTCTATTACGCTAGCAGAACCATTTCATACGCCGCCATTTCAATTTTGTTGCTCAATTGGTTTTCGGAAAAAAGCGCGGTTACGTTTCTTCTTCTCTCTTCTGAAAAATAATAAGTATACGCCAGAGTGAACTTACTCGACCTAGAAGAAGTGAAAACGGCAATGTTTGTGCACGTAGTGCAATGATGAGGAATTCAAAAAAAAATTGAATAAGAATACTCAAAAATACTTTTACGTTATAATATAATTATTCCATTAAATGTCTGTACAAAACTAAGTGAAGTTACATAAATTCGTGTGCCTTTTATATTAAACGGCGAGGTTTTGTGTCATCTGTTGTTGTCTTTCTTCCTCATTTTCTTCTTCTTTTTGGTCTCCAGTATGGCATACGAATCCCATCTCAAAGGTTGCTTCATGGTTTTGTCGGAGCTCCAGGTTGAATGCTGAGATTTGGAAGACTGACTAAGGCGATGCTCATTGTGTTTGGACTTGAAAGAAAGAAATTTCAAAGCATTTTTGTTTTTTATGTAAATTTATAAGAAAGTTTATGAAAAATAAGATGAGTATGTGGTATTCAACGAAGATTAAGAGTGTTTTCAATTGGTAACCTGCATATTTTTGAGACGCAACGTTTGTAGTTTCCATTTTTCGTACGCACTGTGACCACTCGAACTAACTGATCTTCACCAGGATGGGTTTCAATAATACGACCTAAGAGCCACTGGTTAGGTGGCAGTCTGTCGTCCTTGATGACAACAAGATCGTTTGGTTGAAGATTTGCTTGTTTTTTGACACCATTTTGGTCGTGACTGGAGATGCGATAACCAATCCGAAGACCATCTTGACCAAAATTGTTGAAACATCCGCTGGAGTTGCGGGTATCGATTTCGTAGAGATGTCTCAGGAACAGCCGGTTCTGGTGGTGCTAAGAGTGAGTCGCCGATGAGGAAATGGCCGGGAGTGAGTACGGTCAAGTCATTGGGATCTGAGTTTAGAGGGCACAACGGCCGAAAATTAAGGCAGGCTTCTATCCTTACAAGAATGGTGGATAAATCTGCATAGGTAAGTGGTGTTCCAGTTGTAATCCGATTGAGGTGATACTTTACCGATTTAACATTCGCCTCCCATAATCCACCAAAGTTGGGAGAATGGGTGGATTAAAATGCCATTGAATGCCCTTTTCTGCCAGTTGGGGACCAATTTCACCATCGATGGATTCAATGAACCTTTTTGTATTTGTTTTGAGCACGGTGTACGCACCGATAAAATTAGTGCCGCAATCGCTGTATAGATCACGGCATAATCCCCGTCTTCCAATAAAACGGTATAGCGCGCATAAAAACTGATCTGTTGTCATCCCTGTAACTGCCTCCAAATGGATTGCCTTGGTTGCAAGGCAAATGAAGATTGCTATATACCTTTTGTATGTGGTGTTGCCACGGTATCTCGAGGCCTTGAGCTCAATAGCTCCAGTGAAATCAACGCCTGTTGCGAGAAATGGCCGGAAAGATGGGTTAACTCTGGCTGCGGGCAAGCTGCCCATCAGTTGCTGAGTTACTTGCGGCCTTTCTTTGAAACAAGTAACGCATTTCCTGATCTCGACTTGAATTCTTTTTCTAGCGCTAAGAATCCAAAATTTCTTTCGGATAAAAGAAGCTGTGAGTTGAACTCCACCATGAAGTGTGTTGATATGACCATAATCAATGATAAGATTTGTAAAATGATGACTTTCTGGAAGAATCATTGGATGCTTTTCGTTATATGATAGTTCAGATCGTTGTAAGCGTCCTCCGACTCTTAGTAAATTGTCGTTATCCAGAAAAGGAGCTTGTCTTATCAATCGACTCTTACTTGGAACCTCTCCTCTTGTTGATAACGCATTCATCTCAGTTGAAAAGCATTCCGTTTGAACTAGGCGTACTAACTTGATAAGACTTAGTTCAAATTCAGTAATCTTGAGGGTTCCACTTCTGCGTTTATGTACCTCGTTTCGCTGCTTTGTGCACCGGCAATTATGTGTAAAACGAAGGATCCAAGCCATTATCCGTTGCAAGCGTGAAAAGGAGGAGTAGTTAAGAAGAAATGATTCTCCTGGTGCTGGACTATGAACATGAAGCGTATTGACAATAAGTTCAGTGTCTAAAAACGTCCAGTTTGAAGTTGGCCAAGTTTCTTGGGCTCCACTTAACCATTTAGGTCCGTGCCAGTATAAATCGGAGTTGATCAATTGTGTTGTTGTTGCACCGCGAGAAGAAAGATCAGCTGGATTTTCATGAGTTGCGACATGATGCCATTCATTAACGCTGGATGCCGTGAGAATGATTCCCACTCGATTTGTGACAAACACAGGCCATTTATTAGCATTTCCATGAATCCATGAGAGAACTATAGTCACATCAGTCCAGTAAAAAGTTGAAATAGCGGCTGTCGGAAATTGTATGTGCTTTTTTACCCATTGGACCAATTGTACCCCTAAAACTGAAGCACACAATTCAATTCTTGGAATGCTTATTTGGGGTTTTGGGGTGACCTTACTCTTTGCTGTGATTAAATTGGTATGAAATATCTTATTTTCATCTTGTATACGTAAGTAGACGAGCGAAGCATAAGCATGAGATGATCCATCACAAAACGCATGAATCTCAACTTTTCTCATATACTTAGGAGAAAAGCAGAGCCAGCGTGTAATTTGAATTTGATTTATTTTAGGCAAATCAATTATAATTTGATTCCAAATATCTAATAGATCACCGGATATTTGTTCATCCCAGCTAAGATTCAATGCCCAAGTTGTTTTAAAAATATATTCACAGTTACAATTATCGGGTTGATGAGTCCCAAAGGATCAAACAATCTAGCTATCGTAGATAGCACAATTCTTTTACTAACTGTTCCTTGATGTAGTTCAAAGTTTATTTTGTAACGGAATTGATCCAGAAAAGGCTGCCAACTCATACCTAATGTTTTGATGACTTCATTGCTGTTCAGTTCTAGAGCATTAGCACTGCTTTGTTGTTCAAGTGGAATAGAGGCAAGTAATTCAGGTGAGTTTGAGGCCCATTTATGCAATTCGAAACCTCCTGCCCGTAAAGCATAAAGAGACTGATTGCGAATTTCTAAAACCTCTTCAATTGTTTCTCCTCCAGTAAACACGTCATCAACATACATTTTTTTTTTCAGTACGTGGTAGGCGAGGCCAATGGAAAACGTTCACGTTCATCGTCAGCTAGCTGTTGTAAAACTCGGATGGCGGTGTATGGAGCTGAAGCAGTTCCAAAGGTGACGGTAGTTAAACGGTATTCTTGGATTTGGTTTTGTTGGTTGCGTCAGAGTATGCGTTGGTACTGTGAGTCTTCTTCATGGATATCGATGCAGCCATGGATATCGTAAGCGCCAATTTAGCAACACTGCTGCCAAATCATTGTGGAGAGGGGGTCCATTGCACAATAAATCGTTCAGAGATTTTCCGTTTGATGTTCTGGCCGAAGCATCGAAAACAACGCGACACTGGGTTGTAAGACTGTCGGCCTTGATGACGGCGTGATGAGGGAGTATGCAACATGTATATGTGGGAAGGTTGTTTGAGTTGAGTAGACTATGCTGATTTTCTGTAGTTTCAGCTGGAGCAATCTGGTTATAGTCAAAATATTCCTGTATTGACTTTGTATATTGTTCTCTTAACTGTTGATTGTTGTGAAGTTTCCGTTCAGTTGAATAAAAGCGATTCAAGGCCATTTGCTTGGATTTACCAAGAGTTAGTTTAGTGTCAAATAAATTTTTAAGAGGTAAACGAACTAAATACTTTCCATTATCTTGACGTTTATGAGTCCGCTTGAAAAACTCTTCACACCATTTTTCTTCTTATGTGAACTGCTGGTCGGTAAGAATGCTCTCAAGTAAATAAAATTTCTTGACGAGATAATCTAGTTCTTCAAGGGATACATGCGAACAAGACATTGAAGTAGACGATGAAGGTTCAGGATTTGGTTCAAATGCTTCCCCGGATATGATCAGTAGGAATAGGGGCGCATGGGACCGACCGTTACGAAGTTGAAAATTTGAATATTTGAATCTGACTGTTGTACTAGATTGTTAATTGGGTTTGTGTCTCGTTTAAATGTACTAGATTGATAATTAGGTTTATGTAACGGCTAACTGAATCTGACGGTTGTACTAGATTTTTATTTGGGTTTGTGTCTGTGCTAGACAACCTTTTTTAACTAAATGAATGAAGTGTAAAGGAGTGAGTGTGTTTGTGTCTTTGCTTAGTGTGAATCTGACTGTTGTATTAGGTTGTTAATTGGGTTTGCATCTTTGCTAGCTATGAATTAGTAGGGGTCAAGCTACTTCATCACAGAACAGTTCATCACCGTACACTTCATCTCCCTACATTTCATCTTCCGACTTTTCATCACAACCTACATTTCATCACAGTACTACATTTCATCACAATTCATTTTCAAAACAGAACAAGTTCATTTTCATAATAAGGTTCATTTGTGTCGCCAAAAAGTATGCATCACTTAAATTTGTATAGTTTCAGGCTACATGTTACTACATTTCCGTTTGATTTGAATGCTGTTACAACTTTCAAATTCAAACACTTTTTCATTGAATAAAAAAGAGAGAAATCATAAGAGGAAAAAAAACATTTTTTGGCTTTTGTTTTGAGGCAGGGCGTTGTGTGGCGTTGTGTGGCGTTTGTTTTTAATTCTTTTAGTAACGAATATGAATGTACGTGCTATGTGCTGCTGTTAGTTTTAATTTAATGATTGTTATTATTGTTCTTTATTAATTAGACAGAGTAATTAAATGGTGTAGGTATATTTGTCGGGATGCTGTCTGTGTGTTGATAGGTCGGTGGGAAGCAATAGTTTTTGGGTGTTATTGGGTTTGTTTTGTTTTGTTTTGTTTTTGTTTTTTTTTTTTTTTGTAGCTGTTGACATTTTGATTGGCAATATGTATGAGTGAGTGTGTGTGGGAATCGGAAGTAAAAAAGTAATTGAAGCAGGGGATGAAATTGCAAAGTTAGAAAGTGGCGGTGTGTGGCGTTCGGTAATTTTTTTTTGTTAAGGAAGATAGAAGGACATGTAAATGTATGTGCTATGTGCTGCTTATAGTTTTTGTTGTCATTATTATTGTTCCTCATTAGGCAGAGTTTTTGGTGTAGGTATATTTGTCGGGATGCTGTATGTATGTAAATAGGTTGGTGGGAAGCTACATGTTAGTTAAACCAATATTTATTAGGATTGCAAAAAAATACGATTTAAAGTTGTTTGTTTACTGATTGCTCAACTGAAACTGAAACAGAAATGGTGGTCTAAATGGGGTTAAGTAAAGGAAAAGAAGACGTCATTTTTATTTTTTCAGAACCTGTCAAAAAGATAAAAAATTTGAAAACGAATTTTATTTAAGTGTTCCGGAGCAAAACTGCGTTTTTTCAAATGGTTTTGTGAAGCGATGGGATGTCGTATCGAAGTGATTAAGGTTTCATTGTGAAGACAAAAACTGTTTCTAATAAACTGCTGTGAGCAAAATTTCAATTAAGTACTTCGTTACTCAGTAGTAAAGGCTCAAAAAACGCCAAAATGGCCCATAAATTTTACTTTTTCAAAGAGAATTCCATCAAAATAAAAACATTTTTCGCTAAAATTTCTTAATGATCATAAAATTCGGCATTTAAACTGAATAACTATTGGAGCAGAAATTAACTTTTCAAACAAAAAAGAATTAAAAAATTATGAAAACAATTTGTATTATTGCTAAGCAATTTAGCACGTACTTGTTCTCAACACATAGCAACATTTTATTTTGAAATTAAAAGATAGCCAAACCTGCCTAAATTTGAAAATTCAAATCAGTAACGGCTGGCGGAAGTCACGATTCTAATATAATAATAGGAAGGCGATTCTATATCTCTTAGTAGAATGCATTTAGTTCAAAATTTGTCCTCTGCAGTTGGGATGCCCTTCAGCACACGAACTCCCTCTTTCAAGCTGATGGTATGAAAATTTGCAATCATTTTACTTTCAATCAACTGAAAAGGAAAACAATAAAAACAATGCTTAATATTAATACCTACAAAATCAACAAAAAAATAAATCTCAATGTTCTCATCCAGCCAACCAACCAGGAACCAGAAAAACTTCATCCGTGAGAAAATTCATTTGTTTCCAACCACCTCCACCATTTGAGAAATTCATTTTTTTTTTTGCTTGAGAAATGTCAAAATTATTTGAATCCTCTCAGAGAATTTTTATTTTTCTGTGTCTCTCTCATTGAAAATGTTTTCCTACACTCCGATACCAAGTCGCAGGCACAGGCAAGAATTTTATTGAGTGAATGCATAATAAATCTTTGTTTCTTGTGAATATAATATTTTGATGTATTTTACGTGCATATGATAACATATACATATGTTCAAATTTTACAAAGTTAATGGCCAATTTCACTTTTAAACATTTCACAAGCTTTAAATGAGTTTTTTTGGTTTCATGATGCGTTTTTTAAGTAAACAAGCCTCTAAACACCTTTTTGACTAAATGCCCATTTTGAGTTCATTAAATTTTAAAAGTGTCATTGAATATTTTAAAAAGTGAATCTAATGTTTTCTCACACAATTTTCACAAGGATGTCAATTTTGACATAAATTGCCCTAAAATTTCCAAGTTTAAGTTGGTGAAGCTCAAAAGATTTAAGAGTTTGATACAAATGTTTTCAGTGTTTGTTTAAAAAATTGGGCATTAGTGTTATTCTAATATGACTTCCTTATTTTCTGAGTTGCATTGGTATAAAAGACTTTCCTTTAATTAATTTTGTTCGCGCTTGGAAACAAGAAGTCTCGAATTCCTCACGGAAATCGTATTCAATAATAAACATCTAAAAATATTCGCTATCAAATGAAAAGGGAATACCAACGAACAAGTTTATCACGGTTATGTGGATTGTTCTTTTCAAATAATGAACATACATGACTTTATTAAAGATTAACTTGACGATCATACGAAATGTGGTTTTATTTCTGCATCTTAGAGTATTAAACAACACATTTGAAATCGCAATTATAGATGTAACTACAAAAATAGATCTGTGTAAAAAAGGGACCAAAAGTGAAATTGGCCATTAACTTTGTAAAATTTGAACATATGTATATGTTATCATATGCACGTAAAATACATCAAAATATTATATTCACAAGAAACAAAGATTTATTATGCATTCACTCAATAAAATTCTTGCCTGTGCCTGCGACTTGGTATCGGAGTGTAGGAAAACATTTTCAATGAGAGAGACACAGAAAAATAAAAATTCTCTGAGAGGATTCAAATAATTTTGACATTTCTCAAATGAATTTTCTCACGGATGAAGTTTTTCTGGTTCCTGGTTGGTTGGCTGGATGAGAACATTGAGATTTATTTTTGTGTTGATTTTGTAGGTATTTAAGCATTGTTTTCAGTGTTACCGCAGGGAAAAATATGTTCGAGTCCAAGATGCTTGAAAAACGAGTCATTTACAAAACATAACGAGTCCACGTAAAAAAAAAAAATAAATACTTTCAGAAATCATTTTGTTTTAAATTTTTAACATACTTATTTGTGTTTTGCAAACAAAAGATAGTCAAACGTTATAAAAACGAGTCCCCGAGCCAAGGAAAAAAAAACGAATCCATTTTAACTCTGTAGAGTCCATGTGGTAACACTGATTGTTTTTATTGTTTTCAGTTGATAAGTAAAATGATTGCAAATTTTCATATCAGCTTGAAAGAGGGAGTTCTTGTGCCAGAAAAAGCAACAATAGTTAAAATAAAATTCGTATTCAAATTTTCCTTTTGATTAATAATGTTATTTTATTGACAGGTTCTGAATAAAAATATAAATCTTCTTTTCCTTTTGATTACTAAGCCCCATTTAAACCACCATTTCTGTTTCAGTTTCAGTTGAGCATAGCCGTATTTAGAGGGAGGGTAACGGGGTTTAACCCTCCCCGAAATAATTTTGTAAAGCAAAATCAAATAACTTAATGTTTTCGTTTTTTGTCTTGCTAACACTGAATTTATATTTTTTTCCATTGAAGCTTTATTTGTTTTGGTATAATCAAGATATCATTTACTACTCTCGCCATCTCGTTACCTACAAGTAGAGATAACCATATTTCGTTTACATAAGTCGTTTCATGACCAAAAATTAAGGCAAAAAATACTGCAATGTCCCAAAGGCAGTAAGAATTTTTGGTCTTTTTTAAAAAGTATGAAGAATTTTTCTTCTTCTTCTTCAGTCCCTACCGTTGACAGTAAAAAAAAACTCCAGTTGTAGGCTCTCTCGCGAAAGCTGCTAGAGAGTAACATGATTCCCCCAGTTCTTGAGCGCGTCAATGATTCCATGGGAAATATCTTTTTCCGCACTCGTTCTGTGGCGAGAGTCCTAGAAGTTCTTCCACGCTGGCAAAACCCTTGCGTAAGCTTTTCTATCTATCGTTCTGAGTAGTTGGAAAACAGCATTTGTCCGGCCAATTCCAAAAAAGCGAATCTTCTTCTCCCTCCAATTATCGTCCGATTGCACTTACCTTTGCTTGTAAGGTTGTAAGGAAACGCTGATAAACTATCAGCTACACTACTACCAGTTGTATTGGACGGATTCAAGTCTGAAACCCACAATATAAATGCTGGTATACCCCAGGGCTCCGTTTTGTCTCCGACATTTCCATTTCATTTCCAGACACATCAATACTCTTCGGATTTGGAACTGCAACGGCAAAATATGATCAGCTCATTAAACACTGACTTCAACAGCATTGTACATTAATGCTTCGAAAACTCAATGCTGTCTTGTATAGTTAAAGCGAGATATACCTCCCCTGCAACTGTCCATGAGTGGCACTTGCATCAATGAGACCGAACATCTCGAGATTCTCGGTATGTGCTTTACAGACCACGTTTTGTGGAGCGAGCACATATGCGATGTCGCCAAAAATGCCTAAGAATGTTTGGGTTTCTGAAGACAGTGCAAGAAATTGTTCTCCCCGTCTGATCTGGCCCTTATCTTTAAGACATATAGCTTGAGTACAATTCAAATCTTTGGGCTAGTGCTCCAGTTATATACCTACTTAAGCCTCTTGGATGGACGGTATACAAAAAAGAGCCCTAAGACTGATTGGTGACAGAGACATAACCAACTCATTCACCTCGTTAGACCACCGTCGTAACGTGTCGTGTCTCTTTTGGTTCTACTTTTACGGTAATTGCTCAAGTCAAATAGTCAGTTGCATTCCTACCCTAAAACAATTCGCCCGTAATACTCGCGCTTCTAGGAATGGCCATCAGTTTACCCTCGAGTCCAACTTTGGAAGTACTCTCAAGAATAGGGAATCGTTCTTTAGCCGTACTTCAAGAATGTGGAACTCCCTTCCACACTCTGACTTTCCAATTCAATGCAATGTTCAGGTATTTAAGACCAATGTACACCGGCAGTCCGGCACCTCCTTTCCAACCCATTTCCATTAATAAAGGGTAATAGATACAACTCAAGAATTATTTCTAAACTTTCCATCAAACATTGTTTCGTGAACAAATGAATTGGCTTCGGTGAATTTAAAAAATGTGATAAATTTGATAAAATTGAAAAAATTATCATTTATCTTAACCCCCCCTGAAATAAAATCCTAGCTACGGCTATGACGATACCTACACCATTTAAATACTCTGTCGAATTAATGAGGAACAATAATAATAACAATAACAACAATAAAAACTATCAGCAGCACATAGCACGTACATTCATATATCCTTAGCCTTACCTCTCTTTAAAATAGAAAAATATTTAATTTATCTTCATCTACCTTCGTTAAAAAAAAAAAATAAGCAAACGCCACACACCGCCGCGCCGCTTACTAACTTTGCAATTTCATCCCCTGTTTCAATTGCTTTTTTACTTCCCATTCATTCCCACACTCACTCACTCATACATATTGCCTTTGCCAAGCAAAAATGTCAACAGCTACAAAAAAACAAATAACACCCAAAAACTATAAATGAACAAATCCTTAACAAAATAAACCTGTTTTTGATAATGAACGTTTGTGATGAAAAGTAGTACTGTGATGAGCTGTATGTTGTGATGAAAAGTCGGATGATGAGATGTAGGGAGATGAAGTGTATGGTGATGAACTGTTTTGTGATGAACTGTAGCCGACCCGAATTAGTAAGATCGCTTCTTGTGTCAATTTTTTGTGTATGCGAGCTAAAAGGCAATGTCAAATGGTAGTGAGTCGGTAGTTTATGCTATGGTTGGATGATAAGAATGTTTTTATTTTTATGGGGATGAAAAGAAGAATTGCTGCGTGAGGATTTTGTGTCTTTGTATATAGGACTATATATACAAAGTTTGTGTGTAACTGTGTAACTGAAATGAGATTGAATTATAGAAAAAGCTGTTGGGTTTTTAAAATGTATACCAGATTTTTTTGTATTTCTTTACTTATGGTTTTTATTTTTGTTTATTACGAACGAATCAATGTGCGGTTTCTTTTCTTTTTGTATGTTATTTGGGAAAATCAGCTATGAATTAGTAAGATCGGTTCTTGTGACAATTTTTTTTTTGTGTATGCGAGCTAAGGAAATGTCAACTGGTAGTAAGTCAAATGCATCAGTTAAATAAAAAATATGCTATAAATAGCATATAATTATTGTTGAGCAATCAAATTTTATGTTTGTAAGATCAAGGCATGTGTGAGCATGTTTTTAACGATGGGGCACTTGTAACAATATTATTGTGTGTGCGAGCTAAAAGGCAATGTCAAATGGTAGTGAGTCGGTAGTTTATGCTATGGTTGGATGCAGAGTTGGGCAAAATTTATTCGAATAATCATTCGAATAACAAATAACCATTTTATTCGTTATTCACGAATAATGAATAATTTCATTTATTCGAAGAAAATTTATTCGAATGACGAATAAATATTTTTATTCGTTATTCGAATAACGAATAAACGAATAACGAATAAAATAAATACAAGAAATTTGGTAGAATAATTAGTAGATATTTTAATTTTTTTAATTTTTTTTTATTAAAAGTGTTTTACATTGGTTCAAGCTCCAACAACAAAGCACAACTTTTATATTTATTTTAGATTTTTAAAATTTAATCACTTTCGAGGATACTTCAGGGGATGGGTTAAAGGGGTTTTGCAATAACTAGAATTGGCGAATGAATTTTATTACGATCCTAACCTGTGTACCTGTGTATCATGTTGATAACAAAAAAGAACCAATTATTAATAATTTCCAAGAATTTATAATAATAAATAATAATAACGAATAAATTATTCGTGAATAAATTAGTGGCGAATAATTTTTTATTCGAATAATTATTCGAATAACAATTTATTCGAATAATGCCCAACTCTGGTTGGATGATAAGAATGTTTTTTTATTTTTATGGTGGTGAAAAGAAGAATTGCTGCGTGAGGATTTTGAGTTAAAAATGTGTTTATGGATAGCTATATAGATATTGTTGCGCGTAACTGAAATGAGATTGAATTATAGAAAAAGCTGTTGGGTTTTTAAAATGTATACCAGATTTTTTTGTATTTCTTTACTTATGGAATAGGTATCCAGG
The DNA here is from genome assembly GCA_943590905.1 of Sphaerophoria taeniata. NCBI lineage: Eukaryota > Metazoa > Arthropoda > Insecta > Diptera > Syrphidae > Sphaerophoria > Sphaerophoria taeniata. The sequence continues at coordinate 242,282,068 of OX016540.1, forward strand.
AGTTGTTGTTGTGGTTTTTATTTTTGTTTATTACGAACGAATCAATGTTTGATTTATTTTCTTTTTGTATGCTATTAAATATGGGGGGAAATTAGCTTTGAATTAGTAGGATCGGTTCTTGTGACAATTTTTTTGTGTATGCGAGCTAAGGCAATGTCAACTGGTAGTAAGTCAAATGCATTGGTTAGGGAGGCTATAAATAGCATATAATTATTGTTGAGCAATCAAATTTTATGTTTGTAAGATCCACACTTGTATGAGCATGTTTTTAACGATGGGCACTTGTAACAAAAGATCTACACTTGTGTAAACAATGAATGTTAAAGTTATTGTGGTAGTGCATGAAATTACTATTGGAAGTATGTGTGTGCGTGTGTGTGTGTGTGTGGGATAAGCTCATTTTGAATGATATTTTAGGGTATAAAAGCAAAATGTTCTTAGCTTCTACAACTCAGTTTGTGTATATTAGAACTTGATTAAACATGTCTTTCTTGAATAAAATAAAAAAATCAGTTAGTGTTCGCTCTTTCAATGAGCGTAAGCCAATAACAAGTCTCTCGAAACTTACGCAGAAGAAAAATTTTCCGATAACATCAGCAAAAAGAATCCAGACAAAGTGTGGAGAACAAATTATGTTAGAATTAGACGATTGTTTTGTGTATTTGCCAAAGAGATGCAATAATCAGCTAACCGATGAGGACATCAAGGAACTTCCAAGATGTTGCTTCGAAGTTGGGGAGCCATATGGGGGGTACTCTTTCCATGTGGACTTTCACTTAAAGCGACAAACTCAGCAGGAACATCAACAACAACAATTACTACTACAACCACCACCACCTCAAGCACCTCAAAAAAATCTAAAAGAGGTAAAACTGCCTTCCCCAACTCAGCAGGAATATCAACAACAACAATTACTACTACAACCACCACCAACACCTCAAGCACCTCAAAAAAATCGAAAGCAAAAAAATCTAGAAGAGGTAAAACTGCCTTCCCCAACACTATTTTTTGACAAAAGATAATAATTTATTTAATTCACAAATATTTTTTGTAAAATACTTATGCATGTACAAACAAAAATAAAAAAATGTTTTTTCTAATTGATTTTTTTACAGCGATTTATTATTTTGAATGACCAAGAAACAAAAGTTAAGAGATTCAATTTGAGAGGGCGCAAAATTGATTTTTCTCTCAAACCAGTCCCCAATAATGAAGAACCGACGTCATGGATTCGAAGTGGTGTTTAGGATATCCTCACATTAGCTGTAAGCGGTCTTGACCCTCATGATAAGGTGGGGTTGACATTTGGAGGTAAGAATTTTTCCAACCTTCGCGGTAATGGATGGATTAATTTTAAAAATTGTTCCGAACTGCGCTTCTCGGATGTATGGGAAATGATGACCAAAATTTTCCAAAGCAACTCCGAAGGAATAAGTACTGATGATTTTACATTATCAGTTACATCCGTACACATGCCAGTTGGGCAAGGTGCAAGGAAATCTTCCGAAATGTACAACACCTTCGTCGAAGAATGCATTTGGCGAAAAGGTATAATAACCATTCAGAATAAAGACAATTTATGTCTACCAAGAGCATTGATTGTTGCCAAGGCATCTGCAGACAAAGAACTAGCTTTTAGAAAAGTTAGAAGAGACGTTGAAAAAGTGCAAACTGAACGAGCAATAAAACTTTTGGAAGATACCAACATCAGGTTGTGGTATACAAGAATTAAAATTATTTCAAAATCATTTGAAAGACTATAAAATTACTGTCTACGAATATGGAACCAAAGGTAGAAAAATTCTATATGAAGGACTTCCAAATGAGAAGAAAATAAATCTGTTGTATTTCAGTAATCATTACAGTGTAGTAACCTCCCTTACTGCTGCATTTTGTTGTTCATATTACTGCGAAAACTGTCATGTTCCGTACAATGAAAAAAATAACCATCATAAATGCAACAAATTGTGCTCTCAATGCCAACACTCCCCAATATGTCCAGAGACAAAGAAACAAATCACATGTTCAGACTGCAATCGTATCTTTAAAGGAACTAATTGTTATGACAATCATAAAATGTCCGGATCATCAGGTAAAAATTCCATTTGTGACCAAATAAAAAGATGTCACCTTTGCTTAAGATGCTACGGTGGTAAACGAAATCACATTTGTGAAGAGTTCTTCTGCAAACATTGTAAAAATCATGTATCAAAAGGACATTTATGTTATATTCTCCCCAACACCAAAGAGCCTAATCTTAAAAACATAGAGTGTCGTCAAGAAAAAATAATTGAATGTGAACATGAAGTGGAGGAGGGTACGATAAAGCAGCATGAACCAAATTTGTGCGTTTATCAACACAAATGTGATCAGTGCATAGATCATGAAGATTTGAATTTTTGTAAGATTTGTAAGTTCTCTATGAACATATTAAAGGGAGAAATGATAATATCACAATTTTTACATCATGTACTTGAAATACGAAAAGTATTTAAGAAAGTAGTAGTGATTGCTCACAATGGACAAGCCTATGACCCAGTTCATTCTCAACTATATTTTGAAGAAAACACAATTAACCCCTGAACTAATTATGCGAGGAACTAAAATATTGGCAATGCATCTTGGAAACGTCGAATTCATCGATTCAATTAATTACTTTCCCATGGCCTTATCAAAACTCCCCAAAGCCTTTGACTTAGCTCCAGTTCTTAAAAAGGGCTATTTTCCGTATTTATTTAATACAAAGGAAAATGAACATTACATTGGAAAATTGCCATCATTGGAGTTTTATTGCCCAGACTCTATGAGAACAGAAGAGCGTGATAACTTCATGAAATGGTATTCCGAACATAAAAATGATAATTTTGATATGCAACATGAAATTGTAGAATACTGCAAGAGCGATGTTAAAATATTAACAGGAACTTGTCGAAAACTTAGAAAATTATTTTTAAATCAAAGTAATGTTGAACCATTTTTAGAAGCCATAACTATTGCCTCAGCATGTAATCTTGTATTCAGACGGAACTTTCTGCAACCGAACACTATTGGTTTGACACCTAAGTTTGGATACAGATGTATAGATAACCAATCTATTGAAGCAATTCAGTGGATGATTTTGGAAGAGAAAAAGAGAAATATTAATATCAAACATGCATATAAAGGCAGAGAAGAAGTAGTTAAAAGGGTAAAAGTAGATGGCTTTTGTAAAGAAACAAATCAAATTTTCGAGTTTCACGGATGCTACTTTCATGGTCATCCTCTTTGTTTGAAACACCAACGCGATGAACCTTTACATGAGAATGAAACAGATACCTTAAATCTAAGATATGAGAGAACAATAGCTAAGACTGAGCGTTTGAGAAAGTTTAATTACGAAGTAATTGAAATGTGGTCTTGTGAATTTCAGCATCTTCTTAAGAAATTGAATAAAGAAGAATTAAACTTTGTTAATACACATCAATTAATAGAAAACGCCCCACTAAATCCACGTGATGCTTTTTATGGGGGACGAACTGGGAACGCATTCAACTACTACAAATGTAAGAAAGGTGAAAAAATTAATTACATAGATGTTTGCTCTGTGTGTAAAACTGGAAAATTTCCAATTGGTCATCCTAAAGTTCATGTATATGGTGATGAAAATTGTTCAGCAGCGAAACTCGAAAATATGAACGGGCTTGTAAAATGTAAAATTCTTCCTCCTGAGCACCTTCTTCATCCGGTATTACCGATTAAACAAAACCATAAGTTGATGTTTTCCTTATGCCGATGCTGTAGCGAAGACAAAAATTTGGGGCAAATTTGTACTCATTCCAATGAGCAAAGAGTATTAATTGGAACCTGGGTAATCGATGAAGTTTTGAAAGCAGTCCAAATGGGGTATGTTATAATCTGTGTTTTTGAAATATGGGAATATGAAGTAATAGAATACAACTTAGAGAAAAAATCTTTTCACTGCCATGATGAACAAATTTCTGAAAATCAAACAAGAAGCATCAGGATGGCCAAGTGAATGTTCAACTAACAACGAAAAGGAAAAATATATAAAGGATTTTCTAGCCAAGGAAAATATTCAGCTGGAATATTCTGAAATTTGCAACAATCCTGGCAAAAGGTCACTGGCTAAGTTGATTTTGAATTCATTTTGGGGAAAATTTGGACAGCGTGAAAATCAAGTTCAAACAATAATTTTAAACGATTCTTCAACATTATTTCACCTACTTACACATCCATCGGCAGAGGTAACACACATTCTGCCAGTAAATGAAGAAAATATTGTTGTCAACTTTGAAATGAAGGAAGAAGCAGCTGACTCCTTATCAACAGTCAATGTTTGCATTGCTGCGTTTACAACTGCACAAGCTCGTCTTAAACTCTACAGTTATCTTGAGAGCCTAGAGGAAAGAGTTCTCTACTATGACACTGATTCTGTTATATATGTTAGCTGTCCTGAGCAATATCAACCTCCAACTGGTACATTTATCGGCGATATGACAGATGAACTAGAAACCTACGGTGTTGGAAGCTATATAACAGAGTTCGTAAGTGGAGGCCCAAAGAATTATGCCTATAAGGTATTTAGTACTGATAGCAATAGTGAACATGTGGTCTGCAAGGTTAAAGGGATTTTTCTAAATTATGAATCATCACTTAAAGTCAACTTTGATTCAATTAAAAATGCAGTATTGAATTCTTCTTCTTCACTAGAAAATGAAAACAGTATAATAATCAAGACAAACAAGATTCGGAGAACTGAAGAACATGGAGTTATTACCATACCAGAAACAAAAACATACAAGCCCAGAGCAGAAAAACGTCGATTTTTGGAAGACCATAGCTCTCTACCATACGGATATAAGAGGCAGTTTTCAAATCTATAAGTAATTTTTTTAAACAATTTATTGGAATAAAATCAATGCTTATGTACATACATAATACATATACAAACCAAAATTTGTTTGTTTGTTTTTATTTTTCTATCTTACTTAAGTTTCAGCTGTTGTCAGTTTTGTCTGATTTGAGTTATGAAAAACCTGAAGGACTTCCCAGCCATCACAATATGGTCCGGATGAGACCAGAATTTGTTCAATTACTGTCTTCACCCAGCTCAATCCTTAGATAGCTGTGTCCAGTGTCAGTTTTTTAGTTCAAATGCTGAATTCCCAACCTTCTTAGGCAAACTTGTAGGTTCTTAATGACTTCATTGCGCTGCGCTTGATTGTCTACTATCGTGCAAAATACTTTCAGTCTTGGCTCATACGAATTGAATGTCCAGCCCATCGGAGTCATTATATCAACTTCGCAGTAGAATTGATATGATGGCATAATTATGTCGTCTCTGGAATAGTCCTTTCTCGCTAAATGTTCAAAATATTCTTTGAAGAAAAGACAAGAGTCCAGATTGCCTTTGGCTAAACATGCAAGTCTTGTATGCGTGATGGTCCAATTAGTCCAGGTGGCCCCCCTGTTTCCCCTCTTCTCCAGGTGGTCCTTTTTCTCCCCTGAGCCCCCTAGGTGCGGTCCTATCATTATATCAGCTTCGCATTAGAATTGATATGATGGCATAATTATGTCGTCTCTGGAATAGTCCTTTCTCGCTAAATGTTCAAAATATTCTTTGAAGAAAAGACAAGAGTCCAGATTGCCTTTGGCTAAACATGCAAGTCTTGGATGCGTGATGGTCCAATTAGTCCAGGTGGCCCCCCTGTTTCCCCTCTTCTCCAGGTGGTCCTTTTTCTCCCCTGAGCCCCCTAGGTGCGGTCCTATTTTGAAACCGCTTTTAAACCGCTAAGAAAATAAAAATACTGATCAGTTTCAAAACAGTAAAAAACGGTTTAAAAGCGGTTTAAAAGCGGTTTAAAAGCAGTTTAAAAGCGGTTTATAGCGGTCTACTGCGAAGTTGATATAATGACTCCGATGGGCTGGACATTCAATTCGTATGAGCCAAGACTGAAAGTATTTTGCATGATAGTAGACAATCAAGCGCAGCGCAATGAAGTCATTAAGAACCTACAAGTTTGCCTAAGAAGGTTGGGAATTCAGCATTTGAACTTAAAAAACTGACACTGGACACAGCTATCTAAGGATTGAGCTGGGTGAAGACAGTAATTGAACAAATTCTGGTCTCATCCGGACCATATCGAGCCCTTCCCGCCATTTTATCGTAAGCGACAAAAAGCGAATTTTACAGGAAGAGGTTTTTTTTGTTTTGATCCAAATCCTTTAAACCAAAAAGGCTCAAAGTCAGGAGTCATGAAAATTGATGTAAACTTAATCTACTGATAGGAATCTTGTCGCTTTTTCTAACAAATAATAGCTGTTTTTGACGTTTTTGTCGCTTACGATGTTTTCCTACTTAACAAGTCGTAATAGTAATGGTGCTTACGATAAAATTAATAAGTAAGATAAAATTAAAATTAAACGAAAATCTCGGTTTTACTGCATTTTGATGTAATTTAATTTTAAAATTAATTAAATTATAGAAATTAAAATAACTTAGTAATATAAATTATTCTGCGCTATATGTACAAATATCAAATTTTCATAGATGGACACCATGTGTATTAGGATGGTCCTTATTTGTTTTTTTCGAAATCTTAGCGGGGTTTACATGGTCCAACATGGTTGCATGAAAAAATGAACTTTGCGTTTACACGAAGTACGATGTTGTCCAACATCAGTGGGTTATTGGTTTTGGGAGATTTTTATAAAGTTGAAAAAACTCCCTCCAAAACTCATTATCGGTAATTTCCGACATTCCGACTCGACCTCAGAGTAAACGCATATAATAGAAATGAAAAATGAGTGAATGCGGGGAATTTCCCATATTTTAATTTTTCAGGTTTGTCCAACATCGGTTTACACACGTTGGATGGTATGACAAACCAGCAAGTTTTTAATAAATTTTAAAAACCATCCAACATGGTTTGTCAACTGGTTGTTTAAGCGTTAAGATGATCCAACATTACTGTTGTCATACCATGTTGTCCAAGGTGCAGGGAAATTACTCCACGGGAATCTGCTCCACATGGGAATTTACTCCACTCAAAGTGGGAATTTGCTCCACTTTTTAAAGTGGAATAAATTCCCCCTGCAAGTGGGAAATAACTGCATAATTGTGTGAGAAACAAGTCCACTAAAAGTGAAAAGTGTGAGAAACAATATTATTGCACTTCTTATTAAAAAAAAATTTCAGAATGTGATTTTTTTCTTTGAATTATAAAAAGTCTTAACAATAGATAGGACCACTTTTTTACTATTTGTGAACAAAATTGACAGAACAATTCATTTTTCAAAACTAACTGCTGCCGTTTTCTTTACTTTTTAAAAGAAACCACCACGCACCTTTGTAATGCACGCTTGTGTCTGCAAAGCAGGTGCTGCATTGAAATGATTCATTTTGAACATCTTTTTTTCACTTTCGTCTAGACTCTAGAGATTATGACGATCTGGAACATTCAAAATCGTTTTGGTTTGGTTGGGAGCGAAACGAGCGTAAAAAATTGTGCCCAAAAGAGAATGAATTTGGGGTGTGAAAATAAAAAAAATTCGCGCGAATTTTTTTATTTTCACACCCCAAATTCATTCTCTTTTGGGAAAAAATTTTTACGCTCGCTTCGCTCGCTTGCAATTATTGTACCTGCTTCATTTTTTTGTTTAAAGCTCCAAATCCTAGAGATTATGACGATCTGGAACATTCAAAATCGTTTTGGTTTGGTTGGGAGTGAAACGAGCGGAAAAAATTTTGCCCAAAAGAGAATGAAAATTCGCGCGAATTTTTTTATTTTCACACCCCAAATTCATTCTCTTTTGGGCAAAATTTTTTCCGCTCGCTTCGCTCGCTTGCAATTATTGTGCCTGCTTCATTTTTTGTTTAAAGCTTCAAATCCTTTATTGAAATAATATTTTAAAACATGTGAGACTGAGTTAAGGTTAAGTATTGCAAAAATAGTACCTACTTACGTCTGCATCCACATGATGCAAGAAAACTGAACAGTGAAAATCATATCAATACAAAAATGTCTTTCTAATGGAGCTGTTGATGTAATAAAAACAGCTCAGTTATTTTAGGTGACAAAAAGATGCAATAAGATTAAGCTGGGTTCAAGTACCGTGTGCTTGAAGAATGCTTTACTCTCACCGAACACCAAAGTTCAGAAGAACGTTTTCATGGGGAAGAGTTTCCTTAACGTCACATAGACTTAGAGCATGTGGTATGTAAACCTTGAAAATATGTTCAAACTGTCTACTCAATTTATTGGTTTACAAAATGTTTAGAACTTATCACGAAGAAACCCCGAATTTAATTCCAGGACTAATGACCCACCATAGTGGGTTTGTAGTCCCAAAATAGAATTCGGCACTTATGTTCAACCATAGTTAGACTTTGCGGAAAAATAAATAATTGTTTAATTTGTAAAATTGTAAAATTGTGTTCATAGTCAATAAATTGGTTGAATTTATCACATAAATTGATTGCATTATAATTACTTACATTCCTCGTAAAAACTGTAGAGCTCAGTTTCATGCTGGGAAATAATTCCACCAAAAAAATTGTGCAGTTATTTCCCACTTGCAGGGGGAATTTATTCCACTTTAAAAAGTGGAGAAAATTCCCACTTTGAGTGGAGTAAATTCCCATGTGGAGCAGATTCCCGTGGAGTAATTTCCCTGCACCTTGTCCAACCATGTTGGACCATGTAAACCCCGCTAATGAAGACATCCGCTCAGTCGTCTACAATCATATAAACAAAATCCTCTAATGGCTAAAACACAAACACGTTTCAGCTTCGTCTTCGTCTGTGTTACGATCAACTCGCTTCGAGTTAGCTTCGAATGACAGTTCTCTCTCCATCATCATATCATCCCTCCAAAAACAAATGAATTTTGTTTGTGTATTTTATTTTAACAGCTGTTGAGCTTGCTGTCGCGAAGAGCTAAAGGTTCTTGGCACACAGCATAACGTAAGACTCTGCTGGGTTCCTGGCCACAGTGATGTACCAGGCAACGAAAAGGCGGACGAACTTGCTAGAGAGGGCTCCACACTGGAACCCTCTCTGATAGACCATCATATAGGGATACCGTTATGCGAACTGAAACATAACGTCAGAAAAACCATCATTCAAAAATCCAACGACAGATGGAATCTCCTAGAAACCTGTATTAACACCAGGAAACTATGGCCTAGATACGATAAGAAAAGATCAGATTGGATTTTAAATCTTAACAAGCCCTCCCTAAGATCTCTTATCGGCATTATTACAGGTCACAACCTACTCGGCTACCATAAGAAGAAGATGGGGCTCAGTACTGATGACCTTTGTAGAGGCTGTGGTGATGAAGACGAGCATGAAGACACTGCTCATTTTCTCTGCCACTGTCCTTCGCTCTGTCTTGCTAGGAAGAAAACTCTAGGCAACTTCTTCTTCAATGAACTAGAGGAACTTTCAGAACTTCCAGGCAAAAGTTTACTAAACTTTGTCAAGACCTCTAAATGGTTGAACGAACCACATGATTCATAGGTTATTATTTCTTTTCAGGAAGTTACAACACTTCGGGGTACCACAATGGATCTACATTGATCTAAGTGTGATGGTAACAACATCAACCATCAGCCCGCTCAACCTAACCTAACCTGAGCTGTCAGATAAAGCAAATGTTTAGCATATTTGAACTAGACCTTATGTTTGGAGTCACGTTACGTAATTTTACGTACAAAACGTGAGGTCGAAGCTTCATTATGACAGCATGCATTGAATTTCAATGGCTGAGCTCGCAAACATCCGGCGAAGCCAAAGCTAAAGCGTGTTTGTGTGTCAGCCATAATGTTTTCAGATTTATGTATCAAAATGAAATTCTAGTACTTGGGATTTTTATTCTGATTTTTGGGTTATTCCCATACATCTCCTGTACAGCTTCATCGATTTTGTTCAAATTTTGCATGGTTATACTTAATATTATCCTCAGTAATATTGCATTCCAAGATACCTATTAATAAAATCTTGAATCACAAAAAAATCGAAAAGGAAATCCGTTTTTTTTAATATCTATTACGCTTGTTACACTTTTTTCTAGACTTCTCAACCAATTTCTTGCAAATTTCGTCAACATGTTTATTTTATTTGCAATGTTTAAATAATGTTGCATACTAAAAATTTTCAAAAATATTTTAATTTCTCTGATTTTATCCTTTAGTAAATGAATTATGGAAGATAATCGTTAAGTTTCTTTATTAACAGTTTTCAGTGAATCACTGTATCAGCAAGCACAGTGGGACAAACTGTACTCTTTCGGAACAAATTTTCTACCACCTCATGGCTTTACTTTTAACTGTAATTTACATGCAGAGTATACATTAACGAAAACAACATGTATGAACTTTGATATACATGATTTTAGAAAAACTATGTCGTTTGCGATATTTGCCACAAAGTTGAAATGTCGCTTACGATAAAATTGATGTTTACTGTTACTTTTCGTAGAAAACTTTTTTATGTTAGTTAATGACGTAGATATCTGCGGTATAATGTAAGCTTTTGAATGGTATAGAAAAAACAATTTTGTTAAAAATGTCGCTTACGATGATTTTGCGGGAAGGGCTCGATATTGTGATGGCTGGGAAGTCCTTCAGGTTTTTCATAACTCAAATCAGACAAAACTGACAACAGCTGAAACTTAAGTAAGATAGAAAAATAAAAACAAACAAACAAATTTTGGTTTGTATATGTATTATGTATGTACATAAGCATTGATTTTATTCCAATAAATTGTTTAAAAAATTACTTATAGATTTGAAAACTGCCTCTTATATCCGTATGGTAGAGAGCTATGGTCTTCCAAAAATCGACGTTTTTCTGCTCTGGGCTTGTATGTTTTTGTTTCTGGTATGGTAATAACTCCATGTTCTTCAGTTCTCCGAATCTTGTTTGTCTTGATTATTATACTGTTGTCATTTTCTAGTGAAGAAGAAGAATTCAATACTGCATTTTTAATTGAATCAAAGTTGACTTTAAGTGATGATTCATAATTTAGAAATATGCCCTTGACCTTGCAGACCACATGTTCACTATTGCTATCAGTACTAAATACCTTATAGGCATAATTCTTTGGGCCTCCACTTACGAACTCTGTTATATAGCTGCCAACACCGTAGGTTTCTAGTTCATCTGTCATATCGCCGATAAATGTACCAGTTGGAGGTTGATATTGTCCAGGACAGCTTACATATATAACAGAATCTGTGTCATAGTAGAGAACTCTTTCCTCTAGACACTCAAGATAACTGTAGAGTTTAAGACGAGCTTGAGCAGTCGTAAACGCAGCAATGCAAACATTGACTGATGATAAGGAGTCAGATGCTTCTTCCTTCATTTCAAAGTTAACAACAATATTTTCTTCATTTACTGGCAGAATGTGTGTTACCTCTGCCGATAGATGTGTAAGTGAAAGGTAAGTGTAGGTGAAATAATGTTGAAGGATCGTTTAAAATTATTGTTTGAACTTGATTTTCACGCTGTCCAAATTTTCCCCAAAATGAATTCAAAATCAACTTAGCCAGTGACCTTTTGCCAGGATTGTTGCAAATTTCAGAATATTCCAGCTGAATATTTTCCTTGGCTAGAAAATCCTTTATATATTTTTCCTTTTCGTTGTTAGTTGAACATTCACTTGGCCATCCTGATGCTTCTTGTTTGATTTTCAGAAATTTGTTCATCATGGCAGTGAAAAGACCTTCAGAATTTTTATCTAAGTTGTATTCTATTACTTCATATTCCCATATTTCAAAAACACAGATTATAACATACCCCATTTGGACTGCTTTCAAAACTTCATCGATTACCCAGGTTCCAATTAATACTCTTTGCTCATTGGAATGAGTACAAATTTGCCCCAAATTTTTGTCTTCGCTACAGCATCGGCATAAGGAAAACATCAACTTATGGTTTTGTTTAATCGGTAATACCGGATGAAGAAGGTGCTCAGGAGGAAGAATTTTACATTTTACAAGCCCGTTCATATTTTCGAGTTTCGTTGCTGAACAATTTTCATCACCATATACATGAACTTTAGGATGACCAATTGGAAATTTTCCAGTTTTACACACCCATGGATAGAGAGAGCAAACATCTATGTAATTAATTTTTTCACCTTTCTTACATTTGTAGTAGTTGAATGCGTTCCCAGTTCGTCCCCCATAAAAAGCATCACGTGGATTTAGTGGGGCGTTTTCTATTAATTGATGTGTATTAACTATTAACAAAGTTTAATTCTTCTTTATTCAATTTCTTAAGAAGATGCTGAAATTCACAAGACCACATTTCAATTACTTCGTAATTAAACTTTCTCAAACGCTCAGTCTTAGCTATTGTTCTCTCATATCTTAGATTTAAGGTATCTGTTTCATTCTCATGTAAAGGTTCATCGCGTTGGTGTTTCAAACAAAGAGGATGACCATGAAAGTAGCATCCGTGAAACTCGAAAATTTGATTTGTTTCTTTACAAAAGCCATCTACTTTTACCCCTTTAACTACTTCTTCTCTGCCTTTATATGCATGTTTGATATTAATATTTCTCTTTTTCTCTTTCAAAATCATCCACTGAATTGCTTCAATAGATTGGTTATCTATACATCTGTATCCAAACTTAGGTATCAAACCAATAGTGTTCGGTTGCAGAAAGTTCCGTCTGAATACAAGATTACATGCTGAGGCAATAGTTATGGCTTCTAAAAATGGTTCAACATTACTTTGATTTAAAAATAATTTTCTAAATTTTCGACAAGTTCCTGTTAATATTTTAACATCGCTCTTGCAGTATTCTACAATTTCATGTTGCATATCAAAATTATCATTTTTATGTTCGGAATACCATTTCATGAAGTTATCACGCTCTTCTGTTCTCATAGAGTCTGGGCAATAAAACTCCAATGATGGCAATTTTCCAATGTAATGTTCATTTTCCTTTGTATTAAATAAATACGGAAAATAGCCTTTTTTAAGAACTGGAGCTAAGTCAAAGGCTTTGGGGAGTTTTGATAAGGCCATGGGAAAGTAATTAATTGAATCGATGAATTTGACGTTTCCAAGATGCATTGCCAATATTTTAGTTCCTCGCATAATTAGTTCAGGGGTTAATTGTGTTTTCTTCAAAATATAGTTGAGAATGAACTGATGGTCATAGGCTTGTCTATTGTGAGCAATCACTATTACTTTCTTAAATAATTTTCGAATTTCAAGTACATGATGTAAAAATTGTGATATTATCATTTCTCGCTTTAATATGTTCATAGAGAATTTACAAATTTCACAAAAATTTATATCTTCATGATCTATGCACTGATCACATTTGTGTTGATAAACGCACAAATTCGGTTCATGCTGCTTTATCGTACCCTCCTCCACTTCATGTTCACATTCAACTATTTTTACTTGACGACACTCTAGGTCATAAAATATATATAATATGTTTTTAAGATTAGGCTCTTTGGTGTCGGGGAGAATATAACATAAATGCCCTTTTGATACGTGATTTTTACAATGTTTGCAGAAGAACTCTTCGCAAATGTGATCTCGTTCACCAGCGTAGCATCTTAAGCAAAGGTTACATCTTTTTATTTGGTCACAAATGGAATCTTTACCTGATGATCCGAGACAATTTATGATTGTCATAACAATTAGTTCCTTTAAATATACGATTGCAGTCTGAACATGTTATTTGTTTCTTTGTCTCTGGACATATTGGGGAGTGTTGGCATTGAGAGCACAATTTGATGCATTTATGATGTCTCCTTTTTTCATTGTACGGAACATGACAGTTTTCGCAGTAATATGAACAACAAAATGCAGCAGTAAGTGAGGTTATTACATTGTAATGATTATTGAAATACAACAGATTTATTTTCTTCTCATTTGGAAGTCCTTCATATAGAATTTTTCTACCCTTGGTTCCATATTCGTAGACAGTAATTTTATAGTCTTTCAAATGATTTTGAAATAATTTTAATTCTTGTATACCACAACCTGATGTTGGTATGGTTAATTGAGCTTCTTCCAAAAGTTTTATTGCTCGCTCAGTTTGCACTTTTCCAATGTCTCTTCTAACTTTTCTAAAAGCTAGTTCTTTGTCTGCAAATGCTTTGGCAACAATCAATGCTCTTGGTAGACATAAATTGTCTTTATTCTGAATGGTTATTATACCTCTTCGCTTAATGCATTCTTCGACGAAGGTGTTGTACATTTCGGAAGATTTCCTTGCATTGCCTTGCCCAATCGGCATGTGTACAGATGTAACTGATAAGGTAAAATCATCAGTACTTATTCCTTCGGAGTTGCTTTGGAAAATTTTGGTCATCATTTCCCATACATCCGAAAAGCTCAGTTCAGAACAATTTTTAAAATTAATCCATCCATTACCGCGAAGGTTGGAAAAATTCTTACCTCCAAATGTCACCCCCACCTTATCATGATGGTCAAGACCACTTACAGCTAATGTGAGGATATCCTCAACACCACTTCGAATCCATGACGTCGGTTCTTCATTATTGGGGACTGGTTTGAGACAGAAATCAATTTTGCGCCCTCTCAAATTGAATCTCTTAACTTTTGTTTCTTGGTCATTCAAAATAATAAATCGCTGTAAAAAAATCAATTAGAAAAAACATTTTTTTATTTTTGTTTGTACATGCATAAGTATTTTACAAAAAATATTTGTGAATTAAATAAATTATTATCTTTTGTCAAAAAATAGTGTTGGGGAAGGCAGTTTTACCTCTTCTAGATTTTTTTGCTTTCGATTTTTTTGAGGTGCTTGAGGTGTTGGTGGTGGTTGTAGTAGTAATTGCTGTTGTTGATGTTCCAGCTGAGTTGGGAAAGGCAGTTTTACCTCTTCCAGATTTTTTTGCTTTCGATTTTTTTGAGGTGCTTGAGGTGTTGGTGGTGGTTGTAGTAGTAATTGCTGTTGTTGATGTTCCAGTTGAGTTGGGAAAGGCAGTTTTACCTCTTCCAGATTTTTTTGCTTCCGATTTTTTTGAGGTGCTTGAGGTGTTGGTGGTGGTTGTAGCAGTAATTGTTGTTGTTGATGTTCCTGCTGAGTTTGAGGCTTTAAGTGAAAGTCCACATGGAAAGAGTACCCCCCATATGGCTCCACAACTTCGAAGCAACATCTTGGAAGTTCCTTGATGTCCTCATCGGTTAGCTGATTATTGCATCTCTTTGGCAAATACACAAAACAATCGTCTAATTCTAACATAATTTGTTCTCCACACTTTGTCTGGATTCTTTTTGCTGATGTTATCGGAAAATTTTTCTTCTGTGTAAGTTTCGAGAGACTTGTTATTGGCTTACGCTCATTGAAAGAGCGAACACTAACTGATTTTTTTTCATTTTATTCAAGAAAGACATGTTTAATCAAGTTCTAATACACAAACTGAATTGTAGGAGTTAAGAACATTTTGCTTTTATACTCTGAAATATAATTCAAAATGAGCTTATCACACACACACACACACATACTCTCAATAGTAATTTCATGCACTACCACAATAACTTTAAAATTCATTGTTTACACAAGTGTAGATCTTTTGTTACAAGTGCCCATCGTTAAAAACATGGTCACACAAGTGTGAATCCTACAAATATAAAATTTGATTGCTCAACAATAATTATATGTTATTAATAGCCTCCCTAACCGATGCATTTGACTTACTATCAGTTGACATTGCCTTAGCTCGCATACACAAAAAAAATTGTTACAAGAACCGATCTTACTAATTCAAAGCTAATTTCCCCCCATATTTAATAACATACAAAAAGAAAATAAACCAAACATTGATTCGTTCGTAATAAACAAAAATAATAACCACAACAACAACTCCTGGATACCTATTCCATAAGTAAAGAAACAAAAAAAAAATCTTGTATACATTTTAAAAACCCAACAGCTTTTTCTATAATTCAATCTCATTTCAGTTACGCGGAAGCGCAACAATATCCATAAACACACTTTAAACTCAAAATCCTCACGCAGCAATTCTTCTTTTCATCCCCATAAAATAAAAAACATTCTTATCATCCAACCATAGCATAAACTACCGACTCACTACCATTTGACATTGTCTTAGCTCGCACACACAATAATATTGTTACAAGTGCCCATGCCCATCGTTAAAAAACATGCTCACACAAGTCTTGATGTTACAAACATAAAATTTGATTGCCCAACCTAATCGCCAACCTAAAAGATGCATTTGACTCACTACAAATTGACATTGCCTTTTAGCTCGCACACACAAAAACAAAATTGTCACAAGAGCCGAACTGTAGCATCCATGAAACTCAAATAATCCAAACAATTGCATGAACAATAAAAAAAAAACTGATTTCTCTGCCTCTAACTAAATGGCGACACTTCTTCCGCCGCCCCATTCCTAAAACACAAACCACATTATACATTTACCCCCAGACACCATCCACATTCACATTCCCCATACAAACTTGTACACCAAATACATACACCACATTACACATTTATCCCAGACACATCCACATCCCATCCAAACTAAGCAAAGACACAAACCTCGATTTAACAAGAGCCGATCTTACTAATTCATAGCTAATAAAAAAACTGATTTCTCTGCCTCTAACAAGATGGCGACACTTCTTCCGCCCCCAATTCCTAAAACACAAACCACATTACACATTTACCCCCAGACTTCCGTACAAAAATTAGCAAAGACACAAACCACGATTCAAATTGTAACGGAAACTTAGCAAATACACAAACCACGGTCCCAACCGCCCATATTCCTACTTATGGACCTTGACAAAATCGGATAAATGTGCCTTCGGCTATTTCGAGGGGAAAGTCCTTCAGGTCATCTTCGGCCCCGTGTGCATTGATGGGGAATGGAAGTTTAAATAGCGCATTTTACGGGTTGTACAACGGCACGGACAAAGCAGAAGGGTCCAGGTCCAGAGACTCAGATGGCTCAATCATTTAGAGCGGGTGGACACCAATGCTCCGGTCTGGAAAGCCTTCGAAAGCATTCCCGAGGGACGAAGAAGTAGAGGAAGACCACGACTCAGGTGGCGCACAGAAGTTTAAAAGGACCTCAATCAATTGGAGGGCAAAACTGGAGACAGAAAGCTAGGGATCGAGTTGGCTGGTGAAGACTGTTGGTTTAGGCCCAAGTCCAGTTAGGTAGAAAGGGCTCTCGAAGGATTTATTTGAATTTTTATAATGATCAAACTGGACGGTTTTGAGCATAAGTATATTTGTTCACAAACGAAATCAGATAGACTAGCTACACCCGTTCAATCAAAAATATATTTGTGAAGACTAAACAAGGCTTTTAAAATCAAATTTAAAGTGTGTGAATTGTAGCTCAATCAGTCAATATTTTAAAAATTCGTAAAATTTATTGTTTTCAAGCACAACAAATTACAAAATGAGTTGCAGAAATTTTATGTTCGATTTAATAATACTAAACATTTGGTTCGATGATTTCGATTACGCGAATAATACACTATCAACTGAGGTCGAGTTCAACAAAGCTGAATTCGTAATTGAATCAAATCCGGAAAAACCAGGCGAATTCAAAGAAGGACGAACTTGTGAATTTTGTAGTAATTACAGTGACTTGGTACTTGAATTATTGGACCATCCATTGAAACTCACAGTTATATCCAATGGCTGTGAACCAAAAGGTCGACTTTATATAATAAAAGTTAAGATTAACATTAATACGACTTAAGCATACTTCAAACAGGAGAAGCTCAAATTATTTGGCCAAGGGATTTGCTGGGCAAACTGGACAGGGGCAGTTTCACTTGTTACAGTAATTTGGAAGAGGCCGATCTTGTGTTGGAGGAGAAAGTGGTGGGAAAAATTTGCGTTCAATATCGCTTGCGGGCTAAATGCTCTGCTAGTGATTCTGACTCTGGAGGATCTAGAGGTGACGACGGCCCTAAAAAAGATGTCGATATTCAAAAGGAACTCGATAAAATCGTCGATCCAAATGAATTGTTCTTTTTGATAAAAGACGATTCAGATATAGTTTGTGACACAATGAATGACAAGAAAAAAGAGGAACGTCCGACGGCTTTGGACCTTTCGAGATTTAAGAACTTGCATGGTAAGGTCGTTAATGATCGGAATCTAGTTGAACGCATTTACGCACCGGATTGTTGTCACAGTAAGGTAATTTAAAGTTAGTTATTTGTTGCGCCGTCGGATAGTTGAATAGATTTTTCTCTGACCTTGCTGTAAGTGCAGCATGGTTTATACTGCGTTACGTTTAGGACGGACGACCGCGACGGACGGTAGAACTTTCACCCGAATTTCTTTCGAATTCAAAAAGTTTAATTATTTCTTGTTTTTTCCTGAGCCTCTTACATTTTTCTAAGCAAGCTTACAATCATGATCAGGACTAGTGTCTTACGGTGGAGTGCACAGAACCTATTTACTTAGGTACTTACTTAAGGTGGCGCTACTTTCAGGGGTGTTCCCTTAGCTAACTGTCCCATTTGCATACGCTGAGTTGGCTGAGGTCTTCTTCCACTTGCACCCCCCACCTGAGCATTGGTCTCCCTCTACTGGATACGCGTACTTTATACTTCTATATTTTGCCTCGATGCAAAATCTTGCAGGCTGTATTTTCCGATTGTTCCACCAAAAATGTCCTCTCTCCCTAGCTTGGCGTATATCATTTTAACGTTGAAGTTAGGAAGTTGCTCAAATGTCTTGTCGCTTATTGTTCAGAATTTTAGCCTTGATGCCGTAAGGTACTCGTTGACACCTCTGAAGCTTCAAGGCGAGCCGCTCCTTGACGGCCTGAGCTCTAAATCTGTCGAAGTAGCCTGTACCTATAAGCTGTTCACTGAGCAGTTCAACCCAGAGTTTATCTAATAATGAGTAGGGAAACTCTTTTGAAAATGTAGTAGGCACTACTACAACCACAAATTATCGAAAAAAAAACAAAAATGCCATAAGTGAAAATAGTCAAATCAATTCCTTGCTTCTTTCCCTTTTTCCCTAATAGATTTTCAAAGGCGGCCTGACTTGATTGTCATAAATTAAGAAAAAAATTTGTTCGATAAAAACGCTTATGTTGTTTCTCTCTCTTTCCTGGAAGTTTCTCATTGGCATCTTTTTCCAATATCTGTGTGAAAATATGTTTCTCAGTTTACCAAAGTTGGCCACATTCCTCAATTGTGAACACAGATTGCATAAGACGTGAAGGTCATTGATAGCCTCCCATAGTCGTTGTCACCTTATCGCGAGCTGAGGTATTTGACTTGTTGCGGATTGGAAAACCTGATTATGTCCACATGATGACATCTGTGACCGCTGTATTATTTTGTATTATTATTATTGGTGGACCTGGGGTTTTCCAGCCAGATCGGTCCCTAGCTAGCTGTCTCCAGTTTTGCAGGCCAAGTTGGTTGAGGTCCTCTGTCGCCTGTGTGCCCCAGGTGAGTCGTTGTCTTCCTCTTCTGCGATGTCCTTTCGCTCTAGCTTTTCTGGCTACGTCAGTGCTGGTGAACAGCTTGTACTGTTATTGGTTAAAACTTCGTCTCCAATCTACATTTATGCAGGTGGGACCAAAAATCACTCGAAGAAGGGTTCATCCGATGTTGTCGAGGTCCATGTCTCTTCACCATACATGAGGACAGGGATGATGACGCTTTTGTTCAATGACACTTAAGTTGCTCGAGAGGACTTTACTACTCAATTGCCTCCTAAGTCCTAAGAGTGATTTTTTGCTGTCTGAGTTTATAGCGGATACTAGGTAGACAAAGCCCATAACTAACTCGAAGTCTGTCTATACTGATGTTTTTTTTTTTTTTTTTCAATTCATTTTTTTATTTATTTAAACTTAACTCTACTTACACGGTAGACAAAATGGGAAACTAGCCTAATTAATTCTACTTATATATAACTTACTGGCCCCAATCGGGCGCTCTAAGTAATTCATGGTTCTTAAACTTAATGCCTTTCGGCCTACGAACTAATTTTTAATTTTATTTCAATTAATTTGTTTATTTATTAGAAAATTTGAAAAAAACTAATTCCAGTGTTTGTGTTTTAACTTACATACTAGGGTCCTAAAAAATAAAACTTAAAATTACCTAATCTACCTACAATCTACTTAAAACTAGAACAACCACAGCGGCAAAAACTATGTCCATTAACACAAGTTCGTGATTTTTGTAATTGTCTTTTTTATTGCTGTTTTTCACATTTTTTTTCTTCACTTTTTTTTTATAGTATTTTTCATGTATTTTTTTTTTGTTTTTTTTTTGTTTTTTTTTAATATATTCTATAGTGCCACCGTACCTATTCTACTTAAACCTAAAACCTAAGACTAAAACAAGCATGTAAGCCGGCCAAGGCAAAAATACCCCACCCCGGATTACCCATTGTCAGATACAGTTTGAAGCCACCAAAACTGGTTCTCCTGCTTCACCCTATCAATGCAGTCCTTGTCGGACACAGCCCTACTGAACCGAAGCAGCTCCGCTCCATCACGAGCGAGGATGCCTCGTTCATACAGAAGCCGCCGGTCTACGGTTCTTCGCCTGACGTGGTAGATAAGCGGTACTGCCAATCTATCCTGTATCATGCCGCACTGGTCTAAATAGAGGAATGCCTCTGGTGGGATGAAGCCGCTCAAGCGTGCATTGTCGAAGTAGTTGTCGTTCGGATAGAACGGCCCGAAAATCAAATTGTTGGTCGAAGTCATAGCTCTCACAATATGGCCCCGAACAAGTTTTATCACGAAATTGTCAATTCTATTGATGCGAGCCCCGTTGTATAGAACCTCGTTTGAATAATAGTGCAGATAAGAAGATTCCGGTGTCCGATACCAACCGAGACAGCGCCGAACACCCGAAACTTCTCCATTTGGGAAGGGGCAATATTGAACCACACTGGACATCCATAATCGATCATCGGCCGTATGAGGGCCATGTAGCAAATTACCTTCACTCTGGGGTCAAGCCAACTGCTGTAAAACAGCCGTTTCGTCAGAGCGAAGGCTCCTCTGGCCTTAGTCAGAGCAGCATCTATATGTCCGTCGAAATACAGAAACTGGTCCAACCAGATACCGAGGTACTTCACTGCACTTTTGTTCGTCAATGGCTGTCCGTGAGGATCAACAATGACCATCTTGCGCCAATTCTTACACGTATCTCGCGAGGCTTTAGCCAACGGAGTCCGGAACAAAATTGTCTCCGACTTTTGTACATTTATTTTCAGTTTCCAATCGTCGCAGTAACGCTGAATCTTCTCGAAGTCACGCTGCAAGAGAATTCTAATAACTTCAACCTTTCGAGCCGTTCTGTACGCAATCAGGTCGTCGGCATACGCAATTGCGTTAGTTAAGCTACCTATCAGATCGCTGGTGTAAATGCTGAAGAGGATCGGCGAGTTCACCGCTCCCTGTTGAAGACCGTTTTTAATTTCAAAGGTGGTGGTAGAAGTTACATTGCCACTTTTGACAACAAACTTTCTACCGTTGAGCATATCATAAAGCATATACAATAATGGTTTACTGATGCCTAGTCTGGTGAGTTTTAGGTACAAACCTTCTAACCATACGGTGTCGAAGGCCTTCTCCAAATCCACCAGAACAGCACCCGTGCATTGTTTCTTGGACTTGTTCCATTGGATATCAGAAACGAGCTTAGACGCGGCATGAATGGTGTCATGTCCTGCCTTGAACCCGAACTGATTATCCGGAAGTCTATACTGATGTTGGATTCATGACGACGATAAGTTGGACTTGCCTTCGTTAACCGCTAAACCCATCTTCTTGACCTGCCGTTCGTTCGTCTGCGTAACCTAGTAGATGGACAGACTTTTGAAAGATTGTGCCTCTTGTGTTGACGTTGGAGGTTTGCACAACCAAGGTCACACAGTACGACAGACAAGATCTTGGCAACGATTAGGAGACTTATGCCTCTGTGGTTGGTGCCTTCAAGGGATCTCCTTTCTTGAGGATCGGGCTTACGATGCTAAGCTTCCATTCGTCGGGCATGCTTTCCTCCGACCGAATCTTGCAGATGAGCTGGTGCATACTCCTTACCAAGTCATCTCCAGCTGCTTTTTACAGTTCGGCGGCTAGGCCGTCTGCTCCAGTGGCTTTCTTCGACTTAAGTTTAGAATTGGTGGTCTGCTCCATCCAAATTGAATGGTTCTGTAAAGCCTGCGGAATTTTACTCGTCATCGCCATTATAAGGCTTGGCTTGGTCTTTCCATATCCTCAGCACTCACTGTGATCTTCCCATGATGGTCTCTACAGGCTTCGGTTCAGGGTGTAAGACCCCTGGTGATTTGTTTTACTTTTTTGTAAAACTTTGGACCTTGTTCCTGTTTTCACATCCCTCATTATCCTCCATTGGGCGCTTCTCATGCTCCTATTTTTCTTTCTGAGAAGTTTGTGCTCCTCCCTTTTTTTCAGCTCGTATAGAACTCACGAGCGGCCCCGCTTTGAATTTCTCTTGTTTAGCCAGCACTCATCAAACCACTCATCGTTGTGGCGGCCGTGTAAATCTTAGCATTTCAGAGGCGGCATCTCTGATGGCGGCTGGGCAGTATTACTGGTTTTCCTACAATTTTCGCTGGCAGTAAAGGACTTCTAATAGTACGGGAGGCAGCGCTTAATTTTTAAAGTCATTTGCTCAAGTCTGAAATTAATATATATTGTTGTTTTCGACCCATCTTTGACAAAAGTGAGCGTCAGTCGCCTAGCTAGTGGTGGAATCAGAAATGGCAGCTCGTCAAAGTGGCAAAAAAATTCCAAAAAAAAGTCATTTGCTCAAGGCCCAAAATTTGTGTGACGGTAATTTGGATCAATACAAAAACAAAAACGACCGTCAGCCGCTTGGACAGTGGTGGATTGACCGTCAGTCGGGCCCATGAACATGCCAAAAAAAAATGTTTACAAAGTCATTTGCTCAAGCATGAAATCCATACAGTCGAATATTTATTCTATTTAAGTAATAAAAGTGACCGTCAGTCGCTCGTTTAGTGGTGGAAAGACCGTCAGTCGGCGTCATGAAAATTTTGCCTTTTTAGTGAATCTGTACAAAAAACTTAGTTTTTTGCTGGGAAGACGTTATGAGGAAAGGTTTGGATGCAAAAATTAAAAAACTATCAAACGAGAAGCAAAACCACCATTTTGCAAACCCGAAACCTTATAACCTTGGCCGCCATTTTGTTTTTAACGCTTTTTTTTTATTTTTGATTGCAACTCCGTCAGTTTTCATTTTAGAGAAAAATGCCCGATAACAAAGTTATAGGAAATTTTATTTCCTAAAAAAATATTAAGTAACTTTTTTCTCTTAACCTTACCGTTTAGGAGCTACAGCTGATTTTTTGATTTTAGTGCCCTATTTTCTTTAACCGGCCATATTTTTGATAACAAAAGGAAAGGAACTATTTCCTATTTATATTCTTTTCACAAAATCCACTTCTCCAATGGTTTTTGAGATAAATGCAAGAGCAGGCCGCAATTTAGTTTCTAAAGTGGCCGGTATCCCATAACTATCGAATAAATTTTAAAGGCGGTACGTTAAATGAAAAAAATAACTATTTAATTACATGCTTTATAAAAGGCGCGGTTTGTCTAAATGAAGTGCTTAAGATGTCTGCCCAAACGAAGGCTTTTTGTGTTTTTTGTTTAAAAAAAAAAAAACGGACCGCTTCATTTATTTACTTTAAGTGCCAAGGAAAAGTGCAAAAAACTTCTTGAAATTCGAAAAAAAAATTGTATTTATAAACCTTTGGCTTACCACAGTCAACTCCAAATTACATGCTTCTTCTTGAAACTGGCTTTTCACCAACATATCTTTTCACTTTAAGAATGCATTTTGAATTTATCATAAAAGCACTAGCCTCTGATGATAGTCGACTTCCGAAAATACTAGCAAAACACAGCGTATACAAAAATATTAGCTGTGTGGGGCTACATTGTACTCTGTAGATATCCAGGATGCATCTCTAAGGGAAACATTAACACACATACTTGAATCAATGGATGCACGGATAAGAGTAGATCTTATAGAAGAAGCCAAAGGCTCATCGCGTCGATCACTGTATCCAAAACTTGAATATAATTTAAATGAACTTAATTATTTCTCTGACAATTTTAGCGTGTTTGAAATCTCTAACATTTTCTGCATTAAGGGAGAGCTCCTTGATTTAAATTATTATAGACCATATTTTACAACCGGAATACTTCTTTTTGTAACTTAGAAGAACAAGAAACATCTTACCACTTTCTATCCGTGTGCCCGATTTTAAAAGAACTAAGATTCGTATACTTTAAAAAAATCAATACTAAGTGAAGTAGAATCCATTAGTATCTTAAAAGGACAGAACTGGAAACTTCTTGCCCAATTTTGCATTGAAACTCTAAGGTATTGAAAAGATTTTTGTTTTTCAGAATAGGATCGTATTTTTTTTACCTAAAGTAATACATCCAAAAAAGAAAAAAACAGTTACTAGGCATTTAAATATGCATGTTTAATTTATTGAAGATATTCATATATACCTATATTAAATATATTAAAGTAAAGGGTTAGTAAAAGTCATTACAGAATTATATAATAAAATTAAATGAGTTGACATCTGGCAGGCGGTTTCTAACCACGGCCAAATTTTATTTATTATATATTTTCTTGTTAATTTTATATTAAAATTGAAAAAATAAACTAACTAACTAACTAGTTTTGGGATACCGGCCACTTTAGAAACTAAATTGCGGCTTGCTCTTGCATTTATCTCACAAACCATTGGAGAAGTGGATTTTGTGAAAAGAATATAAATAGGAAATAGTTCCTTTCCTTTTGTTATTAAAAATATGGCCGGTTAAAGAAAATAGGGCACTAAAATCAAAAAATCAGCTGTAGCTCCTAAACGGTAAGGTTAAGAGAAAAAAGTTACTTAATATTTTTTTTAGGAAATAAAATTTCCTATAACTTTGTCATCGGGCATTTTTCTCTAAAATGAAAACTGACGGAGTTGCAATAAAAAATAAAAAAAAGCGTTAAAAACAAAATGGCGGCCAAGGTTATAAGGTTTCGGGTTTGCAAAATGGTGGTTTTGCTTCTCGTTTGATAGCTTTTTAATTTTTGCATCCAAACCTTTCCTCATAACGTCTTCCCAGCAAAAAACTAAGGTTTTTGTACAGATTCACTAAAAAGGCAAAATTTTCATGACGCCAACTGACGGTCTTTCCACCACTAAACGAGCGACTGACGGCCACTTTTATTACTTAAATAGAATAAATATTCGACTGTATGGATTTCATGCTTGAGCAAATGACTTTGTAAACATTTTTTTTTGGCATGTTCATGGGCCCGACTGACGATCAATCCACCACTGTCCAAGCGGCTGACGGTCGTTTT
The DNA here is from genome assembly GCA_943590905.1 of Sphaerophoria taeniata. NCBI lineage: Eukaryota > Metazoa > Arthropoda > Insecta > Diptera > Syrphidae > Sphaerophoria > Sphaerophoria taeniata. Next base: position 242,307,480 of record OX016540.1, read on the forward strand.
TGTTTTTGTATTGATCCAAATAACCGTCACACAAATTTTGGGCCTTGAGCAAATGACTTTTTTTTGGGATTTTTTTGCCACTTTGACGAGCTGCCATTTCTGATTCCACCACTAGCTAGGCGACTGACGCTCACTTTCGTCAAAGATGAGTCGAAAACAACAATATATATTAATTTCAGCTGCTCCCGTACTATAAGGAAGTTATCGGAGACGCGATCGGATAAGGACGTAGCAATTGCTTGTGATTGTATCCGTTTGACGTCGAATTTCCTCTAAGCATTTTTGTTTGTTGGTCTCGATAGGGATATCCGCATTCAAACCTATGTTCGCACCTCGGAATGTGCGAACACCTTGCATGTTGTATGCTAGAAAAGTGTTGATTGATCAGGAGATTTCCATGTCCTCTTGTGGATATCGAGATGTGGGAAACACATACTTGCTACCATTACGTCTCGCCCCGCAGTGAAGTCGATTAGCCTGACTCCGTTATTGGAGGTGGTGTCAGTAGGCTATGTCGTCCGATTATTCCACCAAAGATTTCTTGTCTGTCCCCGCTCGGTATTAAAATCCCTAGGGCATTGCTCATAGGTCTTGTCGAGGAGCTCGTAGAACCTGTCTGTGGGATAATCAGTGGGGGCGTGAAGCTTATGTTAGTGAATTTAGCCTTGAAGCGGATTGTCGTGCTGCGCTCATTCACTGAGTCGAAACTCAAGACCTTCCTGAGTCAAGTCCCAACTACGAATTCACATCCATGTAGACGCTGATTTTGTTACCGGTAGCAGTCGCTGAAGTAGATATCACAGTTCTTCATTTTTCGTAGGACCGGACCATCCCATCGCTTTTCTTGGATGGCGGTTGTATCTGCTTTATAGCAGTCAAGGGCTTCATCTAAATGTTCGGCTGCACGTGGCCTATTAAGGGACCTAACGTTCCAAGTGCAAAAGCGAAATTCGTTGTCCTTAAATCGTTTGAGTGGGTCGTCATCCGTATCCGAGGCTTGTTGGTGGTTCGGAGCTATCTATTTTTTTGGAGGGCCAGGTTCTTAGTTTAGCAGCTTTTTTAAATTTGTATATAATTCCTTCACTTAAGCACCCTCCACGGCTGATAGTATTTATTTTTTCAATTAACTCAAGGTACTTTAATACTTTTACCTCATAACCTTCTAGAAATATCCTCCTTGTAACAAGAACACATGTCCAAAACTTGGAGGTGGTGAAGCAGCTAAGAAAAAAAAAGGAGAAATGGAGAAAGAAAGTAGTAGTAAGACCTTTTAAATTATTTAAACAATAACTGAAATAAAATGACAATTTTCTTAAGCCGACTGGGCTTGCAAAGCGAAAAAGCACAACGCTGATTGTCCCCACAGCAACAAGTTTTCCGAAGAAACGGAAGGTAACTTTATTTCAAACAAACAAACCCTCCTTTTGTAAAAAAATTGAATTTTTAGTTTCATGTTCATTTGATTCTTCCATAATCAGTCCTGATACTGATTCAGAAAGTTCTTGCACGTGTGGTCAAAACCAAGGATATCCGCTTACTCCTCCTAGCCTCAAGCAAACATTTTACACACGTCCCAGGTGAAAATTATAATGACTGAAACACAAACACGCTTTAGTTTCGTCTTCGTTTACATTACGATGCACCAGCTTCGAATTTGCTTTGAATGACATTTCTCCCTCCATCTTATATTTGAACTAGTGTTTCCGTTTGGAGTCACGTTTCGTAACATTACGAACGAAAAGTAAGGTCAAAGCTTCATTCCGCTTCGAATTTTATATGTTGACTTTTGACAGCTGTATGTTGAGCTGTCAGACAAAGTAAATATTCCTTATATTTGAACTAGAGTTTCCGCTTGAAGTCACGTTACGTAACATTACGTACGAAACATGAAACGTCATAAACGTCAGGCGAATCGAAAGCTAAATCGTGTTTGTGTTTGTCTTGCAACACAATAAATCATGCAATTTAATAAATTTTGAAGGTTCTGTCCAATTTGTAAAAATGACGTATCATGGCTTCCCAAATTTGCTGCTTGTACGAAATGTGGTCATAAGCCAACTCCTTATTCTGTCGAAAAACCGTACGATGAAAACATAACAGCTGATCAGATTTTACAATCTTGGGCTATCGATAGTCCAAAGAATGATGCCGGTGACCAGCCAGCTCCGAAACGGCTCAATCGATGCGCCTGCAAGAATGGTAAGATTTGCGCTTGTTGTAGGATACGCAAGATTTGCAAGGATATTCTGAGACCGACAAAATGTCGAAATAAGAAATGCTCAGAGGAGAACACACAGGGTGGTAAAAATAAAACGACAAAAGACATTTGCAATTCGAGCAGCGAAGATGATTGTCGAATGCATTTGGCAAAAGTATTTTCGGAACTCAAAGATCTCTACAATCTAAAACCGGTTCCCAATAAGCCTGAATTTGAATATGATGAGAGGTGTGAAAAAGCTTTTCTAGAAACAAAACAGAAGAAACGAAAATATGCTCGAAATCGAGATATGGAAAATAAGGAAAAGAAAGATGACATGGAGAAAAATTCAATAGTCCAAGCAAAGAAAAAACTCTGCACCAAGAAATTGTAGGTCTAGTGTCTCAATGGCTTACGTTTTTGTTTATGTTTTTTTAATCCTTAGGTATAATTACAAAACTGTGAGGAAATATCCTGGAATAAATGTTGGGCACAAGCAGTGCGTCTTGTCTGGCAAAATAGTGCCAGCAAATATGGGTTGGTTGTGGACGGCCAATACTGTTGCAATTCGCAATGGTTGGAGACCCGGGGCTATTCGGAAGCCAATCAAAAAAATCATGAAATATTTTCTCAAAGACTTTCCTGTTGATACTTTGAATGTTTCAAAATATGGCAAACACAAACTCGCGAAGAAAGAGTCCGAAGAATTAATACAAAAGCCAACACTTCATATTTCTAAAAAGAAAGGCGCCTACTTGATAACCATGCGTCCCATCAAGGATGCAACATTATTGAAGGATTGTGCAGACCCTTATGTTAACATGAAGCCCATTCAATTCAGAATAGTTAAGAGTCCTGTCGAAGCTGCCAAGCATGAGATCAAATGTTGCCTCAAGGAGAAATTCGACAAGTGTACTTGCAGAAAACCGGTTTCTGAATGTTTTTGCAGACCGTTTTTGGAGAAAAAACGTCTTGAATTCGAATTGAATAAGACTTGTAAACAAAAAGGTATTCCGAATCTTAAGAACTCCCTGGTTCTATCTGATACTTCTGATTCGGAGATGGAATTCGATTTTGGTGTAACGCCCCCTGCTGGAGTCATAAAGCCACAATTGAAGAAGAGACCGGATTTGACGTGTCGTGAGACGCAGTACAATGAAAAGGATTGGATATTGACACCAACATTCCCTAAACCGTTAAATAAGTATATGAAACCATTTGATGCAACAGGTGGACGAACTCTTCCCCCTTCAAAGCCTTGTCCGGTTATTTGTCCGCCAATTCCTCCGAAAAAGATTCGAAGGCTGCCGGTTTGTGGTATTGTTGGTGGTTATGGAGGAATTGGTGGGAATAAAGGTGCCGGAAGACAGATTGGAGGTTGCCCAACAAACACACCTAAACCCCTGTTCTGTAACCTCGCTCGGAGAGCCAAAGCGACTGGTTGTTGCTATGCACCTGCATGCATGCCCTGTTGAAAGTTCTAGATTTCATTTTCAAATTATATGTGTATTGTGTAATGAGCCATTTTCCCTTGAATAAACATGTTAGTAAAATAGATTGAAGATAAGATTGAGAATAAGTATTGACTATCACAAATTCCATTGCAATAGATAATTTTCTGCTAACCAAGACAAATCCATTACATAATCCGTTCGATGCAGATTCGTAGTGGAAAAATGGTGGAAAGTTTTCTAAGAAATTCGAAGTTTCGGGAATTTGGCTTTTGACGGTTTGACGAAAAAAAGGGACTTATTGGTAACAATCTTCAAATATCGTTTCGATAAATATGAAATGGAGTCTGATCTGATGAACGGAGGGCCAGTTGTACAATCTAGGGCACCGCGGATCGAAAGAACAATTCTAAAGTAACAAAGTTGTTGTGTATGGGGATTTGTGGGAAGGGATTTACCGGGGGGTTTAAGGGGATTCCTTGGCTTTAAGGGCTCGCCAAGGTAAGCCAGAATGCTAGGCGCTCGGCGCCGATTTGTAAATTCGAATTTAAGAAACAATATTTACCTTATTTGGTTACGTCTTCCTTTATTTATTTGTTTTATTGAAAATACACAAGAACTACTTTGTTTGTTATGGGTTACTTCAACCTCTTGTTCTATATTTATTCTGTGCCACTAACCTAAACTACTTAACTATTTATATTATTTTAATGCTTACTTACTAAATTTCTTAACCTACTTCCCAAACATTAATTTCTTAACCTACTACAATACTCACCTCATTTTCACATTGATGTCATCAAAAATGCATTTCCGCACTTCACACCTGTCGCTTTGGGTTCAACGTTCGTCGTGTTGACAAACTTTCTGATGACGCTTCGAATTACTTCATCGAGAATCCAAAGCATTGCTTTGACCGTTTACTAAGGTCACAATTGCTTTGAACCTCAATGAATGCGTCGATCAGCAAGTTTGTTTTATTTTTCATTTTCCACACAAGCAAAACAATATGAAACTACTTTTTGTTTTGTTTATGTTTTGTTGTGGATTTTGGGGTTTGGAGAGTTATGAATGGATGCTTTGATAGCATCATATAACAAAGTCAAAGATATCTTCAGTTTCATAGTAGCACTGTTTAATGAAGTAAATGAAAACTGTCAAATCAAGTTAGAATAGGGAACATCATCTCCCTATTTTATCTTTTTGACAGTTTTCAGTTTGCTGTCAAATAAACAGTGCAAGTCAATTAAATTGAATAAAATTTGTATTCTTAAATGTATTTTACTGAACGGTCAATGTATGCGGATTTTATTTCAATTTGATGGCTTTCCATTTTTTAAATTTTTGTTTTGTTATATATTTTTTAGGAGTTTATTCAAAAAATTGTTTGATTGAAAAAAAAAAATAAATAAATTGACATTTGAAATCTTGGCATTTGATTTTTTTTTTCACAAAGCTTCTCTACCAAAAAAAGTCTTTTTTTTTTACATTTATTTGGCTCACACACCATGAATGATCTCAGCCTGAGCTACTACTGCCTTCCATCGGGAACGGGCCCTCGCATGCACTCACCAGTCGCCAAAACCAAGCGCACTGGCATTCGCAGTCACTTGGTCCTTGTACCGTAGGTTCGGACTTCCTTGTCGTCTCGATGTGGCCAAGCCAATGCAGTCGTCTTTTCTTGGCTTTCTGGACTACGTCCACATCTCGGTACAGCTCGTACAGTTCATGGTTGAACCATCTTCTCCATTCGCCATCGTCGCATACGGGACCGAAAATCCGTCGAAGAATTTTTCTTTCGAAAGTGCCCAGTATCAATTCCCCTTTTTTACTTATCGTCCAGCACTCGGCGCACCTTAGAGTAGGACTGGTAAAATCAAAGTTTTGTATAGAAGACACTTTGTCTTTCGAGTGAGGAGTTTTGAACCCAGTTGTTTGGCCAAACCGAAGCAGCAGCGGTTCGCTAAGGTAGTTCTTCTTCGGATCTCCACTAAGGTGTCGTTTGTGGGATTGATGCTTGTTCCAAGGTAGGTGAACTCCTTAACTACCTCGAAATTGCTGCTACCAACAGTGACGTTTTATCCTCGACGGTGGACAGATGTTCTTTTTTGTTTTGAAAGCATGTACTTTGAAATGTCCTCATTCACTTCAAGACCAACGAGTTTCGCCTGTTTTTCAATCGCTGTGAAGGCCTCAAGCACAGCTCTCTTGGATCGACCGATGATGTCTATGTCGTCCGCATAGTCTAGGAGCTGGGTGGATTTGTTGAAGATAGTGTTTTCCGTGCTCACACCTGCCTTGCGTACTATCTGCTCCAGGACTATGTTGGAGAAGTCACATGACAGCGCATCTCCTTGTCTAAACCCATGCGCATGTTTGAAACAAGTCGGATGAGTTGTTATTCCCATTTGCACACTGCACTGCGTATCGTTTAGCGTCATGCGGCACAGCTGGATCAGTTTGTTCGGGATCCCGAATTCAGACATCGCCATCATAAGCTCTTGGCGGTGGATGCCTATCATAAGCAGCTTTGAAGTCGATGAAAAGATGGTGGGTTTCTATTTGAAATTCGTTGGTCTTTTCCAGGATCTGCCTCAGTGTGAATTTTTGGTCTATCGTTGTTCTGCCTGGCCTTAAGGGTAGGTGTACCAGAACAGCGAACTCAGATTTCATGTAGATGAATTTATATGTGTTAGTGGCCTCTACTCTTCACCGATTCCTTTTTTCATCTCAGACGAGAATTTGCAAGAACCAGATTCCACGATCACGATCAGGCACATGAAGGAGAAAAAAATGCAATGTACGCAGACGACGTCTTCTAGGTAGAAAAGGAAGCAAACTCATATATATATACATGCAATGCAATAAAAAAGACCCAAAAAATATATCAAGTGAAGAAATGTGCGCATTTTTTTCTTTTTTTCTTTGAGCTAAGAATATTATGAAAACTGCATGTAATTGTTGTTGCAGCACGAGAAATCGCGATGTGATAAACGGTTAGGTTTTTATTTCTTTTTGTGTTTGTCCAGTTGAAGAAATATAAAAAGATGAACCTTTTTGAGGAGGCAAGATGTGAAATGGAAATTCTTTTATTGGGCGATGTGATGATTGCGTTTGTAACAGGCCACAGGCGGGTACCTTTCATCTTTTAGAAAGATGAACAGTTTATTCAAAAGAGTCATGAACCTATTATTGAAATTTTTGACCTTACGCAATAAAACGATGCAAATAGAGGGTGTCTCAGTAAGAGTGCTCTTTTTAAAATCGGAATATTTTTTTGCATGCAAGGGCAACTCTCAAATTTGACAGCTGCCACCTCTAATCTGATTATTAAAAATGGAGTGCTTTTCGAAAGAAAAACGCGTTATAATTGTGAATACTCTCGCAAACTTCGCAAAATTTTCTGCCGAGAAATTAAAAAAAAAAACGGGATCAATTACGGATAGTAAGAATTCTTTGCGTCAACGTACAGGTCGGTGTCTTGAAAACATTGCTGCTGTTGCTGTAAACGAGAGTATTGCCGAAAACCCGAAAACAAACGGCATTCGTTACAGGTATACCATAACGGACTTCTTGTGGGCTCAACTGGACGGCATGAATCTGGACAAATTGTGGTTTCAGCAAGACAGCGCAACCTTCCACACCGCGCACGAAACAATCGACTTATTGCAGCAACGATTTCCAGAACACATTTTCTCACGAAATTCTGATGTCAACTGGCCATCAATATCGTGCGATTCAACGCAGTGCGATTTTTTCTTTGGGGTTTTATGAAATCTCGGGTTTACGCAAATTAACCGGAAACGATTCTTGAGCTCAGATCGGAAATCCAAAGTGTCATCGGTGAGATACAGTCACATCTCTATGCAAAAGTTATGGAAAATTTCATGAAAAGAGTAATGGCCGGTCATTGGACCCGGGGGGTCATTTGCAGATATTTTATTCCATACTTAATCGGAATATATCTTCTTTAGAGGCCAGTTACAGCTTTAATTGGTTTTCATCATTGAAACACATGATTGGCATTTTTCTGATAGGTTGGTTATAGCAATCATTGAAAATTTCTGTCAGGGTTTTTTTTCCTGACGTAATTCTATCATTGGAACTGTGAGAAGTTGAAACGTAGATCAGCAAAATTGTACAAAATTGAAACGAAAATCATTGGAACGATTTGTTTAATCTTTTGACATAATACAATCAGCTGTTCAGGAAAATGAATTTACAACCAGAAAATAGAAAAACACATTTTAATGAAAAAATAAGTGTGTTATTGAACTTTTTTATGTCAATTAAAATGTTTGCCTTTTTGGAGTGATTTCCGATCGATTGGTATTAATTTCTTTTCAAAAGTAAACATAGTTAAATATCCAATCAAAGAGTTTCCGGATCCATTTCAATGGTAACTATAACTGGCCTCTTACAAGACAATAAAAATATCACAACTCTGTCATAAAATACTTGTCCTTATTTATAAATGAAAAAGTGCACTCTTATTGAGACACCCTATACTTATCTTATTTGTTCCAAACGAATAAAAAAATAAATTGGTTTCTCCCATTTATTTGGAGTATGTAGTACCTTAATACCTAACTACCTACACAACATTTTTGTGCTATTCAAGGTGTCGCAAAAAAATTATATTACACTTACACTACTTGCCAAATTTATTCTAATAAATCGCAAATCTCCCTCGCAACCACCAAAACAAAAAGATATGATAGGAAACTATCGCACATGCGCGGTATTCTTTGTACCTAAACAAACAAATATCCAACTTTCGTTCATTTCCTTAGTGCCTGATTACACGAGCGCAAAAAAGAATTAATTCACGAAAGAGAGCGGATGATTTTTAGAAAGAAGGAAAGGGATGGAAAAAAATGCCAAGTTTCGTCTTTTTCCTCATTTTGTGCCTGGTTACACGAGCGCAAAAAAGAATTACGTTTGTGGATACACACAGAACAAAAAATTAAGTGGGCATGCAACAAAAGAGGAGCAGTCGGAGACTAAAACACAAAAGAAAGAAAGAGAAGAAACATGATGATGAGAAAAAAACATGATTTTTAACGCAAAACTCATATCTGAAAATGAGGAAAAAGACGAAACTTGGCATTTTTTTCCATCCCTTTCCTTCTTTCTAAAAATCATCCGCTCTCTTTCGTGAATTAATTCTTTTTTGCGCTCGTGTAATCAGGCACTTTCAGATATGAGTTTTGCGTAAAAATCATTTTTTTCTCATCATCATGTTTCTTCTCTCTTTCTTTCTTTTGTGTTTTAATCTCCGACTGTTCCTCCATTGTCTAATTTGCTTGCATGGCCACTTAATTATTTTTTTCTGTAGTAGTAGTAGTAGTTGTTGTAATGATACTGTGTTGGTACTGTCAGCCAAATTATACTGTCAATTAATTTTAGAATAAATTATACTGTGAATCTCGGTTTCTCTGATTTATAAATTAATTTTCATTATAAAGCACTGAAGTGATTTAACGTCAAGACATAATCAAGAAACTTATGATAAAATTAAACAATTCAATTTATCTTAAAAAGTAGTCTTTTATTTACTTTTTACATGGTGTCAGAAGTAAAAACAAAAATTCACTTGGAAAAAGAAACGAAAAACATTAATTTTGGTAATTTTCACGGAAAGATAGAAAATAATTGTGCTCGCAGTAGATTGAACGAACATAACCTCACACGAGTTATAAACACTCAACTGTACCTCAAGCAGGAAATAAGAGGAAATAATAATAATAATAAAATAATAAAGATAATAATAACAAAACAAGATAACAATAAAAATAGAACATAACAGATATTTTATGACCAACCAAATAACAAAATAAGATAAAGATACAAAAAGTAATTAACCAACACAAACATAAAGGAAACAAAACGATATAAATAGATGCAACACGGAAGGAGTTTCCAGTAGTTACAGAGTAGTACGTAAGAACTATGCATGTAAAACTATTTAAATATTCCATCTTGTTGAATAGAAAATAAAGTTAATATTTAAAAATATATTTTTTTGAATTAACCTTTTTTTATTCCCGACGGATAAATATAATTGGGGGCTCAACCGGGATAGCTCATTATTAACGTAAAAAGTGAAAGTGAATAAAATAGTAAAATTTACATAAGTACTTGTAAATACAAATAAAAAAAACTTTCAAAGTGAAATTGAAGCTATCAGCCAAATTTGTTTATAAATAGGAGAAAAACAAAGTATCCTGAAAGTGTAATCAATTGTGAACTAAAAGGAAGAAACCAGCAAAGTGATTCCCGTTCGCTCTATAAAGCCAGTATCCAGCAACAGATTAGAGAACAGCATTCTAAGAAGCAGAGAAAATTATTGGTAAATTATCGTAAGAAATTATTTTTAAGAAGTGAAACAAAAATTGTTAAAATGTCAACAACTATAGATATAAAACAAATAATCGAATTAGCTATTGAACAGGCTACTACTCAAATGCAGAATCAAATAGATGAATTAACAAACAAATTAGAAAGTTTAACAGTTCCAAATAATGTAATAGACCATAAAAAACAAACGATAGATCCACAAATACTAGAAAATGAAAGTCTTGACATTATTAAAAGTTTACCAACTTTCGAAGGTAGCAATGAGGGATATGTGAGTTGGCGAGAAGCTTGTGTCAAAATAGTATGAGTCTCTACACTCCTGGTAGTAGACGATATTTTGCTGCTTTAAGCATAATGAGAAACAAAATAGTTGGTCATGCGAATTCAGTTCTTACCAGTCATGGTACGGTACTTAACCTTGAGGCAATTTTAAGTAGATTAGACTTCGCCTACGCGGATAAAAGACCAATACACGTTTTAAATCATGAATTAAGTATGATAACACAGGGCAGAAAAACGTTAATAGAATTTTATAATGAAGTTACGGAAAAATTGACATTAATAATAAATAAAGTTATAATGACATAATTATGGTACTTATAGTGAAACCACTGAGAAATTCAATGAATCATATAGAAAAAATGCATTAATAGCATTTATAAATGGTCTTCATCAGCCAATGTCTGATACGGTATTTAGTATGAAACCTGAAGATTTGCCCAATGCACTAGCCCAGGCTCAAGAGTTAGAAAGCAACAAAACAAGAAGTAAATTTATGAATCAATACAATCAAAGAGATAATATAAGAAACGAAACATACGGTAATACATTAAGATACCAACAAAAACCCCAAAATAGTTATCAAAAAACAAATAGGGCTAGCCACCAAAGTCCAGAACCAATGGAATTAGGATCTTCAGCTTATAGAAAAGTAACTCCACAGGAAATGCAAAGGTTTAGACAGGTAGGTACATAATAATAAGAATAATCCATTTAGGAATACTTATAATCAATTTAATCAAAATAGGAATTTTAATAGAAATTTCAGTCAGAATAATAATCAAAATGATAATATTAAAAGAGAAAGAGAACAAAGTGTTCAATTAAGCTCCCAACCACCAAACAAAGTAAGAATAAACAAAATTCAAGAGAATCATTTTTTAGACGGAACGTGGGATTACCCCACATATACAGAAGAATAAATAACAAATGGTTAAAAATATTAATAGATACTGGAGCAACATCTTGTTACACGTCTCCAAAAATATTTAGTGATAAGAAAACGTTGGACATTAATAAAAGAGTAAAAACCGTGAATGGGTTTACAATTATTAAATATTATTATGAAATATATATTTTTGATAGAGTGGTTCGATTTTACGAAATTGAGAACCTAGAAGCAGATTGCTTGATAGGTTACAATCTTTTGCGAAATGCAAATATAAATTTGTAACAGTCATCCTTAAACACACATCATCACACATCCATACCATACACAACATCACACATCATATTGCGTCATAACAAAATTATTTTATAAACATTTTTTTTTCACATCACTGTAAATTATATATGATTAATTTTTTGCACAGTACTATAACAACATTGCATTGTATAAGATAACTGTAAAAGCTTCACTTTTTGAGTATAAAAGGCCGCAGCAAATCAGTAGAAATTGCATTCTGTCGAATAAAGCTGAATAGTTAACACACAACTTTCGTTGGAGTAGCTATTGTTTTTTTATTTTGATTGAATTTGGTAATTTTTTTCGCTTTCGCTAATCACCGTTGCTGCACAAGTAGACAGGCTGAACAATTCTTTGGTCGCCTGGCTCTTCACCTCCGTAATCATCATTACATAATACTGTAGACAGGCTAAACGTCTCTGACGGTTGCCTGGCTCTTTTATCATCGCCAGTATAAAACAGGTTTTTTCCACTCACGCACATCCACTGCATTCTCGCACACGCACATCGCATTCACGCATTTGCACCCACACACCCTGCAAGCATAACACCTACGCATCAATTGGCGCCCAACCTAGTGGCTACGTATGTCAGACTGACAGTCGATGGAAAGTACAGTAGGACCCAGTTAAGTCCTATCAAAGTAAAACCCGGTTAAGTGGATTTATTTTTTATATATGAAAAACTGAGATTTTTTTTTCGACGGTACAGTACAACCCGAAAAATACAGTCAAACCCGATTAAGTGTGTACACATAATTTTTTTGTTGTACCAATCGACGAATCAAAAGAGAGTCAAAATTAACGACAGTACAACCCAATAGTACAGTCCAACCCGCTTAAATAAAAAAAAAACAATAATCGCACAAGAAAGGTGCTGCGCAATTTTTTTTTCTCATCACGGTATGAGAAAAAGTCCCCGGTTATCTGAAAAACCGAAGGTTCAATATATTGAAAGAAGTTCTTCGTCATCAGACTCCTCCAACTATATCTCCGATATTGAGTATACGTCTGAATTCAAATCACCAGAGAGTGAAACAGAGATTACAATTATAAACAAAAACACATTTAGAGAACCCCTACAGTCAAACCTACAAGCTACAAGTATGCCAGACGACAAATCATCCTCGATCGCCCTATCCGAAGACCAACTAACCCGCTTGGTAGCTGCCATAGGCGTTAAAGAATTTCAAGGTACTTTTAGCCGATGCACCGCTCGTTATAATGGTGAAAGAAATACCTCCAAGCTAGAAGACTTCATTGCCACAATAAGTGTGTACAAAGATTCCGAAAACGTTTCTGATAAAAATGCTCTGGTAGGATTCCCACTCTTGTTAGAAGGTTTCGCTTCAAACTGGTGGCAGGGAGTAAAAAGCGAAGCAAAATCGTTTGAAGATGCATTAAAATTACTTCGCTCATCGTTTGCTCCACCAAAACCTTCTTGGCGAGTCTATGTAGAGATTTTCGAGGATAAACAAAAGCCAAACCGATCAACTGACGAATTTATTTGTAAGAAGAGAGTACTCTTTTCGCAGCTAAAAGATGAGATATCCGAGCAAATAATGATAAATATGATTTATGGTCAGCTTCTTTTGAGTGTCAGAGAAAAGGTTCCAAGAACATCAGTCAACACATTTCAAGAACTTTTAAAAGAAGCTCGAGAAGCCGAAATTGTCCTCAGAGAAAGCCGCCCTCCAGGGAAAACTGTCGAGGAATTTAAGAAAGTCAGATGCACCTTTTGCAGAAAGCAAGGACATTCCGCTGAACAATGCTTTAAAAAAGCCGCAAACAATCAAAATGAGGCCAAGAAACCTACACTTAGTTGTTACGGATGTGGAGCTGCAGGTTATTGCAGAACAAATTGTCCAACATGCAGTAACAAAAATGCAAATAGCCCAGCAATGCTTGACTTCAACCTCATCGAGTCAACTGTTATAGGTAGAAATGTGCCTACTGTAGATGTCAATATTAATGGACTTAAAGGTGAAGCATATATTGATACCGCAGCTCGAACGAGCGTCGCAGGGTCACGTCTTTACCAACAACTTATCCAAAAGGGTCGCCCTTTTCAAAAAGTTAATGCAGAGATAACTTTGGCTGATGGAATAACGACAAAAGAAATCGTCTATTCAACTGTAGTAGATATCATTATTGGGAAAAGACTACGTAAAATTCGTTTTATAGCCCTTCCTAAGGCCAAAGGAAATCGCAAGTTATTAGGCATTGATTTTCTCGAACAATGTGGGCTTGTTTTAAATATTGCTCAAAGAGCATACTATTTCATTGACGACCCAGCAACTACGTTTGATTTTAAATTGGCTAAGTGTAATGACAAGAGTCAAATCGAACCTCGAGAAAACCCCTTTAAAACGCCAAAGCCGGCTCCAAAAGTAAATTGCCACAAAATATTGGAAAAGGATGAAAAGCTCAAACAAGTTTCAGCATATTTGGCTTGGGTTGAAAGCCATGAAATAATAAGCCCTATCCCAAGTACACCAAAACGCAAACGATCCAATGATTACTCACCGCACAGCATCCAAGCAATCTTCTCTGACGCGCTGCCTCAGGAGATGAAAACACCTGAAAGAGGAAATGATTTTTTAGTGAACCAAAGAGAGCCGATTCAAATGTTGACGACTGGTTCATCCTTAATTCCATTGATATTCAACTCAGCCCAGATGAAGGATATTCACTCAATGGACCTGATAGAAAACACCTTGAAAAGATGTTAAGTGAGCAAGAAGAAATTTTTGGAGAGATAACAACACCTTGAAAAAGGCATTATTGAAGAGAAACAGTCCCCATGGGCCTTTCCTGTGGTCATGGTCCCGAAAAAAGATGGACAGATAAGAGTATGCGTTGATTATCGCAAATTGAACGCTATAACCATACCAGATCGCTATCCGTTGCCTAGAATGGATGATCTCCTGCTCGCAGCGAAGAGTACGCCATACATGTCAACACTGGACTTACGTTCTGGGTATTGGCAAATTAAAGTAGCAGAAGAAGATCGACCTAAAACTGCTTTTATAACACCATTTGGATCGTATGTCTTCAAACGCATGCCATTTGGATTGCGAAACGCACCAGCAACGTTCCAACGCCTTATTGACAAATTTCGAAATGGACTGCCACAAATTCTGATCCTTGCATATCTGGATGATATAATTATCTGCTCCGAGAACTTTTCAACACATCTTAACGATCTACAAACAGTTTTCGCACGTCTGAAGCAATTTGGGTTCAAACTTAACCGAGACAAATGCACATTTTGACACCCGATGGTTTTAAGGTTGATCCCGAAAAAAACTGATGCCATACTACTACGCCCAAGTCCCAAGAATCAGAAACAAGTGTTATCCTTTTTGCAAACTTGTTCCTGGTACAGAAGATTTATTCCCAATTTTGCAGATATATCCAAACCACTATCGAATCTGACGAAAAAGAATGCTGTTTGGAGATGGGGAATCGATGAGCAAAACGCGTTTGACAATCTTAAAAAACTTCTGACAACTTCTCCAATTTTGCAGCAAGTAAAAGATGATATTCCATTCATTCTCAAAACCGATGCCAGCAGCTATGCTATTGGAGCCGTTTTACTCCAGGGGGAGAACGAGATGGAACACCCTGTTGAATTTGCAAGCCGTTTACTCTTCCCTGCAGAACGAAATTACTCGACAACGGAACGTGAAGCACTCGCAGTAGTATGGGCAGTCGAAAAATTTCGAGGCTATATCGAAGGATCTGAAGTGAAGATTCTTACCGATCATCAACCCTTAAAATGGCTTATGAGCCTGAAATCTCCGACCGGTAGACTCGCCAGATGGGCACTTCAGCTACAACCTTATAACATTGAGATAGTTTACAATCCCGGTAGAAACAATGCTGTAGCTGACACTCTATCCCGACCGCCATGTCCCGCCAATGATCATACAGAAGATTGTATAATTTGCTCAGTTATTGTTGATATTCCAAGAACAGGTTCGAAGGAAATTAGAGAAAACCAACTAGCCGATTTTGATCTTAAACTCATAATCAATTCATTCGAAAACAATGATGAAAACTTATTTCGTTGGACCAGTAGAGGGTACATGCTTGTTGATGGTGTTTTATACCGTTATTGTTCTGAGGAAGATTCGGAAAACGGCCAACTCGTCATACCAAAGTCAATGATAGCTATGATACTGAAGAAGTATCACGATGACTGTACCGCTGGACATTATGGTGTGGATAAGACATTGGCTCGTAAATCAAGTCGCTATTACTGGCATGGAATGAGATCAGATGTTGCTAAACATATCAAAGTTTGCGTCGAATGTCAACGCTATAAAGCCTCAAATTTAAAACCAGCCGGTCTATTGCAAACAACCCCGAATAGGCAAAGATTTGAAGTTATATCAATAGATCTTTTTGGACCTCTACCCACCACCCCTAGTGGACATCAATGGATTTTAATTGTCGAAGACTTATGTAGTCGTTGGGTTGAGCTATTCCCCTTGAAAGAAGGTACTGCTGAAAATTGTGCCCTAACCTTGTTAAATGAAGTTTTCCTGCGGTATGGAGTTCCACGAAGATTGCACAGTGACAACGGAACACAATTTATATCTGCATTGATGCAAAAGTTAACTTATTGTCTGGACATAAAACAATCGTTCACTCCTGTATATCATCCAGAAGCAAACCCAGTCGAGAGAAAAAAATCGAGACCTAAAAACCCAACTTTCAATCCTAGTTGGAAATCAACACACAATGTGGAATCTCAAACTCCCAGCTATACGATTTGCGATGAATACAGTCAAATGTGAAAGCACTGTATTCTCACCTGCCTATTTGACATTTGGAAGGGAATTACGAACGCCGGATGACGTCAATCATGATCTAAAAGCGATTGTCCAAACAGAAAACTTCATACCCCAGATCACTCCACACTTAATTAAATTAGCCGATACTCTGAAGGAAGCAAGAGAAACATCCGAGAAGTCACAAGACCGAAGTAAAGTCTACGCTGACAAGAAGCGAAGACCCCACTACGAGTTTAAAGTTGGCGATAAGGTCCTTGTCAAAACTCATACAATCAGCAAAGCATCGTCAGGTTTTACTTCGAAACTGGCACCGAAAAGAGATGGCCCTTATGTTATTTTGAAGAAGAAAGGTTTAAGCAGCTATACAATTGCGAAAGAAGATGACCCGACCGTTCCATTGGGCACATATCACGTATCAATGATTTCTTTATTCTCTGGGGGTTCGATAGAACTTCCATATCCTAAACCCATTGTTTCTTACAGAAAAAGAGGACGACCTGCGAACTCTAACCCTAACGATGAACCAAAAATGACCGATTCAAAGTCTAAAAGAAAGATGACGTCACCTAACCAAACCATTTCCGAGGCAAAGATGATCGATCCAAAATTCAACAGAAGGATGACTCCACCTGAAACCACGAATACAAATGATCCTGCCACATTTCCGAGACGTTCCATGAGGTAGAGGGGGAGATTGTAACAGTCATCCTTAAACACACATCATCACACATCCATACCATACACAACATCACACATCATATTGCGTCATAACAAAATTATTTTATAAACATTTATTTATTTTTTCACAACACTGTAAATTCTATATGATTAATTTTTTGCACAGTACTATAACAACATTGCATTGTATAAGATAACAGTAAAAGCTTCACTTTTTGAGTATAAAAGGCCGCAGCAAATCAGTAGAAATTGCATTCTGTCGAATAAAGCTGAATAGTTAACACACAACTTTCGTTGGAGTAGCTATTGTTTTTTTATTTTGATTGAATTTGGTAATTTTTTTCGCTTTCGCTAATCACCGTTGCTGCACAAGTAGACAGGCTGAACAATTCTTTGGTCGCCTGGCTCTTCACCTCCGTAATCATCATTACATAATACTGTAGACAGGCTAAACGTCTCTGACGGTTGCCTGGCTCTTTTATCATCGCCAGTATAAAACAGGTTTTTTCCACTCACGCACATCCACTGCATTCTCGCACACGCACATCGCATTCACGCATTTGCACCCACACACCCTGCAAGCATAACACCTACGCATCAAATTTAAATTTAGAAAGAAATTTATTGATATACAATAATAAAGCAGAAAGGATGTTCATGGATGGCGAACCATTGCCATGGGAAAGTAATATAACACAAACAGGAAATAAAATTAAAGTTACCTTAGAGTCATCAAGTACGACTGACTCACGTTCTATTTACAGTCTCGAACCACGCCTTAATAACCAAGTAATCGAAAAAGTACCATCAGATCAAAACGTTGATATTCTGAATAAACAAGTTCGTTCCGTTATCGGAAAAATACATTCCAAAATAAATATTACATTGCCATTCCGTACAGATGTGGTGGCAGAAATAAAAACTAATATAGAATCACCAATATGGACAAAACAGTATCCATATCCATTAAGTGCTTCAGAATTTATAAACAAGGAAATAAGTAAACTGCTAAAAGATAATATAATTAGGCCAAGTAAAAGTCTATATTCAAGTCCAGTGTGGGTAGTACCAAAAAAAGGGTTCAACGAAGATGGAACACCTAAGAGCAGGTTAGTCATCGACTTTAAGAAACTCAATGAACACACAATAAGTGACAAATATCCAATCCCAGACACAAATGTTATTTTAAGCAATTTGGGAAAATCTAAATACTTTTCAACGATAGATTTAGAAAGTGGATTTCATGAGATATTAATGAAAGAATCTGATATTCAAAAGACTTCATTTTCCGTTAATAATGGTAAATACGAATATATACGCTTGCCTTTTGGTCTAAAGAACGCACCTTCTATATTCCAAAGAGCTATGGATGATATTCTTAAGCCATACATCGGAAAATTCTGTCATGTATACATTGACGACATTATAGTTTTTTCAAAAAATATCGAAGAACATACTCAACACCTGAATGAAATAATAAAAATATTGAAAGAAGCAAATATGAAAATATCATTAGAAAAATCTAAATTCTATCAAACAGAGGTGGAATATTTGGGATATGTTATCAGTGAGAATGTAATTACTACCGATCCAAAGAAAATTACCACAATTAAAGAATATCCAGAACCAGAAACTCTTAGACAATTAAGAAGCTTCTTAGGAATGACAGGATATTATCGTAAATTTATACAAAACTATGCTCAGATAACTAAACCCTTAACAATTCATTTAAATGGTGAAAATGGGAAGATATCAAAAAAAAAACAGAGTAAAAAATGTAATATAAACATTGGAAATGAGGGTAGAAAAGCATTTAATAAACTAAAAAAATATTTAGTCGAAAATGTAAAGTTGAGACAACCAGATTTTAAGAAAAAATTTATATTAACTACTGATGCCAGTAATGATGCAATCGGAGGGGTATTGTCACAAGACGACAAACCAATTATTTTCATTTCGAAAACGCTGAATAAAACAGAGAAAAGTTATGCAACAAACGAAAAAGAACTTTTCGCAATAGTATATGCCTTAAAGAATTTAAGGAATTATTTGTACGGAGTTGCAGACCTAGAAATACATACTGATCATCAACCACTTACGTACTCAGTATCAAAAAGAAACCCAAATACTAAAATGAAGCGCTGGCATGCTATAATTGAAGAATATGCACCGAAAATTATATACAAACCAGGTAAAGATAACATTGTCGCGGATGCACTAAGCCGACAAAACCTTAATATAATAACAAATTCAAGTCAAACTATTCATTCCGCTGAAAGCAGTGATAACATACAAATAGAGACGACATCCTTGCCTGTTAATTGTTTTAAGCAACAGATAATATTAAATAAAGGCAATATAAGTTCAGAAAATATTGAGACATGTTTTAATAAATTAAAGAGGTATACAATAACATATACAAACACTGATCAGGTCATCACTCTATTTAAAAAATATATAGTTCCAGGTACAGTATGTATCTATGCTTCAGATGAAGATCTATACGAAGTTAAAAGTAAACTTCTCGAAACATTCAGTAATAAATTTTTACGATCTAAAATATATGCACAGGATATACCGAACAAAGAAGACCAGTTGAACATAATCACTGATACACACAAAAGAGCACACAGAGGAACTCTTGAAAACTATAATCAAATAAAGACAATATACTACTGGCCAAACATGAAGAAACAAATTTCTTCATATACAAATACCTGTGTTGTTTGCAATGAAAACAAATACGATCGGAAACCAATAAAATTTCCTATAGGTACTAAACCCATACCAGAAAAAGAAGGTGAACAGCTACATATAGATATTTTTTATGCAAGCAAGGAAATATACCTTACAGTCGTAGATAGTTATTCAAAGTTCTTAGTCGTACATCCTCTTGAATCTAAAATTGGTATCGAACTCGAATTATTAAAATTTTTAAATATATTTCCTTATGCGAAAAACGTAATATGCGATAACGAATCCGTTTTCAAATCCGTGTTCCTTAAAAATACTTTAGAAAGAAAGAAAATTGAAATATATTTTGTACCAGTTAGTCATTCTACGACAAACGGACAAGTAGAACGTACTCATAGTACATTAATCGAAATAACACGCTGTATTAAAGCAGAATACAACATAATAGATGATAAGCAGGCAGTGCTAGAAGCAGCACATAAATATAACGAAACAGTTCACTCTGTAACAGGCCTAAAACCCCAGGAAGTGTTATTCAACAAGGTAAATCACAATCTTAGGGAGATTTTGAAAGAAAAACAATTAAAAATGTTAAATACACATAATGAAAATCGTGAAAGTAGAGAGTTTAAGAAAAACAAAATAGTTTATGTGAAAAACCACGGCACTGAAAGAAATAAATTAAAAAAGAGGTTTAATCGTATCAAAGTATTAGATGATAAAAAAGATCAAATATTAACTAACAAAGGTAAAATACATAAAGATAATATTAAATCATAAATTTTTATTCCTTGCAGAAAATGGACTTCATAAAACATATTATTATTTTTATTACAATAAGAAATATTATTTTAATAAGATCAGAAGTAAAAGATTATTCTAGGAGTGAATATTTACTTATAGAAAATGGTAATACAGCAGTTTATAAAGAATATGGAACGTTATTCCACATGACAAACATTACTTATATTAATGAAATCATAGCGGACTTAGAAAAAGAATCAAACGTAGAAAACTTGAAGTATGATTTTACCACCTTAAATTTAGACGAAAACGCAGAATGTCAGAAATATCCTTAATGAGGACACTAATAGATGAAGTTAGAATTACCAGGTTCAAAAGAGCAATCAATACTATAGGAACAATACTTAGTTGGATATCAGGAGTACCTGACCATGATGATCATTTACTAGTAGAAAACAAATTAAATGAATTAATTTATAATAATAATAAACAAGCAACTACCAATTCACAGATCTTTCAAGCTATCCAAGAAATTACTAAAGTTTTAAATACTGAAAAAAATACATTAAAAACAAAAAGATTACAAGAAAGAAACAAATTAATAATACTAGAGTTACAAAACCTTATTCAAACTATTGCTTTAAGCAAAGCTAAAGTTTTAAACCCAATCATATTAAATAAAAAAGATATTCAAAAAATAACAAATAATGAACATGGAACTATTTCAATATCCGATCTTTTAGATGTTAGTGATTTCAAGATTGTTCAAACTAAAGATGTCATAATAATATTAATAAAATACCCAATCATTTATAAAAATTGTAAAATATTTGAAACAAGAGCAATCGAACAAAATAAAGAAAAAATAATAATTGATAAGAATATAGCAAAATGCAATAAATCATTCTACAATATTAAGGATTGTAAACAAGAAATAAATTTATATTTTTGCAAAATAAATTACGAAAAATCATGTCTTTCAGATTTATTAAATAAAATCCCTACCAAATGCAATAAAACAAATGAAATTCAAAAGGAATTTGAAATTATAAAAGATGGAGCAATTTTATTAAAAAATAACCACACTGTAAATAATGATAAAATTAATGGTATTTATTTAATAACATTTAACGAAATTGTAAATATAGATAATAAAAACTATACAAACCCTACTCAAAAAATACTTAGCTATATAAAAACACATGCCATAAATGACTATGTTGTTGAGTCATACATAATAGACCCAAATACTGAACTAAAATTTAAGTTTGAGAATATTGACACATTAAGTTACTGAAATATAACAAAATCCGAGTCAGTTATTGGAATAAGTACTATAAGTATAATCATTGTAATTTTTATTATACTAGCAGTTGCCCGCGACTTCGTCCGCCTCTCCCTCGTCCACCGGCCAGAGTATCGTCTCGACTTGTGCATCATGCGCGCGTGGGAATTTTGTTCGGAAGTTATTGTAAAATTGCATTGCAGTCAACTCTCCCTAGGTCGTAATTCTCTTGAACTTGAAAAATTTGAGCATTTTTTATGATTCCCTTCAGTTGTTCATACTTAAAGCATTCCCTTGGGTGAACTCTCCCTAATTCTAATATCTCTCTTACTTCTGCATCGTTTTTTTTTCGTTAAGTAAATTTTTTTTTTCTTTAAACTGAGCATATTTTTTAGTTAAGAAGTACATAAAATGATATTGTTTAAACACAATAATCTGCACAAATAGTGCAATCAATCACATTCACAAATCAATTGAACTCTCAAAATTCTAATTTGAGCAGTTATTAGGCCAGTTCCACCTAACAACATCTCACTGAGATCTCAATGTCACCTTGACTGAGGCAAAATCATTTGGTGGAACATAATTCTCAGTTATCATTGAGATTTAATGGTTACCTTACTAATTGTTGCTGCACATATGTCAACCACGTCAAATAGCTGAGTGAGAACTCGAATCCAAAATAATTTCATCTCAGAGATCTCAGAAAAAAATCTCAGTTCTCACACTTCCACAGATTCTTCGCTGCTATTGGTCGCAGCTTGATTTTAAGTAGAATAAAGCCTTCCTCGATTAATGGACACAAAAAGAGTTTTACAATTCGAAATAGTAGTTCCCGAGATTACCGCGTTCAAACGAACTTTATATTGTATTGTATTGTATTGTTTGCCGTTTTTTCCACATTTTACACAAATTCTTCACTCCTATTGGTTGCAGCTAAATTTTATATAGCTTCAAGCTTTCCTTGATAAATGAACCATTCAACATTAAAAAAATTGTTCAATTTCATAAAGCAGTTCCTGAGATAAGCGCGTTAAAACGCAGAAAAATGTATATTTTTTGCCGTTTTTTCCATATTTTCCACAGATTCTTCGCTGCTATTGGTCACAGCTTAATGCTAAATAGCTTCAAGTCTTCCTCAATTAATGCACCATCCAACACAAAAAGAATTATACCATTCGAATCAGTAGTTCCTGAGATAAGTGCGTTAAAACGCAGAAAAATGTATATTTTTTGCCGTTTTTTCCACATTTTCCACAGATTCTTCGCTGCTATTGGTCACAGCTTAATGTTAAGTAGCCTAATGTCTAAGTCGATTAAGGCACCATCCAACACAAAAAGAATTATACCATTCGAACCAGTAGTTCCTAAGATTACCGCGTTCAAACGAACAAACTCTTCAGCTTTATATATTAGTGTAGATTAACCTTATTTTGTAAGAAAAAAGAAATCAAAATCAACAACGATATACCGATGCAACATATAATCGTACCAACGGCTCCACAACCAGAGATGACATAAGAAAAAGGACTTGCCTTGCTTCAGAAACAAATTGATGAATCGGGACGATTCATTTTGAGCGATGGGGGGAGTTATAAACACTCAACTGTACCTCAAGCAGGAAATAAGAGGAAATAATAATAATAATAAAATAATAAAGATAATAATAACAAAACAAGATAACAATAAAAATAGAACATAACAGATATTTTATGACCAACCAAATAACAAAATAAGATAAAGATACAAAAAGTAATTAACCAACACAAACATAAAAGATACAAAAAGTAATTAACCAACACAAACATAAAGGAAACAAAATGATATAAATAGATGCAACACGGAAGGAGTTTCCAGTAGTTACAGAGTAGTACGTAAGAACTATGCATGTAAAACTATTTAAATATTCCATCTTGTTGAATAGAAAATAAAGTTAATATTTAAAAATATATTTTTTTTTTGAATTAACCTTTTTTATTCCCGACGGATAAATATAATTCACGCAATCGTGAACAGCATTGTGACATCGATTTGAGATTCGGATTTGGAAAATTATTCATTGCAATAAAGTGGACGTCAAAACTTTCAACTCAATAAATATTTCACGGATTGGATGAATTTTATCGTCGGAATTTTCGAAAATGGCAGAGGCACGAAAAGAATTGAAAGAACTGGATTGTCCTAACTTGTCATCAAAGACTGGAAGAACTGGAAACGTGATTTTTCGGTTTACATGATCGCCAACAATAAGAATACTCAACCAGAAGCAACAGAAATTGCCATATTTCTGTGGTTAATTGGTGCAAAGGGTGCAAATATTTACAATACGTTGTACCCGAATGATGGTTCAGAAAACTCGCTGTTGGGTTCAAACACGGTCGATCGCATAATTCCGGCAGCTGATGGTCAACCAGAACGCGTTGTGCAAGAAGTTCAACAACGCACATTATGTGAAGTGTTAAAGAAGTTCGATGAGCATTGTTTGCCACAAAAGAATGTTGCTATGGAATCGTACCGTTTTAACAATTTGGTCCAAAAAAAAACAAACATTCAATGAATTTTTAACGGAATTGCGCACTCAATTGGAGCGCTGTGAATACCGATGCACATGTGGTATTTCGTATCAAGACAGAATGTTGCGTGATCAAATCATTACTGGTGTTTTTGACAAAAAACTGCAGTTGAAATTGTTGGACGGTCGAGATGAAAAAGTTGAACGAGTCATTGATATTGCAAAAACATTCGAATCAGCCAACGTCAACAAGGGAATTTTGGACTCAAAAAAGCTATTAGTGTCATAGGTATCATCATCAAATGAAGTGGATGCAATTAATACAACAAAACGTTTTTGTTTCAACTGTGCCAAGCCATGGGATCCAAAGCACAATGCTGTATGCAAGGCAAAGGATGCTATTTGCCGTGGATGCTCCAAAAAAGGGAATTTTCAGACCATGTGTCGCAAATTAAAGGGAAAGCCGGTGGGTTCTATGGACAAGCAAAGGTCGGAAAATAAAAGCGTTGCTGGTTTAAATTGGAGTGATCTCACAGGTAATTTGGTTGACAGTAGTAATGTTGTCGAAAACACGCTTAGTTGTATGAAATTCATTTATAGAATAAGTTCAAATGAAAATAGAAAGTGGACTAAGGCATATGAAATAATGGGTGAAACAGTTGTATTCAAAATCGATACCGGGGCTGATGTTAATTGCGTTCCTGCGAAATTGATCAAAAAATTGAACATTAAATTTAAAAATCGGAAAAATGATTTCTCTGTTTTTGACTATAGTAATAAAAAAATTAGTATTCACGGAATTGTTTAATTAGAATTGATTGATTTGGATCTGAAAACTAAACATGGGGCGGATTTTATTGTTGTTGATGACAATTTTGAACCAACTCTTGGGCTTGAAACTTGTATTAGATTTAATATCATTAAGCGAATGGATGTAAATGCTATTGCTTGTGATACAAAGGAAAATTTTTTTTTTCGAATGTAATAGTGACCTTTTTAGCGGACTTGGCAAATTTCCTGGAAAGTTTTCAATAATTTTAAAAGAAAATTCTCAACCTGTCTTGCACTACAAAAAACGAATCCCACTGTCACTGGTAGACAAATTGAAGATTGAACTTGATAAATTGGTCCAAGACAACATCATCTCACCTGTGGACTACCCAACGGATTGGGTAAATAACCTTCAAATTGTAGAGAAACCAAATGGTAAACTTCGTATTTGTTTAGATCCGAAACCTCTTAATGCGTGTATCAAGCGTGAGCATTTCCTTATCCCGACCATCGAGGACTTAACGTCCAAACTAGCAAATAAAAAATGTTTCTCGGTACTTGATCTCACTTCTGGCTTTTGGCATATGGAATTGAGTGAAGAAAGTTCGAACCTAACAACGTTTATGACACCATTTGGGCGTTTTAAATTCAATCGCGTCCCATTTGGTTTAAATTGTGCAACTGAGATGTTTCAAAGAAAAATGATCGAAGTTTTTGGAGATATTCCGGGTGTCATGGTATATTTTGATGATGTGGGTATCTATGCAAATGATGAAAATGAGCATGATGAAATAATGGCATTGGTCATTGATAGGGCTAGGAAGAACGGAATCAAATTCAATTCGGAAAAAATCCAATTTCGTCGGTCCGAGATTAATTTCATGGGCAACGTAATCTCTGCTGGACAAATGAAGCCTAAGCCAAAATATCGCGAGGCGATTCTTGGAATGAAAAGACCAAATGACAAAGCGGCTGTGTTACGTTTTTTGGGTTTGTTAAAGTACATTGCTCGTTTTCTTCCGAATCTTTCAAAACAAACAGCCAAATTACGAAATCTGACAAGTAATGATGTTAAATTTGAGTGGCATGAAGAACATGGGCTAGAATTTAAAAATTTGTTAGAGATTGTTTCATCAGAACAGGTGTTGGCAATATATGATCCTAGCAAAGCGGTTACAGTTCAAACGGATGCATCTAAGGATGGTTTGGGTTGTGTAGTAATACAAGATGGGCGTCCGATTGCATTTGCATCAAGAACACTAAGCAAAAGTGAACAAAAATGGGCTCAAATTGAGAAGGAGTTGTTGGCCATTGTCTTCGCTTGTCAGCGTTTTCATTTTTTCCTTTACGGACGAAGTTTTACGGTTGAAAGTGACCATAAGCCACTTGAAACATTGATTAAACGCGACATCGATGATGTAACAATGCGGCTACAACGGATGTTCATGTTCTTATTGAAATATCCTAATTTGACTGTTGTTTATAGACCGGGTAAAGAAATGTTGATTGCTGATTGCCTTTCACGAGCACAGCTTCCGGAGGTGGAGGAGATGAACGGGTTATCCGGAGTTATTCATTCGGTAACTAAAACCGTCTGTGCCACAGAAGAAAATTATAACTTTTATCGCAAAATCCTAAACGGAGATGAGAAATATTCCCGAATATGCAATTACGTTGAAAATGGGTGGCCAAATTTTCATCAGCTTGATGATTTAAGTCAAAGGTTTCATAATATGAAATCGGAATTACATGTTGAGAACGGGTTGCTTTTTCTAAATCACCGATTGGTAATTCCAACGGAATTGCAGAAAAAAATTGCCGGCTGGTTACATGGTGCTCATCTCGGTATAGAGAAGACGCTTGCTCGTGCGCGAATGCTCTTTTTTTGGCCGGGAATGAATGAACAAATTAGGGACCTGGTTGTATCATGCAATATCTGTGAAAAATTCAGAAGAAATAATCAGAAAGAACCGTTAAAATAGGGTTCCGTGCCTAAGTATCCGTTCGAAGTGGTGGCAATGGATTTGTTTGAATACGCGGGGCGTGATTTTTTGGCACTCATTGACTCATATTCAAATTATTTGGTTGCTTTTGGGCTCAATAACAAAACGTCGGGCCATATTATTGAGGGTATTAGAGGGGTATTTGACAGGATTGGTTATCCAACAATTATTAGAAGTGATAACATGCCATTCAGCTCGGCTGAATTTGATCGATTTGCGGCTGAATTCAACATCCAATTTAAATTTTCCAGCCCAAGATACCCACAGAGTAATGGCTTGGCAGAAAAGGCCGTTGGAATTGCGAAAAATATACTTAAACGATGTTATGAAGCAAACGAAGTCGATCAATTTCAGTACTGAATACTTGAATACAACACCACACCTGTTGCAAGAATGGGTCTGACTCCATCGAAACTATTCTTTGGAAGGCTGATCAAAAAAAAACTGCCAGTTTCTGGTTCATTATTGGTCAGAAACAACATTGTGGAATCCGAAATTAAGAAGACAATTGAAAAAAAGAAAGAACGTCAAAGCTAATACTATGATCGAAGCGCGAAATCATTGCCGATATTGAATGAGGGAGATTTAGTCATTTTCAAAAAGAATAGTAAAGAGTGGAATTATGGAAAAATTGTGGCAAATATAAACGGAAGCTCCTACATTATTCGTGATAGTCTCGATAATTACTTTAGAAGGAATCGCAAGTTTATTGCAAAAACAAAAAATTCTGACTTTAACGCATCCGAATTATTATTTGAAGAAAATATCAGACGTGATTGTAATAATCCAAACAATTTTGGGGAAATCCAAATTGTACCGCCGCCGCCGCCGCGCCGCCGCCGGTGGGCGAAAAACATGCTGAGGTTGAAAACAATTGTGAGGTTAATGAACCTGAGCTACCGACTGAGAATGAATCAGATGAGTCCGAATCATTGGATGAATATGACACTGCTGGTAGCGAAGGTACAGGAACCGAACCGGTTCCAATTTTGAATAATCAGTATAGAACTCGTAGCGGTCGTACAATTAGGGCCCCACAAAGGTATGGATTTAACT
This sequence comes from Sphaerophoria taeniata, assembly GCA_943590905.1. Taxonomy (NCBI): domain Eukaryota; kingdom Metazoa; phylum Arthropoda; class Insecta; order Diptera; family Syrphidae; genus Sphaerophoria; species Sphaerophoria taeniata. The sequence goes on from OX016540.1 coordinate 242,335,497, forward strand.
GAAACTTCGATGCTGTTGTTCAGTACTGCATGGTCCAAGGAATAGTCATTATTTATAGCTTATTAATGTAAATTAAAAATTCATTTTAATCATTAAAGAAAAAAGCGTGTAATGATACTGTGTTGGTACTGTCAGCCAAATTATACTGTCAATTAATTTTAGAATAAATTATACTGTGAATCTATGTTTCTCTGATTTAAAAATTAATTTTCATTATAAAGCACTGAAGTGATTTAACGTCAAGACATAATCAAGAAACTTATGATAAAATTAAACAATTAAATTTATCTTAAAAAGTAGTCTTTTTTTTACTTTTTACAGTAGTAATTGTTTTATTTAAAAAATTATGATTAAAAAATATTACATGAAAGTGAACAAATTTAATTAATATTGATATGTTTGTTGACTAACTCAGATTAACATTAAAACATTGATTTTGCATCAATGGCTCGGTTGAGCCGTCTGCTGCGATTAAATATCTTTGCTTAATCCTATCCTTGTGTTAGTGTTAGTGTTGGTGTTGGTGTTGTCAATGAAATTGGTGTTGGTGTTGATGTTGGCGTTGTGTTTGTGTTGTTGTTGTTGTTACTGCTTTTGGGGTTGGTGTTCATACACATTTTCAAATAATGGTGTTGATGATGAAGTTGGAGTTGAAGTTGATGTGTTGTTAGAGTTGGTGTTGGTGTTGTTGTTGGTGTTGGTGATGATGTTGGTGTTGGTGTTGATGTGTTGTTAGAGTTGGTGATGGTGTTGGTGCTGGTGTTTGTGTTGGTATTAGAGTTAGTGTTGGTGATGATGTTGGGGATGGTGTTGGGGATGTTGTTAGTGTTGGTGATGATGTTGGTGATGGTGTTGGTGATGTTGTTGGTGTTGGTGTTGATGTGTTGTTAGAGTTGGTGTTGGTGTTGTTGTTGGTGTTGGTGATGATGTTGGTGTTGGTGATGATGTTGGTGTTGGTGTTGATGTTGATGGTGTTGTTAGAGTTTGTGTTGGTGTAGATGTTGTAGTTGTTGGTGAAGGTATTGTTACTTTTGTTGGTGTCGTTAATTAATTTCGATGGAGATAGGGGTGGCGAATGGTGTGGTTTGGTGTCTGTATTTCTTTTGATATTGGTGTCGTCGTTAACCTTTGCTTTCGCTTTGTTTATGAGGCTGAAGTTGGTGCTGGCTTAGGTGTTGTTGTTGGAGTAGGAGTTTGTGCAGGTAAAGAATATGGTGATGGTGTTGGTGTTGGTGTAGGTACTGGTACAGGTGCTATTATTGATGATGTTTGGTTTTGTTATTGGCGTTGGTGTAGGTGTTGGTATTGGTGCTTCCGATGGTTTTTAAGTTGTTATTTGTAATGATGTTGGTGTTGGTGCTGGTGTTTGTGTTGGGATTAGTGTTAGTGTTGGTGATGATGTTGGTGATGGTGTTGGTGATGTTGTTGGTGTTGGTGTTGATGTGTTGTTAGAGTTGGTGTTGGTGTTGTTGTTGGTGTTGGTGATGATGTTGGTGTTGGTGTTGATGTGTAGTTAGAGTTGGTGTTGGTGCTAGTGTTTGTGTTGGTATTCGAGTTAGTGTTGGTGATGATGTTGGTGATGGTGTTGGTGATGGTGTTAGTGTTGGTGATGATGTTGGTGATGGTGTTGGTGATGTTGTTGGTGTCGGTGTTGATGTGTTGTTTAAGTTGGTGTTGTTGTTGGTGTTGGTGATGATGTTGGTGTTGATGTGTTATTAGAGTTGGTGTTGGTGTTGATGTGTTATTAGAGTTGGTGTTGGTGTTGGTGCTGGTGTTTGTGTTGGTATTAGAGTTAGTGTTGGTGATGATGTTGGTGTTGGTGTTGATGTGTTGTTACAGTTGGTGTTGGTGTTGGTGTTGTTGATGATGTTGGCGTTGGAGTTGGTGTTGGTGCTGGTGTTTGTGTTAGTATTAGAGTTAGTGTTGGTGATGGTGTTGGTGATGTTGTTGGTGTTGGTGTTAATGTGTTGTTAGAGTTGGTTTTGGTGTTGTTGTTGGTGTTGGTGATGATGTTGTTGTTGGAGTTGGTGATGGCGTTGGTGTTGGCGTTTGTGTTGGTTTTATTGCTGATGTTGGTGTTGAGTTTGTCTTCAGTAGCGTTATTGATGTTGCGATTCTTATTGATGCTGGTGTTGATGTTGTTGTTGGTTTTAGTCATGAAGCGAGTGTTGAGGTTGGTATGGTTGACGTCGTTAATAGTTTTGGCATTAGTTTGTGATATGTATATCGAGTTCATTGTTGTTTGCGATGCTGCTTTCTTCTATCTATCATGTTTTTCTACCCGTTGTATAATCTTACAAGTTCAGCTCGATATTTGATGGCTTGTGAGAGGTATCTTACCAGGGAAATCCAGCTTCCCTCACCGTTCAGGATATTTACCATGTTTTCGGTACTGAGGGTTCTTGATCCAAAGTATAATATCCGTAGTTCTTTCAGTACGGGGCATATTCCGAGGAAGTGGATAGAAGTTTCGTCTTCCCTCATATTGTATAACGTGCACTGAGTACTTCTATCGTTTGATGGAAACGTTCCATTCAGATAGAGAAGACCTCCTCTTGCCTTAAAAATCCATTCTAACTTGGCCGAGTCCCATTCTTCTTGGAGGTAGCTACAACCTTCAGTGTAGTTAAGTACATTATATAGTCCATGAGTTGTTGTCGCATGTGTCCTATGTAGAGCCACGTCCCATTCTCCTTGCATTATTTGGGTGTCCGCCAAATCCATTGCATTCTGGAAGAGTCTACTGTTTGCAACAACTTCATAGATATTTCTCCCTTCAAGCACATTCGTCCATTGTGTTGTCCAGTATTTGGTTTTCGTTATTATGATGTTCGCAAATATGTGCGGTAGCCGGTTTTCGTGGTAAACACATATTATCTTTTTGATGTAGTTCATGTGACATTTCATAGTATAGATGTAAACAGGTTTTACTTTAAGTTCTGGGGTCAGCATATAGTTCGGCGTCGATGTTGGGACTTTCTTTATTTTTTTGAGAAAATATCTCTGGACCTTTTCTATATCGTCGTACTGTTGATGTCCCCAGGCTTGTGTTCCATATCCCAGAATTGACCTAGCAACTGCATTAAAAAGTTCGAGTTTTGATGAATTAGCTATTTCCTTTTTCGAAACAAAACTATGCCATGTCAAATTTAAGCTCATTTTTGCCTGCTGCGATCTGTCTTTAAAATGTTCTTTGAAGCATAGTCCTGGTGTCAACCATACACCCAAGTATTTATCCTTGTTAACCACCTCAATGTCGTCAGTTCCGAGGGTCCACCTTTCAATGTTGCTTCTTCTGCCTCCATTTTTCCTAAATATAATGATTTTTGACTTCTCAAGATTGATAATTAGATTCCACGTTTGACAATATTCCTCTAGCTTATTTATCATCAATTTTAGGTCCTGTGGTGTGTTCGCAAATACCACAATGTCGTCCGCATACATCAATATTCGGATGACGGGTTCGTTAACCTGTATTCCTCCACCTATGAACTCATGTATGTCGTTGATAAACAGAGCGAATAACAGAGGGCTTAAGAGACAACCTTGTTTCACCCCCATTTCAGTGTCAAACCACTCAGAAAGCTTAGTTCCATCCCAGACTGCACTAGCTGTCCCTGCATAGAGGTCTTTCACTATATTCCGAAATTTTGTGGACACACCCATTCTATTTAATTTGACAAAAAGAGCTTTCCGGCTAATACTGTCAAACGCTGCCTTGAAGTCTACAAAGAAACAGTGGGGCATATGCATAAAAATCTAGTATTTACTAGTAGTAAATACTTCAAGTAAATACTAGATCAACAAGTAAAAGCTCAGATTCGTAGTATTTACTTCATTTGGTATGCATAAAAAAAAGGAAATGCTAGCCAGCATTTACTTGTAGTAAATACTAGATTCATCCAAGTAAAAACTACATATTCATCGGAAGACTCAGGCATTTACTTACAGCAATTGAAAAATAAAGTAAAATGGAAAACTAGACTAAAAAAGTAACAGGAAAAACCTTAACTTTGCTTTAATTAGGTATTTAGATTTCATCATTTTGAGCTGAAGTATTTGTTATTGATTTTTTAATTATAAATTTTCGTACGGCCCGTGGTAGTTTCATAATCTTGACAAAAAACGAAAATCATTGTACGTTAGATTTTGTCAAAATGCTTGAGGTGCATTCGGTTCTTTTGATCAAATCTATTTCATATTTCCGCAGCTGCTCCTATCTCCTGATTTCAGGTGCACCAGAACTACGTCCGTGGTCGTTGGTAGTTTCGCTTTTAAATTTAACTCCTTTGTCCTCTTCTTCAAAGTTGTCGGGTTTCATTTAAATACTTTGCAACATTATGCAATACAAAACATGCCATTATTAGAGTTGCCACGTTTTTTAATTGCACCCGTATACAGTTTTGTAATATTGGGAATCGACTTTTAAGCAGACCAAAACATCGTTCTATGATGACCCTCTCTTTTGTATGCAATTTGTTGTATGATTTCTCCTTGCTCGTGATTGGGTTTCTATAAATGGTGTTATTAACCAAGTGGCGATTCCATATCCTTCATCTGCCAAAAGAGCTGTGTTAATTGAATTTCTTGAAATTTGTTCAAGAAAACTGTTTTTCCAAATCCTGGAGTCATGAACTGAACCTGGCCATTCACAAACAACACTTGTAAAACATTTTTTTACATCACAGGTGGCTGGAATGTTGATGGATGCATATCCCTTTCAATTTATATATTCTCAGAATGCAAGTGAGGTTTTTTAATCTCCACATGCGTGCATTCCAAGGCTCCAATACAAGAAGCAAAGCTGTATTTAGAAAGCCAACCAGCATTTACTTTTTCAAAGCGGTAAAACATTTTGAAATTATTTGTCGCTTGAGATCTTCGTTCCTTGTTAACTTGTTCAGTATTAATGTGCAAAAACAAGGCCATTTGACAACAATATTGTACCGATCGCCTTGAATGTTGATTTGCAAATGAAAATGTTCGTTTCAAACACCCAAAAGTATTTACTAGCAAATGTTCAAGTTGCTCTTTAGCAACTTGTAAAAATTGAAGTAAATACTAGTAGTAAAAGGTTTTTATGCATACCACTTTAAGTATTTACTACCAAAATTCATCCATATCTAGTAAATACTTTTACTTCTAGTAAAAGCTTTTATTCAAGTATTTACTTGAAGTTTATGCATACGAAAAAAAGTAAATACTATCAAAATTGACTAGTAAAAGCATTTACTACCGTTTATGCATATGGCTCAGTATGTTTTTTTGCCTTCGTTCATCCTGATTTTGACCACGTTAAGCAGAATGAATAGCTTGTCTAACGTGCTATATCCTTCTCTAAACCCAGCTTGATATTCGTTCAGAACATTGTTTCGTTTTTCCCAATCCTGAAGTCTTTTAAGTAGTATCCCCGTGTAGATTTTTGCCACCGCATCCATAAACGAGATTCCTCTGTAGTTTTCTGCGAGGTTGGAGTCTCCCTTTTTGTAAATGGGGAAAATCATGGACTTCTTGAAGGAGGGTTCAACGCGTTCGGTGTTTTGGATCCTATTGAAAATTCCAACCAGTCGGTCTAGGAGTATTTGAGGCGCGTGAATGAAAAACTCATACGGGACCCGGTCGAATCCTGCAGCTTTGTTCAACTTGGCTTCGTTTAGAACTTGTAGCATTTCGGTGTTCGTAATCGCTCCATCAAGCTGATCATCCCTGGAGTATTCTAGCGTGTCTTCCAATGGTAATATGTTTTGAAGCGGAGGATTCAGGAGTCGTTGAAAGTGGTCTTTAAAATCACTGCTCATTATGTTAGAGCCTATTCTGTGGCTCTTATTTCGCAATTTGTTTGCGATATCCCACCAATCTTTTGTGTTTCGTACGCTTTGAAGACTAATACATAACGATTGATAATATAGTTTTTTTTTTCGTCTTACAGATCTGCTTGTATTTTCTATTTGCGTCAAGATATGTTTTTTTAAGAATTTCAGAAGGTTCCCTTCTCCATCTATTAAGCCATTTAAAGGCATTCTCCCTTGCGGACATGCATGCCGAGTCGAACCAACTTTCTCTGAAGCTCCTTTTGATTGTGTGATATCTCTGTTCTCCCACGACTTCTTTGATAGTTGAGACCATTTCTTCAGCCGTCCAGCTCTCCACTCCAAAATCACCTACTTCTTTTTCTAATATTCTTTGTTCAATTTCTGTTTTATACTTGTTTTCGTTCTGTTTCAACCATATTAGTTTTAATTTTTTTTTCTGTGTGTATCCACAAAAGTAATTCTTTTTAGCGCTCGTGTAACCAGGCACTTGCCACATTCTTTTTATGCGCTTTCTCTATCTCCCGCTCTGACCCTTCTTCTATATGTCATCTGCACCTACCGCGAAAATAAAAAGTGATCTATTTTCTCATCTTGCATCTTTTTTCTACTTCTATGTAAAGAAATATCGAGTTTTCTTCACACTTCTATTGAAGAACAAAAAGTACATTTTCTGTTGAGGAGAAAAAACAACATCTTTTGTAAGAAAGGGAAGAGAAAGCAAAACAAATTGCAGCACCACCTAGTGACATTCCCTTGAACCCAGCTTCTTTGTGTGTGTGATCGAACATTATTTTTTGGCAAAAAACGCAAAATAGACGATTTTTCAAAAAATAAAATTCAAAATTCCATTAGCAAACAAATTATATTGTTATTTGAATTAAATAAAAAAAAATAACAGAAAAAATAAAAAAATATTTGCTAGTTTTATTGCCCATATTTCACCTACAATGACCTTACAAATATTGACATTTTGAAGTTTATTTTTAAATATGTTACAGGTGAAAAATGAAAAAAAAATAGTGACGTTAACTGAAACATATATTAATCTTTCATAAAAAAAATATTTCAAAAAATTTGAAAATATATTAATCAATTTCCCGGGCAAACGCGCAAAATGTTAAGCAAAAAATAGGTATTTTTTATGTTTGTGTCAACAAAAAAATTTGACAAAATAAAAAAAAAATAAAAAAAATTCTCCGTTGAAAACACATGTTTAAAGCTTTGAAAAAAATTAATTTGACTTCATTAGCTTTTATATTTTAGAAGTTATACTAAAAAATGCATTCATACTTTTTACGTAATTTGCTGTATTTTTCATTGTTTTTCGAATTTTGTGTGGAAAAAATTATAACGAAAATCGAAAAAAAACAGCGACGTTAAGTGACAGGATATATTGTCATTATAAAAAAATATAAAATAAATAAAAATGTAATATTTAACCCATTTCCCATTAGTTAGCGCAAGCGTCTTTCAAAATTTTATAGTTTTTCCGTTTGCTTGTCGGTTTTGGGGTACATCGAATTTTTATTTATTTATTTTACTTACACAAACATTTGACCTTATTTAATATCAATCAAAAACCGTTTGTTTTATTAAAATATTCGAAAAATGGCGAACGCTTCACAGTTTCGCGCAAAAGTCCAACCTATTTTACATGGGAAACCCCCCCTTAAGCCACACTGGTACGTGCCGATTATTGTGTTGCAGAACGGTTTAAGACGCCGTATGTTGGATAGGATTTTGTATGCAACATTAAGCAGGGATATGCCACGGTAGTTTTTGCATGGCATAGGATTGCCTTTTTGTACAGGGGGCATATGGAGCAGTCAGTGGGCATTCTTCCTTCCACACTTTGTTGATGATCTGGTGCATGCGGTTCATCAAAACATCTCCTCCATCCAACCCGGCGGACTTGTTATTTTTTAGCTTTTGGATGGCCCTTTCTACCTCTTCTGTGCTGGGAGCTGGGACTGAGTCTTCATTGACTGGTCTTGCTTCTCTTTCGCCATTAGCTTGCTCGACATTTTGCGCATTCAGCCGCTGTTGGAAGTGCTGTTTGAAAACATCTACAATTCCCTTTGCTTCGGGGACTAGATTTCCTTCACTGTTTCGAAGAGCATGTGTCCCGGTTCTGAAACCAAAAGCTAATTGCTTCGACAATTTAAAGAAACATCGAGCCCGAGACTCTTCTAGATCTTTGAGCTGAGAAACTGTGGATGCTCTTTTCTTCCTTCGCAGGGTATTTTTCTCATTTCTCCTTTTTGTTCGGTAGGCACTCTTCTCTCGCTGCTCTAGTATTCCGTTCCAGCATCTGTAAACATGCATTTTTCATCTTCTTTTTTCAATAACGCGCATTCATTATCATACCACGGGTTTTTATCGGGGGTGGTTGGTAGCCTTTGTTGGTCCCGGCTACATTTGTAATTATTTCGCAATATTGGTTCCACAAGGTGTTTGATTGGTAGTTCGACCATCCGGAGATCGCCAGGTTGCTGTGTAGATCTTTCGTCTTGGAAACCTAGTGCTACTTCTCACCATATTACGAGCTGCAGCAAAGTCGATTAGCCGGAAGCCGTTATCTGTTGTTACTTCCTTTTCAACTAATCCGCCAAAGATTTCCTCCTTCCCGATTTTTGCATTGAAGTCACCGAGTACGATTTTGACGTCGCACTATGTGGCAATTTCCCGATTTCGTGCGATAAAGTCAATTTTGAAAATTTTAGGTTTTCATAAAAATTTGAATGCAGTTTTAAACTAGACATTATTTCCAACCTAGCTTCAAAATTTCATAAGATTATGTTGCTCCCCTATGAAGATAGAAGGCTTCAAAGATTGGGAATTTATGTGAAAATTGGTATTAATTTTCTTATCAAGAAAAAAAAATTGACTTTGGTTTGAATTTTGTTTGCTATATTCTTATGATATATCTTTTTATTGTTTTTTTTTTATTTTTCTTATGTATTCTTAGAGCTGTGTCACTTTTTTCCAGACTCAAATGTTATGTTAGGGGTACTTACGATTTTAGGTCAAAATGTTTATATGAATATCTTCAAGTGGCCGAAAACCATATCAGGGGCAGAATGATCAAACTGATCTTTTGCATACATATTAACAAGTGTTTCTTCAAGCAGAATCAAAAGCGTTTTGTTAAATCATTCTGCCCGAAGCTATTAAAATTTCAAAAAAACTATAAAAATCGACGAATCGAAAAAATTAAAAAAAATCATTTTTTTGTATTTCTTTTTTTCTAAGATTCAAATAAAAGAATTGAATACAAAATATTATTATCGTACTATTAAAGATTTTTTAGAAAAAAAAAATCATTCAAATTGATCAATTACTTTTCGAGAAAATTGAATTAAAAAAAAAAATATGAAGTCACTTTGTTTTTTTTTTGTTTTTTTTTCTTAAGCATAAGAAAAAATTGAATACAAAAATTTTAATAGCATTGTATCAAAGATATTCCAAAAAAAAATTATGAAAATCAATAGCTTACTTTTCGAGAAACTTGAATTTAATTTTTTAATCTTTCGAAAATTTGTACAAAAACATCTTTGAGTGACTGTAGTTCTCAGATAGGTAGAGTAAAGAGCATTATTTCTTGTATACTTATTAAAAATTGTATTTTTAAGCAAGAGCTAAAGATTATTTTGCTGTCAAGTGATTTAAAAAAATATATATTTATATATGAATAATAATATATAATATAATATATAAATTATTAAATATATAAATATTTCAAAGGATGTTTTTATTATCCGACCCAAATAGTTTTTCTTAATCGTTAACTGACAAGTTCCAACAGAAAACAAAATAATCCTGACGTAATTCAAATGTTTGAGCCTGAAGAGTTTTTAGATACTAGCCTCGGTGATTGATAAAAGCAAAATATATAGTTTTTATTTAAAAAAAAAAGTTATTTTTATGAATTAATACCTTAAGTAACTAAAATAAACACATAATTTATCCATTTCTAAACTCAACTTACTTATATTTTGAAAAAAAAAACAATGAATAACAACCGTTTTTAATTAATCGCACGAAATCGGGAATTTGCCACATAGTGCGTCGTACTCTGGAAAGAATCCGTAGGCTCTATCCAGGAGGTCGTAAAAATCCTCCTTGCTAGACTTCTCAACGTCATCGGTAGGGGCGTGTGGTGTGCACATATTAGACTGATGTTTTGTAGTGTGGCCTTGATGCGGATTACAGCCAGGCGATCACATTGGCTTGAAATCCATGACTAGGCAGGGGTCTGTTGCATCAAGTTCACGTCGTAGCATCTTCTCTGCCCCAATGAATTTGGTTCCTCTATATCAATAGATTTCATGTGAAGATCCTATTCCTTGTATAAAATCTTGGAAGCATAATAAGAAGTTATCAGAATGTAACGTGTGGGCTACCTTAACATGTACGGCTCTAGTAGTGAGGCAGGTAAATAAAACTCCCACCTCTTTTCTTGACGTCGTCGGTCGTCCTACTGCTACCATGAGGGGTCCAATGTAATCTTCTCCAGTAAATATGAACGCCTTACAATTCAATGAAAATCTTGCGCGAGGAAGTGGGGACATTTCTGGTGTGCTCAGTTTTGCTTTACTTATCTTACACCATTGGCATACTTTGATAACACACTTTAATTTTTGTCTTAAATTTGGCGTACTGAAACTTTTCGTGAACTCGTTGTACAAGTAGCTCCGTAATCGAATGATCCCTCGGTAATATGATTGGTCTCTTGGTGTTGATGTTGATACATGTGGCCGCATCCAATTTTCCCTTTACTCGAAGTAATTGTTGTTCATCATTTCAGAATAATTTCAGCTTTTTGTAATTCCTCGCTAGATAAAATGCCGGTACTAGGTATGTCCGATTGTAATTTAAATTTAATATTTAAATATCGATAGACGTATGGTGTAGTTCTCAAAAGACTTTGCCAGATGGAAACGGCTTCAGTCGATCCACGGCTGAAGTACATGATGTATAGTATACATTCAAGGTCTTCACCAGTTGCTTTTGTCGTAGGTTTGTCCTTCGGCCAATCGGCTTCAAAGTCCATCAAAAAACTTGGGCCATGAAACCATCGTTCCGAAGGGTCTAGTGTAGGTGGACTTGTCCACTTAGTGGCGGAATCTGCAACATTGAATTTTGATTGAATATATCGCCAATTTCCACCTTGGTCATTGTCTTTTACTTCGACTACTTGAAACGCCACGAACTTGTTATAGCGATGGGGATTTCCATTTATCCAACTCAGTACCGTCTTCGAATCGCTCCATAAGAATATTTTGTTTACTTTTATTGACATTTCATCAGTCAGCTTTTTCGTAAATCTGTATCCCATCTAACCTTGGAACCGAGCGGAGTTTAATCGGCGCAACTTTTGTTTTCGCTCCTAATAGCGAACATTTGATGAGATTTTCTGAACTTATTCTGATTCACGCTACAGTTGCACCCGCTTGTTCGCTTGCATCCATGAAAATGTGTAATTGCACAGTTGTTTCAAGCCAGTTTGGTAAACTCTTCAATAAACATCTTGGAATGCGACACCCTTCCGCTTGAGGAAGAACCTTCAGCCATATCTTCCATGATTCGAAGTGGTCATCATTCACCGGAACATCCCAATCAACACGATAACGCCATATGTCTTGCAAGAAGATCTTGAGGTAAACCAAAAAATTAGCTACCAACCCAAGCGGAGCATATATGGATGGACATGAGGATTCGCAGAATGTCTCTTTTCGTTGGTCGTCGTTCACCGTTCAGTACACAGTACCTACTTGTTGGTTTCCCTTGTTGAATCGTAAAGAGAATGTATATTTGTCACTTTGCTGAGAACACCACATTGTTAGGACCTTTTCTATCGCAGGATCGACACTCGGGTTTAAATTGGAATATTCATCATTAGGCTGCGAATTGAGGGCTTTCACGACAGTTGAGGAATTAGATTTCCAGTTTCAGATTTCTTCTTTCGGCTTTAGCATGTACAGTTGGGACGTCTCTTGCCAGCTGAATTGCTTCAATTTCGGTGTCGACACTTTCCAATAAATCGTCTACGTAATGGCTTTCTAATATACTTTTAACAGCGTTCGGAAACTCGTCTTTATATTTCAAAGCATTTCAGTTTTTTATATATTGTACGCAGCTGGGAGAGCAAGTCACGCCGAAAGTCATCACTTGCACCATGTACCTAAGTGTCCGGTTCTTCATTAGTGTTACTTCTCCAAAGAAATCGTAGAACTTGTTGGTCTTTTGCAGGAATTTGTACCTGGTGGAACATTTCTTAAATATCACAAAAGATGCATACCCTGTTTTGTCGGCTTCGTATGAGGACACCGAGAAGCGATACGCTCCAGTCAACTCCTTTCATCAAAAGCGTATGTAGAGAAACTCCTTTCACCTTCGCCTTCACCTTCCTTACTAGTTGAACCATCTCCGGTTTGTTTTGATTTCGCACCGGGAAAATCAGTAGATACCAGACCGCGTTGTGATGTTGGTTCAGTTTTTCTTGTGACATCTTTCGGATATAACCCTGCACCTTGTATTCATTGATTTGTGGATGCACGTTGTCTTTCAGATCAGAGTTGCCACCGGAACGTCTCTCTATCTCTAGACATTTCATCCTTTGCAATGCCATTGGACGGCTATCTGGCAATCTGAAGTTATCATACTTCCAATGAAGACCAGTTTCATACCGATTTTGATTTTCAACCTTGTTTGTGGTTTGGATCAGTATGCTCTTTGCGTGAAATTGTTCTTGAGTGCCCTCGAAATCTCTTGGTTCTACCATTCCCAAGCCGTCAACAGATATGAAGTCCTTCACCATGACGGGTACCTATTGTTTCGGCATTTGTGGTAGGACCCAAATGATTGTCAAAATATATTGTAATGTGGCCTCACCACAAAGATTTCTTGTGTTAACACCTTAATATGAAAGAAGAGGGCAGGTGTCCATAAAACTAAAAATATATATGTTCTTCTCCTTTTTGGTTTTCAAATAAATTCAGTTGGTTTTGAGCATCTGAAAAGCAAACAACGCCGCACAGTGGCCCGTTTCGGCTTTTTTGGTTCCAAAAATCATAGCTCCTAAACGAGTTGAGATATTTCCACAATTTTTTTTTATTTTGAAGGTTACACCCAACGCTATGAAATTGGTGAATTTCAAAATAAAAACATTACAGGGTGTTTCGGAAATAGCTGTCAAAAAGCTTAGTTATATTAAGTGAGATAAAAATGATTAAATGTGAATTAAACAAACAAGAAAATTCATTTTCTGGCGTAAAACAAAAGGAATTGACGTTTAACAGTAGCGCAAAAAGTAAAACACCGATTTTAGAGGAACAGTGGCGAAAAAAGTTTTTTTAATTTTTTTTTTTTTTTGTAAATTGACATTAGAATAATAATAAATAACAAATTGAACAGAAAATCTATCTATATATATAAAAATGAATGTTTGTTTGTATATTACCTATAGACTCATAAACTACACATTTGATCATGTAATAATCTTTCCAAAAGTTGTTGTGCATAAACCCGGGATGGTTCCTGAGTTGGAAAAATTAATTTTTATTGAATTACGTGCGAGAAAAACGCAAATAAAAATTGGGTACCTGTAAATTGTTATCGATAATTTCGTTGATTTATCGATATTTTCGCAAATAAAAATTGGGACTAGAAAATTTAAAAATGGGTTTTCGAATGGAAAATATAAGGTTCTTGATGAAAAACTCGGACAACTCATTGGTTTTCAAAGGGAAAATTGCATATTATTGCAGTTGCATTGGTTTTCAAATGGAAAACTGGAAAATTTCAAAATGGGGTTTCGAATGTAAAACAGAAAGTTCTTGATGAAAAACTCGGAAAACTCATTGGTTTTCAAAGGGAAAATTGCATATTATTGCAGGTGCATTGGTTTTCATATGGAAAACTGGAAAATTTCAAAATGGGGTTTCGAATGTAAAATAGAAAGTTCTTGATGAAAAACTCGGACAACTCATTGGTTTTCAAATGGAAAACTGTAAAATTTCAAAGTGGGTTTTCGAATGGAAAATATAAAGTTCTTGATGAAAAACTCGGACAACTCATTGGTTTTCAAAAGGAAAATTGCATATTATTGCAGGTGCATTGGTTTTCAAATGGAAAACTGGAAAATTTCAAAATGGGGTTTCGAATGTAAAACAGAAAGTTCTTGATGAAAAACTCGGACAACTCATTGGTTTTCAAAGGGAAAATTGCATATTATTGCAGGTGCATTGGTTTTCAAATGGAAAACTTTAAAATTTCAAAGTGGGTTTTCGAATGGAAAATATAAAGTTCTTGATGAAAAACTCGGACAACTCATTGGTTTTCAAAGGAAAATTGCATATTATTGCAGGTGCATTGGTTTTCAAATGGAAAACTGTAAAATTTCAAAGTGGGTTTTCGAATGGAAAATATAAAGTTCTTGATGAAAAACTCGGACAATTCATTGGTTTTCAATGAAAAAATGGAAAATTTCAAAATGGGGTTTCGAATGTAAAACAGAAAGTTCTTGATGAAAAACTCGGAAAACTCATTGGTTTTCAAAGGGAAAATTGCATATTATTGCAGGTGCATTGGTTTTCAAATGGTAAACTGGAAAATTTCAAAATGGGGTTTCGAATGTAAAACAGAAAGTTCTTGATGAAAAACTCGGAAAACTCATTGGTTTTCAAACATTCTGGTGATTTTCGACAGATACTCCCAGTGATACCACGATCAACACCCGCTGATGAACTGAATGCATGTCTTAAATCAACAGTTTTATGGCGTTATTTGGAAAAATTGACATTAAAAACCAACATGCGCGGCAGACGTCGTCCTGCCTTGATTTGAAGAATTATATGAAACTCCCGAAGGTTTCTGGGATGGTACAATGAATTTTCAGCTGTTGGCTCCATAGTCATTCTAATGAATTTCAAAAACTCCTTGACGGAGTTTCATTTAATTCTTCAAATCAAGGCAGGACGACGTCTGCCGGGTCAGCTAGTTATACAATAAAAACAGTTGAAATGTACGTATAGACATTAGATTTCTTGAAAACTATCATCCTGGTCCGTGGTAATATTCAATAAACTCAACATTTCCGGAGAATAAAGTGCTTTCATATCGTTTTGGGTCCTTACGTGCCTCAGAGAAGAAATAAGCGGATCAGATGAGGCTGCAAGCATGTTGTATAAGTCTTCATTCTGCCTTATTCTCGAAACTTTGCAGGTATTTTGATATCAATACCTTTTGTAGTCCTTATTTTTGGACTCCTGGGCTTCTTCAGATTGATTGATACTCTATAATATCTTGACTGTGAGCCAAAATTTTGTGAAGAGTAGGTGTCAGTTGTTTTTCAGGATACTTTTGAGTCAACAGAGCTGCTGTTGCTTTAGTATACTCCCCAAATTTAACTGCGTTCACAACTTCCCTGCAGTTCAAAACATCAAGTATTATTTTCAGCCTGGAAATAACCTCTATGTTTACTCCAGTTATTTGAGCTGTTATCTGCGATTGCTCGAAAAATCTTCTCGAAGTGTTCCCATCATTGGTATTTCCGAATCCCTGCTTTGGTTTGTCTACATCGAGTCCAAGCTGATCACGAAAACACGTTTGTATCCTTTCCTTTCTTCTTTTTTGTGCTTCTTTGATCCCAATCGATTCACCGAAATCCTCTCCATCCTGTCGAAGTGTATATGCCAGTTTTAATATAAATTCCATGCATCTGATTCTACCATGCAGTGGAGATATTCCATATTGGTAGTTATGTTCGTCAATGTTTGCATTGGATTCATCTTGGCTATTAAAACTCTTTTGTGTCCTTTTGCATATTGGGCATGACCGCGTTGATTTTGTTTCTGTAAGTTCATTTAAAACTTTTCCGTCAATCATAGTTAAAAAAAACTCGTGATTCAAAATCAAATTCTATACTCAGTCAAACTAGAAATGATAACTTCATTGTGCTAAGTTATCCTTTTATACCTTATATTATTACCTCTACCATTAATTATAAATTCTACCTGTCTACCTAGTCTTTGAAATTGGAATTGTTTAATCCTTAAAAAAAAACCTTTTATTACCTAAAATTTTATGACATCGAGCAATAAAAAATAAACATTTAATCCGATTAAAAATTAATACCTACATAAATAATCACTGAACATTTAATCTCCTTAAGTCAAAAGTAACTGCTAATATTTTATTATGGATATAATATAAACCCTTCAATTTAATTTTTTTATTGCCTCCGATTTATGTAATATTTATGACATATCGTATTTTAAAATATTTCCGTCATCAAAAACAAAATTGTGGTGAATTCATTCCCCATTTCAGATAATTTTTTGAATTTGAAAAAAAAAATTTTTGTTCGAAAATTCTGGAACACCCTGCAAATGTAATAAATTTAAAACTCATCATATTGTTAGCCGTGAACATTTTCTTCGAAATAAAAAAAAAATTGTGGTGATATCTCAACTAGTTCAAAAGTTACAGTATTAAACATTTTATTAATTTGCCATTGAAAAACCAGAAAATTGAAAAAAAGTGCCTGCCATCGATTAATAAAATCGCTCTAGCTCAGTTGGGCGCAAATTATTTCTTCAGGATTATATTAAGAAATACTTCAGCTTTCATTATGCGTTGAGTTTTGCTTAATGCTTTTTGAAGCTTTTTTTTCCATGCAATGTAAAATCAGAAAAAGGTACAAAAAGTGGTGTCCAAAAAAAAAAATATATAGAAATTTTTTTTTTTTTGTAATATTTTTTCCAAACATATATTTTACCGTATTTGTTAATTTCAGAAAGAAAAAACAAAAATTCTTTCCCCACGTTCGTAATATACCTTCTCAAAGTCAAGAAAAAGAAAAAAAAATTGTTTGTTATTAAAACTGAAAAAAAGGTCAACTTTGACCCCCTCTCAAAACCAAACCGTTGGGAAAATTCAAAAAAAAACTTCGGTTTCAAGAACTTCAAATAATTGTTAATTCAGCGAAACAACAAATTTTGAATTCTGGAACAACGAAAAAAATTAATTTTGGAATGACTTTAGCCTAAACGGGCCACTATGCGCCGCTTCACGGAATTTGTGTAATTTGATTGAGATTAAATAAAAACTAAGAAAAATTGAAATAAACGTTGTTTAATTCTTAAGACCGCTTATAATCTCAGAAGTAGGATCGCGTAAAAATTTAATTAGATTTTTTTTTCTCTCTTAAAATAATCGCCTTAAAAAAAACGATTAATTTTCTAAATCCGTGGCGTTGCAATTTCCTTAAAGAAAATGGTTTCAGTTGAAATTGATGAACTGAAGCAGTTCACTGGAGCCCAATTAAAGCCATGGCTACGTGCGCTGGGGAAGAAGTCCACTGGCAATAAGGCCGAGTTGGTGCTCCGGTTATTGGCCATTCCATCGGAGTTGCGTGGCGAATTTGTGCCGACGCAGACGACGCCATGCGATGCAAATTTGAATGCCAACGGACACCAAACAGACAACGAAGAAGAGAGCGATGATGATGATGAGCGTGAGGTGCATGAGGATAGTATCAATGTCGATGAAGTGCATCAGAAGAGTGCCAATGAAAAGAATGCTGCAGACGAGAAGAAAATGAGTGACAGAGATGACGAATGGACGATGGAGATACTGAAGAGGGAATTGATGTTGGTCAAACGAGAGCTGGCAGTACAAAAGAGAGAAACAGAGTTGCTGAAGAGAGAGAACGAGATGATGACGAAGAAGAAGAGTGTTCCAAAACATGACGACGACGGAAATTCGATGATGAATTTTTCCGCCGTAAAAGACCTGATTCCGGAGTTTGCGGGTGCTGATGACAACTATGAGCAGTGGGAGCTGCAGCTGAGGAGTGTCCTAGCTGTTTTCAAGTTGGATGAGAACAGTTCCCGGGCACTGATATCAACTAGATTGAAGGGAAGAGCCCTACGATGGTTCCACTCGAAAGCAGATATGATGTCGGTACCAATTGATGTGTTACTCAGAGAGATGGGTACAATCTTTAAGGACAGAGCCAGCCGGCTGATGTTCAAGCAGAAGTTCGAGGGACGGAAATGGTCGAGTGCTGAAACTTTTCAGGAATACTTTCATGAGAAGGTTATACTTGCTAATAAAGTAAGTATCCATGAAGACGAGCTCATGGAGTATCTCATTGAGGGGATACCAGACCAGACCATCCGATCTCAGGCAAAAATGCATTGCTTTAGAGACAGTGACGTTAGCGCGAAAGGTGCCAGCTTTGAACACGGAGCCAAGTACATCGAAGCAATTTAGGTGTTACAATTGTAATGCTTTGGGGCACATGGCCAATAATTGCAAGAAGCCGAAACGACCACTGGGTGCGTGCCATGTGTGTGCTGACATGGGGCACTATGCTGCTGTATGCCCAAAAAGAAAGGACGTCTATCATGTTGGAAATGAAGGTGACTCAGATGAAAACGTGAGAAAATTATTATATACTTTTATAGAATCAAATTTTATCTGTAAGTTTTAATTAGGATCTTTAATTGACACTGGTAGCCCCATTAGTTTCGTTCTTGAACAGTTCGTGCCACATATATTAATTAAGAAACAAAATGTGAAATATAATTTCTTTGGTATCAATAAAAGCCCATTAAATGTAATTGGAGTTGTTCAGAGTTGTATTTTGTTTGAAGAAGAAGAAGTTAAATTAGAATTATTTGTAGTAAAAAATGAAACGACTAAGTTCCCAGTCATTTTGGGAAGAGACTTTATTAAAAAAGCAAATTTGAGATTGATGAAAATAAAAGAAAGTAAAATGAATGAAACTTATGATGAAGAATGTGATAATCTAATGAATATTGAAATTGATGAAAGCGAAGAAACATATGTATATAATGAGAGTCTTGATGTTAACAAAAATGAGCGTTTCAGAAAGATATTTAATGATTGTTAATTAAAATGTGATCGTCCTGATGAACCGCTAATTAAATGTGAGATAAAGTTAAATTTAATTAATGAAAAGCCATTCCATTGCCCACCCCGAAGGTTATCATATTATGAAAAAGAGCGAGTACGGGAAATGTTAGATGATATGTTACAGAAAAAGATAATAAGGCCCAGTAATTCAGAGTATTCTTCTCCTATTGTTTTGGTCAGGAAGAAAAATGATAACATAAGAATGTGTATAGATTATAGGAGTTTGAATAAAATAACATTGAAGGACAACTATCCAATCCCGCTGATTGATGATATGTTGGATAGGTTAGCAAACAAAACTATTTTTTCATTATTAGACCTAAAAAGCGCCTTTTATCATGTGCATGTAAATGAAGAATCGGTGAAATACACTTCGTTTGTGACTCCGCTTGGCCATTACGAGTATTTGCGTATGCCATTCGGATTAAGAAATGCACCTCCAACATTTCAACGGTTTGTAAATATGGTGTTTGATGACATGATTAGGGCAGGGAAAGTTGCGATATACTTAGACGATATAATGATTGCGACGAGTGATTTTGAAGAACACTTATCCATATTAAAAGAAGTTTTTGAGAAGCTAGTAAGTAATAAACTAGAGCTGAGATTGGATAAGTGCAGGTTTATGGAACCTGAAATACGGTATTTAGGTTACAAGGTTTCTAAAGAAGGTATACGTCCTGATGAAAAGAACATTGAATCAGTGGCAAATTTTCCTATTCCTCAAAATGCCAAGGCAGTACATAGTTGTCTGGGATTATGCTCTTATTTTAGGAGATTTGTGGAAGGGTTTTCAACAAAAGCGAAGCCATTATACGAGTAAATAAAGAAAAAGGTTAGTTTTAAATTCGGTGAAGAGGAATTACACTGTTTTGAAGAATTAAAAGCAAAATTATTAGCAGCACCAATTTTAGCAATTTACGATCCTCGAGATGAAACAGAATTGCACTGCAATGCTAGTGCTCTCGGGTTCGGTGCAATCCTATTGCAAAAGAAGAGTGATGGAAAGTTTCATCCAATATTCTATTTTTCAAAAAGGACTATTGATCAGGAGGCTAAGTTTCATAGCTTTGAGCTGGAAACTCTAGCAATAATTTATGCTTTACAGAGATTCCGAATTTATTTACATGGTATGAGGTTTAAAATAGTTACAGATTGTAACTCACTGACATTAACGCTTAACAAAAAAGAAATTAACCCGAGGATAGCAAGATGGGCGTTAGAGTTACAGAACTATGACTACGTTTTGGAACATCGCAACAGTGAAAGAATGCAACATGTTGACGCATTAAGTAGGAACATGAGTATACTTGTATTAGAAGAGAATACCTTTGAACAAAATCTGTCTATTTGTCAGCACAGAGACAGGGATATAAAAAAAATAAGGGAAATGTTGGAAAAAGAGGAGAGTTCGTACTATGAAATGAGAAATGGGTTAGTTTATAGAAAGAGTGGTGAGAATTTATTGTTTTATGTGCCGGCGGAAATGCAGCAAAATGTTTTGCATATGTACCATGACGACATGGGACATGTAGGATGTGACAAGGTATATGAAAATTTAACGAGGATGTATTGGTTTCCGAAAATAAGGACTAGAATTAGGGAAAACATTTCGAATTGTCTTAAATGCATAACTTTTTCGCCGAAGTTTGGGAAACATGAAGGCTTACTCCACAGTATACCTAAAGGTGACATCCCTTTCGATACAGTTCATATAGACCATTTCGGGCCAGTGACTTTGAGAAAATCAAAGAAAAAATATGTTTTTCTGGTTGTAGATGGTTTTACAAAGTTTAACAGACTATATGCAGTCCGAGGTACTGGTACTAACGAAGCAATTAGTTCTCTAAAGTCATACTTTAACTCTTACAGTCGTCCTAAGCTTATAGTTTCCGACAGAGGCAGTGCATTTACCTCGAATGAGTTTAAATCATTTTTGGAGAAAAATGGTGTCAAGCATGTATTGGTTGCAACTGGTTCACCACAGGCCAACGGCCAAGTTGAAAGGGTAAACAGAAGTTTAGCCCCCATGTTGGCAAAGATGACTAGTGCGGGTAATGAAATGTCTTTGGATAAGGTCTTACCTGAGATAGAGCACGTGATGAATTATACTGTGCACAGAAGTACTGGGGTGACACATAGTGAGTTACTTTTTGGGATAAGGCAGCGAGGAATGATGGAAGACCCGTTAAGGGAGAGGTTAGAGGAAATTTTGAATAGGGAAAAGGATAGGGATTTGGAAGATATAACAATGAGAGCAGCCGCGAAGATAAAGAAATGTCAAGATTACAATAAAAAGATTAAAGATAGAGGTAGAATTCTAAAGAATTATCAAGTAGGAGACTACGTAGTAGTTAAGAATTTTATCAGACAGCCAGGAGCGAGCAGAAAAATAGCTCCCAGGTTTAAGGGGCCCTATCAGGTAATAAAAATTTTGCCCAATGATAGATACCTCTTGAAAGATGTGACAGGGTTTCAGCTTACCCAAATTCCTAACGAGGGGGTATGGGAAGTGGCTAATATGAAACCGTGGAAAACAAATAATAAACGCGAAATCGGGACGATTACTTGTCAGGATGGCCGAAATGTGGTAGGACCCAAATGATTGTCAAAATATATTGTAATGTGGCCTCACCACAAAGATTTTTTGTGTTAACACCTTAATATGAAAAAAGAGGGCAGGTGTCTAGAAAACTAAAAATATATATGTTCTTCTCCTTTTTGGGTTTCAAATAAATTCAGTTGGTTTAGAGCATCTGAAAAGCAAACAACGCCGCTTCACGGAATTTGTTGAATTTGATTGAAATTAAATAAAAACTAAGAAAAATTGAAATAAACGTTGTTTAATTCTTAAGACCGCTTATAGTATGAATCCCCGTTAGCAATGTAATTTGTAGCCTTCTTTAATTTCCTGCTCGTGTTCGATTTTTCCTATGCTAAGCGAACCTGTCATGTACAAATGAATGACAAAAAATGTCAAGATGTCGTCTTGTTGAGTGGACGTATTCGTATTCTTGCAAACAATAGACTGTTTTAAAACTCTAATGTGCATCTCACAAAAAATTGAAATAAATTATAAAAATTGTATAGCAAGACCAATTCAAAGTCGGCAAATTGTAAAGACAAAGAAAAGTGTATTTATGGATATATTCATCCTAGAATTTAAGAATTATAAAAGTGTAAAAAACACAAAAAAAAATCTCAATAAAATACTACTACTACTACTACAAAAAATGTCAAGCATAGTTTTTTGTTTTTGTTTTTTTTTTTTCGATAAAAAACAATATTTGACGAAAATATTTGAAATAATTTTCATAAAAAATTGAGTATTCGTGTATTGATATATTTTGCTGAAGTGGAAAAAGCATTGGCGCAAAATTTTTGTCCGCTTATGAAAAATTTTAAGAGAATTTAGTGTGATACTAGCTTAAAATGACGTTTGAGCCATGTCTGAAACGTCATTTTAAGCTAGTACCACACTAAACTTGTTCATTAGCGGACTATTATTTTGCGCCATTATTTTTTAACATTTGCACCATTTGTGGTCTGAAAAACATACAATTTTTTTCTTATAAACCTTTTACACTTATTCCTCTTTAGTTTAAAATAAAAATTTAGAAAATCGGTCAACTGAAAAGATAACAGGAATTTAACGAATTAGTCTTTTATATATATAGATTTCAATTTGTTTTTGTACGTTCTGTCTAACCAGCCGACTTCGAATGCAAAATGTTGCTATAATCTTCCGGGATGTCTTAGTTCGCTTGTTAACTGTTGCGCATTAGCTTTATGTTTTTCCACAATTGGAACCCAATAGTCAGACAGAAACTTTATATCAAACGTCTTCAGAGCTGGAGTAGCACTCCGAAGTTTTTTTCTAATGTTCGTCGATGATAGACGATTGAAAGTATTCAGCAAATTATTAGATTCCTCAACAAGTTCCTCTACAGCATCGAAGAGATCCCTTTGTATTCCGACTTTTTGAATATCTTGATGTGGTGTTTTTTCTTTATCCGCCGCGATCGGTTGTAATTTCATGTTTGACAAGTCTTGGCCTTCGAAGTGTAGGGCTTCCATGGGACCTCTTCGTCTACCGGATACTCGAAATGCCAACTGGACAATGTCGGCTTCATCAGTGATCCAGCTGATTTGGATATATTTCTGAAGTGTTCAATCAGCGCGCTCTTATCCCCATTGCTGGTTATTGAATCGTCAGACATTTCCTCGTAGCTTTTTGATCTTCGGCACAGTTGTTCGTCGATTTTTCGAATCTCACGTATCTGTCTTTGGAGATTGTCTTCGGATGGCGTGAAGGAAGGATCTTTTTCATAGGGCTTATTTGAAAGGTAGGTTTCCCAAAATCATGTTGTTGATCGTGGGAGAAGTGTTTGTGTGGCGGTGTCAATGCCAACAATTGCTTCTGTCATTTGTGATGCCGAATGGGTGAGAATGACTTCAAAATATAGAAGGTGTATTCATGAATTCATGAAATTTATGTAAAAAGGTTCTTACTCACATTCACCGGGTCCTTCTTTTTTCAGTGTTATGGATCCATCGGTGAGGATGCTAACATCGTGTTTAGGAATAAGATCATTCTGGATGGGAATGCCAATTGTTCTACTGCGTTTGTATATGCGCAAATTCACTTGTATAGCAATAGAGAGCTTTGAGAGTCGAAGACGTCTAGAAGCGGTTTTATAAAAGAAATAAAATGAAACTTTAAGTTGGCAACTTAGAATTGATATTCTCTAAAATCTTAATCGTCCATTTTAAATTGAATTGGACTATCAAACATTTAACATAAAAAAGAGGTTGTATTTAAAGTGCTTCTGCTTTCCGAACCCTAGTTGGGTGGATCTGGGGCGCTAGCTGTATCTTTTCCTACACGCCAAGTGCTTACTTTACCTCCACGCGGTTAGTAGAGTGGATATGTAACTCCCAGGACAACCTTGGTATCGGTACGGTACCATGGTACCATCCCAATTGGGATTTTTACCAAGTTTCAATTTTGATGCTAATTGGGATTAATTGTAACTGGTTGGATTTCTGTATTTTCATTGGAATATTGGTTGTGGGATTGGAAATCGAGTGATAAATTGGTTGTGAGATACAATTTTCTAGTGTGAAATCGTTGGGTTGTGCTTGGTACCGGTCGTATTTCTAGTTCAAAAATTAAATTGTTGTTGGAATCGTGCTGATTTGGTTGGGTAGCTCCTACTCCTTCCAATTCAAAATCCATGTCACTCCCAAGCCACCGGCACGTACCGCACGTTCCAATTGGGATGAATACCAAGTTTCCATTTTGATTCTAACTGGGAATAATTGTCACTGGTTGGATTTCTAACTTGGCACGGCTGCCAATACATATTTAGTTGGGTAATTTCCGACACAACATTCGCACCTGCATTGCATTCAATATAAAATTGATATGTGCATAGTGCATTGGCTAAACATATTCTTTATTCTTATTAGGATGTTCATATGCTTAGGATCAAATAGAAACTAGCATTCCAAAATACTTACTTCTGTTGGTTGTGCTGGTTAGAATTGTGTACCTATAATGCAAGAAAATGTCAGGAAACAAAGAACCTATTAAGTAAAAAAAAATACAACTTATTCTTCTTCTTTTTTTTTTTTATTAAAAACATATTTTCATTGCTTACATCAGGTTTACATTCATTTTCTTATCGTTATGTGTAAATATTACTTTATTTTATTCTCAAACTATTCTGAACACGAACGGTATACAATAATTAAAATGAAATGGTTTCAAATTAATAGGTGAGTCAGGAGACCAGGTTGCGTTTAATAGCATAGCACTCTCATTTTTAAAGAGAGCAATGGTTGCTCTTGCCTCATTGTTCTTTGCACTCCAATTTGTAGTCACCGGATTTGGTTTTGTTTCAGCGCCGTCCACATAACCCCATAGCCCTTCTTTAACAAGAAGCATCTCCATCTTATACTTCCATATAAAGTAATTGTCGCTGCCAAGCTTCTTTATGGCAAACTGAGACTCCACCATTTTGATATGTATGCACACGTTCTAGGTTCTTAACATTTTTTTTAAAGGTATTCTGGAATTAAGAATGCAGAGCAACCTAAAAGGAGTCGTTTAGCGGCAAAAATATAAAAACGTAGCAGATCCAGCCACAAGAAGAAAAAAAGAAGTGGTTACTGTGCAACGAACCAGAGCCGATGCAATTAAAAAACAATATATATTTTATTTTTTAATTTTTATTTTAGATTTATAATTATGAAAACATCTCGCGGCAGGTCCGGGGTGTTACCGAATGTTTGGGAGGCCAGCTCCCATAGCGCCATAGTGAGGGCTACCACTAGCTTAGCCTTCTTCAGCTGCACTTTTCTGTTTATCGCTGCCTTGTAACAGTCCTCCTCGGCAGATTTAATAGCGTCTTTTACCTCCTGGATTTTTTCCGGGAAGTCCCAAATAATGCTCTCAAAGTCTTCCAGAAATTTTTTAACTTCCGTGAACATTTTTATTTAAGAAAAGGATGCACACAAACTGAATTGTTGAAGCTAAGAACATTTTGCTTTTATACCCTAAAATATCATTGAAAATGATCTTATCCCACACACATACTTCCAATAGTTATTTCATGCACTATCACAATAACTTTAAAATTTGATCTCAAAACCGGAAGACTTTTTTTTTCCTTTATATGTCTTTTAAAAACACCTAATTTCTAATTCAAAACCCAACGATTGTTTGTTCATTGAGTTTGCATCCTAATTTTATAAAGGAACATAAATTACCCCAGAACATAAAGTACTTATTTTACTATCGACAAACCAACAAAATTGTCACTCGTGTCGATCTTACGATTAAAATAGGGCTATGATTTAATTCTTTCTTTACACAAGTGTACATCTTTTGTTACAAGTACCCATCGTTAAAAACATGATCACACAAGTGTTGATCTTACAAACATAAAATTTGATTGCTCAACAATTTTTTTATTTTTATAGCCTCCCTAACCGATGCATTTGACTCACTACCAATTGAGATTGCTATTTAGCTCGCACTCGCAGAAAAAAAAATAGAAAAATTATCACAAGAGCCGATCTTTATTTCATTGCTCACACAAATTACCATGACAAGTAGCATCCATGATCCTCGAATAATCCAAACAATCCAAAAATTCAAACTGAGTTCCTATCACATACCTACAATGTGGGATCCCTACGTGTTGATCCTATCAAATACCTACAAGGTGGGATCCTTATGTGTTGATCCTATCAAATACGTACAATGTGGATCCTTACGTGTTGATCCTACGAAGAAAATATTTTCATGTTCATTCAGGAGAACAATGATAATTCAAAACGAATTTTCTGAATGTTTTATTTGTTATTCATACGAATGAACAGTTAAGGAGGCGCATACATACATTTTTATCATAAGTGTAATTGTGCTGCACGTAGAAACGGGGCTGCCTGAGCTCTTTATAAAAACGTTCAAATCGCATATTGACTATGTAATAAAAGTGATGCTTCTACCGAATGAAAGGCTGCCTAAAACAACTGTTCTGTATGCCTTGCAACGAAAATCATTGTGGTTTGAAGAATGGTTCAACTTAGCAACGGTATGTGGAGTTCAACTGAATCTTACGTTAGAAAACGTGGGCATATGGAAGGTACAAATGTATGAAATGGTGAAGTGCTTGGATCAAAAATGGAATGTATATAGAAAGCGAGGACGTCAATGCATCGATCTATATACGTAAACCTGCAGCACATTCTCGAAGATAGGAACTACTTACAAATCAACTTTAGTGTGAAAAAAATATACACAATTCAAAGGTGAGAGGAGAGCTGCAAAAGCTTAACTATCAGCCGCATAGAGACAATTTGAGAGTTGAATGTACAATGTGTAACCCAGTGATCACTTATACCAAGATTGGAAAGCTTGCTGTCAAAGTGACATTTGCCTACAAGCTAAGGGAGCAGGTTAGCTGAAACAGTATGCGTGTAATATAAACAAAAGGGGCAGGTTAGCTGTAAGAGTATGTGTGCATGAAAAAATTAATTTTGCGGTATTTGCAGGGTAAAACGTACATAGGTAGGTTTCCAATCTTGTTATAAAGTGATCACTGGTGTAACCTAGGAACGAGGGAAGATGTATTCCACTTCTTGGGTATGTGCCCTGTGTTGCTGAAAATCAGAAGAGCTTACTTCGGAAGAAATGTTTTGAGTGACGTTGAAATGATGGAACTACTAAATGGAAAAGTTTGGGAAAAACTATTTTGTTACACTTCGAAAGCAGAAAGATACAGATTTCAAATAATAAATGGCTGTTTTGAAATGCAATTAAGTACACAAATAGAATTTACAGAGAAAAAACTATGAACTTTGTGTGATTTATTATAACTATGTTACTATTTATGTTTATTAAATGTTTTTTTTTTTTTTTTTTTTTTTTTTTTTTTTTTTTTTTTTTTTTTTTTTTTTTTTTTTTTTTTTTTTTTTTTTTTTTTTTTTTTTTTTTTTTTTTTTTTTTTTTTACGCATTGTATTAAAATAGAGCAAACTCTGGCAGACGGCTTATATGATTTAGAAACTGTAAACTTGTTAAAAACAATATGGTTGAAAAAATAAATCAAATTATCTATCTATCTCTATCATAAGTGTAATTGTCCACTATAACTTTTTTTATTACCATTGAGAGAAAGTTGATAATTTAAAAAAATTGAAACATGTTTATCCTTACAAATGATACTTAATCAAATACCTAAAATGTGGGATCCTAAAATATTTACATTATTCACATAAACCCAAGTCCCAATACATGTTATGAGCCAGGCTAAGAACATAATATACAAACCCAAAACACGTTATCAACGAGGTTTAGAACGTAATATAAAAACCCAAACCACGTTGTGAACGAGGTTAAGAACATAATATAAAAACCCAAACCACGTTGTGAACGTGGTTAAGAACATAATATTAAAAAACCAAACCACGTTGTGAACATAAAGTACGTTCCACAAACAAAAAAAAAAAAAAACCATTTTTTCCGAAGTAAGCTCTTCTGATTTCCAGCATCACAGGGCACATACCCAAGAAGTGGAATACATCTTCCCTCGTTCCTAGGTTACACCAGTGATCACTTTATAACAAGATTGGAAACCTACCTATGTACGTTTTACCCTGCAAATACCGCAAAATTAATTTTTTCATGCACACATACTCTTACAGCTAACCTGCCCCTTTTGTTTATATTACACGCATACTGTTTCAGCTAACCTGCTCCCTTAGCTTGTAGGCAAATGTCACTTTGACAGCAAGCTTTCCAATCTTGGTATAAGTGATCACTGGGTTACACATTGTACATTCAACTCTCAAATTGTCTCTATGCGGCTGATAGTTAAGCTTTTGCAGCTCTCCTCTCATCTTTGAATTGTGTATATTTTTTTCACACTAAAGTTGATTTGTAAGTAGTTCCTATCTTCGAGAATGTGCTGCAGGTTTACGTATATAGATCGATGCATTGACGTCCTCGCTTTCTATATACATTCCATTTTTGATCCAAGCACTTCACCATTTCATACATTTGTACCTTCCATATGCCCACGTTTTCTAACGTAAGATTCAGTTGAACTCCACATACCGTTGCTAAGTTGAACCATTCTTCAAACCACAATGATTTTCGTTGCAAGGCATACAGAACAGTTGTTTTAGGCAGCCTTTCATTCGGTAGAAGCATCACTTTTATTACATAGTCAATATGCGATTTGAACGTTTTTATAAAGAGCTCAGGCAGCCCCGTTTCTACGTGCAGCACAATTACACTTATGATAAAAATGTATGTATGCGCCTCCTTAACTGTTCATTCGTATGAATAACAAATAAAACATTCAGAAAATTCGTTTTGAATTAACATTGTTCTCCTGAATGAACATGAAAATATTTTCTTCGTAGGATCAACACGTAAGGATCCACATTGTACGTATTTGATAGGATCAACACATAAGGATCCCACCTTGTAGGTATTTGATAGGATCAACACGTAGGGATCCCACATTGTAGGTATGTGATAGGAACTCAGTTTGAATTTTTGGATTGTTTGGATTATTCGAGGATCATGGATGCTACTTGTCATGGTAATTTGTGTGAGCAATGAAATAAAGATCGGCTCTTGTGATAATTTTTCTATTTTTTTTTCTGCGAGTGCGAGCTAAATAGCAATCTCAATTGGTAGTGAGTCAAATGCATCGGTTAGGGAGGCTATAAAAATAAAAAAATTGTTGAGCAATCAAATTTTATGTTTGTAAGATCAACACTTGTGTGATCATGTTTTTAACGATGGGTACTTGTAACAAAAGATGTACACTTGTGTAAAGAAAGAATTAAATCATAGCCCTATTTTAATCGTAATATCGACACGAGTGACAATTTTGTTGGTTTGTCGATAGTAAAATAAGTACTTTATGTTCTGGGGTAATTTATGTTCCTTTATAAAATTAGGATGCAAACTCAATGAACAAACAATCGTTGGGTTTTGAATTAGAAATTAGGTGTTTTTAAAAGACATATAAAGGAAAAAAAAAGTCTTCCGGTTTTGAGATCAAATTTTAAAGTTATTGTGATAGTGCATGAAATAACTATTGGAAGTATGTGTGTGGGATAAGATCATTTTCAATGATATTTTAGGGTATAAAAGCAAAATGTTCTTAGCTTCAACAATTCAGTTTGTGTGCATCCTTTTCTTAAATAAAAATGTTCACGGAAGTTAAAAAATTTCTGGAAGACTTTGAGAGCATTATTTGGGACTTCCCGGAAAAAATCCAGGAGGTAAAAGACGCTATTAAATCTGCCGAGGAGGACTGTTACAAGGCAGCGATAAACAGAAAAGTGCAGCTGAAGAAGGCTAAGCTAGTGGTAGCCCTCACTATGGCGCTATGGGAGCTGGCCTCCCAAACATTCGGTAACACCCCGGACCTGCCGCGAGATGTTTTCATAATTATAAATCTAAAATAAAAATTAAAAAATAAAATATATATTTTTTTTTAATTGCATCGGCTCTGGTTCGTTGCACAGTAACCACTTCTTTTTTTCTTCTTGTGGCTGGATCTGCTACGTTTTTATATTTTTGCCGCTAAACGACTCCTTTTAGGTTGCTCTGCATTCTTAATTCCAGAATACCTTTAAAAAAAATGTTAAGAACCTAGAACGTGTGCATACATATCAAAATGGTGGAGTCTCAGTTTGCCATAAAGAAGCTTGGCAGCGACAATTACTTTATATGGAAGTATAAGATGGAGATGCTTCTTGTTAAAGAAGGGCTATGGGGTTATGTGGACGGCGCTGAAACAAAACCAAATCCGGTGACTACAAATTGGAGTGCAAAGAACAATGAGGCAAGAGCAACCATTGCTCTCTTTAAAAATGAGAGTGCTATGCTATTAAACGCAACCTGGTCTCCTGACTCACCTATTAATTTGAAACCATTTCATTTTAATTATTGTATACCGTTCGTGTTCAGAATAGTTTGAGAATAAAATAAAGTAATATTTACACATAACGATAAGAAAATGAATGTAAACCTGATGTAAGCAATGAAAATATGTTTTTAATAAAAAAAAAAAAGAAGAAGAATAAGTTGTATTTTTTTTTACTTAATAGGTTCTTTGTTTCCTGACATTTTCTTGCATTATAGGTACACAATTCTAACCAGCACAACCAACAGAAGTAAGTATTTTGGAATGCTAGTTTCTATTTGATCCTAAGCATATGAACATCCTAATAAGAATAAAGAATATGTTTAGCCAATGCACTATGCACATATCAATTTTATATTGAATGCAATGCAGGTGCGAATGTTGTGTCGGAAATTACCCAACTAAATATGTATTGGCAGCCGTGCCAAGTTAGAAATCCAACCAGTGACAATTATTCCCAGTTAGAATCAAAATGGAAACTTGGTATTCATCCCAATTGGAACGTGCGGTACGTGCCGGTGGCTTGGGAGTGACATGGATTTTGAATTGGAAGGAGTAGGAGCTACCCAACCAAATCAGCACGATTCCAACAACAATTTAATTTTTGAACTAGAAATACGACCGGTACCAAGCACAACCCAACGATTTCACACTAGAAAATTGTATCTCACAACCAATTTATCACTCGATTTCCAATCCCACAACCAATATTCCAATGAAAATACAGAAATCCAACCAGTTACAATTAATCCCAATTAGCATCAAAATTGAAACTTGGTAAAAATCCCAATTGGGATGGTACCATGGTACCGTACCGATACCAAGGTTGTCCTGGGAGTTACATATCCACTCTACTCCTGCGCGTAGTCTAGGAGCTTGGTGAATTTGTTGTAGATATCGTTTTCCGTGCGCACACCTGCCTTGTGAACTATCTGCTCCAGGACTAAGTTGAAGAAGTCACATAAAAGCGTATTTCTTTGTCTAAGCCGTGCGCGTGTTTGAACCAACTCAGATCTGCTGTTACACATTTGCTCACTGCACTGCGACTGGGTATTGTTCAGCGTCATGCGGCGCAGATGGATCAGTTTCTTTGGGATCCCGTTTTCAGACATCGCCACCATTAGCTCTTGGTGATGGTGGGTTTCAACTTGAAATTCGTTGGTCTTTTCCAGGATTTGCCTCAGTGTGAATATTTCGTCTATCGTTGTTCTGCCTGGCCTAAGTCCACACTGATACGTGCCGATTATTGTGTTGCAGAAAAGTTTAAGACACTCACAGGGTACGTTGGATAGGTGTCGGTGTTCTCGGCATGTATCTTTTCGAGATTTTTGAGCTGAGTAGCTGCATAGCGTATGCTTTTTCTTCCTTCGCAGAGGCTTTTTGTCATTTCCCCACTTTTTGTTCGCCACCACGCCGTCCGACGCGCGCCGCCGCCGTCCGTGAAGCGGATTTATTTCACAAGGAATTAATACGTTAGGAGCTATTGCATAGAGCCCTCCTCAGCATAATCGGTAGGGGCGTGTGCGTGTGTTATACTGATGTTTTGTAGTGTGGCCTTTATGTTGATAACAGCCAGGCAATCCATAATTGGCTTGAAATCCATGACTTTCGATCTTAGCCGATTTCCCACGACGAATTCGCATCGAAATATGTGCATTCTTTGACGATTTTGTCCCTGATCCTATCCATCGTATTTGCTGGATCGCAGTTATGTCTGCCTTATACTGCGTCTGCGTGAGGACAGATTCAAGTTTTTGAGTTGCACCTGGAGTGTAGGGTGTTCTTAAATTCCAGGTGCAAACTCTCAATTCATAGTCCGTTGTCGTTCCGGGTCTGATTGCCATATGAGGGGGGTCATTATTCGAGGCTCTGCCGGTCTCTCTCATAACGTTCAAAGTATTTTACTGTGGAAGGGTTGTCTGCCTCTCGCACTAACTACCAAATTTGTAGGGCCGTTGTTTAAGAGCTGTTTCTCCGTTCCGTGTGCACTCGCGCTTAAAAGTTTTGCGAGTTATATCTTAGAGAACCAGTATCGGGAAAAGATACAGCTAGCGCCCCAGATCCACCCAACTAGGGTTCGGAAAGCAGAAGCACTTTAAATACAACCTCTTTTTTATATTAAATGTTTGATAGTCCAATTCAATTTAAAATGGACGATTTAGATTTTAGAGAATATCAATTCCAAGTTGCTAACTTAAAGTTTCATTTTATTTCTTTTATAAAACCGCTTCTAGGCGTCTTCGACTCTCAAAGCTCTCTATTGCTATATAAGTGAATTTGCCCATATACAAACGCAGTAGAACAATTGGCATTCCCATCCAGAATGATCTTATTCCTAAACACGATGTTAGCATCCTCACCGATGGATCCATAACACTGAAAAAAGAAGGACCCGGTGAATAAGAGTAAGAACCTTTTTACATAAATTTCATGAATTCATGAATACAGCTTCTATATTTTCAAGTCATTCTCACCCATTCGGCATCTCAAATGACATAAGCAATTGTTGGCATTGACACCGCCACACAAACACTTCTCCCACGATCAACAACATGATTTTGGGAAACCTACCTTTCAAATAAGCCCTATGAAAAAGATCCTTCCTTCACGCCATCCGAAGACAATCTCCAAAGACAGATACGTGAGATTCGAAAAATCGACGAACAACTGTGCCGAAGATCAAAAAGCTACGAGGAAATGTCTGACGATTCAATAACCAGCAATGGGGATAAGAGCGCGCTGATTGAACACTTCAGAAATATATCCAAATCAGCTGGATCACTGCTGAAGCCGACATTGTCCAGTTGGCATTTCGAGTATCCGGTAGACGAAGAGGTCCCATGGAAGCCCTACACTTCGAATGCCAAGACTTGGAGTAGTTTTTCAAACACTGAAATAGAGGGGAGGTTGTCAAACATGAAATTACAACCGATCGCGGCGGATAAAGAAAAAACACCACATCAAGATATTCAAGAAGTCGCAATACAAAGGGATCTCTTCGATGCTGTAGAGGAACTTGTTGAGGAATCTAATAATTTGCTGAATACTTTCAATCGTCTATCATCGACGAACATTAGAATAAAACTTCGGAGTGCTACTCCAGCTCTGAAGACGTTTGATATAAAGTTTCTGTCTGACTATTGGGTTCCGATTGTGGAAAAACATAAAGCTAATGCGCAACAGTTAACAAGTGAACTAAGACATCCCGAGATCAAAACATTCAAACCAATTGCATTGGAAGATTATAGCAACATTTTGCATTTGCATTCGAAGTCGGCTGGTTAGACAGAACGTACAAAAACAAATTGAAATCTATATATATAAAAGACTAATTCGTTAAAT
Source organism: Sphaerophoria taeniata (assembly GCA_943590905.1). Taxonomy (NCBI): domain Eukaryota; kingdom Metazoa; phylum Arthropoda; class Insecta; order Diptera; family Syrphidae; genus Sphaerophoria; species Sphaerophoria taeniata. The sequence goes on from OX016540.1 coordinate 242,369,055, forward strand.
TCCTGTTATCTTTTCAGTTGACAACCGGTTGACCGATTTTCTAAATTTTTATTTTAAACTAAGGAGGAATAAGTGTAAAAGGTTTATAAGAAAAAAAATGTATGTTTTTCAGACCACAAATGGTGCAAATGTTAAAAAATAATGGCGCAAAATTAAAGTCCGCTAATGAATAAGTTTAGTGTGGTACTAGCTTAAAATGACGTTTCAGACATGGCTCAAACGTCATTTTAAGCTAAGAATGATTGGTGATAGAGAGATCACTGACTCATTCACCCCTTTAGACCACCGTCGCAACGTTGCGTGTCTCTCCTTGTTTTACCGTTACTTCTATGGTAATTGCTCTAGTGAAATAGCCAGTTGCGTTCCTCCCCTCAAACAATTCGCCCGTAATACTCGCGCTTCTAGGAATGCCCATCAGTTTACCCTCGAGCCCAACTTCGGACGTACTCTCAAGTATAGAGAATCATTCTTTAGCCGTACTACGCGAATGTGGAACTCTCTTCCACACTCTGTCTTTCCCGATCATTGCAATGTTCAAGAATTCAAGACCAATGTACATCGACACCTCCTTTCCAACCCCTTCACCTCTTCCTAATGCACTCACTGTGTCTCTGGCATAAAAAGGGTATAAAAAATCCCTTGAGTGGGTGCAAATTATAAAAAAAAAAAATCACACTAAATTCTCTTAAAATTTTTCATTAGCGGACTAAAATTTTGCGCCAATGCTTTTTCCACTTCAGCAAAATATATCAATACACGAATACTCAATTTTTTATGAAAATTATTTCAAATATTTTCTTCAAATATTGTTTTTTATCGAAAAAGAAAAAAAAAACAAAAACAAAAAACTATACTTGACATTTTTTGTAGTAGTAGTAATAGTATTTTATTGAGATTTTTGTTGTGTTTTTTACACTTTTATAATTCTTAAATTATAGGATGAATATATCCATAAATACACTTTTCTTTGTCTTTACAATTTGCCGACTTTGAATTGGTCTTGCTATACAATTTTTATAATTTATTTCAATTTTTTGTGAGATGCACATTAGAGTTTTAAAACAGTCTATTGTTTGCAAGAATACGAATACGTCCACTCAACAAGACGACATCTTGACATTTTTTGTCATTCATTTGTACATGACAGGTTCGCTTAGCATAGGAAAAATCGAACACGAGTAGGAAATTAAAGAAGGCTACAAATTACATTGCTAACGGGGATTCATACTATAAGCGGTCTTAAGAATTAAACAACCAATTTGTGAGGTACTTTTATCAAGGGCTGAGGTAAGCTCGCCGGTTTTCCCAGGGTTTAAATTAAAGTGTACCAGAACTTTAATTTTGGTCAATAATTCTTTATTTATTATTTCGATTAACAATTGCTTATTGTATAATTAAAATAAATTCGGTTTAACCTATTTAATAGCTTTGCTACAGCGTCGCAGTTCCTCTTCTGTGTATGTTGTTTCGCCTTACGAATCTGGTAAATCACGGACGGATCCGGTAAATCACGGGCGAACCCGGTAAATCACAGACGAATCTGGTAAATCACGGACGGATCCGGTAAATCACGGGCGAACCCGGTAAATCACAGACGAATCTGGTAATGGGTTAGTGACACGACCCCTTACCACTGGTGGGGGGAAGTCTATGTCGGGTTAGTTCGGTTTGTACCTGGAAAGTGTGTTAATGACAAGACCCCTTACCACTGGTGGGGGGAAGTCTATGTCCGGTTAGTTCGGTTTTTATCTGATAAGCGTGTTAATGACAAGACCCCTTACCACTGGTGGGGGGAAGTCTATGTCCGGTTAGTCGGTTTGATACTCACCACTGCTGGAGCACGTCTGCTCGCTACTGCTGCCTGGCTGCGACTGACTTTCCTTGTGCAGGCAGCCGGCTATTTATAGTCTGGCTGCTTTGCGATTTACTGTTTTGTTGTTGCTTGTATAGTAAGCAACAGCATTGTTGTTGTCTGCTGCGGTTAGCAACAGGCGGTGCGATGATGATCGGATGATTCTTGCTAGCGGTAAATATATGAGGTGATTCGTGCTTGATGTTGGTTGTTGTAGGGAATTTGTAATGAGTCATTACAATCCATCCCCACTTTGGAGACGAGAACCTTCTCGTCTTTAAAATAAATACTACATCTTATCTAATATATGCATATATATATTTTTTTTTTATCCTTACATACAAATATTTAATTTATTTACTTATATTTCAGAATTTAATTTGAAAAAAATACTGGAAAAAAAAATTCTCTGCATGAAAATAAACTTGGAAAAAAAAATTCAGTGTACGGTTAAAATTAAACAATAAAGAAAAAAAAATAAAAAAAATTAAATTAAAAAAAAAGGAATTAACGGAAAACATTTTGGGTTTTTTTTTGTACTGGCTCTTATCCGAACCATTCAGGGCTTAAAGATAACCAATTCACGGTGACTGCCTGATCGGAGCTCTGCTTCACCCGGACGCCGAATTATGGCGGTAACTTGACCCCAGGGCTTGTTGAAAATGAGGCGCTGCCTCCGGTATCTTCGGTTGTATATTCCATGCCTCGTTATATTTATGTTATTGAAGGGGCCATTAGGGATATCGGGATTCAGTTTGATCATTTGCATGTCAGGATTAGAATTGAGGGACGCCGAGTCGTTTCCAAGGTGTACGGAACAGGGCAGTGACGGGTGTGAGGTCCAAAATGTTTGGAGTGCAGGCCCTGGTTTCGGCGGTGGCGGCGGCGTATATAAGACGGTTCGTGACTGTTTTTTCAAATTTTGTGGGACGGCAGCATTTTGCGGAGGTGTTGTACATGGTTTTTGCGGAACAATGGGTTTCGCTTCTATGATCGAGATTGGACGCTTATACTTCACGACTCTCTCGGTTTTGAATTGGGGCACCTCTTCTCCCTTTCGTTCTGTATGTTTGGTGTCTTTTCTTGTACGACGGCGGAGTCGGCGTCGGCGGCGGCGGGGTGATTTATGCACTGCAGTGACAGTCATCAAATGGCTTACATGTCCAGGACTTAGAACAGGGGAAGCAATTTTCTGGCCCCCTATTGATATCGAGATATTAAGTTTCCGAAGAAAATCTATACCTAGTACCATCTCAACTGCCAACTGGTGTACGAAGGTAACTTCTCCTTCCGCGTGTCGGTTTTCTGCGACCACGGAGACCGTGTAGTGCTCATAAACTTGCACTGCTGCACCATTAGCCATATGCAGTTTACTTTTTTGCAGTCTGTCCGGAGTATTATTTTGTTTGAGGATCTTCCTCACGTCTTCGTTTATAAAGGATGCGGTGGCTCCGGTGTCTATTAATGCGGTGACCTGGTGTCCGCAAAGCGTAAGCGGAATAAAACACCGTGGGTCAGTCCACATAACATCGTCTTTTGATCCGGGGCTGGGTGGTTTTATTTCTTGTTCGGTTAATTCGGCGGGTTGTTGTCTTGTTGTCGGGGCTTCAACTTCGGTGCTTTTCGGGTGACGTTCTTTCCCAGAGCGATAGATGTTGTTTCGGCTTGCTTTTACGGGGTCGTAGGTTAGCATGGAGGTTTGGTTTGAGTGACAGGAGCAATCCCGAGTCATGAGCCCATCCTGCCCACAAAAGGAACAGAAAAGCCGAAACGGGCGGCGACAGTTGGCTTTGTTATGTCCACGTTGCTTGCAGTTCCAACAATGGGTAGCTCGGTCATAGGGCTCCGAATTTTGAGGCGGCCGGCGCACTATCTGGTGCTCTTGAGCTCCCATGTTGTTCCTAGGTGGGGGTCTGGGTGTCTGGTGCGAAGCGTTACGGTTTCCCTGGCATGTGTATTCATATTCTTCGGCCAGTTCCATTAACTCCTCTAATGTATTAAAGTCTCGGCGGCGGACATAGAGGTGGTACTCGGGGCGTAATCGATCATAGATCTTATCTATGTTACTTTCACGCCACATCGTTGGGTGTTGATGGATGAGGTATTGCATCGCTCGGATATAGTCTTTAGCCTTCTCCCTTGGACCCTGTCTTTTTCTGGAAATTTCCTCCTCCAATTTGTTAACATAACGTGCCAGGAGGAAATGGCGTAAGAATGCCTGTCTAAAGTTGAGCCAGTTTGCAAATTTGTGCCGATTAATGCGATACCATTCTAACGCTACTCCTCGGAAGATTTCCGGAAGTGTTCTTATGACGCCATTGGCGGGAACCCGGTAACAATCTATGAGTTCTTCCATCCGTCTCATGAATTCTAGGGCGTTCCCGCTTCCGTCGAACTTGATTCCCCATTTTCTTACGGTGTTCATCGTGTCGACTTCGCTTTCCACTGAAAGTCCCGCTACGGTCACGCCTGTCGGTCGGCTATTGTTTATGGGCTGGGCCGTCGGCTGTGCTTTGGTGGAAGTTGATGGTATTACAGTAACGGTGGTGGCTGGGATACCGTTTGGATAATAGAACGGACTGTAGTCGGGGTGCTTTGTCATGCGGTCGAATGTGCTTATCGCATTGTATGCTTCCGTGGTCATCGTACTAATTGGAGGATACGAATAGTTTGGGATCGGGTAATAGAAGTCACGCACATCCGGCTGTCGGGACATCCTATCGAACTCTGCGGCTGCGTCTTCTTCGGTCTCCTCTTGGGTGATTCGGTCTCCTTCGGTCTCCTCCTGACCGTTGCGATCCTTTTCGGTCTCCTCTTGGGCCTTTTGCTGGCTATTGTTCTGTCGGTTTGCGTTTTGTTGGCCGGCGTTTTGTTGGATGGCGTTTTGTTGGCTGGCGTTTAGTTCGGCGTACTCCCTGGCGATTACTGCCTTTCCCAATTCTTCACATAAGTTTTGGGTTGACTTCCGAGTTCTAGCGGCTTTCAAGTGCGTGCTAAATCGGGCGCGGAGGGTATCTAGAGTACCCTCTGTATCTAGATTGGCTTTCGCCATGTGTTCAATTATTTCCTTTTTGCTTAGGAGGTAGATTGCTCCAATGCTGGGAAAGATGTCGAAATCCTCTGATTCGGACATATTTGTTTTTCCTTGTTTCTGGTTGTTTAGGATAACAAACTCGACTCGGAATCCAGATGTTAGTATCGGCGACGGTAACGGTGGTAAATCGGTAGGTTTTTGGGTTGGATGCTGGGGTTCCTTCGGTTTTCGGTCGGTTTTGATTTTAGACTAGTATCTAGATGACGGGTTCGGTAACTGGGTAGTTTCGTCTAGATATTCGGTACGGTGCGGATTATTTTAAAAATTAATAGCTTGATAACGGGTTCGGTAGCTGGCTGGGTTTATCTAGCTATTCGGTGCGGTGCGGTTTGTTGAATATTAATAGCTAGATAACGGGTTCGGTTGCTGGCTGGATTTATCTAGCTATTCGGTACGGTCGGATTTCGGTCGGGTTACGGCGTTTTAATTTTGCATTCGTAGTTTGGATGCTCGGTTGATGAAATATTGATTTGTTGACCTTAAAGGTCCCTGCTCGGGCGCCAATTTGTGAGGTACTTTTATCAAGGGCTGAGGTAAGCTCGCCGGTCTTCCCAGGGTTTATATTAAAGTGTACCAGAACTTTAATTTTGGTCAATAATTCTTTTATTTATTTCTTATTTTGATTAACAATTGCTTATTGTACAATTAAAATAAATTCAGTTTAATCCTATAATAATCGTTTGACTACAGCGCCGCAGATCCTCTTCTGTGTATGTTGTTTCGCCTTCGGAAAGTTCCCCCGCTGTCGAGTTGGGTTAGTCCGGCTAGGCTCACAGGTGTGGGGATTGCCGTACACTGTTGGGAGGAGTGACTCTTCGCTTGATTGCTGTGGACGAAATCAGAAAATCACGGACGAATCCGGTAAATCACGGGCGAACCCGGTAAATCACAGATGAATCTGGTAAATCACGGACGAATCCGGTAAATCACGGGCGGACCCGGTAAATCACAGACGAATCCGGTAAATCACGGGCGGACCCGGTAAATCACAGACGACTCTGGTAAATCACGGACGAATCCGGTAAATCACGGGCGGACCCGGTAAATCACAGACGAATCTGGTAAATCACGGACGAATCCGGTAAATCACGGGCGGACCCGGTAAATCACAGACGAATCTGGTAAATCACGGACGAATCCGGTAAATCACGGGCGGACCCGGTAAATCACAGACGAATCTGGTAAATCACGGACGAATCCGGTAAATCACGGGCGGACCCGGTAAATCACAGACGTATCTGGTAAATCACGGACGAATCCGGTAAATCACGGGCGGACCCGGTAAATCACAGACGAATCTGGTAAATCACGGACGAATCCGGTAAATCACGGGCGGACCCGGTAAATCACAGACGGATCTGGTAAATCACGGACGAATCCGGTAAATCACGGGCGAACCCGGTAAATCACAGACGAATCTGGTAAATCACGGACGAATCCGGTAAATCACGGGCGGACCCGATAAATCACAGACGAATCTGGTAAATCACGGACGAATCCGGTAAATCACGGGCGAACCCGGTAAATCACAGACGAATCTGGTAAATCACGGACGAATCCGGTAAATCACGGGCGAACCCGGTAAATCACAGACGAATCTGGTAAATCACGGATGAATCCGGTAAATCACGGGCGGACCCGGTAAATCACAGACGGATCTGGTAAATCACGGACGAATCCGGTAAATCACGGGCGAACCCGGTAAATCACAGACGAATCTGGTAAATCACGGACGAATCTGGTAATGGGTTAGTGACACGACCCCTTACCACTGGTGGGAGGAAGTCTATGTCGGGTTAGTTCGGTTTGTACCTGGAAAGTGTGTTAATGACAAGACCCCTTACCACTGGTGGGGGGAAGTCTATGTCGGGTTAGTACGGTTACAGGCAAATCACGGGCGGACCCGGTAAATCACAGACGAATCTGGTAAATCACGGACGGATCCGGTAAATCACGGGCGAACCCGGTAAATCACAGACGAATCTGGTAAATCACGGACGGATCCGGTAAATCACGGGCGAACCCGGTAAATCACAGACGAATCTGGTAATGGGTTAGTGACACGACCCCTTACCACTGGTGGGGGGAAGTCTATGTCGGGTTAGTTCGGTTTGTACCTGGAAAGTGTGTTAATGACAAGACCCCTTACCACTGGTGGGGGGAAGTCTATGTCCGGTTAGTTCGGTTTTTATCTGATAAGCGTGTTAATGACAAGACCCCTTACCACTGGTGGGGGAAGTCTATGTCCGGTTAGTCGGTTTGATACTCACCACCGCTGGAGCACGTCTGCTCGCTACTGCTGCCTGGCTGCGACTGACTTTCCTTGTGCAGGCAGCCGGCTATTTATAGTCTGGCTGCTGTGCGATTTACTGTTTTGTTGTTGCTTGTATAGTAAGCAACAGCATTGTTGTTGTCTGCTGCGGTTAGCAACAGGCGGTGCGATGATGATCGGATGATTCTTGCTAGCGGTAAATATATGAGGTGATTCGTGCTTGATGTTGGTTGTTGTAGGGAATTTGTAATGAGTCATTACAGTTTATTTCAATTTTTCTTAGTTTTTATTTAATTTCAATCAAATTCCACAAATTCCGTGAAGCGGCGTTGTTTGCTTTTCAGATGCTCAAAACCAACTGAATTTATTTGAAAACCAAAAAGGAGAAGAACATATATATTTTTAGTTTTCTAGACACCTGCCCTCTTCTCTCATATTAAGGTGTTAACACAAGAAATCTTTGTGGTGAGGCCACATTACAATATATTTTGACAATCATTTGGGTCCTACCACAAATGCCGAAACAATAGGTACCCGTCATGGTGAAGGACTTCATATCTGTTGACGGCTTGGGAGTGGTAGAACCAAGAGATTTCGAGGGCACTAAAGAACAATTTCACGCGAAGAGCATACTGATCCAAACCACAAACAAGGTTGAAAATCAAAATCGGTATGAAACTGGTCTTCATTGGAAGTATGATAACTTCAGATTGCCAGATAGCCGTCCAATGGCATTGCAAAGGATGAAATGTCTAGAGATAGAGAGACGTTTCGGTGGCAACTCTGAGCTGAAAGACAACGTGCATCCACAAATCAACGAATACAAGGTGTAGGGTTATATCCGAAAGATGTCACAAGAAAAACTGAACCAACATCACAACGCGGTCTGGTATCTACTGATTTTCCCGGTGCGAAATCAAAACAAACCGGAGAAGGTTCAACTAGTAAGGAAGGTGAAGGCGAAGGTGAAAGGAGTTTCTTTACATACGCTGTGATGCTTGCTTTCTAAGGCTGAGGTATGCTCAGTCTGTCCAGGGTGTTCTCGACTAAGCACCAAACGCCGAGTTAAAGATCCAAACCAAATAACACAACTAACCTTCACTATTCGTTTAACGGCCTATTATTTAGTAATATCTTAAGTCTAACAGGTTTCTTATACTAGTTTATTGTATAGGCAATTTACTTATAATACTTATAATACCTAATAATACCACAGCGACGATGAGTAACTCCTTGCCTCTCGGTTCTCGGATAGTCGCGGCTCCTCGTAGACAAATAGTCGGATTATATGGCTGTCAGTGTTGCCACTGAATAAACCGAGTCTAGTCAAAATCAGACTCCTGTTCACAACAAAATGTTATGAAATAAACGTTCGAGCTAACGCCCCTGTTCGTTTACCTTCCAGAAGGGAAGAGTAAGCGAAATAAATTTCTGTCAGCGAGCGGCAAATCTCCACTGAATAAACGTTTGGAAGAAGCCCTGTCTTTGATACACTCAGAAGGAGTGGATCGAAGAATAAACTGAGTCTAGTCAAAATCAGACTCCTGTTCACAACAAAAGGTTATGAAATAAACGTTTGAGCTATCGCCCCTGTTCGTTTACCTTCCAGAAGTGAAGAGTAAGCGAAATAAACTTTTGTCAGCGAGCGGCAAATCTCCACTGAATAAACGTTTGGCCGAAGCCCTGTCTTTGATACACTCAGAAGGAGTGGATCGAAGAATAAACTGAGTCTGTAAAAGGTTGAGTAACAATTAATACTCTTGTTTGTATATTTTCCAGAAGGGAAAATACACAAAATAAACGGTCGGCAAAATATCGGATCGGAGAGAAGCCCCGGTAGGTTGAGAATATATTTTGAAGAAATATATTCCCAATACAAAATACAGGTGGGTAGCTCTAAATATATAGTGCTTCCCTTCAAAAAGTTAAAATAGGATGCTGGTGTAGCAAACTTCTCTAACGTTCTCTCTACCGAAGCGGAGTCAGAACTGATTTTTGTTGACGACAACACTTCCCCTTGTACATTTTTCTGTCAACGTTGGGTGTGAATCGTATCATACCCAATTCATTATCATGTGTTGTCGTCGGTCGCACGTCGCTTCGGTAATTTCGTGTTGTTGCTTCGGTGATATTGTTTCTCATTATTATGTTCGGTGTTGTTGGTTGTTATTTCTCTTTGTTTTGTTTCTCTCTTTTTTCCAGGGGCGGATCTCCTTAGGTAATTTCTTAGGTGGGCGGTTGGCTTTTTTATGCTTCTTATAGTTTTGTCGCGGGTCGCTCCTGAATTTTGTCGAACAAAATATATTAGCTGTAACGCTTCGTTGCAACGCTTTTGATGAAAGGAGTTGACTGAAACGTATCGCTTCTGGGTGTCCTCATACGAAGCCGACAAAACAGGGTATGCATCTTTTGTGATATTAAAGAAAAGTTCCACCAGGTACAAATTCCTGCAAAAGACCAACAAGTTCTACGATTTCTTTGGAGAAGTAAGAAGTTGTACCAGGGCCCTCTTCTGTCGCGGCACAGTCTTCTTCCGAAAACGTCAAAAGTTTATCCCTAATGGAGACTGATGACTCATCCAACAAAGTTCTCTCCAGTGAGGAAGAAGATGAACTGCTAGGTTCCCCTTCGTCCGATCTGGATGAACTGGATTTAACAGTGGTGGAGGTTGATCTGCCTAATTGTAGCCAAAATGCTGCAAATAGCACAGATTAATCTCCAACACTCTATTAAGGCTTCGGCCTCCCTTCTTCTCCGCCTGTCAAAAACTGGGGAAGATGTCGTTTTCATCCAAGAACCCTGGATTGGGAAATCCCGGATTCGAGGATTGAAAACTCCTGGCTACTGCGTCTTACATGTAATGGGAAAAGGTAACCCAAGGTTCTGCATACTAGTAAAACGTAGTCTAAATGTATTTTTACTCCCTAATTTCAGTGATAACGACGTCACCACAGCCAGTATGGTAATAGACAACCATACCTACTGGCTGGTATCAGCGTATTTGGGCCACGACCACCAAGGCCCACTGCCTGGTACCACTCTGGAGAAGACGGTCGCTGAATCAACAAGACTCAAAACCAGCATAATCATCGGTTGTGACGCCAATGCGCACCATACTACGTGGGGTAGTACCGATATAAATGACAGAGGTGAGTCTCTTTTTGATTACATCTTAACAACTAATCTGGTAGTAAGTAACGTTGGCAATGAACCAACCTTTGTTACTAAAAATCGTCAAGAAGTTTTAGATATCACTCTTGTCTCGTTGCATCTCTCGAATAAAGTATTGAATTGGAGAGTATCAAAGGAGCACTCGTTCTCCGATCATAGGTACATCCAATTCACTCTTAGTGAAGAGTCCCCAAAACCGATCCCTTTCCGGAACTATAGGAAAACAGATTGGCCAAAATATAGGACAACTCTGAAAAGTCTGATTAAACCAGAACTTAATGATCCTCCCTTATGCGTTCTTGAACTCGATAAAAAAGTTGATGAGCTTACAGCAGCCCTCAATAAAGCTATGGAAACTGCCTGTCCCCTCACTACAGTGCAAGGAAAGAGAAAACCACATTGGTGGGCTGCTGAACTAGAAATACTCAGGAAAGGTTGTAGAAGGCTTTTTAACCGTGCAAAAAAGTCTAGACACCTCCAAGATTGGGAGTCCTATAAGGAATCCCTCAAAAAGTATAAACAAGAATTGAGAACAGCCAAAAGATCCTCATGGAGATCCTTCTGTAGCTCAATAGAAGAGTCCTCGGAGGCATCGCGGCTAAGGAAGATTCTCTCGACAAATCCAACCATGCCTAGTTGTCTCAAAAACTCAGATGGTACATGGACTAACTCTTGCGAAGAAACACTAAACCTGCTATTAGATACCCACTTCCCAGATAGCTCCAAATCCGTTAATACAATAAACCGTCCTGGATCGGGTATTAACTTAACTTTTCCTCAAGGTCTTGTCACAAAAGAAAAATTGACATGGGCTCTGAATAGCTTCAAACCTTATAAATCTCCAGGTCCAGATCAAATCATACCAGCTGAGCTACAACACACCATCGATATAACACTGCCCATCATTGAGATGATGTTCAAAAGTTGTCTAGATCTGGCCTATATACCTCAGCGATGGAGAGAGGTAAAAGTAGTATTCATTCCCAAGGCGGGCAAATGCTCGCATGTCAACCCTAAAGATCTAAGACCTATTAGTCTATCATCTTTCATTCTCAAAACGCTGGAACGATTGATTGATATCCATATACGTAATAGCATTGATAGGGGACTATCGATGTCTCAGCATGCTTACTGCAAAGGGAAATCGGTGGAAACAGCCTTGCATACTCTGGTAAGAACTATCGAATACTCCCTAGAGCAAAAGGAGTATACTATGGTTGCCTTCCTGGATATTGAAGGTGCTTTCAACAACGTTGACACATCTGCTATCACTTCTGCTATGACGACCCTAAACGTCGAATACTCACTCTGTGAGCTGATCAATCTAATGCTTAATAGCAGGATCATCAACTCTGAGATGGGGGATTTTTGTACGAAAAGGTCTGTCAGTAGAGGCACTCCGCAAGGTGGTGTTCTGTCCCCTCTCCTGTGGAACATAGTAGTTAACGAATTGCTAATATCCCTCGAGAGGGAAGGCTACAGAGTGATTGCGTATGCCGATGATGTTGCTATCGCCGTCACAGGAAAACATCCAAATACACTGAGAGACCTCCTCCAAAACGCACTTAATATGCTCACTAGATGGGCTGATCGTTGTGGACTTAGTATTAATCCTCAAAAATCCTCCTTTTTACACGGAAATACAAGATCCCAGTAATTGTACCCCCTTCAATAAAAGGTGTACCACTAATTTTCACCAATGAAGCCAAATATCTTGGTCTGATATTAGACAAAAAATTAAGTTGGAAACCTAATATTCAGGAAAGAGTTAAGAAAGCCACAGTAGCTCTTTTCTCTTGCAAGAAAGCCATAGGAAGCAAATGGGGTTTTCAACCTCGCATAATCTATTGGCTATACACATCGGTCATTCGACCAATTCTCATGTACGGGGTTGCAGTATGGTGGACTGCACTGGAGAAAGTCACCTACTGTGACAAACTCAGCAGAGTCCAACGCACTGCTTGTCTCTGCATAAGCGGGGCTTTGAGAACCACACCCTCAGCAGCGTTAGACATTCTCCTCCATCTGGCACCCCTCGACATTTTTAGCAAACAAGTGGCAGCGAGTACCGCTATAAGACTCAACGCCTCATCTCAATGGACCAACAATAATGTGGGACACTCCATCATTTTGAACTCTTTCGGTTCTATACCAAAGTACATAGACTACACCATTCCAAAACCACAATTTGGTAAAAACTTCCAGATATCCATTCCATCCAGAGAAGAATGGGAAGACAAAAAACTTCTGGATGACAAAGGCATTCATTTTTATACAGATGGATCCAAGACAAGTGATGGAGTTGGTAGTGGTGTGTACTCAGAAAAGCTTAATCTGAGCATCTCATTCCGCCTTCCCAATCATTGTAGCGTCTTCCAAGCGGAAATTTTAGCGATCAAAGAGGTTCTCTCCTGGCTAAGAGAAAACGTGATATCAACTTCTGATATCCGCATCTTCTCTGACAGTCAGGCTGCTATTAAATCTCTCGATGGTGTCTCAACCAAATCTCAAACGGCCCTCGATTGCCGATCGTCTCTGATGGAGATGGCGCAGCAATTTAACATTCACCTCTGTTGGGTGCCGGGTCACAGAGACATCGAAGGAAATTGTAGAGCTGATGAACTCGCTAAAAATGGAACCGTCATACCTATTTCACCTGAAAGGGAGAAGATAGGTATACCGATAGCTACATGTAAACTTTTGCTAAAAGAAGCAGCTTTAACGAGAACAAACTACAGGTGGCACAATTTACCAACGTGCGCAGCTACGAAACTCATATGGCCTTCACTGGACTTAAAGCGCTCTAAAGACTTGTTATCTCAAAGCAGACTTCATATTAGCTCCCTGATAGGTGTCCTTACGGGACACTGTCTTATAGGCAGACACGCAATACGACTTGGTGTAGCCTCAAATGACTTCTGCAGGAGCTGTATGGATGAGGAAGAAGAGGAAACAATCTCTCACCTTCTCTGCACTTGCCCTGCTCTTTCACTAAGACGCAAACTTCATCTGGGAGAATACTTTTATGATAACCCCAGTGAACTAGCTAATAAGGATATCAAATATCTTCTTCGCTTTATAAAAAGCTCAAAATGGTTCGACTAGTAAGAAGTAATTCTCTAGATTCATGGTATCACAATGGGCCTTTCCTTTTGGCCTAAGTGTGTGGATTCTGAATCCGCAGCCACTGTAACCTAACCTAACCTTGGAGAAGTAACACTAATGAAGAACCCGACACTTAGGTACATGGTGCAAGTGATGACTTTCGGCGTGATTTGGTCTCCCAGCTGCGTACAATATATAAAAAACTGAAATGCTTTGAAATATAAAGACGAGTTTCCGAAGGCTGTTAAAAGTATATTAGAAAGCCATTACGTAGACGATTTATTGGAAAGTGTCGACACCGAAATTGAAGCAATTCAGCTGGCAAGAGACGTCCCAACTGTACATGCTAAAGCCGGTTTTGAAATCTGAAACTGGAAATCTAATTCCTCAACTGTCGTGAAAGCCCTCAATTCGCAGCCTAATGATGAATATTCCAATTTAAACCCGAGTGTCGATCCTGCGATAGAAAAGGTCCTAACAATGTGGTGGTCTCAGCAAATTGACAAATATACATTCTCTTAAGGATTCAACAAGGGAAACCAACAAGTAGGTACTGTGTACTGAACGGTGAACGACGGCCAACGAAAAGAGACATTCTGCGAATCCTCATGTCCATCCATATATGCTCCGCTTGGGTTGGTAGCTAATTTTTTGGTTTACCTCAAGATCTTCTTGCAAGACATATGGCGTTATCGTGTTGATTGGGATGTTCCGGTGAATGATGACCACTTCGAATCATGGAAGATATGGCTGAAGGTTCTTCTTCAAGCGGAAGGGTGTCGCATTCCAAGAGTTTACCAAACGGGCTTGAAACAACTGTGCAATTACACATTTTCATGGATGCAAGCGAACAAGCGGGTGCAACTGTAGCGTGAATCAGAATAAGTTCAGAAAATCTCATCAAATGTTCGCTATTAGGAGCGAAAACAAAAGTTGCGCCGATTAAACTCCGCTCGGTTCCAAGGTTAGATGGGATACAGATTTACGAAAAAGCTGACTGATGAAATGTCAATAAAAGTTAACAAAATATTCTTATGGAGCGATTCGAAGACGGTACTGAGTTGGATAAATGGAAATCCCCATCGCTATAACAAGTTCGTGGCGTTTCAAGTAGTCGAAGTGAAAGACAATGACCAAGGTGGAAATTGGCGATATATTCAATCAAAATTCAATGTTGCAGATTCCGCCACTAAGTGTACAAGTCCACCTACACTAGACCCTTCGGACCGATGGTTTCATGGCCCAAGTTTTTTGATGGACTTTGAAGCCGATTGGCCGAAGGACAAACCTACGACAAAAGCAACTGGTGAAGACCTTGAATGTATACTATGCATCATGTACTTCAGCCGTGGATCGACGACTCTGGCAAAGACTTTTGAGAACTACACCATACGTCTATCGATATTTAAATATTAAATTTAAATTACAACCGGACATACCTAGTACCGGCATTTTATCTAGCGAGGAATTACAAAAAGCAGAAATTATTCTGAAATGATTGGATGCGGCCACATGTATCAACATCACCACCAAGAGACCAATCATATTACCGAGGGATCATTCGATTACGGAGCTACTTGTACAACGAGTTCACGAAAAGTTTCAGTACGCCAAATTTAAGACAAAAATTAAAGTGTGTTATCAAAGTATGCCAATGGTGTAAGATAAGTAAAGCAAAACTGAGCACACCAGAAATGTCCCCACTTCCTCGCGCAAGATTATCATTGAATTGTAAGGCGTTCATGTTTACTGGAGAAGATTACATTGGACCCCTCATGGTAGCAGTAGGACGACCGACGTCAACAAAAGAGGTGGGTGTTTTATTTACCTGCCTCACTACTAGAGCCGTACATGTTGAGGTAGCCCACACGTTACATTCTGATAACTTCTTATTATGCTTCCAAGATTTTATACAAGGAATAGGATCTTCACATGAAATCTATTGATATCGAGGAACCAAATTCATTGGGGCAGAGAAGATGCTACGACGTGAACTTGATGCAACAGACCCCTGCCTAGTCATGGATTTCAAGCCAATGTGATCGCCTGGCTGTAATCCGCATCAAGGGCACACTACAAAACATCAGTCTAATATGTGCACAGCACACGCCCCTACCGATGACGTTGAGAAGTCTAGCAAGGAGGATTTTTACGACCTTCTGGATAGAGCCTACGGATTCTTTCCAGAGTACGACGTCAAAATCGTACTCGGTGACTTCAATGCAAAAATCGGGAAGGAGGAAATCTTTGGCGGATTAGTTGAAAAGGAAGTAACAACAGATAACGGCTTCCGGCTAATCAACTTTGCTGCAGCTCGTAATATGGTGAGAAGTAGCACTAGGTTTCCAAGACGAAAGATCTACACAGCAACCTGGCGATCTCCGGATGGTCGAACTACCAATCAAACACCTTGTGGAACCAATATAGCGAAATAATTACAAATGTAGCCGGGACCAACAAAGGCTACCAACCACCCCCGATAAAAACCCGTGGTATGATAATGAATGCGCGTTATTGAAAAAAGAAGATGAAAAATGCATGTTTACAGATGCTGGAACGGAATACTAGAGCAGCGAGAGAAGAGTGCCTACCGAACAAAAAGGAGAAATGAGAAAAATACCCTGCGAAGGAAGAAAAGAGCATCCACAGTTTCTCAGCTCAAAGATCTAGAAGAGTCTCGGGCTCGATGTTTCTTTAAATTGTCGAAGCAATTAGCTTTTGGTTTCAGAACCGGGACACATGCTCTTCGAAACAGTGAAGGAAATCTAGTCCCCGAAGCAAAGGGAATTGTAGATGTTTTCAAACAGCACTTCCAACAGCGGCTGAATGCGCAAAATGTCGAGCAAGCTAATGGCGAAAGAGAAGCAAGACCAGTCAATGAAGACTCAGTCCCAGCCCCCAGCACAGAAGAGGTAGAAAGGGCCATCCAAAAGCTAAAAAATAACAAGTCCGCCGGGTTGGATGGAGGAGATGTTTTGATGAACCGCATGCACCAGATCATCAACAAAGTGTGGAAGGAAGAATGCCCACTGACTGCTCCATATGCCCCCTCTACAAAAAGGCAATCCTATGCCATGCAAAAACTACCGTGGCATATCCCTGCTTAATGTAGCATACAAAATCCTATCCAACATACGGTGTGAGCGTCTTAAACCGTTCTGCAACACAATAATCGGCACGTACCAGTGTGGCTTAAGGGGGGGGGGGGGTTCCCATGTAAAAATAATAATAAATAATAAAATAAAAAAAAATAAAACCGACAAGCAAACGGAAAAACTATAAAATTTTGAAAGACGCTTGCGCTAACTAATGGGAAATGGGTTAAATATTACATTTTTATTTATTTTATATTTTTTATAATGACAATATATCCTGTCACTTAACGTCGCTGTTTTTTTTTCGATTTTCGTTATAATTTTTTCCACACAAAATTCGAAAAACAATGAAAAATACAGCAAATTACGTAAAAAGTATGAATGCATTTTTTAGTATAACTTCTAAAATATAAAAGCTAATGAAGTCAAATTAATTTTTTTCAAAGCTTTAAATATGTGTTTTCAACGGAGAATTTTTTTTATTTTTTTTTTTTTATTTTGTCAAATTTTTTTGTTGACACAAACATAAGAAATACCTATTTTTTGCCTAATATTTTGCGCGTTTTCCCGGGAAATTGATTGATATATTTTCAAATTTCTTGAAATATTTTTTTTTATGAAAGTTTAATATATGTTTCAGTTAACGTCACTATTTTTTTCATTTTTCACCTGTAACATATTTAAAAATAAACTTCAAAATGTCAATATTATTTGTAAGGTCATTGTAGGTGAAATATGGGCAAGTAGCAAATATTTTTTTTTTATTTTTTTCTGTTATTTTTTGGAGTTTACTCCTTTAGAATCGATTCATATATAGACCCCGGTATGAAAAAATTATGGAAAGGAAAATCAATCATTGAAAAAAGCGTTATAAAAATTGACTACCAACGCTTTTTTTAACTCTTAATAACTTTTAACCTACTGGATCGATTTAGATGAAATTTGGTAGTAAGATAGACTAAAACCTGTGGAAGGGCATACGGTATTTTTTAACACAATAAAAGGGGTTGAAAAGGTCACAAAAGGTTGAAATGTTATGTATGGAGGTCGGTTAGGTTAGAAGTTTAAAACTTATTTGTATGGCTTTTGACTAAACAAAAAATAAGTAAGACATTCAAAGTTTAAAAAAAAATTAACCGAGGGGGGGGTTGAAAAGAGGGGGTAAAAGTTTTAGTGCCATTTCGAATCTATTTTATTGAACAGAGATTTCAACGTAGAACGGTGAAATTTTCACACATGATACAGAATTTCATGTTCTTCAATTTATTATAATTTACTTATAACGGTAACTCATTAATATAGCCAATTAAGACATTTTCACATAAATTGGTATATAAGTTTTAATCCTATAGACTGGATGTTGAAATTTCCATGTCTAATCTACATGAAATAACGGTGATTTTGATACCTCATTTGTAAGGATATGTTTCTTACAAGCCTCACAATCTCGATTTTAAAATAAATATAATTGCACACAAACGACCTGCTTGGTTCGTACAAAATGAAACATCACCTGTGGGAGAATCCCGCTATAGCCAAAATTCGATCGGTGTTTTTCGATTAAAAGCATCCTAGCGTGCGTTCTAATAATCGGATTTTCAAGATTAAGATCTCTTAAGAAGCACAAGGCTTCAGGCAATAATGCATGATAAATGTGGGTTCAATTGAATTTTCATCATTAAATAATGAAAAGTTGATAAGAAATGTCACTGTTCTGAAAATTTTATGATGCAGTTTTGTAGTATTTTTTATTCTTTACAAAAATGTTTGTAGAAGTAACTACATTGATTCACTCAAAAATACAAAAGAACGTTTTAAACAAAGTTGTTGACATTCATATTGCCTACCATTATTGTTTAAGTAATATATTTTATCAAATTATTATGAATAGATGTATGAGTATATGAATTCAATCCTTTGCGATATAGATATATGTATATATTTTAGGCCGCGTTGATGAAATTTTAATCACTATTGTCATATTTTAGCCTGCTCCACAGCTGGTCTAATTTTAACACAATTTCATTTAATTTTAATTGAACTCGCACACGGCCTTAAGAAAATCATTCTTATTGATTGAACTCCAGTCGCGCGTCGGAGCTGACACGTACAATTTTTTTTTTATTTAATTCAAATAGCAAAATAATTTGTTTGCTAATGGAATTTTGAATTTAATTTTTTGAAAAATCGTCTATTTTGCGTTTTTTGCCAAAAAATAATGTTCGATCACACACACACAATGTACTTTTTGTTCTTCAATAGAAGTGTGAAGAAAACTCGATATTTCTTTACATAGAAGTAGAAAAAAGATGCAAGATGAGAAAATAGATCACTTTTTATTTTCGCGGTAGGTGCAGATGACATATAGAAGAAGGGTCAGAGCGGGAGATAGAGAAAGCGCATAAAAAGAATGTGGTAAGTGCCTGGTTACACGAGCGCAAAAAAGAATTACTTTGGGGACACACACAGAAAAAAAAATTAAGTGGGCATGTAAGAAAATTTGACAATAGAGGAACAGTCGGAGATTAAAACACAAAAGAAAGAAAGAGAGAAGAAACATGATGATGAGAAAAAAATGATTTTTACGCAAAACTCATATCTGAAAGTGCCTGATTACACGAGCGCAAAAAAGAATTAATTTACGAAAGAGAGCGGATGATTTTTAGAAAGAAGGAAAGGGATGGAAAAAAATGCCAAGATTCGTCTTTTTCCTCATTTTCAGATATGAGTTTTGCGTTAAAAATCATGTTTTTTTCTCATCATCATGTTTCTTCTCTTTCTTTCTTTTGTGTTTTAATCTCCGACTGCTCCTTTATTGTTGCATGCCCACTTAATTTTTTGTTCTGTGTGTATCCACAGACGTAATTCTTTTTTGCGCTCGTGTAACCCGGCACAAAATGAGGAAAAAGACGAAACTTGGCATTTTTTTCCATCCCTTTCCTTCTTTCTAAAAATCATCCGCACTCTTTCGTGAATTAATTCTTTTTTGCGCTCGTGTAATCAGGCACTAAGAAAATGAATGAAAGTTGGATATTTGTTTGTTTAGGTACAAAGAATACCGCGCATGTGCGATAGTTTTGTTTTGGTGGTTGCGAGGGAGATTTGCGATTTATTAGAATAAATTTGACAAGTAGTGTAAGTGTAATATAATTTTTTTGCGACACCTTGAATAGCACAAAAATGTTGTGTAGGTAGTTAGGTATTAAGGTACTACGTACTCCAAATAAATGGGAGAACCTAATTTATTTTTTTATTCGTTTGGAACAATAAAATAAGTATAGGGTGTCTCAATAAGAGTGCACTTTTTCATTTATAAATAAGGACAAGTATTTTATGACAGAGTTGTGATATTTTTACTGTCTTGTAAGAGGCCAGTTATAGTTACCATTGAAATGGATCCGGAAACTCTTTGATTGGATATTTAACTATGTTTACTTTTGAAAAGAAATTAATACCAATCGATCGGAAATCACTCCAAAAAGGCAAACATTTTAATTGACATAAAAAAGTTCAATTACACACTTATTTTTTCATTAAAATGTGTTTTTCTATTTTCCGGTTGTAAATTCATTTTCCTGAACAGCTGATTGTATTATGTCAAAAGATTAAACAAATCGTTCCAATGATTTTCGTTTCAATTTTGTACAATTTTGCTGATCTACGTTTCAACTTCTCACAGTTCCAATGATAGATTTACGTCAGGAAAAAAAACCCTGACAGAAATTTTCAATGATTGCTATAACCAACCTATCAGAAAAATGCCAATCATGTGTTTCAATGATGAAAACCAATTAAAGCTGTAACTGGCCTCTAAAGAAGATATATTCCGATTAAGTATGGAATAAAATATCTGCAAATGACCCCCCGGGTCCAATGACCGGCCATTACTCTTTTCATGAAATTTTCCATAACTTTTGCATAGAGATGTGACTGTATCTCACCGATGACACTTTGGATTTCCGATTTGAGCTCAAGAATCGTTTCCGGTTAATTTGCATAAACCCGAGATTTCATAAGACCCCAAAGAAAAAATCGCACGGCGTTGAATCGCACGATATTGATGGCCAGTTGACATCAGAATTTCGTGAGAAAATGTGTTCTGGAAATCGTTGCTGCAATAAGTCGATTGTTTCGTGCGCGGTGTGGAAGGTTGCGCTGTCTTGCTGAAACCACAATTTGTCTAGATCCATGCCGTCCAGTTGAGCCCACAAGAAGTCCGTTATGGTATACCTGTAACGAATGCCGTTTGTTTTCGGGTTTTCGGCAATACTCTCGTTTACAGCAACAGCAGCAATGTTTTCAAGACACCGACCGGTACGTTGACGCAAAGAATTCTTACTATCCGTAATTGATCCCGTTTTTTTTTTAATTTCTCGGCAGAAAATTTTGCGAAGTTTGCGAGAGTATTCACAATTATAACGCGTTTTTCTTTCGAAAAGCACTCCATTTTTAATAATCAGAATAATAGAGGTGGCAGCTGTCAAATTTCAGAAATGCCCTTGCATGCAAAAAAATATTCCAATTTTAAAAAGAGCACTCTTACTGAGACACCCTCTATTTGCATCGTTTTATTGCGTAAGGTCAAAAATTTCAATAATAGGTTCATGACTCTTTTGAATAAACTGTTCATCTTTCTAAAAGATGAAAGGTACCCGCCTGTGGCCTGTTACAAACGCAATCATCACATTGCCCAATAAAAGAATTTCCATTTCATAAAAATAGTTATCCTGCCTCCTCAAAAAGGTTCATCTTTTTATATTTCTTCAACTTATTCCAGTCATTTGGCACTTTTACCTGGAAAGTTTTCCGGGAGTTTTGAAAATTGGTTAATTTATAGATTTGGGTATGCCCTTTTCGAATTTCAACTTTGCCACCTCTTACCCCCGCCGCTCACGCCGCCATCTTGAAAAAATGGCGCCTAAAAACGGTTTTTTGAGAATATCTACTTTCCGACGCATTTTACGAGAAAAATATCTATGTACAAAATTAAACTAGAAAAAATTTCCTACAATTTATGTATCAATAATTTTTTTCATAAAATCAATAGTTTTTGGCGTACGAGCGCCACAAAGTATCATTCATCATATTATGAGAAATACACTGCGCTTCAACTGAATAAGCACACAATTTTCTGAAGTTTGTTGTCCATTTTTTCTTAACTTTGAACGTTAATGCATCATTTGATGATGCTAACCGATAGCTTATGATGTTGAGAAAACAAATCAAAAAGAATAATTTAAAAAAGATCACTATTTTTTCCCTGGCTCTCATGCAAAGCTTTCCAGATTAAAAAACTCAGTTTGTATTTGCGTCAACTGAATAAGCACACGATCTTTCACTCTCATTATCTTCATTGGTTCTTAGAGTTTTAAGTTAATTGGTATACCAAATCAAAAGTTGAAGTGCTGTTAGTGCATTTAGCCGTTGAATTAAAATTTAAAAAAAACATGGTTAGATCAGAAGCTTTAATAGTGTCGGACGAGTTAAGGTTGATTCGTTAAAAGAATAAAGACTGACCGTGCGTGCTATAGCTACCAACGTTGATCGGAGTCTTAGTGTTGTACCAAACAGCGCAGATCATTTAAAATGATTGCAACTCCAAAAGAAACCACCATTAAACGAGCAACGAAAAGATATTCGTTTAAGATTTTCTAGACTCGATGTGAGTTGGAAAAATGTGTGGCACAACGCGGTTTTTTCGGATGAGAAGAGTTTAAATTTTGATGTCCCTGATGGTTTTAATTATTACTTTCACGATTTGAGAAAAGAAGAACGATTTTTAGCGCGGCATCATGGTGGAGAAGGTGGAGTTATGATATGGGGAGCAGTAAGCTACTATGGGACTATTGAGCTTGAGTTCAAACGTCAAAAACGACTGCAATTACCTACAAAAGAATATTGGAAAGAAAGTTTCCTTCATTTTCGGATATTTTTGGACCCTATAAATGGATTTCCCAATATGACAACGACCCCATCCAAACATCGTGCACTGTCAAAAGTTGGATACAGGACTAGAATGTTAAATTACTTCAACGGTCGCCCTATTTACCTGACCTGAACCTCATAGAAAATGAATGGGGATGGTTGGTACGTAAAGTCTATGAGTCAAGCCGTCAGTTTGAGGACAGAGAATCGCTTATTCCAGCCATTAAGTTACCATGGAGAGAAATTTTGCCGGACTACTTAAAGAGTTTATACGATTCCATGCCAGCCCGAATTTATGAAGTAATCAAGAATAAAGATGGTAGTACCCAATACTAGAAATAACCAATAAAAAAAATATTTAAAGAAAATTTTGTTCATTTCTTTCCGTTTGATTTTATTTGCATTTTTAAAACTTGTGCTTATTCAGTTGACGCAAAAAAATGAGTTTTTCAATCTAGAAAGCTTTGCTTGAGAGGCAGGTAAAAAATAGTGGTCCTTTTTAAATCATTCTTTTTGATTTGTTTTCTCAACATCATAAGCTATCGGTAAGCATCATCAAATGATGCATTAACGTTCAAAGTTAGGAAAAAATGGACAACAAACTTCAGAAAAATTTTGTGCTTATTCAGTTGAAGCGCAGGTATTTCTCGTAATATGATGAATGATACTTTGTGGCGCTCGTACGCCAAAAACTATTGATTTTATGAAAAAAAATTATTGATGCATAGATTGTAGGAAATTTTTTCTAGTTTAATTTTGTACGAAGATATTTTTTTCGTAAAATGCGTAGGAAGGGAGATATTCATAAAAAACCGTTTTTAGACGCCAATTTTTCAAGATGGTGGCGCGAGCGGCGGGGGTACGAGGTGGCAAAGTTGAAATTCGAAAAGAGCATACCCAAATCTATAAATTAACCAATTTTCAAAACTCCCGGAAAACTTTCCAGGTAACCCTCTTTTTTTTCCCAAATGACTGGACTAACTGGACAAACACAAAAAGAAATAAAAACCTAACCGTTTATCACATCGCGATTTCTCGTGCTGCAACAACAATTACATGCAGTTTTCATAATATTCTTAGCTCAAAGAAGAAAAGGAAAAAATGTGCACATTTCTTCACTTGACATATTTTTTTGGGTCTTTTTTTATTGCATTGCATGTATGTATATGAGTTTGCTTCCTTTTCTACCTAGAAGACGTCGTCGTCTGCGTACATTGCCTTTTTTTCTCCTTCATGTGCCTGATCGTGATCGTGGAGTCTGGTTCTTGCAAATTCTCGTCTGAGATGAAAAAAAGGAATCGGTGAAGAGTAGAGGCCACTAACACATATAAATTCATTTACATGAAATCTGATTTCGCTGTTCTGGTTCACCTACCCTTAAGGCCAGGCAGAACAATGATAGACCAAAAATTCACACTGAGGCAGATCCTGGAAAAGACCAACGAATTTCAAATAGAAACCCACCATCTTTTCATCGACTTCAAAGCTGCTTATGATAGGCATCCACCGCCAAGAGCTTATGCTTATGATGGCGATGTCTGAATTCGGGATCCCGAACAAACTGATCCAGCTGTGCCGCATGACGCTAAACAATACGCAGTGCAGTGTGCAAATGGGTAACAGCTCATCCGAGTTATTCCAAACTTGCGCATGGGTTTAGACAAGGAGATGCGCTGTCATGTGACTTCTCCAACATAGTCCTGGAGCAGATAGTACGCAAGGCAGGTGTGAGCACGGAAAACACTATCTTCAACAAATCCACCCAGCTCCTAGACTATGCGGACGACATAGACATCATCGGTCGATCCAAGAGAGCTGTGCTTGAGGCCTTCACAGCGATTGAAGAACAGGCGCAACTCGTTGGTCTTGAAGTGAATGAGGACATTACAAAGTACATGCTTTCAAAACAAAAAAGAACATCTGTCCACCGTCGAGGATAAAACGTCACTGTTGGTAGCAGCAATTTCGAGGTAGTTAAGGAGTTCACCTACCTTGTAACAAGCATCAATCCCACAAACGACACTTTAGTGGAGATCCGAAGAAGAACTACCTTAGCGAACCGCTGCTGCTTCGGTTTGGCCAAACAACTGGGTTCAAAACTCCTCACTCGAAAGACAAAGTGTCTTCTATACAAAACTCTGATTTTACCAGTCCTACTCTAAGGTGCGCCGAGTGCTGGACGATAAGTAAAAAAGGGGAATTGATACTGGGCACTTTCGAAAGAAAAATTCTTCGACGGATTTTCGGTCCCGTATGCGACGATGGCGAATGGAGAAGATGGTTCAACCATGAACTGTACGAGCTGTACCGAGATGTGGACGTAGTCCAGAAAGCCAAGAAAAGACGACTGCATTGGCTTGGCCACATCGAGACGACAAGGAAGTCCGAACCTACAGTACAAGGACCAAGTGACTGTGAATGCCAGTGCGCTTGGTTTTGGCGACTGGTGAGTGCATGCGAGGGCCCGTTCCCGATGGAAGGCAGCAGTAGCTCAGGCTGAGATCATTAATGGATTGTGAGCCAAATAAAAGAAAAAAAAAACTTTTTTTGGTAGAGAAGCTTTGTGAAAAAAAAATCAAATGCCAAGATTTCAAATGTCAATTTATTTATTTTTTTCAGTCTGTTTGACTTTTTTTTTGATTTTTTGAATAAACTCGTAAAAAATATATAACAAAACAAAAATTTAAAAAAATGGAAAGCCATCAAATTGAAATAAAATCCGCATACATTGACCGTTCAGTAAAATACATTTAAGAATACAAATTTTATTAAATTTAATTGACTTGCACTATTTATTTGACAGCGAACTGAAAACTGTCAAAAAGATAATACAGGGAGCTGATGTTCCCTATTCTAACTTGATTTGACAGTTTTCATTTACTTCATTAAACAGTAATACTATGAAACTGAAGATATCTTTGACTTTATTACTTTAGAATTGTTCTTTCGATCCGCGGTGCGCTAGATTGTACAACAGGCCCTCAGTTCATCAGATCAGATTCCATTTCATATTTATCGAAACGATATTTGAAGATTGAAGGGACTTATTGGTACCCTTTTTTTCGTCAAACCAAATGGCAAAAGCCAAATTCCCGAAACTTCGAATTTCTTAGAAAATTTTCCACCATTTTTCCACTACGAATCTGCATCGAACGGATTATGTAATGGATTTGTCTTGGTTAGCAGAAAATTGTCTATTGCAATGGAATTTGTGATAGTCAATACTTTAAGAGAAATAAGAGTATACTTGCCTCTATTTTACTAACATGTACACTATACAATACACATATAATTTGAAAATGAAATCTAGAACCTTCAACAGGGCATGCATGCAGGTGCATAGCAACAACCTGTGGCTTTGGCTCTCCGAGCGAGGTTACAGAACAAGGGTTTAGGTGTGTTTGTTGGGCAACCTCCAATCTGTCTTCCGGCACCTTTATTCCCACCAATTCCTCCATAACCACCAACAATACCACAAACCGGCAGCCTTCGAATCTTTTTCGGAGGAATTGGCGGACAAATAACCGGACAAGGCTTTGAAGGGGGAAGATTTCGTCCACCTGTTGCATCAAATGGTTTCATATACTTATTTAACGGTTTAGGGAATGTTGGTGTCAATATCCAATCCTTTTCATTGTACTGCGTCTCACTACACGTCAAATCCGGTCTCTTCTTCAATTGTGGCTTTATGACTCCAGCAGGGGGCGTTACACCAAAATCGAATTCCATCTCCGAATCAGAAGTATCAGATAGAACCAGGGAGTTCTTAAGATTCGGAATACCTTTTTGTTTACAAGTCTTATTCAATTCGAATTCAAGACGTTTTTTTGTCCAAAAACGGTCTGCAAAAACATTCAGAAACCGGTTTTCTACAAGTACACTTGTCGAATTTCTCCTTGAGGCAACATTTGATCTCATGCTTGGCAGCTTCGACAGGACTCTTAACTATTCTGAATTGAATGGGCTTCATGTTAACATAAGGGTCTGCACAATCCTTCAATAATGTTGCATCCTTGATGGGACGCATGGTTATCAAGTAGGCGCCTTTCTTTTTAGAAATATGAAGTGTTGGCTTTTGTATTAATTCTTCGGACTCTTTCTTCGCGAGTTTGTGTTTGCCATATTTTGAAACATTCAAAGTATCAACAGGAAAGTCTTTGAGAAAATATTTCATGATTTCTTTGATTGGCTTCCGAATAGCCCCAGGTCTCCAACCATTGCGAATTGCAACAGTATTGGTTGTCCACAACCAACCCATGTTTGCTGGCACTATTTTGCCAGACGAGACGCACTGCTTGTGCCCAACATTTATTCCAGGATATTTCCTCACAGTTTTGTAATTATACCTAAGGATAAAAAAAAACATGAAAAAACGTAAGGCATTGAGACACTAGACCTACAATTCCTTGGTGCAGAGTTTTTTCTTTGCTTGGACTATTGAATTTATCTCCATGTCATCTTTCTTTTCCTTATTTTCCATATCTCGATTTCGAGCATATTTTCGTTTCTTCTGTTTTGTTTCTAGAAAAGCTTTTTCACACATCTCATTATATTCAAATTCAGGCTTATTGGGAACCGGTTTTAGATTGTAGAGATCTTTGAGTTCCGAAAATACTTTTGCCAAATGCATTCGACAATCATCTTCGCTGCTCGAATTGCAAATGTCTTTTGTCGTTTTATTTTTACCACCCTGTGTGTTCTCCTCTGAGCATTTCTTATTTCGACATTTTGTCGTTCTCAGAATATCCTTGCAAATCTTACGAATCCTACAATAAGCGCAAGTCTTACCATTCTTGCAGGCGCATCGATTGAGCCGTTTCGGAGCTGGCTGGTCACCGGCATCATTCTTTGGACTATCGATAGCCCAAGATTGTAAAATCTGATCAACTGTTATGTTTTCATCGTACGGTTTTTCGACAGAATAAGGAGTTGGCTTATGACCACATTTCGTACAAGCAGCAAATTTGGGAAGCCATGATACGTCATTTTTACAAATTGGACAGAACCTTCAAAATTTATTAAATTGCATGATTTATTGTCTTGAAAGACAAACATAAACACGATTTAGCTTTCGATTCGCCTAACGTTTATGACGTTTCATGTTTCGTACGTAATGTTACGTAACGTGACTTCAAACGGAAACTCTAGTTCAAATATAAGGAATATTTATTTTGTCTGACAGCTCAACATACAGCTGTCAAAAGTCAACATATAAAATTCGAAGCGGATTGAAGCTTTGACCTTACTTTTCGTTCGTAATGTTACGAAACGTGACTCCAAACGGAAACACTAGTTCAAATATAAGGAATATTTAGGTACTTTGTCTGACAGCTCAACAGCTGCTGTAAAAAAGTCAACAAACAAAATTCATTTGATTTTGGTGGAGTGATGATGATGGAGGGAGAAATGTCATTCAAAGCAAATTCGAAGCGGGTGCATCGTAACGTAAACGAAGACGAAACTAAAGCGTGTTTGTGTTTCAGTCATTATAATTTTCACCTGGTACGTGAGTAAAATTTTTGCTTGAGGCTAGGAGGAGTAAGCGGATACCCTTGGTTTTGACCACACGTGCAAGAACTTTTTGTATCAGGACTGATTATGGAAGAATCAAATGAACATGAAACTAAAAATTCAATTTTTTTTACAAACGGAGGGTTTGTTTGTTTGAAATAAAGTTACCTTCCATTTCTTCGGAAAACTTGTTGCTGTGGGGACAATCAGCGTTGTGCTTTTTCGCTTTGCAAGCCCAGTCGGGTTAAGAAAATTATCATTTTATTTCAGTTATTGAGTAAATAATTTAAAAGGTCTTACTACTACTTTCTTTCTCCTTTTCTCCTTTTTTTTCTTAGCTGCTTCACCACCTCCAAGTTTTGGACATGTGTTCTTGTTACAAGGAGGATATTTCTAGAAGGTTATGAGGTAAGAGTATTAAGTACCTTAAGTTATTTGAAAAAATAAATACTTTCAGCCGTTGAGGGTGCTTAAGTGAAGGAATTAAATACAAATTTAAAAAAACTGCTAAACTAAGAACCTGGCCCTCCAGGTTTGAGGTCGAGCGTGCGTGGCGTCGGTCGAGGTGACTGCCCGGTTACACAAAAAAATAGATAGCTCCGAACCACCAACAAGCCTCGGATACGGATGACGACCCACTCAAACGATTTAAGGACAACGAATTTCGCTTTTGCACTTGGAATGTTAGGTCCCTTAATAGGCCACGTGCAGCCGAACAATTAGATGAAGCCAGTGTTGCCAGATCGTGGGTAATTACCCATTTCGTGGGTATTTCAAGTCTCAAAATTAGGTAAAAGGGCAAAAGAGCGATTTCCTACCTCGTAGAATAAAAAAAGGGATATTTTAACTCTACAAAATAAGTGGATGATTATTAAAAAATCAAAGCCTGAAACGAATTAATTCGAATTCTCTGTGTGAATGCGATCATATAAACTTTTCTGCATTTGAGTCAAACCCAGAGATATAAGGAGATAGGAAATGTCAAATGGGATTCGCCCACAGTCTCAAATTGACGAACGGCTAGTTTGTATGCGTGTACTGCAAGCTCAAATTTACTAACGGTGGGAGTGAATGCTTGTTTTTCACAAATACATTTTTATCGTTCGTCAAGTCAAAATTCAAATTTCAAATCAACATTTTGTCTCATTCATTTATCATTTTCATTTGTGGGTATTTAGTTAGCTAAATGACTTATACATATATTTCTTATTATTCTATGATCTTGAGGTACAAAATACTGTACCGTGTGAACGTCTTTTTTAGCTCAGATCACAGAAATGATAAAGAAAAAATCTGTTTCGTTTTTGCTCAGTTGTATCAGAGCTAAAAATGTTTATGCTCGGATCTAAACCTATTTCAGGACAAAATTACTGAGCAAAAAGTGCGAACAGCGGAGTGAAGACAATTTTACTTGTTTTTTTCTGATTTTGTAGACAACAACAAACACAGAATTTAAACTGGATTCCCAAGACAGTAGCGCGTCCACTGTAGGTATACAAAAATTGTTAAAAAAAATAATTAGTAAAAATTTTTATTTCAGTGCTCAGGTTTGTTTCTTTATATTAAATTGGAGGACTTTGAATATAATCTGTATAGAGCTTTGCTTTGACACAGCAATGATTTGCTCAGAGGTAAAAAGAAAACGCCAATTATCAATTTCGTTTAGTTTTAATAAATAGTTTCAATTAATTTCCTTGATGGGGAAGACTGAGGGATTTTTTTCTCAAGCACGTGGGTAAAAAGGGGATTTTTTACCATAATCGTGGGTAAATGTCAGCTGAAAGTCTGGCAACACTGGATGAAGCCCTTGACTGCTATAAAGCAGATACAACCGCCATCCAAGAAAAGCGATGGGATGGTCCGGTCCTACGAAAAATGAAGAACTGTGATATCTACTTCAGCGACTGCTACCGGGAACAAAATCAGCGTCTGCATGGATGTGGATTCGTAGTTGGGACTTGACTCAGGAAGGACTTGAGTTTCAACTCAGTGAATGAGCGCAGCACGACAATCCGCATCAAGGCTAAATTCACTAACATAAGCTTCACGCCCCCACTGATGATCCCACAGACAGGTTCTACGAGCTCCTCGACAAGACCTATAAACAATGCCCTAGAGATTTTAATACCGAGCGGAGACAGACAAGAAATCTTTGGTGGAATAATCGGACGACATAGCCTACTGACAACTCCTCCAATAACGGAGTCAGGCTAATCGACTTCACTGCGGGGCGAGACGTAATGGTAGCAAGTATGCGTTTCCCACATCTCGATATCCACAAGAGGACATGGAAATCTCCTGATCAATCAACACTTTTCTAGCATGAAACATGCAAGGTGTTCGCACATTCCGAGGTGCGAACATAGGTTTGAATGCGGATATCCCTATCGAGACCAACAAAAGTAGGGTACATTCGTAACTCCCAGGACAACCTTGGCATCGGCACGGCACGGCGGTGCCATCCCAATTGGGATTTCTACCAAGTTTCAATTTTGATGCTAATTGGGAATAATTGTCACTGGTTGGATTTCTGTATTTTCATTGGAATATTGGTTGTGGGATTGGATATCCAGTGATAAATTGGTTGTGAGATACACTTTTCTAGTTGGATATCGTTGGGTTGTGCTTGGTACCGTTCGTATTTCTAGTTCAAAAATTAAATTGTTGTTGGAATCGGCCTGATTTGGTTGGGTAGCTCCTACTCCATCCAATTGAAAATCCATGTCACTACCAAGCCACCGGCACGTACCGCACGTCCCAATTGGGATGAATGCCAAGTTTCCATTTTGATTCTAATTGGGAATAATAATTGTCACTGGTTGGATTTCTAAGCTGGCACGGCACCCAATACATATTTAGTTGGGTAATTTCCGGCACAACATTCGCACCTGCATGGCATGCAATATAAAATTGATATGTGCATAGTGCATTGGCTAAACATATTCTTATTAGGATGTTCATATGCTTAGGATCAAATAGAAACTAGCATTCCAAAATACTTACTTCTGTGGATTGTGCTGGTTAGAATTGTGTACCTATAATGCAAGAAAATGTCAGGAAACAAAGAACCTATTAAGTAAAAAAAAATACAACTTATTCTTCTTTTTTTTTTTTATTAAAAACATATTTTCATTGCTTACATCAGGTTTACAATCATTTTCTTATCGTTATGTGTAAATATTACTTTATTTTATTCTCAAACTATTCTGAACACGAGTGATAATAAGATCATGTCGAGCATTTGGAATTATTTTTTTATAATCTTCGGCGACTCCTAAAAGTTTGTTCTACCCCATATAGTAGCTTGAAAGGAGTTTTGCCGGTGCTACAGTAAACAGAATTATTCATAGCATATTCAACGTTTGTTAACATTTGTGTCCAATCAGAATGCTGAATTGGTTCGGAAAGCTTTGCGAGCATAGACTTTAAGACTCGATTTACACGCTCCACTTGACCGTTAGCCTGTGGAGACGCTGTTGCTACTTTTACATGTTCAATATTGTTATCAATAAAATAAGAACTTATTTCCAAGGAGGTGAAACACGTAGCACGATCGCTAATAATTCTTCTAGGTCGACTGAAATATTGGAAGTACTTATCTAAACATGCACGAACTTCTTTGCTACTAGTGGAATTTACAGGATAAAGCTTCACATGCTTTGTAAATGCATCTACAATTACTAGAATATGCTTTCTTTTCGAACGAATAGACGGAAGAAGACCAAAGTGGTCAATGTGTACAGTGTCAAATGGAATAGGTTTCTTCGGTATAGAATGCAGGGTTCGATTTTTACAATGCGACGGAATGGAATACATAATGCATTTTAAACAATTGTGAATAATGCGTTCAACTTTTTCCTTCATATTCGGAAACCAATAATTCATCTTAATTTGATCAAGACATTTGCCAGTTCCCAAATGACATATTTTTTCGTGAGCCGCCCTTATAACATTACTTTCCATTTCGCGAGGAACATAGAATAATAATCGACCGTTTTGATTTTTTTATAGACTAGTCCATTATCTAAAACAAAGTCAGGAATTAATTCCAATTCTAACTTTTCTTTTAATTGAGCAATGTGCTCGTCACGATTTTGTGTGGCTTGTAGCTGAAAATCAATGTCGTCAATATCAATTGCGGATATCAAAGAATTCGATTTATTTTCTGTACAAACAGGAAAATATCGACTTAAAGTATCTACGTGCTCCATCAATGACCCATTTCTGTGCTTTATTGTGTAGTTATATTTTTCTAAAGCTAGGGCCCAACGAGCTATGCGGGGATTTATAGTCTGCTTTTCTAAAGTTTGAGCTAATGAATTACAATCAGTGATTATTCGGAACGGAATACCATCAACATGTGCATGAAATTTTTCAAGAGAATAGACTATAGCTAATGTTTCTAGTTCGTAGCTGTGATGACGAGATTCACAGTCGGAAGTTGCTTTTGAAAAGTATCCAATTGGATGAAACTTTCCATCATCCTGTCTCTGAAGAAGAATACCCCCATATCCTAACGAACTAGCATCACAATGCAATTCAGTTTCACGTGTTGGGTTGAAAAGAGCTAGTACTGGGCTAGTCACTAACTGTTCACACAAAGAAGTGAAAACTCGTTTACACGTTTCATCAAAGTTAAATGTTATATTTGGTTTAATCAGCTGTCTTAAAGGATAGGAATCTGTGGAAAAAGCCTTAATGAATCGACGGAAATATGAAAACAATCCAAGACATTTTTGTAATTCAGAGACATTAGAAGGGAATTTAAGATTCTTTATGGCACTTAAACGTTGATTGTTAGGTCTAATACCACCTTCGCTAACAGTGAATCCCAAATATTCTATTTGGGTGTAACAAAATTGGCATTTCTGAAATTTGAGTTCCAATCGGAATCCAGCTAAATGACGTAATACACGTTTAAGTAATATATAATGTTCTTCAATTGTATCAGATGCCAATGTTATATCATCTAAATAAACAACCACAGATCCTTCTTTTAAAAATGGATTTAAGACATAAGTGATAAATCGCTGGAATTTAGGTGGACCATTTTTCAAACCAAAAGGCATAACTAAATACTCGTACTGTCCATCTGGAGTCACAAAAGCGGTGTACTTAACAGAATCTTCATCCATACGAATTTGATGGAATCCGTTTCTTAAGTCCAAAGTAGTAAAGTATTTTTTTCCTCCCAACTTCTCTAAGCAATCATCTATAAGAGGTAATGGAAAACTATCACGAACTGTTATTTTATTCAATGGCCTATAGTCTACACATTGGCGTTTCTCGCCACATTTATTTGGAACCAAAACTAGTGGAAAAGCGTAAGGCGATTCACTTGGACGAATAAAACCTTTTTCTAATAGTTCTTGGACATTATTCTGAATGATCTTTTTATCCGCATATGACATTCTTCGAGGAGCGTAACTTATAGGTATATCGGAAGTAAGATGTATTTTCATCTTGTAATCGTGTTCAATAATTGGAATTTTATCATTGTCTAAATAATCTGAGCGAATGATTCCTAAAATGACATTTTTTTGAACGGAACTCAGATCTGGGTTAATATTAAACTTTTCGGAATCATTTTCAAATACATTAATGGCATAAATATCAGGCACTAAAGGACTATCAATGTTATCAGGTTTATCACTAACCGTTACACATACGTCTGATAGCTGTTGGCATAATGAACATACGGAATTAAATCTTAATTCTTTACCCAAAAACGAACTGTATGCACAATGTAATACTTTATCGGCAATCTTAATCTTATTAAAGTCAGAATCTATATCCAATTCAACACTAGGTTTCTGGATTAAATTAGAAATAAAAGAGAGGCAAATTTTTAATGCTCGCAAGAAATTGCGGCCCAATAATAATGAATTTTTAATTAAATAATCAGGAGTTACATAAATTTTGATTGGTTTGGTAACTTCACGGAAGGTAACATATATTTTAATTTCACCATAGGTACAGATTTGGAAATCGCCAACTCCACTAAAACCAGATGGCTGAATGGGTCCAAACTGCACTTCTTTGGGAACAGCGGAACGTTTAATCAAACTGATTGGACTGCCGGTATCGAAAAGAGAGACAAATGTACTACAGTGTGCAACAGAACTCTTAGGCATAAAACTAACACTTACGTTATTTATTTCATCAATATGAGTAGTTTTTTCGGAACTTCTAGTGTTTATTTGTTCGGCATCAGAACCAAATCGAAATTCATCTATTAATGCCACTTGTCGGCTTGTTGATGGTTGTTTTGGGCAATTGTTGATTACATGTTGTGTGGAGCCACATCGAAAACAGGATCCTCGTTCTCTTTTTCGCTCTGGACAAGATGATGAAAAATGTCCAACACCAAAACAATTGTAGCAAAGAGTCGGTTTAGGATACGTATTAACATTTTGTCGAATATTCTTTCCAATTATTGTAGACGAAGTCGCAGGTCTTAAATCAGTTGAATGAGATACATTTACGTGAGCGGAATTCATATTACGTAATTGAGAATAACGGTGAGATAACTGTTTTAATTCATCAAGATTGCAAGCAGGATATAAAACAGCTATGTTATTTGAACGATCGCGGAAACCATCGATTATAAATTGAATTGTTTGACGCTCATCGATATTTGCACGGGAAGCCAGTTCTTGCATTTTTAAAATATATCCCATGATGGATGATTTTGAAGAGTTGAACGTAGTTTTCCGCATTTTGTCAATTACATCAGAAATTGAGTAATTATGACCAAAATTTGTGAGAAATTTCGCACGGAATTCTTCATAAGTCTTGGAGTTATCGATGCGAACGAATAATTCTGCAGCGGAACCTTGTTTCATAAGACGACGGATACATTTTAATCGGAATGTAGAATCTCCATGAACTGATTCACAAGTTCGTTCAAAAGTATCCAACCACATTTTGGCATCATATGATATCCCCAGAATATTCTGAAATAGAATATTTTATATCTTTGAAAGAAGGTTGTGAAATGTTGCCATTATTTGAAGAACTAGCTTCTTCTAACAATCTTAATTCGTTGCGTAATGTTAGTAATTTTTTTCGCTTTTCTAACAAACGAATTTCCTTCTCAACACAAGCTTCTTCGTCATCTAATTGCGTAATGTTACTCGGAATCAATATATTAGGCTGAACGCCTCGTTGCTCGGAATGTCCAGAAATTTCACTATTTTCTGTCCTTTCATCCTGTTCGGAAGTTGTTGACAGCTCAGGGACCACGGAATTTCCGGAATTTATCCCATCGGGTTTTGTAAGCTCAGTATAAAGTTCTCGCAGCTGAGCTATGGTTGCACTTAACGGAACATCCACATTATTGGCTTCGCACCATGCTAGAAGATCGCTTTTATTCATTCTTGACATCTCCGGAAAATGGTATTGGTTTTTTTTCTATAACTGCAGCTAATCCCACTTCTGATGTTGTAAAGGCTTCTTTATTTAAATAATAATTAAGAAACAACGCCTGTTCAAATTCAGCTCCAGAATAATAATAATAATTGAAAACATCAAAATAATAATTTCTATAAAAAGGTGTTCTAAGGTTTTTTAGAATACAAACAAGTAAAAAGTAAAGTACTTATAGAAGGTACAAATGTATGAAATGGTGAAGTGCTTGCATCAAAAATGGAATGTATATAGAAAGCGAGGACGTCAATGCATCGATCTATATACGTAAACCTGCAGCACATTCTCGAAGATAGGAACTACTTCCAAATCAACTTTAGTGTGAAAAAAATATACACAATTCAAAGATGAGAGGAGAGCTGCAAAAGCTTAACTATCAGCCGCATAGAGACAATTTGAGAGTTGAATGTACAATGTGTAACCCAGTGATCACTTATACCAAGATTGGAAAGCTTGCTGTCAAAGTGACATTTGCCTACAAGCTAAGGGAGCAGGTTAGCTGAAACAGTATGTGTGCATGAAATAATAAATGGCTGTTTTGAAATGCAATTAAGTACACAAATAGAATTTACAGAGAAAAAACTATGAACACTGTGTGAATTATTATAACTATGTTACTATTTATGCTTATTAAATGCTATTATTTTTTTATTTTTATATACATATTTTTTTTTCACGCATTGTATTAAAATAGAGCAAACTCTGGCAGACGGCTTATATGATTTAGAAACTGTAAACTTGTTAAAAACAATATGGTTGAAAAAATAAATCAAATTATCTATCTATCTCTATCGAATCCCTCAAAAAGTATAAACAAGAACTACGAATAGCCAAAAGCTGTAGCTCAATAGAAGAATCTTCGGAATTCTCTCGACAAATCCAACCATGCCTAGTTGTCATAAAAACTCGGATGTTTTTTTTTGTTTTGTTTGGGGAACGTAACTTTATGTTCACAACGTGGTTTGGTTTTTTATATTATGTTCTCAACCTCGTTCACAACGTGGTTTGGGTTTTTATATTACGTTCTAAACCTCGTTGATAACGTGTTTTGGGTTTGTATATTATGTTCTAAGCCTCGCTTATAACATGTATTGGGACTTGGGTTTATGTAAATATATTATGGGATCCCACATGTAGGTATTTGATTAAGTATCATTTGTAAGGATAAATATGATTCATTTTTTTTGAAATTATCAACTTCCTTTCAATGGTAATAAAAAAAGTTACAGTTACACTCACGGTTGCCGTTTTAGCAACATTGTCGCTATATCTAGCGGAATTTTCAAAAGTTCAGCTATAAAAAATAATTTTTTGTAGCTAGATAATTCTAGCTACTTTTACTAGCGACTTTTTGAAAAACAAAAAAAAACATAATTTTGTCCAGTAGAGCGCATATTCAGCATGATGTCAACAAAAACTTTTAATTCTATAATGTTCATCCAGAATCAGCTTTAATTACTAAATAAAAATTGTAACACCAACGAATTAGCCGAAATTTTGCTAACGCAAAATATTTTTTAAAATGCCGTTGAGGGAAATGAAGGTGAACACATCGATTTAATTTATGTAGATTTATTGAATTTTGTTAATTTTTGAATTAACCAACTAACGAGTACGAATTTCTTTTCACAACTATTTATTTTATGTATTTTTCTTATTTTTATAAAACTAGAAAAAAGAGACTGAATTTGTTTGTTTTTAACTAACTGTACAGTAAGTATTTCTGAGGAAATGTAATTATTTTCTCATTTTGGTTTTATTCCTGAAAATCTCTAATGGCTGATAAGGAGATAAGAGACTGAATTTATTAATTTTGTTGTTATTTTTCAGAAAAAAAATGTCAAAGAAAAGATTTTTTGTTTATTATTTTGCAAAATTTTCTAGCGACATCTAGCGACTTTTTTTCTCCGAAATTTAAGCCAATCTAGCGACTTTTATAGTTGTGTCTAGCTACTTTTTATTTTAGCTTGCGGCAACACTGGTTACACTTATGATAGAGTTGCATTTCAAAACAGCAATTTATTATTTCATGCACACATACTCTTACAGCTAACCTGCTCCCTTAGCTTGTAGCCAAATGTAACTTTGACAGCAAGCTTTCCAATCTTGGTATAAGTGATCACTGGGTTACACATTGTACATTCAACTCTCAAATTGTCTCTATGCGGCTGATAGTTAAACTTTTGCAGCTCTCCTCTCATCTTTGAATTGTGTATATTTTTTTCACACTAAAGTTGATTTGGAAGTAGTTCCTATCTTCGAGAATGTGCTGCAGGTTTACGTATATAGATCGATGCATTGACGTCCTCGCTTTCTATATACATTCCATTTTTGATGCAAGCACTTCACCATTTCATACATTTGTACCTTCCATGTGCCCACGTTTTCTAACGTAAGATTCAGTTGAACTCCACATACCGTTGCTAAGTTGAACCATTCTTCAAACCACAATGATTTTCGTTGCAAGGCATACAGAACAGTTTTTTAGGCAGCCTTTCATTCGGAAGAAGCATCAATTTTATTACATAGTCAACATGCGATTTGAACGTTTTTATAAAGAGCTCAGGCAGCCCCGTTTCTACGTGCAGCACAATTACACTTATTATAAAAATGTATGTATGCGCCTCCTTAACATGTTCATTCGTATGAATAACAAATAAAACATTCAGAAAATTCGTTTTGAATTAATATTATTCTCCTGAATGAACATGAAAATATTTTCCTCGTAGGATCAACACGTAAGGTTCCCGTACGTATTTGATAAGATCCCACCTTGTAGGTATTTGATAGGATCAACACGCAAGGATCCCACCTTGTAGGTATTTGATAGGAACTCAGTTTGAAT
Source organism: Sphaerophoria taeniata (assembly GCA_943590905.1). Classification (NCBI taxonomy): domain Eukaryota; kingdom Metazoa; phylum Arthropoda; class Insecta; order Diptera; family Syrphidae; genus Sphaerophoria; species Sphaerophoria taeniata. Next base: position 242,407,353 of record OX016540.1, read on the forward strand.
TTTTGGATTGTTTGGATTTTTCGAGGATCATGGATGCTACTTGTCATGGTCATTTGTGTGAGCAATGAAAATAAAGATCGGCTCTTGTGATAATTTTTCTATTTTTTTTTCTGCGAGTGCGAGCTAAATGGCAAACTCAATTGGTACTGAGGCAAATGCATCGGTTAGGTAGGCTATATAAAAAAAAATAACATAAAATTATTGTTGAGCAATCAAATTTTATGTTTGTAAGATCAACACTTGTGTGAGCATGTTTTTAACGATGGGTACTTGTAACAAAAGATCTACACTTGTGTAAAGAAAGAATTAAATCATAGCCCTATTTTAATCGTAAGATCGACACGAGTGACAATTTTGTTGGTTTGTCGATAGTAAAATAAGTACTTTATGTTCTGGGGTAATTTATGTTCCTTTATAAAATTAGGATGCAAACTCAATGAACAAACAATCGTTGGGTTTTGAATTAGAAATTAGGTGTTTTTAAAAGACATATAAAGGAAAAAAAAAGTCTTCCGGTTTTGAGATCAAATTTTAAAGTTATTGTGATAGTGCATGAAATAACTATTGGAAGTATGTGTGTGGGATAAGATCATTTTCAATGATATTTTAGGGTATAAAAGCAAAATGTTCTTAGCTTCAACAATTCAGTTTGTGTGCATCCTTTTCTTAAATAAAAATGTTCACGGAAGTTAAAAAATTTCTGGAAGACTTTGAGAGCATTATTTGGGACTTCCCGGAAAAAATCCAGGAGGTAAAAGACGCTATTAAATCTGCCGAGGAGGACTGTTACAAGGCAGCGATAAACAGAAAAGTGCAGCTGAAGAAGGCTAAGATAGTGGTAGCCCTCACTATGGCGCTATGGGAGCTGGCCTCCCAAACATTCGATAACACCCCGGACCTGCCGCGAGATGTTTTCATAATTATAAATCTAATATAAAAATTAAAAAAATAAAATATATATTGTTTTTTAATTGCATCGGCTCTGGTTCGTTGCACAGTAACCACTTCTTTTTTTCTTCTTGTGGCTGGATCTGCTACGTTTTTATATTTTTGCCGCTAAACGACTCCTTTTAGGTTGCTCTGCATTCTTAATTCCAGAATACCTTTAAAAAAATGTTAAGAACCTAGAACGTGTGCATACATATCAAAATGTCGGAGTCTCAGTTTGCCATAAAGAAGCTTGGCAGCGACAATTACTTTATATGGAAGTATAAGATGGAGATGCTTCTTGTTAAAGAAGGGCTATGGGGTTATGTGGACGGCGCTGAAACAAAACCAAATCCGGTGACTACAAATTGGAGTGCAAAGAACAATGAGGCAAGAGCAACCATTGCTCTCTTTAAAAATGAGAGTGCTATGCTATTAAACGCAACCTGGGGTGGAATCGGCTAAATTCAAAAATGATTATCACATTTCTGATAGTCACATGTGATGAAATGAAATTTTCCGTCTGCCTAAAATTATCACAAAAAAAATTATTATTTTAGGAATCACTTGGCCAAACTGACATTTGAAATTGTTGACAGTTTTTTTATTTGGAAATTTAATTTCAATTTAAAACCAAATTTTGCACATCTGTTGAGAAGAACTTGTTGAATTGATTTTTAAAAGGTAATTAATCAGCAAATTTAAACTTTATTAGAAAAATATCAACATTTCCTTTAGTATTTTAAGATAAAGGCCGAAAAAATGTACGTTTTCAAGCGGAATGGCCGTAAAGAAGAAATCCATCTTTGACAAAATCACAGCTCGCATCCAAAAGCTATGCTACAACTTGACCATGGATTTCGTTGATCCTGTAGCAATTACCTTCAATGTAACTCTATCCTGGAGTAACAACCCAGGAGCTGGATAATTTGGCTAGCGACCAGGAGCATTCGCCGTTTTTGAGTTCCTTGACTTGAAGAAGAACGGCGGAAAGGAGGAAACTTGCGCACGTGATCTCTTCTATGCTCTGTGGCTTCCTGATTTGTTTGTGAAACGTGTCGAGGCCGAAAGAGATTGGTCGCTCATGTATCCTCCAAGAAGGAGGGTTCCGCCAATCGAACAATCTAATCTCAAGTCCACTGGTTTGCAATTATCGAATCTCAGATCGAGACCGAAACACTACATGCTCTACAAGGACGCCTACAATCGCAAATCGAATCAACAAAATATCGGAACAATCAAATGCAGTAATCTGTGCACAGAAATTGTCGAGTATTCAGCTCCAGATAAAATAGCTGTCTACAATTTGGTGTCGATTGCTTTGAACGCAAGGGAATCCTGCAATACGAAATGTGGAATAAAACCACAGCCGACCTCTGCGATTGGGCCGCTCTGAAGGAGAACATTTCGAACGTGGGTGTTGATGTTGACCTATACCGAAACTAGCGAATTCAATTCAAATGTAAACATTGTGGTGAAGAATATACCTATGCTTCTTATTAAATAACGAGAATATTATTTTATAAAGTTGAAAGGTCTTGGTTTTTTTTCTTTCGGTGCCAAAATTAATAACAATTTGGTTTTGGTAGGTTCCTTAAGGACAATGGATTCCAGTGATGTATTTTCGCTTTCGAAATTGCAATAAGCAATACGTTTTTGATCAACAATATTTTGGTTGTGTATGGTCGGATGGTTAACCAACACGTTATATGGCTAGCGTTGCAGCAGAAACTGTTCATAAAAATGATTAAATCGCTTTGCATCAAAGTTAACTAGTTTCTACTGCGAAGGTAGTCATATTACGTATTGGTTAACCATCCGACACAAAAAATATTGTGTATCATATCCGAATGCATTGCTTATTGCAATAAAAAATTTTCAATAAAATACAAAAAATAAACATTCATATGGGCACAAAAATATTCATTTTTTCTTGTTTTCAAAAAAACATTGCAACAAATTTTGTATGAAAGTGACTACTAAAAGCTTGTCACAGAAAGAAATCACAAAAATGTGACTGTCACATGTGATAATCACCTTACACAGACATAATTTGTGATATATGATTATCATTTATCACAAATCACCTTAGCCGATTCCACCCCTGGTCTCCTGACTCACCTATTAATTTGAAACCATTTCATTTTAATTATTGTATACCGTTGAACAAACTTTTAGGATTCGCCGAAGATTATAAAAAAATAATTCCAAATGCTCGACATGATCTTATTATCACTCGTGTTCAGAATAGTTTGAGAATAAAATAAAGTAATATTTACACATAACGATAAGAAAATGATTGTAAACCTGATGTAAGCAATGAAAATATGTTTTTAATAAAAAAAAAGAAGAAGAATAAGTTGTATTTTTTTTTACTTAATAGGTTCTTTGTTTCCTGACATTTTCTTGCATTATAGGTACACAATTCTAACCAGCACAATCCACAGAAGTAAGTATTTTGGAATGCTAGTTTCTATTTGATCCTAAGCATATGAACATCCTAATAAGAATATGTTTAGCCAATGCACTATGCACATATCAATTTTATATTGCATGCCATGCAGGTGCGAATGTTGTGCCGGAAATTACCCAACTAAATATGTATTGGGTGCCGTGCCAGCTTAGAAATCCAACCAGTGACAATTATTCCCAATTAGAATCAAAATGGAAACTTGGCATTCATCCCAATTGGGACGTGCGGTACGTGCCGGTGGCTTGGTAGTGACATGGATTTTCAATTGGATGGAGTAGGAGCTACCCAACCAAATCAGGCCGATTCCAACAACAATTTAATTTTTGAACTAGAAATACGAACGGTACCAAGCACAACCCAACGATATCCAACTAGAAAAGTGTATCTCACAACCAATTTATCACTGGATATCTAATCCCACAACCAATATTCGAAGGAAAATACAGAAATCCAACCAGTGACAATTATTCCCAATTAGCATCAAAATTGAAACTTGGTAGAAATCCCAATTGGGATGGCACCGCCGTGCCGTGCCGATGCCAAGGTTGTCCTGGGAGTTACGAATATACCCTACTAACAAACAAAAATGCTTAGAGGAAATTCGACGTCGAACGGATACAATCAAAAGCAATTGCTACGTCGTTTTCCGATAGCGTCTCCGATAACTTCCTTAGAAGTCCTTTACTGCCATCGAAAAATGTATTTTTCTAATTCAAAAGTGACAGATTTTACAATAAGTGGCAGTAAAAGAACGAAAAAGTGGGAGAATATGGCAGTTTTGGGCAGTTTTAGGGAGTAAACGAACGGAGCTTGTTTTTATTTTCTTTATTTGTAAACATGACGTTGAGTACTTATGTGCAAGTGTGTGCATGTATGCGTGATTCTGTTTTTGATTCCGACTTCAAATTCGGAATCGTTTTTCTGTTCTATTCAGAACAAGAATGTCATCTTGTGCCAAGTGAACGAATCCTGAATCGTTCGGAACAGTTCCGGACGACCAAAAAAAAACGCTTTATGAGTTGGGAAACTCAGAAAAATTCACCTGTTGATTCGCACATATTTTCACACAGATATTGGAAAAAGATGCCAATGAGAAACTTCCAGGAAAGAGAGAGAAACAACATAAGCGTTTTTATCGAACAATTTTTTTTCTTAATTTATGACAATCAAGTCGCCTTTGAAAATCTATTAGGGAAAAAGGGAAAGAAGCAAGGAATTGATTTGACTATTTTCACTTATGGCATTTTTGTTTTTTTTTTCGAAAATTTGTGGTTGTAGTAGTGCATACTACAGTTTCAAAAGAGTTTCCCTACTCATTATTAGATAAAGTCTGGGTTGAACTGCTCAGTGAACAGCTTATAGGTACAGCCTACTTCGACAGATTTAGAGCTCAGGCCGTCAAGGAGCGGCTCGCCTTGAAGCTTCAGAGGTTTCAACGAGTACCTTACGGCATCAAGGCTAAAATTCTGAAACATAAGCGACAAGACATTTGAGCAACTTCCTAACTTCAACGTTAAAATGATATACGCCAAGCTAGGGAGAGAGGACATTTTTGGTGGAACAATCGGAAAATACAGCCTGCAAGATTTTGCATCGAGGCGAAATATAGAAGTATAAAGTACGCGTATCCAGTAGAGGGAGACCAATGCTCAGGTGGGGCGTGCAAGTGGAAGAAGACCTCAGCCAACTCAGCGTATGCAAATGGGACAGTTAGCTAAGGGAACAAGCTGGTTGGTTTGTTGCTTGAAGCCCAGTACAGTCCACCTCTGAAAGTAGCGCCACCTTAAGTAAGTACCTAAGTAAATAGGTTCTGTGCACTCCACCGTAAGACACTAGTCCTGATCATGATTGTAAGCTTGCTTAGAAAAATGTAAGAGGCTCAGGAAAAAACAAGAAATAATTAAACTTATTGAATTCGAAAGAAATTCGGGTGAAAGTTCTACCGTCCGTCGTCCGTCCTAAACGTAACGCAGTACAAACCATGCTGCACTTACAGCAAGGTCAGAGAAAAATCTATTCAACTATCCGACGGCGCAACAAATAACTTATTAAATTTTATTTGAATTTTAAATTACCTTGCTGTGACAACAATCCGGTGCGTAAATGCGTTCAACTAGATTCCGATCATTATCGACCTTACCATGCAAGTTCTTAAATCTCGAAAGGTCCAAAGCTGTCGGACGTTCGTCTTTTTTCTTGTCATTCATTGTGTCACAAATTATACCTGAATCGTCTTTTATACAAAAGAACAATTCATTTGGATCGACGATTTTATCGAGTTCCTTTTGAATACCGCCATCTTTTTTAGGACAGTCGTCAGCGTCACCTCCAGATCCTCCAGAGTCAGAATCACAAGCAGAGCATTTAGCCCGAAAGCGATATTGAACGGTAATTTTTCCCACCACTTTCTTATGCAACACAAGATCGGCCTCTATCAAATTACTGTAACAAGTGAAACCGCCCCTGTACAGTTTGTCCAGCAAATCCCTTGGCCAAATAATTTGAGCTTCTCCTGTTTAAAGTATGCTTAAGTCGTATTAATGTTAATCTTAACTTTTATTATATAAAGTCGACCTTTTGGTTCACAGCCATTGGATATAACTTTGAGTTTCAATGGATGGTCCAATAATTCAAATACCAAGTCACTGTAATTACTACAAAATTCACAAGTTCGTCCTTCTTTGAATTCGCCTGGTTTTTCCGGATTTGATTCAATTACGAATTCAACTTTGTTGAACTCGACCTCAGTTGATAGTGTATTATTTGCGTAATCGAAATCATCGAACCAAATGTCTAGTATTATTAAATCGAACATAAAATTTCTGCAACTCATTTTGTAATTTGTTGTGCTTGAAAACAATAAATTTTACGAATTTTTAAAATATTGACTGACTGAGCTACAATTCACACACTTTTAATTTTATTTTAAAAGCTTTGTTTAGTCTTCACAAATATATTTTTGATTGAATGGGTGTAGCTAGTCTATCGGATTTCATTTGTGAACAAATATACTTATGCTCAAAACCGTCCAGTTTGATCATTTGATCCTTCGAGAGCCCTTTCTAACTTACTTACTAACTTAAGATGGCGCTACAGTCCGTTGTGGACTTGGGCCTCAACCAACAGTCTTCACCAGCCAATTCGATCCCTAGCTAGCTGTCTCCAGTTTTGCACTCCAAGTTGATTGAGGTCCTCTTCAACTTCTGTGCGCCACCTGAGTCTTGGTCTCCCTCTACTTCTTCCTCCCTCGGGAATGCTGTCGAAGGCTTTCCAGCCCGGAGCATTGGTGTCCATCCGCTCTAAATAACCGAGCCATCTGAGTCTCTGGACCTTGACCCTTCTGCTTTGTCCGTGCCGTTGTACAACCCGTAAAGTGCGCTATTTGAACATCCATTCCCCATCAATGCACACGGGGCCGAAGATGACCTGAAGGACTTTCCCCTCGAAACAGCCGAAGGCACATTTATCCGATTTTGTCAAGGTCCATACTTCTACACCACAGCAGGACTGGGATGATGAAGGTGTTGTATAGTCTTTTCCACTCAATTGCTTTCTTAGCCCAAAGAAACAAAGATTAGCAAGAGTTATTCTTCCTCTAATCTCGGCGCTAGTGTTATTAAATAAAAAATAGAGTTGCGCAAAAGCTCTTGAAGAGCCAAAGCCGCAGAGGCTTACACTCATCAACAATTCTTTGAGTGCGTGTGAAGAATTGAGGGGACCTACAATTCCGATTCCGAACGGCAAAGTTAAGGAGCACTTGATACTCTTGGAAGTTTTGTCAGTTCTTCGCAAGAGGCAGTACCCGTGAAAGATGAAATAAAAACTTTTATGGGCACGATTAGGACTCGAAATCACCAGCCAACGCGCCTAACCACTAAGCCACGGGCAGCTTGTGTTATTGCCCGTGTTAATAGTACGACCCAGGTAGCCAAGCTCCCCTATACTACCTCGAAGTTATATGCGTCTATTGTGACGTTCTGTCCGAGCCGTCGGCGTCGGTGTTGGGTGTCCTTCCTCGAAGACAGCATATACCTACTTCATTTTGCCTTCATTTACCAATTTTCGCCGCTTCTGTCTCAATTCTCACAAAGGCGCCATTGACATTACGGTGTGTTCTTCCCATTATATCAATATCGGCGCACGCGAGAAGTTGAACAGACTTTTGGAAGATAGTGCCTCTGGTGTTGACGGTGGAGTTTTGCACTATCTTCCCAAGAACGATGTTAAAGAAATCGCATGACAGTGCGTCGCCTTGTCTGAATCCTTGTTTGACGTCGAAAGATTCCGTAAGCTCGTTGCCAACCTTGATGGAGCAGTGTGAGTTCTCCATCGTCATTTTGCACAAGCGAACGAGCTTGACAGGGATGTCAAAACTAGATGTAGCTTTATACAGTTCATCTCTGTAGATGCTGTCATAAGCGGCCTTAAAATCGATGGAGAGGTGGTGGGTATCGATTTGGAGTTCACAGGTTTTTTTTTCAGGATCTGCCGCAACGTGAAAATTTGTTCGATGGTTGACTTTCCTGGCCTGAAGCCACATTGATAAGGACTAATCAGATTGTTGACGAAAGGCTTCAGACGTTCACTTATTACGGCAGAGTGGATCTTGTAGGCGATGTTAAGTAGACTGATTCCTCTGTAGTTGGCTCAGGATAAGAGGATCTCCCTTCCTTAGGATCGGGCAAACAATGCTCTTTTTCCATTCATCGGGCATATATTCTTCCGACCATGTCTTAAAGATGATTTGGTGCATGCTCCTATCTAGATCGTCGCCTGCTGCTTTGAAGAGCTCGGCAGCTAGACCATCGGCTCCAGCGGCGTTGTTGGATTTCAGCCGTAATATTGCCGTTTTCACTTCTTCTAGGTCGATAGGTGAAGATAAAAAAGGATGGATGCTTTGAATAAATCTTTATGGGATTTTATAAATATATTGGAATTAACGACCTATGAGTACGTTCACTCGGGCGTATACTTATTATTTTTTAGAAGAGAGAAGAAGAAACGTAACAGCGCTTTTTTCCGAAAACTATTTGAGCAACAAAATTAATTCTTGCGGCACAAATTAGCAACAAAATACTGAATACTTTTCGGGGCCGGCTTATGAAATATTTCTGCTAGCGCAATAGACATCTTGATTTGGCATTGATGATGCTGGATTGACTGACTATCCAAAAGGAAAAACGTCGGTCTATGTTTGAATGCATAGACCGATCTGTACAAGAACAGTCAGGACGAAAAAAAATCCGCTATATTCGTGCCAGCCAATGAGCGACAGAAGTTTCTTCGATCAATGTTCATGTGGTTTCATTTAATTTATTGAATTATTCAGTTAATTGAAGGCACGAAAACACTTGTTATGAAAATTAAAGTGTTTTTTTCGATCGATTCATATTTTGTTTTCGTTATCAAAAAATGAAAATGCACTTATACATACAAGTGCGACAAATTAACTTGGTTTCTGGCCCCTGATGGGCTTAGTCCGCCAGTTTGTTCGGTAAAGACGCCTCAACGACCAAATAGATATTTATGAAGTTTTCGTGGTACATACAGTTATATTCAAATAGGGTTCCTGTTAAAATAAAAAATGGAAAAACATTATGGTACAATCGCAAAACTGGAAAAATCGAGTAAAAATCGAAAATTTCTATGATTTGTTATATGGAATTCTGTGTGCCATGTACTGAAACTTATGCAAAGTCTTAAAATTGCGGGCGAGACAAGGTTTGCGGGGTTGACTAGAAGTTTCATCAAGTTGAACAGGACCTCGCTGAAAATAGGTTAATACACGAGTACAAAGTTTAATGGAAATAGTTAATTCACATTCACATGAACTTTCCTCATTCATTCTGTTCGTTTAATAAACCTGCAGTCATATCCTTATACATAAAATTCTACTGTACGGCTGTATGTCACTGAACTCCTCCTTAACGGCTGAACCGATTTAAATGATTTTTTTGGTATGCGTTCAGCCATATAAGCTGTCCCGATAAACGTTGTTTTGCCATATAAAAATTTTTGACGAATGGCTGAAACGATTTGTCTCAAAATTAATAGGGAGGTAGTTTAGAACAAGGGGACGGCTATAAGAAGCTTTTTATCCTACTAGCTGACCCAGTAAATGTTGTTGTGCCATATACGTAGTATCTAAGACAAACCAATTTGGCTCTGTTTGATGGGTTGGTAGCTTGGAACCAGAAGATGTCTATAGGATACTTTTTATCCTACAATCTTACCCGTTTAACGTTGTTTTATCATAATAATAATGTCTACGATCTATCTTAGCTGCAAAAAATATCGATGTTGACGCTATAAACTTCAAAATACAACACTCATTGCCCGGCAAAGACCAAAGAGATATTGTTTATATCGATCGACACCGAGCCATTTTTACAATCAAAGTAAAGCCTTAATTAAGGAAGGGCCCTAGCCCAGAAGTTGAGGACAACTTATACAAAATGAATGTGTGATATGAAATTGAAAATCATTGAATTAATTAACAATTTATCCAAGGCGAATATAGTATACTCGTCCACGGGCCAGAGTATCGTCTCGACTTGTGCATCATGCGCGCGTGGGAATTTTGTTCGGAAGTTATTGTAAAATTGCATTCAAGTCAACTCTCCCTTAGTCCTAATTCTCTTAACTTGAAAAATTTGAGCATTTTTTATGATTCCCTTCAGTTGTTCATACTTAAAGCATTCCCTTGGGTGAACTCTCCCTAATTCTATTATCTCTCTTACTTCTGCATCGTTTTTTTTCGTTGGGTAAATTTTTTTTTCTTTAAACTGAGCATATTTTTTAGTTAAGAAGTACATAAAATGATATTGTTTAAACACAATAATCTGCACAAATAGTGCAATCAATCACATTCACAAATCAATTGAACTCTCAAAATTCTAATTTGAGCAGTTCCACCTAACAACATCTCACTGAGATCTCAATGTCACATTGACTGAGGCAAAATCATTTGATGGAACATAATTCTCAGTTATCATTGAGATTTACTGGTTACCTTACTAATTGTTGCTGCACATATGTCAGCCACGTCAAATAGCTGAGTGAGAAATCGAATCTGTAGTTCCTTGTAGCAATTTCAATAATTGCAAATTAGAAACTAGCTTTTAAGTTTTCTTAAAAATATAAATTTACTTTATTAACTAATTTAAAAAGGTTTTTTTTGAGTAACTTTTGTTCAAACACCAGCACGTTAGGAAGAATAAGTTTTTGGTATTTAATCACTGCTTATGTGCTTACTGCCTAGGCTGAGAGACGCTATTAGAATGACTAAAATTTTCCAGAAAAACGGAAATACAAAATGTCTGCCTTTTGCTCTTCATATTATTCTCTTACGGTTGAGCTTTAGGTTTTGTTAGATAATGATGCGTTTTGATAGATGACAATGAGCTTTTCGTATTGTTAGATTAATTGATGTGGTTCTTTTTAAGGTGTGTGCGCATCCACTACATCACCCTCCTCCAATCGAGTCCCCCTCTTCGAGATTGCTTGAAAGATTTAGTCGCAATGTGCTGGCTTAAGACGATCGATTGAAACCGACACGCTCTTGTTTTTCATTTGGATTACAAAATGTTTTCTGAGGCGTCGAATGACATTGTATGGTCCTTCGTATGGAGGCGTGAGGCCTGTTTTGACTTTGTCAACTCTGACAAAAACTTGTTTACACTCGTTCAAGTGTTTTTGAATGAAAATGTCTTGTTTAGCTTGTCTGGTTTCTGTTGGGATGAGATTTTTCATCGCATTGCGGAGTTTCTCGATTAGAACGTCTGGAGAGTTTGGCTTGTTGTCGTTACCAACAAAAATTTCACCAGGAAGTCTCAGATTCTGCCCATAAACCATTTCTGCTGCAGAAGAATTTAGGTCTTCTTTGACTGCGCAGCGAATTCCTAATAAGATTATTGGGAGTTCCGAGCTCCAGTTTATGGTGTTGCATCTGGCTTTCAGTGAACACTTTAATTGTCTATGGAATCGCTCAACCATGCCATTAGCTTGTGGGTGATAAGGCGTTGTGTGCATTTTGTGAATGCCTAACAGTCTTGCCAGTTCGGTGAAGAGTCTTGACTCGAATTGGCTTCCTTGATCCGTTTTAATATTCAGAGGAATGCCAAAACGGGACACGAAGTTTTCAACAAATGCTTTTGCGATTGAACTAGCTGTTATATCGACAAGAGGATAGGCTTCTGGCCAACGCGTGAACCTGTCTACGGCGGTGAGAATGTAAGAAAAACCATTGGACGAAGGAAGAGGCCCTACCAAGTCTAGGTGAATGTGATCGAATCGACCTGTTGGTACTTCGAATCTACCGTATTCGGACTTGGTATGCCTTTGCACTTTGGATTTTTGACATCCTATACATGACCTTGCCCACTCGTTGATGTTCTTATTCATATTTGGCCAGAAGTATCGTTCTGAAATTAATTTTCGAGTTGCGCGAATGCTTGGATGAGTAATCCCATGAAGGGTTTTGAAAACATCGAAACGCAAGTTAGAAGGAACGAAGGGACGACTCTTGTTTGTTGAAGTTTCGCAATAAATATTCACATTTGGAAATTTGAATTCTCTAAGTAAAAAGCTAGAAGTTTTCTTTGAGTTTTCATTTTTTACAAGGTTTTGTAACTCTTGATCGGTAGACTGAAGCTTGGCAATGGTTTCTAAGTCGAGTTCGAGACTCTTGTTAGCGGCGATTTCATTAATGTGGGAAAGGGCATCAGCGACAACATTGTCTTTGCCCTTGATGTGCTGTATATCGGAAGTAAACTGAGCAATGAAATCAAGATGGCGTGTTTGCCGTGGACTTCGTTCGGTTTTGCTTGTTAATGCGAAAGAAAGTGGCTTGTGGTCTGAAAAGACTGTGAACTCTCGCCCTTCGACGAAGAATCGGAAATGTTTTATTGCCAAATATACAGACAATAATTCACGGTCGAAAGCTGAATATTTTCTTTCTGCATCTTTGAGTTTTCTTGAGAAAAATGCTAAAGGTTGCCAAAATCCTGAAGTTCGTTGCTGAAGAACTGCACCAACGGCTATATCAGATGCATCAGTGGCGATGCTGAAAGTGCCATCGTGCATGGGATGAGCTAGGAGCGTTACTTTTGAAAGAGCCTGTTTCGCGTTGTTGAAAACGTGGTCGAGAGACTCAGGCCATGAAAAATCTTTTTTGGATTTTTTGTTTTTCGTGAGCAAAACTAAATGTTCGTGAAGCGGAGCAATAATTTGAGCAAGTTTGGGAATAAACCGATGATAATAGTTTATCATCCCAATGATACGCTGAATTTGCTTAACCGAGGCGGGAGTTGGAAAGTTTAAGATTGCTTCGACGCGATCCTTGGAAGGAGAAATTCCTTCAGCGCTGATTGAGTGACTTAAAAATTCCAAGGTGGAAACACCAAAGACGCATTTTGAAAGGTTGATGTTTATACCGTACTCTTCCAGCCTTTTAAAAAGAAGCTCGAGGTGCTCACGGTGTTGTTCTTCAGTTTTGCTTGCGATGAGAAGATCATCGATATACGCGAAAACGAAATCGAGGCCAAGACAAACTTCGTTCATAAAACGCTGAAACGTCTGAGCGGCGTTTCGAAGTCCGAATGGCATGCGAAGCCATTCGAAAAGACCAAAAGGAGTGGTTATAGCCGTTTTATGAACGTCTTCAGATGCGACTGGTATTAAATGATACGCCCTCACAATGTCAAGCTTCGAGAAAATTTTGCAGCCATGAATGTTCATGGAAAAATCTTGAATGTGGTGAATCGGATGGCAGTCCGGTACCGTGGCAGCGTTTAATCTGCGGTAGTCACCACACGGTCTCCAATCTTGATTGTTTTTCTTTTTTACCATATGCAAAGGTGAACAAGTGTTCGAAGATGAAGGCTGACAAATGCCTAGTTGCATCATATGTTGGAACTCAATTTTAGCTGCTTTATGCCTAGAAGCGTCAAGCCGTCTAGGCCTAGAAACTGGGAGTTGGCCTTTTGTAACAATATGATGAACTGTTGTGTGTTTGATTGGTGCAAAATAGTCTGGCTCTTTAGTTAAACTTGGAAACTTTTTTAGTATTTCACTGTAATCGCTTGAAACTTGAAAATGTTTTGGGGTTGGATCGTCAGTTCTAATGGTTGTTGCGTAAGAATGGAGCTTAGTGAGAGGGTCAATTAATCTTTTGTTTTTAGTGTCTACTAGTAGATTAAACTTTGATAAGAAATCAGCTCCTAATATTGGTCTATTCACTGAGGCTAGTATGAAGGAGTGAACAAAATTACGCCTCAGACCAATATCAAGATTCAATAATTTTGAGCCGAATGTTGGAATAGAAGTTCCATTGGCAGCCGAGAGCAAAAACAAAGAATTTTGAGATGTTGATCCCTTTTTGCAGCTATACGGAAGAACTGACAGATCCGCCCCTGTGTCGACAAGAAAAGTGAACTTGGAATTTTTATCCCGTATGAATAAGCGGCGACTTAAAGGACACTGCATGTTTGCCGCTGCAACAGCAGGTTTATCTAGTTTGGGTTATTCGTGCGATTTTCAGATGGTCTTAAGTTGAAATAACAAGGCTTGTTACATTTATTTGCATTTTGCTTATAGCGTCTGTGATACCAGCAAATTCCTGTTCCGGAACTAGAATTATTGCGACTGCGTGATCGAGTGTGTCTATTTTTTGAATGTTGGAACGATCTGTTTCTACTACGCGAGCGCGATTGAATGGAGAAAGCTTCTATCATTGATTCAATTCTGTCGAGTCTCTTTTCGAGTTCCGTTTTGGGATTGCTATTTTTCGGAAGAGTGGCAACACTGCAAATGTTTGCACCCTGAGATGCCTCATATATCCTATCCGCGAGATTAGCTAACTCTTCAAGCGTCTTTGTGCCAACCGATAACAATGCGATGTTGATAGGTTGCGGTAACCGACGCATCCATAAATTTTTAATGATGTCGTCGTTGAAAGAAGTACCTGACAACATTTTCATCGACCGCAAAACTTCCGACGGCTTTCGGTCACCGATGTCCGCTTTATCAATGAGTGTCTCTAATCTTTTTATCTCGGAAACTGAATGTCGTTCTATGAGTGGTGATTTGAGTGCGAGATATTTGTCAGTGTTAGGTGGATTTGAGAGAATATCGATCACCGAGTCACAAGTGTCTGGTGGCAAGGACGCAACAGTGAGACAGTATTTTGTCTCAGAACTGGTTATCCTATGCACTGTGAATTGTGCCTCTGCTTGGATAAACCATGTGACCGGATTGGAGTTCCAAAATGTTGGAAGTCGAACTCTAATTGACTCTACTTCTACCCGAGGTTGACCCGATTGGTTTTGGGGATTGTCGCCTGAACCTGAACCTGAACCACTTTCAAAATATTGTTCGTCTTCATTTGTACCTGTTGAACCCGGCATTTCGGTTTTAGTTTCCAGCATAAATTTGAATTTTCGTTAATAAAAACGAAATTCCAAAACAAATTTGAAAATTAAATCGCGAAAACTATGCAAAAATGTTCTTCGTTTACCAAGAAGAACGCGAACAAAAATTTTAAAATGAGTAATTGAACGCGTGATGAATCTCCTTGTTTGAACAATTGAACGTGCGAAAAAAGAAAAATATACTGTGAACCAAACCCGAAATTTGTTTTAAAAACTTGTTTCCTGAACGCGTGTCAAACAGAAACAGCAGTTTACTTCTATTGTGAACTGAGCATGAAATCTATCAAAATCTATCAAAACCTGTCAAAATCTTGTCTGAATCTGAATGTAAAAATGTATTTGTCTTTAGATTGTACTTTTATTAATTTTTGAGATACATACATATGTGTGTGTGTGCTGTTGCTTAAACAAAAAAAACTCTCACCTGTACAATGTCCAATACAAAAATTTTACATAGGATCTTTTTATTTGTTAAAGATGATTTGATGATTTGCTCTTCTGTTCGACATTCGACTTCTTGGTTCTGACTGTTGCTGGTGGTAGGCGGTGGCTGGTCAGCAATTTTCGTACACTGCGTTGGTAGATGAATGTTTTATCTTGTATGTTGTTGCAAATTGTTGGAAATTGTTGGGAATTTTTGGCCAATAACAGTGAGTGCAGAATTATGTGATGTTGGGGTTGAAAAATGTTGGCGACACGTATGTGAGGATTGAGTGGTGGCGCTTTGTTGATGTCTTGTGGAATGTTGGCGACACTTGTGTGGCAATGGCAATTGAGTGGTGGTGCTTTGTGGATCGCAGGTGTAGCTTGAAGAACGTTGGCGACACGTGTGTGGCATATGACAATTGAATAGTGGCGCTTTCTGGATCGCAGGTTTAGCTTGCAGAATGTTGGCGACACGTGGACGGAAATTGAGTGGTGGCGCTTTGATGGTCGTTGGTGATGGCTTGCAATATGTTGGCGACACGTTTAACTACGGCAATTGAGTGGTGGCGCTTTGACGATCGTTGCCGATGGCTTGAAAATGTTGGCGACACGTGAATGGCGATGGAGTGGTGGCGCTTTAGCTGTCGGTGGTGGTCGAAGCTTATAAATTCGTGGCAAGGTGTGGTGATGGCAGTGCAGTTGAGAAAGGAGCGTTTTTGGGTGTGGGTCGGTTTAATCACACTGATATTTCGGTGCTTGGCGGCCGCGTGGCAAAGAATATCGTAGATTTCTTTCGAATCGACTGGAATTGGTTCCAGCGTCGGGGTCACCAATGTAGTTCCTTGTAGCAATTTCAATAATTGCAAATGAGAAACTAGCTTTTAAGTTTTCTTAAAAATATAAATTTACTTTATTAACTAATTTAAAAAGGTTTTTTTTGAGTAACTTTTGTTCAAACACCAGCACGTTAGAAAGAATAAGTTTTTGGTATTTAATCACTGCTTATGTGCTTACTGCCTAGGCTGAGAGACGCTATTAGAATGACTAAAATTTTCCAGAAAAACGGAAATACAAAATGTCTGCCTTTTGCTGTTCATATTATTCTCTTACGGTTGAGCTTTAGGTTTTGTTAGATAATGATGCGTTTTGATAGATGACAATGAGCTTTTCGTATTGTTAGATTAATTGATGTGGTTCTTTTTAAGGTGTGTGCGCATCCACTACAAATCCAAAATAATTTCATCTCAGAGATCTCAGAAAAAAATCTCAGTTCTCACATTTCCACAGATTCTTCGCTGCTATTGGTCGCAGCTTAATTTTAAGAAGAATAAAGCCTTCCTCGATTAATGGACTATCCAACACAAAAAGAATTTAACAATTCGAAATAGTAGTTCCTGAGATTACCGCGTTCAAACGAACTTTATATTGTATTGTATTGTATTGTTTGCCGTTTTTTCCACATTTTACACAAATTCTTCGCTCCTATTGGTCGCAGCTAAATTTTATATAGCTTCAAGCCTTCCTTGATAAATGGACCATTCAACATTTAAAAAATTGTTCAATTTCATAAAGCAGTTCCTGAGATAAGCGCGTTAAAACGCAGAAAAATGTATATTTTTTGCCGTTTTTTCCATATTTTCCACAGATTCTTCGCTGCTATTGGTCACAGCTTAATGTTAAATAGCTTCAAGTCTTCCTCAATTAATGGACCATCCAAAACTGAAGTGTATTGAAAGAGATGTGTGCTGTTTGATTGCCGGTATAATAATGATAATTCTTTATTGTTCTCTCTTACTTACTACAAAATGACATTTCTTTGTTAACTACATGAGGTTGGGTGCGTTCACTATATTATGATTATGACATACAATTCAATGTGTGGTGTGTTTATGAATACATTACAACTCCCTACTAAAGTTTGTTATATACATAGTTTCAAACTAACAAAATTATGCCATATAAATTTTAGACTAAATTATTTCGATATTGATCAGCAATGCTCGCTTTTGCAATGCTTGCAGTCTCTCGAATTGGTCGACTTGATGATGGAACGTTCGCTTTCGTTTGAATCGTCGTTCGAATCAAGTGCATCGTTGACTGGTATAACTACCTCTTCCCCTTTCGATGGCACTGCATGAACATCTATTGTATCGGGAGTACTTCTCCTTGAATTCGTATGTTCTCGTGTTTGCTGAGTCTCCTGTTTCATGGCCGCTGTACTCAATTCAGGTGGAACAGCTTGACTTGTGCTTATTTCACGAATTTGATTCAAATGTCTTTTTATTTCTCTCCCGTTTTGAGTAATTACGCAACCATAATTTCGAGGACCAAATTTTTCTTTAATTTTCGCTGGTGTCCAGCTTGGCTTGTTGGGATTGGTATAGTCACTTTATCACCAATCTCAAACGCTACTTCTCTTTTACCTCGAAAATTCGATATATTCTTCTTTTGGGCTTCAACAATGCTTTCCCTTACCAAAGGTGGTTTCAACAATGTAAAACGTGATTTCAAAGTTCGGTTTAACATTACTTGTGATGGAGAAACTCCTGTGGTGCAATGCACACTAATCGAATAGAAATATATTCAAAAAAAAAAAAATCGAAATCGATTGGTTTTTTGTCTACCAAGTTGGCTATGAGTGACTTTTTAACTGTTTTTACGGAATTTTCTGCTTGACCATTTGTAGCGGGATGGCCAGGTGCAGTAAGAATATGTTTGATATGATTATTTTTAATAAATTCCGAGAATTCATTTCACGTGAATTGCCTTCCGTTGTCACTGACTATTATATCGGGTAAACCGTATCTACAAAATGTTTCTCTCAGAAAGTTGATAGTACATGCCGATGTAATCGTTTTTGTTTTAAACACCTCAATCCATTTTGAAAAAGAATCACAATTATTAGCAAGTAATATCCGTGAATTGGACCTGCATAATCAATGTGAATTCTTGACCACGCATGATCCGCTGGATTCCATGGAATCAATACACTTTTTTCTGGACTGGGCTGGTGCAATCTGCATGCATGACATGATTTAATTAAATCTTCAATGTCTCTATCGATTTTGGGCCACCAAATGAATAAACGGGCTAATGCCTTGGTTTTGACTATACCTAAATGGGATTTATGTAAATCCAACAAAATTTGTTTTCTTAATTTATTAGGGATAATTCTACGGTAAGTCGGTAACCCCATAATAAACAATTTGACTCGACCGATAATTCATTACCCTTATTTTTATACGGAATAAATTCATCACCTGTTAAGGTCGACACTGTACCGCTTTGAACAGCGTCTATCAATTTGGACAAAACTTTATCTCTTCGTGTTTCAATTTGAACATTTTTGAAACTTAATTGAAGTTGATTATTCGAATTAATAAAGTTAATATAATTTGCCTGTTCATCATCAATAAAATTGATAAATTTACTTTCTTAATGTTTGGCTATGACTACGAGTGTCAGGCCCGGTGACGACAATATCATCCATAAAATTTATGCAGTTAGGTATACCACGTAACAACGTTTCAATGGTTTTTTGGAAGATAGCTCCCGCTGTTTTTATGCCAAAAGCTAACCGCTTTACTCTAAATAAGCCTAAATGTGTACTAAGAGTACAAAGGTTTTGGGATTCGTGGTCTAGTTCTAACTGATTGTACGCATTCGATAGATCCAATTTACTGAACAACTGTCCACCCTGTAGCGAAGCGAAAAACTCCTCGATACGGCGCAATGGATATTTGAAATCTACCAAAAATTTACTTAGAGTGACGCTAAAATCACCACAAATGCGTAAGTCACCGTTTGGTTTCATCACTGGCACAATCGGTGTTCCCCAATCGGCGTTATCGACTGGTTCCATCATACCAGAATCACAAAATTCATTTAATTTTTGTTCAACAATTGGTTTCCATGCTAACGGCAACGCACGCGGTTTCCAAAAAATTGGTTTCGTGCCCGGCATGACCTCTTAATGTACTTTCGCAGTGGTAAATCTACCTAAACCTTCATCAAAAACTTCACTAAAAGTCGTTTTTAACTTTGAACAATTGTATTATAAACAATTGTACCTATTATCTAAATTAGATGCGAAATTTTGAATTAGAACAGGATTGACTGAATTCTTTTGATTTAAAACGGTTGAGCTCGAACTTGAAATCACGTTAACTTGTCTTAATTCAAAGTTGAAAACCCGAAGAAAATTTCTCCCCAATAAAATTGTTCGATTAACATTCGTGACTACCATTTCTACTTCCTCAGTTTGATCTCGATATTTTATGTTTTGTAAAAACTCACCGATGATTTGTATTCCATGACCACCGTAGTCATCGTATTTAGGTTATTTAGGTGTGTTTTGCTTTAAACAACGCGTGTCAAAATGCTTCCTGTATTGAGTTAAGGGCATCAACGAAATCGGAGATCCAGTGTCACATTGGATACCGTTGATGTACACAGTTAAATCGAAAGTATCTGACCTACGGTTCCCGGAAATATTAAAAATGGAGTACCAATCCGTTCCATCACCACATGTCGGTCCAACTTGAGTACCTGTGCTAACGAAAGTCGAAATATTAGCATTAGCTTCTTGAACATGAGAAATAGTGTGATTTAAATTAACAAAATTTGTCGATAAATTCTTCTCTTTTGAACGGCAAATCGGCTTTAAATGCCCCTTTTTCTGCATTTATCACACGTAGCGTCTCTAAATTTGCAAGTTTGTGATTTGTGTGTCCTCCAGCCACAATGTTTGCATGCATCCCTTTTCTGGTGATTTCCGTTAGATCGCCTGTTGCGTTGAGTCTCGTTACTGTTGTTGCCTCGGACAAAGTTAACCTCAGTTGACATTGAGTTACCCTTGAGTTTCACCTCGTGTATGAGCGCCTTCTTCAATGCCGTGGCTATCGTCAGCTTCTCGTCCTCTTCGCAAAATTTCTCAAACAATTTCTCGTTGTTGGCCATTCCCATGATAAATTGGTCACGTACAGCTTAGTCCAAATTGGCAAATTTGCTTTTCAGCGCTAATGTTTTAACGCGTGCGTACCATGAATTGACTGATTCATCTGAATTTTTCGATGCAGTGTAAAAATTCAATAGTTCTCGATAAATCATTACCGGTGGCATAAAATGCTCTTCCAACAGCGTGCACAGTTCGTCGTATTTTTTATCGCTTGGCCTTTTTGGGTCACAAAGTGCTCGTAACAGTGAATACGCATGTGTACCGATACTTTTCACAACGTTGCTTTTTTCGATGGCTCCAATGTCACATCAATGTCGGTGAAATGGATTTCTAAGCGCTCTTTCCATTCAGTAAAACTGTCTGCTTCTGGCGAAAATTCCGTCATTTGAGACGCTTGAAAAATAGTCATCTTTTGTTCGGTATTTGATGTATCACCGTTTGGCATTCTAATAAGACTCTTACTTTAATTTTACTTAGCGCGAAAAAAAAAATTACCAATTATCGTCGCCAATTGAAGTGTATTGAAAGAGATGTGTGGCTGTTTGATTGCCAGTATAATAATGATAATTCTTTATTGTTCTCTCTTACTTACTACTAAATGACATTTCTTTGTTAACTACATGAGGTTGGGTGCGTTCACTATATTATGACATACAATTCAATGTGTGGTGTGTTTATGAATACATTACAAAAACAAAAAAGGTTTTGGATGTCAATGAAATTCTTTATTCCTGTAAAAGTACGTTCGATGCCATTATGTATGGAACCCGTTTTCTTTTGCATGGCCACCACGGGCACGCTTGCAGAAGTCCAGACGCTGAACCCAATTTTGCGACGGTTTTCAAGCATAAATAGGCCGATACTGCTCCAATTTCACGTTCGATATTCATACGAAGTTTATCAATTGTTGCTGGCTTGTTGGCATACCATAGACCATAGACTTGATGTAGTCTAACGGCGTCAAATCGCACGACCGAGGTGGCTAAGCGACTGGACCATTTCGTGAGATGACACGTTCTCCAAACTAAGTTTCCAATAAACTGATTGTGACATTCGCTGTGTGGCTTGTGGCACCGTCCATTTGGAACCACATGGGCTCCAAGTCCATATCATCCAAATGGGGCCAAAAAGATTCGGTTATCATTGAACGGTAACGATCCCCATTCACAGTAACGTGCCGGTCATGATCATCACGGAAGAAGTACGGCCCAATGAAGCCGCTGGCCCATAAACCACACAAAACCGTACATTTTTCGGGATCCAATGACTCATGGAGTACGTGTGGATTGATGCCTGACTAATACCGCATATTTTGTTTATTGACGAAGCCATTCAGCCAGAAATGAGCCTCATCGCTGAAGATGATTTTTCGATGAAAATCCGAATCATTTTCAAGTTGTTGCTCAGCCCAATTCACGTACATGCGACGCTTCTGGTGGTCAAGCGGCTTCAGTTCTTGCGTCAATTTAATCTTGTAAGGATGTAGGCCAAGATATTTTCGCAATATTGGCCGCAACGACCGACGTCACAGAGATGCCCAACGCTTGAGAACGACGTGTGAGCGACACATTTGAGCTTGCTGCAACTGAAGCTACAGCAGCAGCAATATTCTCGACACTACGGCCTCTTCTTTTTCTCACTAGCACAGGAACATTGTGTACTGATGTGCTTGTGGATTCAAATTTTTCCACTAGACGTTCAATTGTTGATCTGTTAGGACGATTATTGCGACCATAAATTGGACGTAGCGCTCTAAACGATGAGGCCACTGACTCCGAATTTTGGTAGTAAATTTTAATAATTTTGATTTGTTGTTGGCTCGTATATCTTTCCATCATGAAATGGCCTAGATACCTAGATAGGTTGAAAAGCTCACAATTTTTACATAATTTTCTTTCTTTCTACTTTCTTCACTGTCAACGAGAAATCGGGATCTTGCTTTCAAACAATATGTATACAACTAAGGCATTGTCGGGATAGAAAAAGAAGAATTATTTTGCATGATGACGGAAGAGAGAAGAGTATTGTGATATAATTTCTTGCAACTGTTATATACCACATTAACATTGCGAATATAAAGCCAACTTAAGACCTAGTCAAAGGAATGTGTGTCGTCAATAAAAGCGATTTAATAGAACTCCTTGGATACCTATGCTGTTATTATCGATTGTTTGTTCTTACATCGATTGCGTTAAGCAAAGTAAACCATCCGCGCTTTAATAACAATTTTCACCTTGAAAA
Organism: Sphaerophoria taeniata; assembly: GCA_943590905.1. Lineage (NCBI taxonomy): Eukaryota > Metazoa > Arthropoda > Insecta > Diptera > Syrphidae > Sphaerophoria > Sphaerophoria taeniata. The sequence goes on from OX016540.1 coordinate 242,429,806, forward strand.
AATGAGTAAAATCTATTCACCAAGTTCCAATAATAGTGCCACATCATCCGAAACTAGTGAAACTCAAAGTGTTGATGATAATTCTTCTGGAAACAATGCCAGGTGTGTAAGTTTATCGATAGGCATTACGTTGTCGTGATCAAAAGCTATCAATTCGACTTGTTAATAAAGATTTATAGAGCGTGGAATATGAGTAATTCAATGATTCACACGCTCCTTGAAGAAAAATTAAATCAGAACAAAAACATAAAATTTAAAAAAAGAGCCAAGTTCTCTTGTATGCGAACAACACTGTGTAAAAAGTCAGCCACCAAAAGTAATGAGATCTAAAAGAACGCCAAGTTCTTTCATGTAAAAGTGTTATATTGAATATTTTAAATCATAGAAGATATTACAACAATATTAAAAGAAAATAGAAAATAGTTTGGATGAAAATTTACAAGTTCACTGTTCAAGTTTTAAAATGTTATTAATCACGCTTCAAATGAAAACTTGCCAAGTGAACTTGTAAATTTTCATCCAAACTATTTTCCATTTTCTTTTAATATTGTTGTATTATCTTCTACGACTTTTTTAAGATAGTGGACGGAATCCACGCCCCTAAATAAAACCAAAATATTTTACTTATATTTTTCCTTATATTCAACCAAAACTCTATTAGAATTCCGAATTTCGAGATCCTACGACCAGTTTAAGAAAGTGGGTGGATACCACGCCCCCTGAATGAGCAAATTGAAATTTTCGATTTTTCCTTTGTATACACCTGAAAACCTACCATTTTACCAAATTTCAAGATTCTGCTATGGTTAGAAGTGCTTCATAATTTTAATGATCAGTGAGTCAGTGAGTCAGTGAGTCAGTGAGTCAGTGAGTCAATTACGATTTTTGAAAATTTTACTGTTCAATATCTCAGGAAGTAGTGATTCTACAAAATTATGTTTTTCACAGGGCCTTTGTGCCCATGAAGTTAATACGTAATTCAAATTTGAAGCTTCTAACTCTATGGGTTCAGAAGTTACTTACTTACTTAAGGTGGCGCTACAGTCCGTTGTGGACTTGGGCCTCAATCAACAGTCTCCGCCAGTCAGCTCGGTCCCTAGCTAGCTGTCTCCAGTTTTGCACTCCAAGTTGATTGAGGTCCTCTTCCACTTGTGTGCGCCACCTGAGTCGCGGTCTTCCTCTCCTTCTGCGTCCCTCGGGAATAGTGTCGGAGACTTTCCGGGCCGGAGCATTGGTGTCCATGCGCTCTAAATGACCGAGCCATCTGAGTCTCTGGACCTTGACCCTTCTGGCTAAGTTCACGTCGTTGTACAACCCGTAAAGTTCGCTGTTGTATCTCCTTCTCCATTCCCCATCAATGCACACGGGGTCAAAGATGACCCGAAGAATTTTCCTCTCGAAACAGCCTAAGGCACATTCATCCGATTTTGTTAGGGTCCATGCTTCTGCACCATACAGCAGGACAGGGATGATGAGGGTGTTGTACAGTTTAACCTTAGTTGCTCGAGAGAGGGCTTTTCCACTCAGTTGCTTTCTTAGCCCAAAGAAACAGCGATTAGCAAGAGTAATTCTTCGTCTTATCTCAGCGCTGGTGTTATTGTCCGTGTTGATAGCGGAGCCTAGGTAGACAAACTCCTTAACTACCTCGAAGTTGTATGCGTCTATTGTGACGTTCTGTCCGAGCCGTCGATGTTGGGTGTCCTTACTCGAAGACAGCATGTACTTCGTTTTCCCCTCATTTACCGCTAAACCCATTTTAGCCGCTTCTGTCTCAATCCTCACAAAGGCGCCATTGACATCACGCTGTGTTCTTCCCATTATATCAATATCGTCGGCGTACGCGAGAAGTTGAACAGATTTATAGAAGATAGTGCCTCTGGTGTTGACGGTGGAGTTTTGGACTATCTTCTCAAGAACGATGTTAAAGAAATCGCACGACAGTGCATCGCCTTGTCTGAATCCTTTTTTGACGTCGAATGATTCCGTAAGCTCATTGCCAACCTTGATAGAGCAGCGTGAGTTCTCCATCGTCATTTTGCACAAGCGAACGAGCTTGGCAGGGATGCCAAAGCTAGACATAGCTTTATACAGTTCGTCTCTGTAGATGCTGTCATACGCGGCCTTAAAATCAATGAAGAGGTGGTGGGTATCGATTTGCATTTCATAGGTTTTTTCCAGGATCTGCCGCAACGTGAAAATTTGGTCGATGGTAGACTTTCCTGGCCTGAAGCCACATTGATAAGGACCAATCAGATTGTTGACGAAAGGCTTCAGACGTTCACATAATACGGCAGAGAGGATCTTGTAGGCGATGTTAAGCAGGCTGATTCCTCTGTAGTTGGCGCAGTTTAGAGGATCTCCCTTTTTCAGGATCGGGCAAACAATGCTGAGGTTCCATTCATCGGGCATGCATTCCTCCGACCATATCTTACAGATGATTTGGTGCATGCTCCTATCTAGCTCGTCGCCTGCGGCTTTGAACAGCTCGGCAGCTAGACCATCTGCTCCAGCGGCTTTGTTGGATTTCAGCCGTGATATTGCTGTTTTCACTTCTTCTAGGTCGGGTTCACGGAATTGTTGGCTGTCATCGCGTATGATAAAAGGCTCCTGTCTGACGGCGGGATTTTGTTCGTCGTCGCCGTTATACAGTCTACAGAAGTGGTCTTTCCAAATCCCCAGCACTGACTGCGGCTCTACTATGATGTTCCCTTGATGATCTCTGCAGGCTTCGGTTCTTGCTCGATGACCTTGAGCCAGCTGTTTTACCTTCCGATAAAACCTCCGAACTTCATTCCTGCTGTTAGCTCTCTCAACATCTTCGATCTGACGCTTCTCATGCTCTCTCTTTTCAGGGTTCAGAAGTTAGGGGGAGTTAAAAATGTGCTCGAGTTCGATCCTGTAAAAAGGGAGTAGTGCTAGAACTTGGCTGGGCACTACCGTGCCCTTTGATAAATTAATGCCAGCGAAATCGAACACATTCAAAGTTCTGCTTTTCATAGCCTAATCAGTTTCAAGCTTAACGCCCGCCAGAGACCAACAAGAAATAAGGCAGTTGTAAGCATTTTCAATAAATGGAAAATGACACACCGCTTTCGGTTTTGAGTAAAGATGCACTTTACAAGCTTAAATGGAAAAAGTAATTAGAAATCAACAACAAATTGCTTTGGGTCACTGTGGCGTATTCGTACTATTTTAATATTCAATTTTAAGAAAACTTTAAATTTTTTCTTAAGGCTGTCAAAAACTGGAAACGCATGAAAGATGACGGTGACAAAAAGAGACCCCCATGGAAATCTGTTAGTGTGTCGACATTGCCGAAAGCTGATAAAAATGCATTACTCAGAGCAAAGTTATTGGATGCATCACGGTAAGTATTGTTTTTGCTTGTTGTTATTGTTTGTGGCTATCGAATCTTATTCCTGCGCCAATTAGGGCTTAATTTACTACATTTAAAAAGTTAGTGAGCATTTGCAGACTATCGCCTTGTACAGCAGCAGTTTTGAAGTATGTTATAATGAAGGTTCTATTAGATATCAGTAGTCGCCAACGTATTTTTCCTTCCACTGCTTCTACTGACCCAAAATAATAAGGTAATTGAGGTCCAAATATATCGATGTCGTCGGCAGGTAGACTTGGTGTGAAGCAAAGCCTTTCACTACACATGAAAGGATAGCACTCAGAGAGCAGTGTCGTTCAGCGGTAGATCAAAAAGCCAACAAGGGACCAGAGCGTTGATTTCAAAGCTCTCAGCGCCGCGATTTTAAACTAGACCAGATGCTTTTCTATTCGCAAAAATGTCTTCAAAATTGCTTAAATGGATTTGTTTTACTTACTTATCCGGATCCCAATCCATGTAGGATGAGACACAGCAGTTTTCCATTGGAACTGCAGGTTTCGGTCCTCCTAGTTTTCTCGAACCTGGGCGCTGCGAAGAGAAGACTTTCATGGCAGGAGTGTTGTCGTCAATGTAGTCGTCTTTTCGTGGATTTCTGGACAACATCTACTTACATATTGGTACAGCTCGTACAGTTAGCGTTTAAACCTTCTTCTCCATTCGCCATCATTGCTTACAAGACCAAAAATCTGTCGAAGTCTTGTATAAAGGCACTTTGTCTTCAGAGTGGAGAGATTTGAACCCAGTTGTTTGGCCAAACCGAATAAGCAGCGGTTCACTAGCGTAATTCTTCTTCGGATACCCACAAAGGTGTTGTTTGTGGGATTGATGTTTGTTCCAAGGTAGGTCCACTCCTTAACTATCTCGAAATTGTTGTTACCAACAGTGACGTTTTGTCCTAGGCGGTGGACACATGTTCTTTTGTTTATTGATAGAATGTACCTTCTTTGTTTTGTCCTCATTCACATCAAGACCATCAAGCTTCGCCTGTTCTTCAATCGCTTTGAAGGACCCAAGCACAGCTCTCTGGGAGCGGCCGATGATGTCTATGCCGTCTGCGCGTAGTCTAGGAGCTTGGTGGATTTGTTGTAGATATCGTTTTCCGTGCTCACACCCGCCTTGTGAACTATCTGCTCCAGGACTAAGTTGTAGAAGTCACATAAAAGCGTATTTCTTTGTCTAAGCCGTGCGCGTGTTTGAACCAACTCAGATCTGCTGTTACACATTTGCGCACTGCACTGCGACTGGGTATTGTTCAGCGTCATGCGGCGCAGATGGATCAGTTTCTTTGGGATCCCGTTTTCAGACATCGCCACCATTAGCTCTTGGTGATGGTGGGTTTCAACTTGAAATTCGTTGGCCTTTTCCAGGATTTGCCTCAGTGTGAATATTTCGTCTATCGTTGTTCTGCCTGGCCTAAGTCCACACTGATACGTGCCGATTATTGTGTTGCAGAAAAGTTTAAGACACTCACAGGGTACGTTGGATAGGTGTCGGTGTTCTCGGCATGTATCTTTTCGAGATTTTTGAGCTGAGTAGCTGCATAGCGTATGCTTTTTCTTCCTTCGCAGAGGCTTTTTGTCATTTCCCCACTTTTTGTTCGCCACCACGCCGTCCGACGCGCGCCGCCGCCGTCCGTGAAGCGGATTTATTTCACAAGGAATTAATACGTTAGGAGCTATTGCATAGAGCCCTCCTCAGCATAATCGGTAGGGGCGTGTGCGTGTGTTATACTGATGTTTTGTAGTGTGGCCTTTATGTTGATAACAGCCAGGCAATCCATAATTGGCTTGAAATCCATGACTTTCGATCTTAGCCGATTTCCCACGACGAATTCGCATCGAAATATGTGCATTCTTTGACGATTTTGTCCCTGATCCTATCCATCGTATTTGCTGGATCGCAGTTATGTCTGCCTTATACTGCGTCTGCGTGAGGACAGATTCAAGTTTTTGAGTTGCACCTGGAGTGTAGGGTGTTCTTAAATTCCAGGTGCAAACTCTCAATTCAAAGTCCGTTGTCGTTCCGGGTCTGATTGCCATATGAGGGGGGTCATTATTCGAGGCTCTGCCGGTCTCTCTCATAACGTTCAAAGTATTTTACTGTGGAAGGGTTGTCTGCCTCTCGCACTAACTAACAAATTTGTAGGGCCGTTGTTTAAGAGCTGTTTCTCCGTTCCGTTTGCACTCGCGCTTAAAAGTTTTGCGAGTTATATCTTAGAGAACCAGTATCGGGTGGTAACCGCGTGGAGGTAAAGTAAGCACTTGGCGAGTAGGAAAAGATACAGCTAGCGCCCCAGATCCACCCAACTAGGGTTCGGAAAGCAAAAGCACTTTAAATACAACCTCTTTTTTATGTTAAATGTTTGATAGTCCAATTCAATTTAAAGTGGACGATTTAGATTTTAGAGAATATCAATTCTAAGTTGCTAACTTAAAGTTTCATTTTATTTCTTTTATAAAACCGCTTCTAGACGTCTTCGACTCTCAAAGCTCTCTATTGCTATACAAGTGAATTTGCCCATATACAAACGCAGTAGAACAATTGGCATTCCCATCCAGAATGATCTTATTCCTAAACACGATGTTAGCATCCTCACCGATGGATCCATAACACTGAAAAAAGAAGGACCCGGTGAATGTGAGTAAGAACCTTTTTACATAAATTTCATGAATTCATGAATACACCTTCTATATTTTGAAGTCATTCTCACCCATTCGGCATCACAAATGACAGAAGCAATTGTTGGCATTGACACCGCCACACAAACCCTTCTCCCACGATCAACAACACGATTTTGGGAAACCTACCTTTCAAATAAGCCCTATGAAAAAGATCCTTCCTTCACGCCATCCGAAGACAATCTCCAAAGACAAATACGTGAGATTCGAAAAATCGACGAACAACTGTGCCGAAGATCAAAAAGCTACGAGGAAATGTCTGACGATTCAATAACCAGCAATGGGGATAAGAGCGCGCTGATTGAACACTTCAGAAATATATCCAAATCAGCTGGATCACTGCTGAAGCCGCCATTGTCCAGTTGGCATTTCGAGTACCCGATAGACGAAGAGGTCCCATGGAAGCCCTACACTTCAAAGCCCAAGACTTGGAGTAGTTTTTCAAACACGGAAATAGAAGAGAGGTTGTCAAACATGAAATTACAACCGATCGCGGCGGATAAAGAAAAAACACCACATCAAGATATTCAAGAAGTCGCAATACAAAGGGATCTCTTCGATGCTGTAGAGGAACTTGTTGAGGAGTCTAATAATTTGCTAAACACTTTCAATCGTTCATTAGAATAAAACTTCGGAGTGCTACTCCAGCTCTGAAGACATTTGATATAAAGTTTCTGTCTGACTATTGGGTTCCAATTGTGGAAAAACATAAAGCTAATGCGCAACAGTTAACAAGTGAACTAAGACATCCCGAGATCAAAACATTCAAACCAATTGCATTGGAAGATTATAGCAACATTTTGCATTCGAAGTCGGCTGGTTAGACAGAACGTACAAAAACAAATTGAAATTTATATACAGGGTGATTCACGAGCGTTGTGCCAAAAAGCTAGAGCGTGTAGGTTGAGTTGAGACAAGAAAAAAATCGTATGGGAGGGGGGGTCTATTCCCCCCGTTTAGCCGGGAGGGGCAATTTTCTGAAAAATTGACTTATTTTGTAAAAACATATTAAAAATCAACGGCTTAGTTTACAACACCGTGCTATACCTTTCTGAAAAGCTAAAAACTTCTTTTTCTTGTCTCAACTCAACCTACACGCTCTAGCTTTTTGGCATAACGCTCGTGAATCACCCTGTATATTGTTGTGTACTGTAACTACAGAAAAAAGACCTTTATGGTTCGATGGATAATACAAGAGTGTTTTATTTCATATTCTTACAAACTAGAGATCAGGTATACGTATACATAATTCTTAATGATCATTAATAAAAGCTTTATAGATTTATGGTGCTGCCAGACTGACAATATTAATTTATAATACTCAACATGCTCTCCATGAGCTTTTAATTAATAAATCATAATTATTTCAAATTATTATATTTACACAAAAAAAATATAAAAGAAAATTACTTCAAGTTTATATTACTTACATTCTATAAAAAGATATTACATTAGAGTACATTTATTTATGAGTTTTCTTTTCACAAATCGCTCTACCTTTATCGCATCTTGCTCTTAATTGTCTATTTTGAATAGAATCTACATTTTCAATTTAATTTGAGGAACTGCCATGAGGTGTACTCTCCTTAGGTGGAATGGTATTTGTACTTGTATGTGTTTCGGGTGCTACGTTATCAACAACCTCAGCATCAGTTATCTGAGAATCGCTTCTGTTTTCACCCCGAATTTGATCTAAATGTCTTTTGATTAATCTATTATTACTTGAGATGATACAACAATAAGTACGAGGACCAATTTTATTTTCAATGGTTGCCGCTGACCAACTTGGTTTATTGGGATTTCTGTAATCACGAATATAAACTTTTTGACCTTTGTTAAAACTTATTTGACGATTACCTTTAAAATTCTGTTGGCTTTTGATTTGACTATTGATAATATTATCTTTAATTAATGGTGGTTTCAATAAACTAAATCGAGTTTTTAAAGTTCGGCCAAAAAATAATTTTGCTGGTGATTCTTCAGTTGTGCAATGCTTTGTATTACGGTAATCACATAAAAATCGATTCAATATAGTGTCTATATCAGGTTGTTTTTCAGATTTAATGTTAGCATAAAGTGATTTTTTTAGTATTTTAACGAAACTTTCAGCTTGGCCATTAGTAGCTGGATGGCCCGGAGCTGTTAAGATATGTTTTACGTTGTTCATTTCTAAAAAGTATTTAAATTCTTCAGAGGTGAACTGTCGACCATTGTCACTAACTAAAGTGTCAATAATACCATAGCGACAAAATAGCTGCCTCATTTTTTTTATAACAAATCTTGTGGTTAAATCGGTGGTCTTAAAAACTTCGACCCATTTAGTGAAGGAATCAATCACTATGAGAAAATGGAAAACATTTATTGGACCAGCAAAGTCGGTATGGATTCTACTCCAAACTGAAGATTTCGGTTGCCAGGAAATTAATGGACTTTTTTCTGGGTTTGCTTGTAACTCTTGACATGGGTTGCAGTTTTTAATTAAGTTTTCGATGTCACCATCTATATTTGGCCACCAAACATATGATCGAGCAAGTGCCTTAGTTTTAACGATGCCAATATGTGACATGTGTAATTCGCTCAAAACTAAATTTCGCAATTTTTGAGGAATTATAGTGCGGAAACCCCACAAAATGCAATTTTGCTCAACCGTCAACTCCAAAGATTTATTTTTAAACGATTTGAATTCTGAATCATCTAAATTTTTGACTAAACCGTTTTGAATTGCATGATTTAATTTTGACAAAACAGGGTCTCGTCTTGTTTCAATAGCAATGTCTTTAAAATTAAGAGTAAGACTTAAATGGTTTTCTTTTTCAACAAAGTTGATATAGTTTTCTTCAATGGCAGAATCATCCAAAGAAACAACATGAGGAATACAGCTTTATTCAAACTTCCCTTAACGTACTGAATCGTGTAATTGAAGCCTGACAAAATGAATGCCCACCTTTGAATTCTTGCGGCTGCCATGATTGGAAGGCTTTTGTTTTCACCAAAGATTGATATGAGAGGCTTATGGTCAGTTTGTAGAATAAAATGATTGCCTAGTAGATACTGTCTTAGTTTGGTTACACTGAAAATTATAGCTAGAGCTTCCTTTTCAAGCGTACTATAATTTCTTTCGCTTTTCGAAAGGGACCGTGATATAAAAGCAATAGGTTTAAGGGTGTTTTCTGAATATTTATGCGAAAGTACACCAGCAACTGCACTGTTGGAAGCATCTGTGGTTAAAACTATTGGTAATTTCGCATTAAAATGTACCAAAACTTTATCTGAAGTGACTTCCTTTTTAATTGAGTCATAAGTGTTTTGGCAATCTTTTGACCAATTAAATGAAACTCCTTTCTGTAATAAATTGTATAAGGGAATCATTTTATCAGCAAATCTATCAATAAATTTCGAATAATGGTTTATTATGCCGATGAATGCTCTTAATTCAGAAACGTTAGTTGGAATAGGGGCTTTTAAAATATTCGAAATTCGTTCATCTGTTTTAGATAACCCAAATTCGTCAATGGAAAATCCAAGGTACTTTATTTTTGTTTGAAAGAAACAACATTTATTTTTGTTCAACTTTAGACCTGCTATTTGAAGCTTATTTAAAACAAGTTTCAATGTTTGAACATGTTCTTGAAAAGTTTTACCAGTGACAGTAATGTCATCTTGATAAACAACAACATAAGGAATATCACGTAAAAGATTTTCAATCGTTTTTTGAAATATTGCCGCGGCTGGCTTAACGCCAAAAGGTAAACGTTTCATTTTCAAAGTTCCAATATGTGTACTCCATGTACACAAAAGTTGTGATTCATCATCTAAAATAAGTTGATTGTAGGCGTTTGATAAATCAAGCTTTGTGAAAAGCTTGCCGCCTTCTAAAGATGCAAATATTTCATCTATTCGAGGCAATGGATACTTTATATCCACTAAATATTTATTCAAGGTCACCTTGTAGTCACCGTACGTAAATCGCCGTTTGGTTTGAGTATAGGGACTAATGGTGTTCCCCAATCAGAACTATCTACAGGTTCTAGAACATCTTTCTTAATTAAGTCCCTTAATTGGTTCTCAATTCTATTTTTCCAGGCAAATGGAATGGAACGCGGTTTAAAAAAAATGGTTTTGCGTCATTACTTTGGTAATGAAATTTTCGGACCGTTGTACGAACCCAACTGTTCATCAAAAACACCACTAAATTCACTTTTTAACTGTTCAATAACAACCGAATACTTTTGATCATCATTAATTAAATTAATTTGTGTTAGTTCAAAATTAAATTTTCTTAAAAATGAACCTCCTAACAAAGGTGGATTAGAAGTATCAGACACCACAACTGTTATATTTTTGTTAATACCTCTGTACTTAATTGTAGCATCAAACTCACCAAGTATTTTAATTCGATCACCATTATAATTAACATATGGTATGCTACATTGTCTTAGCTCATTTTTATTATGCAAATTTCGGTATATTGAAGCTGAAATCAATGTACACGGAGCACCCGTATCGCAAACCATGTTCATGGATGTTCCATTCAATTCCACCAAAAGCGAGTACACATCAGACGAATTACCTGTGGAGAGACTAAAAACAGAATATTCAAGTTCATTTTTTACATTAATGTCATCACTAACTACAATATCATCTGAATCAGAAAAATAATTTACACTTTTATTTAATTTAGAACGACAAACAGATGCCAAATGTCCAATCTTTGAACAATAGTTACAAGTGCTGCTCTTGAATTTACATGCGCTGGAAATATGATTTCGCCATCCACGATGCTTGCATGATTTTTGTCCGCTATGATTACCGCTGTTACTGTTGTTGCTTTTGTTACAGTTGTTACTGCTACTGCTGCCTTTGTTAAATTTATTGTTGTATTTGTTGAGCTTTTTAATCATGTTCACGCTGCAATCGGTTGCTGCTTCTTCTTTAGTTGAAAATTTCGTTTCTGCAATTAATGCTTTTTTTAGGGCCTTATCAACTGTGAGTGTTTCATCCTCCTCACAAATTTTATCAAAAATTTGATTTGGTAGACCCATAATAAATTTATCAAGAATAAATGCGTCTAGGTGATGTCCAAATTTGCAATTGATGGATAATTTTTTAACTTTAGCAAACCATTGAGACACAGATTCACCTCCATTTTCGCATTATGGAAATTGCGACGTTCACGATATATTATAGTAGGAGGTGTGTAGTGAGTCTCCAAAATATCGCACAATTCTTTAAATGATTTTGAAACTGGTGAATTTGGTGAACACAAGCTATGAAGCAAATTGTATGGAACAGCACCAATAGATTTTAACAAAATAGCCTTTTTTGTATTTTCGGCGTCACAATTTATTTCACAAAAGTGCAGATCCAGTTTTTCTTTCCACACAAACCACGTTTCAATTGATGGAGAAAATTCTGGCAAATTTGCTGTTTGATATACGGTTGTCGTCGTCTTTATATTCGTTTTATTATCAATTTCAGTAACCTTATCAGGATCGATCATTTAAATTTTTCAATCGAAAAAAAAAACTAATATAAATTTAAATTTTATTAATAAATCAAAACTTGATTTTTAATTTTTTTTTTATCTCGTCGCCATTTATGTTGTGTAGGTACTGTAACTACAGAAAAAAGACCTTTATGGTTCGATGGATAATACAAGAGTGTTTTGTTTCATATTCTTACAAACTAGAGATTAGGTATACATAATTCTTAATGATCATTAATAAAAGCTTTATAGATTTATGGTGCTGCCAGACTGACAATATTAATTTATAATACTCAACATATATAAAAGACTAATTCGTTAAATTCCTGTTATCTTTTCAGTTGACAACCGGTTGACCGATTTTCTAAATTTTTATTTTAAACTAAAGAGGAATAAGTGTAAAAGGTTTATAAGAAAAAAATTGTATGTTTTTCAGACCAAAAATGGTGCAAATGTTAAAAAATAATGGCGCAAATTTATAGTTCGCTAATGAACAAGTTTAGTGTGGTATTAGCTTAAAATGACGGTTCAGACATGGCTCAAACGTCATTTTAAGCTAGTATCACACTAAATTCTCTTAAAATTTTTCATAAGCGGACAAAAATTTTGCGCCAATGCTTTTTCCACTTCAGCAAAATATATCAATACACGAATACTCAATTTTTTATGAAAATTATTTCAAATATTTTCGTCAAATATTGTTTTTTATCGAAAAAACAAAAACAAAAAACTATACTTGACATTTTTTGTAGCATGAGTAGTAGTATTTTATTGAGATTTTTTTTGTTTTTTACACTTTTATAATTCTTAAATTCTAGGATGAATATATCCATAAATACACTTTTCTTTGTCTTTACAATTTGCCGACTTTGAATTGGTCTTGCTATACAATTTTTATAATTTATTTCAATTTTTTGTGAGATGCACATTAGAGTTTTAAAACAGTCTATTGTTTGCAAGAATACGAATACGTCCACTCAACAAGACGACATCTTGACATTTTTTGTCATTCATTTGTACATGACAGGTTCGCTTAGCATAGGAAAAATCGAACACGAGTAGGAAATTAAAGAAGGCTACAAATTACATTGCTAACGGGGATTCATACTATAAGCGGTCTTAAGAATTAATCAACGTTTATTTCAATTTTTCTTAGTTTTTATTTAATTTCAATCAAATTACACAAATTCCGTGAAGCGGCGTTGTTTGCTATAGACACCTGCCCTCTTCTTTCATATTAAGGTGTTAACACAAGAAATCTTTGTGGTGAGGCCACATTACAATATATTTTGACAATCATTTGGGTCCTACCACAGTTCGGCCATCCTGACAAGTAATCGTCCCGATTTCGCGTTTATTATTTGTTTTCCACGGTTTCATATACCCTCTCGTAAGGAATTTGGGTAAGCTGAAACCCTGTCACATCTTTCAAGAGGTATCTATCATTGGGCAAAATTTTTATTACCTGATAGGGCCCCTTAAACCTGGGAGCAATTTTTCTGCTCGCTCCTGGCTGACTGATAAAATTCTTAACTACTACGTAGTCTCCTACTTGATAATTCTTTAGAATTCTACCTCTATCTTTAATCTTTTTATTGTAATCTTGACATTTCTTTATCTTCGCGGCTGCTCTCATTCTTACTTACTTACTTACTCATCCGGCTCACAATCCATGAATGGTCTCAGCCTGAGATACTGCAGTCTTCCATCGTGAACGATCCCTCGCATGCACTCTCCAGTCACCGAGACCAAGCGCTCTGGCATCCGCAGTCACTTGGTCCTTGTACCGTAGGTTCGGTCTTCCTTGTCGTCTTGAACCTGGGGCCTGGGATGAGAAGACTTTCTTGGCTGGAGCGTTGTCGTCCATTCGCCCGATGTGGCCGAGCCAATGTAGTCGTCTTTTCTTGGCCTTCTGGACTACATCCACATCTTGGGCTCCGTGTTCAAAGCTGGCACCTTTCGCGCTAACGTCACTGTCCTGAACGCCTCCAGGAGATGCTCCTTGTCTTTAAAGCAATGCATTTTTGCCTGAGATCGGATGGTCTGGTCTGGTATCCCCTCAATGAGATACTCCATGAGCTCGTCTTCATGGATACTTACTTTATTAGCAAGTATAACCTTCTCATGAAAGTATTCCTGAAAAGTTTCAGCACTCGACCATTTCCGTCCTTCGAACTTCTGCTTGAGCATCAGCCGGCTGACTCTGTCCTTAAAGATTGTACCCATCTCTCTGAGTAACTTTCGAGTGGAACCATCGTAGGGCTCTTCCCTTCAATCTAGTTGATATCAGTGCCCGGGAACTGTTCTCATCCAACTTGAAAACAGCTAGGACACTCCTCAGCTGTAGCTCCCACTGCTCATAGTTGTCATCAGCACCCGCAAACTCCGGAATCAGGTCTTTTACGGCGGAAAAATTCATCATCGAATTTCCGTCGTCGTCATGTTTTGGAACACTCTTCTTCTTCGTCATCATCTCGTTCTCTCTCTTCAGCAACTCAGTTTCTCTCTCTTGTACTGCCAGCTCTCGTTTGACCAACATCAATTCCCTCTTCAGTGTCTCCATCGTCCATTCGTCATCTCTGTCACTCATTTTCTTCTCGTCTGCAGCATTCTTTTCATTGGCACTCTTCTGATGCACTTCATCGACATTGATACTATCCTCATACACCTCACGCTCATCATCACTCGCTCTCTTCTTCGTTGTCTGTTTGGTGTCCGTTGGCATTCAAATTTGCATGGCATGGCGTCGTCTGCGTCGGCACAAATTCGCCACGCAACTCCGATGGAATGGCCAATAACCGGAGCACCAACTCGGCCTTATTGCCAGTGGACTTCTTCCCCAGCGCACGTAGCCATGACTTTAATTGGGCTCCAGTGAACTGCTTCAGTTCATCAATTTCAACTGAATCCATTTTCTTTGAGGAAATTGCAACGCCACGGATTTAGAAAATTAATCAACTTTTTTAACGCGATTATTTTAAGAGAGAAAAAAATCTAATTAAATTTTTACGCGATCCTACTTCTGAGATTATAAGCGGTCTTAAGAATTAAACAACGTTTATTTCAATTTTTCTTGGTTTTTATTTAATCTCAATCAAATTACACAAATTCCGTGAAGCGGCGTTGTTTGCTTTTCAGATGCTCAAAACCAACTGAATTTATTTGAAAACCAAAAAGGAGAAGAACATATATATTTTTAGTTTTATGGACACCTGCCCTCTTCTTTCATATTAAGGTGTTAACACAAGAAATCTTTGTGGTGAGGCCACATTACAATATATTTTGACAATCATTTGGGTCCTACCACAAATGCCGAAGCAATAGGTACCCGTCATGGTGAAGGACTTCATATCTGTTGACGGCTTGGGAGTGGTAGAACCAAGAGATTTCGAGGGCACTCAAGAACAATTTCACGCGAAGAGCATACTGATCCAAACCACAAACAAGGTTGAAAATCAAAATCGGTATGAAACTGGTCTTCATTGGAAGTATGATAACTTCAGATTGCCAGATAGGTATAATGGCATTGCAAAGGATGAAATGTCTAGAGATAGAGAGACGTTTCGGTGGCAGCTCTGATCTGAAAGACAACGTGCATCCACAAATCAACGAATACAAGGTGTAGGGTTATATCCGAAAGATTTCACAAGAATAACTGAACCAACATCACAACGCGGTCTGGTATCTACTGATTTTCCCGGTGCGAAATCAAAACAAACCGGAGAAGGTTCAACTAGTAAGGAAGGTGAAGGCGAAGGTGAAAAGAGTTTCTTTACATACGCTGTGATGCTTGCTTTCTAAGGCTGAGGTATGCTCAGTCTGTCCAGGGTGTTCTCGACTAAGCACCAAACGTCGAGTTAAAGATCCAAACCAAATAACACAACCAACCTTCAAAAAAAAAAAAAAAATTTACTTATAATACTTATAATACCTAATAATACCACAGCGACGATGAGTAACTCCTTGCCTCTCGGTTCTCGGATAGTTGCGGCTCCTCGTAGAAAAATAGTCGGATTATATGGCTGTCAGTGTCGCCACTGAATAAACCGAGTCTAGTCAAAATCAGACTCCTGTTCACAACAAAATGTTATGAAATAAACGTTCCAGAAGGGAAGAGTAAGCGAAATAAATTTCTGTCAGCGAGCGTCAAATCTCCACTGAATAAACGTTTGGCCGAAGGCCTGTCTTTGATACACTCCGAAGGAGTGGATCGAAGAATAAACTGAGTCTAGTCAAAATCAGACTCCTGTTCACAACAAAAGGTTATGAAATAAACGTTTGAGCTATCGCCCCTGTTCGTTTACCTTCCAGAAGGGAAGAGTAAGCGAAATAAACTTCTGTCAGCGAGCGGCAAATCTCCACTGAATAAACGTTTGGCCGAAGCTTTGTCTTTGATACACTCAGAAGGAGTGGATCGAAGAATAAACTGAGTCTAGTCAAAATCAGACTCCTGTTCACAACAAAAGGTTATGAAATAAACGTTTGAGCTATCGCCCCTGTTCGTTTACCTTCCAGAAGGGAAGAGTAAGCGAAATAAACTTCTGTCAGCGAGCGGCAAATCTCCACTGAATAAACGTTTGGCCGAAGTCCTGTCTTTGATACACTCAGAAGGAGTGGATCAAAGAATAAACTGAGTCTGTAAAAGGTTGAGTAACAATTAATACTCTTGTTTGTATATTTTCCAGAAGGGAAAATACACAAAATAAACTTACTTACTTACTTAAGGTGGCGCTACAGTCCGTTGTGGACTTGGGCCTCAATCAACAGTCTCCGCCAGCCAGCTCGGTCCCTAGCTAGCTGTCTCCAGCTTTGCACTCCAAGTTGATTGAGGTCCTCTTCCACTTGTGTGCGCCACCTGAGTCGCGGTCTTCCTCTCCTTCTGCGTCCCTCGGGAATAGTGTCGAAGACTTTTCGGGCCGGAGCATTGGTGTCTATGCGCTCTAAATGACCGAGCCATCTGAGTCTCTGGACCTTGACCCTTCTGGCTAAGTTCACGTCGTTGTACAACCCGTAAAGTTCGCTGTTGTATCTCCTTCTCCATTCCCCATCAATGCACACGGGGCCAAAGATGACCCGAAGAATTTTTCTCTCGAAACAGCCTAAGGCACATTCATCCGATTTTGTTAGGGTCCATGCGTCTGCACCATACAGCAGGACAGGGATGATGAGGGTGTTGTACAGTTTAACCTTAGTTGCTCGAGAGAGGGCTTTTCTACTCAGTTGGTTTCTTAGCCCAAAGAAACAGCGATTAGCAAGAGTAATTCTTCGTCTTATCTCAGCGCTGGTGTTATTGTCCGTGTTGATAGCGGAGCCTAGGTAGACAAACTCCTTAACTACCTCGAAGTTGTATGCGTCTATTGTGACGTTCTGTCCGAGCCGTCGATGTTGGGTGTCCTTACTCGAAGACAGCATGTACTTCGTTTTTCCCTCATTTACCGCTAAACCCATTTTTGCCGCTTCTGTCTCAATCCTCACAAAGGCGCCATTGACATCACGCTGTGTTCTTCCCATTATATCAATATCGTCGGCGTACGCAAGAAGTTGAACAGATTTATAGAAGATAGTGCCTCTGGTGTTAACGGTAGAGTTTTGGACTATCTTCTCAAGAACGATGTTAAAGAAATCGCACGACAGTGCATCGCCTTGTCTGAATCCTTTTTTGACGTCGAATGATTCCGTAAGCTCATTGCCAACCTTGATGGAGCAGCGTGAGTTCTCCATCGTCATTTTGCACAAGCGAACGAGCTTGGCAGGGATGCCAAAGCGAGACATGGCTTTATACAGTTCGTCTCTGTAGATGCTGTCATACGCGGCCTTAAAATCAATGAAGAGGTGGTGGGTATCGATTTGGAGTTCATAGGTTTTTTTCCAGGATCTGCCGCAACGTAAAAATTTGGTCGGTGGTAGACTTTCCTGGCCTGAAGCCAAATTGATAAGGACCAATCAGATTGTTGACGAAAGGCTTCAGACGTTCACATATTATGGCAGAGAGGATCTTGTAGGCGATGTTAAGCAGACTTATTCCTCTGTAGTTGGTGCAGTTTAGAGGATCTCCTTTTTTCAGGATCGGGCAAACAATGCTGAGGTTCCATTCATCGGGCATGCATTCCTCCGACCATATCTTACAGATGATTTGGTGCATGCTCCTATCTAGCTCGTCGCCTGCGGCTTTGAACAGCTCGGCAGCTAGACCCTCTGCTCCTGCGGCTTTGTTGGATTTCAGCCGTGATATTGCTGTTTTCACTTCTTCTAGGTCGGGTTCACGGAATTGTTGGCTGTCATCTTTATTTATTTATTTATTTATTTATTTATTTATTTATTTTATTTGACGATATTGCTTACAAATATAAGATACAAGAATCTTTTGAATTTTTGAAGCCTTTGTTAACGTTGAGTAACTAATACAAATAATATGATTAAAAACAAGTTAATAAAAAAGAAAAATTAAATAGTAATAAATTAACAGTATTGTGTAAATTATGCTTGAAAACAAAACTAGATAAGAAAAATGTACAATTAATAATTTTTGATTAATTTTAATTTTTAATTACTAAAATCTGACAGTATCATTAGCCAGGTATTTCAAAAGAGAAGATTTAAAACTACTTGTGCATCTAATTTTCCTTATGTTTATGGGAAGGGAATTCCACCATCGAACGGAACTAACAAAAAACTGGCGTCCGGAAGTTAAACAAGCGTAAGTTGTTTGTATTAACATACAAGATCTCTCCGATTGAAAGAAGCGTATATTTGCGTACAAGTATTCCGGTTGCTTTGTTTGTATTATTTTATGTAAAAGAGATAGTGCTCTGTATCTTAGCAGGTTTTCAAAATCACATCCGTTGATTCGTTTCGAGTACATTGAGACGTGATCATATCTTTTTAAGCTAAATACGAAACGAGCCATGTTATTATATGCAACATTTAGTTTTCGCTTAGATATGTAATCTGGGCAGCAAAAAGCTTCACCGCAATATAACATCGTTGGCAGAAGCAGAGTTTTAACTAGCAGAAGTTTGATTTTGCTGGGTAGCAAATGCTGTGTCGTCCAAAGTGCACGAAGTCCACCATAGACTTTTCCAATGGTAGCATTTATATGTGTGGAACAAGTAAGGGTTCGATTAAAAATCAAACCAAGGTTTTTGGCTGATTCAACATATTCTATGGGGCTTTGGTCCAAATAGATTGTTGGAAAAAGTGATATATCAAGCTTTTTCTTGTATATTGCGAGAGCTTTTGTTTTGTCTGCGTTTAGACGTAGATCATTTTGAGATGACCAGTGGAAGATACGCTGTAAGTCTTCATTTATTAATGTTGTAGCTTCGTTTATCAAGTGTAAAGGACGACTTATATATATTTGTGTGTCATCAGCGAACATGTGCATTGAGCTATGTTTAACAATTCTAGGTAGTTCATTCATATACAAGGAATTGAGCAACGGACCAAGGATGGATCCCTGGGGTACCCCACGCGTTACAAGGAGTGAAGAAGAGCATTTATCACCTACTACAACTGTTTGCCTTCTACCTTGAAGATATGAAAATATTAGCTTTGTTGCATGCAACGAGAACTTAAACTCGTGTCTTAGCTTTCTACAAAGTATAGAGTGATTGATGGTGTCAAACGCTTTTGAAAAGTCAAGTAACGTAAGGATTGTGGCTTAATTTTCATCAACTGCACTTCTGATTTCATCTACAACCGATATTAAGGCAGTCTTGCAACTTCTATTTGCTCTGAATCCGGATTGCTTTTCAGCTAGGAGTTTTTTAGTTGAGAGATATTGTTGCATTTGCAATAATATCGCCTTTTCAAAAACTTTTGAGAAAAACGGCAAGATTGCTATAGGCCTGTACTCCACAGAATTTCCACACGTTTTCTTTGGGACTGGGATTATTTTCACCTCTTTCCACTGCGAAGGAAAAACGCACGTTGTTAGGATGCAATTGAATACATGTGTGAGATAGGGCAAAATGTATGGAAGTAAAAGCTTCACAAATTTAGGGTGAATTTCATCAAGTCCCATAGAGTTCGACTTTATAGACAGCACAGCTTTAACCACGTCTTCCTCATTAAGCCTAAAGAAATCGTAGTAGGATTCATTAGAACCATCTGGCGATTGATCAAAAGGTAAGGAACTGCCTGCTGAAAAATTACTTTGGGCTAAAAAGTTGGAGTTGAGTTGGTCACAGTTTATGGTATCAGGAATTTTTGGTTTCTGTTTTCCCAAACCAACTTGGCTAATTTGTTGCCATACACCTTTACTTGTTGAGCAAGAAGAAAACTTTCTTTCATAAAAGTACCGCTTTGCATTTCGTACTCTGGAAACAACGTCGTTACGTAGTAACCGATAGCTGTTATAAAACTCAGCTATTTTATATTTTTTCCAACTTTTAAATGCTTCGTTTCAACGGTTAATTAGGACCTTGATATTTGTGGTCATCCATTCTGGTGACGTGTTTCTCATAACTTTTGATTTAAGGGGTACATTATCTTGGAATAGTGAAACCAGTTTACTTTGCAAAAATTGAACTTGGTCATTCACAAGTGGAAACCTATAAATGGACTCCCAGTCTGTATTTAAAACATTTTGTTGCAAATTTTCATAGCATATGTTACGAAAATCTCTGAAAGTAATATTTGTATTTGTATGTTTGCTGTCGCATTGGTAGGTTACAAAAAGCAAATCATGCTTAGAGAAACCAGGAGCATCAAGTTGACTATAAAGTAGTATTTTATTTTTGTCTGATACAAATATTGCATCTATGAGAGTTGAAGCAGAGTTGGTAAAGTGTGTAGGAAGGGTCAAGTTAACTGGACTAAGGTCAAACGATTTCATGTAATCTAAAAAGTTTAAGGATCGGGGAATATCTAGAAGATTACAATTAAAGTCGCCGCAAATAATTACGTTACTAGCACTGCATGCTTCCAGTTGCAAAACATTATAAAGTGGTTCAAACGATATAGAATTGTTAGGCCTGTAGGTGACCCCTCTACTAAGAAGTTCTCTTTGCTGCAAGTTATACTAATGAAAACGAATTCAATGGGACAGCCTATATCTGACTTGCATATTACTTTGCTTTTTAAAGAATTGCGGACGTAAATTGCAACTCCACCTCCAGAACGGTTTTTCCTATCGGATCTAAACAGTTCAAAACCTTCCAATTTATAAAGTTCGCATGAAATTTCTGTACGAAACCACGTTTCAGAGACGCATATAACGTCAATTTTTGAATTCACAAAGACATATCTAAGCTCGTCAATTTTAGGGAAAAGGCTTTGAGCATTTATGTGGCAAATAGAAAGACCTTGTTTTTGAGCTTGTAAAACACGAACCATATTATATAGATTTGTACTAACTCCATCCGATGTCAATCCCCTACCATCTCTTGCACTATCCATATTCATAGGATATGCACAATAAGAGATTAAATTGAAAAATTAGATGCATTCGTTGATTGTTGTAGCTATAGAAAAGTTTAGTAAAATAGTAGAAACTTACCATGGCCAATAAAAACTTGTCTGACATGTAATCATAATTCATTTTGGAAATTGTACAATAAAAGGAAACGAAATAGAATCTTAAAAAGGCATTCATATAATTTAAAATGTATAACATAGAAATAGATGATTTAATTAAAGAGTAATGAGGTAGAAGGCTGCGACGATGACAACTCTGAATTTTCATGGATAGTGTTGTTATCATTTTGCATTTGTTCGGTGATTGCTTCTAGTGTTTGATGGTTGTGTATGATAAAGCTTCGTCCATCATTATGCAGCTTGATATAGATTAGGCCCGACTTAGTGTATGCAGACGAGAGCTTCTTCTTCTTCTTAAGCTGAATTGCAGAACGAAGAATTTGTCGATTTTTTTCAGTTAAGCTTTCATTTATATAGCATCTGGCATCAGAAACAATTCCCAAGTCTCGGAGGCAGAGATCTCTTTTTTCAGTTTTTCTGAAGAGAGCTGCCGCACGCAGTAGAGAATCTCGTTTGCGTTGATCGGGGAACTGTAGTATTATTGGCGGAGGTGAACGGCTGTTTTGGTTGTTACGTAATTTGGATGGAACACGAAAAACGTCTCTCATATCGATTGCATCACACTTGAGAGTATGACACAGCTTGTTAAAAGCTGTTTTAAGATTCTCATTCTTCATACATGGAACACCAAAGAGAACTGCATCGGCAGCTAGTTGTTTTCTTTGAATAGTATCAATATCATGACTCATCTCCTCAATTTGTTTGTCATTACAAGATGATGTAGTTCTGGCTTCAATGTTTTCCACTCGTTTCACAACATCGGATACTACTGTGGTGACATTCTCTAGCTGGACAGACCTTTGTATATGGATTTACCTAGTACTATCAAGAATGGTTTTCAAGCAAGCAAGCAGAGAACACACATTACAAACTAATGTAAAAAACTGTCAAAAAACTGTCAAACCAAGCAGAAAACCATTCTTGATATTACCTGGTAAATCCATATACAAAGGGACAGACCAATTTTTATTCAGTTCTGCAAGCTTTGATTCGAAATCATCACTAAGTTTTTGGATTGCCAAAGTTAGAAAGGCCTTAAGTGTGTTGCTTTGTTTATTTAGTCGGTCATCCAAATCACTTAGAGTGAGAACGGGAGGGCTGATGTTGGTTGAAATTGAAGCAGAGCTCTCCGTCGTCGAAGGAGAACTGCTCAGCAGTGGTTTTTTCGATGCAGCTTGCGGTTTTTCAGTTGTTAATTGAGGGGAAGAGAGTTGATCTTCCTCTTTATCGTTTTCATGACTATGTAGAGAAGGGGGGTTTGAATGATAGTCTTTTGATTGTACACTTAATTTCGATTTAGAGACGACAGCGTTTGATGGAGAGTCGTTCAGCAACGACTTTTTAGCTGCAGATTGAGTTTTATAGCAGGCATTTGCGGGGTAGGGGGCTGATTTCTCTCTTTAATTGTGCTTCGTGTGTCTGGCATGTTTGTATGTATTATATGTATTTATATGTATTATGTTGGGAAGGTATGTGGCGGAAAGGAACAAATAAAATAAATTTTCACTTTTGGCGCTCTTTGTTCTTGATAAAAATTATTTCTTTTTATTTGAGATCTGTTAGAAGTTGAGAATCAGAACAAGTTACAGAAAAGAATATAAGTTTAATTGTTCTTTGACGCACTTTTAGGGTTTATCTTAGCAGTGTAACACTTTATTTTAGAAACTAGAATCCGAGCAAAAGATTAACACGTCTATACGCTTGCACTCATTGCACTCCGTGTATGATAAAAGGCTCCTGTCTGACGGCGGAGTTTTGTTCGTCGTCGCCGTTATACAGTCTACAGAAGTGGTCTTTCCAAATCCCTAGCACTGACTGCGGTTCTACTATGATGTTCCCTTGTTGATCTCTGCAAGCTTCGGTTCTTGCTCGATGACCTTGAGCCAGCTGTTTTACCTTCCGATAAAACCTCCGAACTTCATTCCTGCTGTTAGCTCTCTCAACATCTTCGATCTGACGCTTCTCACGCTCTCTCTTTTTTCTCCTGAGAAGCCGGCGTTCTTCTCACCTCTTTTGCTCGTAGAGCTCACGAGCAGCTCTTGTCCTTCTTTGCAGCGCCGCTTTGTATGCCTCCTGCTTGGCTGCATGGGCCTGCTTGCATTCTTCGTCAAACCAGGGGTTTCGTTTTGGTGGCTGTGTGAAACCCAGCACATTAGAGGCAGCATCTCTAACTGCATTCTGGCAATGTTGCCACTGGTCTTCGATACTTGATGTTGGCGGCATAGGACTCCTTAAGAGGTTACTTGTCACTCGATCAGAGAAGGATCTGGCGATCTCTTGCGATTGTAGCCGTCCGACGTCGAATTTTCTTGCAGCATTTCTTTGTTTTGGCCGTTGTCGGGATATTCGTAGCACTGCCTTGGCTACGACGAGGTAGTGGTCCGAGTTGATGTTGGCTCCTCGGAAAGTTCGAACATCTAGAATGCTGGAAAAGTGCCTCCCGTCGATCGCAATGTGATCAATCTGGTTGACGGTTGATTGATCAATAGATCTCCAAAACAAACGGTCGGCAAAATATCGGATCGGAGAGAAGCCCCGGAATAGGATGCTGGTGTAGCAAACTTCTCTAACGTTCTCTCTACCGAAGCGGAGTCAGAACTGATTTTTGTTGACGACAACACTTCCCCTTGTACATTTTTCTGTTGACGTTGGGTGTGAATCGTATCATACCCAATTCATTATCATGTGTTGTCGTCGGTCGCACGTCGCTTCGGTAATTTCGTGTTGTTGCTTCGGTGATATTGTTTCTCATTATTATGTTCGGTGTTGTTGGTTGTTATTTCTCTTTGTTTTGTTTCTCTCTTTTTTCCAGGGGCGGATCTCCTTAGGTAATTTCTTAGGTGGGCGGTTGGCTTTTTTATGCTTCTTATAGTTTTGTCGCGGGTCCGCTCCTGAATTTTGTCGATCAAAATATATTAGCTGTAACGCTTCGTTACAGAGCCCCCTCTGTTAATGGGACGAGATCCTTCTCGTCAGTTCAACTACCTTGCACTTGTCCTTATAACGAAGGCTTGCTTCAGTTCCTGCTCTATTCATTCTGACGGTTATATAGCCCCAGGGTCGCTGAATGTTGAACAGCCGGTCGGTGGTGTCTATTCCCTTTTAACTGGATCCCCTTAAAAGGGTCGTCTGGGGCCTGGAATTGGCAGTTTCTTCCCTGCGTTGCCACGTCTTGGAAGGCAGCCGTGGTTTCCACTGTAATCGGCCTAACTGGTACGGTTTGTGTTGCCTGGGTAAACATTGACGGGCTTAGTCGATGCTGGCGGAGAGCATCGTGGCTGGTGCTCGGTCGAGAGTCATTTTTCTTCTTGACACTTTCACGGGGAATAGGCGGTCGGAATCTCTTGGTCTTCGGGTGGTTCGGCGTCGGTCTGGTGTTGGATTTTCTTTTTCGCCAAAGTTCCGCCACAGCATGGTCATTTCTTCGGTTTCGGGTGCTTTGGGTCGGATTGGGATCGCTGTTTTAGCGTCGTGGTGCGGAGTCTTCGTCGTTCGACGAGGTTTGGCATCTCTGCTTGGCACCTGTATTTTTGATGGGACAGTCGGCTTGCGGGTTGTTGGGTCGGCTGTATTAAACCTTGGTGGTTTTCTCTGCGGTGCGGGGGTTACTCGTGGATGGCTCGTCCGTTCCAATGGGGCGAGGAGTCCATAACCTGGACTTGGTAATCTTACTGGCAGGTCGCCATGAGTTACTTTAAGAGCAGATTCCATTGGCTTTGCCGGCGGTCTGTTAATGGCTTCTTCCTTCGAAGGTTCTGCTCTACGTGTAATGTTTTCGTGAATTATAAACGGTGAACCTGGGTATGAGGGAACTCGCCTCATACGATTTTCGGTATGATCGGTAGTTGAAACGGCGGACTGGTCGGTAGTTTCAAGTGCGTGTTGAAAACCATTTTTGCTATTTGGGACTACGGTGACTTTTCCATCGTAGTAACCAGGCTTTCTACATTCTACAACTTTGCTATCAATGCATATCTGAAGACCGGCTGTTGCCAAGATATCCATCCCGAGTAAAACATCGGCTTCCAATTCAGGCAAATAAGTCACGTTTTGCGTAGTTTCTCTACCGTTCAACGTGAGATTCACCATGTAACTCTCCCTTATTGTTGCGGAGACGCCGTTCGCCATACTAACTTCCTGGTATACTGAACGGCACGCAGTTTCGAGTCTACGAAGTTGTTCTCGGCATTTTTTATTGATGTATGTTTTCGTTGAGCCGGTGTCTAGCAAAGCGTGGTAGACGTCATTCTGTAATTTTATCGGAACATACGGTCGGGGGTCTAGGTATGGAGAACTATTGTTGCCTATAGCATTCGTGCGTCTGCACGAACAGTCTCTGGTTAGCGTTCCATCCTGACCACAGAATGAACAAAATAAACGGAATGGCCTTCGACAACTTTCCTTACGATGGCCTCGCTGTTTGCAATTCCAGCAATGAGTCTGGCGATCGTACGGTTCAGTGATGGTGGATGTTCGCGGTCGTGAAATAGCTGTTGTGGGGTTCACATTCTGGCGGGTGGGTGCGTTTTGTGTGTACCTTTCATCTCTTTTGATGGCGTCGCATTCATCGACAAGAAGTATCAATTCGTCAACTGTTCGAAAATCTTGGCGACGCGCGTACAACCTGTATTCAGGTCTTAATCCGTCAAAAATCCGGTCGAGGTTGTCTGGTACTGTTAAACGAGGATGCTGGTGGATCAGGTACTGAGTTTTAAGTATGTACTCTTTCGCACTTTCTCGCTGCCCCTGACGTCGGCGGTATATCTCGTCTTCGAGTTTGGTCAAGTATCGCGGCGGCAAGAAGTATTGCAGAAATGCATGGTGGAAGTCTTCCCATGATCTCAAGCTTCCCATCTTCACGCGTAGCCATTCCAACGCGTTTCCTTTAAATAATTCCGGCAGAGTGCGGAGCATATAACGTCGTGGAATGTTATAACACTCCGTTAACTCAGTCACTCTTTCGATGAACTCTAGGGGATTGCCCGTTCCATCGAACTTCACATTCCATTTACGGACGGTATTCATGACCTCCGCTTCGTAGTTCAATGTATACCGGTCTGGTGGTCTGGAACACGAAGGAGTGGCGTAAGACGCCTGTGAATGACTTGATGATGCGGCGTTGTCGGATGTGGTCAGACCTCTATTTGCGGCGGACTCAAAGTGCGGAATTTGCAGGTGCCGTGGGGCTTTCTTTTCAGGCGGATTTATCGGAACGGGGTCCGTCTTTCGGGAACCTCCTTCCGATTCGGTATTGTCGATTGGTTCGTCGTCGGTGTTGAGGCGTTGCTCGATTGCGTTCTCCCAGGTTTGACAGAGGTTTTGGGTCGATCCATGATCCCTTAACTGCTTCAAATGTTTGTAGAGACGAGAACGCAAAACTTGCACAGTTCCGGTCGCGTCCAGCGTCTGTGCTGTCAGAGTGTCGATCAGCTCTTGCTTCTTCATGAAGTACACGAATCCCAGGTTCTTCACTGGGCTCAAAGGCTGACTTTCTTGATTGTCGGTCACGGACATAGTGCTATGGTCGGTCGGTATTCTTGACAAAGAATCAGGTAAATCGGTACAGGAAAAACGGCGGCGGTGGCGGTCTGTAGCACTAGATGTGTCGGAGTCCGAGGATGCAGAAAAATCACGCTGGAACACTTCTGTTGAACAGCTTCGGCGGCGAGTGAAGTTGGTTGGTATTGCGTTTTGGTTAGCCAGTTTATTCGGTCGGTGAGACCTTTCGAAGAGTGTTATTGTTTGGTTTTTCGAAATCTTCTAGGGTCCCTGCTCGGGCGCCAATTTGTGATGCTTGCTTTCTAAGGCTGAGGTATGCTCAGTCTGTCCAGGGTGTTCTCGACTAAGCACCAAACGTCGAGTTAAAGATCCAAACCAAATAACACAACCAACCTTCACTATTCGTTTAACGGCCTTTTATTTAGTAATATCGTAAGTCTAACAGGTTTCTTATACTAGTTTATTGTATAGGAAATTTACTTATAATACTTATAATACCTAATAATACCACAGCGACGATGAGTAACTCCTTGCCTCTCGGTTCTCGGATAGTCGCGGCTCCTCGTAGACAAATAGTCGGATTATATGGCTGTCAGTGTCGCCACTGAATAAACCGAGTCTAGTCAAAATCAGACTCCTGTTCACAACAAAATGTTATGAAATAAACGTTCGAGCTAACGCCCCTGTTCGTTTACCTTCCAGAAGGGAAGAGTAAGCGAAATAAACTTCTATCAGCGAGCGGCAAATCTCCACTGAATAAACGTTTGGCCGAAGCCCTGTCTTTCATACACTCAGAAGAAGTGGATCGAAGAATAAACTGAGTCTAGTCAAAATCAGACTCCTGTTCACTACAAAAGGTTATGAAATAAACGTTTGAGCTTTCGCCCCTGTTCGTTTACCTTCCAGAAGTGAAGAGTAAGCGAAATAAACTTCTGTTTGCGAGCGGCAAATCTCCACTGAATAAACGTTTGGCCGAAGCCCTGTCTTTGATACACTCAGAAGGAGTGGATCGAAGAATAAACTGAGTCTAGTCAAAATCAGACTCCTGTTCACAACAAAAGGTTATGAAATAAACGTTTGAGCTATCGCCCATGTTCGTTTACCTTCCAGAAGGGAAGAGTAAGCGAAATAAACTTCTGTCAGCAAGCGGCAAATCTCCACTGAATAAACGTTTGGCCGAAGCCCTGTCTTTGATACACTCAGAAGGAGTGGATCGAAGAATAAACTGAGTCTGTAAAAGGTTGAGTAACAATTAATACTCTTGTTTGTATATTTTCCAGAAGGGAAAATACACAAAATAAACGGTCGGCAAAATATCGGATCGGAGAGAAGCCCCGGTCGGTTGAGAATATATTTTGAAGAAATATATTCCCAATACAAAATACAGGTGGGTAGCTCTAAATATATAGTGCTTCCCTTCAAAAAGTTAAAATAGGATGCTGGTGTAGCAAACTTCTCTAACGTTCTCTCTACCGAAGCGGAGTCAGAACTGATTTTTGTTGACGACAACACTTCCCCTTGTAAATTTTTCTGTTGACGTTGGGTGTGATTCGTATCCAGCGTTGCCAACCACTTTAGCCCAAAAAATGCCTACATTTGGGAAAAAAGATGCCTTTTTCATTAAAATAATGCCTTTTCTTGAGTTTTATCAGTGGAAGTAAAAAAAAAAACCAATTCATTTTTTTATTTTAATTTTAGGTCTAAGAACCTAAAAATTTTTGCTAAGATCTTAGAGGTTAGAAACTAAAACCTTGAATTCGATATAATTATTGAAAATGGTATAAACAAATAATAAAAGTGGATTTACTTACTTTTCTTCAGTTGAAAACGGCGAGGTCGAATGCATATGTAAGTAAATTAACAAACCGCAAACCGCAATGAATAAAAAAACAGTTAACTTTCAGTTAAACATGACTAGAAGTGGAAAAAACAAAACAATAGAGAAAGCCTAACATAAGAGCTTCCCTGGGTTAGACAGTTAAAGACAGTGAGATAGATGAGCACCAGAAGAAACTGTTCGGAAAATTCGAACAACTTGAAGGTGGAAACTCATTTTTAAGGGCGAATTTACATATTACAATCTTATAGGTTTGATATTTTAAGAATGCTTTAATAAAATAAAAAAAGTCCGTTGTTTAAAACTGAAATGAAGAAAAGATGCCTTTTTGCAAAAAAAAAAGCCTTAGAGCCTTAGCTTGCAAAATAGTGCCTAAAAGGCATGAAAATGCCTAGGTTGGCATCGCTGTTCGTATCATACCCAATTCATTATCATGTGTTGTCGTCGGTCGCACGTCGCTTCGGTAATTTCGTGTTGTTGCTTCGGTGATATTGTTTCTCATTATTATGTTCGGTGTTGTTGGTTGTTATTTCTCTTTGTTTTGTTTCTCTCTTTTTTCCAGGGGCGGATCTCCTTAGGTAATTTCTTAGGTGGGCGGTTGGCTTTTTTAAGCTTCTTATAGTTTTGTCGCGGGTCCGCTCCTGAATTTTGTCGAACAAAATATATAAGCTGTAACGCTTCGTTACAACGCTTTTGATGAAAGGAGTTGACTGAAACGTATCGCTTCTGGGTGTCCTCATACGAAGCCGACAAAACAGGGTATGCATCTTTTGTGATATTAAAGAAATGTTCCACCAGGTACAAATTCCTGCAAAAGACCAACAAGTTCTACGATTTCTTTGGAGAAGTAACACTGATGAAGAACTAGAGCAGCGAGAGAAGAGTGCCTACACACAGAAAAATAATCCAATGTTAAATCAACACGACAAATTATTCTTTTTTACAATAATGCCCAATTTTTAAATCAATTTTTTTTTCATTTAGATTTAAAATGGTTTCGTTTTAAATTCATATTTTTAGTGATTATTTTAACATGAATGCTTTTTGAACTGTCATTATTATTAATTAATAGTTGTTTTTAAAGTATTTCAGATTAAAAAAAGTATAGCCCGTGTTGGCTATTTCGACTTCCAGGCGGCTAGGTTTCGTGTTCCTCTTATCTCCAATGAGACGCACTGTGTTAGTCTTTATATTCTCTTTTTGAGAATAAAACTTTATTAAAATACAAAAATCAATATATATGATGGGAGTGATCTGCTCCGGCACACAAAAAAACTAATTGCAATTACTAGCCAAAAAGAATGGCGCAAAATTATAGTCCGCTAATGAACAATTTTAGTGTGATACTAGCTTGAAATGACGTTTGAGTCATGTCTGAAACGTCATTTTAAGCTAGTATCACACTAAAATCGTTCATTAGCGGACTATAATTTTGCGCTAATGACTCGAGCGAAAGAAAAAAGGAATGCGAATGAATATGAAATCTGAATTGAAGTGAAGTTAGAATTAATTTTAAAATTTCGTTAAGTGCGGTTGGGGTGAGTTTAGAAAAGATCGAACGTAAGGCTATGTGTTCTTCAGAGCGTTTTTTTTAAGGCTGTGTGCTCTTCAATGTTTTTATTTTTGTTGATGGTGAATGAGTATCCACCACATCACCCTCCTCCAGTCGAGTCCCCCCCCTTGGAAATTATGAAGTATTTTTGAAGATTATCTTTTCTGATTGAAAAATTCAGACACAATGTGCTGGCTTAAGACGATCGATTGAAACCGACAAGCTCTTGTTTTTCATTTGGATTACGAAGTGTTTCCTTAGTCGTCGAATGACGTTGTAAGGTCCTTCGTATGGAGGCGTGAGGCCTGTTTTGACTTTGTCAACTCTGACAAAAACTTTTTTACACTCGTTTAAGTGTTTGGGAATGAAAATGTCTTGTTTTGCTTGTCTGGTTTCTGTTGGGATGAGATTTTTCATCGCATTGCGGAGTTTTTCGATTAGAACGTCTGGAGAGCTTTGCTTGTTGTCGTTACCAACAAAAATTTCACCAGGAAGTCTCAGATTCTGCCCATAAACCATTTCTGCTGCAGAAGAATTTAGGTCTTCTTTGACTGCACAGCGAATTCCTAATAGGATTATTGGGAGTTCCGAGCTCCAGTTGATGGTGTTACATCTGGCTTTCAATGAACATTTTAATTGTCTGTGGAATCGCTCAACCATGCCATTAGCTTGTGGGTGATACGGCGTTGTGTGCATTTTGTGAATGCCTAACAGTCTAGACAGTTCGGTAAAGAGTCTTGATTCGAATTGGCTTCCCTGGTCCGTTGTGATTTTTAAAGGAGTACCAAAACGGGCCACGAAGTTTTCGACGAATGCTTTTGCGACTGAACTAGCTGTTATATCAGCAAGAGGATAGGCTTCTGGCCAGCGCGTGAACCTGTCTATGGCAGTGAGAATGTAAGAAAAACCATTGGACGAAGGGAGAGGTCCTACCAAGTCTAGGTGAATGTGATCGAATCGACCTGTTGGTACTTCGAATCTACCGTATTCGGACTTGGTGTGCCTTTGCACTTTGGATTTTTGACATCCTATGCATGCCCTTGCCCACTCGTTGATGTTCTTATTCATGTTTGGCCAGAAGTAACGTTCTGAAACTAATTTTCGAGTTGCGCGAATGCTTGGATGAGAAATTCCGTGAAGGGTTGTGAAAACATCAAAGCGCAAATCGGAAGGAACGAAAGGGCGATTCTTATTGGTTGAAGTTTCGCAGTAAATATTCACATTTGGAAATTTGAATTCTCTAAGTAAAAAGCTAGAAGTTTTCTTTGAGTTTTTATTTTTTAAAAGGTCTTGTAACTCCTGATCAGTGGACTGAAGCTTGGCAATGGTTTCTAGGTCCAGTTCGAGACTCTTGTTGGCGCCGATTTCATCAATGCGGGAGAGGGCATCAGCGACGACATTGTCTTTGCCCTTAATGTGCTGGATATCAGAAGTGAACTGTGAAATGAAATCAAGGTGGCGTGTTTGCCGTGGACTTCGTTCGGTTTTGCTGGTCAATGCGAAGGAAAGTGGCTTGTGGTCTGAAAAGACTGTGAATTCTCGTCCTTCGACGAAGAATCGGAAATGTTTTATCGCCAAATATACAGACAACAATTCGCGGTCGAAAGCTGAATATTTTCTTTCGGCATCTTTGAGCTTTCTTGAAAAAAATGCTAAAGGTTGCCAAAATCCTGAAGTTCGTTGCTGAAGAACTGCACCAACGGCTATGTCAGATGCATCGGTGGCGATGCTGAAAGTGCCATCGTGCATGGGGTGAGCTAAGAGCGTGACTTTTGACAGAGCCTGTTTTGCGTTTTTGAAAGCGCAGTCGAGAGATTCAGGCCATGAAAATTTTTTTTTGGACTTTTTGTTTTTCGTGAGCGAAACTAAATGTTCGTGAAGCGGAGCGACAATTTGAGCGAGTTTGGGAATAAACCGGTGATAGTAGTTTATCATCCCAATAAAACGCTGAATTTGCTTGACAGAGGTGGGAGTTGGAAAGTTTAAGATTGCTTCAACGCGATCCTTGGAAGGAGAAATTCCTTCCGCGCTGATTGAGTGACTTAAAAATTCCAAGGTAGAAACACCAAAGACGCACTTTGAAAGGTTGATGTTTATACCGTACTCTTCCAGCCTTTTAAAAAGAAGCTCGAGGTGCTCACGGTGTTGTTCTTCAGTTTTGCTTGCGATGAGAAGATCATCGATATACGCGAAAACGAAATCGAGGCCAAGACAAACTTCGTTCATAAAACGCTGAAACGTCTGAGCGGCGTTTCGAAGTCCAAATGGCATGCGAAGCCATTCGAAAAGACCAAAAGGAGTTGTTATAGCCGTTTTATGAATGTCTTCCGATGCAACTGGTATTAAATGATATGCTCTCACAATGTCAAGCTTCGAAAAAATTTTGCAGCCATGAATGTTCATGGAAAAATCTTGAATGTGGTGGATCGGATGGCAATCCGGTACCGTGGCAGCGTTTAATCTGCGGTAATCACCACACGGTCTCCAATCTTGATTGTTTTTCTTTTTTACCATATGCAAAGGTGAACAAGTGTTCGAAGATGAAGGCTGACAAATACCTAGTTGCATCATATGTTGGAACTCAGTTTTAGCTGCTTGATGCCTAGAAGCGTCAAGCCGTCTAGGCCTTGAAACTGGGAGTTGGCCTTTTGTAACAATATGATGAACTGTTGTGTGTTTGATTGGCGCGAAATAGTCTGCCTCTTCAGTTAAACTTGGAAATTTTTTAAGTATATCATTGTAATTGCTTGAAACTTGAAAATGTTTTGGGGTCGGATCGTCAGTTCTTATCGTTGTTGCGTGAGTGGAGTTTGGTGAGATTGTCAATCAATCTCTTGTTTCTTGTATCTACTAGTAGATTGAACTTTGATAAAAAATCGGCTCCTAATATTGGTCTATTCACAGAGGCTAATATGAAGGAGTGAACAAAATTACGCCTTAGACCAATATCAAGGTTCAATAATTTTGAGCCAAATGTTGGAATAGTGGTTCCATTGGCAGCCGAGAGCAAGAACAAAGAATTTTGAGATGTTGATCCCTTTTTGCTATACGGAAGAACTGACAGATCCGCACCCGTGTCGACAAGAAAAGTGAAATTGGAATTTTTATCTCTTATGAATAAGCGGCGACTTAAAGGACGCTGCATGTTTGCCGCTGCAACAGCAGGTTTAATTAGTTTGGGTTGTTTGAGCGATCTTGAAATTTGTTTGCATCGAAGTTGCAAGGCTTGTCACATTTCCTTGCGTTTTTCTTGTAACGCCTGTGATACCAGCAGATACCAGTTGCTGAATTTGCCCGATTTCGTGAACGACTGTTTCTGTTTTTTGTGTTTTGGAAAGACCTGTCTTTGCTGCGTGAGCGAGAATTAAAAGAAAAAGCTTCGATCATCGACTCAATTCTATCGAGTCTCTTCTCGAGTTCACTTTTAGAAGTGTTGTTTTGGTGAGTATTGGCAACACTGCAAATGCTCGCCCCTTGAGATGCCTCGTAGATCCTGTCTGCAAGAGTGGCTAACTCTTCGAGTGACTTTGTGCCAACCGACAATAAAGCGATGTTGATAGGTTGTGGTAATCGACGCATCCACAGATTTTTGATGATGTCATCATTGAAAGAAGTACCCGACAGCATCTTCATTGAACGCAAGACTTCTGACGGTTTTCGGTCACCGATATCCACTTTATCAATAAGCGCTTCTAAGCGTTTTATTTCAGAAACCGAATGACGTTCAATCAATGCTGT
Organism: Sphaerophoria taeniata; assembly: GCA_943590905.1. NCBI lineage: Eukaryota > Metazoa > Arthropoda > Insecta > Diptera > Syrphidae > Sphaerophoria > Sphaerophoria taeniata. The sequence goes on from OX016540.1 coordinate 242,463,529, forward strand.
TTTTAGACTGAGGTATTTGTTGGTAGCAGGTGGATTTGACAAAATGTCGATAACCGAATCGCAAGTGTCTGGTTGTAGAGACCCAACTGTGAGACAGTACTTTGTCTCGGAACTGGTTATTCGATGCACTGAAAATTGTGCTTCCGCTTGAATGAACCAAGTTACTGGATTAGAATTCCAGAATGTTGGAAGACGCACTCTAATTGATTCTAAATTCCCTTGAGAGAAACCTAATTGTGTGTTTTCCCCGAGAGGGCGACCCGATTGTTGGAATGCTTGCTGTTGGGAAGCTTGCTGATCGTGAACCCTATTTGAACTACTTGAACCACCTGTGGATTCGCCTTCTGTACTCTTAGTGTCCACCATTTAACGAAAATTGTGAATATCAAAATGAATTTCGAGATCAAAATGCAAATGGAAAAATCGAGATGAAATTACTTGCACGAACTTAACCACGTGAAAGGATTTTGTTTAAAAAAAAATGTGTTCCGTTATGATGAAAGTAAACGCGAGGATTATGAACAAAATCACAAAATGAATTTTTAAGATTTATTTTATGTGTGCTTAGGGAACAAAAAACTCTCACCTGTACAAATCTCTCTTTTGAAATTTTTTTTTGAATAACTGGAACCAGGATACCAGGATGCTTCAGACTTGTTGGAAAATGTGTTTGACTTGAAGAGTTGATTTTCAAAATGGCGTCAACGTACGGAACAATGATCAATAGCGGGAACTCTTTGGTGTAGGTGATGCGGAAAATGGTGTGAAAATGCCGTTCAAACGTGTTGCTTGGCTTGGGCACCCTCAGTCGTTGTGAATTGAAATGATTTTTTTGCATAAATCGTGCAACAGGTTGAGCACTTTTGGTTGCAGTGGTGCGTAGCGATCGACGGCGACTGTGTCCAAATCGAGCACCCTTTTTGTGTTGTGGTGCGATGATATAATTTCGAACAGCGTGACCGTGGTGTTGGTACGGTGTCGGGACGCTCGATGGCGAAAGCAATTGGTGGCGTTGGTGGCGATGAACGTTAACGATGAGCGGTGGCAGCAGCAGATGGAATGGTGGTTTTGGCGGTCTACGAGTGTCTGATCTCGGAACTGTGTTGGCAATGTACAGTCGTTGGTCGTGACGACGATGGAGGCAGTGGAGTAACGACGAACAGTGGCGTGGCGATGCAACAATTCTGCGCAATAACGACGAAAAGCAGCGTGGTAGAGCAACAGCAATAAGCAGGAACAGCAATTGGCAGGAACAGTGATGGGCAGCAACAGCAATGGGCAATTACCAGTGGTAGCGATATTGAAAAAGAACGATGCTGTTGGCAACGATGATTGGTGCTGGAGATGACGACAAAAAAATATTAACGCAATGTTAATGCAAACTTCGAAAATAGATGCGTTGTGGCGTGAACAGTTAGTTGTTTAAGCAAAAACGTGTACAGTTAGATAACGGCGAAGCTGTTCATGTGACGCTCAATGTATGAAAGCCCAGTGTACCTGTCGATGAAAACTAACTGTTTCGCAAATTCCAAGCGGCGTGCCTCGACTTGGAGAAAAAAAAAATTTCTAACGGGGTCACCAATATAGCCCGTGGTTATTTCGACTTCCAGGCGGCTAGGTTTCGTGTTCCTCTTATCTCCAATGAGACGTACTGTGTTAGTCTTTATATTCTCTTTTTGAGAATAAAACTTTATTAAAAAAATAATTTAAATATACAAAAATCAATATATATGATGGGAGTGATCTGCTCCGGAACACAAAAAAACTAATTGCAATTACTAGCCAAAAAGAATGACTCGAGCGAAAGAAAAAAGGAATGCGAATGAATATGAAATCTGAATTGAAGTGAAGTTAGAATTAATTTTAAAATTTCGTTAAGTGCGGTTGGGGTGAGTTTAGAAAAGATCGAACGTAAGGCTATGTGTTCTTCAGAGCGTTTTTTTTAAGGCTGTGTGCTCTTCAATGTTTTTATTTTTGTTGATGGTGAATGAGTATCCACCACAAAAGTATATCGTGTTGAAATAAAAGGGAGTTGTGTTAATAATCGGATTAAAATAGAAAACAGACCCAATGTAAAATCAACACGATAGATTATTGTTTCTTTAGTATTCAATCAACACGAAATCGTTTTAAAAAAATGTAAATCGTGTTGAAACAAAACAGAGTCGTGTTCATATTACTTCATATCGAGTTGAAAAACGCTGAGATTTCCGACCAACGAAAAAGATCCGTTATCTTTTCAGCTACCCTTGTCTGGTTGCATTAGCATTTTAGTATTACTTTGAGTTTTTTAGATTGCGCGTCTCAGCTCAAAAACTGTTTAGTAGCCAATCTACATTTAATCGTTTAAAATAAAAAAGAAATCGTGATGAAGTAAGAGGGAGTAGTGTTCATACTACATCAAATCGTGTTGAAATACATTAAGTTTTGCCAAACCAGACAAAAAGATCCGTTATCTTAATTTGCCTTCAGTATCAGTATCAGTGTTGAACCGAAGTCAAACAAAACTAGACGAGCTGCTGGATAAATTTAACTTACCAGAGGCAAAATATTATTTAATGAGTAAGTACATACCTACATAAGTACAACATAATCAGTTATGATTTTTTTTATTAATACCAATAGCAACAAAAATAATATAATATAACAAACGGCTTCATGCGTTTCTTTTTCGCAAAGGCGTCCATAACCTATGAAAGCTTGCTATGTTTGTCAAAAGAAGACAACCAAGAGGCAATACCACTTATTGGCCTGCGAACAAGTTTCAGAGAGGTTAGGTGAAGGAAAACTGAGGTTATAATGAATCCTTCTTGAATTTAAAAAGTGTTATTTAATAAGAACTATAATATTCCTTTCTTTGCAGTTTGGGATTGCCGATGAAACTTTGTCGAATTCCATTGCGAATAAGTCGTTTCGTGGTTAAAATCCAATCCAGTGGTTGTATCACACCAACGCCAGCGCCATCAACGAGTACCTATTCAAATTTTCAATTATTCAAAGTAAAAACTAATATTTCAAACGTTTTGAGTGTATTCTATTTTTTTTTTCTATTTTTTTTTAGAAACATGAACATCTTCTGGAAGAAAACTTAAAGGGCAAAGCAATTTTACAAGGATAATAATCACTTGATTGACTCATTTCGGGCCAATTTAATTAATATTATTTTAAAATATATTTTTTTTTCAATCTTAGAAGAGATTCTAGAGCTGTTAAGCAGCGAAATAAAAGTTAATATATTCAAGAGGATATGTGTATTATTTTAAAAGGAACTTTCATGTTATTTTGACATGAGAGCCATGTTGATTCAATTCGAATTCTGATTTTGTTTTAAAGTGAATATCATTTTGGTTTAACAGGGATCATCGTGTTATTTCAATTTTAAAATCTATTTGATTCAAGAGGATATGTGTATTATTTTAAAAGGGTAGTCATTTTGATTCAACAGGAATGAACGAGTTATATCAATACGATAATCTTTTCAAATTAAGCTGATATAACGTTATTTCAAAACGAAAAGAATTTACGCTTATTTTACAAGAAAATCATTTTAAATCAACACGAAACGCCATTAGAGCAAAATCATAGCAAAAAAATGTTAAATCTTTATTATTATTTTTGATTTTACACGATTTTTTTTCTGTGTGTACCGAACAAAAAGGAGAAATGAGAAAAATACCCTGCGAAGGAAGAAAAGAGCATCCACAGTTTCTCAGCTCAAAGATCTAGAAGAGTCTCGGGCTCGATGTTTCTTTAAATTGTCGAAGCAATTAGCTTTTGGTTTCAGAACCGGGACACATGCTCTTCGAAACAGTGAAGGAAATCTAGTCCCCGAAGCAAAGGGAATTGTAGATGTTTTCAAACAGCACTTCCAACAGCGGCTGGATGCGCAAAATGTCGAGCAAGCTAATGGTGAAAGAGAAGCAAGACCAGTCAATGAAGACTCAGTCCCAGCCCCCAGCACAGAAGAGGTAGAAAGGGCCATCCAAAAGCTAAAAAATAACAAGTCCGCCGGGTTGGATGGAGGAGGTGTTTTGATGAACCGCATGCACCAGATCATCAACAAAGTGCGGAAGGAAGAATGCATGCCCACTGATTGCTCCATATGCCCCCTCTACAAAAAGGCAATCCTATGCCATGCAAAAACTACCGTGGCATATCCCTGCTTAATGTTGCATACAAAATCCTATCCAACATACGGTGTGAGCGTCTTAAACCGTTCTGCAACACAATAATCGGCACGTACCAGTGTGGCTTAAGGGGGGGTTTCCCATGTAAAAATAGGTTGGACTTTTGCGCGAAACTGTGAAGCGTTCGCAATTTTTCGAATATTTTAATAAAACAAACGGTTTTTGATTGATATTAAATAAGGTCAAATGTTTGTGTAAGTAAAATAAATAAATAAAAATTCGATCTACCCCAAAACCGACAAGCAAACGGAAAAACTATAAAATTTTGAAAGACGCTTGCGCTAACTAATGGGAAATGGGTTAAATATTACATTTTTATTTATTTTATATTTTTTTATAATGACAATATATCCTGTCACTTAACGTCGCTGTTTTTTTTTCGATTTTCGTTACAATCACACAAAATTCGAAAAACAATGAAAAATACAGCAAATTACGTAAAAAGTATGAATGCATTTTTTAGTATAACTTCTAAAATATAAAAGCTAATGAAGTCAAATTAATTTTTTTCAAAGCTTTAAATATGTGTTTTCAACGGAGAAATTTTTTTATTTTTTTTTTTTTTTATTTTGTCAAATTTTTTTGTTGACACAAACATAAAAAATACCTATTTTTTGCCTAACATTTTGCGCGTTTTTTATTTTCAAATTTTTTGAAATATTTTTTTTATGAAAGATTAATGTATGTTTCAGTTAACGTCTTTATTTTTTTTTTCATTTTTCACCTGTAACATATTTAAAAATAAACTTCAAAATGTCAATATTTGTAAAGTCATTGTAGGTGAAATATGGGCAATAAAACTAGCAAATATTGTTTTTATTTTTTTCTGTTATTTTTTTTTATTTAATTCAAATAACAATATAATTTGTTTGCTAATGGAATTTTGAATTTTATTTTTTATTTATTTTGCCAAAAAATAATGTTCGATCACACACACAAAGAAGCTGGGTTCAAGGGAATGTCACTAGGTGGTGCTGCAATTTGTTTGGCTTTCTCTTCCCTTTCTTACAAAAGATGTTGTTTTTTCTCCTCAACAGAAAATGTACTTTTTGTTCTTCAATAGAAGTGTGAAGAAAACTCGATATTTCTTTACATAGAAGTAGAAAAAATATGCAAGATGAGAAAATAGATCACTTTTTATTTTCGCGATAGGTGCAGATGACATATAGAAGAAGGGTCAGAGCGGGAGATAGAGAAAGAAGAGAAAGAAAGAGAAAGTAAAAAGAATGTGGTAAGTGCCTGCTTACACGTGCGCAAAAAAGAATTACTTTTGTGGATACACACAGAAAAAAAAAATTAAGTGGGCATGCAAGAAAATTTGACAATAGAGGAACAGTCGAAGATTAAAACACAAAAGAAAGAAAAAGAGAAGAAACATGATGATGAGAAAAAAATGATTTTTACGCAAAACTCATATCAAAATGAGGAAAAAGACGAAACTTGCATTTTTTTTCCATCCCTTTCCTTCTTTCTAAAAATCATCCGCTCTCTTTCGTGAATTAATTCTTTTTTGCGCTCGTGTAATCAGGCACTAAGAAAATGAATGAAAGTTGGATATTTGTTTGTTTAGGTACAAAGAATACCGCGCATGTGCGATAGTTTCCTATCATATCTTTTTGTTTTGGTGGTTGCGAGGGAGATTTGCGATTTATTAGAATAAATTTGACAAGTAGTGTAAGTGTAATATAATTTTTTTGCGACACCTTGAATAGCACAAAAATGTTGTGTAGGTAGTTAGGTATTAAGGTACTACATACTCCAAATAAATGGGAGAAACCAATTTATTTTTTTATTCGTTTGGAACAAATAAAATAAGTATAGGGTGTCTCAATAAGAGTGCACTTTTTCATTTATAAATAAGGACAAGTATTTTATGACAGAGTTGTGATATTTTTATTGTCTTGTAAGAGGCCAGTTATAGTTACCATTGAAATGGATCCGGAAACTCTTTGATTGGATATTTAACTATGTTTACTTTTGAAAAGAAATTAATACCAATCGATCGGAAATCACTCCAAAAAGGCAAACATTTTAATTGACATAAAAAAGTTCAATTACACACTTATTTTTTCATTAAAATGTGTTTTTCTATTTTCCGGTTGTAAATTCATTTTCCTGAACAGCTGATTGTATTATGTCAAAAGATTAAACAAATCGTTCCAATGATTTTCGTTTCAATTTTGTACAATTTTGCTGATCTACGTTTCAACTTCTCACAGTTCCAATGATAGAATTACGTCAGGAAAAAAAACCCTGACAGAAATTTTCAATGATTGCTATAACCAACCTATCAGAAAAATGCCAATCATGTGTTTCAATGATGAAAACCAATTAAAGCTGTAACTGGCCTCTAAAGAAGATATATTCCGATTAAGTATGGAATAAAATATCTGCAAATGACCCCCCGGGTCCAATGACCGGCCATTACTCTTTTCATGAAATTTTCCATAACTTTTGCATAGAGATGTGACTGTATCTCACCGATGACACTTTGGATTTCCAATTTGAGCTCAAGAATCGTTTCCGGTTAATTTGCATAAACCCGAGATTTCATAAGACCCCAAGGAAAAAATCGCACGGCGTTGAATCGCACGATATTGATGGCCAGTTGACATAAGAATTTCGTGAGAAAATGTGTTCTGGAAATCGTTGCTGCAATAAGTCGATTGTTTCGTGCGCGGTGTGGAAGGTTGCGCTGTCTTGCTGAAACCACAATTTGTCCAGATCCATGCCGTCCAGTTGAGCCCACAAGAAGTCCGTTATGGTATAACTGTAACGAATGCCGTTTGTTTTCGGGTTTTCGGCAATACTCTCGTTTATAGCAACAGCAGCAATGTTTTCAAGACACCGACCTGTACGTTGACGCAAAGAATTCTTACTATCCGTAATTGATCCCGTTTTTTTTTAATTTCTCGGCAGAAAATTTTGCGAAGTTTGCGAGAGTATTCACAATTATAACGCGTTTTTCTTTCGAAAAGCACTCCATTTTTAATAATCAGAATAATAGAGGTGGCAGCTGTCAAATTTCAGAAATGCCCTTGCATGCAAAAAAATATTCCAATTTTAAAAAGAGCACTCTTACTGAGACACCCTCTATTTGCATCGTTTTATTGCGTAAGGTCAAAAATTTCAATAATAGGTTCATGACTCTTTTGAATAAACTGTTCATCTTTCTAAAAGATGAAAGGTACCCGCCTGTTACAAACGCAATCATCACATCGCCCAATAAAAGAATTTCCATTTCATAAAAATAGTTATCCTGCCTCCTCAAAAAGGTTCATCTTTTTATATTTCTTCAACTGGACAAACACAAAAAGAAATAAAAAGCTAACCGTTTATCACATCGCGATTTCTCGTGCTGCAACAACAATAACATGCAGTTTTCATAATATTCTTAGCTCAAAGAAAAGAAGGAAAAAATGTGCACATTTCTTCACTTGACATATTTTTTTGGGTCTTTTTTATTGCATTGCATGTATGTATATGAGTTTGCTTCCTTTTCTACCTAGAAGACGTGTCGTCTGCGTACATTGCCTTTTTTTCTCCTTCATGTGCCTGATCGTGGTCGTGGAATCTGGTTCTATTTTTTGTAATGGTATCTACTTTTCTTTGATTTTAGGGTAGATGTTATCAATAAACTCATTTAATTTAAGAAGGTACTCGTGTTCATTTGAGAATTTAAGAGTTTTGAGAAATTTATATGGTCTACCGAAAAATAGTTCATATGGTGTAAGTTTTGTAACGGAATGTATAGCGTTATTATAACTTATGAGTGTTTCTGATAAAATTTCTTCGTGGTCAACTTTTAATTTTTCTTCTATTCTTTTTGTATAGATGATTCTATAAATTTCAGTAAGGGTTGAATGAAGTCTTTCGACTATACTATTACTAGAGGTTTGTTGGAACGATGTAAAGTGAAGGGTGATTTCATGTTGTTTGCAATAATCTTGGAATATGTTCGCAATGAACTCGGAACCTTGGTCGCATATAATTTTCTTCGGAATGCCGTAAAGGCTTATGAAGGTTTTAAATTGTTTGAGTATGGCTACACTTTCTCTACAGTTGAGAGTAAATCCCCATGCGAATCTTGAAAATTTGTCAATTATTGTTAGTATTTGATTTTTATTTATTGTATATATATCCAAGTGAATAATTTCTAGCGGTTTTAGGGGATTCTCGGGTTGGACATATTTGATTTTTGGAGGATTTCTATCATATTTCAGTTTTTTACAATGATCGCAGAAGTTTAGGGTTTTTTCTATTTTCTCCTTCATATGAGGGAAGTAGAATTCGCGTTTTAAATGGAGTAATGTTTCGTTTATTCCTCTGTGGTTCGAGCGATTGTGGTAGTCACGTATAATCTGTTCTTGTTCATCCGGTTGTCGAATGTCTTTAAGGATCTCTGTGCATCTTAATAAACGAAGGCTTTTGTTTTGGGAGAAATATTTGGAAAAAGTTGTTTGTAATATAGAGAAAATTTCGTCTGTAGTATAAACAGCAGTTTGTTTTCTGTGTGGAAAAAATTTCTTGAGTATATCTATCATGATATTCTCGTCATATGTCGTTCTACGTATTGTTCGTCTTTGTCTATTTTTGAAAATTGTTTCGACTGTCATAGGGGAACCTTTGTCATTAATTTCTAGTATGACTTGCAAATTAAATTCATTTAAGGGTTTCTCTGATATTGGGATTCCGTCGTTTAGATTTTCTTGAGCACTGTGTACTGTTTGAAGGTCTTCATCGTTATTGAAAATTTGATGATAAGTTTCATCCGGATTTATCAATCTAATGCGGCTCAAGGCGTCGGCGTTTGTGTTTGCTTTTCTCTTCTTATAAACAATTTCGAACTGTAATTCTGCTAGTTTTAAACGCCATCTAACTAATTTTGAATTTGGTTCTTTAAGGTTCATAAGCCACATCAATGGTTTATGATCCGTAACAATTATAAATTTTCGCCCAAAAAGGTAGGGCCTGAACTATTTGGTCGCCCAAACGATAGCGAGAAGCTCTTTCTCTATTGTCGAATAATTGCATTCGGAAGAAGAAAGGGTTCTGCTTGCGAAGGAGATGGGCTTGTCGTTTCCGACTCTGCCTTGCGACAAAACTGCGCCTTTTGCATAGTTACTAGCATCGGTAGTAACTATGAAAGGTTTTGAGAAGTCGGGGTGGACTAAGATGGGGTTATTCGTAAGAAGGTTCTTACATGTTTCAAACGCTTCTATGAATGTTTGATCTATAGTTTGATCGGCTCCTTTTTTGAGTCGATTAGTGAGTGGTTTAGTTATTTTTGCGAGGTCTTTTATAAATTTTCTATAATAGTTAATAAGACCTAGGAATGATTTTATTTCTTTGTTAGTTTTAGGGAGTGGGAATTTTTTAATAGCCTCAATTTTATTTGGGTTGGGTTTAGTTCCTTCCGGTGTGATAATATGGCCTAGGAAGAAAACTTCATGTCGTAGGAACTCACATTTGTCCATTTGGATTTTTAAGTTGGAGCTTCGTAGTCTATCGAAAACTGATTTTATGCTCTCGATATGTTCTTGTAAGGAAGTGGAGTATATAATGATGTCGTCCAAATAGACGAGACATATTTTACCTACTAGTTCTTTGAGGACATTGTCCATCACTCGTTGGAAAGTGGATGGGGCGTTTTTCAGCCCAAATGGCATCCTTAAGTATTCATAATGCCCACCTTCTACCGTGAATGCAGTTTTGGGAATGTGAGCTGGGTCCATTTCGATTTGGTGAAAACCGCTTGCCAAATCGAGGGTAGTGAAGTACATGCATCTGCCTAACTTATCTAGTATTTCGGTGATGTTGGGAATTGGATACTTGTCTGAGACTGTTTTTTCATTGACTTTTCTGTAGTCAATCACGAGTCTCCATTTTTGTTTTCCACTGGCATCTGATTTTTTGGGTACTATCCACACAGGTGAACTCCAAGGAGAGTAGCTTTGGCGAATGATTCCCTGTTCCAACATTTTTGAAATCTGGTCCTGTACTTCTTGTTTATGTATATATGGGTATCTATATGATTTCATATAGATGGGTACGTCGTCAGTTGTGTTAATAGTATGTTTGATTTGATTAGAAAAGGTAAGTTGCTCTCCTTCTATGTATATGATATCATTGTACCGTTTACACAATTTTAGAAGTTGATTTTTCTCTTCTCTATTTAGATGATCGGTACGAAGTAGATGCTCTATGTTCCTCTCAGTAGTTTTCTCTTCTTCCGGTGTAATGTGTAGATTATTAAGTTCAAAGTATTCCTCTGGTTGGTACTCCGTTGATTGTAATGATTCTTCTAAAAGTATTTTTTCGTCGGATTCGGAGTAGTTTGTTATCTCGACGGTGCTGTAGCCATTAATTGCTCTGTAGATGCCTTGTGATATAAATATATCTGGTTTAAGTTCTATGGTATTTAAAATTATGTCACCATTCAATTTATTTACGGGAAGTTTTGCTAGAATCTTGGATTGAGCTGGGACATTTAATACGTCTGATGATTCATTTGGTTTAAAATGAATTTCGATGACACAGTTTTTCGTGACAAGGATCTTGTTTTCAAGGTCAATTTTAGCGTTTAATTGCAATAGTGTATCTAAGCCGAAGAGGCCATCAAAGAAATTATGAAATTTGAATATAAGGAATTTAAGGAGACCATCTTGATTGAATTCCTTAAATATTTTGACATTAGTCTGAGTTTTAAGTTGGTATTTCTTAAATACTGTTGTTATCGTAACAGGGTCACAATGAAGAAGTTCTTCATGTGGTATGTATTCTGGGTTGATAAAGGATGCTGATGCACCTGTGTCTAGAAGGAATCTCAAGGGTCGGCCAAAAGGAGAGGATATGTTAATAAAAGGAAGTGTGGTTGGGTGAGATTTTGAGTCTATATATCCGGTGGACTGTTGGAGGTTGTATAGAAAAAATTTTGATTATCATTAATATTTGTGGGTTCATTGTCAAAATATTTGTCCAATTGTTGGAAGGAGCCTTGATTGTCATCTTGAACTTCTTGAAGATTGAAGTTTGTATTCTTTACTTGTTGACTGGGACTGGTTTTGATTTTTGGGAATGAATTGGGATTCTGAAACTTATTGAATTGGGTCTCTTTCTTTTGGAATGGTCGGGAATGATTTGGCTCATTAAAATTTTGTGTATTTCGCATTTGGGGTGATTTAAAAAAGGGTTAATTGGGTGCCATTGATTTTGGTTATTGTGGTATGTCCTTGATTGATTTTGGCCTGAACTGTTTGTATATCTTGGATTTTGTCTTGGATTATATGGATATGTTTGGTTTTGGTCTGAATTATTTGTATATCTTGGATTTTGCCTTGAATTATATGGATATGTTTGATTTTGTCCTGAATAGTAGTTATATGGTCTGTATCTATACTGTTCCGAGTATCTTTGATAAGATATATTTTGTTCCTTAATGCAACAAGATAGGGCTGTGGCCAATGAGTCAGGTTGCATGGTTCTTACTCTCGAACCAAGTGGTTCATTAAGTCCACTCAAAAATGAATTAAGGCACATTTCGGAATATAAATTCTTTTTAGCTTGGATTACAGACGGGTTTATTTCCTGAATAAGGATATTATTGCATAAAGCAGGTTGGATTTCAATTATTTCACCGTAGAAAGATTGAATCGTTTTATTATATTGCCTTATATTATGGAGGTCTCTAATAAGGGATGTTTCGGTTCGTTTATCAGAATAGTGGAGGATAAGGTTTGTTTTTATATCATCCCAAATTAAAGGGGTCCTATACATATTAAGTATTTCATTTGCTTGGCCTTCAACCTTATTCCGGATAGCCCTGAGAAGTATTTGGCCGTAAGGCGTGTTATCAGTTCCTCTAATGTGAAGAAGAATTTCTTCCACGTTATTTAGGAATTCAAATAAGAGACGAGGATTCCCGTCAAACTTGGGAAGATCTTTAATGGCATCGGGTATCCTAAGAGAATTAAAAATTTCACTGTGATTTATAGTTTGTTCTGTAGTTTGTGTAGTGTTGTCTTGTTCGTTAGTCATGTTAAATGATTCAGTACTAGAAAATGAAGAATCTATATTTTCAGGGATGGAATTAAGACTTCTTGAAAAGGGATTTAGATTATTAGAGAGATATTTAAAGTTATAGGGGAAAAATGAGCGTCGTGGTTTTATAGGAGGTCCCTTTTCTTTAGGCATTAATTCGATTTTAAAAGAATAAATATTCTGTGATTTTGTTCAAGTTACATGTATGTATTTTAAAAAAAATAAAATTCATATATTGTTTTTAAAATGATTTAATAATTAGAAAATGATGGATATAATACTAATAGCACTCACGAACACATGCACCCAAGAAGAGTAATTATCCTTTTTTCCATTTTTTTTTGTTATGTGGTAGGTTCTTTTCGGGTGATTAAGGGTCAAAACCCAACAGCTAACAGTTCGAAATCGTACGAGTTTATAACTTAACTTTTTTTTTCGATAACACTGCTTTTTTTTTATTTAACTTTATTATAATTTTCACATCAAAAATTTGTTTGCTGTTCACCGCGGACTATCGACTGCGCCAGTTATGATCTCTACGTGAAGCTTTCCAAAAAAAAAAAAAACAACTTTACTCTTCAACGTTACAAAATTGAATGCCTTTATTTTTCTTTTAAGTTCACAATCTTACTTTGGAATTCACAAAATTGGCTTTAAGCATGATTCTTGGAATAATATAAAAATTGCACAACTGCACTAATGGATTTACAAAAATATGATACAATAAAATGATTTGCAGAATTGCGGATTTGACAATTAAATGATTTGCAGAATTGCGGATTTGGATTTTACTTTTAATTGTAATTCTTAGAATTGGAATATGGAAATGTAATAATGAAACAAATTGCACAATTGCGGATTTGAGTTAACTGGGTCGCTGACCGGTGGTTGCGGATGTATCTACTGGGAACTGGGTCACTGACCGGTGGTTGCGGATGTAACTACTTGGTCAGCAGTTATGGTGTGGGGGCAGTTTGGTTGCACATGTAACTCGCGCAAAAATGCGCAAAACTTTTTGATAGTTTTAAATAGTTAAGATGTTAAACTTTGCAGTGAACCTAATTTCAAGGTGGAACTATGTGAAACTTAGCTTTTCTGATCCATTGAATGTAAAAATACCTACTAAAATACACATTTTTAAACTTTATCAACCACCAAAAATGTGTTAAAAGAATGAAACTATATAAATTTATTAATTTTAATATTATTTAGTATAAATATAATTAGAAAAAAGTAAACTTTCACCAAAACACGCACTACACGTATCAAAAATAAATAAAGTTCGAAGTGACCAGTACAACCAAATTAGGACAAAAATTATCACAAACTGCTGCATCATGGCTCATTTTTTCTTTGTTAACATAATTTTTTTCCCAAAATTTGTTTCATATCGTTCAATCCACTATTTAAGCTTTACAAAAAACCGGTTTTGCTATCAATTGCAGCATATCATTTTTTGAATAAAATGACGCTAGATGTGCGAATTCCCACACTGTGCGTCGTCTGCGTACATTGCCTTTTTTTCTCCTTCATGTGCCTGATCGTGATCGTGGAATCTGGTTCTTGCAAATTCTCGTCTGAGATGAAAAAAAGGAATCGTTGAAGAGTAGAGGCCACTAACACATATAAATTCATTTACATGAAATCTGAGTTCGCTGTTCTGGTACACCTACCCTTAAGCCTAAAGGCCAGGCAGAACAACGGTAGACCAAAAATTCACACTGAGGCAGATCCTGGAAAAGACCAACGAATTTCAAATAGAAACCCACCATCTTTTCATCGACTTCAAAGCTGCTTATGATAGGCATCCACCGCCAAGAGCTTATGATGGCGATGTCTGAATTCGGGATCCCGAACAAACTGATCCAGCTGTGCCGCATGACGCTAAACGATACGCAGTGCAGTGTGCAAATGGGAATAACAACTCATCCGACTTGTTTCAAACATGCGCATGGGTTTAGACAAGGAGATGCGCTGTCATGTGACTTCTCCAACATAGTCCTGGAGCAGATAGTACGCAAGGCAGGTGTGAGCACGGAAAACACTATCTTCAACAAATCCACCCAGCTCCTAGACTATGCGGACGACATAGACATCATCGGTCGATCCAAGAGAGCTGTGCTCGAGGCCTTCACAGCGATTGAAGAACAGGCGAAACTCGTTGGTCTTGAAGTGAATGAGGACATTACAAAGTACATGCTTTCAAAACAAAAAAGAACATCTGTCCACCGTCTAGGATAAAACGTCACTGTTGGTAGCAGCAATTTCGAGGTAGTTAAGGAGTTCACCTACCTTGGAACAAGCATCAATCCCAAAAACGACACCTTAGTGGAGATCCGAAGAAGAACTACCTTAGCGAACCGCTGCTGCTTCGGTTTGGCCAAACAACTGGGTTCAAAACTCCTCACTCGAAAGACAAATTGTCTTCTATACAAAACTTTGATTTTACCAGTCCTACTCTAAGGTGCACCGATTGCTGGACGATAAGTAAAAAAGGGGAATTGATACTGGGCACTTTCGAAAGAAAAATTCTTCGACGGATTTTCGGTCCCGTATGCGACGATGGCGAATGGAGAAGATGGTTCAACCATGAACTGTACGAGCTGTACCGAGATGTGGACGTAGTCCAGAAAGCCAAGAAAAGACGACTGCATTGGCTTGGCCACATCCAGACGATAAGGAAGTCCGAACCTACGGTACAAGGACCAAGTGACTGCGAATGCCAGTGCGCTTGGTTTTTGGCGACTGGTGAGTGCATGCGAGGGCCCGTTCCCGATGGAAGGCAGCAGTAGCTCAGGCTGAGATCATTCATGGATTGTGAGCCAAATAAAAGAAAAAAAAAGACTTTTTTGGTGAAGAAGCTTTGTGAAAAAAAAAATCAAATGCCAAGATTTCAAATGTCAATTTATTTATTTATTTTTTTTTTCAAACAATTTTTTTGAATAAACTCGTAAAAAATATATAACAAAACAAAAATTTAAAAAATGGAAAGCCATCAAATAAAATCCGCATGCATTGACCGTTCAGTAAAATAAATTTAAGAATACAAATTTTATTCAATTTAATTGACTTGCACTGTTTATTTGACAGCGAACTGAAAACTGTCAAAAAGATAATACAGGGAGCTGATGTTCCCTATTCTAACTTGATTTGACAGTTTTCATTTACTTCATTAAACAGTGCTACTATGAAACTGAAGATATCTTTGAGTTTATTACTTTAGAATTGTTCTTTCGATCCGCGGTGCCCTAGATTGTACAAAAGGCCTCAGTTCATCAGATCAGATTCCATTTCATATTTATCGAAACGATATTTGAAGATTGTTACCAATAAGTCCCTTTTTTCGTCAAACCAAATGCCAAAAGCCAAATTCCCGAAACTTCGAATTTCTTAGAAAATTTTCCACCATTTTTCCACTACGAATCTGCATCGAACGGATTATGTAATGGATTTGTCTTGGTTAGCAGAAAATTGTCTATTGCAATGGAATTTGTGATAGTCAATACTTTAAGAGAAATAAGAGTATACTTGCCTCTATTTAACTAACATGTACACTATACAATACACATATAATTTGAAAATGAAATCTAGAACCTTCAACAGGGCATGCATGCAGGTGCATAGCAACAACCAGTCGCTTTGGCTCTCCGAGCGAGGTTACAGAACAAGGGTTTAGGCGTGTTTGTTGGGCAACCTCCAATCTGTCTTCCGGCACCTTTATTCCCACCAATTCCTCCATAACCACCAACAATACCACAAACCGGCAGCCTTCGAATCTTTTTCGGAGGAATTGGCGGACAAATAACCGGACAAGGCTTTGAAGGGGGAAGAGTTCGTCCACCTGTTGCATCAAATGGTTTCATATACTTATTTAACGGTTTAGGGAATGTTGGTGTCAATATCCAATCCTTTTCATTGTACTGCGTCTCACTACACGTCAAATCCGGTCTCTTCTTCAATTGTGGCTTTATGACTCCAGCAGGGGGCGTTACACCAAAATCGAATTCCATCTCCGAATCAGAAGTATCAGATAGAACCAGGGAGTTCTTAAGATTCGGAATACCTTTTTGTTTACAAGTCTTATTCAATTCGAATTCAAGACGTTTTTTGTCCAAAAACGGTCTGCAAAAACATTCAGAAACCGGTTTTCTACAAGTACACTTGTCGAATTTCTCCTTGAGGCAACATTTGATCTCATGCTTGGCAGCTTCGACAGGACTCTTAACTATTCTGAATTGAATGGGCTTCATGTTAACATAAGGGTCTGCACAATCCTTCAATAATGTTGCATCCTTGATGGGACGCATGGTTATCAAGTAGGCGCCTTTCTTTTTAGAAATATGAAGTGTTGGCTTTTGTATTAATTCTTCGGACTCTTTCTTCGCGAGTTTGTGTTTGCCATATTTTGAAACATTCAAAGTATCAACAGGAAAGTCTTTGAGAAAATATTTCATGATTTTTTTGATTGGCTTCCGAATAGCCCCGGGTCTCCAACCATTGCGATTTGCAACAGTATTGGCCGTCCACAACCAACCCATGTTTGCTGGCACTATTTTGCCAGACGAGACGCACTGCTTGTGCCCAACATTTATTCCAGGATATTTCCTCACAGTTTTGTAATTATACCTAAGGATAAAAAAAAAAACATGAAAAAACGTAAGGCATTGAGACACTAGACCTACAATTCCTTGGTGCAGAGTTTTTTCTTTGCTTGGACTATTGAATTTTTCTCCATGTCATCTTTCTTTTCCTTATTTTCCATATCTCGATTTCGAGCATATTTTCGTTTCTTCCGTTCTGTTTCTAGAAAAGCTTTTTCACACATCTCATTATATTCAAATTCAGGCTTATTGGGAACCGGTTTTAGATTGTAGAGATCTTTGAGTTCCGAAAATACTTTTGCCAAATGCGTTCGACAATCATCTTCGCTGCTCGAATTGCAAATGTCTTTTGTCGTTTTATTTTTACCACCCTGTGTGTTCTCCTCTGAGCATTTCTTATTTCGACATTTTGTCGTTCTCAGAATATCCTTGCAAATCTTACGAATCCTACAATAAGCGCAAGTCTTACCATTCTTGCAGGCGCATCGATTGAGCCGTTTCGGAGCTGGCTGGTCACCGGCATCATTCTTTGGACTATCGATAGCCCAAGATAGTAAAATCTGATCAACTGTTATGTTTTCATCGTACGGTTTTTCGACAGAATAAGGAGTTGGCTTATGACCACATTTCGTACAAGCAGCAAATTTGGGAAGCCATGATACGTCATTTTTACAAATTGGACAGAACCTTCAAAATTTATTAAATTGCATGATTTATTGTCTTGAAAGACAAACATAAACACGATTAAGCTTTCGATTCGCCTAACGTTTATGACGTTTCATGTTTCGTACGTAATGTTACGTAACGTGACTTCAAACGGAAACTCTAGTTCAAATATAAGGAATATTTATTTTGTCTGACAGCTCAACATACAGCTGTCAAAAGTCAACATATAAAATTCGAAGCGGATTGAAGCTTTGACCTTACTTTTCGTTCGTAATGTTACGAAACGTGACTCCAAACGGAAACACTAGTTCAAATATAAGGAATATTTAGGTACTTTGTCTGACAGCTCAACAGCTGCTGTAAAAAAGTCAACAAACAAAATTCATTTGATTTTGGTGGAGTGATGATGATGGAGGGAGAAATGTCATTCAAAGCAAATTCGAAGCGGGTGCATCGTAACGTAAACGAAGACGAAACTAAAGCGTGTTTGTGTTTCAGTCATTATAATTTTCACCTGGTACGTGAGTAAAATTTTTGCTTGAGGCTAGGAGGAGTAAGCGGATACCCTTGGTTTTGACCACACGTGCAAGAACTTTTTGTATCAGGACTGATTATGGAAGAATCAAATGAACATGAAACTAAAAATTCAATTTTTTTTACAAACGGAGGGTTTGTTTGTTTGAAATAAAGTTACCTTCCATTTCTTCGGAAAACTTGTTGCTGTGGGGACAATCAGCGTTGTGCTTTTTCGCTTTGCAAGCCCAGTCGGGTTAAGAAAATTATCATTTTATTTCAGTTATTGAGTAAATAATTTAAAAGGTCTTACTACTACTTTCTTTCTCCTTTTCTCCTTTTTTTTTCTTAGCTGTTTCACCACCTCCAAGTTTTGGACATGTGTTCTTGTTACAAGGAGGATATTTCTAGAAGGTTATGAGGTAAAAGTATTAAAGTACCTTGAGTTAATTGAAAAAATAAATACTATCAGCCGTGGAGGGTGCTTAAGTGAAGGAATTATATACAAATTTAAAAAAGCTGCTAAACTAAGAACCTGGCCCTCCAAAAAAAATAGATAGCTCCGAACCACCAACAAGCCTCGGATACGGATGACGACCGACTCAAACGATTTAAGGACAACGAATTTCGCTTTTGCACTTGGAACGTAAGGTCCCTTAATAGGCCACGTGCAGCCGAACATTTAGATGAAGCCCTTGACTGCTATAAAGCAGATACAACCGCCATCCAAGAAAAGCGATGGGATGGTCCGGTCCTACGAAAAATGAAGAACTGTGCTATCTACTTCAGCGACTGCTACCGGGAACAAAATCAGTGTCTACATGGATGTGGATTCGTAGTTGGGACTTGACTCAGGAAGGTCTTGAGTTTCGACTCAGTGAATGAGCGCAGCACGACAATCCGCTTCAAGGCTAAATTCACTAACATAAGCTTCACACCCCCACTGATGATCCCACAGACAGGTTCTACGAGCTCCTCGACAAGACCTATAAACAATGCTCTAGAGATTTTAATACCGAGCGGGGACAGACAAGAAATCTTTGGTGGAATAATCGGAAGACATAGCCTACTGACACCACCTCCAATAACGGAGTCAGGCTAATCGACTTCACTGCGGGGCGAGACGTAATGGTAGCAAGTATGCGTTTCCCACATCTCGATATCCACAAGAGGACATGGAAATCTCCTGATCAATCAACACTTTTCTAGCATGCAACATGCAAGGTGTTCGCACATTCCGAGGTGCGAACATAGGTTTGAATGCGGATATCCCTATCGAGACCAACAAACAAAAATGCTTAGAGGAAATTTGACGTCAAACGGATACAATCACTGCTACGTCCTTTTCCGATCGCGTCTCCGATATCTTCCTTAGAAGTCCTTTACTGCCAGCGAAAATTGTTGGAAAACCAGTAATACTGCCCAGCCGCCATCAGAGATGCCGCCTCTGAAATGCTAAGATTTACACGGCCACCACAACGATGAGTGGTTTGATGAGTGCTGGCTAAACAAGAGGCATACAAAGCGGGGCCGCTCGTGAGTTCTACGAGCTGAAAAATAGGGAGGAGCACAAACTTCTCAGAAAGAAAAAAAGGAGCATGAGAGCGCGCAATGGAGGAGATTGAGGGATGTGAAAACAGGAACAAGGTCGAAAGTTTTACAAATAAGTAAAACAAATCACCAGGGGTCTTACACCCTGAACCGAAGCCTGTAGAGACCATCACGGGAAGATCACAGTGAGTGCTGAGGATATGAAAAGACCACTTTCCCAAGCCTTATAATGGCGATGACGAGCAAAATTCCGCCAGCTATACAGAACCATTCAATTTGGATGGAGCAGACCACCAATTCTAAACTTAAGTCGAAGAAAGCCACTGGAGCAGACGGCTTAGCCGCCGAACTGTAAAAAGCAGCTGGAGATGACTTGGTAAGGAGTATGCACCAGCTCATCTGCAAGATTCGGTCGGAGGAAAGCATGCCCGACGAATGGAAGCTCAGCATCGTAAGCCCGATCCTCAAGAAAGGAGATCCCCTGAATGCACCAACCACAGAGGCATAAGTCTCCTAATCGTCGCCAAGATCTTGTCTGTCGTACTGTGTGACCTTGGTTGTGCAAACCTCCAACGTCAACACAAGAGGCACAATCTTCAAAAGTCTGTCCATCTACTAGGTTACGCAGACGACGTTGACATAATTGGAAGGACACAGGATGGAACGGCAGGCCAAGAAGATGGGTTAAGCGGTTAACGAAGGCAAGACCAACTTATCGTCGTCATGAATCCAACATCAGTATAGACAGACTTCGAGTTAGTTATGGGCTTTGTCTACCTAGTATCCGCTATAAACTCAGACAGCAAAAAATCACTCTTAGGACTTAGGAGGCAATTGAGTAGTAAAGTCCTCTCGAGCAACTTAAGTGTCATTGAACAAAAGCGTCATCATCCCTGTCCTCATGTATGGTGAAGAGACATGGACCTCGACAACATCGGATGAACCCTTTTTCGAGTGATTTTTGGTCCCACGTGCATAAATGTAGAATGGAGACGAAGTTTTAACCAATAACAGTACAAGCTGTTCAACAGCACTGACGAAGCCAGAAAAGCTAGAGCGAAAGGACATCGCAGAAGAGGAAGACAACGACTCACCTGGGGCACACAGGCGGCAGAGGACCTCAACCAACTTGGCCTGCAAAACTGGAGACAGATAGCTAGGGACCGATCTGGCTGGAAAACCTCAGGTCCACCAATAATAATAATACAAAATAATACAGCGGTCACAGATGTCATCATGTGGACATAATCAGGTTTTCCAATCCGCAACAAGTCAAATACCTCAGCTCGAGATAAGGTGACAACGACTATGGGAGGTTATCAATGACCTTCACGTCTTATGTATGTGCGTGAAACTTTAAATACTTCTTAAGAAGCAATATGTGTTCACAATTTAGGAATGTGGCCAACTTTGGTATAGACTGAGAAACTGAACCACGGAAAGGTTGTTGGTGACAGCTAACGAGAGATGGCGGAGAGAGTGCTTTCCACCGAGGAACTATTTTTCTAGACAACAGCGGAGGGATTCCTTAGATTGAGTCAACGATGACGTCTACAGTTCCAGTAAGGTTGAACCAGAGTATATCTAATTATTAGGGTTTTTTTTGGTAATCCGGAATTGGTACACAGAATTGTCCGATTAGGGATACCAAACGAACATGCAAACAAATTTTTTTGCTTCTCTGTATTTGTTAAACCTCATATTCAAAAATGCAGATGACATGACCACTGATCAGTTATAACAAGATGGGAAAGCTTGCTGTCAAAATGACATTTGCCTACGAACTAAAAAGCAGGTTAGCTGCAAGAGTAGGTATGCGTGTTATTGTAATAATTGGCGTTTTTCTTTTTTTCACTCCGAGCAGATTAGATCAGATCACGGATCCGTCAAAAAAAAAATCTGTGTTTGTTTTTTACCTCCGATATATCGGAGCTAAGAATTTTCATGTTTGAGCTAAATCTATTTGCTCAGAATAAATCGACCGAGCAAGTAGAGCAGATAGCTAAGCGAAGACAACTTCACTTGTTTTTCGGATTTTACAGACAAAAACAAACATAAAATTAAAAATGGATTCCCAAAAAAGTCGCGCGTCTATTGTAGGTGAAAAAAAAATTGTTAAAATAATAATAAGTAAAAAATTACATTTCAGTGCTCAGGGGGTCAATTCCCGATCTGTGAAACTGTGAAATGATAAGTTCTATCACACTTTCACAAAAACTTCGATTCTGGATCTGTGAAAAAATCAAAAAAAACTTCAAAACTTTTCATTTGATAAATTTCTTTTCACAAAATAAAAGGTCTGTTCGCATACTTTCTGCACTAAAATTCGTAAAAAGAGACAGTTTAAAGAGTGGGGGTAAAATTCTCTCACAGAAAAACAAAACTACAAAAAAGTAAGCGAACGGAAAAACAACAAATTTTGCCCACATTTTAATTTTCAAGTTTTTTTTGTATGAAAAACTGAAACTTTGAATTTGAATTTATTTATTTATTTGCTATTTTCAATCAAATTTGACACTTTTCACAAATCAGCCCAAAGAAATTTCTTGGGCTAAGCTTCGTAGGTTGGGGAAATATTTTACTCTCTCGTGAGCGCTCTCTTTTACGAAAAACTACAAAATGTTTGAGTACGCGAACAGAATTCGGTTAAATTTCGTAATTTTTCGTAAAACTTTACTGTTTTTGGAGGGTACGCGAACGGACCTAATATAGCTGTGAAAAGAAATTTATCAAATGAAAAGTTTTGAAGTTTGTTTTGATTTTTTTCATACAGAATTTATCATTTATTGACACCCAGGTTTGTTTCTTTATTAAATCGGAGGACATTGAATATAATCTGCTCAGAGCTTCGCTTTGACACATCCGTGATCTGATCTAATCTGCTCAGAGGTAAAAAAGAAAAACGCCAAATTATACAATTGCCTACATAATAAAAAGAATTGCAGGTGGCCATGGTTCAGAGGATAGAGTAGTGGATTGCTAAGCCGAACGCTACGGGTTCAAACCCCAGCTTAGGCAGCATTCTTTTTCTACAAAAATCGCCAGCTTATCTGAGGCCACCTGTGCGATAACATGAGACAATACAAATCTAAGTCTCCCTTCTGAGCCACGTAGGTTTCTGTTATGTGTGCTTTCTTTCTATGTGTCTATCTGTCTCTCTCTCTGTTGTATTAGTGTCTTGTTCTGTCCCAGCCGATGGTCTCAGTCGCCAGTGCTGCTATGTGTCTGTAGTTCGTTACATTTATGTGCGAAGTACTGTGAAATGTAATGTAATGTAATATAAAGCAAGTTAGCTGCAATAGTATGTGTGTATGAAAAAAATAACTTTGAGGTATTTGGAGGGTAAAACGTAGGTAGGTTTCCAATCTTGTTCTCCCAAATGCACAAAATTATGTCAAACGTCAACAAAATTCAATGTACTTCTTATGGTTTGACAGAACTTACACAAACTGCCACAAGAAATTTTTGTGGCTAAAATCGGCAGATAGGGGAAATATTTTTCTCCTTCAAAAGTGACAGATTTTACAATAAGTGGCAGTAAAAGAACGAAAAAGTGGGAGAATATGGCAGTTTTGGGTAGTTTTGGGCAGTTTTAGGGAGTAAACGAACGGACCTTGTTTTTATTTTCTTTATTTGTAAACATGACGTTGAGTACGTATGTGCAAGTGTGTGCATGTATGCGTGATTCTGTTTTTGATTCCGACTTCAAATTCGGAATCGTTTTTCTGTTCTATTCAGAACAAGAATGTCATCTTGTGCCAAGTGAACGAATCCTGAATCGTTCGGAACAGTTCCGGACGACCAAAAAAAAAACGCTTTATGAGTAGGGAAACTCAGAAAAATTCACCTGTTGATTCGCACATATTTTCACACAGATATTGGAAAAAGATGCCAATGAGAAACTTCCAGGAAAGAGAGAGAAACAACATAAGCGTTTTTAGCGAACAATTTTTTTTCTTAATTTATGACAATCAAGTCAGGCCGCCTTTGAAAATCTATTAGGGAAAAAGGGAAAGAAGCAAGGAATTGATTTGACTATTTTCACTTATGGCATTTTTTTTTTCGAAAATTTGTGGTTACTACTACATTTTCAAAAGACTTTCCCTACTCATTATTAGATAAACTGTGGGTTGAACTGCTCAGTGAACAGCTTACAGGTACAGGCAACTTCGACAGATTTAGAGCTCAGGCCGTCAAGGAGCGGCTCGCCTTGAAGCTTCAGAGGTGTCAACGAGTACCTTACGGCATCAAGGCTAAAATTCTGAAACATAAGCGACAAGACATTTGAGCAACTTCCTAACTTCAACGTTAAAATGATATACGCCAAGCTAGGGAGAGAGGTCATTTTTGGTGGAACAATCGGAAAATACAGCCTACAAGACTTTGCATCGAGGCGAAATATAGAAGTATAAAGTACGCGTATCCAGTAGAGGGAGACCAATGCTCAGGTGGGGCGTGCAAGTGGAAGAAGACCTCAACCAACTCAGCGTATGCAAATGGGACAGTTAGCTAAGGGAACAAGCTGGTTGGTTTGTTGCTTGAAGCCCAGTACAGTCCACCCCTGAAAGTAGCGCCACCTTAAGTAAGTACCTAAGTAAATAGGTTCTGTGCACTCCACCGTAAGACACTAGTCCTGATCATGAATGTAAGCTTGCTTAGAAAAATGTAAGAGGCTCAGGAAAAAACAAGAAATAATTAAACTTTTTGAATTCGAAAGAAATTCGGGTGAAAGTTCTACCGTCCGTCGTCCGTCCTAAACGTAACGCAGTATAAACCGTGCTGCACTTACAGCAAGGTCAGAGAAAAATCTATTCAACTATCCGACGGCGCAACAAATAACTTATTAAATTTTATTTGAATTTTAAATTACCTTGCTGTGACAACAATCCGGTGCGTTAATGCGTTCAACTAGATTCCGAACGACCTTACCATGCAAGTTCTTAAATCTCGAAAGGTCCAAAGCTGTCGGACGTTCGTCTTTTTTCTTGTCATTCATTGTGTCACAAATTATACCTGAATCGTAGATTTTATCGAGTTCCTTTTGAATATCGCAATCTTTTTTAGGACAGTCGTCACCTCCAGATCCTCCAGAGTCAGAATCACAAGCAGAGCATTTAGCCCGCAAGCGATATTGAACGCTAATTTTTCCCACCACTTTCTTATTCCACACAAGATCGGTCTCTTCCGAAATACTGTAACAAGTGAAACCGCCCATGTCCAGTTTGTGCAGCAAATCCCTTGGCCAAAAAATTTGAGCTGCTCCTGTTTAAAGTATGCTTAAGTCGTATTAATGTTAATCTTAACTTTTATTATATAAAGTCGACCTTTTATTTCATATTTATTGGATATAACTGTGAGTTTCAATGGATGGTCTATTAAATCAAGTACCAAGTCACTGTAATCACTACAAAATTCACAAGTTCGTCCTTGTTTGAATTCGCCTGGTTTTTCCGGATTTGATTCAATTACGAATTCAAGATTGTTGAACTCGACCGCAGTTGATAGTGTATTATTCGCGTAATCGAAATCATCGAACCAAATGTCTAGTATTATTAAATCGAACATAAAATTTCTGCAACTCATTTTGTAATTTGTTGTGCTTGAAAGCAATAAATTTTACAAATTTTTAAATTTTGACTGATTGAGCTAGAATTCACACACTTTTAATTGGATTTTAAAAGCCTTGTTTAGTCTTCACAAATATATTTTTGATTGAATGGGTGTAGCTAGTCTATCGGATTTCGTTTGTGAACAAATATACTTATGCTCAAAACCGTCCAGT
The DNA here is from genome assembly GCA_943590905.1 of Sphaerophoria taeniata. Taxonomy (NCBI): domain Eukaryota; kingdom Metazoa; phylum Arthropoda; class Insecta; order Diptera; family Syrphidae; genus Sphaerophoria; species Sphaerophoria taeniata. The sequence continues at coordinate 242,488,869 of OX016540.1, forward strand.
TTGATCATTATAAAAATTCAAATAAATCCTTCGAGAGCCCTTTCTACCTAACTGGACTTGGGCCTCAACCAACAGTCTTCACCAGCCAACTCGATCCCTAGCTAGCTGTCTCCAGTTTTGCCCTCCAATTGATTGAGGTCCTTTTAAACTTCTGTGCGCCACCTGAGTCGTGGTCTCCCTCTACTTCTTCGTCCCTCGGGAATGCTGTCGAAGGCTTTCCAGACCGGAGCATTGGTGTCCACCCGCTCTAAATGATTGAGCCATCTGAGTCTCTGGACCTGGACCCTTCTGCTTTGTCCGTGCCGTTGTACAACCCGTAAAGTGCGCTATTTAAACTTCCATTCCCCATCAATGCACACGGGGCCGAAGATGACCTGAAGGACTTTCCCTAATCTCGGCGCTAGAGTTATTAAATAAAAAATAGAGTTGCGCAAAAGCTCTTGAAGAGCCAAAGCCGCAGAGGCTTACACTCATCAACAATTCTTTGAGTGCGTGTGAAGAATTGAGGGGACCTACAATTCCGATTCCGAACGGCAAAGTTAAGGAGCACTTGATACTCTTGGAAGTTTTGTCAGTTCTTCGCAAGAGGCAGTACCCGTGAAAGATGAAATAAAAACTTTTATGGGCACGATTAGGACTCGAAATCACCAGCCAACGCGCCTAACCATTAAGCCACGGGCAGCTTGTGTTATTGCCCGTGTTAATAGTACGACCCAGGTAGCCAAACTCCCCTATACTACCTCGAAGTTATATGCGTCTATTGTGACGTTCTGTCCGAGCCGTCAGTGTTGGGTGTCCTTCCTCGGAGACAGCATATACCTACTTCATTTTGCCTTCTTTTACCAATTTTCGCCGCTTCTGTCTCAATCCTCTTAAAGGCGCCATTGACATTACGGTGTGTTCTTCCCATTCTATCAATATCGGCGCACGCGAGAAGTTGAACAGACTTTTGGAAGATAGTGCCTCTGGTGTTGACGGTGGAGTTTTGCACTATCTTCCCAAGAACGATGTTAAAAAAATCGCATGACATTGCGTCACCTTGTCTGAATCCTTGTTTGACGTCGAAAGATTCCGTAAGCTCGTTGCCAACCTTGATGGAGCAGTGTGAGTTCTCCATCGTCATTTTGCACAAGCGGACGAGCTTGACAGGGATGTCAAAACTAGACGTAGCTTTATACAGTTCATCTCTGTAGATGCTGTCATAAGCGGCCTTAAAATCGATGGAGAGGTGGTGGCTATCGATTTGGAGTTCACAGGTTTTTTTCCAGGATCTGCCGCAACGTGAAAATTTGTTCGATGGTTGACTTTCCTGGCCTGAAGCCACATTGATAAGGACTAATCAGATTGTTGACGAAAGGCTTCAGACGTTCACTTATTACGGCAGAGTTGATCTTGTAGGTGATGTTAAGTAGACTGATTCCTCTGTAGTTGGCTCAGGATAAGAGGATCTCCCTTCCTTAGGATCGGGCAAACAATGCTCTTTTTCCATTCATCGGGCATATATTCTTCCGACCATGTCTTAAAGATGATTTGGTGCATGCTCCTATCTAGATCGTCGCCTGCTGCTTTGAAGAGCTCGGCAGCTAGACCATCGGCTCCAGCGGCGTTGTTGGATTTCAGCCGTAATATTGCCGTTTTCACTTCTTCTAGGTCGATAGGTGAAGATAAAAAAGGATGGATGCTTTGAATAAATCTTTATGGGATTTTATAAATATATTGGAATTAACGACCTATGAGTACGTTCACTCGGGCGTATACTTATTATTTTTTAGAAGAGAGAAGAAGAAACGTAACAGCGCTTTTTTCCGAAAACTATTTGAGCAACAAAATTAATTCTTGCGGCACAAATTAGCAACAAAATACTGAATACTTTTCGGGGCCGGCTTATGAAATATTTCTGCTAGCGCAATAGACATCTTGATTTGGCATTGATGATGCTGGATTGACTGACTATCCAAAAGGAAAAACGTCGGTCTATGTTTGAATGCATAGACCGATCTGTACAAGAACAGTCAGGACGAAAAAAAATCCGCTATATTCGTGCCAGCCAATGAGCGACAGAAGTTTCTTCGATCAATGTTCATGTGGTTTCATTTAATTTATTGAATTATTCAGTAAATTGAAGGCACGAAAACACTTGTTATGAAAATTAAAGTGTTTTTTTTTTCGATCGATTCATATTTTGTTTTCGTTATCCAAAAATGAAAATGCACTTATACATACAAGTGCGACAAATTAACTTGGTTTCTGGCCCCTGATGGGCTTAGTCCGCCAGTTTGTTCGGTAAAGACGCCTCAACGACCAAATAGATATTTATGAAGTTTTCGTGGTACATACAGTTATATTCAAATAGGGTTCCTGTTAAAATAAAAAATGGAAAAACATTATGGTACAATCGCAAAACTGGAAAAATCGAGTAAAAATCGAAAATTTCTATGATTTGTTATATGGAATTCTGTGTGCCATGTACTGAAACTTATGCAAAGTCTTAAAATTGCGGGCGAGACAAGGTTTGCGGGGTTGACTAGAAGTTTCATCAAGTTGAACAGGACCTCGCTGAAAATAGGTTAATACACGAGTACAAAGTTTAATGGAAATAGTTAATTCACATTCACATGAACTTTCCTCATTCATTCTGTTCGTTTAATAAACCTGCAGTCATATCCTTATATATAAAATTCTACTGTACGGCTGTATGTCACTGAACTCCTCCTTAACGGCTGAACCGATTTAAATGATTTTTTTCGTATGCGTTCAGCCATATAAGCTGTCCCGATAAACGTTGTTTTGCCATATAAAAAATTTTTACGAATGGCTGAAACGATTTGTCTCAAAATTGATAGGGAGGTAGTTTAGAACAAGGGGACGGCTATAAGAAGCTTTTTATCCTACTAGCTGACCCAGTAAATGTTGTTGTGCCATATACGTAGTATCTAAGACAAACCAATTTGGCTCTGTTTGATGGGTTAGTAGCTTGGAACCAGAAGATGGCTATAGGATACTTTTTATCCTACAATCTTACCCGTTTAACGTTGTTTTATCATAATAATAATGTCTACGATCTATCTTAGCTGCCAAAAATATCGATGTTGACGCTATAAACTTCAAAATACAACACTCATTGCCCGGCAAAGACCAAAGAGATATTGTTTATATCGATCGACACCGAGCCATTTTTACAATCAAAGTAAAGCCTTTATTAAGGAATGGCCCTAGCCCAGAAGTTGAGGACAACTTATACAAAATGAATGTGTGATATGAAATTGAAAATCATTGAATTAATTAACAATTTATCCAAGGCGAATATAGTATATGATATTTTAAAACCCACAATACTACCCATGATAAACAAACAAATAAAAAGAAAGTACTCATACGCCACAGTGTATCATCATCATCATAATCATCAATTGGATTCAAATAAATATTATTGCATTTTGATAAAATTTGAGTTACATTACTATTCTGTAGTTGATCTGAAGGGAGGCGAGATCAGGTTCGCGGGGTGTCGGCTAGTTAAAAAGGGTTTTTTCAATAAGAGCGCTACAAAGTTTTTTTTTAAATAAAACTGAAGTGTATTGAAAGAGATGTGTGCTGTTTGATTGCCGGTATAATAATGATAATTCTTTATTGTTCTCTCTTACTTACTACTAAATGACATTTCTTTGTTAACTACATGAGGTTGGGTGCGTTCACTATATTATGATTATGACATACAATTCAATGTGTGGTGTGTTTATGAATACATTACAACTCCCTACCAAAGTTTGTTATATACATAGTTTCAAACTAACAAAATTATGCCATACAAATTTTAGACTAAATTATTTCGATATTGATCAGCAATGTTCGCTTTTGCAATGCTTGCAGTCTCTCGAATTGGTCGACTTGATGATGGAACGTTGCGCGTTTCAATAACGTTTTCGTTTGAATCGTCGTTCGAATCAAGTGCATCGTTGACTGGTATAACTACCTCTTCCCCTTTCGATGGCACTGCATGAAAATCTATTGTATCGGGAGTACTTCTCCTTGAATTCGTATGTTCTCGTGTTTGCTGAGTCTCCTGTTTCATGGCCGCTGTACTCAATTCAGGTGGAACAGCTTGACTTGTGCTTATTTCACGAATTTGATTCAAATGTCTTTTTATTTCTCTCCCGTTTTTAGTAATTACGCAACCATAATTTCGAGGACCAAATTTTTCTTTAATTTTCGCTGGTGTCCAGCTTGGCTTGTTTGGATTGGTATAGTCACGAATGTATACTTTATCACCAATCTCAAACGCTACTTCTCTTTTACCTCGAAAATTCGATATATTCTTCTTTTGGGCTTCAACAATGCTTTCCCTTACTAAAGGTGGTTTCAACAATGTAAAACGTGATTTCAAAGTTCGGTTTAACATTACTTGTGATGGAGAAACTCCTGTGGTGCAATGCACACTAATGCGGTAATCGAATAGAAATATATTCAAAAAAAAAAACGAAATCGATTGGTTTTTTGTCTACCAAGTTGGCTATGAGTGACTTTTTAACTGTTTTTACGGAATTTTCTGCTTGACCATTTGTAGCGGGATTGCCAGGTGCAGTAAGAATATGTTTGATATGATTATTTTTAATAAATTCCGAGAATTCATTTGACGTGAATTGCCTTCCGTTGTCACTGACAATTATATCGGGTAAACCGTATCTACAAAATGTTTCTCTCAGAAAGTTGATAGTACATGCCGATGTAATCGTTTTTGTTTTAAACACCTCAATCCATTTTGAAAAAGAATCACAATTATTAGCAAGTAATATCCGTGAATTGGACCTGCATAATCAATGTGAATTCTTGACCACGCATGATCCGCTGGATTCCATGGAATCAATACACTTTTTTTTGGACTGGGCTGGTGTAATCTGCATGCATGGCATGATTTAATTAAATCTTCAATGTCTCTATCGATTTTGGGCCACCAAATGAATGAACGGGCTAATGCCTTGGTTTTGACTATACCTAAATGGGATTTATGTAAATCCAACAAAATTTGTTTTCTTAATTTATTAGGGACTAGCAGTTGCCCGCGACTTCGTCCGCCTCTCCCTCGTCCACCGGCCAGAGTATCGTCTCGACTTGTGCATCATGCGCGCGTGGTAATTTTGTTCGGAAGTTATTGTAAAATTGCATTGCAGTCAACTCTCCCTAGGTCGTAATTCTCTTGAACTTGAAAAATTTGAGCATTTTTTATGATTCCCTTCAGTTGTTCATACTTAAAGCTCCCTTGGGTGAACTCTCCCTAATTCTAATATCTCTCTTACTTCTGCATCGTTTTTTTTTTTCTTTAAGTAAATTTTTTTTTCTTTAAACTGAGCATATTTTTCAGTTAAGAAGTACATAAAATGATATTGTTTAAACACAATAATCTGCACAAATAGTGCAATCAATCACATTCACAAATCAATTGAACTCTCAAAATTCTAATTTGAGCAGTTATTAGGCCAGTTCCACCTAACAATATCTCACTGAGATCTCAATGTCACCTTGACTGAGGCAAAATCATTTGGTGGAACATAATTCTCAGTTATCATTGAGATTTAATGGTTACCTTACTAATTGTTGCTGCACATATGTCAGCCACGTCAAATAGCTGAGTGAGAAATCGAATCCAAAATAATTTAATCTCAGAGATCTCACATTTCACATTTCCACAGATTCTTCGCTGCTATTGGTCGCAGCTTAATTTTAAGTAGAATAAAGCCTAAAGCAGTTGCCCGTAGCTTAGTTGGTAAGTGCGTTGGCTGCTAAGCAGAACGTGTCGTTGGTTCGAGTCCTACTCAGGCCAAGTTTTTATTTCATCTTTCACGGGCACTGCCTCTTGCGAAGACCTGACAAGACTTCCAAGAGTATCAATCTGTCATGAAAAAGTGCTTCTCAACTCTGCCGTTCGGAATCGGCGTTAAATTGTAGGTCCCCTCAATTCTTCACACGCAGAGAATTGTTGATTAGAGTAAGCCACTTAGGCGTTGGCTCTTCAAGAGCTGTCGCGCCACTCTATTTATTTATTTTATTTTAAAGCCTTCATCGATTAATGGACTATCCAACACAAAAAGTATTTTACAATTCGAAATTGTGGTTCCTGAGATTACCGCGTTCAAACGAACAAACTCTTCAGCTTTATATTGTATTAAATTGTATTGTTTGCCGTTTTTTCCACATTTTACACAAATTCTTCGCTCCTATTGGTCGCAGCTTAATTTTATATAGCTTCAAGCCTTCCTTGATAAATGGACCATTCAACATTTAAAAAATTGTTCAATTTCATAAAGCAGTTCCTGAGATAAGCGCGTTAAAACGCAGAAAAATGTATATTTTTTGCCGTTTTTTCCATATTTTAAACAGATTCTTCGCTGCTATTGGTCACAGCTTAATGTTAAATAGCTTCAAGTCTTCCTCAATTAATGGACCATCCAACACAAAAAGAATGATACCATTCGAACCAGTAGTTCCTGAGATAAGTGCGTTAAAACGCAGAAAAATGTATATTTTTTGCCGTTTTTTTCCACATTTTCCACAGATTCTTCGCTGCTATTGGTCACAGCTTAATGTTAAGTAGCCTAATGTCTAAGTCGATTAAGGCACCATCCAACACAAAAAGAATTATACCATTCGAACCAGTAGTTCCTGAGATTACCGCGTTCAAACGAACAAACTCTTCAGCTTTATATATTAGTTTAGATGTAGATAATGCTACGGTAGGTCGGTAACCCCATAATAAACAATTTGACTACCGATAATTCATTACCCTTATTTTTATACGGAATAAATTCATCACCTGTTAAGGTCGACACTGTACCGCTTTGAACAGCGTCTATCAATTTGGACAAAACTTTATCTCTTCGTGTTTCAATTTGAACATATTTGAAACTTAATTGAAGTTGATTATTCGAATTAATAAAGTTAATATAATTTGCCTGTTCATCATCAATAAAATTGATAAATTTACTTTCGCTTGTGGAATCATTTTCAAATTTGAGCTGTGGTATGCGTGATAAAGTATCAGCGTGATTCAATGAACCCTTTACATGACGTATCTTGAAGTTAAAACCAGACAAAATGAATGCCCACCGTTGCATTCTTGCTGCCGCCATCAAAGGAATGCCTTTGTGCTCTCCGAAGATTGAAATTGATGGTTTATGGTCAGTTTGCAAAATGGAATTAATGCCTATCAAATATTGATATAATTTAGTTACGCTAAAAACGATGGCAAGGGCTTCTTTTTGGATTGTACTATAATTTCGTTCTGCTGGAGTTGGAGATAATGAACGTGAAACGTATGCTACTGGTTTGAGCTCACCATTTTCAAACTCATGCGATAAAATACCAGCCACTGCTGTATCACAAGCGTCTGTTGGCAAAATAACTGGCTTTTCTCTATCAAAATGAACTAACACTTGGTCTCCGGTTATCTCCGTTTTTTTATAATTCATATGCAGAATTCGTGGCTTCATCCCAATGAAATTTAGTGTCTTTTCTCAATAACTCATAAAATGGCTCCATTTTTTGTGCAAAATTTGCAACAAATTTTGAGTAAAAATTTACCATTCCGATGAATGCCTTAACTTCAGACAAATTTTTTGGTTTTGGTGCGTGAAGCACGCTTCTAATATTGCTGTCGTTTTTCCTTAGGCCATTTTTGTCAATGGTAAAACCTAAGTATGAAATTTCTTCCATAAAAAATATGCATTTCTTAGGGTTCAGTCTCAATCCAACAGATTGTAATTTACCTAAGACGATCTTTAATGTTTGGCTATGACTACGAGTGTCAGGCCCGGTGACGACAATATCGTCCATAAAATTTATGCAGTTAGGTATACCACGTAACAACGTTTCAATGGTTTTTTGGAAGATAGCTCCCGCTGTTTTCATGCCAAAAGCTAACCGCTTTACTCTAAATAAGCCTAAATGTGTACTAAGAGTACAAAGGTTTTGGGATTCGTGGTCTAGTTCTAACTGATTGTGCGCATTCGATAGATCCAATTTACTGAACAACTGTCCACCCTGTAGCGAAGCGAAAAACTCCTCGATACGGCGCAATGGATATTTGAAATCTACCAAAAATTTACTTAGAGTGACGCTAAAATCACCACAAATGCGTAAGTCACCGTTTGGTTTCATCACTGGCACAATCGGTGTTCCCCAATCGGCGTTATCGACTGGTTCCATCATACCAGAATCACAAAATTCATTTAATTTTTGTTCAACAATTGGTTTCCATGCTAACGGCAACGCACGCGGTTTCCAAAAAATTGGTTTCGTGCCCGGCATGACCTCTAAATGTACTTTCGCAGTGGTAAATCTACCTAAACCTTCATCAAAAACTTCACTAAAAGTCGTTTTTAACTTTGAACAATTGTATTATAAACTATTGTATTATCTAAATTAGATGCGAAATTTTGAATTGGAACAGGATTGACTGAATTCTTTTGATTTAAAACGGTTGAGCTCGAACTTAAAATCGCGTTAACTTGTCTTAATTCAAAGTTGAAAACCCGAAGAAAATTTCTCCCCAATAAAATTGGTCGATTAACATTCGTGACTACCATTTCTACTTCCTCAGTTTGATCTCGATATTGTATGTTTTTTAAAAACTCACTGATGATTTGTATTCCATGACCACCGTAGTCATCGTATTTAGGTTATTTAGGTGTGTTTTGCTTTAAACAACGCGTGTCAAAATGCTTCCTGTATTGAGTTAAGGGCATCAACGAAATCGGAGATCCAGTGTCACATTGGATACCGTTGATGTACACAGTTAAATCGAAAGTATCTGACCTACGGTTCCCGGAAATATTAAAAATGGAGTACCAATCCGTTCCATCACCACATGTCGGTCCAACTTGAGTACCTGTGCTAACGAAAGTCGAAATATTAGCATTAGCTTCTTGAACATGAGAAATAGTGTGATTTAAATTAACAAAATTTGTCGATAAATTCTTCTCTTTTGAACGGCAAATCGGCTTTAAATGCCCCTTTTTCCGCATTTATCACACGTAGCGTCTCTAAATTTGCAAGTTTGTGATTTGTGTGTCCTCCAGCCACAATGTTTGCATGCATCCCTTTTCTGGTGATTTCCGTTAGATCGCCTGTTGCGTTGAGTCTCGTTACTGTTGTTGCCTCGGACAAAGTTAACCTCAGTTGACATTGAGTTACCCTTGAGTTTCACCTCGTGTATGAGCGCCTTCTTCAATGCCGTGGCTATCGTCAGCTTCTCGTCCTCTTCGCAAAATTTCTCAAACAATTTCTCGTTGTTGGCCATTCCCATGATAAATTGGTCACGTACAGCTTAGTCCAAATTGGCAAATTTGCTTTTCAGCGCTAATGTTTTAACGCGTGCGTACCATGAATTGACTGATTCATCTGAATTTTTCGATGCAGTGTAAAAATTCAATAGTTCTCGATAAATCATTACCGGTGGCATAAAATGCTCTTCCAACAGCGTGCACAGTTCGTCGTATTTTTTATCGCTTGGCCTTTTTGGGTCACAAAGTGCTCGTAACAGTGAATACGCATGTGTACCGATACTTTTCACAACGTTGCTTTTTTCGATGGCTCCAATGTCACATCAATGTCGGTGAAATGGATTTCTAAGCGCTCTTTCCATTCAGTAAAACTGTCTGTTTCTGGCGAAAATTCCGTCATTTGAGAAGCTTGAAAAATAGTCATCTTTTGTTCGGTATTTGATGTACCACCGTTTGGCACTCTTATAAGACTCTTACTTTAATTTTACTTAGCGCGAAAAAAAAAATTACCAAACCTCGTCGCCAATTGAAGTGTATTGAAAGAGATGTGTGCTGTTTGATTGCCAGTATAATAATGATAATTCTTTATTGTTCTCTCTTACTTACTACTAAATGACATTTCTTTGTTAACTACATGAGGTTGGGTGCGTTCACTATATTATGACATACAATTCAATGTGTGGTGTGTTTATGAATACATTACAAAAACAAAAAAGGTTTTGGATGTCAATGAAATTCTTAATCCTGTGAAAGTACGTTCGATGCCATTATGTATGGAACCCGTTTTCTTTTGCATTGCCACCACGGGCACGCTTGCAGAAGTCCAGACGCTGAACCCAATTTTGCGACGGTTTTCAAGCATAAATAGGCCGATACTGCTCCAATTTCACGTTCGATATTCATACGAAGTTTATCAATCGTCGCCGTCGCTGGCTTGTTGGCATACCATAGACCATAGACTTTATGTAGTCTAACGGCGTCAAATCGCACGATCTCGGTCGCTAAGCGACTGGACCATTTCGTGAGATGACACGTTCTCCAAACTTGGTTTCCAATAAATTGATTGTGACATTCGCTGTGTGGCTTGTGGCGCCGTCTTTTTGGAACCACATGTTCTCCAAGTCCATATCATCCAAATGGGGCCAAAAAGATTCGGTTATCATTGAACGGTAACGATCCCCATTCACAGCAACGTGCCGGTCATGATCATCACGGAAGAAGTACGGCCCAATGAAGCCGCTGGCCCATAAACCACACAAAACCGTACATTTTTCGGGATCCAATGACTCATGGAGTACGTGTGGATTGATGCCTGACTAATACCGCATATTTTGTTTATTGACGAAGCCATTCAGCCAGAAATGAGCCTCATCGATGAAGATGATTTTTCGACGAAAATCCGAATCATTTTCAAGTTGTTGCTCAGCCCAATTCACGAACATGCGACGCTTCTGGTGGTCAAGCGGCTTCAGTTCTTGCGTCAATTTAATCTTGTAAGGATGTAGGCCAAGATATTTTCGCAATATTCGCCGCAACGACCGACGTCACAGAGATGCCCAACGCTTGAGAACGACGTGTGAGTGACACATTTGAGCTTGCTGCAACTGAAGCTACAGCAGCAGCAATATTTTCGACACTACGGCCTCTTCTTTTTCTCACTAGCACAGGAACATTGTGTACTGATGTGCTTGTGGATTCAAATTTTTCCACTAGACGTTCAATTGTTGATCTGCTAGGACGATTATGACGACCATAAATTGGACGTAGCGCTCTAAACGTTGAGGCCACTGACTCCGAATTTTGGTAGTAAATTTTAATAATTTTGATTTGTTGTTGGCTCGTATATCTTTCCATCATGAAATGGCCTAGATACCTAGATAGGTTGAAAAGCTCACAATTTTTACATAATTTTCTTTCTTTCTACTTTCTTCACTGTCAACGAGAAATCGGGATCTTGCTTTCAAACAATATGTAATGCAACTAAGGCATTGTCGGGATAGAAAAAGAAGAATTATTTTGCATGATGACGGAAGAGAGAAGAGTATTTTGATATTGTAACGAAGCGTTACATGCTTATCTATTTTTTTTTAACAGACATATGGCCACCGGCATCATCGCCTATGTTTGTCAATAGTATATCATTCACACACAATTTTCATTTACACATAATTTTACCTTTCGCACAAATACAATTCACATTTAGTTATCCCACGAAAAAGCATAAGGCAACCTGCACGAAGCTACCAAAAGACAGTCCACCGTGGTGAAACAGTACACTGCCGCCAGAGTAAAATAGTCCGCCGTGGTGAATCATCAATCAATACCTGAGACAGAGGGTACACCTCCGCCAGAACGAGACAGCAACACAATCAAAACAAACACAAAACCAGTAAACCAGTCCGCCGCCGTGGTAAAAATATAAAATCAGATCGCTAGTGTGGTGGGATAATAAGCCACCTCGGGTAGTAAAATTAATATTAGATTTCGAGTCAGTCGGTGTCTGACCGCGGAGCAGATCGGATCGTCGCCGTAGGTAAGTGGTTGTGTAATTATAAACTTTGTGGAACTTCCCCCCACCAGTGGTAAGGGGTTTCACGGGTATATTTTTATTATCAACCACCTTCTGCCCATATTGCTTTTTCGCAGCCAGTCGGTGTTCAGCAGCAGAACGGAGCAGGTCGGCTCCGAGAGGTAATTTATTAAATTATTTATTTTTCTTGGAACTTCCCCCCACCAGTGGTGAGGGGTTTCAAGAGTATCAGGCTTATTTTTCGTGCCACCAGGGGCCGTACTAGTACCTGCAGATCCACCAGAGCTATTGCCTGCTGTTTTAGTGCTACCAGGGGCCATAAATCCTGCTGTTTTGCGTGCCACCAGGGGCCGTACTAGTACCTGCAGATCCACCAGAGTTATTGCCTGCTGTTTTAGTGCTACCAGGGGCCATAAATCCTGCTGTTTTAGTGCGACCAGGGGCCATTAATCCTGCTGTTTTACCAGAGCTATTGCCTGCTGTTTTAGTGCTACCAGGGGCCATAAATCCTGCTGTTTTAGTGCGACCAGGGGCCATTAATCCTGCTGTTTTACCAGAGCTATTGCCTGCTGTTTTAGTGCTACCAGGGGCCATAAATCCTGCTGTTTTACCAGAGCTATTGCCTGCTGTTTTAGTGCTACCAGGGGCCATAAATCCTGCTGTTTTACCAGAGCTATTGCCTGCTGTTTTAGTGCTACCAGGGGCCATAAATCCTGCTGTTTTACCAGAGCTATTGCCTGCTGTTTTAGTGCTACCAGGGGCCATAAATCCTGCTGTTTTACCAGAGCTATTGCCTGCTGTTTTAGTGCTACCAGGGGCCATAAATCCTGCTGTTTTACCAGAGCTATTGCCTGCTGTTTTAGTGCTACCAGGGGCCATAAATCCTGCTGTTTTACCAGAGCTATTGCCTGCTGTTTTAGTGCTACCAGGGGCCATAAATCCTGCTGTTTTACCAGAGCTATTGCCTGCTGTTTTAGTGCTACCAGGGGCCATAAATCCTGCTGTTTTACCAGAGCTATTGCCTGCTGTTTTAGTGCTACCAGGGGCCATAAATCCTGCTGTTTTACCAGAGCTATTGCCTGCTGTTTTAGTGCTACCAGGGGCCATAAATCCTGCTGTTTTACCAGAGCTATTGCCTGCTGTTTTAGTGCTACCAGGGGCCATAAATCCTGCTGTTTTGCGTGCCACCAGGGGCCGTACTAGTACCTGCAGATCCACCAGAGCTATTGCCTGCTGTTTTAGTGCTACCAGGGGCCATAAATCCTGCTGTTTTAGTGCGACCAGGGGCCATTAATCCTGCTGTTTTACCAGAGCTATTGCCTGCTGTTTTAGTGCTACCAGGGGCCATAAATCCTGCTGTTTTAGTGCGACCAGGGGCCATTAATCCTGCTGTTTTACCAGAGCTATTGCCTGCTGTTTTAGTGCTACCAGGGGCTATAAATCCTGCTGTTTTACCAGAGCTATTGCCTGCTGTTTTAGTGCTACCAGGGGCCATAAATCCTGCTGTTTTACCAGAGCTATTGCCTGCTGTTTTAGTGCTACCAGGGGCCATAAATCCTGCTGTTTTACCAGAGCTATTGCCTGCTGTTTTAGTGCTACCAGGGGCCATAAATCCTGCTGTTTTACCAGAGCTATTGCCTGCTGTTTTAGTGCTACCAGGGGCCATAAATCCTGCTGTTTTACCAGAGCTATTGCCTGCTGTTTTAGTGCTACCAGGGGCCATAAATCCTGCTGTTTTACCAGAGCTATTGCCTGCTGTTTTAGTGCTACCAGGGGCCATAAATCCTGCTGTTTTACCAGAGCTATTGCCTGCTGTTTTAGTGCGACCAGGGGCCATTAATCCTGCTGTTTTACCAGAGCTATTGCCTGCTGTTTTAGTGCTACCAGGGGCCATAAATCCTGCTGTTTTACCAGAGCTATTGCCTGCTGTTTTAGTGCTACCAGGGGCCATAAATCCTGCTGTTTTACCAGAGCTATTGCCTGCTGTTTTAGTGCTACCAGGGGCCATAAATCCTGCTGTTTTACCAGAGCTATTGCCTGCTGTTTTAGTGCTACCAGGGGCAATAAATCCTGCTGTTTTACCAGAGCTATTGCCTGCTGTTTTAATGCTACCAGGGGCCATTAATCCTGCTGTTTTGCGTGCCATCAGGGGCCGTACAGTACCTGCCGCTCACTAGTATTGCCAGATACTCTACTAATAACTCTTCTATTATATTTCTCAGAATCATACAAGGCCACCGTCACGCAAACCGCACGTACCCGACGAAACGGTTTACATCCAGTTGAAGAAATACCGGAACCAGGCATACCTTCATACTAAACTTTACGAGAGACGCGTAACATCCAGACCAAGAGGAGGTTACTTTTCTTTACTTAGTTAAGCATAAGGCTATTTATTAATTAAGGAATATTGAATAAATAATAAAGAAATTGTGGACTTTTTCACTGAAGTTTAGTGTTTTTCTTCAGAAGGAACCTTGGCGATCCGACGAGCATAACCTCGGCTGGAAAGCAAAAAGCACATCACAATATAATTTCTTGCAACTGTTATATACCACATTAACATTGCGAATATAAAGCAAACTTAAGACCTAGTCAAAGGAATGTGTGTCGTCAATAAGAGCGATTTAATAGAACTCCTTGGATACCTATGCTGTTATTATCGACTAGCAGTTGCCCGCGACTTCGTCCGCCTCTCCCTCGTCCACCGGCCAGAGTATCATCTCGACTTGTGCATCATGCGCGCGTGGGAATTTTGTTCGGAAGTTATTGTAAGATTGCATTGCAGTCAACTCTCCCTAGGTCGTAATTCTCTTGAACTTGAAAAATTTGAGCATTTTTTATGATTCCCTTCAGTTGTTCATACTTAAAGCATTCCCTTGGGTGAACTCTCCCTAATTCTAATATCTCTCTTACTTCTGCATCGTTTTTTTCGTTAAGTAAATTTTTTTTTCTTTAAACTGAGCATATTTTTTAGTTAAGAAGTACATAAAATGATATTGTTTAAACACAATAATCTGCACAAATAGTGCAATCAATCACATTCACAAATCAATTGAACTCTCAAAATTCTAATTTGAGCAGTTATTAGGCCAGTTCCACCTAACAACATCTCACTGAGATCTCAATGTCACCTTGACTGAGGCAAAATCATTTGGTGGAACATAATTCTCAGTTATCATTGAGATTTAATGGTTACCTTACTAATTGTTGCTGCACATATGTCAGCCACGTCAAATAGCTGAGTGAGAAATCGAATCCAAAATAATTTAATCTCAGAGATCTCACATTTCACATTTCCACAGATTCTTCGCTGCTATTGGTCGCAGCTTAATTTTAAGTAAAATAAAGCCTAAAGCAGTTGCCCGTAGCTTAGTTGGTAAGTGCGTTGGCTGCTAAGCAGAACGTGTCGTTGGTTCGAGTCCTACTCAGGCCAAGTTTTTATTTCATCTTTCACGGGCACTGCCTCTTGCGAAGACCTGACAAGACTTCCAAGAGTATCAATCTGTCATGAAAAAGTGCTTCTCAACTCTGCCGTTCGGAATCGGCGTTAAATTGTAGGTCCCCTCAATTCTTCACACGCAGAGAATTGTTGATTAGAGTAAGCCACTTAGGCGTTGGCTCTTCAAGAGCTGTCGCGCCACTCTATTTATTTATTTTATTTTAAAGCCTTCATCGATTAATGGACTATCCAACACAAAAAGTATTTTACAATTCGAAATTGTGGTTCCTGAGATTACCGCGTTCAAACGAACAAACTCTTCAGCTTTATATTGTATTAAATTGTATTGTTTGCCGTTTTTTCCACATTTTACACAAATTCTTCGCTCCTATTGGTCGCAGCTTAATTTTATATAGCTTCAAGCCTTCCTTGATAAATGGACCATTCAACATTTAAAAAATTGTTCAATTTCATAAAGCAGTTCTTGAGATAAGCGCGTTAAAACGCAGAAAAATGTATATTTTTTGCCGTTTTTTCCCCATTTTAAACAGATTCTTCGCTGCTATTGGTCACAGCTTAATGTTAAGTAGCCTAAAGTCTAAGTCGATTAAGGCACCATCCAACACAAAAAGAATTATACCATTCGAACCAGTAGTTCCTGAGATTACCGCGTTCAAACAAACAAACTCTTCAGCTTTATATATTAGTGTAGATGTAGATTGTTTGTTCTTACATCGATTGCGTTAAGCAAAGTAAACCATCCGCGCTTTAATAACAATTTTCACCTTGAAAAAATGAGTAAAATCTATTCACCAAGTTCCAATAATAGTGCAACATCATCCGAAACTAGTGAAACACAAAGTGTTGATGATAATTCTTCTGGAAACAATGCCAGGTGTGTAAGTTTATCGATAGGCATTACGTTGTCGTGATCAAAAGCTATCAATTCGACTTGTCAATAAAGATTTATAGAGCGTGAATATGAGTAATTCAATGATTCACACGCTCCTTGAAGAAAAATTAAATAAATTAATACCAGCGAAATCGAACACATTCAAAGTTTTGCTTTTCATAGCCTAATCAGTTTCAAGCTTAACGCCCGCCAGAGACCAACAAAAAATAAGGCAGTTGTAAGCATTTTCAATAAATGGAAAATGACACACCGCTTTCGGTTTTGAGTAAAGATGCACTTTACAAGCTTAAATGGAAAAAGTAATTAGAAATCAACAACAAATTGCTTTGGGTCACTGTGGCGTATTCGTACTATTTTAATATTCAATTTTAAGAAAACTTTAAATTTTAAACGCATGAAAGATGAGGGTGACAAAAAGAGACCCCCATGGAAATCTGTTAGTGTGTCGACATTGCCGAAAGCTGATAAAAATGCATTAATCAGAGCAAAGTTATTGGATGCATCACGGTAAGTATTGTTTTTGCTTGTTGTTATTGTTTGTGGCTATCGAATCTTATTCCTGCGCCAATTAGGGCTTAATTTACTACATTTAAAAAGTAAGTGAGCATTTGCAGACTATCGCCTTGTACAGCAGCAGTTTTGAAGTATGTTTTAATGAAGGTTCTATTAGATATCAGTAGTCGCCAACGTATTTTTCCTTCCACTGCTTCTACTGACCCAAAATAATAAGGTAATTGAGGTCCAAATATATCGATGTGGTCGGCAGTTAAACTTGGTGTGAAGCAAAGCCTTTCAACGGTAGATCAAAAAGCCAACAAGGGACCAAAGCGTTGATTTCAAAGCTCTCAGCGCCGCGATTTTAAACTAGACCAGATGCTTTTCTATTCGCAAAAATGTCTTCAAAATTGCTTAAATGGATTTGATTTACTTACTTATCCGGATCCCAATCCATGTAGGATGAGACACAGCAGTTTTCCATTGGAACTGCAGGTTTCGGTCCTCCTAGTTTTCTCGAACCTGGGCGCTGCGAAGAGAAGACTTTCATGGAAGGAGTGTTGTCGTCAATGTAGTCGTCTTTTCGTGGATTTCTGGACAACATCTACTTACATATTGGTTGTAATGACTCATTACAAATTCCCTACAACAAACAACATCAAGCACGAATCACCTCATATTTTTCAAGAATCATCCGACCATCATCGCACCGCCTATTGCTAACCGCAGCAAGCAACAACAATGCTGCAACAATGCTTACTATACAAACTACAAGCAGTTGCTAACCAGCAATCAACATCGAAACAAATCACCTCATGCATTTACTGTTAGCGAGAACATCCGATCATCATCCCACCGCCTGTTGCTAACCGTAGCAAACAGAAACAATGCTGTTGCTACCCAAACATACAACAGCAAAACGGTAAATCGCACAGCAGCCAGACTATAAATAGCCGGCTGCCAGCACAAGGAAGGTCAGTCGCAGCCAGGCAGCAGAAGCGAGCAGACGTTTGCTCCAGCAGTGGTGAGTATCAAACCAACTAACCGGACATAGACTTCCCCCCACCAGTGGTAAGGGGTCTTGTCACTAACACACTTTCCAGATACAAACCGAACTAACCCGACATAGACTTCCCCCCACCAGTGGTAAGGGGTCTTGTCACTAACCCATTACCAGATTCGTCTGTGATTTACCGGGTTCGCCCGTGATTTACCGGATCCGTCCGTGATTTACCAGATTCGTCTGTGATTTACCGGGTCCGCCCGTGATTTACCGGATCCGTCCGTGATTTACCAGATTCGTCTGTGATTTACCGGGTCCGCCTGTGATTTACCGGATTCGTCCGTGATTTACCAGATTCGTCTGTGTATGTTCTTAGCCTCGTTCACAACGTGGTTTGGGTTTTCATATTATGTTCTTAACCTCGTTCACAACGTGTTTTGGGTTTTTATATTATGTTCTTAACCTCTATGCCTCCGAAGATTCTTCTATTGAGCTTCATAAGGATCTTTTGGCTGTTCTTAGTTCTTGTTTATACTTTTTGAGGGATTCCGTATAGGAATCCCAATCTTGGGGGTGTCTAGACTTTTTTTGCATGTTTGAAAAAGCCTCCTACAACCATTCCTCAGTTTTGGTTTTTACTCTGTAAATTCTATTTGTGTACTTAATTGCATTTCAAAACAGCCATTTATTATTTGAATGATAGCTAAGCTTTTGCAGCTCTCCTCTCATCTTGAAATTGTGGATTTTTTTTTCACACTAAAGTTGATTTGGAAGTAGTTCCTATCTTCGATAATGTGCTGCAGGTTTATGTATATAGATCGATGCATTGACGTCCTCGCTTTCCATATACATTCCATTTTTGATCCAAGCACTTCACCATTTCATACATTTGTACCTTACATGTGCCAACGTTTTCTAAGGTAAGATTCAGTTGAACTCCACATACCGTTGCTAAGTTGAACCATTCTTCAAACCACAATGATTTTCGTTGCAAAGGCATACAGAACAGTTGTTTTAGGCAGCCTTTCATTCGGTAGAAGCATCACTTTTATTACATAGTCAATATGCGATTTGAACGTTTTTATAAAGAGCTCAGGCAGCCCCGTTTCTACGTGCAGCACAATTACACTTATGATAAAAATGTATGTATGCGCCTCCTTAACTGTTCATTCGTATGAATAACAAATAAAACATTCAGAAAATTCGTTTTGAATTAATATTATTCTCCTGAATGAACATGAAAATATTTTCCTCGTAGGATCAACACGTAAGGTTCCCGTACGTATTTGATAAGATCAACACATACGAATTCCACCTTGTAGGTATTTGATAGGATCAACACGTAAGGATCCCAGATTGTATGTATTTGATAGGATCAACACGTAGGGATCCCACATTGTAGGTATTTGATAGGAACTCAGTTTGAATTTTTGGATTGTTTGGATTTTTCGAGGATCATGGATGCTACTTGTCATGGTCATTTGTGTGAGCAATGAAAATAAAGATCGGCTCTTGTGATAATTTTTCTATTTTTTTTTCTGCGAGTGCGAGCTAAATGGCAAACTCAATTGGTACTGAGGCAAATGCATCGGCTAGGTAGGCTATAAAAAAAAATAACATATAATTATTGTTGAGCAATCAAATTTTATGTTTGTAAGATCAACACCTGTGTGAGCATGTTTTTAACGATGGGTACTTGTAACAAAAGATGTACACTTGTGTAAAGAAAGAATTATTAAATCATAGCCCTATTTTAATCGTAAGATCGACACGAGTGACAATTTTGTTGGTTTGTCGATAGTAAAATAAGTACTTTATGTTCTAGGCTCTGGGGTAATTTATGTTCCCTTATAAAATTTGGTTGCAAACTCAAGGAACAAACAATCGTTGGGTTTTGAATTAGAAATTAGGTGTTTTTAAAAGACATAGGTATAAAGAAAAAAAAAAGTCTTCCGGTTTTGAGATCAAATTTTAAAGTAATTGTGATAGTGCATTACACATTTGTGTATTCCCAATTACTATTGGGAATATGTGTGTGTGTGTGGGATAAGATCATTTTGAATGATATTCTAGGGTATAAAAGCAAAATATTCTTAGCTTCTACAATTCAGTTTGTGTTCAGGAATTATTTGTTTCACTTCCTTCATTTTTTTTAAATAATTTGATTTAACTTAAACAAAAAAAATGATAGCTTCAATAGAAATTTTTTTGGAAGAATTGGAGCAAAAGTCCTGGGATTTCCCTGACAAAGTCAGGGAGATCAGGGAAGCATTAAAAAGACTGCACTGCCAAGGTTGTCCTGGCAGTTATATAAAAATCAAGAAGGCGAGGGTGATAGCAGCACTAACCATGGCGCTGTGGGAGCAGGCCTCGGAAACGTTCGATGACATCCCGGACCTTCCCCCAGATGTCCTATTAATATTAAAATTAATTTGAAATATATTAAAATTAAAAAAAAAATATTTTAAGATTTTTGATATATTTTATATATTTATATGTTTTAATAAAATAATATTTTAAGAAAATAAAATAATAAATTTTAAAGATAAAAAAAAAATATACATATGTTGTTTTTAATTGCAACGGCTCTGGTTCGTTGCACAGTAACTACTTCTTTTTTTCTTCTTAATTCAAACACCGAGAGTAATTCCACTTCCGAAAAGTGGTGGTTTTCTACCACTTCTAGCTCCTATTCTAGCTGGTTTATCTGCTGTGGGATCACTAACAGGTGGAGCAGCTGGCGTTGTAAAAGCGCTCAATGATGTACGATCTGCTAAAAGACAGTTTGAAGAAAATAAGCGTCATAATAAGGCTATGGAGTCAGTTGCTATTCAAGGAAATGGACTGTTCTTAAAACCATATAAAAATGGTCTTGGACTTTTTTTGAACACATCAAATACAAAAAACTAATTGAATTGCTACCTTACAATCCTTTAAGCAATTTTGATATTCACCAGTTTGGAAAGAAACACTTGAAGCATTTTAGAGGAGTTTTTATGCGAAACTCTTTGCATAAAAAGTACCAACATTAAAAGAGTGTGGTGTTATAAATCTGGACAATGAAAGTGGTTTGGGTACTCATTGGGTAGCATATATAAGAAATAAACAAAAAAATATTGTTAAGTATTTTGATAGTTTTGGAAATTTAAGACCACCCTCAGAAGTAATAAACTATCTTGGTACAAAAATAAACTATAATTATATACAAGAACAAGATTTTGATACATTTATTTGTGGTCATTTATGTTTAAGGTTTTTATTAGAACAATGTAATAAAGTTTTCAAAATCTAAAATAAGAAAAACTCGTATTTTTTTACTTAATGGGTTCTTTGTTTTCTGACATTCTCTTGCATTGTACACAATTCTAACCAGCACAACCCACAGAAGTAAGTATTTTGGAATGCGAGTTTCGTTTAGAAATCAATTTTATATTGCATGCCATACAGGTGCGAATGTTGTGCCAGAAATTACCCAACTAAATATGTTGCCGGTGTCCTGGGAGTGACATGGATTTTGAGTTGGATGGAGTAGGAGCTACCCAACCAAATCAGCACGATTCCAACAAGAATTTAATTTTTATTAAATTAAACTGGAAACTTGGTATGCATTCTAATTGGGAAGTGCCGCTGTCCTGGTAGCGACATGGATTTTGAGATGGATGGAGTAGGAGCTACCCAACCAAATCAGCACGAATCCAACAACAATTTAATTTTTGAACTAGAATTACGACCGGTACCAAGCACAACCCAACCATATCCAACTAGAAAAGTGTATCTCACAACCAATTTATCACTCGAATTCCAATCCCACAACCAATATTCCAATGAAAATACAGAAATCCAACCAGTTACAATTAATCCCAATTAGCATCAAAATTGAAACTTGGTAAAAATCCCAATTGGGCTGGTACCATGGTACCGTACCGATACCAAGGTTGTCCTGGGAGTTACATATCCACTCTACTCGCAGGCGGCATAGACATCATCGGCCGCTCCCAGAGAGCTGTGCTTGGGTCCTTCAAAGCGATTGAAGAACAGGCGAAGCTTGATGGTCTTGATGTGAATGAGCACAAAACAAAAAAGGTACATTCTATCAATAAACAAAAGAACATGTGTCCACCGCCTAGGACAAAACGTCACTGTTGGTAACAACAATTTCGAGATAGTTAAGGAGTGGACCTACCTTGGAACAAACATCAATCCCACAAACAACACCTTTGTGGGTATCCGAAGAAGAATTACGCTAGTGAACCGCTGCTTATTCGGTTTGGCAAAACAACTGGGTTCAAATCACTCCACTCGGAAGACAAAGTGCCTTTATACAAGACTTCGACAGATTTTTGGTCTT
Source organism: Sphaerophoria taeniata (assembly GCA_943590905.1). Lineage (NCBI taxonomy): Eukaryota > Metazoa > Arthropoda > Insecta > Diptera > Syrphidae > Sphaerophoria > Sphaerophoria taeniata. Next base: position 242,510,875 of record OX016540.1, read on the forward strand.
GTAAGCAATGATGGCGAATGGAGAAGAAGGTTTAAACGCTAACTGTACGAGCTGTACCAATATGTAAGTAGATGTTGTCCAGAAATCCACGAAAAGACGACTACATTGACGACAACACTCCTGCCATGAAAGTCTTCTCTTCGCAGCGCCCAGGTTCGAGAAAACTAGGAGGACCGAAACCTGCAGTTCCAATGGAAAACTGCTGTATCTCATCCTACATGGATTGGGATCCGGATAAGTAAGTAAATCAAATCCATTTAAGCAATTTTGAAGACATTTTTGCGAATAGAAAAGCATTGTGTTAAAAAATACCGTATGCCCTTCCACAGGTTTTAGTCTATCTTACTACCAAATTTCATCTAAATCGATCCAGTAGGTTAAAAGTTATTAAGAGTTAAAAAAAAGCGTTGGTAGTCAATTTTTATAACGCTTTTTTCAATGATTGATTTTTTCATACCGGGGTCTATATATGAATCGATTCTAAAGGAGTAAACTCCAAAAAATAACAGAAAAAAATAAAAAAAAAATATTTGCTACTTGCCCATATTTCACCTACAATGACCTTACAAATAATATTGACATTTTGAAGTTTATTTTTAAATATGTTACAGGTGAAAAATGAAAAAAAAATAGTGACGTTAACTGAAACATATATTAAACTTTCATAAAAAAAAATATTTCAAGAAATTTGAAAATATATCAATCAATTTCCCGGGAAAACGCGCAAAATATTAGGCAAAAAATAGGTATTTCTTATGTTTGTGTCAACAAAAAAATTTGACAAAATAAAAAAAAAAATAAAAAAAATTCTCCGTTGAAAACACATATTTAAAGCTTTGAAAAAAATTAATTTGACTTCATTAGCTTTTATATTTTAGAAGTTATACTAAAAAATGCATTCATACTTTTTACGTAATTTGCTGTATTTTTCATTGTTTTTCGAATTTTGTGTGGAAAAAATTATAACGAAAATCGAAAAAAAACAGCGACGTTAAGTGACAGGATATATTGTCATTATAAAAAATATAAAATAAATAAAAATGTAATATTTAACCCATTTCCCATTAGTTAGCGCAAGCGTCTTTCAAAATTTTATAGTTTTTCCGTTTGCTTGTCGGTTTTATTTTTTTTATTTTATTATTTATTATTATTTTTACATGGGAAACCCCCCCCCCTTAAGCCACACTGGTACGTGCCGATTATTGTGTTGCAGAACGGTTTAAGACGCTCACACCGTATGTTGGATAGGATTTTGTATGCTACATTAAGCAGGGATATGCCACGGTAGTTTTTGCATGGCATAGGATTGCCTTTTTGTAGAGGGGGCATATGGAGCAGTCAGTGGGCATTCTTCCTTCCACACTTTGTTGATGATCTGGTGCATGCGGTTCATCAAAACATCTCCTCCATCCCACCCGGCGGACTTGTTATTTTTTAGCTTTTGGATGGCCCTTTCTACCTCTTCTGTGCTGGGGGCTGGGACTGAGTCTTCATTGACTGGTCTTGCTTCTCTTTCGCCATTAGCTTGCTCGACATTTTGCGCATTCAGCCGCTGTTGGAAGTGCTGTTTGAAAACATCTACAATTCCCTTTGCTTCGGGGACTAGATTTCCTTCACTGTTTCGAAGAGCCTGTGTCCCGGTTCTGAAACCAAAAGCTAATTGCTTCGACAATTTAAAGAAACATCGAGCCCGAGACTCTTCTAGATCTTTGAGCTGAGAAACTGTGGATGCTCTATTTTTCTCATTTCTCCTTTTTGTTCGGTAGGCACTCTTCTCTCGCTGCTCTAGTATTCCGTTCCAGCATCTGTAAACATGCATTTTTCATCTTCTTTTTTCAATAACGCGCATTCATTATCATACCACGGGTTTTTATCGGGGGTGGTTGGTAGCCTTTGTTGGTCCCGGCTACATTTGTAATTATTTCGCTATATTGGTTCCACAAGGTGTTTGATTGGTAGTTCGACCATCCGGAGATCGCCAGGTTGCTGTGTAGATCTTTCGTCTTGGAAACCTAGTGCTACTTCTCACCATATTACGAGCTGCAGCAAAGTCGATTAGCCGGAAGCCGTTATCTGTTGTTACTTCCTTTTCAACTAATCCGCCAAAGATTTCCTCCTTCCCGATTTTTGCATTGAAGTCACCGAGTACGATTTTGACGTCGTACTCTGGAAAGAATCCGTAGGCTCTATCCAGGAGGTCGTAAAAATCCTCCTTGCTAGACTTCTCAACGTCATCGGTAGGGGCGTGTGCTGTGCACATATTAGACTGATGTTTTGTAGTGTGGCCTTGATGCGGATTACAGCCAGGCGATCACATTGGCTTGAAATCCATGACTAAGCAGGGGTCTGTTGCATCAAGTTCACGTCGTAGCATCTTCTCTGCCCCAATGAATTTGGTTCCTCGATATCAATAGATTTCATGTGAAGATCCTATTCCTTGTATAAAATCTTGGAAGCATAATAAGAAGTTATCAGAATGTAACGTGTGGGCTACCTCAACATGTACGGCTCTAGTAGTGAGGCAGGTAAATAAAACACCCACCTCTTTTGTTGACGTCGGTCGTCCTACTTCTACCATGAGGGGTCCAATGTAATCTTCTCCAGTAAACATGAACGCCTTACAATTCAATGATAATCTTGCGCGAGGAAGTGGGGACATTTCTGGTGTGCTCAGTTTTGCTTTACTTATCTTACACCATTGGCATACTTTGATAACACACTTTAATTTTTGTCTTAAATTTGGCGTACTGAAACTTTTCGTGAACTCGTTGTACAAGTAGCTCCGTAATCGAATGATCCCTCGGTAATATGATTGGTCTCTTGGTGTTGATGTTGATACATGTGGCCGCATCCAATTTTCCCTTTACTCGAAGTAATTGTTGTTCATCATTTCAGAATAATTTCTGCTTTTTGTAATTCCTCGCTAGATAAAATGCCGGTACTAGGTATGTCCGGTTGTAATTTAAATTTAATATTTAAATATCGATAGACGTATGGTGTAGTTCTCAAAAGTCTTTGCCAGATGGAAACGGCTTAAGTCGATCCACGGCTGAAGTACATGATGTATAGTATACATTCAAGGTCTTCACCAGTTGCTTTTGTCGTAGGTTTGTCCTTCGGCCAATCGGCTTCAAAGTCCATCAAAAAACTTGGGCCATGAAACCATCGTTCCGAAGGGTCTAGTGTAGGTGGACTTGTCCACTTAGTGGCGGAATCTGCAACATTGAATTTTGATTGAATATATCGCCAATTTCCACCTTGGTCATTGTCTTTCACTTCGACTACTTGAAACGCCACGAACCTGTTATAGCGATGGGGATTTCCATTTATCCAACTCAGTACCGTCTTCGAATCGCTCCATAAGAATATTTTGTTAACTTTTATTGACATTTCATCAGTCAGCTTTTTCGTAAATCTGTATCCCATCTAACCTTGGAACCGAGCGGAGTTTAATCGGCGCAACTTTTGTTTTCGCTCCTAATAGCGAACATTTGATGAGATTTTCTGAACTTATTCTGATTCACGCTACAGTTGCACCCGCTTGTTCGCTTGCATCCATGAAAATGTGTAATTGCACAGTTGTTTCAAGCCCGTTTGGTAAACTCTTGGAATGCGACACCCTTCCGCTTGAAGAAGAACCTTCAGCCATATCTTCCATGATTCGAAGTGGTCATCATTCACCGGAACATCCCAATCAACACGATAACGCCATATGTCTTGCAAGAAGATCTTGAGGTAAACCAAAAAATTAGCTACCAACCCAAGCGGAGCATATATGGATGGACATGAGGATTCGCAGAATGTCTCTTTTCGTTGGCCGTCGTTCACCGTTCAGTAAACAGTACCTACTTGTTGGTTTCCCTTGTTGAATCCTTAAGAGAATGTATATTTGTCAATTTGCTGAGACCACCACATTGTAAGGACCTTTTCTATCGCAGGATCGACACTCGGGTTTAAATTGGAATATTCATCATTAGGCTGCGAATTGAGGGCTTTCACGACAGTTGAGGAATTAGATTTCCAGTTTCAGATTTCAAAACCGGCTTTAGCATGTACAGTTGGGACGTCTCTTGCCAGCTGAATTGCTTCAATTTCGGTGTCGACACTTTCCAATAAATCGTCTACGTAATGGCTTTCTAATATACTTTTAACAGCCTTCGGAAACTCGTCTTTATATTTCAAAGCATTTCAGTTTTTTATATATTGTACGCAGCTGGGAGACCAAATCACGCCGAAAGTCATCACTTGCACCATGTACCTAAGTGTCCGGTTCTTCATTAGTGTTACTTCTCCAAAGAAATCGTAGAACTTGTTGGTCTTTTGCAGGAATTTGTACCTGGTGGAACTTTTCTTTAATATCACAAAAGATGCATACCCTGTTTTGTCGGCTTCGTATGAGGACACCCAGAAGCGATACGTTTCAGTCAACTCCTTTCATCAAAAGCGTTGTAACGAAGCGTTACAGCTAATATATTTTGTTCGACAAAATTCAGGAGCGACCCGCGACAAAACTATAAGAAGCATAAAAAAGCCAACCGCCCACCTAAGAAATTACCTAAGGAGATCCACCCCTGGAAAAAAGAGAGAAACAAAACAAAGAGAAATAACAACCAACAACACCGAACATAATAATGAGAAACAATATCACCGAAGCAACAACACGAAATTACCGAAGCGACGTGCGACCGACGACAACACATGATAATGAATTGGGTATGATACGATTCACACCCAACGTTGACAGAAAAATGTACAAGGGGAAGTGTTGTCGTCAACAAAAATCAGTTCTGACTCCGCTTCGGTAGAGAGAACGTTAGAGAAGTTTGCTACACCAGCATCCTATTTTAACTTTTTGAAGGGAAGCACTATATATTTAGAGCTACCCACCTGTATTTTGTATTGGGAATATATTTCTTTAAAATATATTCTCAACCTACCGGGGCTTCTCTCCGATCCGATATTTTGCCGACCGTTTATTTTGTGTATTTTCCCTTCTGGAAAATATACAATCAAGAGTATTAATTGTTACTCAACCTTTTACAGACTCAGTTTATTCTTCGATCCACTCCTTCTGAGTGTATCAAAGACAGGGCTTCGGCCAAACGTTTATTCAGTGGAGATTTGCCGCTCGCTGACAGAAGTTTATTTCGCTTACTCTTCCCTTCTGGAAGGTAAACGAACAGGGGCGATAGCTCAAACGTTTATTTCATAACCTTTTGTTGTGAACAGGAGTCTGATTTTGACTAGACTCAGTTTATTCTTCGATCCACTCCTTCTGAGTGTATCAAAGACAGGGCTTCGGCCAAACGTTTATTCAGTGGAGATTTGCCGCTCGCTGACAGAAGTTTATTTCGCTTACTCTTCCCTTCTGGAAGGTAAACGAACAGGGGCGATAGCTCAAACGTTTATTTCATAACCTTTTGTTGTGAACAGGAGTCTGATTTTGACTAGACTCAGTTTATTCTTCGATCCACTCCTTCTGATTGTATCAAAGACAGGGCTTCGGCCAAACGTTTATTCAGTGGAGATTTGCCGCTCGCTGACAGAAGTTTATTTCGCTTACTCTTCCCTTCTGGAAGGTAAATGAACAGGGGCGATAGCTCAAACGTTTATTTCATAACCTTTTGTTGTGAACAGGAGTCTGATTTTGACTAGACTCAGTTTATTCTTCGATCCACTCCTTCTGAGTGTATCAAAGACAGGGCTTCGGCCAAACGTTTATTCAGTGGAGATTTGCCGCTCGCTGACAGAAATTTATTTCGCTTACTCTTCCCTTCTGGAAGGTAAACGAACAGGGGCGATAGCTCAAACGTTTATTTCATAACCTTTTGTTGTGGACAGGAGTCTGATTTTGACTAGACTCAGTTTATTCTTCGATCCACTCCTTCTGAGTGTATCAAAGACAGGGCTTCGGCCAAACGTTTATTCAGTGGAGATTTGCCGCTCGCTGACAGAAGTTTATTTCGCTTACTCTTCACTTCTGGAAGGTAAACGAACAGGGGCGATAGCTCAAACGTTTATTTCATAAACTTTTGTTGTGAACAGGAGTCTGATTTTGACTAGACTCAGTTTATTCTTCGATCCACTCCTTCTGAGTGTATCAAAGACAGGGCTTCGGCCAAACGTTTATTCAGTGGAGATTTGCCGCTCGCTGACAGAAATTTATTTCGCTTACTCTTCCCTTCTGGAAGGTAAACGAACAGGGGCGTTAGCTCGAACAGGAGTCTGATTTTGACTAGACTCGGTTTATTCAGTGGCAACACTGACAGCCATATAATCCGACTATTTGTCTACGAGGAGCCGCGACTATCCGAGAACCGAGAGGCAAGGAGTTACTCATCGTCGCTGTGGTATTATTAGGTATTATAAGTATTATAAGTAAATTGCCTATACAATAAACTAGTATAAGAAACCTGTTAGACTTAAGATATTACTAAATAATAGGCCGTTAAACGAATAGTGAAGGTTAGTTGTGTTATTTGGTTTGGATCTTTAACTCGGCGTTTGGTGCTTAGTCGAGAACACCCTGGACAGACTGAGCATACCTCAGCCTTAGAAAGCAAGCATCACAGCGTATGTAAAGAAACTCCTTTCACCTTCGCCTTCACCTTCCTTACTAGTTGAACCTTCTCCGGTTTGTTTTGATTTCGCACCGGGAAAATCAGTAGATACCAGACCGCGTTGTGATGTTGGTTCAGTTTTTCTTGTGACATCTTTCGGATATAACCCTACACCTTGTATTCGTTGATTTGTGGATGCACGTTGTCTTTCAGCTCAGAGTTGCCACCGAAACGTCTCTCTATCTCTAGACATTTCATCCTTTGCAATGCCATTGGACGGCTATCTGGCAATCTGAAGTTATCATACTTCCAATGAAGACCAGTTTCATACCGATTTTGATTTTCAACCTTGTTTGTGGTTTGGATCAGTATGCTCTTCGCGTGAAATTGTTCTTTAGTGCCCTCGAAATCTCTTGGTTCTACCACTCCCAAGCCGTCAACAGATATGAAGTCCTTCACCATGACGGGTACCTATTGTTTCGGCATTTGTGGTAGGACCCAAATGATTGTCAAAATATATTGTAATGTGGCCTCACCACAAAGATTTCTTGTGTTAACACCTTAATATGAGAGAAGAGGGCAGGTGTCTAGAAAACTAAAAATATATATGTTCTTCTCCTTTTTGGTTTTCAAATAAATTCAGTTGGTTTTGAGCATCTGAAAAGCAAACAACGCCGCTTCACGGAATTTGTGTAATTTGATAGAAATTAAATAAAAACTAAGAAAAATTGAAATAAACGTTGTTTAATTCTTAAGACCGCTTATAGTATGAATCCCCGTTAGCAATGTAATTTGTAGCCTTCTTTAATTTCCTACTCGTGTTCGATTTTTCCTATGCTAAGCGAACCTGTCATGTACAAATGAATGACAAAAAATGTCAAGATGTCGTCTCGTTGAGTGGACGTATTCGTATTCTTGCAAACAATAGACTGTTTTAAAACTCTAATGTGCATCTCACAAAAAATTGAAATAAATTATAAAAATTGTATAGCAAGACCAATTCAAAGTCGGCAAATTGTAAAGACAAAGAAAAGTGTATTTATGGATATATTCATCCTATAATTTAAGAATTATAAAAGTGTAAAAAACACAACAAAAATCTCAATAAAATACTATTACTACTACTACAAAAAATGTCAAGTATAGTTTTTTGTTTTTTTTTTCGATAAAAAACAATATTTGAAGAAAATATTTGAAATAATTTTCATAAAAAATTGAGTATTCGTGTATTGATATATTTTGCTGAAGTGGAAAAAGCATTGGCGCAAAATTTTAGTCCGCTAATGAAAAATTTTAAGAGAATTTAGTGTGATACTAGCTTAAAATGACGTTTGAGCCATGTCTGAAACGTCATTTTAAGCTAGTACCACACTTAACTTATTCATTAGCGGACTTTAATTTTGCGCCATTATTTTTTAACATTTGCACCATTTGTGGTCTGAAAAACATACATTTTTTTTCTTATAAACCTTTTACACTTATTCCTCCTTAGTTTAAAATAAAAATTTAGAAAATCGGTCAACCGGTTGTCAACTGAAAAGATAACAGGAATTTAACGAATTAGTCTTTTATATATATAGATTTCAATTTGTTTTTGTACGTTCTGTCTAACCAGCCGACTTCGAATGCAAAATGTTGCTATAATCTTCCAATGCAATTGGTTTGAATGTTTTGATCTCGGGATGTCTTAGTTCACTTGTTAACTGTTGCGCATTAGCTTTATGTTTTTCCACAATTGGAACCCAATAGTCAGACGGAAACTTTATATCAAACGTCTTCAGAGCTGGAGTAGCACTCCGAAGTTTTATTCTAATGTTCGTCGATGATAGACGATTGAAAGTATTCAGCAAATTATTAGATTCCTCAACAAGTTCCTCTACAGCATCGAAGAGATCCCTTTGTATTGCGACTTCTTGAATATCTTGATGTGGTGTTTTTTCTTTATCCGCCGCGATCGGTTGTAATTTCATGTTTGACAACCACTCCTCTATTTCCGTGTTTGAAAAACTACTCCAAGTCTTGGCCTTCGAAGTGTAGGGCTTCCATGGGACCTCTTCGTCTATCGGGTACTCGAAATGCCAACTGGACAATGTCGGCTTCAACAGTGATCCAGCTGATTTGGATATATTTCTGAAGTGTTCAATCAGCGCGCTCTAATCCCCATTGCTGGTTATTGAATCGCCAGACATTTCCTCGTAGCTTTTTGATCTTCGGCACAGTTGTTCGTCGATTTTTCGAATCTCACGTATCTGTCTTTGGAGATTGTCTTCGGGTGGCGTGAAGGAAGGATCTTTTTCATAGGGCTTATTTGAAAGGTAGGTTTCCCAAAATCGTGTTGTTGATCGTGGGAGAAGTGTTTGTGTGGCGGTGTCAATGCCAACAATTGCTTATGTCATTTGAGATGCCGAATGGGTGAGAATGACTTGAAAATATAGAAGCTGTATTCATGAATTCATGAAATTTATGTAAAAAGGTTCTTACTCTTATTCACCGGGTCCTTCTTTTTTCAGTGTTATGGATCCATCGGTGAGGATGCTAACATCGTGTTTAGGAATAAGATCATTCTGGATGGGAATGCTACTGCGTTTGTATATGGGCAAATTCACTTGTATAGCAATAGAGAGCTTTGAGAGTCGAAGACGTCTAGAAGCGGTTTTATAAAAGAAATAAAATGAAACTTTAAGTTAGCAACTTAGAATTGATATTCTCTAAAATCTAAATCGTCCATTTTAAATTGAATTGGCCTATGAAACATTTAACATAAAAAAGAGGTTGTATTTAAAGTGCTTCTGCTTTCCGAACCCTAGTTGGGTGGGTCTGGGGCGCTAGCTGTATCTTTTCCTACACGTCAAGTGCTTACTTTACCTCCACGCGGTTACCACCCGATACTGGTTCTCTAAGATATAACTCGCAAAACTTTTAATCGCGAGTGCAAACGGAACGGAGAAACAGCTCTTAAACAACGGCCCTACAACTTTGGTAGTTAGTGCGAGAGGCAGACAACCCTTCCACAGTAAAATACTTTGAACGTTATGAGAGAGACCGGCAGAGCCTCGAATAATGACCCCCCTCATATGGCAATCAGACCCGGAACGACAACGGACTATGAATTGAGAGTTTGCACCTGGAATTTAAGAACACCCTACACTCCAGGTGCAACTCAAAAACTTGAATCTGTCCTCACGCAGACGCAGTATAAGGCAGACATAACTGCGATCCAGCAAATACGATGGATAGGATCAGGGACAAAATCGTCAAAGAATGCACATATTTCGATGCGAATTCGTCGTGGGAAATCGGCTAAGATCGAAAGTCATGGATTTCAAGCCAATTATGGATTGCCTGGCTGTTATCAACATAAAGGCCACACTACAAAACATCAGTATAACACACGCACACGCCCCTACCGATTATGCTGAGGAGGGCTCTATGCAATAGCTCCTAACGTATTAATTCCTTGTGAAATAAATCCGCTTCACGGACGGCGGCGGCGCGCGTCGGACGGCGTGGTGGCGAACAAAAAGTAGGGAAATGACAAAAAGCCTCTGCGAAGGAAGAAAAAGCATACGCTATGCAGCTACTCAGCTCAAAAATCTCGAAAAGATACATGCCGAGAACACCGACACCTATCCAACGTACCCTGTGAGTGTCTTAAACTTTTCTGCAACACAATAATCGGCACGTATCAGTGTGGACTTAGGCCAGGCAGAACAACGATAGACGAAATATTCACACTGAGGCAAATCCTGGAAAAGACCAACGAATTTCAAGTTGAAACCCACCATCACCAAGAGCTAATGGTGGCGATGTCTGAAAACGGGATCCCAAAGAAACTGATCCATCTGCGCCGCATGACGCTGAACAATACCCAGTCGCAGTGCAGTGAGCAAATGTGTAACAGCAGATCTGAGTTGGTTCAAACACGCGCACGGCTTAGACAAAGAAATACGCTTTTATGTGACTTCTTCAACTTAGTCCTGGAGCAGATAGTTCACAAGGCAGGTGTGCGCACGGAAAACGATATCTACAACAAATTCACCAAGCTCCTAGACTACGCGCAGGCGGCATAGACATCATCGGCCGCTCCCAGAGAGCTGTGCTTGGGTCCTTCAAAGCGATTGAAGAATAGGCGAAGCTTGATGGTCTTGATGTGAATGAGCACAAAACAAAAAAGGTACATTCTATCAATAAACAAAAGAACATGTGTCCACCGCCTAGGACAAAACGTCACTGTTGGTAACAACAATTTCGAGATAGTTAAGGAGTGGACCTACCTTGGAACAAACATCAATCCCACAAACAATACCTTAGTGGGTATCTGAAGAAGAATTACGCTAGTGAACCGCTGCTTATTCGGTTTGGCAAAACAACTGGGTTCAAATCACTCCACTCGGAAGACAAAGTGCCTTTATACAAGACTTCGACAGATTTTTGGTCTTGTAAGCAATGATGGCGAATGGAGAAGAATGTTTAAACGCTAACTGTACGAGCTGTACCAATATGTAAGTAGATGTTGTCCAGAAATCCACGAAAAGACGACTACATTGACGACAACACTCCTGCCATGAAAGTCTTCTCTTCGCAGCGCCCAGGTTCAAGAAAACTAGGAGGACCGAAACCTGCAGTTCCAATGGAAAACTGCTGTGTCTCATCCTACATGGATTGGGATCCGGATAAGTAAGTAAATCAAATCCATTTAAGCAATTTTGAAGACATTTTTGCGAATAGAAAAGCATCTGGTCTAGTTTAAAATCGCGGCGCTGAGAGCTTTGAAATCAACGCTCTGGTCCCTTGTTGGCTTTTTGATCTACCGTTTAACGACACTGCTCTCTGAGTGCTATCCTTTCATGTGTAGTGAAAGGCTTTGCTTCACACCAAGTCTACCTGCCGACGACATCGATATATTTGGACCTCAATTACCTTATTATTTTGGGTCAGTAGAAGCAGTGGAAGGAAAAATACGTTAAATTCAGGAGCGACCCGCGACAAAACTATAAGAAGCATAAAAAAGCCAACCGCCCACCTAAGAAATTACCTAAGGAGATCCACCCCTGGAAAAAAGAGAGAAACAAAACAAAGAGAAATAACAACCAACAATACCGAACATAATAATGAGAAACAATATCACCGAAGCAACAACACGAAATTACCGAAGCGGAGTGCGACCGACGACAACACATGATAATGAATTGGGTATGATACGATTCACACCCAACGTTGACAGAAAAATGTACAAGGGGAAGTGTTGTCGTCAACAAAAATCAGTTCTGACTCCGCTTCGGTAGAGAGAACGTTAGAGAAGTTTGCTACACCAGCATCCTATTTTAACTTTTTGAAGGGAAGCACTATATATTTAGAGCTACCCACCTGTATTTTGTATTGGGAATATATTTCTTCAAAATATATTCTCAACCTACCGGGGCTTCTCTCCGATCCGATATTTTGCCGACCGTTTATTTTGTGTATTTTCCCTTCTGGAAAATATACAAACAAGAGTATTAATTGTTACTCAACCTTTTACAGACTCAGTTTATTCTTCGATCCACTCCTTCTGAGTGTATCAAAGACAGGGCTTCGGCCAAACGTTTATTCAGTGGAGATTTGCCGCTCGCTGACAGAAGTTTATTTCGCTTACTCTTCCCTTCTGGAAGGTAAACGAACAGGGGCGATAGCTCAAACGTTTATTTCATAACCTTTTGTTGTGAACAGGAGTCTGATTTTGACTAGACTCAGTTTATTCTTCGATCCACTCCTTCTGAGTGTATCAAAGACAGGGCTTCGGCCAAACGTTTATTCAGTGGAGATTTGCCGCTCGCTGACAGAAGTTTATTTCGCTTACTCTTCCCTTCTGGAAGGTAAACGAACAGGGGCGATAGCTCAAACGTTTATTTCATAACCTTTTGTTGTGAACAGGAGTCTGATTTTGACTAGACTCAGTTTATTCTTCGATCCACTCCTTCTGATTGTATCAAAGACAGGGCTTCGGCCAAACGTTTATTCAGTGGAGATTTGCCGCTCGCTGACAGAAGTTTATTTCGCTTACTCTTCCCTTCTGGAAGGTAAATGAACAGGGGCGATAGCTCAAACGTTTATTTCATAACCTTTTGTTGTGAACAGGAGTCTGATTTTGACTAGACTCAGTTTATTCTTCGATCCACTCCTTCTGAGTGTATCAAAGACAGGGCTTCGGCCAAACGTTTATTCAGTGGAGATTTGCCGCTCGCTGACAGAAATTTATTTCGCTTACTCTTCCCTTCTGGAAGGTAAACGAACAGGGGCGATAGCTCAAACGTTTATTTCATAACCTTTTGTTGTGGACAGGAGTCTGATTTTGACTAGACTCAGTTTATTCTTCGATCCACTCCTTCTGAGTGTATCAAAGACAGGGCTTCGGCCAAACGTTTATTCAGTGGAGATTTGCCGCTCGCTGACAGAAGTTTATTTCGCTTACTCTTCACTTCTGGAAGGTAAACGAACAGGGGCGATAGCTCAAACGTTTATTTCATAACCTTTTGTTGTGAACAGGAGTCTGATTTTGACTAGACTCAGTTTATTCTTCGATCCACTCCTTCTGAGTGTATCAAAGACAGGGCTTCGGCCAAACGTTTATTCAGTGGAGATTTGCCGCTCGCTGACAGAAATTTATTTCGCTTACTCTTCCCTTCTGGAAGGTAAACGAACAGGGGCGTTAGCTCGAACAGGAGTCTGATTTTGACTAGACTCGGTTTATTCAGTGGCAACACTGACAGCCATATAATCCGACTATTTGTCTACGAGGAGCCGCGACTATCCGAGAACCGAGAGGCAAGGAGTTACTCATCGTCGCTGTGGTATTATTAGGTATTATAAGTATTATAAGTAAATTGCCTATACAATAAACTAGTATAAGAAACCTGTTAGACTTAAGATATTACTAAATAATAGGCCGTTAAACGAATAGTGAAGGTTAGTTGTGTTATTTGGTTTGGATCTTTAACTCGGCGTTTGGTGCTTAGTCGAGAACACCCTGGACAGACTGAGCATACCTCAGCCTTAGAAAGCAAGCATCACAGCGTATGTAAAGAAACTCCTTTCACCTTCGCCTTCACCTTCCTTACTAGTTGAACCTTCTCCGGTTTGTTTTGATTTCGCACCGGGAAAATCAGTAGATACCAGACCGCGTTGTGATGTTGGTTCAGTTTTTCTTGTGACATCTTTCGGATATAACCCTACACCTTGTATTCGTTGATTTGTGGATGCACGTTGTCTTTCAGCTCAGAGTTGCCACCGAAACGTCTCTCTATCTCTAGACATTTCATCCTTTGCAATGCCATTGGACGGCTATCTGGCAATCTGAAGTTATCATACTTCCAATGAAGACCAGTTTCATACCGATTTTGATTTTCAACCTTGTTTGTGGTTTGGATCAGTATGCTCTTCGCGTGAAATTGTTCTTTAGTGCCCTCGAAATCTCTTGGTTCTACCACTCCCAAGCCGTCAACAGATATGAAGTCCTTCACCATGACGGGTACCTATTGTTTCGGCATTTGTGGTAGGACCCAAATGATTGTCAAAATATATTGTAATGTGGCCTCACCACAAAGATTTCTTGTGTTAACACCTTAATATGAGAGAAGAGGGCAGGTGTCTAGAAAACTAAAAATATATATGTTCTTCTCCTTTTTGGTTTTCAAATAAATTCAGTTGGTTTTGAGCATCTGAAAAGCAAACAACGCCGCTTCACGGAATTTGTGTAATTTGATAGAAATTAAATAAAAACTAAGAAAAATTGAAATAAACGTTGTTTAATTCTTAAGACCGCTTATAGTATGAATCCCCGTTAGCAATGTAATTTGTAGCCTTCTTTAATTTCCTACTCGTGTTCGATTTTTCCTATGCTAAGCGAACCTGTCATGTACAAATGAATGACAAAAAATGTCAAGATGTCGTCTCGTTGAGTGGACGTATTCGTATTCTTGCAAACAATAGACTGTTTTAAAACTCTAATGTGCATCTCACAAAAAATTGAAATAAATTATAAAAATTGTATAGCAAGACCAATTCAAAGTCGGCAAATTGTAAAGACAAAGAAAAGTGTATTTATGGATATATTCATCCTATAATTTAAGAATTATAAAAGTGTAAAAAACACAACAAAAATCTCAATAAAATACTATTACTACTACTACAAAAAATGTCAAGTATAGTTTTTTGTTTTTTTTTTCGATAAAAAACAATATTTGAAGAAAATATTTGAAATAATTTTCATAAAAAATTGAGTATTCGTGTATTGATATATTTTGCTGAAGTGGAAAAAGCATTGGCGCAAAATTTTAGTCCGCTAATGAAAAATTTTAAGAGAATTTAGTGTGATACTAGCTTAAAATGACGTTTGAGCCATGTCTGAAACGTCATTTTAAGCTAGTACCACACTTAACTTATTCATTAGCGGACTTTAATTTTGCGCCATTATTTTTTAACATTTGCACCATTTGTGGTCTGAAAAACATACATTTTTTTTCTTATAAACCTTTTACACTTATTCCTCCTTAGTTTAAAATAAAAATTTAGAAAATCGGTCAACCGGTTGTCAACTGAAAAGATAACAGGAATTTAACGAATTAGTCTTTTATATATATAGATTTCAATTTGTTTTTGTACGTTCTGTCTAACCAGCCGACTTCGAATGCAAAATGTTGCTCTAATCTTCCAATGCAATTGGTTTGAATGTTTTGATCTCGGGATGTCTTAGTTCACTTGTTAACTGTTGCGCATTAGCTTTATGTTTTTCCACAATTGGAACCCAATAGTCAGACGGAAACTTTATATCAAACGTCTTCAGAGCTGGAGTAGCACTCCGAAGTTTTATTCTAATGTTCGTCGATGATAGACGATTGAAAGTATTCAGCAAATTATTAGATTCCTCAACAAGTTCCTCTACAGCATCGAAGAGATCCCTTTGTATTGCGACTTCTTGAATATCTTGATGTGGTGTTTTTTCTTTATCCGCCGCGATCGGTTGTAATTTCATGTTTGACAACCACTCCTCTATTTCCGTGTTTGAAAAACTACTCCAAGTCTTGGCCTTCGAAGTGTAGGGCTTCCATGGGACCTCTTCGTCTATCGGGTACTCGAAATGCCAACTGGACAATGTCGGCTTCAACAGTGATCCAGCTGATTTGGATATATTTCTGAAGTGTTCAATCAGCGCGCTCTAATCCCCATTGCTGGTTATTGAATCGCCAGACATTTCCTCGTAGCTTTTTGATCTTCGGTACAGTTGTTCGTCGATTTTTCGAATCTCACGTATCTGTCTTTGGAGATTGTCTTCGGGTGGCGTGAAGGAAGGATCTTTTTCATAGGGCTTATTTGAAAGGTAGGTTTCCCAAAATCGTGTTGTTGATCGTGGGAGAAGTGTTTGTGTGGCGGTGTCAATGCCAACAATTGCTTATGTCATTTGAGATGCCGAATGGGTGAGAATGACTTGAAAATATAGAAGCTGTATTCATGAATTCATGAAATTTATGTAAAAAGGTTCTTACTCTTATTCACCGGGTCCTTCTTTTTTCAGTGTTATGGATCCATCGGTGAGGATGCTAACATCGTGTTTAGGAATAAGATCATTCTGGATGGGAATGCTACTGCGTTTGTATATGGGCAAATTCACTTGTATAGCAATAGAGAGCTTTGAGAGTCGAAGACGTCTAGAAGCGGTTTTATAAAAGAAATAAAATGAAACTTTAAGTTAGCAACTTAGAATTGATATTCTCTAAAATCTAAATCGTCCATTTTAAATTGAATTGGCCTATGAAACATTTAACATAAAAAAGAGGTTGTATTTAAAGTGCTTCTGCTTTCCGAACCCTAGTTGGGTGGGTCTGGGGCGCTAGCTGTATCTTTTCCTACACGTCAAGTGCTTACTTTACCTCCACGCGGTTACCACCCGATACTGGTTCTCTAAGATATAACTCGCAAAACTTTTAAGCGCGAGTGCAAACGGAACGGAGAAACAGCTCTTAAACAACGGCCCTACAAATTTGGTAGTTAGTGCGAGAGGCAGACAACCCTTCCACAGTAAAATACTTTGAACGTTATGAGAGAGACCGGCAGAGCCTCGAATAATGACCCCCCTCATATGGCAATCAGACCCGGAACGACAACGGACTATGAATTGAGAGTTTGCACCTGGAATTTAAGAACACCCTACACTCCAGGTGCAACTCAAAAACTTGAATCTGTCCTCACGCAGACGCAGTATAAGGCAGACATAACTGCGATCCAGCAAATACGATGGATAGGATCAGGGACAAAATCGTCAAAGAATGCACATATTTCGATGCGAATTCGTCGTGGGAAATCGGCTAAGATCAAAAGTCATGGATTTCAAGCCAATTATGGATTGCCTGGCTGTTATCAACATAAAGGCCACACTACAAAACATCAGTATAACACACGCACACGCCCCTACCGATTATGCTGAGGAGGGCTCTATGCAATAGCTCCTAACGTATTAATTCCTTGTGAAATAAATCCGCTTCACGGACGGCGGCGGCGCGCGTCGGACGGCGTGGTGGCGAACAAAAAGTAGGGAAATGACAAAAAGCCTCTGCGAAGGAAGAAAAAGCATACGCTATGCAGCTACTCAGCTCAAAAATCTCGAAAAGATACATGCCGAGAACACCGACACCTATCCAACGTACCCTGTGAGTGTCTTAAACTTTTCTGCAACACAATAATCGGCACGTATCAGTGTGGACTTAGGCCAGGCAGAACAACGATAGACGAAATATTCACACTGAGGCAAATCCTGGAAAAGACCAACGAATTTCAAGTTGAAACCCACCATCACCAAGAGCTAATGGTGGCGATGTCTGAAAACGGGATCCCAAAGAAACTGATCCATCTGCGCCGCATGACGCTGAACAATACCCAGTCGCAGTGCAGTGAGCAAATGTGTAACAGCAGATCTGAGTTGGTTCAAACACGCGCACGGCTTAGACAAAGAAATACGCTTTTATGTGACTTCTTCAACTTAGTCCTGGAGCAGATAGTTCACAAGGCAGGTGTGCGCACGGAAAACGATATCTACAACAAATTCACCAAGCTCCTAGACTACGCGCAGGCGGCATAGACATCATCGGCCGCTCCCAGAGAGCTGTGCTTGGGTCCTTCAAAGCGATTGAAGAATAGGCGAAGCTTGATGGTCTTGATGTGAATGAGCACAAAACAAAAAAGGTACATTCTATCAATAAACAAAAGAACATGTGTCCACCGCCTAGGACAAAACGTCACTGTTGGTAACAACAATTTCGAGATAGTTAAGGAGTGGACCTACCTTGGAACAAACATCAATCCCACAAACAATACCTTAGTGGGTATCTGAAGAAGAATTACGCTAGTGAACCGCTGCTTATTCGGTTTGGCAAAACAACTGGGTTCAAATCACTCCACTCGGAAGACAAAGTGCCTTTATACAAGACTTCGACAGATTTTTGGTCTTGTAAGCAATGATGGCGAATGGAGAAGAATGTTTAAACGCTAACTGTACGAGCTGTACCAATATGTAAGTAGATGTTGTCCAGAAATCCACGAAAAGACGACTACATTGACGACAACACTCCTGCCATGAAAGTCTTCTCTTCGCAGCGCCCAGGTTCAAGAAAACTAGGAGGACCGAAACCTGCAGTTCCAATGGAAAACTGCTGTGTCTCATCCTACATGGATTGGGATCCGGATAAGTAAGTAAATCAAATCCATTTAAGCAATTTTGAAGACATTTTTGCGAATAGAAAAGCATCTGGTCTAGTTTAAAATCGCGGCGCTGAGAGCTTTGAAATCAACGCTCTGGTCCCTTGTTGGCTTTTTGATCTACCGTTTAACGACACTGCTCTCTGAGTGCTATCCTTTCATGTGTAGTGAAAGGCTTTGCTTCACACCAAGTCTACCTGCCGACGACATCGATATATTTGGACCTCAATTACCTTATTATTTTGGGTCAGTAGAAGCAGTGGAAGGAAAAATACGTTGCCGACTACTGATATCTAATAGAACCTTCATTAAAACATACTTCAAAACAGCTGCTGTACAAGGCGATAGTCTGCAAATGCTCACTAACTTTTTAAATGTAGTAAATTAAGCCCTAATTGGCGCAGGAATAAGATTCGATAGCCACAAACAATAACAACAAGCAAAAACAATACTTACCTTGATGCATCCAATAACTTTGCTCTGAGTAATGCATTTTTATCAGCTTTCGGCAACGTCGACACACTAACAGATTTCCATGGGGGTCTCTTTTTGTCACCGTCATCTTTCATGCGTTTCCAGTTTTTGACAGCCCTAAGAAAAAATTTAAAGTTTTCTTAAAATTGAATATTAAAATAGTACGAATACGCCACAGTGACCCAAAGCAATTTGTTGTTGATTTCTAATTACTTTTTCCATTTAAGCTTGTAAAGTGCATCTTTACTCAAAACCGAAAGCGGTGTGTCATTTTCCATTTATTGAAAATGCTTACAACTGCCTTATTTTTTGTTGGTCTCTGGCGGGCGTTAAGCTTGAAACTGATTAGGCTATGAAAAGCAAAACTTTGAATGTGTTCGATTTCGCTGGTATTAATTTATTTAATTTTTCTTCAAGGAGCGTGTGAATCATTGAATTACTCATATTCACGCTCTATAAATCTTTATTGACAAGTCGAATTGATAGCTTTTGATCACGACAACGTAATGCCTATCGATAAACTTACACACCTGGCATTGTTTCCAGAAGAATTATCATCAACACTTTGAGTTTCACTAGTTTCGGATGATGTGGCACTATTATTGGAACTTGGTGAATAGATTTTACTCATTTTTTCAAGGTGAAAATTGTTATTAAAGCGCGGATGGTTTACTTTGCTTAACGCAATCGATGTAAGAACAAACAATCGATAATAACAGCATTGGTATCCAAGGAGTTCTATTAAATCGCTTTTATTGACGACACACATTCCTTTGACTAGGTCTTAAGTTGGCTTTATATTCGCAATGTTAATGTGGTATATAACAGTTGCAAGAAATTATATCACAATACTCTTCTCTCTTCCGTCATCATGCAAAATAATTCTTCTTTTTCTATCCCGACAATGCCTTAGTTGCATTACATATTGTTTGAAAGCAAGATCCCGATTTCTCGTTGACAGTGAAGAAAGTAGAAAGAAAGAAAATTATGTAAAAATTGTGAGCTTTTCAACCTATCTAGGTATCTAGGCCATTTCATGATGGAAAGATATACGAGCCAACAACAAATCAAAATTATTAAAATTTACTACCAAAATTCGGAGTCAGTGGCCTCAAAGTTTAGAGCGCTACGTCCAATTTATGGTCGTCATAATCGTCCTAGCAGATCAACAATTGAACGTCTAGTGGAAAAATTTGAATCCACAAGCACATCAGTACACAATGTTCCTGTGCTAGTGAGAAAAAGAAGAGGCCGTAGTGTCGAGAATATTGCTGCTGCTGTAGCTTCAGTTGCAGCAAGCTCAAATGTGTCGCTCACACGTCGTTCTCAAGCGTTGGGCATCTCTGTGACGTCGGTCGTTGCGGCGAATATTGCGAAAATATCTTGGCCTACATCCTTACAAGATTAAATTGACGCAAGAACTGAAGCCGCTTGACCACCAGAAGCGTCGCATGTTCGTGAATTGGGCTGAGCAACAACTTGAAAATGATTCGGATTTTCATCGAAAAATCATCTTCAGCGATGAAGCTCATTTCTGGCTGAATGGCTTCGTCAATAAACAAAATATGCGGTATTAGTCAGGCATCAATCCACACGTACTCCATGAGTCATTGCATCCCGAAAAATTTACGGTTTTGTGTGGTTTATGGGCCAGCGGCTTCATTGGGCCGTACTTCTTCCGTGATGATCATGACCGGCACGTTACTGTGAATGGGGATCGTTACCGTTCAATGATAACCGAATCTTTTTGGCCCCATTTGGATGATATGGACTTGGAGAACATGTGGTTCCAAAAAGACGGCGCCACAAGCCACACAGCGAATGTCACAATCAATTTATTGGAAACAAAGTTTGAAGAACGTGTCATCTCACGAAATGGTCCAGTCGCTTAGCGACCGAGGTCGTGCGATTTGACGCCGTTAGACTACATCAAGTCTATGGTCTATGGTATGCCAACAACCCAGCGACGATTTATAAACTTCGTATGAATATCGAACGTGAAGTTGGAGCAGTATCGGCCTATTTATGCTTGAAAACCGTCGCAAAATTGGGTTCAGCGTCTGGACTTCTGCAAGCGTGCCCGTGGTGGCAATGCAAAAGAAAACGGGTTCCATACATAATGGCATCGAACGTACTTTCACAGGAATAAAGAATTTCATTGACATCCAAAACCTTTTTTGTTTTTGTAATGTATTCATAAACACACCACACATTGAATTCTATGTCATAATATAGTGAACGCACCCAACCTCATGTAGTTAACAAAGAAATGTCATTTAGTAGTAAGTAAGAGAGAACAATAAAGAATTATCATTATTATACTGGCAATCAAACAGCCACACATCTCTTTCAATACACTTCAATTGGCGACGATAATTGGTAATTCTTTTTTTTTCGCGCTAAGTAAAATTAAAGTAAGAGTCTTATAAGAGTGCCAAACGGTGGTACATCAAATACCGAACAAAAGATGACTATTTTTCAAGCGTCTCAAATGACGGAATTTTCGCCAGAAGCAGACAGTTTTACTGAATGGAAAGAGCGCTTAGAAATCCATTTCACCGACATTGATGTGACATTGGAGCCATCGAAAAAAGCAACGTTGTGAAAAGTATCGGTACACATGCGTATTCACTGTTACGAGCACTTTGTGACCCAAAAAGGCCAAGCGATAAAAAATACGACGAACTGTGCACGCTGTTGGAAGAACATTTTATGCCACCGGTAATGATTTATCGAGAACTATTGAATTTTTACACTGCATCGAAAAATTCAGATGAATCAGTCAATTCATGGTACGCACGCGTTAAAACATTAGCGCTGAAAAGCAAATTTGCCAATTTGGACTAAGCTGTACGTGACCAATTTATCATGGGAATGGCCAACAACGAGAAATTGTTTGAGAAATTTTTCGAAGAGGACGAGAAGCTGACGATAGCCACGGCATTGAAGAAGGCGCTCATACACGAGGTGAAACTCAAGGGTAACTCAATGTCAACTGAGGTTAACTTTGTCCGAGGCAACAACAGTAACGAGACTCAACGCAACAGGCGATCTAACGGAAATCACCAGAAAAGGGATGCATGCAAACATTGTGGCTGGAGGACACACAAATCACAAACTTGCAAATTTAGAGACGCTACGTGTGATAAATGCGGAAAAAGGGGCATTTAAAGCCGATTTGCCGTTCAAAAGAGAAGAATTTATCGACAAATTTTGTTAATTTAAATCACACTATTTCTCATGTTCAAGAAGCTAATGCTGCGGTCGCACGGACTAGCTCGTCGGAAAGGGTAGGTTCTTGCCCCTTCCAAAGGTATCTCCTGCTCGACTAAACTAAAATCCGTGCCAGGAGAAGTAAAAAAAAGGTGGAAAAGGAGTGGGAGAAGGATGCGGAAATCTAAGTTAAAAGCATCGGAAAGGGTAAGAAGAAAAACACAAACCAAGGTACCTGAGTATCATCCAAGGTCAGGTAAGATCAGTGCTTCATGTTGTGAACAAAAGAAAACTAACCTAATTCTAACCTAACTAACCTACCTAACCCAACACCAAAATACCCTATGCTAACCTACTAACTAAATCCCTACACCAATCAAAATTTTGTTTCACCTGACTAAAGCACTTCACTTCTTTGTCCCCAGATGACACTCTGCTAAAATCCCGGAACGCTCATCAGATGTTGGCGATGATGATCTGGCCGACCCACCCTTGTATCCGTCCGATACATCCAAATGCTACCTTCGTGGCCGATATTGTCGAAGGCAGCCCCTAAAATGACCAACCAGCCGCAACCTTACTCTATAGTGACGTCATCGTCTGTCACATCGATCGAAACCCATCATCTACAGTGGACGGCTTTGCACAGCCTCCACACACCTACCGTTTAAAATTTAGCAATCCATGTTAATTTCAAAAAACTCTTAAATTCAGTGTCCATACATTATGGATTTTAAATTTTATTAAAAGAAAACAAAAATATGTAATTCAATGCTTATAATCTATATGTATACTAATTCAATGCAATTTCAAATTGTTAATAAAATCAAATCAGAAACTATGTAATTACTTCTTCTCTTTTTTGATTGCCTCGACGGTTTTCAATTCGTATCTAGGCCTTTTGTGCCAAAAACAAATGGAATATAAAGAGACTTACTTGCGGTTTCTTCGATCCTCCGATGTTCTGCCGGCAGCACCTCGTAGCAGCGGTTTACCGTATCTCTCCTTTAAAAATGTTTTTTTTTTTTCAATTGAAGCGCGTTCAAAGGCACACACACAAAAAGTGATCTTACACAGTTTAGAAGTTAGATTTACAAAAGAAAAATATGTACTTGAAACTTAAAAATTCAATTCAAATTTTAAATTGCTAAATTCATTCAAAATTCCACTTTTGACTTTGATTTTAAGTTTCTTTAGTTTTTTCAAGTTCACTTCCTTATGTATCTTTTTCTTTAGTTCACTTCTTTGAATATGTATGGTCTTGACCTCTTCGTCCTTCAGCCAATCTCAGCTAATTTTGCCTTTATTCAAATGGGTGGAAAAAAAAATTCTAAGCAGAGGTTGTCCTCCAACCTTTGCGACAAAATATATTTAAATTAGTCTCTAGGAAAACCATTTCATAAGTTACCTGTGCTCTTTTGTATTTTCCGGCAAACAAAATTTTCTCCTTCGAATGAGGTAACTTGTTGCGTGAACTTATTTCTCACTTTATTTGTCTCTTCCTATATATTGGACTATTTTTTCTATTAACTTTTGCTTAGTTGAATTATTTCTTGATTTCTTACCTTTTTTCCTTTCTAAATTTGTTTTTTTCTTGTATTTAAACAAAGAAATTGCACTATCACTAGCGAATCCTGATTTAATTTTCAGAAAATTGAATTCAAATTCAAACTCGTGATGTACTTCTCTATGTGGCTCACTATTCTTCAATGTCTTTTTACTTCTTCAACACTATCTACCAGGCTAGGGTTCTTTATTCAGGTCTTTTATTCCAAAAGTATATAACAACCACTATCCTGAGTGAGATGTAACCATTCTTGTAATGTTAAATGTTAGTGGGATTTGCCATCCTTATCACCATCTAAAAACCCCCTCGTCTATCCATTGATTACACCCACACATCCATACACCTTCCCCTCATTCCTACTTAAACATTTATAACTAGCCTACTTCTAATACAATATTATCAACCCTTATCAAATTTAATAATAAATTATCCTAATCAACCCTAATGAATCCTAATTAATCCTACTTACTTCAAATTATTATCCAGCCACCAAGAAATACTCAATACTATTTCTAACCCGACAGCGCTGGTTGTCCCAAACTTGATTTGCACATACATAACTTTCTCACCCCTTTCCCTGTGGGTAGAGTGAGATAGCCAGTATGCGCACATCACTCAAAGAATGTAAATTTGAAATGTCAAATTATAAAATATTTTTCCTCAAATTCAAATATGTCGCACAATGTGCATTTGCACACATAATTTTGTAATTTTATATTTTTCGGTTAAAAAGTTCGTGGTTTTGTCATCAAAATGTATATAACTATCGGAGGATTTATGCTATTAATTTGTCAGGTAAGTTTAAATCAGGTATATCTCGGATTTTGTCTGCAAAAAACAAGTGTAAAATGCACTTGCATTTTGTAAACAAACTCCGAAGTCGTATCAAATGTTTTATATATTTTTACTAATATTTTAGGTTTTCTTTTCTTTTTTCCAGAGATTTCGACGATTCAGGATATAAAATTGTAAAGTCCTTATCGTGAGAGGATAATCCTCATCAACATAGAGGGAAAGTGTTTCGGAGAATCAGGTTTGCAAAATCCAGATTGAGATTCTCAATTTGTACTTTGCAAAGCTGATTCTTTCATTTGCAATCTTTTTCCGAAACATAATTAATTGTTTTCTTTTCTTTTCAGGTACTTTTATTACATCATCGGGATAATATCTAAACGGACAAAGCCTTCACCCTATTCGGTGACCATCGTGGGAATCATCACTTGACCCAATACATCGTGAGTGTTTAAGCGACGACTTTTACAACGACGACGACGTCAACGACGACGAAACCGAAACCTGGTGTCGATCAGGTACCATAAAGATATTTATCGTATTTCTATTCATTATGACTAGGTATCTTATTTTATTGATAAATATCAATATGTTTTGTCACGTAACATAGCCAAACATTAAAGATCGTCTTAGGTAAATTACAATCTGTTGGATTGAGACTGAACCCTAAGAAATGCATATTTTTTATGGAAGAAATCTCGTACTTAGGTTTTACCATTGACAAAAATGGCCTAAGGAAAAACGACAGCAATATTAGAAGCGTGCTTCACGCACCAAAACCAAAAAAATTGTCTGAAGTTAAGGCATTCATCGGAATGGTAAATTTTTACTCAAAATTTGTTGCAAATTTTGCACAAAAAATGGAGCCATTTTATAAGTTATCGAGAAAAGACACTAAATTTCATTGGGATGAAGCCACGAATTCTGCATATGAATTATAAAAAAACGGAGATAACCGGAGACCAAGTGTTAGTTCATTTTGATAGAGAAAAGCCAGTTATTTTGCCAACAGACGCTTGTGATACAGCAGTGGCTGGTATTTTATCGCATGAGTTTGAAAATGGTGAGCTCAAACCAGTAGCATACGTTTCACGTTCATTATCTCCAACTCCAGCAGAACGAAATTATAGTACAATCCAAAAAGAAGCCCTTGCCATCGTTTTTAGCGTAACTAAATTATATCAATATTTGATAGGCATTAATTTCATTTTGCAAACTGACCATAAACCATCAATTTCAATCTTCGGAGAGCACAAAGGCATTCCTTTGATGGCGGCAGCAAGAATGCAAGGGTGGGCATTCATTTTGTCTGGTTTTAACTTTAAGATACGTCATGTAAAGGGTTCATTGAATCACGCTGATACTTTATCACGCATACCACAGCTCACATTTGAAAATGATCACAAGCGAAAGTAAATTTATCAATTTTATTGATGATGAACAGGCAAATTATATTAACTTTATTAATTCGAATAATCAACTTCAATTAAGTTACAAAAATGTTCAAATTGAAACACGAAGAGATAAAGTTTTGTCCAAATTGATAGACGCTGTTCAAAGCGGTACAGTGTCGACCTTAACAGGTGATGAATTTATTCCGTATAAAAATAAGGGTAATGAATTATCGGTCGAGTCAAATTGTTTATTATGGGGTTACCGACTTACCGTAGCATTATCTACATCTACACTAATATATAAAGCTGAAGAGTTTGTTCGTTTGAACGCGGTAATCTCAGGAACTACTGGTTCGAATGGTATAATTCTTTTTGTGTTGGATGGTGCCTTAATCGACTTAGACATTAGGCTACTTAACATTAAGTTGTGACCAATAGCAGCGAAGAATCTGTGGAAAATGTGGAAAAAACGGCAAAAAATATACATTTTTCTGCGTTTTAACACTTATCTCAGGAACTACTGGTTCGAATCGTATAATTCTTTTTGTGTTGGATGGTCCATTAATTGAGGAAGACTTGAAGCTTTTTAACATTAAGCTGTGACCAATAGCAGCGACGAATCTGTGGAAAATATGGAAAAAACGGCAAACAATACAATACAATCTACATCTACACTAATATATAAAGCTGAAGAGTTTGTTCGTTTGAACGCGGTAATCTCAGGAACTACTGGTTCGAATGGTATAATTCTTTTTGTGTTGGATGGTGCCTTAATCGACTTAGACATTAGGCTACTTAACATTAAGCTGTGACCAATAGCAGCGAAGAATCTGTGGAAAATGTGGAAAAAACGGCAAAATATATACATTTTTCTGCGTTTTAACGCACTTATCTCAGGAACTACTGGTTCGAATGGTATAATTCTTTTTGTGTTGGATGGTCCATTAATTGAGGAAGACTTGAAGCTATTTAACATTAAGCTGTGACCAATAGCAGCGAAGAATCTGTGGAAAATATGGAAAAAACGGCAAAAAATATACATTTTTCTGCGTTTTAACGCGCTTATCTCAGGAACTGCTTTATGAAATTGAACAATTTTTTTAATGTTGAATGGTCCATTTATCAAAGAAGGCTTCAAGCTATATAAAATTTAGCTGCGACCAATAGGAGCGAAGAATTTGTGTAAAATGTGGGAAAACGGCAAACAATACAATACAATCTACACTAATATATAAAGCTGAAGAGTTTGTTCGTTTGAACGCGGTAATCTCAGGAACTACTTGTTCGAATGGTATAATTCTTTTTGTGTTGGATGGTGCCTTAATCGACTAAGACATTAGGCTACTTAACATTAAGCTGTGACCAATAGCAGCGAAGAATCTGTGGAAAATGTGGAAAAAACGGCAAAAAATATACATTTTTCTGCGTTTTAACGCACTTATTTCAGGGACTACTGGTTCAAATGGTATAATTTTTTTTGTGTTGGATGGTCCATTAATTGAGGAAGACTTGAAGCTATTTAACATTAAGCTGTGACCAATAACAGCGAAGAATCTGTGGAAAATATGGAAAAAACGGCAAAAAATATACATTTTTCTGCGTTTTAACGCGCTTATCTCAGGAACTGCTTTATGAAATTGAACAATTTTTTTAATGTTGAATGGTCCATTTATCAAGGAAGGCTTGAAGCTATATAAAATTTAGCTGCGACCAATAGGAGCGAAGAATTTGTGTAAAATGTGGGAAAAACGGCAAACAATACAATACAATCTACATCTACACTAATATATAAAGCTGAAGAGTTTGTTCGTTTGAACGCGGTAATCTCAGGAACTACTGCACAGTGGGTCCCGCCATAGGTCAAAAATAAAAAAGTGAATGTCATAAATCCAAAATTTTTTGATGAAATTATGTTAAAGACATTCCCGTTAATCAAAAACAACAAAAATATTGTATGAATTTTTTTTTCTTATTACTTGTAAGCCCTTCAAAGTGAATGTATATTAGAATGCACACCTCGCTTATCAGTTCAATTTTTTGGTTGTGACCTTTTGGTAGTGATAACACGTGTTGAAAAAAGCTTAACATTATTTTCTTAAATATGGATATTAAACCAGAAGGTTAGTTCTTTCTAAAAACATACATTTTATTATAAAATATATTCAGGTGTACTTATAAGGGGTCTCCTTCGTAATGTAGTATTTGAAATATTTTTCAAAGACTTTTTTAAAGTAAATTAGAGATTTAGTTGGGTTCCCTCCGAGCTCATTCTAAAAATTTGGTATTAAAATGTAGAATATTGTCTAACCTTTCAAAATAACTTTGATTTTTTTTCCACTTTTTTCCCCTTTTGAAGTTATAACAGTTTATGTGACCATATATAGCTTAAATTCAGTGTAAAATTGAGTGAAAAAGCCTAACAGTCAAGGAACAAGGATATACAAAATTAAATTTTACAAGAAAAATGTCTCACGTAATAACAAATAAGGACCTTTTAAACGTCTTTTATTAACTTCCGACCCGTTTATTTCCAATTTATGAAAAAAAACCTAGTAAAAAGAAATGTCTATTATCGAAAACAGCAGAAGTGCTAATAAAAACATAGTTTTTTTTCAATATTTCAATATTTATGTTATTTTTTGTTATTTTTTCCTTATAATTATGTTCAAATAAACAATCTTAAATCATATCCCCAGGTTTTTATTGGAAAAAAGCAAGAATAATATTTTTGACCGCACTTTGTATGGGCGGGTACCCACTGTGTACTGGTTCGAATGGTATAATTCTTTTTGTGTTGGATGGTGCCTTAATCGACTTAGACATTAGGCTACTTAACATTAAGCTGTGACCAATAGCAGCGAAGAATCTGTGGAAAATGTGGAAAAAAACGGCAAAAAATATACATTTTTCTGCGTTTTAACGCACTTATCTCAGGAACTACTGGTTCGAATGGTATAATTCTTTTTGTGTTGGATGGTGCCTTAATCGACTTAGACATTAGGCTACTTAACATTAAGCTGTGACCAATAGCAGCGACGAATCTGTGGAAAATATGGAAAAAACGGCAAAAAATATACATTTTTCTGCGTTTTAAACGCGCTTATCTCAGGAACTGCTTTACGAAATTGAACAATTTTTATAATGTTGAATGGTTAATTTATCAAGGAAGGCTTGAAGCTATATATAACTTAGCTGCGACCAATAGGAGCGAAGAATTTGTGGAAAATATGGAAAAAACGGCAAAAAATATACATTTTTCTGCGTTTTAACGCACTTATCTCAGGAACTACTGATTCGAATGGTATAATTCTTTTTGTGTTAGATGGTCCATTAATTGAGGAAGACTTGAAGCTATTTAACATAAAGCTGTGACCAATAGCAGCGAAGAATCTGTGGAAAATATGGAAAAAACGGCAAAAAATATACATTTTTCTGCGTTTTAACGCGCTTATCTCAGGAACTGCTTTATGAAATTGAACAATTTTTTTAATGTTGAATGGTCCATTTATCAAGGAAGGCTTGAAGCTATATAAAATTTAGCTGCGACCAATAGGAGCGAAGAATTTGTGTAAAATGTGGGAAAAACGGCAAACAATACAATACAATCTACACTAATATATAAAGCTGAAGAGTTTGTTCGTTTGAACGCGGTAATCTCAGGAACTACTGATTCGAATGGTATAATTCTTTTTGTGTTGGATGGTGCCTTAATCGACTATGATATTAGGCAACTTAACATTAAGCTGTGACCAATAGCAGCGAAGAATCTGTGGAAAATGTGGAAAAACGGCAAAAAATATACATTTTTCTGCGTTTTAACGCACTTATCTCAGGAACTACTGGTTCAAATGGTATAATTCTTTTTGTGTTGGATGGTCCATTAATTGAGGAAGACTTGAAGCTATTTAACATTAAGCTGTGACCAATAGCAGCGAAGAGTCTGTGGAAAATATGGAAAAAACGGCAAAAAATATACATTTTTCTGCGTTTTAACGCGCTTATCTCAGGAACTGCTTTATGAAATTGAACAATTTTTTTAATGTTGAATGGTCCATTTATCAAAGAAGGCTTCAAGCTATATAAAATTTAGCTGCGACCAATAGGAGCGAAGAATTTGTGTAAAATGTGGGAAAACGGCAAACAATACAATACAATCTACACTAATATATAAAGCTGAAGAGTTTGTTCGTTTGAACGCGGTAATCTCAGGAACTACTTGTTCGAATGGTATAATTCTTTTTGTGTTGGATGGTGCCTTAATCGACTAAGACATTAGGCTACTTAACATTAAGCTGTGACCAATAGCAGCGAAGAATCTGTGGAAAATGTGGAAAAAAACGGCAAAAAATATACATTTTTCTGCGTTTTAACGCACTTATTTCAGGGACTACTGGTTCAAATGGTATAATTTTTTTTGTGTTGGATGGTCCATTAATTGAGGAAGACTTGAAGCTATTTAACATTAAGCTGTGACCAATAACAGCGAAGAATCTGTGGAAAATATGGAAAAAACGGCTAAAAATATACATTTTTCTGCGTTTTAACGCGCTTATCTCAGGAACTGCTTTATGAAATTGAACAATTTTTTTAATGTTGAATGGTCCATTTATCAAGGAAGGCTTGAAGCTATATAAAATTTAGCTGCGACCAATAGGAGCGAAGAATTTGTGTAAAATGTGGGAAAAACGGCAAACAATACAATACAATCTACATCTACACTAATATATAAAGCTGAAGAGTTTGTTCGTTTGAACGCGGTAATCTGAGGAACTACTGGTTCGAATGGTATAATTCTTTTTGTGTTGGATGGTGCCTTAATCGACTAAGACATTAGGCTACTTAACATTAAGCTGTGACCAATAGCAGCGAAGAATCTGTGGAAAATGTGGAAAAAACGGCAAAAAATATACATTTTTCTGCGTTTTAACGCACTTATTTCAGGGACTACTGGTTAAAATGGTATAATTTTTTTTGTGTTGGATGGTCCATTAATTAAGGGAGACTTGAAGCTTTTTAACATTAAGCTGTGACCAATAGCAGCGAAGAATCTGTGGAAAATGTGGAAAAAAACGGCAAAAAATATACATTTTTCTGCGTTTTAACGCACTTGTCTCAGGAACTACTGGTTCGAATGGTATAATTCTTTTTGTGTTGGATGGTCCATTAATTGAGGAAGACTTGAAGCTATTTAACATTAAGCTGTGACCAATAGCAGCGAAGAATCTGTGGAAAATATGGAAAAAACGGCAAAAAATATACATTTTTCTGCGTTTTAACGCGCTTATCTCAGGAACTGCATTATGAAATTGAACAATTTTTTTAATGTTGAATGGTCTATTTATCAAGGAAGGCTTGAAGCTATATAAAATTTAGCTGCGACCAATAGGAGCGAAGAATTTGTGTAAAATGTGGGAAAAACGGCAAACAATACAATACAATCTACATCTACACTAATATATAAAGCTGAAGAGTTTGTTCGTTTGAACGCGGTAATCTGAGGAACTACTGGTTCGAATGGTATAATTCTTTTTGTGTTGGATGGTGCCTTAATCGACTTAGACATTAGGCTACTTAACATTAAGCTGCGACCAATAGCAGCGAAGAATCTGTGGAAAATGTGGAAAAAACGGCAAAAAATATACATTTTTCTGCGTTTTAACGCACTTATCTCAGGAACTGCTTTATGAAATTGAACAATTTTTTTAATGTTGAATGGTCCATTTATCAAAGAAGGCTTCAAGCTATTTAAAATTTAGCTGCGACCAATAGGAGCGAAGAATTTGTGTAAAATGTGGGAAAACGGCAAACAATACAATACAATCTACACTAATATATAAAGCTGAAGAGTTTGTTCGTTTGAACGCGGTAATCTCAGGAACTACTTGTTCGAATGGTATAATTCTTTTTGTGTTGGATGGTGCCTTAATCGACTAAGAC
This sequence comes from Sphaerophoria taeniata, assembly GCA_943590905.1. Classification (NCBI taxonomy): domain Eukaryota; kingdom Metazoa; phylum Arthropoda; class Insecta; order Diptera; family Syrphidae; genus Sphaerophoria; species Sphaerophoria taeniata. The sequence goes on from OX016540.1 coordinate 242,542,539, forward strand.
ATTAGGCTACTTAACATTAAGCTGTGACCAATAGCAGCGAAGAATCTGTGGAAAATGTGGAAAAAACGGCAAAAAATATACATTTTTCTGCGTTTTAACGCACTTATCTCAGGAACTACTGGTTCGAATGGTATAATTCTTTTTGTGTTGGATGGTCCATTAATTGAGGAAGACTTGAAGCTATTTAACATTAAGCTGTGACCAATAGCAGCGAAGAATCTGTGGAAAATATGGAAAAAAACGGCAAAAAATATACATTTTTCTGCGTTTTAAACGCGCTTATCTCAGGAACTGCTTTATGAAATTGAACAACTTTTTTAATGTTGAATGGTCCATTTATCAAAGAAGGCTATATAAAATTTAGCTGCGACCAATAGGAGCGAAGAATTTGTGTAAAATGTGGGAAAAACGGCAAACAATACAATACAATCTACACTAATATATAAAGCTGAAGAGTTTGTTCGTTTGAACGCGGTAATCTGAGGAACTACTGGTTCGAATGGTATAATTCTTTTTGTGTTGGATGGTGCCTTAATCGACTTAGATATTAGGCTACTTTACATTAAGCTGTGACCAATAGCAGCGAAGAATCTGTGGAAAATGTGGAAAAAACGGCAAAAAATATACATTTTTCTGCGTTTTAACGCGCTTATCTCAGGAACAACTGGTTCGAATGGTATAATTCTTTTTGTGTTGGATGGTCCATTAATTGAGGAAGACTTGAAGCTATTTAACATTAAGCTGTGACCAATAGCAGCGAAGAATCTGTGGAAAATATGGAAAAAACGGCAAAAAATATACATTTTTCTGCGTTTTAACGCACTTATCTCAGGAACTGCTTTATGAAATTGAACAATTTTTTTAATGTTGAATGGTCCATTTATCAAGGAAGGCTTGAAGCTATATAAAATTTAGCTGCGACCAATAGGAGCGAAGAATTTGTGTAAAATGTGGGAAAAACGGCAAACAATACAATACAATCTACATCTACACTAATATATAAAGCTGAAGAGTTTGTTCGTTTGAACGCGGTAATCTCAGGAACTACTGGTTCGAATGGTATAATTCTTTTTGTGTTGGATGGTGCCTTAATCGACTATGACATTAGGCTACTTAACATTAAGCTGTGACCAATAGTAGCGAAGAATCTGTGGAAAATGTGGAAAAAACGGCAAAAAATATACATTTTTCTGCGTTTTAACGCAATTATCTCAGGAACTACTGGTTCAAATGGTATATTTCTTTTTGTGTTGGATGGTCCATTAATTGAGGAAGACTTGAAGCTATTTAACATTAAGCTGTGACCAATAGCAGCGAAGAATCTGTGGAAAATATGGAAAAAAACGGCAAAAAATATACATTTTTCTGCGTTTTAACGCGCTTATCTCAGGAACTGCTTTACGAAATTGAACAATTTTTATAATGTTAAATGGTTCATTTATCAAGGAAGGCTTGAAGCTATATATAACTTAGCTGCGACCAATAGGAGCGAAGAATTTGTGTAAAATGTGGGAAAAACGGCAAACAATACAATACAATCTACATCTACACTAATATATAAAGCTGAAGAGTTTGTTCGTTTGAACGCGGTAATCTCAGGAACTACTGGTTCGAATGGTATAATTCTTTTTGTGTTGGATGGTGCCTTAATCGACTTAGACATTAGGCTACTTAACATTAAGCTGTGACCAATAGCAGCGAAGAATCTGTGGAAAATGTGGAAAAAACGGCAAAAAATATACATTTTTCTGCGTTTTAACGCGCTTATCTCAGGAACAACTGGTTCGAATGGTATAATTCTTTTTAAGTTGGATGGTCCATTAATTGAGGAAGACTTGAAGCTATTTAACATTAAGCTGTGACCAATAGCAGCGAAGAATCTGTGGAAAATATGGAAAAAACGGCAAAAAATATACATTTTTCTGCGTTTTAACGCGCTTATCTCAGGAACTGCTTTATGAAATTGAACAATTTTTTTAATGTTGAATGGTCCATTTATCAAGGAAGGCTTGAAGCTATATAAAATTTAGCTGCGACCAATAGGAGCGAAGAATTTGTGTAAAATGTGGGAAAACGGCAAACAATACAATACAATCTACACTAATATATAAAGCTGAAGAGTTTGTTCGTTTGAACGCGGTAATCTCAGGAACTACTGATTCGAATGGTATAATTCTTTTTGTGTTGGATGGTGCCTTAATCGACTTAGACATTAGGCTACTTAACATTAAGCTGTGACCAATAGCAGCGAAGAATCTGTGGAAAATGTGGAAAAATTGAACAATTTTTTTAATGTTGAATGGTCCATTTATCAAGGAAGGCTTGAAGCTATATAAAATTTAGCTGCGACCAATAGGAGCGAAGAATTTGTGTAAAATGTGGGAAAAACGGCAAACAATACAATACAATCTACACTAATATATAAAGCTGAAGAGTTTGTTCGTTTGAACGCGGTAATCTGAGGAACTACTGGTTCGAATGGTATAATTCTTTTTGTGTTGGATGGTGCCCTAATCGACTTAGACATTAGGCTACTTAACATTAAGCTGTGACCAATAGCAGCGAAGAATCTGTTGAAAATGTGGAAAAAACGGCAAAAAATATACATTTTTCTGCGTTTTAACGCACTTATCTCAGGAACTACTGGTTCGAATGGTATAATTCTTTTTGTGTTGGATGGTCCATTAACTGAGAAAGACTTGAAGCTATTAAACATTAAGCTGTGACCAATAGCAGCGAAGAATCTGTGGAAAATATGGAAAAAAACGGCAAAAAATATACATTTTTCTGCGTTTTAACGCGCTTATCTCAGGAACTGCTTTACGAAATTGAACAATTTTTTTAATGTTGAATGGTTAATTTATCAAGGAAGACTTTAAGCTATATAAAATTTAGCTGCAACCAATAGGAGCGAAGAATTTGTGTAAAATGTGGGAAAACGGCAAACAATACAATACAATCTACATCTACACTAATATATAAAGCTGAAGAGTTTGTTCGTTTGAACGTGGTAATCTCAGGAACTACTGGTTCGAATGGTATAATTCTTTTTGTGTTGGATGGTGCCTTAGTCGACTTAGACATTAGGCTACTTAACATTAAGCTGCGACCAATAGCAGCGAAGAATCTGTGGAAAATGTGGAAAAAACGGCAAAAAATATACATTTTTCTGCGTTTTAACGCACTTATCTCAGGAACTACTGGTTCGAATGGTATAATTCTTTTTGTGTTGGATGGTCCATTAATTGAGGAAGACTTGACGCTTTTAACCATTAAGCTGTGACCAATAGCAACGAATAATCTGTGGAAAATATGAAAAAAACGGCAAAAAATATACATTTTTCTGCGTTTTAATGCGCTTATCTCAGGAACTGCTTTATGAAATTGAACTTTTTTTTTTAATGTTGAATGGTCCATTTATCAAAGAAGGCTTGAAGCTATATAAAATTGAGCTGCGACCAATAGGAGCGAAGAATTTGTGTAAAATGTGGGAAAAACGGCAAACAATACAATACAATCTACATCTACACTAATATATAAAGCTGAAGAGTTTGTTCGTTTGAACGCGGTAATCTCAGGAACTACTGGTTCGAATGGTATAATTCTTTTTGTGTTGGATGGTGCCTTAATCGACTATGACATTAGGCTACTTAACATTAAGCTGTGAACAATAGCAGCGAAGAATCTGTGGAAAATGTGGAAAAAACGGCAAAAAATATAAATTTTTCTACGTTTTAACGCACTTATCTCAGGAACTACTGGTTCGAATGGTATAATTCTTTTTGTGTTGGATGGTCCATTAATTGAGGAAGACTTGAAGCTATTTAACATTAAGCTGTGACTAATAGCAGCGAAGAATCTGTGGAAAGTATGGAAAAAACGGCAAAAAATATACATTTTTCTGCGTTTTAACGCGCTTATCTCAGGAACTGCTTTATGAAATTGAACAATTTTTTTAATGTTGAATGGTCTATTTATCAAGGAAGGTTTGAAGCTATATAAAATTTAGCTGCGACCAATAGGAGCGAAGAATTTGTGTAAAATGTGGGAAAAACGGCAAACAATACAATACTATACAGTATAAAGTTCGTTTGAACGCGGTAATCTCAGGAACTACTATTTCGAATTGTAAAATTCTTTTTGTGTCCATTAATCGAGGAAGGCTTTATTCTACTTTAAATCAAGCTTCGACCAATAGCAGCGAAGAATCTGTGGAAGTGTGAGAACTGAGATTTTTTTCTGAGATCTCTGAGATGAAATTATTTTGGATTCGATTTCTCACTCAGCTATTTGACGTGCCTGACATATGTGCAGCAACAATTAGTAAGGTAACCATTAAATCTCAATGATAACTGAGAATTATGTTCCACCAAGGCACCAAATGATTTTGCCTCAGTCAAGGTGACATTGAGATCTCAGTGAGATGTTGTTAGGTGGAACTGGCCTAATAACTGCTCAAATTAGAATTTTGAGAGTTCAATTGATTTGAGAATGTGATTGATTGCACTATTTGTGCAGATTATTGTGTTTAAACAATATCATTTTATGTACTTCTTAACTAAAAAATATGCTCAGTTTAAAGAAAAAAAAAATTTACTTAACGAAAAAAACGATGCAGAAGTAAGAGAGATATTAGAATTAGGGAGAGTTCACCCAAGGGAATGCTTTAAGTATGAACAACTGAAGGGAATCATAAAAAATGCTCAAATTTTTCAAGTTCAAGAGAATTACGACCTAGGGAGAGTTGACTGCAATGCAATTTTACAATAACTTCCGAACAAAATTCCCACGCGCGCATGATGCACATGCACAAGTCGAGACGATACTCTGGCCGGTGGACGAGGGAGAGGCGGGCAACTGCTAGTGTATTCATAAACACACCACACATTGAATTGTATGTCATAATCATAAAGTGAACGCACCCAACCTCATGTAGTTAACAAAGAAATGTCATTTAGTAGTAAGTAAGAGAGAACAATAAAGAATTATCATTATTATACCGGCAATCAAACAGCACACATCTCTTTCAATACACTTCAGTTTTATTTAAAAAAAACTTTTGTAGCGCTCTTATTGAAAAACCCTTTATAACTAGCCGACCCACAGTGGCCCGTTTAGGCGAGGAACGTTGGAAAAATCATTTTTCGCGTGATTTTATTTTGAAAAAGAAAAATCACATTTTGTTTAGAATTGTTTAAAGTGTATGAATCCAAAAACAAAAAAATATTAGATGAACGGTTTGGCTTGAGGAGCCGATCAAAGTCAGAAAATATAAAAAAAAAAATATTTTTTTTTGTTTTTTGTTGCACTTCGAACTTGAATACCTATTAGAAAAACGGTGCAAGTAAATCCATTTATTTTTTTTTGTTGAAAAAATTGACATTATTTCAATTAAATTTTGGAAAAAAAATGCATATCTTTTTTTTAATGAAAAAAAAAATCACTTTTTGCACCTATTTTTGAATTTTAACTTGGCTCATATAAAAAACGTCAAAACCCGTCAAACCAAACTAAGTGAGGGATGAATGCCCACATATTTCTTAACATGTCCTCAAAAACTCAGCTGCGTAAAGTTGCATAAAGCAGAGTTATGGCAATTTAATGGGTTCAAGTCAGTGATTATTCATTTTTTTTAGTTTTTTTCATATGAAAAGAATATAATTAATCTTTTTGTCGCAACCTTTATTTTGGATTTGCATGACTTAATTTAGGTATTTAAATAAGTGCAATGAATGGAATAGCTAAAAAAAAAAATTATGGTTTGGGGATTACCTATTTCTACAAAAATAATAAAAAATCAATGATGATTCCTGCCATAACTTTTTTCTATAAGATTTGTTGTGCACAGGTATTTATTTTTGACAGATTACTGTATTTGGATTAAGAATTAATACATATAAGGGTTACAGGTAGATTACAGGTAGCCGAAAAAAAGGATTTTAATCGAAGGGTTATTTATATGGAATTAAATATTTATTTTTATTAGGGTTACAGGTAGTGAAATTAAAAGGATTAGGTACGCAAATAATTTTACTATGCAAACTAATCTAAGTACCTATAATTGGAAGCCTAATTGGAAAGACATAAAAAAATGAGGATTAAGTATAGCTGTTGATATAAAAACAATTATCACCAAAATTAGCTGATCAGTTTAAATATCAAATTCGTAATGGATACATCGTACAGCAGATTGTTTGAAATTTTTCTTGACCATGATGTTAAGAGCCCTAAGGACTTCGTTGCCACTGTTATGAGACAATTTCACCTTATCGATAAAAATATACCGGGGATCGAACAACCGGATGCAGCTGCCCGAATAACTGGAGTCAATGAAGAAATTATTAAAAGGCTTCAAATAATACTTAATGTCTTTAACTGTCGAGAAAAAGTTAATACAGTAAAATTTGGGGAGTATACAAGAGAAACAAAAGTGTTATTAAGACAACTTTATCCAGAAAAACAACTCACCCCTACTCTTCATAAAATTTTGGTTCATAGTCAAAATATTATGGAGTATCAGTCACTTCCACTTGGGGAATTATCACAAGAATCTCAGGAATGCAAAAATAAGGACTACAAAAGATACAGGTATCAAAATACATGCAAGGTTTCAAGAATTCGGCAAAATGAAGACCTGTTTACTATGCTAGCAATCTCATCAGATCCACTTATTTCTTCCAAAAGGCATGCTAGAAATCAAAAAGAACTGAAAGCACACTACTCCCCAGAAATGTTAGATCTATTAGATTCAACATTGAATTGAATTGAATGAATTAAGATAAAAATCTTACGTTTATGCTTTATTTTTTTCCATATTCGTACTTTTAAAACACTTTTATGGTAATTTTCAGTTAAATTGAAACACCCTGTTTGATTTTGAATGTAAATATTGATGGTTTGATTGGTTGCATATCAAAAATTATAAAACTTAAAAACTTTAACTTAAAAAAAAACAATTTTTTTTTTGCTTTTATGACTATTCAAGTGTTATTTTTTTTCTTTTTCCTGCTATACCAAAACTAATTGTTCTCTAATCATTCACGAAAACAAATTTTTCGCCATTATGGATACATTTTTAACAATTTTTATGACATTGAAAAAACTTCCAACTTTGGGACTTAATTCTGAAACACCCTGTGAATATATTTTTTTTAAAATTTGCACCAAACATAGCTTTGGAAATTCCCTGCTATATAAAAAAAAAGTTGAAGCGATATCTTTTTTCGTTTAGGAGCTATGATTTTTGCAAGGTAAAAAGTGAAAACGGGCCACTGTGCATCGGCTGGGACAGAACAATACAATACATTAATACAACAGAGAGAGACAGATAGACACATAGAAAGAAAGCACACATAACAGAAACCTACGTGGCTCAGAGGAGGAGACTTAGATTTGTATTGTCTCATGTTATCGCACAGGTGGCCTCAGATAAGCTGGCGATTTTTGTAGAAAAAGAATGCTGCCGAAGCTGGGGTTTGAACTCGTTGCGTTCGGCTTAGCAATCCACTACTCTATCCTCTGAACCATGGCTACCTACTGCTGGATAATAGTTTTGGTGGCGATTCGGTTTTTCTGCAAAGAGCACCATCTTATGTGAAGGTAGTTTTCCGATAAACAGTGACAATTGCCATCTATGTCTCATCTGGCGCCTGATAGAAATCGGATCTCGACGTCGACAGTATCATCAAATGGAGATTTAAAAACAATATTGAATTTCATTCGTCAGAAATCAGTGTCTCCTGTCATTAAAGCGAAATCTAACCTCTTAATAAGTTACAACTATTGATCAGGTCAGCTGATGATCTTGATATTCTCGGTATGAGCATCACCAACAACCGGTGTATCAACAGAGTTTCCCTTGGCTTCAGAGTTTCTTCCGCCTATCAATCGGCTATCAACAAGGTTACCCTTGGTTCACAAACGGCTTTGAACCGGTTTATCAACGGAGTTTCCTCCGGCTATCAACGGCGGTTAGCCACTGTTTCAACGGACAGGTCCGAGACTTATACTTTGACCGACTGGTCGGCTTCCGTATCTTAGGAGTCAGGGAATGTTACCACTCTTCAACCTGATTTTGTCATCAACGGTTCGCTTTCTTATGCACATTTCTTACAAAAACTGGTAGTGAATTATATTCGGTCGTGTTGTAAAATTTCATACAAAAGTTTTTCTGGTACGATATGAATTATGTTTTGTTGGTATATTCATGCTATTTTGGAATTTGTAATGTATGCAGCTAATGCATGATCATAACACGTGGAACATACGCTAAGTCGCCAAAAATTCCGCAAGATATTTGGGCTTCCTCCGACGACGCACGCAAGGTGCAAGAAATTTGTTTCACCCAGTCAGCGGGTAGATGAAAATAATGCTAAAAAAACAGAATACAGATGGATATGGCACAAAGTGATGCTCAAAGTCAAAGATTTCATTGTTAGTGTAAAGAATACCGCGATCCAATAGCAAATTCGTAAGGAGAACAATGGAGTTAGCTGGAATATTAGTTTCATCGTATCGCATGGATAAGAGAAATTGACAGCCATGACACATGACATTGATAGTCCCGCATATGCCAAAATATTTTCATTTTATGTTTGTTGAACAGAAGTAAACTGTTAATATTACTTCAATATTCACTTTTTTCTGTTTTTTGCGGATAAAGAAAAAATAAAGAACATAAAGGAGTAAGCAAAATCTACAGAAGAAAAATACTCACGTATGAACACAATAGTTCTTCACATGTGAACTAGGCCAATGAATAAGGTACATTGGGAAAAGTATTGATTTTTTATGTGGAAGAATTGATTGTTGTCGAATCTCTTTTTTGAGACGGACTTAAACAGATTCCTACACGAACTTTCACACAAACCACCAGTTTGACATTTCGGACAGTTTGACATTTGTTAATATTCAAATTGTTTCAAGATTTGTTTAAAAATTATTTTCGCGGGAATATAAATTTAAAAATTGTGTTTAAGTCAACATTTTAGGTAAATTGAAGAATATTTAGGTAATCACAAAATTTGTTATGATAGCCATCACACGCTGTTGAATAAACATTGTGGAACACATCCAACAATATTCTATGTAACACATTCGATAACATCTTATTGAACAGGTCTATTTTCTTGATGATGTTATCACATACAGGTAATGTATGCATCTCTTTCTGAGCGTCAAATTTCAAAATTTTTAGTTTGTGTTAACCAGAGACAAAAGGAGATCGGAAACTGAATTACGTTTTACCCTCCGGATACCGCAAATTTTATTTTACCGTTGCCTCGTGTATGTGAATAAATGAGAAAAAAACAGCAACAAAAATCAGGTGGTATGCTCAAGTTTACTGAGATAGCATTGGTAAAAACACGCATACTCTTGCAGTAAATTGAACCATATAGCTTGTAGGCATTGTCATTTTGACAGCTTGGTTTCCCATCTCCCTTTTAATTTCATCTGTGGTGTTAACGAATTAAGTACCTACTTTGTAAGGGTGTCCCAAAATTAACGCAAGATTTGAATTAAATAGAAAACGCCGTTTTTAGTTTGATAGTTATATTTTTATTGACTCGTAAAGTACATAGGATAGGGTTATGTATGGAATAACACATCGGACAAATGGCCTCCACGGCTTTGCATGCACATGCGCACTCTTTTGTTGAAATTTTCCATGACCATTCTGCATAAATGTGGCTAAATTTCGTTGATGCAGCGTTGAATCTCCTCCTTTAATGCACGGGTGGTTGTGGGCTTGTTGACATAGACTTGTCATTTCAAATAACCCCATAAAAAGAAGTCTAATGGTGTTAAATCACACGATCTATGAGGCCAATTTTGATCACCGAAACGAGAGAGTACACGACCTGGAAATGTCTCATGCAGTAATTGAATAGTTTCACGGGCTGTATGACATGTGGCACCGTCTTGTTGAAACCACATATTGGACACATCAATATCATCCAATTTTGGCAGAAAGAACTGTGTAATCATGTTGCGATATCGAGCACCAGTAACAGTCACTGCTTGACCAGCATCATTTTCAAAATATTCTTTAATAATGAAGACACGTTGTTCTATCGTGTAACGCTCCATTTTTAATAACCCTATACTGTTAGCTGTCAAATTGCTTTTTTTCAGGGTTGCCAACACTTCACTGTTTAGGAATAAAACAAGATAAAAATCTAACGTTTATGCTTTATTTTTTTCCATATTCGTACTTTTAAAACACTTTTTTCTAATTTGAGGGTTGTTTTTTTCATTGAAATATTGAAATTATGGTAATTTTCAGTTAAATTGAAACACCCTGTTTGATTTTGAATGTAAATATTGATGGTTTGATTGGTTGCATATCAAAAATTATAAAACTTAAAAACTTTTACTTAAAAAACTTATGACTATTCAAGTGTTATTTTTTTTTCTTTTTCCTGCTATACCAAAACTAATTGTTCTCTAATCATTCACAAAAAACAAATTTTTCGCCATTATGGATACATTTTTAACAATTTTTATGACATCGAAAAAACTTCCAACTTTGGGACTTAATTCTGAAACACCCTGTGAACATATTTTGTTAAATTTTTCACGAAACATAGCTTTGGAAATTCCCTGCTAAATAAAAAATTGAAGCCATATCTTTTTTCGTTAAGGAGCTATGATTTTTGCAAGGTAAAAAGTGAAAACGGGCCACTGTGCGACCCCGCGAACCTGATCTCGCCTCCCTTCAGATCAACTACAGAATAGTAATGTAACTCAAATTTTATCAAAATGCAATAATATTTATTTGAATCCAATTGATGATTATGATGATGATGATACACTGTGGCGTATGAGTACTTTCTTTTTATTTGTTTGTTTATCATGGGTAGTATTGTGGGTTTTAAAATATCATATACTATATTCGCCTTGGATAAATTGTTAATTAATTCAATGATTTTCAATTTCATATCACACATTCATTTTGTATAAGTTGTCCTCAACTTCTGGGCTAGGGCCCTTCCTTAATAAAGGCTTTACTTTGATTGTAAAAATGGCTCGGTGTCGATCGATATAAACAATATCTCTTTGGTCCTTGCCGGGCCATTAGTGTTGTATTTCGAAGTTTATAGCGTCAACATCGATATTTTTTGCAGCATTATTATTATGATAAAACAACGTTAAACGGGTAAGATTGTAGGATAAAAAGTATCCTATAGCCATCTTCTGGTTCCAAGCTACTAACCCATCAAGCAGAGCCAAATTGGTTTGTCTTAGATACTACGTATATGGCACAACAACATTTACTGGGTCAGCAAGTAGGATAAAAAGCTTCTTATAGCCGTCCCCTTGTTCTAAACTACCTCCCTATCAATTTTGAGCCAAATCGTTTCAGCCATTCGTAAAATTTTTTTATATGGCAAAACAACGTTTATCGGGACAGCTTATATGGCTGAACGCATACGAAAAAAATCATTTAAATCGGTTCAGCCGTTAAGGAGGAGTTCAGTGACATACAGCCGTACAGTAGAATTTTATATATCAGGATATGACTGCAGGTTTATTAAACGAACAGAATGAATGAGGAAAGTTCATGTGAATGTGAATTAACTATTTCCATTAAACTTTGTACTCGTGTATTAACCTATTTTCAGCGAGGTCCTGTTCAACTTGATGAAACTTCTAGTCAACCCCGCAAACCTTGTCTCGCCCGCAATTTTAAGACTTTGCATAAGTTTCAGTACATGGCACACAGAATTCCATATAACAAATCATAGAAATTTTCGATTTTTACTCGATTTTTCCAGTTTTGCGATTGTACCATAATGTTTTTCCAAATTTTATTTTAACAGGAACCCTATTTGAATATAACTGTATGTACCACGAAAACTTCATAAATATCTATTTGGTCGTTGAGGCGTCTTTACCGAACAAACTGGCGGACTAAGCCCATCAGGGGCCAGAAACCAAGTTAATTTGTCGCACTTGTATGTATAAGTGCATTTTCATTTTTGGATAACGAAAACAAAATATGAATCGATCGAAAAAAAAAACACTTTAATTTTCATAACAAGTGTTTTCGTGCCTTCAATTTACTGAATAATTCAATAAATTAAATGAAACCACATGAACATTGATCGAAGAAACTTCTGTCGCTCATTGGCTGGCACGAATATAGCGGATTTTTTTTCGTCCTGACAGTTCTTGTACAGATCGGTCTATGAATTCAAACATAGACCGACGTTTTTCCTTTTGGATAGTCAGTCAATCCAGCATCATCAATGCCAAATCAAGATGTCTATTACGCTAGCAGAAATATTTCATAAGCCGGCCCCGAAAAGTATTCAGTATTTTGTTGCTAATTTGTGCCGCAAGAATTAATTTTGTTGTTCAAATAGTTTTTGGAAAAAAGCGCTGTTACGTTTCTTCTTCTCTCTTCTAAAAAATAATAAGTATACGCCCAAGTGAACGTACTCATAGGTCGTTAATTCCAATATATTTATAAAATCCCATAAAGATTGATTCAAAGCATACACCCTTTTTTATCTTTACCTATCGACCTAGAAGAAGTGAAAACGGCAATATCACGGCTGAAATCCAACAACGCAACGCCGCTGGAGCCGATGGTCTAGCTGCCGAGCTGTTCAAAGCAGCAGGCGACGATCTAGATAGGAGCATGCACCAAATCATCTGTAAGACATGGTCGGAAGAATATATGCCCGATGAATGGAAATAGAGCATTGTTTGCCCGATCCTAAGGAAGGGAGATCCTCTTATCCTGAGCCAACTACAGAGGAATCAGTCTACTTAACATCGCCTACAAGATCCACTCCGCCGTAATAAGTGAACGTCTGAAGCCTTTCGTCAAAAATCTGATTAGTCCTTATCAATGTGGCTTCAGGCCAGGAAAGTCAACCATCGAACAAATTTTTACGTTGCGGCAGATCCTGGAAAAAAACCTGTGAACTCCAAATCGATACCCACCACCTCTCCATCGATTTTAAGGCCGCTTATGTTAGCATCTACAGAGATGAACTGTATAAAGCTACGTCTAGTTTTGACATCCCTGTCAAAATCGTTCGCTTGTGCAAAATGACGATGGAGAACTCCACTGCTCCATCAAGGTTGGCAACGAGCTTACGGAATCTTTCGACGTCAAACAAGGATTCAGACAAGGCGACGCACTGTCATGCGATTTCTTTAACATCGTTCTTGGGAAGATAGTGCAAAACTCCACCGTCAACACCAGAGGCACTATCTTCCAAAAGTCTGTTCAACTTCTCGCGTGCGCCGATATTGATATAATGGGAAGAACACACCGTAATGTCAATGGCGCCTTTGTGAGAATTGAGACAGAAGCGGCGAAAATTGGTAAATGAAGGCGAAATGAAGTAGGTATAATTATGCTGTCTTCGAGGAAGGACACCCAACACCAACGGCTCGGACAGAACGTCACAATAGACGCATATAACTTCGAGGTAGTATAGGGGAGTTTGGCTACCTGGGTCGTACTATTAACACGGGCAATAACACAAGCTGCCCGTGGCTTAGTAGTTAGGCGCGTTGGCTGGTGATTTCGAGTCCTAATCGTGCCCATAAAAGTTTTTATTTCATCTTTCACGGGTACTGCCTCTTGCAAAGAACTGACAAAACTTCCAAGAGTATCAAGTGCTCCTTAACTTTGCCGTTCGGAATCGGAATTGTAGGTCCCCTCAATTCTTCACACGCACTCAAAGAATTGTTGATGAGTGTAAGCCTCTGCGGCTTTGGCTCTTCAAGAGCTTTTGCGCAACTCTATTTTTTATTTAATAACACTAGCGCCGAGATTAGAGGAAGAATAACTCTTGCTAATCTTTGTTTCTTTGGGCTAAGAAAGCAATTGAGTGGAAAAGACTATACAACACCTTCATCATCGCAGTCCTGCTGTGGTGTAGAAGTATGGACCTTGACAAAATCGGATAAATGTGCCTTCGGCTGTTTCGAGGGGAAAGTCCTTCAGGTCATCTTCGGCCCCGTGTGCATTGATGGGGATTGGAAGTTTAAATAACGCACTTTACGGGTTGTACAACGGCACGGACAAAGCAGAAGGGTCCAGGTCCAGAGACTCAGATGGCTCAATCATTTAGAGCGGGTGGACACCAATGCTCCGGTCTGGAAAGCCTTCGACAGCATTCCCGAGGGAGGAAGAAGTAGAGGGAGACCACGACTCAGGTGGCGCACAGAAGTTTAAAAGGACCTCAATCAATTGGAGGGCAAAACTGGAGACAGCTAGCTAGGGATCGAGTTGGTTGAGGCCCAAGTCCAGTTAGGTAGAAAGGGCTCTCGAAGGATTTATTTGAATTTTTATAATGATCAAACTGGACGGTTTTGAGCATAAGTATATTTGTTCACAAATGAAATCCGATAGACTAGCTACACCCATTCAATCAAAAATATATTTGTGAAGACTAAACAAAGCTTTTAAAATCAAATTTAAAGTGTGTGAATTGTAGCTCAATCGGTCAATATTTTAAAAATTCGTAAAATTTATTGTTTTCAAGCACAACATATTACAAAATGAGTTGCAGAAATTTTATGTTCGATTTAATAATACTAGACATTTGGTTCGATGATTTCGATTACGCAAATAATACACTATCAACTGAGGTCGAGTTCAACAATGTTGAATTCGTAATTGAATCAAATCCGGAAAAACCAGGCGAATTCAAACAAGGACGAACTTGTGAATTTTGTAGTGATTACAGTGACTTGGTACTTGATTTATTGGACCATCCATTGAAACTCAGAGTTATATCCAATGGCTGTGCACCAAAAGGTCGACTTTATATAATAAAAGTTAAGATTAACATTAATACGACTTAAGCATACTTTAAACAGGAGAAGCTCAAATTATTTGGCCAAGGGATTTGCTGGACAGACTGGACAGAGGCGGTTTCACTTGTTACAGTAATTTGGAAGAGGCCGATCTTGTGTTGAGTAAGAAAGTGGTGGGAAAAATTTGCGTTCAATATCGCTTGCGGGCTAAATGCTCTGCTTGTGATTCTGACTCTGGAGGGTCTGGAGGTGACGACTGTCCTAAAAAAGATTGCGATATTCAAAAGGAACTCGATAAAATCGTCGATCCAAATGAATTGTTCTTTTTGATAAAAGACGATTCAGATATAGTTTGTGACACAATGAATGACAAGAAAAAAGACGAACGTCCGACGGCTTTGGACCTTTCGAGATTTAAGAACTTGCATGGTAAGGTCGTTAATGATCGGAATCTAGTTGAACGCATTTGCGCACCGGATTGTTGTCACAGCAAGGTAATTTAAAATTAGTTATTTGTTGCGCCGTCGGATAGTTGAATAGATTTTTCTCTGACCTTGCTGTAAGTGCAGCATGGTTTATACTGCGTTACGTTTAGGACGGACGACGGACGGTAGAACTTTCACCCGAATTTCTTTCGAATTCAAAAAGTTTAATTATTTCTTGTTTTTTCCTGAGCCTCTTACATTTTTCTAAGCAAGCTTACAATCATGATCAGGACAAGTGTCTTACGGTGGAGTGCACAGAACCTATTTACTTAGGTACTTACTTAAGGTGGCGCTACTTTTAGGGGTGTTCCCTTAGCTAACTGTCCCATTTGCATACGCTGAGTTGGCTGAGGTCTTCTTCCACTTGCACTCCCCACCTGAGCATTGGTCTCCCTCTACTGGATACGCGTACTTTATACTTCTATATTTTGCCTCGATGCAAAATCTTGCAGGCAGTATTTTCCGATTGTTCCACCAAAAATGTCCTCTCTCCCTATCTTGGCGTATATCATTTTAACGTTGAAGTTAGGAAGTTGCTCAAATGTCTTGTCGCTTATGTTTCAGAATTTTAACCTTGATGCCGTAAGGTACTCGTTGACACCTCTGAAGCTTCAAGGCGAGCCGCTCCTTGACAGCTTGAGCTCTAAATCTGTCGAAGTAGCCTGTACCTTTAAGCTGTTCACTGAGCAGTTCAACCCAGAGTTTATCTAATAATGAGTAGGGAAACTCTTTTGAAAATGTAGTAGGCACTACTACAACTACAAATTTTCGAAAAAAAACAACAAAAATGCCATAAGTGAAAATAGTCAAATCAATTCCTTGCTTCTTTCCCTTTTTCCCTAATAGATTTTCAAAGGCGGCCTGACTTGATTGTCATAAATTAAGAAAAAAAATTGTTCGATAAAAACTCTTATGTTGTTTCTCTCTCTTTCCTGGAAGTTTCTCATTGGCATCTTTTTCCAATATCTGTGTGAAAATATGTGCGAATCAACAGGTGAATTTTTCTGAGTTTCCCTACTTATAAAGCTTTTTTTTTTTGGTCGTCCGGAACTGTTCCGAACGATTCAGGATTCGTTCACTTGGCACAAGATGACATTCTTGTTCTGAATAGAACAGACAAACGATTCCGAATTTGAAGTCGGAATCAAAACATGCACACACTTGCACATACGTACTCAACGTCATGTTTACAAATAAAGAAAATAAAAACAAGGTCCGTTCGTTTACTCCCTAAAACTGCCCAAAACTGCCCAAAACTGCCATATTCTCCCACTTTTTCGTTCTTTTACTGCCACTTATTGTAAAATCTGTCACTTTTGAAGGAGAAAAATATTTCCCCTATCTGCTGATTTTAGCCAAAAAAATTTCTTGTGGCAGTTTGTGTAAGTTCTGTCAAACCATAAGAAGTACATTGAATTTTGTTGACGTTTGACATAATTTTGTGCATTTGGGAGTGGGGATGATTTTTGACAGTTTTAACACAAACTGCCCAAAAAGTAAAAGAACGGACCTACAATGTCATGTCCACTGATCAGTTATAACAAGATTGGAAACCTACCTACGTTTTACCCTCCAAATACCTCAAAGTTATTTTTTTCATACACACATACTCTTACAACTAACTTGCTTTTTATTATGTAGGCAATTGTATAATTTGGCGTTTTTCTTTTTTACCTCTGAGCAGATTAGATCAGATCACGGATGTGTCAAAGCGAAGCTCTGAGCAGATTATATTCAATGTCCTCCGATTTAATAAAGAAACAAACCTGGGTGTCAATTCCCGATCTGTGAAAATGTGAAATGATAAAAAATTTATCATTTTAGTTTTCACAGAGACTTTTCATTTTTTCTTTTCATAAACTCGCTTTATGCGATTCTCTAACTTGTTTGTACTAAAAAGTACTAAATGATAAATTCTGTATGAAAAAAATCAAAACAAACTTCAAAACTTTTCATTTGATAAATTTCTTTTCACAGCTATATTAGGTCCGTTCGCGTACCCTCCAAAAACAGTAAAGTTTTACGAAAAATTACGAAATTTAACCAAATCCTGTTCGCGTACTCAAACATTTTGTAGTTTTTCGTAAAAGAGAGCGCTCACGAGAGAGTAAAATATTTCCCCAACCTACGAATTTTAGCCCAAGAAATTTCTTTGGGCTGATTTGTGAAAAGTGTCAAATTTGATTGAAAATAGCAAATAAATAAATAAATTCAAATTCAAAGTTTCAATTTTTCATACAAAAAAAACTTGACACTTAAAATGTGGGCAAAATTTGTTGTTTTTCCGTTCGCTTACTTTTTTGTAGTTTTGTTTTTCTGTGAGAGAATTTTACCCCCACTCTTTAAACTGTCTCTTTTTACGAATTTTAGTGCAGAAAGTATGCGAACAGACCTTTTATTTTGTGAAAAGAAATTTATCAAATGAAAAGTTTTGAAGTTTGTTTTGATTTTTTCACAGATCCAGGGGTGGAATCGTGTAAGGTGATTTGTGATCGGTGATAATCACAAATCACAAATTTTGTCTACGTAAGGTGATAGTCACAAGTGATAATCACCAATTTGCTACTTTTCCTTGTGACAGCTATTTTGCTATCACATTGATATAAAATTTTTCATTTATTGATACTTGAACAGTCAAATAGAATAAATATATTCGAACTTCAAATTTCAATTTCAATTTCAAAAAAGAAACTTTTTCGATTCCTAATTCTCTGTTTTCCTAATTCTCTGCCCCGCCGTTTCTTTTTCAATACCAACTCATGTAATAAAATGCTTGCAAATAGTGGCGCTACAATCGGTTGTCATAATATGTCATTTGTTTTTTGGGAAATGATGCCAATTTTCGATTTATTTTTGGTGATCACCTTACACAGAAGGAAAATAAAATGTGATCACATTTTATAGTCACAAAGGTGATAATCACAAATCACCTTACACGATTCCACCCCAGAATCGAATTTTTTGTGAAAGTGTGATAGAACTTATCATTTCAGAGTTTCACAGATCGGGAATTGACCCCCTGAGCACTGAAATGTAATTTTTTACTTATTGTTATTTTAACAATTTTTTTTTTCACCTACAATAGACGCGCGACTTTTTTGGGAATCCATTTTTAATTTTATGTTTGTTTTTGTCTGTAAAATCCGAAAAACAAGTGAAGTTGTCTTCGCTTAGCTATCTGCTCTATTTGCTCGGTCGATTTATTCTGAGCAAATAGATTTAGCTCAAACATGAAAATTCTTAGCTCCGATATATCGGAGGTAAAAAACAAACACAGATTTTTTTTTGACAGATCCGTGATCTGATCTAATCTGCTCGGAGTGAAAAAAGAAAAACGCCAATTATTACAATAACACGCATACCTACTCTTGCAGCTAACCTGCTTTTTAGTTCGTAGGCAAATGTCATTTTGACAGCAAGCTTTCCCATCTTGTTATAACTGATCAGTGGTCATGTCATCTGCATTTTTGAATATGAGGTTTGACAAATACAGAGAAGCAAAAAAATGTGTTTGCATGTTCGTTTGGTATCCGGAATCGGACAATTCTGTGTACCAATTCCGGATTACCAAAAAAAAAAACCCTAATAATTAGATATTATACTCTGGTTCAACCTTACTGGAACTGTAGACGTCATCGTTGACTCAATCTAAGGAATCCCTCCGCTGTTATCTAGAAAAATAGTTCCTCGGTGGAAAGCACTCTCTCCGCCATCTCTCGTTAGCTGTCACCAACAACCTTTCCGTGGTTCAGTTTCTCAGTCTACCAAAGTTGGCCACATTCCTAAATTGTGAACACAGATTGCTTCTTAAGAAGTATTTAAAGTTTCACGCACATACATAAGACGTGAAGGTCATTGATAACCTCCCATAGTCGTTGTCACCTTATCTCGAGCTGAGGTATTTGACTTGTTGCGGATTGGAAAACCTGATTATGTCCACATGATGACATCTGTGACCGCTGTATTATTTTGTATTATGTATTATTATTGGTGGACCAGGGGTTTTCCAGCCAGATCGGTCCCTAGCTAGCTGTCTCCAGTTTTGCAGGCCAAGTTGGTTGTGGTCCTCTGCCGCCTGTGTGCCCCAGGTGAGTCGTTGTCTTCCTCTTCTGTGATGTCCTTTCGCTCTAGCTTTTCTGACTACGTCAGTGCTGCTGAACAGCTTGTACTGTTAGTGGTTAAAACTTCGTCTCCATTCTACATTTATGCACGAGGGACCAAAAATCACTCGAAGAAGGGTTCATCCGATGTTGTGGAGGTCCATGTCTCTTCACCATACATGAGGACAGGGATGATGACGCTTTTGTTCAATGACACTTAAGTTGCTCGAGAGGACTTTACTACTCAATTGCCTCTTAAGTCCTAATGCTCAAAACAGATGTGCAGAATTTCTGCACGCAGCGCTGCATGCAGCGCTCCAAGCAAAACACACGTGCAGAAACTCTGCCAAGTTCTGTCAAGACAAAAACGACACCTGTCAAAATTTTTTTGATTTGGTTGTTTTGTTTGATAAAATTTGAAAACAGTCATCAAGGAAAAAAATTGTTTTCATTTTGCATAGGTATGCTTTTCGAGTACTGTTCGTCCGTGGCTTAGTGGTAAGGTGCGTTGGCTGCTAAGCAGAACGTTGTAGGTCCCCTCAATTCTTCACACGCACCCAGAGAATTGTTGATGAGAGTAAGCCGCTTAGGCCTTGGCTCTTCAAGAGCTGCCGCGCCGGTCTATTTTTTTTTTATTAGAAATTAGAACAAAACAGTTTGTTAATTCGGTTTGCAATTGCAGGCGTCCTTGTTGAGCATGTAGGGTGTTCTGGTCTCGACCTGAGATTCGATAATGGCAAACCAGAGGGCTTGAGCATTGATTGTTCGGTTGGCGCGATGCTCCTTCTTGTAGCGAGAGTAAAGCTTCGATTTTTACAACCCAGACTTCGTGCAATCCGGGATATTTGTGCGGACACATGAGCGACCAATCTCCGTCGGCCTTGACACGTTTCATAAACAAATTAGGAATGCACAGGACTTTGAAATCATAGCACACTGCTTAACTGAATTGAATTTGAAGATACCTTCAATCGAGGCATGGGTACAATACCGTTCGGATAGCAGGGTTGTATGTCTCAATTGCGGCATCGATATCCTCGCCGTGAATTCCAATACACTAGAAGAAGAAATCAAAATAAATACCGAGATGAATTCATAATTATAAAAAAGCATTTTCTCACTATCCTTTATTCAGAAGGCGGTCAAATAAATCTCTCCAACTATCTCCATCCAGGGCCAAATCGAGAATATTTTTATAATTTTAATTTTTCATTGCCAAACTGACAATTTAAAATAACATGTACTGTCAACAGTGTCAACAATCTTTCAATTTAAGTAGTGCCAGATATCAATTATTTCGAAATTTTTGTTTTTCAATTATGGCTGCAATGAAACTTGGCAGAAAATTTAGAAATAGAGACATCACGCAGCGCTGTTCTGCATGCAGAATTTGCTCCCATAAGAGCCTGTGTATTTTTGATTTTGCTGCGCAGCAATTCTGCACATCTGTTTTGCCCTTTAAGGGCAGTGATTTTTTGCTGTCTGAGTTTATAGCGGATACTAGGTAGACAAAGCCCATAACTAACTCGAAGTCTGTCTATACTGATGTTGGATTCATGACGACGATAAGTTGGTCTTGACTTCGTTAACCGCTAAACCCATCTTCTTGGCCTGCCGTTCCATCCTGTGTCCTTCCAATTATGTCAACGTCGTCTGCGTAACCTAGTAGATGGACAGACTTTTGAAAGATTGTGCCTCTTGTGTTGACGTTGGAGGTTTGCACAACCAAGGTCACACAGTACGACAGACAAGATCTTGGCGACGATTAGGAGACTTATGCCTCTGTGGTTGGTGCATTCAGGGGATCTCTTTTCTTGAGGATCGGGCTTACGATGCTGAGCTTCCATTCGTCGGGCATGCTTTCCTCCGACCGAATCTTGCAGATGAGCTGGTGCATACTCCTTACCAAGTCATCTCCAGCTGCTTTTTACAGTTCGGCGGCTAAGCCGTCTGCTCCAGTGGCTTTCTTCGACTTAAGTTTAGAATTGGTGGTCTGCTCCATCCAAATTGAATGGTTCTGTATAGCTGGCGGAATTTTGCTCGTCATCGCCATTATAAGGCTTGGGAAAGTGGTCTTTTCATATCCTCAGCACTCACTGTGATCTTCCCATGATGGTCCTGTAGAGGCTTCGGTTCAGGGTGTAAGACCCCTGGTGATTTGTTTTACTTTTTTGTAAAACTTTCGACCTTGTTCCTGTTTTCACATTCCTCAGTCTCCTTCATTGCGCGCTCTCATGCTCCTTTTTTTCTTTCTGAGAAGTTTGTGCTCCTCCCTATTTTTCAGCTCGTAGAACTCACGAGCGGCCCCGCTTTGTATGCCTCTTGTTTAGCCAGCACTCATCAAACCACTCATCGTTGTGGTGGCCGTGTAAATCTTAGCATTTCAGAGGCGGCATCTCTGATGGCGGCTGGGCAGTATTACTGGTTTTCCAACAATTTTCGCTGGCAGTAAAGGACTTCTAAGGAAGATATCGGAGACGCGATCGGAAAAGGACGTAGCAGTGATTGTATCCGTTTGACGTCAAATTTCCTCTAAGCATTTTTGTTTGTTGGTCTCGATAGGGATATCCGTATTCAAACCTATGTTCGCACCTCGGAATGTGCGAACACCTTGCATGTTGCATGCTAGAAAAGTGTTGATTGATCAGGAGATTTCCATGTGCTCTTGTGGATATCGAGATGTGGGAAACGCATACTTGCTACCATTACGTCTCGCCTCGCAGTGAAGACGATTAGCCTGACTCCGTTATTGGAGGTGGTGTCAGTAGGCTATGTCGTCCGATTATTCCACCAAAGATTTCTTGTCTGTCCCCGCTCGGTATTAAAATCTCTAGGGCATTGTTTATAGGTCTTGTCGAGGAGCTCGTAGAACCTGTCTGTGGGATTATCAGTGGGGGCGTGCAGCTTATGTTAGTGAATTTAGCCTTGAAGCGAATTGTCATGCTGCGCTCATTCACTGAGTTGAAACTCAAGACCTTCCTGAGTCAAGTCCCAACTACGAATCCACATCCATGTAGACGCTGATTTCGTTCCCGGTAGCAGTCGCTGAAGTAGATATCACAGTTCTTCATTTTTCGTAGGACCGGACCATCCCATCGCTTTTCTTGGATGGCGGTTGTATCTGCTTTATAGCAGTCAAGAGCTTCATCTAATTGTTCGGCTGCACGTGGCCTATTAAGGGACCTAACGTTCCAAGTGCAAAAGCGAAATTCGTTGTCCTTAAATCGTTTGAGTGGGTCGTCATCCGTATCCGAGGCTTGTTGGTGGTTCGGAGCTATCTATTTTTTTGTGTAACCGGGCAGTCACCTCGACCGACGCCACGCACGCTCGACCTCAAACCTGGAGGGCCAGGTTCTTAGTTTAGCAGCTTTTTTAAATTTGTATATAATTCCTTCACTTAAGCACCCTCAACGGCTGAAAGTATTTATTTTTTCAATTAACTCAAGGTACTTTAATACTTTTACCTCATAACCTTCTAGAAATATCCTCCTTGTAACAAGAACACATGTCCAAAACTTGGAGGTGGTGAAGCAGCTAAGAAAAAAAAAGGAGAAAAGGAGAAAGAAAGTAGTAGTAAGACCTTTTAAATTATTTACTCAATAACTGAAATAAAATGACAATTTTCTTAACCCGACTGGGCTTGCAAAGCGAAAAAGCACAACGCTGATTGTCCCCACAGCAACAAGTTTTCCGAAGAAACGGAAGGTAACTTTATTTCAAACAAACAAACCCTCCGTTTGTAAAAAAAATTGAATTTTTAGATTCATGTTCATTTGATTCTTCCATAATCAGTCCTGATACTGATTCAGAAAGTTCTTGCACGTGTGGTCAAAACCAAGGATATCTGCTTACTCCTCCTAGCCCCAAGCAAAAAGTTTACACACGTACCAGGTGAAAATTATAATGACTGAAACACAAACACGCTTTAGTTTCGTCTTCGTTTACGTTACGATGTACCCGCTTCGAATTTGCTTTGAATGACATTTCTCCCTCCATCATCATCACTCCACCAAAATCAAATGAATTTTGTTTGTTGACTATTTACAGCAGCTGTTGAGCTGTCAGACAAAGTACCTAAATATTCCTTATATTTGAACTAGTGTTTCCGTTTGGAGTCACGTTTCGTAACATTACGAACGAAAAGTAAGGTCAAAGCTTCATTCCGCTTCGAATTTTATATGTTTACTTTTGACAGCTGTAGGTATGTTGAGCTGTCAGACAAAGTAAATATTCCTTATGTCGTTTTCCATTGGTCGTCCAGAAGCATTCAGAAGAGTCCAGAAGCCTTCTGAAACCATTCCATTGGACTGACTTTGACAGACGGAATGCTTCTGAGAAGAGCAGAACTCTTCTGTTTTGAAAACAGAATCGTCCGAAGAACGACACATACATCATAACCCGTTCCATTGGAGGTAGAAAAATAAACGTCAAAAAAAGACCAATGGAAAACGACATTTTATTTGAACTAGAGTTTCCGTTTGAAGTCACGTTACGTAACATTACGTACGAAACATGAAACGTCATAAACGTTAGGCGAATCGAAAGCTAAATCGTGTTTGTGTTTGTCTTTCAAGACAATAAATCATGCAATTTAATAAATTTTGAAGGTTCTGTCCAATTTGTAAAAATGACTTATCATGGCTTCCCAAATTTGCTGCTTGTACGAAATGTGGTCATAAGCCAACTCCTTATTGTGTCGAAAAACCGTACGATGAAAACATAACAGCTGATCAGATTTTACAATCTTGGGCTATCGATAGTCCAAAGAATGATGCCGGTGACCAGCCAGCTCCGAAACGGCTCAATCGATGCGCCTGCAAGAATGGTAAGACTTGCGCTTATTGTAGGATTCGTAAGATTTGCAAGGATATTCTGAGACCGACAAAATGTCGAAATAAGAAATGCTCAGAGGAGAACACACAGGGTGGTAAAAATAAAACGACAAAAGACATTTGCAATTCGAGCAGCGAAGATGATTGTCGAACGCATTTGGCAAAAGTATTTTCGGAACTCAAAGATCTCTACAATCTAAAACCGGTTCCCAATAAAGCGTGCTTTACACGATATGGATTTTCCATATGGACTGTCACTTTTTATTTCCAAATGTATTTTTTTTATGAATGTCAAATTTGATTTTGTTTGTAAAATCAGAAAAGCATTTAGACGATTTGGATTTTTCGTTTGTAGTTTCGAAACATTTTTTTCGTCCAAAACACCTAAAATGTGTTATATTATTGTTTTTTAATAAAAAAAACACAAAATATTATAACAACTCACCTTTTTCGCGCTCTCCATGTTTAAATTTAAACTTTTTTTGTCGTTTAAGAAATCCGATTTCGTCTGTATACAGATGAAATTTAGAAACAGTTATAAATGAAAAAATCCATATGGAATTTCCATCTGTATTTCGATATGGATTCTTAATACGTTTACACGATTTGTATAATATTCCGTATGGAAAAAGTGACAGTCCATATGAAAAATCCATATCGTGTAAAGCACGCTTAAGCCTGAATTTGAATATAATGAGAGCTGTGAAAAAGCTTTTCTAGAAACAAAACAGAAGAAACGAAAATATGCTCGAAATCGAGATATGGAAAATAAGGAAAAGAAAGATGACATGGAGAAAAATTCAATAGTCCAAGCAAAGAAAAAACTCTGCACCAAGAAATTGTAGGTCTAGTGTCTCAATGGCTTACGTTTTTTTATGTTTTTTTTTATCCTTAGGTATAATTACAAAACTGTGAGGAAATATCCTGGAATAAATGTTGGGCACAAGCAGTGCGTCTCGTCTGGCAAAATAGTGCCAGCAAACATGGGTTGGTTGTGGACGGCCAATACTGTTGCAATTCGCAATGGTTGGAGACCCGGGGCTATTCGGAAGCCAATCAAAGAAATCATGAAATATTTTCTCAAAGACTTTCCTGTTGATACTTTGAATGTTTCAAAATATGGCAAACACAAACTCGCGAAGAAAGAGTCCGAAGAATTAATACAAAAGCCAACACTTCATATTTCTAAAAAGAAAGGCGCCTACTTGATAACCATGCGTCCCATCAAGGATGCAACATTATTGAAGGATTGTGCAGACCCTTATGTTAACATGAAGCCCATTCAATTCAGAATAGTTAAGAGTCCTGTCGAAGCTGCCAAGCATGAGATCAAATGTTGCCTCAAGGAGAAATTCGACAAGTGTACTTGTAGAAAACCGGTTTCTGAATGTTTTTGCAGACCGTTTTTGGACAAAAAACGTCTTGAATTCGAATTGAATAAGACTTGTAAACAAAAAGGTATTCCGAATCTTAAGAACTCCCTGGTTCTATCTGATACTTCTGATTCGGAGATGGAATTCGATTTTGGTGTAACGCCCCCTGCTGGAGTCATAAAGCCACAATTGAAGAAGAGACCGGATTTGACGTGTAGTGAGACGCAGTACAATGAAAAGGATTGGATATTGACACCAACATTCCCTAAACCGTTAAATAAGTATATGAAACCATTTGATGCAACAGGTGGACGAACTCTTCCCCCTTCAAAGCCTTGTCCGGTTATTTGTCCGCCAATTCCTCCGAAAAAGATTCGAAGGCTGCCAGTTTGTGGTATTGTTGGTGGTTATGGAGGAATTGGTGGGAATAAAGGTGCCGGAAGACAGATTGGAGGTTGCCCAACAAACACGCCTAAACCCTTGTTCTGTAACCTCGCTCGGAGAGCCAAAGCCACAGGTTGTTGCTATGCACCTGCATGTATGCCCTGTTGAAGGTTCTAGATTTCATTTTCAAATTATATGTGTATTGTGTAATGAGCCATTTTCCCTTGAATAAACATGTTAGTAAAATTAGAGGCAAGTATACTCTTATTTCTCTTAAAGTATTGACTATCACAAATTCCATTGCAATAGACAATTTTCTGCTGACCAAGACAAATCCATTACATAATCCGTTCGATGCAGATTCGTAGTGGAAAAATGGTGGAAAATTTTCTAAGAAATTCGAAGTTTCGGGAATTTGGCTTTTGGCATTTGGTTTGACGAAAAAAAGGGACTTATTGGTAACAATCTTCAAATATCGTTTCGATAAATATGAAATGGAATCTGATCTGATGAACTGAGGGCCTGTTGTACAATCTAGGGCACCGCGAATCGAAAGAACAATTCTAAAGTAATAAAGTCAAAGATATCTTCAGTTTCATAGTAGCACTGTTTAATGAAGTAAATGAAAACTGTCAAATCAAGTTAGAATAGGGAACATCAGCTCCCTGTATTATCTTTTTGACAGTTTTCAGTTCGCTGTCAAATAAACAGTGCAAGTCAATTAAATTGAATAAAATTTGTATTCTTAAATGTATTTTACTGAACGGTCAATGTATGCGGATTTTATTTCAATTTGATGGCTTTCCATTTTTTAAATTTTTGTTTTGTTATATATTTTTTACGAGTTTATTCAAAAAATTGTTTGACTGAAAAAAAAATAAATAAATTGACATTTGAAATCTTGGCATTTGATTTTTTTTTTTTACA
This sequence comes from Sphaerophoria taeniata, assembly GCA_943590905.1. Classification (NCBI taxonomy): domain Eukaryota; kingdom Metazoa; phylum Arthropoda; class Insecta; order Diptera; family Syrphidae; genus Sphaerophoria; species Sphaerophoria taeniata. Next base: position 242,569,424 of record OX016540.1, read on the forward strand.
AAGCTTCTTCACCAAAAAAAGTCTTTTTTTTTCTTTATTTGGCTCCATTAATGATCTCAGCCTGAGCTACTGCTGCCTTCCATCGGGAACGGGCCCTCGCATGCACTCACCAGTCGCCAAAACCAAGCGCACTGGCATTCGCAGTCACTTGGTCCTTGTACCGTAGGTTCGGACTTCCTTGTCGTCTCGATGTGGCCAAGCCAATGCAGTCGTCTTTTCTTGGCTTTCTGGACTACGTCCACATCTCGGTACAGCTCGTACAGTTCATGGTTGAACCATCTTCTCCATTCGCCATCGTCGCATACGGGACCGAAAATCCATCGAAGAATTTTTCTTTCGAAAGTGCCCAGTATCAATTCCCCTTTTTTACTTATCGTCCAGCACTCGGCACACCTTAGAGTAGGACTGGTAAAATCAGAGTTTTGTATAGAAGACACTTTGTCTTTCGAGTGAGGAGTTTTGAACCCAGTTGTTTGGCCAAACCGAAGCAGCAGCGGTTCGCTAAGGTAGTTCTTCTTCGGATCTCCACTATGGTGTCGTTTGTGGGATTGATGCTTGTTCCAAGGTAGGTGAACTCCTTAACTACCTCGAAATTGCTGCTACCAACAGTGACGTTTTATCCTAGACGGTGGGCAGATGTTCTTTTTTTGTTTTGAAAGCATGTACTTTGTAATGTCCTCATTCACTTCAAGACCAACGAGTTTCGCCTGTTCTTCAATCGCTGTGAAGGCCTCAAGCACAGCTCTCTTGGATCGACCGATGATGTCTATGTCGTCCGCATAGTCTAGGAGCTGGGTGGATTTGTTGAAGATAGTGTTTTCCGTGCTCACACCTGCCTTGCGTACTATCTGCTCCAGGACTATGTTGGAGAAGTCACATGACAGCGCATCTCCTTGTCTAAACCCATGCGCATGTTTGAAACAAGTCGGATGAGTTGTTATTCCCATTTGCACACTGCACTGCGTATCGTTTAGCGTCATGCGGCACAGCTGGATCAGTTTGTTCGGGATCCCGAATTCAGACATCGCCATCATAAGCTCTTGGCGGTGGATGCCTATCATAAGCAGCTTTGAAGTCGATGAAAAGATGGTGGGTTTCTATTTGAAATTCGTTGGTCTTTTCCAGGATCTGCCTCAGTGTGAATTTTTGGTCTATTGTTGTTCTGCCTGGCCTTAAGGGTAGGTGTACCAGAACAGCGAACTCAGATTTCATGTAAATGAATTTATATGTGTTAGTGGCCTCTACTCTTCACCGATTCCTTTTTTTCATCTCAGACGAGAATTTGCAAGAACCAGATTCCACGATCACGATCAGGCACATGAAGGAGAAAAAAATGCAATGTACGCAGACGACGTCTTCTAGGTAGAAAAGGAAGCAAACTCATATACATACATGCAATGCAATACAAAAGACCCCAAAAAATATGTCAAGTGAAGAAATGTGCACATTTTTTCCTTTTTTTCTTTGAGCTAAGAATATTATGAAAACTGCATGTAATTGTTGTTGCAGCACGAGAAATCGCGATGTGATAAACAGTTAGGTTTTTATTTCTTTTTGTGTTTGTGCAGTTGAAGAAATATAAAAAGATGAACCTTTTTGAGGAGGCAGGATAACTATTTTTATGAAATGGAAATTCTTTTATTGGGCGATGTGATGATTGCGTTTGTAACAGGCCACAGGCGGGTACCTTTCATCTTTTAGAAAGATGAACAGTTTATTCAAAAGAGTCATGAACCTATTATTGAAATTTTTGACCTTACGCAATAAAACGATGCAAATAGAGGGTGTCTCAGTAAGAGTGCTCTTTTTAAAATTGGAATATTTTTTTGCATGCAAGGGCAACTCTGAAATTTGACAGCTGCCACCTCTATTATTCTGATTATTAAAAATGGAGTGCTTTTCGAAAGAAAAACGCGTTATAATTGTGAATACTCTCGCAAACTTCGCAAAATTTTCTGCCGAGAAATTAAAAAAAAAACGGGATCAATTACGGATAGTAAGAATTCTTTGCGTCAACGTACCGGTCGGTGTCTTGAAAACATTGCTGCTGTTGCTGTAAACGAGAGTATTGCCGAAAACCCGAAAACAAACGGCATTCGTTACAGGTATACCATAACGGACTTCTTGTGGGCTCAACTGGACGGCATGGATCTGGACAAATTGTGGTTTCAGCAAGACAGCGCAACCTTCCACACCGCGCACGAAACAATCGACTTATTGCAGCAACGATTTCCAGAACATATTTTCTCACGAAATTCTGATGTCAACTGGCCATCAATATCGTGCGATTCAACGCCGTGCGATTTTTTCTTTGGGGTCTTATGAAATCTCGGGTTTATGCAAATTAACCGGAAACGATTCTTGAGCTCAAATCGGAAATCCAAAGTGTCATCGGTGAGATACAGTCACATCTCTATGCAAAAGTTATGGAAAATTTCATGAAAAGAGTAATGGCCGGTCATTGGACCCGGGGGGTCATTTGCAGATATTTTATTCCATACTTAATCGGAATATATCTTCTTTAGAGGCCAGTTACAGCTTTAATTGGTTTTCATCATTGAAACACATCATTGGCATTTTTCTGATAGGTTGGTTATAGCAATCATTGAAAATTTCTGTCAGGGTTTTTTTTCCTGACGTAATTCTATCATTGGAACTGTGAGAAGTTGAAACGTAGATCAGCAAAATTGTACAAAATTGAAACGAAAATCATTGGAACGATTTGTTTAATCTTTTGACATAATACAATCAGCTGTTCAGGAAAATGAATTTACAACCGGAAAATAGAAAAACACATTTTAATGAAAAAATAAGTGTGTAATTGAACTTTTTTATGTCAATTAAAATGTTTGCCTTTTTGGAGTGATTTCCGATCGATTGGTATTAATTTCTTTTCAAAAGTAAACATAGTTAAATATCCAATCAAAGATTTTCCGGATCCATTTCAATGGTAACTATAACTGGCCTCTTACAAGACAATAAAAATATCACAACTCTGTCATAAAATACTTGTCCTTATTTATAAATGAAAAAGTGCACTCTTATTGAGACACCCTATACTTATTTTATTTGTTCCAAACGAATAAAAAAATAAATTGGGTTCTCCCATTTATTTGGAGTACGTAGTACCTTAATACCTAACTACCTACACAACATTTTTGTGCTATTCAAGGTGTCGCAAAAAAATTATATTACACTTACACTACTTGTCAAATTTATTCTAATAAATCGCAAATCTCCCTCGCAACCACCAAAACAAAAAGATATGATAGGAAACTATCGCACATGCGCGGTATTCTTTGTACCTAAACAAACAAATATCCAACTTTCATTCATTTGCTTAGTGCCTGATTACACGAGCGCAAAAAAGAATTAATTCACGAAAGAGAGCGGATGATTTTTAGAAAGAAGGAAAGGGATGGAAAAAATGCCAAGTTTCGTCTTTTTCCTCATTTTGTGCCTGGTTACACGAGCGCAAAAAAGAATTACGTTTGTGGATACACACAGAACAAAAAATTAAGTGGGCATGCAACAATAGAGGAGCAGTCGGAGATTAAAACACAAAAGAAAGAAAGAGAAGAAACATGATGATGAGAAAAAAACATGATTTTTAACGCAAAACTCATATCTGAAAATGAGGAAAAAGACGAAACTTGGCATTTTTTTCCATCCCTTTCCTTCTTTCTAAAAATCATCCGCTCTCTTTCGTGAATTAATTCTTTTTTGCGCTCGTGTAATCAGGCACTTTCAGATATGAGTTTTGCGTAAAAATCATTTTTTTTTCTCAAAATCATGTTTCTTCTCTCTTTCTTTTGTGTTTTAATCTCCGACTGTTCCTCTATTGTCAAATTTTCTTGCATGCCCACTTAATTTTTTTTTCAGTGTGTATCCACAAAAGTAATTCTTTTTTGCGCTCGTGTAACCAGGCACTTACCACATTCTTTTTATGCGCTTTCTCTATCTCCCGCTCTGACCCTTCTTCTATATGTCATCTGCACCTACCGCGAAAATAAAAAGTGATCTATTTTCTCATCTTGCATCTTTTTTCTACTCCTATGTAAAGAAATATCGAGTTTTCTTCACACTACATTGTGTGTGTGTGATCGAACATTATTTTTTGGTAAAATACGCAAAATAGACGATTTTTCAAAAAATAAAATTCAAAATTCCATTAGCAAACAAATTATTTTGTTATTTGAATTAAATAAAAAAAAATAACAGAAAAAAATAAAAAAAATATTTGCTAGTTTTATTGCCCATATTTCACCTACAATGACCTTACAAATATTGACGTTTTGAAGTTTATTTTTAAATATGTTACAGGTGAAAAATGAAAAAAAAATAGTGACGTTAAGTAGTGAAACATATATTAATCTTTCATAAAAAAATATTTCAAATAATTTGAAAATATATTAATCAATTTCCCGGGCAAACGCGCAAAATGTTAGGCAAAAAATAGGTATTTTTTATGTTTGTGTCAACAAAAAAATTTGACAAAATTAAAAAAAAAAATTAAAAAATTTCTCCATTGAAAACACATATTTAAAGCTTTGAAAAAAATTAATAAGACTTTATTAGCTTTTATATTTTCGAAGTTATACTAAAAAATGCATTCATACTTTTTACGTAATTTGCTGTATTTTTCATTGTTTTTCGAATTTTGTGTGGAAGAAATTATAACGAAAATCGAAAAAAACAGCGACGTTAAGTGACAGGATATATTGTCATTATAAAAAAATATAAAATAAATAAAAATGTAATATTTAACCCATTTCCCATTAGTTAGCGCAAGCGTCTTTCAAAATTTTATAGTTTTTCCGTTTGCTTTTTGGTTTTGAGGTACATCGAATTTTTATTTATTTTTTTTAGTTACACAAACATTTGACCCTGTATAATATCAATCGAAACCCGTTAAATTTATTAAAATATTCGAAAAATTGCGAATGCTACACAGTTTCGCGCAAAAGTCCAACCTATTTTTACATGGGAAACCCCCCCTTAAGGGAGAGGTTAGAGGAAAATTTGAATAAGGAAAAGGATAGGGATTTGGAAGATATAAGAATGAGAGCAGCCGCAAAGATAAGGAAATGTCAAGATTACAATAAAAAGATTAAAGATAGAGGTAGAATTCTAAAGAATTATCAAGTAGGAGACTACGTAGTAGTTAAGAATTTTATCAGTCAGCCAGGAGCGAGCAGAAAAATAGCTCCCAGGTTTAATAAAAATTTTGCCCAATAATAGATACCTCTTGAAAGATGTGACAGGGTTTCAGCTTAACCAAATTCCTTACGAGGGGGTATGGGAAGTGGCTAATATGAAACCGTGGAAAACAAACAATAAACGCGAAATCGGGACGATTACTTGTCAGGATGGCCGAACTGTGGTAGGACCCAAATGATTGTCAAAATATATTGTAATGTGGCCTCACCACAAAGATTTCTTGTGTTAACACCTTAATATGAAAGAAGAGGGCAGGTGCAGAGACAAAAGGAGATCGGAAACTGACTTACGTTTTACCCTCCGGATACCGCAAATTTTATTTTACCGTTACTCGTGCATGTGAATAAATGAGAAAAAACAGCAACAAAAATCAGGTGGTGTGTCGAAGTTTACTGAGATAGGATTGGTAAAAACACGCATACTCTTGCAGTAAACTTTGACCGCAGCTTGTAGACATTGTCATTTTGACAGCTTGGTTTCCCATCTCCCTTTTAACTCATCTGTGGGCAGGTGTCTAGAAAACTAAAAATATATATGTTCTTCTCCTTTTTGGTTTTCAAATAAATTCAGTTGGTTTTGAGCATCTGAAAAGCAAACAACGCCGCTTCACGGAATTTGTGTAATTTGATTGAAATTAAATAAAAACTAAGAAAAATTGAAATAAACGTTGTTTAATTCTTAAGACCGCTTATAGTATGAATCCCCGTTAGCAATGTAATTTGTAGCCTTCTTTAATTTCCTACTCGTGTTCGATTTTTCCTATGCTAAGCGAACCTGTCATGTACAAATGAATGACAAAAAATGTCAAGATGTCGTCTTGTTGAGTGGACGTATTCGTATTCTTGCAAACAATAGACTGTTTTAAAACTCTAATGTGCATCTCACAAAAAATTGAAATAAATTATAAAAATTGTATAGCAAGACCAATTCAAAGTCGGCAAATTGTAAAGACAAAGAAAAGTGTATTTATGGATATATTCATCCTAGAATTTAAGAATTATAAATAGAGTAAAAAACAAAAAAATCTCAATAAAATACTACTACTACAAAAAATGTCAAGTATAGTTTTTTGTTTTTGTTTTTTTTTCGATAAAAAACAATATTTGACGAAAATATTTGAAATAATTTTCATAAAAAATTGAGTATTCGTGTATTGATATATTTTGCTGAAGTGGAAAAAGCATTGGCGCAAAATTTTTGTCCGCTAATAAAAAATTTTAAGAGAATTTAGTGTGATACTAGCTTAAAATGACGTTTAAGCCATGTCTGAAACATCATTTTAAGCTAGTACCACACTAAACTTGTTCATTAGCGGACTATAATTTTGCGCCATTATTTTTTAACATTTGCACCATTTGTGGTCTGAAAAACATACATTTTTTTTCTTATAAACCTTTTACACTTATTCCTCTTTAGTTTAAAATAAAAATTTAGAAAATCGGTCAACCGGTTGTCAACTGAAAAGATAACAGGAATTTAACGAATTAGTCTTTTATATATATAGATTTCAATTTGTTTTTGTACGTTCTGTCTAACCAGCCGACTTCGAATGCAAAATGTTGCTATAATCTTCCAATGCAATTGGTTTGAATGTTTTGATCTCGGGATGTCTTAGTTCACTTGTTAACTGTTGCGCATTAGCTTTATGTTTTTCCACAATTGGAACCCAATAGTCAGACGGAAACTTTATATCAAACGTCTTCAGAGCTGGAGTAGCACTCCGAAGTTTTATTCTAATGTTCGTCGATGATAGACGATTGAAAGTATTCAGCAAATTATTAGATTCCTCAACAAGTTCCTCTACAGCATCGAAGAGATCCCTTTGTATTGCGACTTCTTGAATATCTTGATGTGGTGTTTTTTCTTTATCCGCCGCGATCGGTTGTAATTTCATGTTTGACAACCTCTCCTCTATTTCCGTGTTTGAAAAACTACTCCAAGTCTTGGCCTTCGAAGTGTAGGTCTTCCATGGGACCTCTTCGTCTATCGGGTACTCGAAATGCCAACTGGACAATGTCGGCTTCAGCAGTGATCCAGCTGATTTGGATATATTTCTGAAGTGTTCAATCAGCGCGCTCTTATCCCCATTGCTGGTTATTGAATCGTCAGACATTTCCTCGTAGCTTTTTGATCTTCGGCACAGTTGTTCGTCGATTTTTCGAATCTCACGTATCTGTCTTTGGAGATTGTCTTCGGGTGGCGTGAAGGAAGGATCTTTTTCATAGGGCTTATTTGAAAGGTAGGTTTCCCAAAATCGTGTTGTTGATCGTGGGAGAAGTGTTTGTGTGGCGGTGTCAATGCCAACAATTGCTTATGTCATTTGAGATGCCGAATGGGTGAGAATGACTTGAAAATATAGAAGCTGTATTCATGAATTCATGAAATTTATGTAAAAAGGTTCTTACTCTTATTCACCGGGTCCTTCTTTTTTCAGTGTTATGGATCCATCGGTGAGGATGCTAACATCGTGTTTAGGAATAAGATCATTCTGGATGGGAATGCTATTGCGTTTGTATATGGGCAAATTCACTTGTATAGCAATAGAGAGCTTTGAGAGTCGAAGACGTCTAGAAGCGGTTTTATAAAAGAAATAAAATGAAACTTTAAGTTAGCAACTTAGAATTGATATTCTCTAAAATCTAAATCGTCCATTTTAAATTGAATTGGCCTATGAAACATTTAACATAAAAAAGAGGTTGTATTTAAAGTGCTTCTGCTTTCCGAACCCTAGTTGGGTGGGTCTGGGGCGCTAGCTGTATCTTTTCCTACACGTCAAGTGCTTACTTTACCTCCACGCGGTTACCACCCGATACTGGTTCTCTAAGATATAACTCGCAAAACTTTTAAGCGCGAGTGCAAACGGAACGGAGAAACAGCTCTTAAACAACGGCCCTACAAATTTGGTAGTTAGTGCGAGAGGCAGACAACCCTTCCACAGTAAAATACTTTGAACGTTATGAGAGAGACCGGCAGAGCCTCGAATAATGACCCCCCTCATATGGCAATCAGACCCGGAACGACAACGGACTATGAATTGAGAGTTTGCACCTGGAATTTAAAAACACCCTACACTCCAGGTGCAACTCAAAAACTTGAATCTGTCCTCACGCAGACGCAGTATAAGGCAGACATAACTGCGATCCAGCAAATACGATGGATAGGATCAGGGACAAAATCGTCAAAGAATGCACATATTTCGATGCGAATTCGTCGTGGGAAATCGGCTAAGATCGAAAGTCATGGATTTCAAGCCAATTATGGATTGCCTGGCTGTTATCAACATAAAGGCCACACTACAAAACATCAGTATAACACACGCACACGCCCCTACCGATTATGCTGAGGAGGGCTCTATGCAATAGCTCCTAACGTATTAATTCCTTGTGAAATAAATTCGCTTCGCGGACGGTGGCGGCGCGCGTCGGACGGCGTGGTGGCGAACAAAAAGTGGGGAAATGACAAAAAGCCTCTGCGAAGGAAGAAAAGAGCATACGCTATGCAGCTACTCAGCTCAAAAATCTCGAAAAGATACGTGCCGAGAACACCGACACCTATCCAACGTACCCTGTGAGTGTCTTAAACTTTTCTGCAACACAATAATCGGCACGTATCAGTGTGGACTTAGGCCAGGCAGAACAACGATAGACGAAATATTCATACTGAGGCGTATGTCGACGACCTGATTGCGTACAGAACGGCTCTCTCTTGCAGCGTGACTTCGAGAAGATTCAGTGATACTGCGACGATTGGAAACTGAAAATAAATGTCCAAAAGTCGGAGACAATTTTGTTCCGGACTCCGTTGGCTAAAGCCTCGCGAGATACGTGTAAGAATTGGCGCAAGATGGTCATTGTTGATCCTCACGGACAGTAATTGACGAACAAAAGTGTAGTGAAGTACCTCGGTATCTGGTTGGACCAGTTTCTGTATTTCGACAGACATATAGATGCTGCTCTGACTAAGGCCAGAGGAGCCTTCGCTCTGACGAAACGGCTGTTTTGCAGCAGTCGGCTTGACCCCAGAGTGAAGGTTATTTGCTACATGGCCCTCATACGGCCGATGATCGTTTATGGATGTCCAGTGTGGTTCAATATTGCCCCTTCCCAAATGGAGAAGTTTCGGGTGTTCGAGAGGCAGTGTCTTCGGCGCTGTCTCGGTTGGTATCGGACACCGGAATCTTCTTATCTGCACCATTATTCAAACGAGGTCTATACAACGGGGCTCGAATCAATAGAATTGACAATTTCGTGATAAAACTTGTTCGGGGCCATATTGTGAGAGCTATGACTTCGACCAACAATTTGATTTTCGGGCCGTTCTATCCGAACGACAACTATTTCGACAATGCACGCTTGAGCGGCTTCATCCCACCAGAGGCATTCCTGTATTTAGACCAGTGCGGCATGATACAGGATAGATTGGCAGTACCGCTTATCTACCACGTCAGGCGAAGAACCGTAGACCGGCGGTTTCTGTATGAACGAGGCATCCTCGCTCGTGATGGAGCGGAGCTGCTTCGGTTCAGTAGGGCTGTGTCCGACAAGGACTGCATTGATAGGGTGAAGCAGGAGAACCAGTTTTGGTGGTTTCAAACTGTATCTGACAATGGGTAATCCGGGGTGGGGTATTTTTGCATTGGCCGGCTCACATGCTTGTTTTAGTCTTAGGTTTTAGGTTTAAGTATATACACTGAAAAATACTATTAAAAAAAAGTGAAGAAAAAACAAAAAAAAACAATGTGAAAAACAGCAATAAAAAAGACAATTACAAAAATCACGAACTTGTATTAATGGACGTAGTTTTTGCCGCTGTGGTTGTTCTAGTTTTAAGTAGTTTGTAGGTAGATTAGTTAATTTTAAGTTTTATTTTTTAGGACCCTAGTATGTAAGTTAAAACACAAAAAAAAGTTACTGGAATTAGTTTTTTCAAATTTTCAAATAAATAAAAAAATAAATTGGAATAAAATTATAAATTAGTTCGTAGGCCGAAAGGCATTAAGTTTAAGAACCATGAATTACTTAGAGCGCCCGATTGGGGCCTGTAAGTTATATATAAGTAGAATTAATTAGGCTAGTTTCCCATTTTGTCTAGCGTGTAAGTAGAGTTAAGTTTAAATGAACAAAAAAATAAAATAAAATGAATTGTAAAAAAAAGAAAAAAAAAATTCATACTGGGGCAAATCCTGGAAAAGACCAACGAATTTCAAGTTGAAACCCACCATCACCAAGAGCTAATGGTGGCGATGTCTGAAAACGGGATCCCAAAGAAACTGATCCATCTGCGCCGCATGACGCTGAACAATACCCAGTCGCAGTGCAGTGAGCAAATGTGTAACAGCAGATCTGAGTTGGTTCAAACACGCGCACGGCTTAGACAAAGAAATACGCTTTTATGTGACTTCTTCAACTTAGTCCTGGAGCAGATAGTTCACAAGGCAGGTGTGAGCACGGAAAACAATATCTACAACAAATCCACCAAGCTCCTAGACTACGCGCAGGCGGCATAGACATCATCGGCCGCTCCCAGAGAGCTGTGCTTGGGTCCTTCACAGCGATTAAAGAACAGGCGAAGCTTGATGGTCTTGATGTGAATGAGGACAAAACAAAGAAGGTACATTCTATCAATAAACAAAAGAACATGTGTCCACCGCCTAGGACAAAACGTCACTGTTGGTAACAACAATTTCGAGATAGTTAAGGAGTGGACCTACCTTGGAACAAACATCAATCCCACAAACAATACCTTAGTGGGTATCTGAAGAAGAATTACGCTAGTGAACCGCTGCTTATTCGGTTTGGCCAAAAAACTGGGTTCAAATCTCTCCACTCGGAAGACAAAGTGCCTTTATACAGGACTTCGACAGATTTTTGGTCTTTTAAGCAATGATGGCGAATGGAGAAGAAGGTTTGAACGCTAACTGTACGAGCTGTACCATGTGAGGTACTTTTATCAAGGGCTGAGGTAAGCTCGCCGGTCTTCCCAGGGTTTAAATTAAAGTGTACCAGAACTTTAATTTTGGTCAATAATTCTTTATTTATTTCTTATTTCGATTACAATTGCTTATTGTATAATTAAATTAAATTCGGTTTAACCTATATAATAGCTTTGCTACAGCGTCGCAGTTCCCCTTCTGTGTATGTTGTTTCGCCTTCGGAAGGTTCCCCCGCTGTCGAGTTAGGTTAGTCTGGATGGTTGCGTGTTTATACCGGCTAGGCTCACTGGTGCGGGGATTGCCGTACACTGTTGGGAGGAGTGACTCTTCGCTTGATTGCTGTGGAAGAAATCAGAAAATCACGGACGAATCCGGTAAATCACGGGCGAACCCGGTAAATCACAGACGAATCTGGTAAATCACGGACGAATCCGGTAAATCACAGGCGGACCCGGTAAATCACAGACGAATCTGGTAAATCACGGACGGATCCGGTAAATCACGGGCGGACCCGGTAAATCACAGACGAATCTGGTAAATCACGGACGGATCCGGTAAATCACGGGCGAACCCGGTAAATCACAGACGAATCTGGTAATGGGTTAGTGACAAGACCCCTTACCACTGGTGGGGGGAAGTCTATGTCGGGTTAGTTCGGTTTGTATCTGGAAAGTGTGTTAGTGACAAGACCCCTTACCACTGGTGGGGGGAAGTCTATGTCCGGTTAGTTGGTTTGATACTCACCACTGCTGGAGCAAACGTCTGCTCGCTTCTGCTGCCTGGCTGCGACTGACCTTCCTTGTGCTGGCAGCCGGCTATTTATAGTCTGGCTGCTGTGCGATTTACCGTTTTGCTGTTGTATGTTTGGGTAGCAACAGCATTGTTTCTGTTTGCTACGGTTAGCAACAGGCGGTGGGATGATGATCGGATGTTCTCGCTAACAGTAAATGCATGAGGTGATTTGTTTCGATGTTGATTGCTGGTTAGCAACTGCTTGTAGTTTGTATAGTAAGCATTGTTGCAGCATTGTTGTTGCTTGCTGCGGTTAGCAATAGGCGGTGCGATGATGGTCGGATGATTCTTGAAAAATATGAGGTGATTCGTGCTTGATGTTGTTTGTTGTAGGGAATTTGTAATGAGTCATTACAACCAATATGTAAGTAGATGTTGTCCAGAAATCCACGAAAAGACGACTACATTGACGACAACACTCCTTCCATGAAAGTCTTCTCTTCGCAGCGCCCAGGTTCGAGAAAACTAGGAGGACCGAAACCTGCAGTTAGAATGGAAAACTGCTGTGTCTCATCCTACATGGATTGGGATCCGGATAAATAAGTAAATCAAATCCATTTAAGCAATTTTGAAGACCTTTTTGCGAATAGAAAAGCATCTGGTCTAGTTTAAAATCGCGGCGCTGAGAGCTTTGAAATCAACGCTTTGGTCCCTTGTTGGCTTTTTGATCTACCGTTGAAAGGCTTTGCTTCACACCAAGTTTACCTGCCGACCACATCGATATATTTGGACCTCAATTACCTTATTATTTTGGGTCAGTAGAAGCAGTGGAAGGAAAAATACGTTGGCGACTACTGATATCTAATAGAACCTTCATTATAACATACTTCAAAACTGCTGCTGTACAAGGCGATAGTCTGCAAATGCTCACTAACTTTTTAAATGTAGTAAATTAAGCCCTTATTTGGTCAGGAATAAGATTCGTTAGCCACAAACAATAACAACAAGCAAAAACAATACTTACCGTGATGCATTCAATAACTTTGCTCTGATTAATGGATTTTTATCAGCTTTCGGCAATGTCGACACACTAACAGATTTCCATGGGGGTCTCTTTTTGTCACCGTCATCTTTCATGCGTTTAAAATTTAAAGTTTTCTTAAAATTGAATATTAAAATAGTACGAATACGCCACAGTGACCCAAAGCAATTCGTTGTTGATTTCTAATTACTTTTTCCATTTAAGCTTGTAAAGTGCATCTTTACTCAAAACCGAAAGCGGTGTGTCATTTTCCATTTATTGAAAATGCTTACAACTGCCTTATTTCTTGTTGGTCTCTGGCGGGCGTTAAGCTTGAAACTGATTAGGCTATGAAAAGCAAAACTTTGAATGTGTTCGATTTCGCTGGTATTAATTTATTTAATTTTTCTTCAAGGAGCGTGTGAATCATTGAATAACTCATATTCACGCTCTATAAATCTTTATTAACAAGTCGAATTGATAGCTTTTGATCACGACAACGTAATGCCTATCGATAAACTTACACACCTGGCATTGTTTCCAGAAGAATTATCATCAACACTTTGTGTTTCACTAGTTTCGGATCATATTGCACTATTATTGGAACTTGGTGAATAGATTTTACTCATTTTTTCAAGGTGAAAATTGTTATTAAAGTGCGGATGGTTTACTTTGCTTAACGCAATCGATGTAAGAACAAACAATCGATAATAACAGCATAGGTATCTAGGGAGTTCTATTAAATCGCTCTTATTGACGACACACATTCCTTTGACTAGGTCTTAAGTTGGCTTTATATTCGCAATGTTAATGTGGTATATAACAGTTGCAAGAAATTATATCACAATACTCTTCTCTCTTCCGTCATCATGCAAAATAATTCTTCTTTTTCTATCCCGACAATGCCTTAGTTGCATTACATATTGTTTGAAAGCAAGATCCCGATTTCTCGTTGACAGTGAAGAAAGTAGAAAGAAAGAAAATTATGTAAAAATTGTGAGCTTTTCAACCTATCTAGGTATCTAGGCCATTTCATGATGGAAAGATATACGAGCCAACAACAAATCAAAATTATTAAAATTTACTACCAAAATTCGGAGTCAGTGGCCTCAACGTTTAGAGCGCTACGTCCAATTTATGGTCGTCATAATCGTCCTAGCAGATCAACAATTGAACGTCTAGTGGAAAGATTTGAATCCACAAGCACATCAGTACACAATATTCCTGTGCTAGTGAGAAAAAGAAGAGGCCGTAGTGTCGAGAATATTGCTGCTGCTGTAGCTTCAGTTGCAGCAAGCTCAAATGTGTCGCTCAGACGTCGTTCTCAAGCGTTGGGCATCTCTGTGACGTCGGTCGTTGCGGCCAATATTGCGAAAATATCTTGGCCTACATCCTTACAAGATTAAATTGACGCAAGAACTGAAGCCGCTTGACCACCAGAAGCGTCGCATGTTCGTGAATTGGGCTGAGCAACAACTTGAAAATGGTTCGGCTTTTCATCGAAAAATAATCTTCAGCGATGAGGCTCATTTCTGGCTGAATGGCTTCGTCAATAAACAAAATATGCGGTATTAGTCAGGCATCAATCCACACGTACTCCATGAGTAATTGCATCCCGAAAAATTTACGGTTTTGTGTGGTTTATGGGCCAGCGGCTTCATTGGGCCGTACTTCTTCCGTGATGATCATGACCGGCACGTTACTGTGAATGGGGATCGTTACCGTTCAATGATAACCGAATCTTTTTGGCCCCATTTGGATGATATGTACTTGGGGAACATGTGGTTCCAAAAGGACGGCGCCACAAGCCACACAGCGAATGTCACAATCAATTTATTGGAAACCAAGTTTGGAGAACGTGTCATCTCACGAAATGGTCCAGTCGCTTAGCCACCTCGGTCGTGCGATTTGACGCCGTTAGACTACATCAAGTCTATGGTCTATGGTATGCCAACAAGCCAGCGACGATTGATAAACTTCGTATGAATATCGAACGTGAAATTGGAACAGTATCGGCCTATTTATGCTTGAAAACCGTCGCAAAATTGGGTTCAGCGTCTGGACTTCCGCAAGCGTGCCCGTGGTGGTAGACATGAGTCGTTCCGGACATGTATAGTTCCAGGAACTATGTCCTCTCCCGGAGACATTTCCTTTCGTTCCGAAGTCTGAACCTAAATAGTTCCGGACATGGACATGAAAGAACTAAACATGTTCATAGTTCCGACTGGATATGGTATGAAAATGGAAAGAGAACGAACTAAACATGTTCGTTCATAGTTCGGACTGGATATGGTATGAAAGTGGAAAGAGAAAGAACAAAACACATGTTTGTTGAGCAGTCCATAGTTCCGACTGGATATGGATATGTATGATATGAAAGTGGAAAGAATCGCGCTCTTGTGCTTGTAGGTATACACTAACACTATTCACACACAAATGGAACGAATGAATGTGAAATACCAAACCAACCACCATTGTATTAGCGGTGCGGGGAAATAACTCCACGGGAACTAACTCCACTGAGGGATTTACTTCCCACCAAGTGAGAACTTACTCCACTTTTGTAAAATGTAGTTAGTTCCCATGTACGGTGAGAACTAAGTTCACTTTCTAATGGGAACTAAGTTCACACATTTATTCATGGCGCAGGGAAACTGGTCCGAAAATGGGTTTCGGGGATAATGAAATAATGATCTACTATGGTGGGTCATAACAGTGATCACTTATACCAAGATTGGAAACCTTGCTGTCAAAGTGACATTTGCCTACAAGCTGAGGGAGCAGGTTAGCTGAAACAGTATGCGTGTAATACAAACTTAAGGAGCAGGTTAGCTGTAAGAGTATGCGTGTGTTTTGTAATAAAGATACAGTTGCCTACATAATAAAAAGCAAGTTAGCTGCAACAGTATGTGTGCATGAAAAAAATAACTTTTGCGGTATTTGGAGGGTAAAACGTAGGTAGGTTTCCAATCTTGTTATAAAGTGATCACTGGGTCATAACAACAACCCCAAAATGTCCCATAAATAAATAAGATCATTTTTATTTGATACCTATTTGTCGACAAAATGGATAGAGCAATTCATTTTCAAATCTGTTGCCGTTTCCTTTAATTTGGAAAAGCATGCTAGTGTCTGGATAGCAGGTGCTGCACTGCAATGATTCATTTTGAGCATCTTTTTCACCTTGGTGGATGATGACTATCTGTAACACTCAAAATCAGTTTGGTTTGATTGGGAGTGAAGCGAGCGGAAAAAATTTTGCCCAAAAGAGAATCAATTTGGGGTGTGAAAATAAAAAAATTCGCGCGATAAAACTTGTTCGGGACCATATTGTGAGAGCTATGACTTCGACCAACAATTTGATTTTCGGGCCGTTCTATCCGAACGACAACTACTTCGACAATGCACGCTTGAGCGGCTTCATCCCACCAGAGGCATTCCTCTATTTAGACCAGTGCGGCATGATACAGGATAGATTGGCAGTACCGCTTATCTACCACGTCAGGCGAAGAACCGTAGACCGGCGGTTTCTGTATGAACGAGGCATCCTCGCTCGTGATGGAGCGGAGCTGCTTCGGTTCAGTAGGGCTGTGTCCGACAAGGACTGCATTGATAGGGTGAAGCAGGAGAACCAGTTTTGGTGGTTTCAAACTGTATCTGACAATGGGTAATCCGGGGTGGGGTATTTTTGCATTGGCCGGCTCACATGCTTGTTTTAGTCTTAGGTTTTAGGTTTAAGTAGAATAGGCACGGTGGCACTATAGAATATAGTTTTAAAAAAATATATATATACACTGAAAAATACTATTAAAAAAAAAGTGAAGAAAAAACAAAAAAAAACAATGTGAAAAACAGCAATAAAAAAGACAATTACAAAAATCACGAACTTGTATTAATGGACATAGTTTTTGCCGCTGTGGTTGTTCTAGTTTTAAGTAGTTTGTAGGTAGATTAGTTAATTTTAAGTTTTATTTTTTAGGACTCTAGTATGTAAGTTAAAACACAAAAAAAAGTTACTGGAATTAGTTTTTTCAAATTTTCAAATAAATAAAAAAATAAATTGGAATAAAATTAAAAATTAGTTCGTAGGCCGAAAGGCATTAAGTTTAAGAACCATGAATTACTTAGAGCGCCCGATTGGGGCCTGTAAGTTATATATAAGTAGAATTAATTAGGCTAGTTTCCCATTTTGTCTAGCGTGTAAGTAGAGTTAAGTTTAAATGAACAAAAAAAAAATAAAATGAATTGTAAAAAAAGAAAAAAAAATTCATACTGAGGCAAATCCTGGAAAAGACCAACGAATTTCAAGTTGAAACCCACCATCACCAAGAGCTAATGGTGGCGATGTCTGAAAACGGGATCCCAAAGAAACTGATCCATCTGCGCCGCATGACGCTGAACAATACCCAGTCGCAGTGCAGTGAGCAAATGTGTAACAGCAGATCTGAGTTGGTTCAAACACGCGCACGGCTTAGACAAAGAAATACGCTTTTATGTGACTTCTTCAACTTAGTCCTGGAGCAGATAGTTCACAAGGCAGGTGTGAGCACGGAAAACAATATCTACAACAAATCCACCAAGCTCCTAGACTACGCGCAGGCGGCATAGACATCATCGGCCGCTCCCAGAGAGCTGTGCTTGGGTCCTTCACAGCGATTAAAGAACAGGCGAAGCTTGATGGTCTTGATGTGAATGAGGACAAAACAAAGAAGGTACATTCTATCAATAAACAAAAGAACATGTGTCCACCGCCTAGGACAAAACGTCACTGTTGGTAACAACAATTTCGAGATAGTTAAGGAGTGGACCTACCTTGGAACAAACATCAATCCCACAAACAATACCTTAGTGGGTATCTGAAGAAGAATTACGCTAGTGAACCGCTGCTTATTCGGTTTGGCCAAAAAACTGGGTTCAAATCTCTCCACTCGGAAGACAAAGTGCCTTTATACAGGACTTCGACAGATTTTTGGTCTTTTAAGCAATGATGGCGAATGGAGAAGAAGGTTTGAACGCTAACTGTACGAGCTGTACCATGTGAGGTACTTTTATCAAGGGCTGAGGTAAGCTCGCCGGTCTTCCCAGGGTTTAAATTAAAGTGTACCAGAACTTTAATTTTGGTCAATAATTCTTTATTTATTTCTTATTTCGATTACAATTGCTTATTGTATAATTAAATTAAATTCGGTTTAACCTATATAATAGCTTTGCTACAGCGTCGCAGTTCCCCTTCTGTGTATGTTGTTTCGCCTTCGGAAGGTTCCCCCGCTGTCGAGTTAGGTTAGTCTGGATGGTTGCGTGTTTATACCGGCTAGGCTCACTGGTGCGGGGATTGCCGTACACTGTTGGGAGGAGTGACTCTTCGCTTGATTGCTGTGGACGAAATCAGAAAATCACGGACGAATCCGGTAAATCACGGGCGAACCCGGTAAATCACAGACGAATCTGGTAAATCACGGACGAATCCGGTAAATCACAGGCGGACCCGGTAAATCACAGACGAATCTGGTAAATCACGGACGGATCCGGTAAATCACGGGCGGACCCGGTAAATCACAGACGAATCTGGTAAATCACGGACGGATCCGGTAAATCACGGGCGAACCCGGTAAATCACAGACGAATCTGGTAATGGGTTAGTGACAAGACCCCTTACCACTGGTGGGGGGAAGTCTATGTCGGGTTAGTTCGGTTTGTATCTGGAAAGTGAGTTAGTGACAAGACCCCTTACCACTGGTGGGGGGAAGTCTATGTCCGGTTAGTTGGTTTGATACTCACCACTGCTGGAGCAAACGTCTGCTCGCTTCTGCTGCCTGGCTGCGACTGACCTTCCTTGTGCTGGCAGCCGGCTATTTATAGTCTGGCTGCTGTGCGATTTACCGTTTTGCTGTTGTATGTTTGGGTAGCAACAGCATTGTTTCTGTTTGCTACGGTTAGCAACAGGCGGTGGGATGATGATCGGATGTTCTCGCTAACAGTAAATGCATGAGGTGATTTGTTTCGATGTTGATTGCTGGTTAGCAACTGCTTGTAGTTTGTATAGTAAGCATTGTTGCAGCATTGTTGTTGCTTGCTGCGGTTAGCAATAGGCGGTGCGATGATGGTCGGATGATTCTTGAAAAATATGAGGTGATTCGTGCTTGATGTTGTTTGTTGTAGGGAATTTGTAATGAGTCATTACAACCAATATGTAAGTAGATGTTGTCCAGAAATCCACGAAAAGACGACTACATTGACGACAACACTCCTTCCATGAAAGTCTTCTCTTCGCAGCGCCCAGGTTCGAGAAAACTAGGAGGACCGAAACCTGCAGTTAGAATGGAAAACTGCTGTGTCTCATCCTACATGGATTGGGATCCGGATAAATAAGTAAATCAAATCCATTTAAGCAATTTTGAAGACCTTTTTGCGAATAGAAAAGCATCTGGTCTAGTTTAAAATCGCGGCGCTGAGAGCTTTGAAATCAACGCTTTGGTCCCTTGTTGGCTTTTTGATCTACCGTTGAAAGGCTTTGCTTCACACCAAGTTTACCTGCCGACCACATCGATATATTTGGACCTCAATTACCTTATTATTTTGGGTCAGTAGAAGCAGTGGAAGGAAAAATACGTTGGCGACTACTGATATCTAATAGAACCTTCATTATAACATACTTCAAAACTGCTGCTGTACAAGGCGATAGTCTGCAAATGCTCACTAACTTTTTAAATGTAGTAAATTAAGCCCTTATTTGGTCAGGAATAAGATTCGTTAGCCACAAACAATAACAACAAGCAAAAACAATACTTACCGTGATGCATCCAATAACTTTGCTCTGATTAATGGATTTTTATCAGCTTTCGGCAATGTCGACACACTAACAGATTTCCATGGGGGTCTCTTTTTGTCACCGTCATCTTTCATGCGTTTAAAATTTAAAGTTTTCTTAAAATTGAATATTAAAATAGTACGAATACGCCACAGTGACCCAAAGCAATTCGTTGTTGATTTCTAATTACTTTTTCCATTTAAGCTTGTAAAGTGCATCTTTACTCAAAACCGAAAGCGGTGTGTCATTTTCCATTTATTGAAAATGCTTACAACTGCCTTATTTCTTGTTGGTCTCTGGCGGGCGTTAAGCTTGAAACTGATTAGGCTATGAAAAGCAAAACTTTGAATGTGTTCGATTTCGCTGGTATTAATTTATTTAATTTTTCTTCAAGGAGCGTGTGAATCATTGAATAACTCATATTCACGCTCTATAAATCTTTATTAACAAGTCGAATTGATAGCTTTTGATCACGACAACGTAATGCCTATCGATAAACTTACACACCTGGCATTGTTTCCAGAAGAATTATCATCAACACTTTGTGTTTCACTAGTTTCGGATCATATTGCACTATTATTGGAACTTGGTGAATAGATTTTACTCATTTTTTCAAGGTGAAAATTGTTATTAAAGTGCGGATGGTTTACTTTGCTTAACGCAATCGATGTAAGAACAAACAATCGATAATAACAGCATAGGTATCTAGGGAGTTCTATTAAATCGCTCTTATTGACGACACACATTCCTTTGACTAGGTCTTAAGTTGGCTTTATATTCGCAATGTTAATGTGGTATATAACAGTTGCAAGAAATTATATCACAATACTCTTCTCTCTTCCGTCATCATGCAAAATAATTCTTCTTTTTCTATCCCGACAATGCCTTAGTTGCATTACATATTGTTTGAAAGCAAGATCCCGATTTCTCGTTGACAGTGAAGAAAGTAGAAAGAAAGAAAATTATGTAAAAATTGTGAGCTTTTCAACCTATCTAGGTATCTAGGCCATTTCATGATGGAAAGATATACGAGCCAACAACAAATCAAAATTATTAAAATTTACTAGCAAAATTCGGAGTCAGTGGCCTCAACGTTTAGAGCGCTACGTCCAATTTATGGTCGTCATAATCGTCCTAGCAGATCAACAATTGAACGTCTAGTGGAAAGATTTGAATCCACAAGCACATCAGTACACAATGTTCCTGTGCTAGTGAGAAAAAGAAGAGGCCGTAGTGTCGAGAATATTGCTGCTGCTGTAGCTTCAGTTGCAGCAAGCTCAAATGTGTCGCTCAGACGTCGTTCTCAAGCGTTGGGCATCTCTGTGACGTCGGTCGTTGCGGCCAATATTGCGAAAATATCTTGGCCTACATCCTTACAAGATTAAATTGACGCAAGAACTGAAGCCGCTTGACCACCAGAAGCATCGCATGTTCGTGAATTGGGCTGAGCAACAACTTGAAAATGATTCGGCTTTTCATCGAAAAATAATCTTCAGCGATGAGGCTCATTTCTGGCTGAATGGCTTCGTCAATAAACAAAATATGCGGTATTAGTCAGGCATCAATCCACACGTACTCCATGAGTAATTGCATCCCGAAAAATTTACGGTTTTGTGTGGTTTATGGGCCAGCGGCTTCATTGGGCCGTACTTCTTCCGTGATGATCATGACCGGCACGTTACTGTGAATGGGGATCGTTACCGTTCAATGATAACCGAATCTTTTTGGCCCCATTTGGATGATATGGACTTGGGGAACATGTGGTTCCAAAAGGACGGCGCCACAAGCCACACAGCGAATGTCACAATCAATTTATTGGAAACCAAGTTTGGAGAACGTGTCATCTCACGAAATGGTCCAGTCGCTTAGCCACCTCGGTCGTGCGATTTGACGCCGTTAGACTACATCAAGTCTATGGTCTATGGTATGCCAACAAGCCAGCGACGATTGATAAACTTCGTATGAATATCGAACGTGAAATTGGAACAGTATCGGCCTATTTATGCTTGAAAACCGTCGCAAAATTGGGTTCAGCGTCTGGACTTCCGCAAGCGTGCCCGTGGTGGTAGACATGAGTCGTTCCGGACATGTATAGTTCCAGGAACTATGTCCTCTCCCGGAGACATTTCCTTTCGTTCCGAAGTCTGAACCTAAATAGTTCCGGACATGGACATGAAAGAACTAAACATGTTCATAGTTCCGACTGGATATGGTATGAAAATGGAAAGAGAACGAACTAAACATGTTCGTTCATAGTTCGGACTGGATATGGTATGAAAGTGGAAAGAGAAAGAACAAAACACATGTTTGTTGAGCAGTCCATAGTTCCGACTGGATATGGATATGTATGATATGAAAGTGGAAAGAATCGCGCTCTTGTGCTTGTAGGTATACACTAACACTATTCACACACAAATGGAACGAATGAATGTGAAATACCAAACCAACCACCATTGTATTAGCGGTGCGGGGAAATAACTCCACGGGAACTAACTCCACTGAGGGATTTACTTCCCACCAAGTGAGAACTTACTCCACTTTTGTAAAATGTAGTTAGTTCCCATGTACGGTGAGAACTAAGTTCACTTTCTAATGGGAACTTAGTTCACACATTTATTCATGGCGCAGGGAAACTGGTCCGAAAATGGGTTTCGGGGATAATGAAATAATGATCTACTATGGTGGGTCATAACAGTGATCACTTATACCAAGATTGGAAACCTTGCTGTCAAAGTGACATTTGCCTACAAGCTGAGGGAGCAGGTTAGCTGAAACAGTATGCGTGTAATACAAACTTAAGGAGCAGGTTAGCTGTAAGAGTATGCGTGTGTTTTGTAATAAAGATACAGTTGCCTACATAATAAAAAGCAAGTTAGCTGCAACAGTATGTGTGCATGAAAAAAATAACTTTTGCGGTATTTGGAGGGTAAAACGTAGGTAGGTTTCCAATCTTGTTATAAAGTGATCACTGGGTCATAACAACAACCCCAAAATGTCCCATAAATAAATAAGATCATTTTTATTTGATACCTATTTGTCGACAAAATGGATAGAGCAATTCATTTTCAAATCTGTTGCCGTTTCCTTTAATTTGGAAAAGCATGCTAGTGTCTGGATAGCAGGTGCTGCACTGCAATGATTCATTTTGAGCATCTTTTTCACCTTGGTGGATGATGACTATCTGTAACACTCAAAATCAGTTTGGTTTGATTGGGAGTGAAGCGAGCGGAAAAAATTTTGCCCAAAAGAGAATCAATTTGGGGTGTGAAAATAAAAAAATCGCGCGATAAAACTTGTTCGGGGCCATATTGTGAGAGCTATGACTTCGACCAACAATTTGATTTTCGGGCCGTTCTATCCGAACGACAACTACTTCGACAATGCACGCTTGAGCGGCTTCATCCCACCAGAGGCATTCCTCTATTTAGACCAGTGCGGCATGATACAGGATAGATTGGCAGTACCGCTTATCTACCACGTCAGGCGAAGAACCGTAGACCGGCGGTTTCTGTATGAACGAGGCATCCTCGCTCGTGATGGAGCGGAGCTGCTTCGGTTCAGTAGGGCTGTGTCCGACAAGGACTGCATTGATAGGGTGAAGCAGGAGAACCAGTTTTGGTGGTTTCAAACTGTATCTGACAATGGGTAATCCGGGGTGGGGTATTTTTGCATTGGCCGGCTCACATGCTTGTTTTAGTCTTAGGTTTTAGGTTTAAGTAGAATAGGCACGGTGGCACTATAGAATATAGTTTTAAAAAAATATATATATACACTGAAAAATACTATTAAAAAAAAAGTGAAGAAAAAACAAAAAAAAAACAATGTGAAAAACAGCAATAAAAAAGACAATTACAAAAATCACGAACTTGTATTAATGGACATAGTTTTTGCCGCTGTGGTTGTTCTAGTTTTAAGTAGTTTGTAGGTAGATTAGTTAATTTTAAGTTTTATTTTTTAGGACTCTAGTATGTAAGTTAAAACACAAAAAAAAGTTACTGGAATTAGTTTTTTCAAATTTTCAAATAAATAAAAAAATAAATTGGAATAAAATTAAAAATTAGTTCGTAGGCCGAAAGGCATTAAGTTTAAGAACCATGAATTACTTAGAGCGCCCGATTGGGGCCTGTAAGTTATATATAAGTAGAATTAATTAGGCTAGTTTCCCATTTTGTCTAGCGTGTAAGTAGAGTTAAGTTTAAATGAACAAAAAAAAAATAAAATGAATTGTAAAAAAAGAAAAAAAAAATCATACTGAGGCAAATCCTGGAAAAGACCAACGAATTTCAAGTTGAAACCCACCATCACCAAGAGCTAATGGTGGCGATGTCTGAAAACGGGATCCCAAAGAAACTGATCCATCTGCGCCGCATGACGCTGAACAATACCCAGTCGCAGTGCAGTGAGCAAATGTGTAACAGCAGATCTGAGTTGGTTCAAACACGCGCACGGCTTAGACAAAGAAATACGCTTTTATGTGACTTCTTCAACTTAGTCCTGGAGCAGATAGTTCACAAGGCAGGTGTGAGCACGGAAAACAATATCTACAACAAATCCACCAAGCTCCTAGACTACGCGCAGGCGGCATAGACATCATCGGCCGCTCCCAGAGAGCTGTGCTTGGGTCCTTCACAGCGATTAAAGAACAGGCGAAGCTTGATGGTCTTGATGTGAATGAGGACAAAACAAAGAAGGTACATTCTATCAATAAACAAAAGAACATGTGTCCACCGCCTAGGACAAAACGTCACTGTTGGTAACAACAATTTCGAGATAGTTAAGGAGTGGACCTACCTTGGAACAAACATCAATCCCACAAACAATACCTTAGTGGGTATCTGAAGAAGAATTACGCTAGTGAACCGCTGCTTATTCG
Source organism: Sphaerophoria taeniata (assembly GCA_943590905.1). Classification (NCBI taxonomy): domain Eukaryota; kingdom Metazoa; phylum Arthropoda; class Insecta; order Diptera; family Syrphidae; genus Sphaerophoria; species Sphaerophoria taeniata. The sequence continues at coordinate 242,594,010 of OX016540.1, forward strand.
GTTTGGCCAAAAAACTGGGTTCAAATCTCTCCACTCGGAAGACAAAGTGCCTTTATACAGGACTTCGACAGATTTTTGGTCTTTTAAGCAATGATGGCGAATGGAGAAGAAGGTTTGAACGCTAACTGTACGAGCTGTACCATGTGAGGTACTTTTATCAAGGGCTGAGGTAAGCTCGCCGGTCTTCCCAGGGTTTAAATTAAAGTGTACCAGAACTTTAATTTTGGTCAATAATTCTTTATTTATTTCTTATTTCGATTACAATTGCTTATTGTATAATTAAATTAAATTCGGTTTAACCTATATAATAGCTTTGCTACAGCGTCGCAGTTCCCCTTCTGTGTATGTTGTTTCGCCTTCGGAAGGTTCCCCCGCTGTCGAGTTAGGTTAGTCTGGATGGTTGCGTGTTTATACCGGCTAGGCTCACTGGTGCGGGGATTGCCGTACACTGTTGGGAGGAGTGACTCTTCGCTTGATTGCTGTGGACGAAATCAGAAAATCACGGACGAATCCGGTAAATCACGGGCGAACCCGGTAAATCACAGACGAATCTGGTAAATCACGGACGAATCCGGTAAATCACAGGCGGACCCGGTAAATCACAGACGAATCTGGTAAATCACGGACGGATCCGGTAAATCACGGGCGGACCCGGTAAATCACAGACGAATCTGGTAAATCACGGACGGATCCGGTAAATCACGGGCGAACCCGGTAAATCACAGACGAATCTGGTAATGGGTTAGTGACAAGACCCCTTACCACTGGTGGGGGGAAGTCTATGTCGGGTTAGTTCGGTTTGTATCTGGAAAGTGTGTTAGTGACAAGACCCCTTACCACTGGTGGGGGGAAGTCTATGTCCGGTTAGTTGGTTTGATACTCACCACTGCTGGAGCAAACGTCTGCTCGCTTCTGCTGCCTGGCTGCGACTGACCTTCCTTGTGCTGGCAGCCGGCTATTTATAGTCTGGCTGCTGTGCGATTTACCGTTTTGCTGTTGTATGTTTGGGTAGCAACAGCATTGTTTCTGTTTGCTACGGTTAGCAACAGGCGGTGGGATGATGATCGGATGTTCTCGCTAACAGTAAATGCATGAGGTGATTTGTTTCGATGTTGATTGCTGGTTAGCAACTGCTTGTAGTTTGTATAGTAAGCATTGTTGCAGCATTGTTGTTGCTTGCTGCGGTTAGCAATAGGCGGTGCGATGATGGTCGGATGATTCTTGAAAAATATGAGGTGATTCGTGCTTGATGTTGTTTGTTGTAGGGAATTTGTAATGAGTCATTACAACCAATATGTAAGTAGATGTTGTCCAGAAATCCACGAAAAGACGACTACATTGACGACAACACTCCTTCCATGAAAGTCTTCTCTTCGCAGCGCCCAGGTTCGAGAAAACTAGGAGGACCGAAACCTGCAGTTAGAATGGAAAACTGCTGTGTCTCATCCTACATGGATTGGGATCCGGATAAATAAGTAAATCAAATCCATTTAAGCAATTTTGAAGACCTTTTTGCGAATAGAAAAGCATCTGGTCTAGTTTAAAATCGCGGCGCTGAGAGCTTTGAAATCAACGCTTTGGTCCCTTGTTGGCTTTTTGATCTACCGTTGAAAGGCTTTGCTTCACACCAAGTTTACCTGCCGACCACATCGATATATTTGGACCTCAATTACCTTATTATTTTGGGTCAGTAGAAGCAGTGGAAGGAAAAATACGTTGGCGACTACTGATATCTAATAGAACCTTCATTATAACATACTTCAAAACTGCTGCTGTACAAGGCGATAGTCTGCAAATGCTCACTAACTTTTTAAATGTAGTAAATTAAGCCCTTATTTGGTCAGGAATAAGATTCGTTAGCCACAAACAATAACAACAAGCAAAAACAATACTTACCGTGATGCATCCAATAACTTTGCTCTGATTAATGGATTTTTATCAGCTTTCGGCAATGTCGACACACTAACAGATTTCCATGGGGGTCTCTTTTTGTCACCGTCATCTTTCATGCGTTTAAAATTTAAAGTTTTCTTAAAATTGAATATTAAAATAGTACGAATACGCCACAGTGACCCAAAGCAATTCGTTGTTGATTTCTAATTACTTTTTCCATTTAAGCTTGTAAAGTGCATCTTTACTCAAAACCGAAAGCGGTGTGTCATTTTCCATTTATTGAAAATGCTTACAACTGCCTTATTTCTTGTTGGTCTCTGGCGGGCGTTAAGCTTGAAACTGATTAGGCTATGAAAAGCAAAACTTTGAATGTGTTCGATTTCGCTGGTATTAATTTATTTAATTTTTCTTCAAGGAGCGTGTGAATCATTGAATTACTCATATTCACGCTCTATAAATCTTTATTAACAAGTCGAATTGATAGCTTTTGATCACGACAACGTAATGCCTATCGATAAACTTACACACCTGGCATTGTTTCCAGAAGAATTATCATCAACACTTTGTGTTTCACTAGTTTCGGATCATATTGCACTATTATTGGAACTTGGTGAATAGATTTTACTCATTTTTTCAAGGTGAAAATTGTTATTAAAGTGCGGATGGTTTACTTTGCTTAACGCAATCGATGTAAGAACAAACAATCGATAATAACAGCATAGGTATCTAGGGAGTTTTATTAAATCGCTCTTATTGACGACACACATTCCTTTGACTAGGTCTTAAGTTGGCTTTATACTCGCAATGTTAATGTGGTATATAACAGTTGCAAGAAATTATATCACAATACTCTTCTCTCTTCCGTCATCATGCAAAATAATTCTTCTTTTTCTATCCCGACAATGCCTTAGTTGCATTACATATTGTTTGAAAGCAAGATCCCGATTTCTCGTTGACAGTGAAGAAAGTAGAAAGAAAGAAAATTATGTAAAAATTGTGAGCTTTTCAACCTATCTAGGTATCTAGGCCATTTCATGATGGAAAGATATACGAGCCAACAACAAATCAAAATTATTAAAATTTACTACCAAAATTCGGAGTCAGTGGCCTCAACGTTTAGAGCGCTACGTCCAATTTATGGTCGTCATAATCGTCCTAGCAGATCAACAATTGAACGTCTAGTGGAAAGATTTGAATCCACAAGCACATCAGTACACAATGTTCCTGTGCTAGTGAGAAAAAGAAGAGGCCGTAGTGTCGAGAATATTGCTGCTGCTGTAGCTTCAGTTGCAGCAAGCTCAAATGTGTCGCTCAGACGTCGTTCTCAAGCGTTGGGCATCTCTGTGACGTCGGTCGTTGCGGCCAATATTGCGAAAATATCTTGGCCTACATCCTTACAAGATTAAATTGACGCAAGAACTGAAGCCGCTTGACCACCAGAAGCGTCGCATGTTCGTGAATTGGGCTGAGCAACAACTTGAAAATGGTTCGGCTTTTCATCGAAAAATAATCTTCAGCGATGAGGCTCATTTCTGGCTGAATGGCTTCGTCAATAAACAAAATATGCGGTATTAGTCAGGCATCAATCCACACGTACTCCATGAGTAATTGCATCCCGAAAAATTTACGGTTTTGTGTGGTTTATGGGCCAGCGGCTTCATTGGGCCGTACTTCTTCCGTGATGATCATGACCGGCACGTTACTGTGAATGGGGATCGTTACCGTTCAATGATAACCGAATCTTTTTGGCCCCATTTGGATGATATGTACTTGGGGAACATGTGGTTCCAAAAGGACGGCGCCACAAGCCACACAGCGAATGTCACAATCAATTTATTGGAAACCAAGTTTGGAGAACGTGTCATCTCACGAAATGGTCCAGTCGCTTAGCCACCTCGGTCGTGCGATTTGACGCCGTTAGACTACATCAAGTCTATGGTCTATGGTATGCCAACAAGCCAGCGACGATTGATAAACTTCGTATGAATATCGAACGTGAAATTGGAACAGTATCGGCCTATTTATGCTTGAAAACCGTCGCAAAATTGGGTTCAGCGTCTGGACTTCCGCAAGCGTGCCCGTGGTGGTAGACATGAGTCGTTCCGGACATGTATAGTTCCAGGAACTATGTCCTCTCCCGGAGACATTTCCTTTCGTTCCGAAGTCTGAACCTAAATAGTTCCGGACATGGACATGAAAGAACTAAACATGTTCATAGTTCCGACTGGATATGGTATGAAAATGGAAAGAGAACGAACTAAACATGTTCGTTCATAGTTCGGACTGGATATGGTATGAAAGTGGAAAGAGAAAGAACAAAACACATGTTTGTTGAGCAGTCCATAGTTCCGACTGGATATGGATATGTATGATATGAAAGTGGAAAGAATCGCGCTCTTGTGCTTGTAGGTATACACTAACACTATTCACACACAAATGGAACGAATGAATGTGAAATACCAAACCAACCACCATTGTATTAGCGGTGCGGGGAAATAACTCCACGGGAACTAACTCCACTGAGGGATTTACTTCCCACCAAGTGAGAACTTACTCCACTTTTGTAAAATGTAGTTAGTTCCCATGTACGGTGAGAACTAAGTTCACTTTCTAATGGGAACTAAGTTCACACATTTATTCATGGCGCAGGGAAACTGGTCCGAAAATGGGTTTCGGGGATAATGAAATAATGATCTACTATGGTGGGTCATAACAGTGATCACTTATACCAAGATTGGAAACCTTGCTGTCAAAGTGACATTTGCCTACAAGCTGAGGGAGCAGGTTAGCTGAAACAGTATGCGTGTAATACAAACTTAAGGAGCAGGTTAGCTGTAAGAGTATGCGTGTGTTTTGTAATAAAGATACAGTTGCCTACATAATAAAAAGCAAGTTAGCTGCAACAGTATGTGTGCATGAAAAAAATAACTTTTGCGGTATTTGGAGGGTAAAACGTAGGTAGGTTTCCAATCTTGTTATAAAGTGATCACTGGGTCATAACAACAACCCCAAAATGTCCCATAAATTAATAAATAAGATCATTTTTATTTGATACCTATTTGTCGACAAAATGGATAGAGCAATTCATTTTCAAATCTGTTGCCGTTTCCTTTAATTTGGAAAAGCATGCTAGTGTCTGGATAGCAGGTGCTGCACTGCAATGATTCATTTTGAGCATCTTTTTCACCTTGGTGGATGATGACTATCTGTAACACGCAAAATCAGTTTGGTTTGATTGGGAGTGAAGCGAGCGGAAAAAATTTTGCCCAAAAGAGAATCAATTTGGGGTGTGAAAATAAAAAAATTCGCGCGAATTTTTTTATTTTCACACCCCAAATTGATTCTCTTTTGGACAAAATTTTTTCCGCTCGCTTCGCTCGCTTACAATTTTTGGTTCAAGCTCCAAATCCTTAGTAATACAATTTTTTTAATATTTTGACAAGGATTGTAGAGTTAATAGAGTCAATAGAAAAATGTCTTTCTGATGGAACTTTTAATGTTATTTAAATAGCTCAGTTATTTAAAAGGACAAAAAGATGCAACAAGATGAAACTGGGTTCAAGTACAGAACACCAAACTTCAGAAGAACGTTTGCATAGGAAAAAGTTTTCTTTATGTCACATAAACTTAAAACACGGTACCTATATTTCAAATGTTATATATACCGTTTTAGAAAATGTTTAAAATTAATAGCAAAGGTCAGGAACCCCGAATTTGATTTCTGGACTAATGAACCACCATATAGGGGGTCAGATTCTTAAAAATGGATTTCCGAATGACTAAGTTTCTCAATATTTTTGTTTATGCGATTTTTTAAAATTATTTTCAGTTTTAAAAACTGAATTTCGGAATGACTTCATTTCTAAAAGACATTTATTTTAATTTCACAAACAAAATTGCTCAGTATACTTGAATTCTTATTTTAATTTTTTCTCAATTAAAGTGGCAAATTATTTCAAATTCGAAGGGAACTAGATCCACTAATTATTTGAGGAATTTAATTCCCACTGTACATGGGAACTAACTACACTTTACAAAAGTGGAGTAAGTTCTCACTTGGTGGGAAGTAAATCCCTCAGTGGAGTTAGTTCCCGTGGAGTTATTTCCCCGCACCTGTATTAGCATGTGTAGGTAGGTTGAAGATGGATTGAAGCGTGTTTGTATTGTTAATATTGTAATATTCGGCTTGGTCCGACAATTAAAACTTATTCACTTTTTAAATAAAACACAAATTCACTTTATTCAAATCACTCACAAACTTATTTATTCAACCCTTTCAATTATAACTTTGCAAACACAGAGTACTTTTCTTTATCGCAGTTCACAATTAATTAATTCGCCTCGCCACCAAACGGCTATTTATATCAAAAATGATGGGTTCTAGAAACTACTATTGGTTCCTATTGGTTCTTGGGGAAGCTGATAGTTCGAGAGAAAATACTGGGATTTTTGTAGGGGCTAACGTTCTTAATGCTAAACAAAAAGTTTCTCTTAATCTTAATTAATTATTGCCCCTCACGAGTGTTTACTACTACAATTAAACGATATTAAGTAAAGAGAGTATGTACATTAAATAAACAAGAGATACAGAGTAAGTAAAGAGAGTAATGAAAAGTGTGTACATTAAATATAGAAAGAGATACAGAGTAAGTAAAGAGAGTAAGAAAAGTGTGTACATTAAATATAGAAAGAGATACAGAGAGTAAGAGATAATAAAGTATACACATTAGTATTAGACATTACAATAGAAGGAGATACAGAGCGTATGAGATAAATAAAGTGTATACACATTACATTGCCCCTCCTTAGGATTGATCGTCCCGAACAAATCCATCATCTTCATCACCACTGTAGCGATGTAGTCGGTCGCGATGTACGACTTTAAGTTTACCTCTGACTCCTTTTTGTATCCGGTACACGACGTCGTTGATTTTGCTAATCACTGTATATGGACCTTCCCAGTCCCGTTGAAGTTTCGGTGACAACCCTTTTTGTCGATGGGGATTGTAAAGCCACACTCGATCTCCTGCTTGGAACTCTGTTGTTGTCGCTCGTATATCGTAGCGTGTCTTCATTCGGTCACTGAACATCTTTATTTTTGACCTAGTATCGTCGTGGATCTGAAGGAGTCTTTCTCTGAGGTCATCCAAGTAGTCATCCTCGGCTTGCGGTTCCGACGTGGGACATCCAAATTTAATTTCACTCGGCAATCTGATGTTCCTTCCCATCAAAATCTCAGACGGTGTATGGCCAGTTGAGCTATGTCTTGCACTTCGATACGCCATCAAAAACAGTGGAATGTGTCGATCCCAATCTCGCTGGTTGTCGTCCACAACTTTGCAAAGATGTTCCTTAAGGGTTCGGTTGAACCGTTCGACCATGCCATCAGATTGTGGGTGGAGTGGTGTTGTTCTTGTCTTCTTGATGTGAAGAAGCCCACAAACTTCCTGGAATATGTTTGATTCAAAGTTCCTTCCCTGGTCGGAATGCAGTTCTAATGGAACACCGAACCTGCTCACCCAGTTGAACACAATTTGGTCTGCGACTGTTTTGGCTTCTTGATTCGGTATGGCGTATGCTTCAGGCCACTTGCTGAAGTAATCCATGACGACCAGAATATAACGATTTCCATTATTTGTTTCCGGAAATGGACCCGCCACGTCTATTGCAATCCTTTCAAAGGGTGATCCGACATTATACTGCTGCATTTGGCTGTGATTCTTTTTGTTTGGGCCTTTGGTGGCAGCACAGGTATCACATTTTCGGCACCACTTCTCGACATCTTCCCTTGCATGTAGCCAATAGAATCGTTGTCGAACCTTTTCTAGCGTCTTGTTTACTCCTAGATGGCCTCCCGAAACTCCATCATGCATCTCTCGCAGAACGTCCATAATCTTCGATCTCGGTAAGACTAGCTGCATTACATAGGACTTTCCATCTGCTGATTCCCACTTACGTCGAAGGACACCTTCTTGGACATGCAACGAGTCCCACTGTGCCCAATAGGCCTTTAGAGCCGGACTTCTGTCGGAGATATCAGCCCATTCCGGTTTTTCCTGGTGTTCCTTGCATGCGAGGATGGGTTCAATATCTGGGCCCTCTTGTTGAGCCTTCCTCAACTCGTCGTTGCTCCAGCCATAAATGGGATCGGTTCTGGTTCGTAGGACAGTAACCACTTCTTTTTCTTCTTGGCGTCTGCAATGCTTACAGTCTTGCTTACATGGTCTCCGAGACAGTGCATCAGCATTTGAGTGAAGCTTCCCCTTCCGATGTTGAATTTCATAATCGTACGTCTGCAGCCTCTCAATCCATCTCGCCACTTGACCCTCTGGATTCTTGAAATTCAAAAGCCAGTTTAGTGCTCCATGGTCGGTTCGGAGAAGAAACTTCTGTCCATAGAGATACTTATGGAAGTGCTTTGTTGCCAAGATCAGTGCAAGAAGTTCTCTTCTGGTCACACAATAGTTTCTTTCTGACTTTGAGAGTACCTTGCTGTAATAGGCAATTACCTTTTCTTCACCATTATGTACTTGTGATAGTACGGCACCAATCCCGACATTGCTGGCATCAGCGTCAATGATGAACGGTTTTCCGGGAGTCGGATAGGTCAGCACTGGTGCATTACACAAGCGTTGCTTGAGCTCTTGAAAGCTGCGCTCGCACTCACCTGACCATTTAAACTGCTTTCCCTTTTCCGTTAGCTGATGTAGACTCTTGGCGATCTCAGCAAAGTTTTTGACAAAGCGCCTTTAATAGGTGGCTAGACCCAGAAAGCTTCGGAGTTGGTGTTTGTCCTGTGGTGTTGGCCAATTCTTCACGGTGTCAACCTTATCAGGATCCGTCTTAACTCCTTGGGATGAGATGATATGTCCCAGGTATTTCACTTCGGTTTTGAAGAGTGAACACTTTTCTGGATTGAGCTTGAGGTGGGCTTCTCGAAGTCTTTGAAACACGGCTCTCAGATTTGTGCAATGTTCGTCAAATGTTTTCCCGTATACGATGACGTCATCCAAATAGACCAGGCAAGACTTCCATGTGAGTCCTTGCAGGACACATTCCATAAGGCGCTCAAAAGTCGCTGGAGCATTGCACAGTCCAAAAGGCATCACTTTGAACTGCCACAGTCCGTTTCCTGTCGAGAAAGCTGTCTTCTCTTTATCTTCAGGATGGATTTCTACTTGCCAGTATCCACTTTTCAGGTCCAACGTTGAGAACCATTGTGCTCCTTCCATAGCGTCCAGAGTATCACTGATCCTAGGCAGAGGGTAGCTATCCTTCTTGGTCACATCATTCAACCTTCGATAGTCTACGCAAAAGCGGGTTGATCCGTCTTTCTTCTTTACCAGGACCACTGGAGACGCCCAAGGGCTTTTAGAGTTTTCGATCAGACCCTCTTCTTTCATGGTGGTTATCAGTTCTTCAACCTCACCTTGTTTGGCTAGTGGAAGGCGTCTTGCAGGTTGACGGATCGGCTTTGCATCCCCGGTGTTGATTCGATGTTGAACCAGTTGTGTTCTGCCATATTTCCCTTGCGATGACGAAAAGATGTCTGCAAATTCTTCGAGGAGACCTTCTGCAGTTCTTCGTTGTTGGTGGCCAAGATTAGAGGACTTGAGAATGTTCGTCTTTATGGAGTTCAGCTCTTTGGACTTCAATGTTTGCCTTGTCTCTTCTTCGCTGATCCTTGTTATAGCTGATACAGATTCGCATTGTCCAACAATCTCACCTTTTCTAAGCTTAACTTCGTACGGCTTGATGTTCAGTATTCGTACGGGAACCATGTTCTTTACAGGTCTAACAAGAGTCTTCCCAATGGTGACGTTTTGGGAGGACTTTACAGATGCTGGTTCGACCATGAGATATCGATGGCTTCCAGGCTTACCCTTTAATTTCGTCCACACGAATACTTCTGAAGAAGCAGGCAAAGTCAGATCTTCTTTGATGACGGTTTTCACAGATAGCGAGGTCTCATATGAGTGAATCCCATAGATCATCGGAATCTCGATGTTTCGATATTTCAGGACTTGGTTCCCGATGTCCAATATCAATCCGTGATCTTTCATGAAATCGACGCCGACAATGCACTCGTCGCATATATCTGCTACCAGGAACAGGTGAGAGAATTCCAGCTCTGCCATCCGGATCTTAAGACGTACCTCACCATAGACTTTTGCGGCTTCTCCAGTTGCAGTCCTTAGACGATAGCTATTGGTGTTGTGGAGCCATGTCTTATTAACGAGGTCCTGCCGTACAATGGACGCCGTGGCACCGGTGTCGATGGTAGCCACACATTTGTTGCCGTTTATACTTGCTTCCACGGTCAGGCTCTTGTTGTCACGTTTCGTTTGAGAAACCTGGATGGTGTTTCTGTAGCTATCGGTACTAGAAGCCAGCTTCTGTCCCTCAAAGTTGGTGGGATGGGAAACAACTTGGGAAGCAACATTGTTGTAGGTGTAACTTTGACCAGTTGACATATTTCTGTGTTCACAGTGTTGGCATGCGGTTCCTCTTCGCGGTAATCTGCACTGTCGTTGAAGATGCCCGGTCTTGTTGCAGTTCCAGCATCGTGCTCGTCCATCTCGCTGACTCCTTTCCAGAGTAGCCTTCTGACAAGAGCATTCTTGGACTTCCAATTCTCTCACGCGATGCACGTTTTGGGAAGCTTGTTCTGCGGCTTCCATTGTTAGAGCGAAAGCCAATGCTTCTGGTAGTGTTTGCTTTCCGGCAGTGCGAATAGCCCTTTGGAGATTTATATCGACCACAGCTCTCACAAAGGCTTCAACAGCAAGTTGATTTATAATCTCGTTGCCAGCTGTTGGGTATGCCAGGTGAACTAATCGCTCGATATCTGCCTGAAGCTGCTGCAGAGTTTCACCTCTTTTCTGTGCCCTGTTGTTTAGTTGTACTCGGAAGACTTCTGTCATGTGGCTATCCCCAAACCGCTGTTCGATTGCGTTTACCAGAACTTTGAAGTCACCGTTCTTCTCTGCTGGGATGGTTTGTAGCAGTTCAGCAGCTGCTCCTCTCAAGGCAAGCGTAAGAGCAATGTATTTTTCGTCATCGTCCCAGCCGTTTGTTAACGCTGCTGCTTCAAACTGTTTCTTGTAGATTGACCACGGTATCTGACCATCAAAGCTTGGAGGATTCACTTCTCTCTTCCTTGAGCACTCACCAGAAGGTTCTCGAGCTTTCATCTTTCGCACTTTTTCTAGTTCATTTGTGATGGTTTCGATTTGTTCGTCCATTTTCTCGAAACGTGCATTTGTTTTTCTACGCGCTCGTCAAGAGTAGTGATTCTCTCTTCGAAGTCCGTAAACCTGCCCTCTAAAAGGTTTCTCTGTTCGTCAAACCGCTCTAGAATATTCTGCTGTTCTTGCTTTTGGTCATTTCTTTGAGCCTCTAGTTGCTCCAGAACATTCTTGTTTTGAGTTTCTAGTTGCTCCCGAACATTCTTTTGATTCTCTTCAAATTTGGCTAGAAGAAGTGTCATCATGGAAGATAAGTCGGCAGTTGCATTTACCTCTTTCGATTTTGCTTCCACTTCGAAAGCAAACGTATCTGGGTCTTCATTTTGTTCTTCCAGATATTCCTGTAGCCGTTTTACGAGTTCGATTTTACATCCTGCCCCACTTAAGCCACGTTTGCTTAATTCGGCCTTTAGCTCAGAGACAGTTAAGTCTTTCAAAACTTTACTCATTTTTTTTTTATTTTTTTTTATTTTTAACTTCACTATTTCAAACAAAATAGTTTAATCACTGTTCACTGTTTTATTCTCAATAAGTTTTAATCCCACTTCTGACACCAATGTAATATTCGGCTTGGTCCGACAATTAAAACTTATTCACTTTTTAAATAAAACACAAATTCACTTTATTCAAATCACTCACAAACTTATTTATTCAACACTTTCAATTATAACTTTGCAAACACAGAGTACTTTTCTTTATCGCAGTTCACAATTAATTAATTCGCCTCGCCACCAAACGGCTATTTATATCAAAAATGATGGGTTCTAGAAACTACTATTGGTTCCTATTGGTTCTTGGGGAAGCTGAAAGTTCGAGAGAAAATACTGGGATTTTTGTAGGGGCTAACGTTCTTAATGCTAAACAAAAAGTTTCTCTTAATCTTAATTAATTATTGCCCCTCACGAGTGTTTACTACTACAATTAAACGATATTAAGTAAAGAGAGTATGTACATTAAATAAACAAGAGATACAGAGTAAGTAAAGAGAGTAATGAAAAGTGTGTACATTAAATATAGAAAGAGATACAGAGTAAGTAAAGAGAGTAAGAAAAGTGTGTACATGTACATTAAATATAGAAAGAGATACAGAGAGTAAGAGATAATAAAGTATACACATTAGTATTAGACATTACAATAGAAGGAGATACAGAGCGTATGAGATAAATAAAGTGTATACACATTACAATATGATCTAGAACGAAATGAACGTTGATCGGTCTGATGTCTGATATCTCTGTTAATACTCATAGTTCCGAAGGTTCGTAGTTCCTCGCGTATGACATAGTTCCTTTGGATCGGAGTCGGAACTATGAACATTAAAAGACAAAACTGGTTTGGATTTTAGTTTATTTCGTTCATGAAAGATGAAAATGAAAAATGATGTGCATTTTATTCGTATTGGTATTAGCAATTAAGCATGTGTAGTGTATCTTTGATTGTTTGTTATTGTTTTGTTGGTTTTTGTTTGTGGTTTGTGGATTGAAAGAAACCAACCAAGAAAACAACCCTGCCTTTCGCTTATTAGTTCATGTTACCATGTTCAAGTTTTTATGCATTTACAGAACCTTAACAGTTCCGCGGAACTAGTTCCAGGAACTAGTTCCGACTACCAAAAGAACCGTTCCATGTTCGTTCCGTTCATGGAACTGTTTTGCGCAACTCTACGTGGTGGCAATGCAAAAGAAAACGGGTTCCATACATAATGGCATCGAACGTACTTTCACAGGAATAAAGAATTTCATTGACATCCAAAACCGTTTTTGTAATGTATTCATAAACACACCACACATTGAATTGTATGTCATAATATAGTGAACGCACCCAACCTCATGTAGTTAACAAAGAAATGTCATTTAGTAGTAAGTAAGAGAGAACAATAAAGAATTATCATTATTATACCGGCAATAAAACAGCACACATCTCTTTCAATACACTTCAATTGGCTACGAGGTTTGGTATTTTTTTTTTCTTTCGCGCAAAGTAAAATTAAAGTAAAAGTCTTATAAGAATGCCAAACGGTGATACATCAAATACCGAACAAAAGATGACTATTTTTCAAGCGTCTCAAATGACGGAATTTTCGCCAGAAACAGACAGTTTTACTGAATGGAAAGAGAAAGAGCGCTTAGAAATCCATTTCACCGACATTGATGTGACATTGGAGCCATCGAAAAAAGCAACGTTGTGAAAAGTATCGGTACACATGCGTATTCACTGTTACGAGCACTTTGTGACCCAAAAAGGCCAAGCGATAAAAAATACGACGAACTGTGCACGCTGTTGGAAGAACATTTTATGCCACCGGTAATGATTTATCGAGAACGATTGAATTTTTACACTGCATCGAAAAATTCAGATGAATCAGTCAATTCATGGTACGCACGTGTTAAAACATTAGCGCTGAAATGCAAATTTGCCAATTTGGACCAAGCTGTACGTGACCGATTTATCATGGGAATGGCCAACAACGAGAAATTGTTTGAGAAATTTTGAGAAGAGGACGAGAAGCTGACGATAGCCACGGCATTGAAGAAGGCGCTCATACACTGAGGTTAACTTTGTCCGAGGCAACAACAGTAACGAGACTCAACGCAACAGGCGATCTAACGGAAATCACCAGAAAAGGGATGCATGCAAACATTGTGGCTGGGAGGACACACAAATCACAAACTTGCAAATTTAGAGACGCTACGTGTGATAAATGCGGAAAAAGGGGCATTTAAAGCCGATTTGCCGTTCAAAAGAGAAGAATTTATCGACAAATTTTGTTAATTTAAATCACACTATTTCTCATGTTCAAGAAGCTAATGCTAATATTTCGACTTTCGTTAGCACAGGTACTCAAGTTGGACCGACATGTGGTGATGGAACGGATTGGTCCTCCATTTTTAATATTTCCGGGAACCGTAAGTCAGATACTTTCGATTTAACTGTGTACATCAACGGTATCCAATTCGATGTGGAATGTGACACTGGATCTCCGATTTCGTTGATGCCCTTAACTCAATACAGGAAGCATTTTGACACGCGTTGTTTAAAGCAAAACACACCTAAATACGATGACTACGGTGGTCATGGAATACAAATCATCGGTGAGTTTTTACCAAACATAAAATATCGAGATCAAACTGAGGAAGTAGAAATGGTAGTCATGAATGTTAATCGACCAATTTTATTGGGGAGAAATTTTCTTCGGGTTTTCAACTTTGAATTAAGACAAGTTAACGCGATTTCAAGTTCGAGCTCAACCGTTTTAAATCAAAAGAATTCAGTCAATCCTGTTCCAATTCAAAATTTCGCATCTAATTTAGATAATACAATTGTTTATAATACAATTGTTCAAAGTTAAAAACGACTTTTAGTGAAGTTTTTGATGAAGGTTTAGGTAGATTTACCACTGCGAAAGTACATTAAGAGGTCATGCCGGGCACGAAACCAATTTTTTGGAAACCGCGTGCGTTGCCGTTAGCATGGAAACCAATTGTTGAACAAAAATTAAATGAATTTTGTGATTCTGGTATGATGGAACCAGTCGATAACGCCGATTGGGGAACACCGATTGTGCCAGTGATGAAACCAAACGGTGACTTACGCATTTGTGGTGATTTTAGCGTCACTCTAAGTAAATTTTTGGTAGATTTCAAATATCCATTGCCCCGTATCGAGGAGTTTTTCGCTTCGCTACAGGGTGGACAGTTGTTCAGTAAATTGGATCTATCGAATGCGTACAATCAGTTAGAACTAGACCACGAACCCCAAAGGTTTGTACTCATAGTACACATTAAGGCTTATTTAGAGTAAAGCGGTTAGCTTTTGGCATAAAAACAGCGGGAGCTATCTTCCAAAAAAACATTGAAACGTCTTACGTGGTATACCTAACTGCATAAATTTATGGACGATATTGTCGTCACCGGGCCTGACACTCGTAGTCATAGCCAAACATTAATGATCGTCTTAGGTAAATTACAATCTGTTGGATTGAGACTGAACCCTAAGAAATGCATATATTTTATGGAAGAAATTTCGTACTTAGGTTTTACCATTGACAAAAATGTCCTAAGGAAAAACGACAGCAATATTAGAAGCGTGCTTCACGCACCAAAACCAAAAAATGTGTCTGAAGTTAAGGCATTCATCGGAATGGTAAATTTTTACTCAAAATTTGTTGCAAATTTTGCACAAAAAATGGAGCCATTTTATAAGTTATCGACAAAAGACACTAAATTTCATTGGGATGAAGCCACGAATATGAATTATAGAAAAAAGGAGATAACCGGAGACCAAGTGTTAGTTCATTTTGATAGAGAAAAGCCAGTTATTTTACCAACAGACGCTTGTAATACAGCAGTGGCATGGTATTTTATCACATGAGTTTGAAAATGGTGAGCTCAAACGAGTAGCATACGTTTCACGTTCATTATCTCCAGCAGAACGAAATTATAGTACAATCCAAAAAGAAGCCCTTGCCATCGGTTTTAGCGTAACTAAATTATATCAATATTTGATAGGCATTAATTTCATTTTGCAAACTGACCATAAACCATTAATTTCAATCTTCGGAGAGCACAAAGGCATTCCTTTGATGGCGGCAGCAAGAATGCAAGGGTGGGCATTCATTTTGTCTGGTTTTAACTTTAAGATACGTCATGTAAAGGGTTCATTGAATCACGCTGATACTTTATCACGCATACCACAGCTCACATTTGAAAATGATCACAAGCGAAAGTAAATTTATCAATTTTATTGATGATGAACAGGCAAATTATATTAACTTTATTAATTCGAATAATCAACTTCAATTAAGTTTCAAAAATGTTCAAATTGAAACACGAAGAGATAAAGTTTTGTCCAAATTGATAGACGCTGTTCAAAGCGGTACAATGTCGACCTTAACAGGTGATGAATTTAGTCCGTATAAAAATAAGGGTAATGAATTATCGGTCGAGTCAAATTGTTTGTTATGGGGTTACCGACTTACCGTAGCATTATCTACATCTACACTAATATATACAGCTGAAGAGTTTGTTCGTTTAAACGCGGTAATCTCAGGAACTACTGGTTCGAATGGTATAATTCTTTTTGTGTTGGATGGTCCATTAATTGAGGAAGACTTGAAGCTATTTAACATTAAGCTGTGACCAATAGCAGCGAAGAATCTGTGGAAAATATGGAAAAAACGGCAAAAAATATACATTTTTCTGCGTTTTAACGCGCTTATCTCAGGAACTGCTTTATGAAATTGAACAATTTTTTTAATGTTGAATGGTCCATTTATCAAGGAAGGCTTGAAGCTATATAAAATTTAGCTGCGACCAATAGGAGCGAAGAATTTGTGTAAAATGTGGGAAAAACGGCAAACAATACAATACAATACAATATAAAGTTCGTTTGAACGCGGTAATCTCAGGAACTACTATTTCGAATTGTAAAATTCTTTTTGTGTCCATTAATCGAGGAAGGCTTTATTCTACTTAAAATCAAGCTTCGACCAATAGCAGCGAAGAATCTGTGGAAGTGTGAGAACTGAGATTTTTTTCTGAGATCTCTGAGATGAAATTATTTTGGATTCGATTTCTCACTCAGCTATTTGACGTGCCTGACATATGTGCAGCAACAATAATTAGTAAGGTAACCATTAAATCTCAATGATAACTGAGAATCATATTCCACCAAATGATTTTGCCTCAGTCAAGGTGACATTGAGATCTCAGTGAGATGTTGTTAGGTGGAACTGGCCTAATAACTGCTCAAATTAGAATTTTGAGAGTTCAATTGATTTGAGAATGTGATTGATTGCACTATTTGTGCAGATTATTGTGTTTAAACAATATCATTTTATGTACTTCTTAACTAATAAATATGCTCAGTTTAAAGAAAAAAAAAATTTACTTAACGAAAAAAACGATGCAGAAGTAAGAGAGATATTAGAATTAGGGAGAGTTCACCCAAGGGAATGCTTTAAGTATGAACAACTGAAGGGAATCATAAAAAATGCTCAAATTTTTCAAGTTCAAGAGAATTACGACCTAGGGAGAGTTGACTGCAATGCAATTTTACAATAACTTCCGAACAAAATTCCCACGCGCGCATGATGCACATGCACAAGTCGAGACGATACTCTGGCCGGTGGACGAGGGAGAGGCGGGCAACTGCTAGTGTATTCATAAACACACCACACATTGAATTGTATGTCATAATCATAAAGTGAACGCACCCAACCTCATGTAGTTAACAAAGAAATGTCATTTAGTAGTAAGTAAGAGAGAACAATAAAGAATTATCATTATTATACCGGCAATCAAACAGCACACATCTCTTTCAATACACTTCAGTTTTATTTAAAAAAAACTTTTGTAGCGCTCTTATTGAAAAACCCTTTATAACTAGCCGACCCACAGTGGCCCGTTTAGGCGAGGAACGTTGGAAAAATCATTTTTCGCGTGATTTTATTTTGAAAAAGAAAAATCACATTTTGTTTAGAATTGTTTAAAGTGTATGAATCCAAAAACAAAAAAATATTAGATGAACGGTTTGGCTTGAGGAGCCGATCAAAGTCAGAAAATATAAAAAAAAAAATATTTTTTTTTGTTTTTTGTTGCACTTCGAACTTGAATACCTATTAGAAAAACGGTGCAAGTAAATCCATTTATTTTTTTTTTGTTGAAAAAATTGACATTATTTCAATCAAATTTTGGAAAAAAATGCATATCTTTTTTTTAATGAAAAAAAAATCACTTTTTGAACCTATTTTTGAATTTTAACTTGGCTCATATAAAAAACGTCAAAACCCGTCAAACCAAACTAAGTGAGGGATGAATGCCCACATATTTCTTAACATGTCCTCAAAAACTCAGCTGCGTAAAGTTGCATAAAGCAGAGTTATGGCAATTTAATGGGTTCAAGTCAGTGATTATTCATTTTTTTTAGTTTTTTTCATATGAAAAGAATATAATTAATCTTTTTGTCGCAACCTTTATTTTGGATTTGCATGACTTAATTTAGGTATTTAAATAAGTGCAATGAATGGAATAGCTAAAAAAAAAATTATGGTTTGGGGATTACCTATTTCTACAAAAATAATAAAAAATCAATGATGATTCCTGCCATAACTTTTTTCTATAAGATTTGTTGTGCACAGGTATTTATTTTTGACAGATTACTGTATTTGGATTAAGAATTAATACATATAAGGGTTACAGGTAGATTACAGGTAGCCGAAAAAAAGGATTTTAATCGAAGGGTTATTTATATGGAATTAAATATTTATTTTTATTAGGGTTACAGGTAGTGAAATTGAAAGGATTAGGTACGCAAATAATTTTACTATGCAAACTAATCTAAGTACCTATAATTGGAAGCCTAATTGGAAAGACATAAAAAAATGAGGATTAAGTATAGCTGTTGATATAAAAACAATTATCACCAAAATTAGCTGATCAGTTTAAATATAAAATTCGTAATGGATATATCGTACAGCAGATTGTTTGAAATTTTTCTTGACCATGATGTTAAGAGCCCTAAGGACTTCGTTGCCATTGTTGTGAGACAATTTCACCTTATCGATAAAAATATACCGGGGATCGAACAACCGGATGCAGCTGCCCGAATAACTGGAGTCAATGAAGAAATTATTAAAAGGCTTCAAATAATACTTACGCCCGATTTCTTGACATAGTTCTAGCCCTTAAAACTCGGTTTAGTGAAATTTTAGAACTCATTTGAGTTCTAAGTCATTTCTTCACCAAGTTCTAACGCGTTAGAACTTCGATTTAGAACTTTGTTATAGTTAGAACTTCGATGAAATTAGATCCTCGAATTCGGGGGTCTAGTGCCTTAGAACTTTGTTTTATTACAATTTCGTTTTTTCAGCGAGCGAATCGAATGGAATCTTTTAAAATTTTCGGGAAATTAAAAAAGAGCATCATAATAGGTAAAGATATATTAAAATGAATCGTATTTTTTATGATTTCCTATTTACGGGCGAAGACTTTGACTACGATGCGTATTTAACGAATGCGAATACGTGCCACAATTAACAAATGAGACGTTACTATTTTTTTCATAGCTTTCGTTTTATAAAGCTTACGTTTCTAGCAGTACTTCAACTAGTTTCAGAAGACCTTTAACATCCACAACAACCGTTAAAATTGGAATGAATTTACTATGCATTATGTGAAAATACAATCGCCGCGAAGAGTGGAGAATTGGTGAATTTTGAAAGTGTCTGTGTCAATGGCGACGCCTTACACCGTTACACGGCAAACAACCCGGATATTGCCAATTATCAACGGGTGCAAATAATTCCACCGTAAAATCCTGACGATCAGCAGCGTTTGTAAAGGGGTATGGTGGAAGCAAATATAGAGAAAGTGCCAATGGGAGCAATAGGTGGTCGGCATCGAAGTCGTCGATCAGCTTGCGAATATATTTCGGCAACATTGCAATACATAGTTAGAATTTTTATTATTGCAGCAATGAGTGAAATAAAGGATGGATATAAATAAATAAAAGATGTATGTAATATTTTAAGATATAATTATTTCATGAAAACATCTTTCATATATATGTGAAAAGAAAAAAAATGATTGTTAACGTTATTCGGTAAAAAATTAAAAAATACATTAAAAAATAACTTTATATACGCAGTTCTCTTCAACTCCAATCTTGCCGTTATGATACGGGTTTCCCAATGCTTCACTTTACGGTGATAAGTCGAGCTGCACTGAAAGCGCATTGATGCAATTTTTAGTATCGTTTTCATTTCATATGATGATGCATATGATGGCCGTCTTATAATTGGCCCAATACAGCGAGAGTTTTCCAATGTCTGCAGTGCTGCAGTTGCAGATTTTCAGAATCCCAAGTGCTTCACTGCGATGGCTTCTTGTAGTTAGGAAATGGAAATGATCATAATTTTTTTTAGTTAAAGCTCATTATCAACAATTCTATGAATGCTTATGAAGGATTGAGGGCACCTACAATTTAAGGCCAATCCTGAACGGCTGAATCGAGAAGCACTTTTTTCTACACATTTTATGGGCACGAATAGGATTTGTACCCCATGGCCCGCGTAATAGCCAACGCTCATAAACATCACCCCACGGGCATCACAAAAATAAATATAGGTAAACACATATCAAAATAACCATCTACATATATACACAAACAAAAAACAAAGCGCAAAGTCAAAATTTATTTCTATTTTGTTTCGAATTGAAGGAAATATCTGTCAAAAAATATTGCCGGGTGACTCAAAAGTTTCAAAAACATGCTAGAACTAGGTTCTAAAAAAAAAACAAGTTCTAAGTGCTTAGAACTCAATGATAATTTTAGATCGAGTTCTAGAGAAGTGAAGAAATGCCCGAGTTCCATATATTCTAAAAACCAAGTTCTAAAGTTAGATCGAGATTCACTAAACCGAGTTTTAAAGGGAATTTAGAACTTTGTGAAGAAATTGGGCGTTAATGTCTTTAACTGTCGAGATAAAGTTAATACAGTAAAATTTGGGGAGTATACAAGAGAAACAAAAGTGTTATTAAGACAACTTTATCCAGAAAAACAACTTACCCCTACTCCTCATAAAATTTTGGTTCATAGTCAAAATATTATGGAGTATCAGTCACTTCCACTTGGGGAATTATCACAAGAAGCTCAGGAATGCAAAAATAAGGACTACAAAAGATACAGGTATCAAAATACATGCAAGGTTTCAAGAATTCGGCAAAATGAAGACCTGTTTACTATGCTAGCAATCTCATCAGATCCACTTATTTCTTCCAAAAGGCATGCTAGAAATCAAAAAGAACTGAAAGCACACTACTCCCCAGAAATATTAGATCTATTAGATTCAACATTGAATTTAGATGAATTAAGATAAAAATCTTACGTTTATGCTTTATTTTTTCCATATTCGTACTTTTAAAACACTTTTATGGTAATTTTCAGTTAAATTGAAACACCCTGTTTGATTTTGAATGTAAATATTGATGGTTTGATTGGTTGCATATCAAAAATTATAAAACTTAAAAACTTTAACTTAAAAAAAAAACAAAAATTTTTTTGCTTTTATGACTATTCAAGTGTTATTTTTTTTCTTTTTCCTGCTATACCAAAACTAATTGTTCTCTAATCATTCACGAAAACAAATTTTTCGCCATTATGGATACATTTTTAACAATTTTTATGACATTGAAAAAACTTCCAACTTTGGGACTTAATTCTGAAACACCCTGTGAATATATTTTTTTCAAAATTTGCACGAAACATAGCTTTGGAAATTCCCTGCTAAATAAAAAAAAAGTTGAAGCGATATCTTTTTTCGTTTAGGAGCTATGATTTTTGCAAGGTAAAAAGTGAAAACGGGCCACTGTGCATCGGCTGGGACAGAACAATACAATACATTAATACAACAGAGAGAGACAGATAGACACATAGAAAGAAAGCACACATAACAGAAACCTACGTGGCTCAGAGGAGGAGACTTAGATTTGTATTGTCTCATGTTATCGCACAGGTGGCCTCAGATAAGCTGGCGATTTTTGTAGAAAAAGAATGCTGCCGAAGCTGGGGTTTGAACTCGTTGCGTTCGGCTTAGCAATCCACTACTCTATCCTCTGAACCATGGCTACCTACTGCTGGATAATAGTTTTGGTGGCGATTCGGTTTTTCTGCAAAGAGCACCATCTTATGTGAAGGTAGTTTTCCGATAAACAGTGACAATTGCCATCTATGTCTCATCTGGCGCCTGATAGAAATCGGATCTCGACGTCGACAGTATCATCAAATGGAGATTTAAAAACAATATTGAATTTCATTCGTCAGAAATCAGTGTCTCCTGTCATTAAAGCGAAATCTAACCTCTTAATAAGTTACAACTATTGATCAGGTCAGCTGATGATCTTGATATTCTCGGTATGAGCATCACCAACAACCGGTGTATCAACAGAGTTTCCCTTGGCTTCAGAGTTTCTTCCGCCTATCAATCGGCTATCAACAAGGTTACCCTTGGTTCATAAACGGCTTTGAACCGGTTTATCAACGGAGTTTCCTCCGGCTATCAACGGCGGTTAGCCACTGTTTCAACGGACAGGTCCGAGACTTATACTTTGACCGACTGGTCGGCTTCCGTATCTTAGGAGTCAGGGAATGTTACCACTCTTCAACCTGATTTTGTCATCAACGGTTCGCTTTCTTATGCACATTTCTTACAAAAACTGGTAGTGAATTATATTCGGTCGTGTTGTAAAATTTCATACAAAAGTTTTTCTGGTACGATATGAATTATGTTTTGTTGGTATATTCATGCTATTTTGGAATTTGTAATGTATGCAGCTAATGCATGATCATAACACGTGGAACATACGTTAAGTCGCCAAAAATTCCGCAAGATATTTGGGCTTCCTCCGACGACGCACGCAAGGTGCAAGAAATTTGTTTCACCCAGTCAGCGGGTAGATGAAAATAATGCTAAAAAAACAGAATACAGATGGATATGGCACAAAGTGATGCTCAAAGTCAAAGATTTCATTGTTAGTGTAAAGAATACCGCGATCCAATAGCAAATTCGTAAGGAGAACAATGGAGTTAGCTGGAATATTAGTTTCATCGTATCGCATGGATAAGAGAAATTGACAGCCATGACACATGACATTGATAGTCCCGCATATGCCAAAATATTTTCATTTTATGTTTGTTGAACAGAAGTAAACTGTTAATATTACTTCAATATTCACTTTTTTCTGTTTTTTGCGGATAAAGAAAAAATAAAGAACATAAAGGAGTAAGCAAAATCTACAGAAGAAAAATACTCACGTATGAACACAATAGTTCTTCACATGTGAACTAGGCCAATGAATAAGGTACATTGGGAAAAGTATTGATTTTTTATGTGGAAGAATTGATTGTTGTCGAATCTCTTTTTTGAGACGGACTTAAACAGATTCCTACACGAACTTTCACACAAACCACCAGTTTGACATTTCGGACAGTTTGACATTTGTTAATATTCAAATTGTTTCAAGATTTGTTTAAAAATTATTTTCGCGGGAATATAAATTTAAAAATTGTGTTTAAGTCAACATTTTAGGTAAATTGAAGAATATTTAGGTAATCACAAAATTTGTTATGATAGCCATCACACGCTGTTGAATAAACATTGTGGAACACATCCAACAATATTCTATGTAACACATTCGATAACATCTTATTGAACAGGTCTATTTTCTTGATGATGTTATCACATATAGGTAATGTATGCATCTCTTTCTGAGCGTCAAATTTCAAAATTTTTAGTTTGTGTTAACCAGAGACAAAAGGAGATCGGAAACTGAATTACGTTTTACCCTCCGGATACCGCAAATTTTATTTTACCGTTGCCTCGTGTATGTGAATAAATGAGAAAAAAACAGCAACAAAAATCAGGTGGTATGCTCAAGTTTACTGAGATAGCATTGGTAAAAACACGCATACTCTTGCAGTAAATTGAACCATATAGCTTGTAGGCATTGTCATTTTGACAGCTTGGTTTCCCATCTCCCTTTTAATTTCATCTGTGGTGTTAACGAATTAAGTACCTACTTTGTAAAAAAAATAACGCAAGATTTGAATTAAATAGAAAACGCCGTTTTCAGTCTTTTGATAGTTATATTTTTATTGACTCGTAAAGTACATAGGATAGGGTTATGTATGGAATAACACATCGGACAAATGGCCTCCACGGCTTTGCATGCACATGCGCACTCTTTTGTTGAAATTTTCCATGACCATTCTGCATAAATGTGGCTAAATTTCGTTGATGCAGCGTTGAATCTCCTCCTTTAATGCACGGGTGGTTGTGGGCTTGTTGACATAGACTTGTCATTTCAAATAACCCCATAAAAAGAAGTCTAATGGTGTTAAATCACACGATCTATGAGGCCAATTTTGATCACCGAAACGAGAGAGTACACGACCTGGAAATGTCTCATGCAGTAATTGAATAGTTTCACGGGCTGTATGACATGTGGCACCGTTTTGTTGAAACCACATATTGGACACATCAATATCATCCAATTTTGGCAGAAAGAACTGTTTAATCATGTTGCGATATCGAGCACCAGTAACAGTCACTGCTTGACCAGCATCATTTTCAAAATATTCTTTAATAATGAAGACACGTTGTTCTATCGTGTAACGCTCCATTTTTAATAACCCTATACTGTTAGCTGTCAAATTGCTTTTTTTCAGGGTTGCCAACACTTCACTGTTTAGGAATAAAACAAGATAAAAATCTAACGTTTATGCTTTATTTTTTTCCATATTCGTACTTTTAAAACACTTTTTTCTAATTTGAGGGTTGTTTTTTTCATTGAAATATTGAAATTATGGTAATTTTCAGTTAAATTGAAACACCCTGTTTGATTTTGAATGTAAATATTGATGGTTTGATTGGTTGCATATCAAAAATTATAAAACTTAAAAACTTTTACTTAAAAAACTTATGACTATTCAAGTGTTATTTTTTTTTCTTTTTCCTGCTATACCAAAACTAATTGTTCTCTAATCATTCACAAAAAACAAATTTTTCGCCATTATGGATACATTTTTAACAATTTTTATGACATTGAAAAAACTTCCAACTTTGGGACTTAATTCTGAAACACCCTGTGAACATATTTTGTTAAAATTTTCACGAAACATAGCTTTGGAAATTCCCTGCTAAATAAAAAATTGAAGCGATATCTTTTTTCGTTAAGGAGCTATGATTTTTGCAAGGTAAAAAGTGAAAACGGGCCACTGTGCGACCCCGCGAACCTGATCTCGCCTCCCTTCAGATCAACTACAGAATAGTAATGTAACTCAAATTTTATCAAAATGCAATAATATTTATTTGAATCCAATTGATGATTATGATGATGATGATACACTGTGGCGTATGAGTACTTTCTTTTTATTTGTTTGTTTATCATGGGTAGTATTGTGGGTTTTAAAATATCATATACTATATTCGCCTTGGATAAATTGTTAATTAATTCAATGATTTTCAATTTCATATCACACATTCATTTTGAATAAGTTGTCCTCAACTTTTGGGCTAGGGCCCTTCCTTAATAAAGGCTTTACTTTGATTGTAAAAATGGCTCGGTGTCGATCGATATAAACAATATCTCTTTGGTCTTTGCCGGGCAATTAGTGTTGTATTTTGAAGTTTATAGCGTCAACATCGATATTTTTTGCAGCTAAGATAGATCGTAGACATTATTATTATGATAAAACAACGTTAAACGGGTAAGATTGTAGGATAAAAAGTATCCTATAGCCATCTTCTGGTTCCAAGCTACTAACCCATCAAACAGAGCCAAATTGGTTTGTCTTAGATACTACGTATATGGCACAACAACATTTACTGGGTCAGCAAGTAGGATAAAAAGCTTCTTATAGCCGTCCCCTTGTTCTAAACTACCTCCCTATCAATTTTGAGCCAAATCGTTTCAGCCATTCGTAAAATTTTTTTATATGGCAAAACAACGTTTATCGGGACAGCTTATATGGCTGAACGCATACGAAAAAAATCATTTAAATCGGTTCAGCCGTTAAGGAGGAGTTCAGTGACATACAGCCGTACAGTAGAATTTTATATATCAGGATATGACTGCAGGTTTATTAAACGAACAGAATGAATGAGGAAAGTTCATGTGAATGTGAATTAACTATTTCCATTAAACTTTGTACTCGTGTATTAACCTATTTTCAGCGAGGTCCTGTTCAACTTGATGAAACTTCTAGTCAACCCCGCAAACCTTGTCTCGCCCGCAATTTTAAGACTTTGCATAAGTTTCAGTACATGGCACACAGAATTCCATATAACAAATCATAGAAATTTTCGATTTTTACTCGATTTTTCCAGTTTTGCGATTGTACCATAATGTTTTTCCAAATTTTATTTTAACAGGAACCCTATTTGAATATAACTGTATGTACCACGAAAACTTCATAAATATCTATTTGGTCGTTGAGGCGTCTTTACCGAACAAACTGGCGGACTAAGCCCATCAGGGGCCAGAAACCAAGTTAATTTGTCGCACTTGTATGTATAAGTGCATTTTCATTTTTGGATAACGAAAACAAAATATGAATCGATCGAAAAAAAAACACTTTAATTTTCATAACAAGTGTTTTCGTGCCTTCAATTTACTGAATAATTCAATAAATTAAATGAAACCACATGAACATTGATCGAAGAAACTTCTGTCGCTCATTGGCTGGCACGAATATAGCGGATTTTTTTTCGTCCTGACAGTTCTTGTACAGATCGGTCTATGAATTCAAACATAGACCGACGTTTTTCCTTTTGGATAGTCAGTCAATCCAGCATCATCAATGCCAAATCAAGATGTCTATTACGCTAGCAGAAATATTTCATAAGCCGGCCCCAAAAAGTATTCAGTATTTTGTTGCTAATTTGTGCCGCAAGAATTAATTTTGTTGTTCAAATAGTTTTTGGAAAAAAGCGCTGTTACGTTTCTTCTTCTCTCTTCTAAAAAATAATAAGTATACGCCCAAGTGAACGTACTCATAGGTCGTTAATTCCAATATATTTATAAAATCCCATAAAGATTGATTCAAAGCATACACCCTTTTTTATCTTTACCTATCGACCTAGAAGAAGTGAAAACGGCAATATCACGGCTGAAATCCAACAACGCAACGCCGCTGGAGCCGATGGTCTAGCTGCCGAGCTGTTCAAAGCAGCAGGCGACGATCTAGATAGGAGCATGCACCAAATCATCTGTAAGACATGGTCGGAAGAATATATGCCCGATGAATGGAAATAGAGCATTGTTTGCCCGATCCTAAGGAAGGGAGATCCTCTTATCCTGAGCCAACTACAGAGGAATCAGTCTACTTAACATCGCCTACA
The DNA here is from genome assembly GCA_943590905.1 of Sphaerophoria taeniata. Classification (NCBI taxonomy): domain Eukaryota; kingdom Metazoa; phylum Arthropoda; class Insecta; order Diptera; family Syrphidae; genus Sphaerophoria; species Sphaerophoria taeniata. Next base: position 242,621,049 of record OX016540.1, read on the forward strand.
AGATCCACTCTACCGTAATAAGTGAACGTCTGAAGCCTTTCGTCAACAATCTGATTAGTCCTTATCAAAGTGGCTTCAGGCCAGGAAAGTCAACCATCGAACAAATTTTTACGTTGCGGCAGATCCTGGAAAAAAACCTGTGAACTCCAAATCGATACCCACCACCTCTCCATCGATTTTAAGGCCGCTTATGACAGCATCTACAGAGATGAACTGTATAAAGCTACGTCTAGTTTTGACATCCCTGTCAAAATCGTTCGCTTGTGCAAAATGACGATGGAGAACTCCACTGCTCCATCAAGGTTGGCAACGAGCTTACGGAATCTTTCGACGTCAAACAAGGATTCAGACAAGGCGACGCACTGTCATGCGATTTCTTTAACATCGTTCTTGGGAAGATTCCACCGTCAACACCAGAGGCACTATCTTCCAAAAGTCTGTTCAACTTCTCGCGTGCGCCGATATTGATATAATGGGAAGAACAGACCGTAATGTCAATGGCGCCTTTGTGAGAATTGAGACAGAAGCGGCGAAAATTGGTAAATGAAGGCGAAATGAAGTAGGTATAATTATGCTGTCTTCGAGGAAGGACACCCAACACCAACGGCTCAGACAGAACGTCACAATAGACGCATATAACTTCGAGGTAGTATAGGGGAGTTTGGCTACCTGGGTCGTACTATTAACACGGGCAATAACACAAGCTGCCCGTGGCTTAGTGGTTAGGCGCGTTGGCTGGTGATTTCGAGTCCTAATCGTGCCCATAAAAGTTTTTTTTTCATCTTTCACGGGTACTGCCTCTTGCGAAGAACTGACAAAACTTCCAAGAGTATCAAGTGCTCCTTAACTTTGCCGTTCGGAATCGGAATTGTAGGTCCCCTCAATTCTTCACACGCACTCAAAGAATTGTTGATGAGTGTAAGCCTCTGCGGCTTTGGCTCTTCAAGAGCTTTTGCGCAACTCTATTTTTTATTTCATAACACTAGCGCCGAGATTAGAGGAAGAATAACTCTTGCTAATCTTTGTTTCTTTGGGCTAAGAAAGCAATTGAGTGGAAAAGACTATACAACACCTTCATCATCGCAGTCCTGCTGTGGTGTAGAAGTATGGACCTTGACAAAATCGGATAAATGTGCCTTCGGCTGTTTCGAGGGGAAAGTCCTTCAGGTCATCTTCGGCCCCGTGTGCATTGATGGGGAATGGAAGTTTAAATAGCGCACTTTACGGGTTGTACAACGGCACGGACAAAGCAGAAGGGTCAAGGTCCATAGACTCAGATGGCTCGGTTATTTAGAGCGGATGGACACCAATGCTCCGGGCTGGAAAGCCTTCCACACCATTCCCGAGGGAGGAAGAAGTAGAGGGAGACCACGACTCAGGTGGCGCACAGAAGTTGAAGAGGACCTCAATCAACTTGGAGTGCAAAACTGGAGACAGCTAGCTAGGGATCGAATTGGCTGGTGAAGACTGTTGGTTGAGGCCCAAGTCCACAACGGACTGTAGCGCCATCTTAAGTTAGTAAGTAAGTTAGAAAGGGCTCTCGAAGGATCAAATGATCAAACTGGACGGTTTTGAGCATAAGTATATTTGTTCACAAATGAAATCCGATAGACTAGCTACACCCATTCAATCAAAAATATATTTGTGAAGACTAAACAAAGCTTTTAAAATCAAATTAAAAGTGTGTGAATTGTAGCTCAATCAGTCAATATTTTAAAAATTCGTAAAATTTATTGCTTTCAAGCACAACAAATTACAAAATGAGTTGCAGAAATTTTATGTTCGATTTAATAATACTAGACATTTGGTTCGATGATTTCGATTACGCGAATAATACACTATCAACTGCGGTCGAGTTCAACAGTCTTGAATTCGTAATTGAATCAAATCCGGAAAAACCAGGCGAATTCAAACAAGGACGAACTTGTGAATTTTGTAGTAATTACAGTGACTTGGTACTTGATTTATTGGACCATCCATTGAAACTCAGAGTTATATCCAATGGCATTGAACCAAAAGGTCGACTTTATATAATAAAAGTTAAGATTAACATTAATACGACTTAAGCATACTTTAAACAGGAGAAGCTCAAATTATTTGGCCAAGGGATTTGCTGGACAAACTGGACAGGGGCGGTTTCACTTGTTACAGTTATTTGGCAGAGGCCGATCTTGTGTTGCATAAGAAAGTGGTGGGAAAAATTTGCGTTCAATATCGCTTGCGGGCTAAATGCTCTGCTTGTGATTCTGACTCTGGAGGATCTGGAGGTGACGACTGTCTTAAAAAAGATTGCGATATTCAAAAGGAACTCGATAAAATCTACGATTCAGGTATAATTTGTGACACAATGAATGACAAGAAAAAAGACGAACGTCCGACAGCTTTGGACCTTTCGAGATTTAAGAACTTGCATGGTAAGGTCGCACCGGATTGTTGTCACAGCAAGGTAATTTAAAATTCAAATAAAATTTAATAAGTTATTTGTTGCGCCGTCGGATAGTTGAATAGATTTTTCTCTGACCTTGCTGTAAGTGCAGCATGGTTTGTACTGCGTTACGTTTAGGACGGACGACGGACGGTAGAACTTTCACCCGAATTTCTTTCGAATTCAAAAAGTTTAATTATTTCTTGTTTTTTCCTGAGCCTCTTACATTTTTCTAAGCAAGCTTACATTCATGATCAGGACTAGTGTCTTACGGTGGAGTGCACAGAACCTTTTTACTTAGGTACTTACTTAAGGTGGCGCTACTTTCAGGGGTGGACTGAACTGGGCTTCAAGCAACAAACCAACCAGCTTGTTCCCTTAGCTAACTGTCCCATTTGCATACGCTGAGTTGGTTGAGGTCTTCTTCCACTTGCACGCCCCACCTGAGCATTGGTCTCCCTCTACTGGATACGCGTACTTTATACTTCTATATTTCGCCTCGATGCAAAGTCTTGCAGCCTGTATTTTCCGATTGTTCCACCAAAAATGACCTCTCTCCCTAGCTTGGCGTATATCATTTTAACGTTGAAGTTAGGAAGTTGCTCAAATGTCTTGTCGCTTATGTTTCAGAATTTTAGCCTTGATGCCGTAAGGTACTCGTTGACACCTCTGAAGCTTCAAGGCGAGCCGCTCCTTGACGGCCTGAGCTCTAAATCTGTCGAAGTAGCCTGTACCTATAAGCTGTTCACTGAGCAGTTCAACCCAGAGTTTATCTAATAATGAGTAGGGAAAGTCTTTTGAAAATGTAGTAGGCACTACTACAACCACAAATTTTCGAAAAAAAAAAACAAAAATGCCATAAGTGAAAATAGTCAAATCAATTCCTTGCTTCTTTCCCTTTTTCCCTAATAGATTTTCAAAGGCGGCCTGACTTGGTTGTCATAAATTAAGAAAAAAAATTGTTCGATAAAAACGCTTATGTTGTTTCTCTCTCTTTCCTGGAAGTTTCTCATTGGCATCTTTTTCCAATATCTGTGTGAAAATATGTGCGAATCAACAGGTGAATTTTTCTGAGTTTCCCTACTTATAAAGCGTTTTTTTTTTGGTCGTCCGGAACTGTTCCGAACGATTCAGGATTCGTTCACTTGGCACAAGATGACATTCTTGTTCTGAATAGAACAGAAAAACGATTCCGAATTTGAAGTCGGAATCAAAAACAGAATCACGCATACATGCACACACTTGCATATACGTACTCAACGTCATGTTTACAAATAAAGAAAATAAAAACAAGGTCCGTTCGTTTACTCCCTAAAACTGCCCAAAACTACCCAAAACTGCCATATTCTCCCACTTTTTCGTTCTTTTACTGCCACTTATTGTAAAATCTGTCACTTTTGAAGGAGAAAAATATTTCCCCTATCTGCCGATTTTAGCCACAAAAATTTCTTGTGGCAGTTTGTGTAAGTTCTGTCAAACCATAAGAAGTACATTGAATTTTGTTGACGTTTGACATAATTTTGTGCATTTGGGAGTGGGGATGATTTTTGACAGTTTTAACACAAACTGCCCAAAAAGTAAAAGAACGGACCTACAATGTCATGTCCACTGATCAGTTATAACAAGATTGGAAACCTACCTACGTTTTACCCTCCAAATACCTCAAAGTTATTTTTTTCATACACACATACTCTTGCAGCTAACTTGCTTTTTATTACATTACATTACATTTCACAGTACTTCGCACATAAAAGTAACGAACTACAGACACATAGCAGCACTGGCGACTGAGACCATCGGCTGGGACAGAACAAGACACTAATACAACAGAGAGAGAGACAGATAGACACATAGAAAGAAAGCACACATAACAGAAACCTACGTGGCTCAGAAGGGAGACTTAGATTTGTATTGTCTCATGTTATCGCACAGGTGGCCTCAGATAAGCTGGCGATTTTTGTAGAAAAAGAATGCTGCCTAAGCTGGGGTTTGAACCCGTAGCGTTCGGCTTAGCAATCTACTCTATCCTCTGAACCATGGCCACCTGCATTTCTTTTTATTATGTAGGCAATTGTATAATTTGGCGTTTTTCTTTTTTACCTCTGAGCAGATTAGATCAGATCACGGATGTGTCAAAGCGAAGCTCTGAGCAGATTATATTCAATGTCCTCCGATTTAATAAAGAAACAAACCTGGGTGTCAATTCCCGATCTGTGAAAATGTGAAATGATAAAAAATTTATCATTTTAGTTTTCACAGAGACTTTTCATTTTTTCTTTTCATAAACTCGCTATATGCGATTCTCTAAGGCCCTCCGCACACGAAGCAACTGTTTTGCAATTAGAGTCGAAAATCAGTTGCTCAAGCAACTGTTTTACAACTAGTTTGCGATCGATTTGTGACTTCTCTCCGCACACGAGTACGACTGAATTTTGATTTTTTAATTTTTTGTTCACAATTTTTATAAGAAACTATTCAACATGTCAAACAGTTGTACTGATGAAGACGATTTAATTGACTATTACCAGTACTGAAGACAAAGAAAACTTGTACGAAGAGAACATTGGACCCATCCATACATACAGAAAAATTTAAAATGCAGACTTTATGGCAGCAGAACATTTAAATTAAACGGATGCCAAAGTTGGTTGCTTCCAACATCCAAAAGATGGACACGAACATGAGACTATACCAGACATACAAACAAACCAAGCCCTTTTCATCCCAATTAAGCTTCTTCAGATAAACTCCTTGAATGATTAAACACCACGTATCTTACCAATATCGTTTACCTTTACGTAATCAAAATCCTAAATGTTATCAACCATCAAATGATTCACTCTTTTTTTTTAATTTTCCGAGTTTTCCACCAACAATTTTCTATTTTTCTATTTGAAAACGAATGCACCTAAAATTCGCGGTCTTATATCAACAATATTTCATTTGAAAACCAAAGCACCTACAACTCTAATGAGTTTTGCGGGTTTTCCATCAAGAACTTTCTATTTTTCTATTCGATAAGCGATTCTTTAACAAAAAGAACATGCAAGAAACCAAATTCACGGCTATATATCATATCATATTTCATATTTCCAGTTTTCCGACTCTTCGGTATGGTTTTTCCAATGCCAAAAAAATTCCAAAAATACAACATGCAAAATCCATAAATATCTTTTGGCCCGTTTAGAAGTCCATACCAGACATAGAAACAAACAAACACATCTGTTTTTATATATAATATTATAATTTTAATAACAAAAACAAAAAAAGTTGCTTAAGCAACTCAAATTCGACCTACAAAATCAGTTGCGTGCGACTAGTTGGAAACCGATTGCAAACCGGTTGCAAACCTGTTTCATTTCAGTCGAGCGTGTGAGCTCTCCTATAGAGCTTCATATACAAAGTTGCTTGAGCAACTGATTTGCGATTCTAGTCGCAAAACAGTTGCAAAACAGTTGCTTCGTGTGCGGAGGGCCTAACTTGTTTGTACTAAAAAGTACTAAATGATAAATTCTGTATGAAAAAAATCAAAACAAACTTCAAAACTTTTCATTTGATAAATTTCTTTTCACAGCTATATTAGGTCCGTTCGCGTACCCTCCAAAAACAGTAAAGTTTTACGAAAAATTACGAAATTTAACCGAATTCTGTTCGCGTACTCAAACATTTTATAGTTTTTCGTAAAAGAGAGCGCTCACGAGAGAGTAAAATATTTCCCCAACCTACGAAGCTTAGCCCAAGAAATTTCTTTGGGCTGATTTGTGAAAAGTGTCAAATTTGATTGAAAATAGCAAATAAATAAATAAATTCAAATTCAAAGTTTCAATTTTTCATACAAAAAAAACTTGAAAATTAAAATGTGGGCAAAATTTGTTGTTTTTCCTTTCGCTTACTTTTTTGTAGTTTTGTTTTTCTGTGAGAGAATTTTACCCCCACTCTTTAAACTGTCTCTTTTTACGAATTTTAGTGCAGAAAGTATGCGAACAGACCTTTTATTTTGTGAAAAGAAATTTATCAAATGAAAAGTTTTGAAGTTTGTTTTGATTTTTTCACAGATCCAGGGGTGGAATCGTGTAAGGTGATTTGTGATCGGTGATAATCACAAATCACAAATTTTGTCTACGTAAGGTGATAGTCACAAGTGATAATCACCAATTTGCTACTTTTCCTTGTGACAGCTATTTTGCTATCACATTAGGTCTGTTTAATGAATCTGTTCCGCACAGAAAAGTACAGAAAAGATCCAAAAAGTACACGTTTGTGTGTTCCATGAGTAAAAACCTTGCCCCAAACTGTTCTACAATCTGTCATTTTGTGTTCCATGAAGTTTTCTATCTCAGTTAAGAACACATTTTTCTGCCCCTACTTTTTTGCTGGTGTAGCTTTGTGAAAACTATCAAATGTCAAAATTTCAAATGCCAAATTATTTTTATTATTTTCCAATCAAACAATTTTTTGAAATTATCTCGATTGAAGGGTTTTCCGAGGAAGTAAAAATATTACTACTACACTCCCAAGTAAAAATTTCTCTCAAAAAACTAATAAGCTATTCAGAATCTTATTTCCAACAAATGAAAATTTGCTTCAATTTAATTTGTCTTGGAATATTTATTTAACAGCTGATTTTATTCTGTCAAAAAGATTACATAGGGAGCTGATCTTTTCTGTTCTTACTTGTTCTGACAGTTTTAATTTACTTGTGCTGTTCTGTGCTGTTCTGATCTGGTTTTTCTTCATTAAACAGTCCTATTGATATAAAATTTTTCATTTATTGATACTTGAACAGTCAAATAGAATAAATATATTCGAACTTCAAATTTCAATTTCAATTTCAAAAAAGAAACTTTTTCGATTCCTAATTCTCTGTTTTCCTAATTCTCTGCCCCGCCGTTTCTTTTTCAATACCAACTCATGTAATAAAATGCTTGCAAATAGTGGCGCTACAATCGGTTGTCATAATATGTCATTTGTTTTTTTGGGAAATGATGCCAATTTTCGATTTATTTTTGGTGATCACCTTACACAGAAGGAAAATAAAATGTGATCACATTTTATAGTCACAAAGGTGATAATCACAAATCACCTTACACGATTCCACCCCAGAATCGAATTTTTTGTGAAAGTGTGATAGAACTTATCATTTCAGAGTTTCACAGATCGGGAATTGACCCCCTGAGCACTGAAATGTAATTTTTTACTTATTGTTATTTTAACAATTTTTTTTTCACCTACAATAGACGCGCGACTTTTTTGGGAATCCATTTTTAATTTTATGTTTGTTTTTGTCTGTAAAATCCGAAAAACAAGTGAAGTTGTCTTCGCTTAGCTATCTGCTCTATTTGCTCGGTCGATTTATTCTGAGCAAATAGATTTAGCTCAAACATGAAAATTCTTAGCTCCGATATATCGGAGGTAAAAAACAAACACAGATTTTTTTTTGACAGATCCGTGATCTGATCTAATCTGCTCGGAGTGAAAAAAGAAAAACGCCAATTATTACAATAACACGCATACCTACTCTTGCAGCTAACCTGCTTTTTAGTTCGTAGGCAAATGTCATTTTGACAGCAAGCTTTCCCATCTTGTTATAACTGATCAGTGGTCATGTCATCTGCATTTTTGAATATGAGGTTTGACAAATACAGAGAAGCAAAAAAATGTGTTTGCATGTTCGTTTGGTATCCGGAATCGGACAATTCTGTGTACCAATTCCGGATTACCAAAAAAAAAAACCCTAATAATTAGATATACTCTGGTTCAACCTTACTGGAACTGTAGACGTCATCGTTGACTCAATCTAAGGAATCCCTCCGCTGTTGTCTAGAAAAATAGTTCCTCGGTGGAAAGCACTCTCTCCGCCATCTCTCGTTAGCTGTCACCAACAACCTTTCCGTGGTTCAGTTTCTCAGTCTACCAAAGTTGGCCACATTCCTAAATTGTGAACACAGATTGCTTCTTAAGAAGTATTTAAAGTTTAACGCACATACATAAGACGTGAAGGTCATTGATAACCTCCCATTGTCGTTGCCACTTTATCTCGAGCTGAGGTATTTGACTTGTTGCGGATTGGAAAACCTGTCCACATGATGACATCTGTGACCGCTGTATTATTTTGTATTATTATTATTGGTGGACCTGAGGTTTTCCAGCCAGATCGGTCCCTAGCTATCTGTCTCCAGTTTTGCAGGCCAAGTTGGTTGAGGTCCTCTGCCGCCTGTGTGCCCCAGGTGAGTCGTTGTCTTCCTCTTCTGCGATGTCCTTTCGCTCTAGCTTTTCTGGCTACGTCAGTGCTGTTGAACAGCTTGTACTGTTATTGGTTAAAACTTCGTCTCCATTCTACATTTATGCACGTGGGACCAAAAATCACTCGAAGAAGGGTTCATCCGATGTTGTCGAGGTCCATGTCTCTTCACCATACATGAGGACAGGGATGATGACGCTTTTGTTCAATGACACTTAAGTTGCTCGAGAGGACTTTACTACTCAATTGCCTCCTAAGTCCTAAGAGTGATTTTTTGCTGTCTGAGTTTATAGCGGATACTAGGTAGACAAAGCCCATAACTAACTCGAAGTCTGTCTATACTGATGTTGGATTCATGACGACGATAAGTTGGTCTTGCCTTCGTTAACCGCTAAACCCATCTTCTTGGCCTGCCGTTCCATCCTGTGTCCTTCCAATTATGTCAACGTCGTCTGCGTAACCTAGTAGATGGACAGACTTTTGAAAGATTGTGCCTCTTGTGTTGACGTTGGAGGTTTGCACAACCAAGGTCACACAGTACGACAGACAAGATCTTGGCGACGATTAGGAGACTTATGCCTCTGTGGTTGGTGCATTCAGGGGATCTCCTTTCTTGAGGATCGGGCTTACGATGCTGAGCTTCCATTCGTCGGGCATGCTTTCCTCCGACCGAATCTTGCAGATGAGCTGATGCATACTCCTTACCAAGTCATCTCCAGCTGCTTTTTACAGTTCGGCGGCTAAGCCGTCTGCTCCAGTGGCTTTCTTCGACTTAAGTTTAGAATTGGTGGTCTGCTCCATCCAAATTGAATGGTTCTGTATAGCTGGCGGAATTTTGCTCGTCATCGCCATTATAAGGCTTGGGAAAGTGGTCTTTTCATATCCTCAGCACTCACTGTGATCTTCCCATGATGGTCTCTACAGGCTTCGGTTCAGGGTGTAAGACCCCTGGTGATTTGTTTTACTTATTTGTAAAACTTTCGACCTTGTTCCTGTTTTCACATCCCTCAATCTCCTCCATTGCGCGCTCTCATGCTCCTTTTTTCTTTCTGAGAAGTTTGTGCTCCTCCCTATTTTTCAGCTCGTAGAACTCACGAGCGGCCCCGCTTTGTATGCCTCTTGTTTAGCCAGCACTCATCAAACCACTCATCGTTGTGGTGGCCGTGTAAATCTTAGCATTTCAGAGGCGGCATCTCTGATGGCGGCTGGGCAGTATTACTGGTTTTCCAACAATTTTCGCTGGCAGTAAAGGACTTCTAAGGAAGATATCGGAGACGCGATCGGAAAAGGACGTAGCAGTGATTGTATCCGTTTGACGTCAAATTTCCTCTAAGCATTTTTGTTTGTTGGTCTCGATAGGGATATCCGCATTCAAACCTATGTTCGCACCTCGGAATGTGCGAACACCTTGCATGTTGCATGCTAGAAAAGTGTTGATTGATCAGGAGATTTCCATGTCCTCTTGTGGATATCGAGATGTGGGAAACGCATACTTGCTACCATTACGTCTCGCCCCGCAGTGAAGTCGATTAGCCTGACTCCGTTATTGGAGGTGGTGTCAGTAGGCTATGTCGTCCGATTATTCAACCAAAGATTTCTTGTCTGTCCCCGCTCGGTATTAAAATCTCTAGGGCATTGTTTATAGGTCTTGCCGAGGAGCTCGTAGAACCTGTCTGTGGGATCATCAGTGGGGGCGTGAAGCTTATGTTAGTGAATTTAGCCTTGGAGCGGATTGTCGTGCTGCGCTCATTCACTGAGTTGAAACTCAAGGCCTTCCTGAGTCAAGTCCCAACTACGAATCCACATCCATGTAGACGCTGATTTCGTTCCCGGTAGCAGTCGCTGAAGTAGATATCACAGTTCTTCATTTTTCGTAGGACCGGACCATCCCATCGCTTTTCTTGGATGGCGGTTGTATCTGCTTTATAGCAGTCAAGGGCTTCATCTAATTGTTCGGCTGCACGTGGCCTATTAAGGGACCTAACGTTCCAAGTGCAAAAGCGAAATTCGTTGTCCTTAAATCGTTTGAGTGGGTCGTCATCCGTATCCGAGGCTTGTTGGTGGTTCAGAGCTATCTATTTTTTTGTATTACCGGGCAGTCACCTCGACCGACGCCACGCACGCTCGACCTCAAACCTGGAGGGCCAGGTTCTTAGTTTAGCAGCTTTTTTAAATTTGTATATAATTCCTTCACTTAAGCACCCTCCACGGCTGATAATATTTATTTTTTCAAATAACTCAAGGTACTTTAATACTTTTACCTCATAACCTTCTAGAAATATCCTCCTTGTAACAAGAACACATGTCCAAAACTTGGAGGTGGTGAAGCAGCTAAGAAAAAAAAAGGAGAAAAGGAGAAAGAAAGTAGTAGTAAGGCCTTTTAAATTATTTACCCAATAACTGAAATGAAATGACAATTTTCTTAAGCCGACTGGGCTTGCAAGGATTGTAAGACTTGCGCTTATTGTAGGATTCGTAAGATTTGCAAGGATATTCTGAGACCGACAAAATGTCGAAATAAGAAATGCTCAGAGGAGAACGCACAGGGTGGTAAAAATAAAACGACAAAAGACATTTGCAATTCGAGCAGCGAAGATGATTATCGAACGCATTTGGAAAAACTATTTTCGGAACTCGAAGACCTCTACAATCTAAAACCGGTTCCCAATAAGCCTGAATTTGAATATAATGAGAGGTGTGAAAAAGCTTTTCTAGATATGGAAAATAAGGAAAAGGAAGATGACATGGAGAAAAATTCAATAGTCCAAGCAAAGAAAAAACTCTGCACCAAGAAATTGTAGGTCTAGTGTCTCAATGGCTTACGTTTTTTTATGTTTTTTTATTTATCCTTAGGTATAATTACAAAACTGTGAGGAAATATCTTGGAATAAATGTTGGGCACAAGCAGTGCGTCTCGTCTGGCAAAATAGTGCCAGCAAATATGGGTTGGTTGTGGACGGCCAATACTGTTGCAATTCGCAATGGATGGAGACCCGGGGCTATTCGGAAGCCAATCAAAGAAATCATGAAATATTTTCTCAAAGACTTTCCTGTTGATACTTTGAATGTTTCAAAATATGGCAAACACAAACTCGCGAAGAAAGAGTCCGAAGAATTAATACAAAAGCCAACACTTCATATTTCTAAAAAGAAAGGTGCCTACTTGATAACCATGCGTCCCATCAAGGATGCAACATTATTGAAGGATTGTGCAGACCCTTATGTTAACATGAAGCCCATTCAATTCAGAATAGTTAAGAGTCCTGTCGAAGCTGCCAAGCATGAGATCAAATGTTGCCTCAAGGAGAAATTCGACAAGTGTACTTGTAGAAAACCGGTTTCTGAATGTTTTTGCAGACCGTTTTTGGACAAAAAACGTCTTGAATTCGAATTGAATAAGACTTGTAAACAAAAAGGTATTCCGAATCTTAAGAACTCCCTGGTTCTATCTGATACTTCTGATTCGGAGATGGAATTCGATTTTGGTGTAACGCCCCCTGCTGGAGTCATAAAGCCACAATTGAAGAAGAGACCGGATTTGACGTGTCGTGAGACGCAGTACAATGAAAAGGATTGGATATTGACACCAACATTCCCTAAACCGTTAAATAAGTATATGAAACCATTTGATGCAACAGATGGACGAACTCTTCCCCCTTCAAAGCCTTGTCCGGTTATTTGTCCGCCAATTCCTCCGAAAAAGATTCGAAGGCTGCCAGTTTGTGGTATTGTTGGTGGTTATGGAGGAATTGGTGGGAATAAAGGTGCCGGAAGACAGATTGGAGGTTGCCCAACAAACACACCTAAACCCTTGTTCTGTAACCTCGCTCGGAGAGCCAAAGCGACGGGTTGTTGCTATGCATCTGCATGCATGCCCTGTTGAAGGGCATTGTGTAATGAGCCATTTTCCCTTGAATAAACATGTTAGTAAAATTAGAGGCAAGTATACTCTTATTTCTCTTAAAGTATTGACTATCACAAATTCCATTGCAATAGATAATTTTCTGCTAACCAAGACAAATCCATTACATAATCCGTTCGATGCAGATTCGTAGTGGAAAAATGGTGGAAAATTTTCTAAGAAATTCGAAGTTTCGGGAATTTGGCTTTTGGCATTTGGTTTGACGAAAAAGAGGGACTTATTGGTAACAATCTTCAAATATCGTTTCGATAAATATGAAATGGAATCTGATCTGATGAACTGAGGGCCAGTTGTACAATCTAGGGCACCGCGGATCGAAAGAACAATTCTAAAGTAATAAACTCAAAGATATCTTCAGTTTCATAGTAGCACTGTTTAATGAAGTAAATGAAAACTGTCAAATCAAGTTAGAATAGGGAACATCAGCTCCCTGTATTATCTTTTTGACAGTTTTCAGTTCGCTGTCAAATAAACAGTGCAAGTCAATTAAATTGAATAAAATTTGTATTCTTAAATGTATTTTACTGAACGGTCAATGTATGCGGATTTTATTTCAATTTGATGGCTTTCCATTTTTTAAATTTTTGTTTTGTTATATATTTTTTACGAGTTTATTCAAAAAATTGTTTGATTGAAAAAGAAAAAAAATAAATAAATAAATTGACATTTGAAATCTTGGCATTTGATTTTTTTTTCACAAAGCTTCTTCACCAAAAAAAAGTTTTTTTTTCCTTTTATTTGGCTCCATTAATGATCTCAGCCTGAGCTACTGCTGCCTTCCATCGGGAACGGGCCCTCGCATGCACTCACCAGTCGCCAAAACCAAGCGCACTGGCATTCGCAGTCACTTGGTCCTTGTACCGTAGGTTCGGACTTCCTTGTCGTCTCGATGTGGCCAAGCCAATGCAGTCGTCTTTTCTTGGCTTTCTGGACTACGTCCACATCTCGGTACAGCTCGTACAGTTCATGGTTGAACCATCTTCTCCATTCGCCATCGTCGCATACGGGACCGAAAATCCGTCGAAGAATTTTTCTTTCGAAAGTGCCCAGTATCAATTCCCCTTTTTTACTTATCGTCCAGCACTCGGCGCACCTTAGAGTAGGACTGGTAAAATCAGAGTTTTGTATAGAAGACACTTTGTCTTTCGAGTGAGGAGTTTTGAACCCAGTTGTTTGGCCAAACCGAAGCAGCAGCGGTTCGCTAAGGTAGTTCTTCTTCGGATCTCCACTAAAGTGTCGTTTGTGGGATTGATGCTTGTTACAAGGTAGGTGAACTCCTTAACTAGCTCCAAATTGCTGCTACCAACAGTGACGTTTTATCCTCGACGGTGGACAGATGTTCTTTTTTGTTTTGAAAGCATGTACTTTGTAATGTCCTCATTCACTTCAAGACCAACGAGTTGCGCCTGTTCTTCAATCGCTGTGAAGGCCTCAAGCACAGCTCTCTTGGATCGACCGATGATGTCTATGTCGTCCGCATAGTCTAGGAGCTGGGTGGATTTGTTGAAGATAGTGTTTTCCGTGCTCACACCTGCCTTGCGTACTATCTGCTCCAGGACTATGTTGGAGAAGTCACATGACAGCGCATCTCCTTGTCTAAACCCATGCGCATGTTTGAAACAAGTCGGATGAGTTGTTATTCCCATTTGCACACTGCACTGCGTATCGTTTAGCGTCATGCGGCACAGCTGGATCAGTTTGTTCGGGATCCCGAATTCAGACATCGCCATCATAAGCTCTTGGCGGTGGATGCCTATCATAAGCAGCTTTGAAGTCGATGAAAAGATGGTGGGTTTCTCAGGGGCGGCAGAAGGTATGGGGTGGGTGGGGTATGGACCCCACCTAAAATTTCTAAACATGGGGTCTGGCTTTGAAAATATACCAATTTTTTTTAAGTTAATTGAGGAAAAAAAATGTTATGAAATTATGAATATTGTTGCAATAATTCTTGATTAATTGACTGAGACTGACCAAGTGATTTGATTTATTTATTCATCGGTCAAAGGCTCAACATCATGAATTATTTTTTATCTTTTTTGGAGTTTACTCCTTTAGAATCGATTCATATATAGACCCCGGTATGGAAAAAATATGGATAGTAAAATCAATCATTGAAAAAAGCGTTACGAAAATTGACTACCAACGCTTTTTTTTAACTCTTAATAACTTTTAACCTACTGGATCGATTTAGATGAAATTTGGTAGTAAGATAGACTAGAACCTGTGGAAGGGCCATACGGTGTTTTTAACGCAATAAAAGGGGTTGAAAAGGTCACAAAAGTTTGAAATGTTAGGTCAAAGTTTGTATGGAGGTCGGTTAGGTTAGAAGTTTAAAACTTATTTGTATGGCTTTTGACTAAACATAAATAAGTAAGACATTCAAAGTTTAAAAAAAATTAACCGAGGGGGGGGGGGGTGAAAAGAGGGGGTAAAAGTTTTAGTGCCATTTCGAATCTAATTTATTGAACAGAGATTTCAACGTAGAACGGTGAAATTTTCACACATGATGCAGAATTTCATGCTCTTTAATTTATTATACTTTAATTATAACGGTAACTCATTAATATAGCCAATTAAGATATTTTCACATAAATTGGTGTAAAAGTTTTAATCCTATAGACTGGATGTTGAAATTTCCATATGTCTAATCTACATGAAATAACGGTGATTTTGATACCTCATTTGTAAGGATACGTCTAGTACAAGCCTCACAATCTCGATTTTAAAATAAATTTTATTGCACACAACGACCTGCTTGGTTCGTACAAAATGACACATCACCTGTGGGAGAATCCCGCTATGGCCAAAATTCGATCGTTGTTTTTCGATTAAAAGCTTCCTAGCGTGCGTTCTAATAATCGGATCTTCAAGATTAAGATCTCTTAAGAAGCACAAGGCTTCAGGCTTTAATTCAATGTAAGATTTATCAACATTCAATTCCATTTTGTATGCAATAATGCACGATAAATGTGGACCAATTTGAATTTTCATCATTAATTAATTCAATTATAATTAATTTAAGTTTATTAATTATAAGTTAATTAATTATAATTATTATGAATAGATAAATGAATATATGAATTCAATCCTTTGCGTATTATATATTTTAAGGTAATCAAATCATTCTTATTGAGTGAACTCCAGTCGCGCGTCGGAGCTGACACGCACAATTTTTTCTGCTTGATTTTAGCTAGTGTCCGACCGAAACTTCGGCTTCGGCTTCGGTCGAATTCGGCCAAAAAAACAACATTCGGCCAAATCTTCGGCTTCGGTATATACTAGGCCCAAGTTTTGGTCGAATCCGAAGAATTTTTTTATTGATATCGAGAATCGTAGTAGGCGCCGAAAAAATTAAATTTTTGAATAAGATAAAATATTTTTTTGTTTGCACCCCACCTAAACAAAAAGTGTTCTGCCGCCCCTGGTTTCTGGGGATCTGCCTCAGTGTGAATTTTTGGTCTATCGTTGCTCTGCCTGGCCTTAAGGGTAGGTGTACCAGAACAGCGAACTCAGATTTCATGTAAATGAATTTATATGTGTTAGTGGCCTCTACTCTTCACCGATTCCTTTTTTTCATCTCAGACGAGAATTTGCAAGAACCAGATTCCACGATCACGATCAGGCACATGAAGGAGAAAAAAATGCAATGTACGCAGACGACACGTCTTCTAGGTAGAAAAGGAAGCAAACTCATATACATACATGCAATGCAATAAAAAAGACCCAAAAAAATATGTCAAGTGAAGAAATGTGCACATTTTTTCCTTTTTTTCTTTGAGCTAAGAATATTATGAAAACTGCATGTAATTGTTGTTGCAGCACGAGAAATCGCGATGTGATAAACAGTTAGGT
This sequence comes from Sphaerophoria taeniata, assembly GCA_943590905.1. Taxonomy (NCBI): domain Eukaryota; kingdom Metazoa; phylum Arthropoda; class Insecta; order Diptera; family Syrphidae; genus Sphaerophoria; species Sphaerophoria taeniata. The sequence goes on from OX016540.1 coordinate 242,637,489, forward strand.
TTTTATTTCTTTTTGTGTTTGTGCAGTTGAAGAAATATAAAAAGATGAACCTTTTTGAGGAGGCAGGATAACTATTTTTATGAAATGGAAATTCTTTTATTGGGCGATGTGATGATTGCGTTTGTAACAGGCCACAGGCGGGTACCTTTCATCTTTTAGAAAGATGAACAGTTTATTCAAAAGAGTCATGAACCTATTATTGAAATTTTTGACCTTACGCAATAAAACGATGCAAATAGAGGGTGTCTCAGTAAGAGTGCTCTTTTTAAAATTGGAATATTTTTTTGCATGCAAGGGCAACTCTGAAATTTGACAGCTGCCACCTCTATTATTCTGATTATTAAAAATGGAGTGCTTTTCGAAGAAAAACGCGTTATAATTGTGAATACTCTCGCAAACTTCGCAAAATTTTCTGCCGAGAAATTAAAAAAAAAACGGGATCAATTACGGATAGTAAGAATTCTTTGCGTCAACGTACCGGTCGGTGTCTTGAAAACATTGCCGCTGTTGCTGCTGTTGCTGTAAACGAGAGTATTGCCGAATACCCGAAAACAAACGGCATTCGTTACAGGTATACCATAACGGACTTCTTGTGGGCTCAACTGGACGGCATGAATCTGGACAAATTGTGGTTTCAGCAAGACAGCGCAACCTTCCACACCGCGCACGAAACAATCGACTTATTGCAGCAACGATTTCCAGAACACATTTTCTCACGAAATTCTGATGTCAACTGGCCATCAATATCGTGCGATTCAAGGCAGTGCGATTTTTTCTTTGGGGTCTTATGAAATCTCGGGTTTATGCAAATTAACCGGAAACGATTCTTGAGCTCAAATCGGAAATCCAAAGTGTCATCGGTGAGATACAGTCACATCTCTATGCAAAAGTTATGGAAAATTTCATGAAAAGAGTAATGGCCGGTCATTGGACCCGGGGGGTCATTTGCAGATATTTTATTCCATACTTAATCGGAATATATCTTCTTTAGAGGCCAGTTACAGCTTTAATTGGTTTTCATCATTGAAACACATCATTGGCATTTTTCTGATAGGTTGGTTATAGCAATCATTGAAAATTTCTGTCAGGGTTTTTTTTCCTGACGTAATTCTATCATTGGAACTGTGAGAAGTTGAAACGTAGATCAGCAAAATTGTACAAAATTGAAACGAAAATCATTGGAACGATTTGTTTAATCTTTTGACATAATACAATCAGCTGTTCAGGAAAATGAATTTACAACCAGAAAATAGAAAAACACATTTTAATGAAAAAATAAGTGTGTAATTGAACTTTTTTATGTCAATTAAAATGTTTGCCTTTTTGGAGTGATTTCCGATCGATTGGTATTAATTTCTTTTCAAAAGTAAACATAGTTAAATATCCAATCAAAGAGTTTCCGGATCCATTTCAATGGTAACTATAACTGGCCTCTTACAAGACAATAAAAATATCACAACTCTGTCATAAAATACTTGTCCTTATTTATAAATGAAAAAGTGCACTCTTATTGAGACACCCTATACTTATTTTATTTGTTCCAAACGAATAAAAAAATAAATTGGGTTCTCCCATTTATTTGGAGTACGTAGTACCTTAATACCTAACTACCTACACAACATTTTTGTGCTATTCAAGGTGTCGCAAAAAAATTATATTACACTTACACTACTTGTCAAATTTATTCTAATAAATCGCAAATCTCCCTCGCAACCACCAAAACAAAAAGATATGATAGGAAACTATCGCACATGCGCGGTATTCTTTGTACCTAAACAAACAAATATCCAACTTTCATTCATTTTCTTAGTGCCTGATTACACGAGCGCAAAAAAGAATTAATTCACGATAGAGTGCGGATGATTTTTAGAAAGAAGGAAAGGGATGGAAAAAAATGCCAAGTTTCGTCTTTTTCCTCATTTTGTGCCGGGTTACACGAGCGCAAAAAAGAATTACGTTTGTGGATACACACAGAACAAAAAATTAAGTGGGCATGCAACAATAAAGGAGCAGTCGGAGATTAAAACACAAAAGAAAGAAAGAGAAGAAACATGATGATGAGAAAAAAACATGATTTTTAACGCAAAACTCATATCTGAAAATGAGGAAAAAGACGAATCTTGGCATTTTTTTCCATCCCTTTCCTTCTTTCTAAAAATCATCCGCACTCTATCGTGAATTAATTCTTTTTTGCGCTCGTGTAATCAGGCACTTTCAGATATGAGTTTTGCGTAAAAATCATTTTTTTCTCATCATCATGTTTCTTCTCTCTTTCTTTCTTTTGTGTTTTAATCTCCGACTGTTCCTCTATTGTCAAATTTTCTTGCATGCCCACTTAATTTTTTTTCTGTGTGTATCCACAAAAGTAATTCTTTTTTGCGCTCGTGTAACCAGGCACTTACCACATTCTTTTTATGCGCTTTCTCTATCTCCCGCTCTGACCCTTCTTCTATATGCCATCTGCACCTACCGCGAAAATAAAAAGTGATCTATTTTTTCATCTTGCATCTTTTTTCTACTTCTATGTAAAGAAATATCGAGTTTTCTTCACACTACATTGTGTGTGTGTGATCGAACATTATTTTTTGGCAAAAAACGCAAAATAGACGATTTTTCAAAAAATAAAATTCAAAATTCCATTACCAAACAAATTATTTTGTTATTTGAATTAAATAAAAAAAAATAACAGAAAAAATAAAAAAAATATTTGCTAGTTTTATTGCCCATATTTCACCTACAATGACCTTACAAATATTGACATTTTGAAGTTTATTTTTAAATATGTTACAGGTGAAAAATGAAAAAAAAAATAGTGACGTTAAGTGAATCATATATTAATCTTTCACAAAAAAATATTTCAAATAATTTGAAAATATATCAATCAATTTCCCGGGTAAACGCGCAAAATGTTAGGCAAAAAATAGGTATTTTTAATGTTTGTGTCAACAAAAAAATTTGACAAAATTAAAAAAAAATAAAATAAAAAAAATTCTCCATTGAAAACACATATTTAAAGCTTTGAAAAAAATTAATAAGACTTTATTAGCTTTTATATTTTCGAAGTTATACTAAAAAATTGTGCGTGTCAGCTCCGACGCGCGACTGGAGTTCACTCAATAAGAATGATTTGATTACCTTAAAATATATAATACGCAAAGGATTGAATTCATATATTCATTTATCTATTCATAATAATTTGATAAAATATATTATACTTAAATTAATTATAATTGAATTAATTAATGATGAAAATTCAAATTGGTCCACATTTATCGTGCATTATTGCATACAAAATGGAATTGAATGTTGATAAATTTTACATTGAATTAAAGCCTGAAGCCTTGTGCTTCTTAAGAGATCTTAATCTTGAAGATCCGATTATTAGAACGCACGCTAGGAAGCTTTTAATCGAAAAACAACGATCGAATTTTGGCCATAGCGGGATTCTCCCACAGGTGATGTGTCATTTTGTACGAACCAAGCAGGTCGTTTGTGTGCAATAAAATTTATTTTAAAATCGAGATTGTGAGGCTTGTACTAGACGTATCCTTACAAATGAGGTATCAAAATCACCGTTATTTCATGTAGATTAGACATATGGAAATTTCAGCATCCAGTCTATAGGATTAAAACTTTTATACCAATTTATGTGAAAATGTCTTAATTGGCTATATTAATGAGTTACCGTTATAATTAAAGTATAATAAATTGAAGAGCATGAAATTCTGTATCATGTGTGAAAATTTCACCGTTCTACGTTGAAATCTCTGTTCAATAAATTAGATTCGAAATGGCACTAAAACTTTTACCCCCTCTTTTCACCCCCCCCCCCCCTCGGTTAATTTTTTTTAAACTTTGAATGTCTTACTTATTTATGTTTAGTCAAAAGCCATACAAATAAGTTTTAAACTTCTAACCTAACCGACCTCCATACAAACTTTGACCTAACATTTCAAACTTTTGTGACCTTTTCAACCCCTTTTTTTGCGTAAAAAACACCGTATGGCCCTTCCACAGGTTCTAGTCTATCTTACTACCAAATTTCATCTAAATCGATCCAGTAGGTTAAAAGTTATTAAGAGTTAAAAAAAAGCGTTGGTAGTCAATTTTCGTAACGCTTTTTTCAATGATTGATTTTACTATCCATATTTTTTCCATACCGGGGTCTATATATGAATCGATTCTAAAGGAGTAAACTCCAAAAATGCATTCATACTTTTTACGTAATTTGCTGTATTTTTCATTGTTTTTCGAATTTTGTGTGGAAGAAATTATAACGAAAATCGAAAAAAAACAGCGACGTTAAGTGACAGGATATATTGTCATTATAAAAAAATATAAAATAAATAAAAATGTAATATTTAACCCATTTCCCATTAGTTAGCGCAAGCGTCTTTCAAAATTTTATAGTTTTTCCGTTTGCTTTTTGGTTTTGAGGTACATCGAATTTTTATTTATTTTTTTTAGTTACACAAACATTTGACCCTGTATAATATCAATCGAAACCCGTTAAATTTATTAAAATATTCGAAAAATTGCGAATGCTACACAGTTTCGCGCAAAAGTCCAACCTATTTTTACATGGGAAACCCCCCCTTAAGGGAGAGGTTAGAGGGAAATTTGAATAAGGAAAAGGATAGGGATTTGGAAGATATAAGAATGAGAGCAGCCGCAAAGATAAGGAAATGTCAAGATTACAATAAAAAGATTAAAGATAGAGGTAGAATTCTAAAGAATTATCAAGTAGGAGACTACGTAGTAGTTAAGAATTTTATCAGTCAGCCAGGAGCGAGCAGAAAAATAGCTCCCAGGTTTAATAAAAATTTTGCCCAATAATAGATACCTCTTGAAAGATGTGACAGGGTTTCAGCTTACCCAAATTCCTTACGAGGGAGTATGGGAAGTGGCTAATATGAAACCGTGGAAAACAAATAATAAACGCGAAATCGGGACGATTACTTGTCAGGATGGCCGAACTGTGGTAGGACCCAAATGATTGTCAAAATATATTGTAATGTGGCCTCACCACAAAGATTTCTTGTGTTAACACCTTAATATGAAAGAAGAGGGCAGGTGCAGAGACAAAAGGAGATCGGAAACTGACTTACGTTTTACCCTCCGGATACCGCAAATTTTATTTTACCGTTACTCGTGTATGTGAATAAATGAGAAAAAACAGCAACAAAAATCAGGTGGTGTGTCGAAGTTTACTGAGATAGGATTGGTAAAAACACGCATACTCTTGCAGTAAACTTTGACCGCAGCTTGTAGACATTGTCATTTTGACAGCTTGGTTTCCCATCTCCCTTTTAACTCATCTGTGGGCAGGTGTCTAGAAAACTAAAAATATATATGTTCTTCTCCTTTTTGGTTTTCAAATAAATTCAGTTGGTTTTGAGCATCCGAAAAGCAAACAACGCCGCTTCACGGAATTTGTGTAATTTGATTGAAATTAAATAAAAACTAAGAAAAATTGAAATAAACGTTGTTTAATTCTTAAGACCGCTTATAGTATGAATCCCCGTTAGCAATGTAATTTGTAGCCTTCTTTAATTTCCTACTCGTGTTCGATTTTTCCTATGCTAAGCGAACCTGTCATGTACAAATGAATGACAAAAAATGTCAAGATGTCGTCTTGTTGAGTGGACGTATTCGTATTCTTGCAAACAATAGACTGTTTTAAAACTATAATGTGCATCTCACAAAAAATTGAAATAAATTATAAAAATTGTATAGCAAGACCAATTCAAAGTCGGCAAATTGTAAAGACAAAGAAAAGTATATTTATGGATATATTCATCCTAGAATTTAAGAATTATAAATATAGTAGAGTCAATGAAGCTTTTTTTCAGAGAGTCCTCAGAAACAGCTCGGATTTTGAAAAAAAAAATTTCTAAATTTTTTGTTTTTTATATTCTTTAAAGTCTGAAACAAATCATTTGGGGGAAATTATTGCTTATATTGTTTAAACAATTTTTATATTGTTTATAAAAAGAGATTCAAAATTAATGTTTTTGATAATTGGAGTGTTTAGGTTGCATTAAGACAAGAAAAAAATCATATGGAACGGGGGGTCTATTACCCCCCGTTTAGCCGGGAGGGGCAATCTTATAACAAAAAAAGTCTATTTTTCAAAAAAAAATTAAAAATCAACGGCTTTTCCCTCAATGCCGTGTTATACCTTCTTGCAAAGCTAAAAAATGCTTCTTTCATTTTGCATTTAAATAAAGTTGTTTTCAGGAATAGTGTTCGAAAAAAACATTTTCAAAGTCAAAATATCGAAATTTTCAACTTTTTTTTTAACTTCGAACTAATTTTTTTCGAAATTGTATGTAGTTAAGTACTATTTTTTTTTACAATTAAATGTGGTTACAAGTTCTCAGTGCGATCCAGAAACCGCATGCCTTAATGTCTTCTTGTTTTTGAGAAATTAAGAAAAAACTAAAAACACTCAGAAAAAAATTCACAAAATTACTTGTAAGTATTATTTTTTCGAATAAATAGAACAAAATATCATCCAAATTTTCTGAGTTTTTTTGAGTTTTTCTTAATTTCTCGAAAGCACAAAGAAATTTAGGCATGCGGTTTTCTGGATCTCACTAAGAACTTGTAACCGCATTTAACTGTGAAAGAAGTTTGTACTTAATTACATAAAATTTTGAAAAAAATTAGTTCGAAGTTGAAAAAAAAAGTTTAAAATTTCAATATTTTCACTTTGAAGATTAATTTTTCGAGAAGCATTCCTAAAAACAGTTTTATTTAAATGCAAAATGAAAGAAGCATTTTTTAGCTTTGCAAGAAGGTATAACACGGCATTGAGAGAAAAGCCGTTGATTTTTAATTTTTTTTTGAAAAATAGACTTTTTTTGTTATAATATTGCCCCTCCCGGCTAAACGGGGGGTAATAGACCCCCCATTCCATATGATTTTTTTCTTGCCTTAATGCAACCTAAACACTCCAATTATCAAAAACATTAATTTTGGATCTCTCTTTATAAACAATATAAAAATTGTTTAAACAATATAAGCAATAATTTCCCCCAAATGATTTGTTTCAGACTTTAAAGAATATAAAAAACAAAAAATTTAGAATTTTTTTTCAAAATCCGAGCTGTTTCTGAGGACTTTCTGAAAACGCCCTTTTTTGAGCTTCATTGACTCTACTAATAGTGTAAAAAACAAAAGAATTTCAATAAAATACTACTACTACTACTACAAAAAATGTCAAGTATAGTTTTTTGTTTTTGTTTTTTTTTCGATAAAAAACAATATTTGACGAAAATATTTGAAATAATTTTCATAAAAAATTGAGTATTCGTGTATTGATATATTTTGCTGAAGTGGAAAAAGCATTGGCGCAAAATTTTAGTCCGCTAATAAAAAATTTTAAGAGAATTTAGTGTGATACTAGCTTAAAATGACGTTTGAGCCATGTCTGAAACATCATTTTAAGCTAGTACCACACTAAACTTGTTCATTAGCGGACTATAATTTTGCGCCATTATTTTTTAACATTTGCACCATTTGTGGTCTGAAAAACATACATTTTTTTTCTTATAAACCTTTTACACTTATTCCTCTTTAGTTTAAAATAAAAATTTAGAAAATCGGTCAACCGGTTGTCAACTGAAAAGATATCAGGAATTTAACGAATTAGTCTTTTATATATATAGATTTCAATTTGTTTTTGTACGTTCTGTCTAACCAGCCGACTTCGAATGCAAATGCAAAATGTTGCTATAATCTTCCAATGCAATTGGTTTGAATGTTTTGATCTCGGGATGTCTTAGTTCACTTGTTAACTGTTGCGCATTAGCTTTATGTTTTTCCACAATTGGAACCCAATAGTCAGACAGAAACTTTATATCAAACGTCTTCAGAGCTGGAGTAGCACTCCGAAGTTTTATTCTAATGTTCGTCGATGATAGACGATTGAAAGTATTCAGCAAATTATTAGATTCCTCAACAAGTTCCTCTACAGCATCGAAGAGATCCCTTTGTATTGCGACTTCTTGAATATCTTGATGTGGTGTTTTTTCTTTATCCGCCGCGATCGGTTGTAATTTCATGTTTGACAACCTCCCCTCTATTTCAGTGTTTGAAAAACTACTCCAAGTCTTGGCCTTCGAAGTGTAGGGCTTCCATGAGACCTCTTCGTCTACCGGATACTCGAAATGCGAACTGGACAATGTCGGCTTCAGCAGTGATCCAGCTGATTTGGATATATTTCTGAAGTGTTCAATCAGCGCGCTCTTTTCCCCATTGCTGGTTATTGAATCGCCAGACATTTCCTCGTAGCTTTTTGATCTTCGGCACAGTTGTTCGTCGATTTTTCGAATCTCACGTATCTGTCTTTGGAGATTGTCTTTGGATGGCGTGAAGGAAGGATCTTTTTCATAGGGCTTATTTGAAAGGTAGGTTTCCCAAAATCGTTTTGTTGATCATGGGAGAAGTGTTTGTGTGGCGGTGTCAATGTCAACAATTGCTTCTGTCATTTGAGATGCCGAATGGGTGAGAATGACTTGAAAATATAGAAGCTGTATTCATGAATTCATGAAATTTATGTAAAAAGGTTCTTACTCACATTCACCGGGTCCTTCTTTTTTCAGTGTTATGGATCCATCGGTGAGGATGCTAACATCGTGTTTAGGAATAAGATCATTCTGGATGGGAATGCCAATTGTTCTACTGCGTTTGTATATGGACAAATTCACTTGTATAGCAATAGAGAGCTTTGAGAATCGAAGACGTCTAGAAGCGGTTTTATAAAAGAAATAAAATGAAACTTTAAGTTAGCAACTTAGAATTGATATTCTCTTAAATCTAAATCGTCCATTTTAAATTGAATTGGACTATCAAACATTTAACATAAAAAAGAGGTTGTATTTAAAGTGCTTCTGCTTTCCGAACCCTAGTTGGGTGGGTCTGGGGCGCTAGCTGTATCTCTTCCTACACGCCAAGTGCTTACTTTACCTCCACGCGGTTACCACCCGATACTGGTTCTCTAAGATATAACTCGCAAAACTTTTAAGCGCGAGTGCACACGGAACGGAGAAACAGCTCTTAAACAACGGCCCTACAAATTTGGTAGTTAGTGCGAGAGGCAGACAACCCTTCCACAGTAAAATACTTTGAACGTTATGAGAGAGACCGGCAGAGCCTCGAATAATGACCCCCCTCATATGGCTATCAGACCCGGAACGACAACGGACTATGGATTGAGAGTTTGCACCTGGAATTTAAGAACACCCTACACTCCAGGTGCAACTCAAAAACTTGAATCTGTCCTCACGCAGACGCATTATAAGGCAGACATAACTGCGATCCAGCAAATACGATGGATAGGATCAGGGACAAAATCATCAAAGAATGCACATATTTCGATGCGAATTCGTCGTGGGAAATCGGCTAAGATCGAAAGTCATGGATTTCAAGCCAATTATGGATTGCCTGGCTGTTATCAACATAAAGGCCACACTACAAAACATCAGTATAACACACGCACACGCCCCTACCGATTATGCTGAGGAGGGCTCTATGCAATAGCTCCTAACGTATTAATTCCTTGTGAAATAAATCCGCTTCACGGACGGCGGCGGCGCGCGTCGGACGGCGTGGTGGCGAACAAAAAGTGGGGAAATGACAAAAAGCCTCTGCGAAGGAAGAAAAGAGCATACGCTATGCAGCTACTCAGCTCAAAAATCTCGAAAAGATACGTGCCGAGAACACCGACACCTATCCAACGTACCCTGTGAGTGTCTTAAACTTTTCTGCAACACAATAATCGGCACGTATCAGTGTGGACTTAGGCCAGGCAGAACAACGATAGACAAAATATTCATACTGAGGCAAATCCTGGACAAGACCAACGAATTTCAAGTTGAAACCCACCATCACCAAGAGCTAATGGTGGCGATGTCTGAAAATGGGATCCCAAAGAAACTGATCCATCTGCGCCGCATGACGCTGAACAATACCCAGTCGCAGTGCAGTGAGCAAATGTGTAACAGCAGATCTGAGTTGGTTCAAACACGCGCACGGCTTAGACAAAGAAATACGCTTTTATGTGACTTCTTCAACTTAGTCCTGGAGCAGATAGTTCACAAGGCGGGTGTGAGCACGGAAAACGATATCTACAACAAATCCACCAAGCTCCTAGACTACGCGTAGGCGGCATAGACATCATCGGCCGCTCCCAGAGAGCTGTGCTTGGGTCCTTCAAAGCGATTGAAGAACAGGCGAAGCTTGATGGTCTTGATGTGAATGAGCACAAAACAAAAAAGGTACATTCTATCAATAAACAAAAGAACATGTGTCCACCGCCTAGGACAAAACGTCACTGTTGGTAACAACAATTTCGAGATAGTTAAGGAGTGGACCTACCTTGGAACAAACATCAATCCCACAAACAATACCTTAGTGGGTATCCGAAGAAGAATTACGCTAGTGAACCGCTGCTTATTCGGTTTGGCCAAACAACTGGGTTCAAATCTCTCCACTCGGAAGACAAAGTGCCTTTATACAAGACTTCGACAGATTTTTGGTCTTGTAAGCAATGATGGCGAATGGAGAAGAAGGTTTAAACGCTAACTGTACGAGCTGTACCAATATGTAAGTAGATGTTGTCCAGAAATCCACGAAAAGACGACTACATTGAAGACAACACTCCTGCCATGAAAGTCTTCTCTTCGCAGCGCTAGGGAGAGAGAAAACTAGGAGGACCGAAACCTGCAGTTCCAATGGAAAACTGCTGTGTCTCATCCTACATGGATTGGGATCCGGATAAGTAAGTAAATGAAATCCATTTAAGCAATTTTGAAGACATTTTTGCGAATAGAAAAGCATCTGGTCTAGTTTAAAATCGCGGCGCTGAGAGCTTTGAAATCAACGCTTTGGTCCCTTGTTAGCTTTTTGATCTACCGTTGAAAGGCTTTGCTTCACACCAAGTTTACCTGCCGACCACATCGATATATTTGGACCTCAATTACCTTATTATTTTGGGTCAGTAGAAGCAGTGGATGGAAAAATACGTTGGCGACTACTGATATCTAATAGAACCTTCATTATAACATACTTCAAAACTGCTGCTGTACAAGGCGATAGTCTGCAAATGCTCACTAACTTTTTAAATGTAGTAAATTAAGCCCTGATTGGCGCAGGAATAAGATTCGTTAGCCACAAACAATAACAACAAGCAAAAACAATACTTACCGTGATGCATCCAATAACTTTGCTCTGATTAATGGATTTTTATCAGCTTTCGGCAATGTCGACACACTAACAGATTTCCATGGGGGTCTCTTTTTGTCACCGTCATCTTTCATGCGTTTAAAATTTAAAGTTTTCTTAAAATTGAATATTAAAATAGTACGAATACGCCACAGTGACCCAAAGCAATTCGTTGTTGATTTCTAATTACTTTTTCCATTTAAGCTTGTAAAGTGCATCTTTACTCAAAACCGAAAGCGGTGTGTCATTTTCCATTTATTGAAAATGCTTACAACTGCCTTATTTCTTGTTGGTCTCTGGCGGGCGTTAAGCTTGAAACTGATTAGGCTATGAAAAGCAAAACTTTGAATGTGTTCGATTTCACTGGTATTAATTTATTTAATTTTTCTTCAAGGAGCGTGTGAATCATTGAATTACTCATATTCACGCTCTATAAATCTTTATTAACAAGTCGAATTGATAGCTTTTGATCACGACAACGTAATGCCTATCGATAAACTTACACACCTGGCATTGTTTCCAGAAGAATTATCATCAACACTTTGTGTTTCACTAGTTTCGGATCATATTGCACTATTATTGGAACTTGGTGAATAGATTTTACTCCTTTTTTCAAGGTGAAAATTGTTATTAAAGTGCGGATGGTTTACTTTGCTTAACGCAATCGATGTAAGAACAAACAATCGATAATAACAGCATAGGTATCCAAGGAGTTCTATTAAATCGCTTTTATTGACGACACACATTCCTTTGACTAGGTCTTAAGTTGGCTTTATATTCGCAATGTTAATGTGGTATATAACAGTTGCAAGAAATTATATCACAATACTCTTCTCTCTTCCGTCATCATGCAAAATAATTCTTCTTTTTCTATCCCGACAATGCCTTAGTTGCATTACATATTGTTTGAAAGCAAGATCCCGATTTCTCGTTGACAGTGAAGAAAGTAGAAAGAAAGAAAATTATGTAAAAATTGTGAGCTTTTCAACCTATCTAGGTATCTAGGCCATTTCATGATGGAAAGATATACGAGCCAACAACAAATCAAAATTATTAAAATTTACTACCAAAATTCGGAGTCAGTGGCCTCAACGTTTAGAGCGCTACGTCCAATTTATGGTCGTCATAATCGTCCTAGCAGATCAACAATTGAACGTCTAGTGGAAAAATTTGAATCCACAAGCACATCAGTACACAATGTTCCTGTGCTAGTGAGAAAAAGAAGAGTCCGTAGTGTCGAGAATATTACTGCTGCTGTAGCTTCAGTTGCAGCAAGCTCAAATGAGTCGCTCACACGTCGTTCTCAAGCGTTGGGCATCTCTGTGACGTCGGTCGTTGCGGCGAATATTGCGAAAAGATCTTGGCCTACATCCTTACAAGATTAAATTGACGCAAGAACTGAAGCCGCTTGACCACCAGAAGCGTCGCATGTTCGTGAATTGGGCTGAGCAACAACTTGAAAATGATTCGGATTTTCATCGAAAAATCATCTTCAGCGATGAGGCACATTTCTGGCTGAATGGCTTCGTCAATAAACAAAATATGCGGTATTAGTCAGGCATCAATCCACACGTACTCCATGAGTCATTGCATCCCGAAAAATTTACGGTTTTGTGTGGTTTATGGGCCAGCGGCTTCATTGGGGCGTACTTCTGTAACGTTACAACAACAAATTTTGGGGAGGCAGGCATGTCCATTCTCTCTTATATGTTCCCAACACTAGTATACACCAGTAAAAGTAACAATAATGAAGATTAAAAAAAATCTTTTAACTTTTCCCGTCCTGTCTATCTGCTTCCAAAAAGGGAGAGATCTTTCCGAACCACTCCGCCTAATAATTACGTATCTAACCAAATTTAACCTCAGCTTAGGATCAGAAAAGACCTAACAAAAAAACTCAGGGTGATCCTTGAAGACTCCCTTTTCTTCCCAAAATGTTCCCCCTCACGATTCTTCCTACCTTTAGGACCGATGCACATAGGGGTATTTAGCCCAAAAAACCGATCAAAAATATTTTTTTGTAAAAATGAATTGATACATGTCTGAAAAGACCCTTAAAAGAGTTTAAAGCTTATTTAAAACGAATTCAGGTAAAAATTGAAATCTCTATTATTTTCCCCAGTGCAAATTTTTTGTTGAGCAAATAGCTCTGAAGGTGATTCAATTTGGCATCAAAATCAATCTCTTCACACTCATCGTCTTCAACGACATTTGTCTCAAGTTCTTCCATGATTTCGCGGGCTTGCAATGCTCTTTAGCATGTGGCCAATGTAATGGGCAAGCTTGTCTCAATGCTCTACAATATCAGAGCGACATTAACGAAGATGGAACCTTTGACCACGAAATCATGGAAGAACTTGAGACAAATGTCGTTGAAGACGATAATGAAGACCAGTTTGAAATTTACCAGCAGCCAAATGACGACGATGAAGAGGAAGAAGATGATTAAAATTATAAATTGTAGTTTTTGTACCCTTTATTCCATTTCTTTACTTTCAATAATGTATTCTGTGATATTTTTTAATAAAAACATTAATTCATAATTTATTTATTATTTTTTTTATCATGTAAGAAGCTAAAAATATTAATTAGGTTAAAATTCAAATATAATTCCTATATTTTCATTAACAATTCTGCAATTACATGGGCAGGTACGTTCATCAACTATATACGGCGCGTTTTCGACCGGAGGCACCGGTTGACTTGAAGTGATGCTGTGACCGCACGCTCTCCGCCCTCTATCTCGAAAACGGTTCACCGTATAAAAAAAAATTTTGAACAAAATTTGTAGAGAATTTTGTATTCTACAATATTGATGATATATACAAATAGCAAAAAACCCATAGGAAATGAGATATTTCCAAAAAACCGATTTTTGTGACCTTGGACCTTGAAATTATATAGTTGCTTACACCCTACCATATGTAGGTTTTGAGACAACTTTAAGGGTGTCAATATGCAAGTATTTACAGACTTACAGCTGGGTATCTCGAATTCCGAGATTCTTACCAAATTTTAGCTTAAATGACTGGATTAAAAGGATTTTATTCATTTTATTGAAATACATATCAAAGCAATTTTTAAAAAGTCATAACAACAAAAAAAAACATAAACAATAAAACAGAAGCAAACTTCTCGTATCATTCATGAGAAAAAAATACACGTCAAAATTTTAACCCACTTATCCTGCTCCACAGCTGGGTAAATTTTAACCCGTTTTATTCACCACGATAGTGTCAAGTTTTAACCAAACGTCAAGTTTTAATACACATTTTAACGCAATTCACACACGGCCTTAAACTCCCATGAGAAAATGTTTCATACTAGTTGTAAATCAAGAAAAATAATCTTGTTAATCGCTGCCAATGTCATCACGAAAATCAAACCCGAGAACATGAAAATTCAAAAATGTACTGAAATTCTCTCCTCTGAAATGCTAAGTCAAAAAACAAAAAAAAATCAACTGACTTGTTTTCTCTTAGCATGACAAAAATAATCCTTTTTCTTTTTTTTATTTCAATTTAAGTTTTCTTTTGTTTTTTTAAAGATTATAACTTAAGACTAACTAATTATCTTTTAGAATTAATTTCTTAAATTCATCACCATTCATCGTTATCAACTTAATTCGCCAGACTATTTTTTTCTTTATCATTTAAAGTTATTTATTAATTTATTATATATGACCTTTCACAAAACAAAGAAATGAATTTTAATGTAATTATCTTCGCATTATCCTTTCATATTAACTCTTACCTATATAATTCTTTTACTATAAGATATACTCTTTTACATCCCTACTCAATTAAAAACCTTCAAACCGTAGCTTTAAAGAAGTGATATGGAGTTGAAAACCAAAAAAAATGTTTTGTTTACTTTATTTTTGCTTCACTCTCAACCCGTAATTTGGTCTCTTATAATTTACCAAATAAATAAGATATATAAGATAATACAATACAAAATAAAATAATCAAAACTCACTTACCGGTTCTCCCAAGGTGGTGTGCACAACAGCTTGAAGACCTGGTGAATCTGTTTGTTGTTTGTTGAAATTTTTCTTTAAATTTTACATACAATATATAGTGTAGTTGAAAGGGATCGAAGATGAAGAATGCGACACTGAATCTGATTAAATTTCACTTTTCTGTCTTTCTTTTTCTATTTTTAGTATGCATTCCCGATAAAAAAAAAAATCGCGATGGATGGGATGTTACACCTTATATATAGCACTCTATTATATCTTATCATCTATCTATTCCCACTTAATTATGTGTTTTAATATAATTTTACATTAACTATTTCTTTGTATTCTTTTCTTCCTGAACACTGTCGATTACCTGTTCTATTCCTACTTTCTACTTTTTATTTTTAATATGATTTGCTTTGACTTTCAAAAAAAATCTTTCATTTGTTGACTACGTCAAAATAATTATCGAGTCTTTCATTTCGTCATTTCAAAAAAAAATCTATCAAATCGAAAATTTTTTTGTTCTGCTGTCAATAATACAATTTATTATTTAAAAACAAAAAAAAGCATGTACATAGGTACATATAGGTACGTATGTATCCTTCCCAAAAACAACTTTGGTAAATCTTCGTCCAAAAAAAACGTTTGTTTACTTCTAACCCTATATCTACATATAAGTCTATACTTTTCTTCCAGGTAATCGATTTGCATATATGTAATTAATCTTATTTTCTTGATCTTATGTACCTTCAAAAAAATATTCTTATTCTTATTCTTACTTTTACTTTCTTTCTAATCCTAATTTCTTCTTTCTTTTTCTTTATGTGTAGCCTTATTTCGCTTTTCTTTTCAGCCTAACTATATTGGGAATCAGCACTTTCTTTCACAATCTGCATATCTTTTCTTTTAATAACACTGCTTTTTTTCTTAGATTTAAATCACTTATCACTTCTATTCTCGTTCGAGTTACATGGCAACACCTTCAGACAACGTACCAAGCAACATGAGTCAAGTTACACAGCAACACCTTCAAGAGTGGCATAGAGAAATTATTGATGAGCGACAACATACCCAGCAACATGAGTCAATGAATTGAACCTCTCTTATCACAATCGAAACAAGCGTCGTTTTGTTGCTAAGCAGCGTTTGCAATGAAGGGCAATTTCTCATCTAATTTTTTCCACTTTTTTGTTTCATTCTTTCTTGGACCAGCAACGAGTTCTCATATTATAATATAACATAAAATATCATCTTTTAAAAACGATTGTGTACTTATAAAGTAAAGAAAATAAAGAAAATTAAATTATATAAAATAGATGAAAAAACACTTCTATTAAATTGATTTGGGAAGCTATAACTGGCGCAGTCGGACTGGGAAAACTACATCCAGACATCCTAAATAGTGAACATCTCGAGTAGCTAAACTTGGACTGGACAAAGTTGGAGCTCACTTCAAAGGAATATTGGAATGATGGTTTTCTAACCTTAAGCACCGTGGACTGAAGCAAAGATTAGTGAGCCGGACTGGATAAAATTGGAGCCTTAAGCACCTTGGACGGAAGCAAAGATTAGTGGGGTAAGTTCAAGTGAATGAATTCATTGGTTCCTTATGCCCTCAATACGTAGACTTAAAACTCAGAAAAATAGTTTTCGAAGTACGCTTTTCACACCAAGTTGGGTTGTACAAAAAATTTGTCTCAACAAGAAAGTTATTCAATATCACATAAAATCATTAAAAGAATCCTATTCAGATAAAAAATGTTTCCTAATTCTAATGTTGCTAATGAAATCTATAATTGCCTTCGAATTCCGGATGCAATTAAAGATGTCCCAATTTTTGATGGAAATACTAGATTGTTGTTCGAATTCATTGCTAACGTTGATGAAGTATTAAGTCTTATGTCTGGATTAAATGCAAACCCTGGTTATCAGATAGTAATTTTAAGAGCTATACGAAATAAAATTGTTGGACCTGCCAACGAAGCTTTAATTATGTACGGAGCACTTGTTAATTGGGAAGACATTAAACATAATTTAATCACTCATTTCTCTGATAAAAGAAATGAAACAAATTTGAAAAAGGATTTGCATCAGATTCGACAAGGTCAATCGTCTGTAGAAACTTTTTATTCAAAAATCGTCGAAACTCTTACTGCTATGATGAATCATTTAAAGGTCCATGAAACGAATCAAAGCGTTGTCGAATCTAAGCAAACACTTTACCAAGAAATGAGTCTTAACATCTTTTTGTTCGGTCTTCGAGAACCTTTAGGTTCAACGATTAGATCAATGCGTCCAACGAAACTCACTGATGCCTTCAATTTTTGTAAACAAGAAGAAAATTATCATTATTTCCAAAATACTCAGTACAGGACACAGACACAATTTGCGCAATCAAATACAAAAAACTTTTTTCAAAATAGCAATAGACAAACACAAACAAACCGAAATTTTAACGCGTATAATAATTGGTCAAGCAATCAGAATCCAAATTATAGATACAACAATTACAGAGGAAACAACAACAACTACAATAATAACTTTTTACAAAATACAACTAGGCAAAATTCTGATATGAGACAAGATAACATTCCAGGTACTTCGAGACAAACAAACAGCAATTCATTAAGAAGCAATAATAATTATTTTAAGTCCAATTATTCAGTTCCAAGTCATCAGACTAATATGAGTAGGAATACATATCCTGAGCCAATGGATACTTACAGCGGAAATACGATAATAAGACCAAACGAAAATCGTAACAGTGGACAATTTTATAATATTGAAAGTCAAACCGTAGAAAATAATTACCCAACAAACAACCTTCCTTTAAATTCAAACGTAGTGGACGACAGAAATTTTCAAATAACAGCCTCGGAAAATCAATCGGGTATTTAGATCTTAATAATCATAATACAAATCTCCTTCCATACGTTAATACCAAAAGTTTATTCAACAAAAACTTAAAATTTTTAATTGATACCGGAAGTTACAGATCGTTTATAGATCCAGATGTAATAAGAGATATTAATATAGAAACAATTAATCCTTTAATAATTAAAACATTTAACGACAAGAAAATAGTTGACAAACAAATAAAAATAAAAAACTTTTTAGAATTTAACGCCCAATTTCTTCACAAAGTTCTAAGTTGCCTTTAAAACTCGATCTAGTGAATCTCGGTCTAACTTTAGAACTTAGTTTTTAGAAAAGTTGGAACTCGGGCATTTCTTCACTTCTCTGGAACTCGATCTAAAATCATAACTGAGTTCTAAGCGCTTAGAACTTGTCATTTTTAGAACCTAGTTCTAGCATGTTTTTAAAATTTTTGAGTCACCCGGCAGTAATTTTTGACACATATTTCCTTCATTTCAAAACAAAATAAATATAATTTTTGAAGTTGCGCTAATTTTTTGTTTGTGTTTGTACATATGTGTGTACGGTGTAGCTATGTATGTTTATTTTGGTGATGTCCGTGGCTCGTTATGGCGTTTTTAATTGGCAATCTGGAAGTGAAAAAAAGCATTCTGATTGCGCTCAATTTGGCGAAAGTGACAGTTCTGATTTTAAAACCAGAATGCTTTTTTCAGATTCCAGATTGCCCATTGAAAACGCCATTAGTTTGTGAGTTGGCTGTTAGCTGTTACGCAGAATCGAATCCTACTTATGCCCATATCCCATAAACTGTCAAGAAAAAAGTACTTCGCCGTTCAGGATCGGCCTTTAGGTTAGATTAGGTTAGGTGATAAGGGGTGTGCACAGCATGAAGCTGTTGCGTACACGGGGGCCTACTGGTCCATTGTGATCCCCTATAAAAGAAAAAAAAGTTAGCATCGATGCTCCTCAATTCTTCCGATTAACGTAGACAGGCTCGTTAACGAACTAGCCTGTGCTACCTATAAATTTCCCCATGTTTGCCATTGAGACCTGTGCTAGATCATCCAGTTCTCCAACAAACCTGTTTCCGAAATGACGGAGTCGGCTAGTTTGGAGGTTCGGACAGTCACAGAGCAGGTGTTTAATGGTTTATATTTCCTCCTCATCCTAACAGCTTCTGCAGAAATCAGGTGCAAATGCCCCTATTTTGTTGGCCATTGTGCCAATGGATGGCACAATGACCCGTTAGTACACCTATCAGGATTTTAATGTTCCTTTTACTCAGCGATAGAATATACTGAGTTTCCTTTTCATTTGTGTTAGGCCATAAACTTCTAGAGATTACGCAATCGTCCCTGGACTTCCAGGTGTTATTGATTTTCTCTTTTAATTAAAGGTCTATCTTCCTCTTGAGTACCCCAATCGGGACGAGTGGTCCCCTAACTGAATATAGGATCGGCCTTTAATTGTGCATCACATGCACTCGAATTCTTCATGATAAGTGGCTTAGGCTTTGGCTTTCGTTAAACTGTCGCCATCGCCGAAGTATACTTCACTGACCATTTGCCAACAAGATTAGCATCATTCGATTCTGATGCAATGCCACCAGATTTCGACGTCTTAAATATGACTCCTACAGACGATTCCCATATCCCATGCTCTCTGGTTGAAAAAAAAAGCTACAACCCTAATGACGGCGTCTCAAACCGTCAATTTTCCTCCGACAGCTCATGTGTCTACAGTTTTGTCCACCGAAACAACGGTGCCGCGATCGTCTGACAACACCAACAATAATTCATTACTAACAAATACTACATAAGTAAATACCAATTTTTCCCAACGAACGGTCGACCCCGTTGTCCAATATGAAATCAGCAAATTCGTTGAAAAAACGAAATTCTAATAAATCGAAGTTCTAAGGCACTAAACCCCCGAATTCGAGGGTCTAATTTTATCGAAGTTCTAACTATAACAAAGTTCTAAATCGAAGTTCTAACGCGTTAGAACTTGGTGAAGAAATTACTTAGAACTCAAATGAGTTCTAAAATTTCACTAAACCGAGTTTTAAGGGCTAGAACTTTGTCAAGAAATCGGGCGTAACACAAATAAAACTCTTACGTTTATTCTTTTCAAATTCCACAATTATTTTGATGGATTGATTGGAACAGATATAATGAAACAACTTTCAATGAAAATAGACTTGCAAAATTCATTCTTAGAAACTGAAAATATTAAAATTCCATTAGCCTTCAAACAGAACTTAATTTCAAATAGCTACGTTGTTCCAGGTAAGCTAATTTGCTACCTTCCTGTAGACGTAAAATCTGGGAATATTTTTATTAAACCTACAATAATAAAAGAAAATCTAACCGTTTCAGAAGGTCTTTACAAAGCTAAAGATTGGTATTCAAACATAGAAGTTGTTAACACTTCAGATAATTCTCAAACTTTTTTAATCGAAGAACCAATAAAAGCTTTAAGCTTTTCATCACAGGAGTATGTTGAAGTCAACAATTTTTCATTTTATAATCAAATAAAAGATAGTTCAAACATTCAAGATTGTTCAAACATTTTGCAAGCTTTAAAGTTGAATAATTTAAATTCCGAAGAAGAAAAAGCTATTTATAATTTATGCAATCATTACAAAGATACTTTTTTCAAAGAAGGTCAAATTTTGACTCCATCAAATTTAACAAAACACGCAATTTCAACAACAGACAACATCCCTATTTATCCAAGACTTATCGCTATCCTCACATCCATAAAAAAGAAATTCATGCACAAATTTCGGAAATGCTCGATCAAGGCATTATTAGAAACAGCTTTTCTCCTTGGTCATCACCGATATGGATAGTGCCAAAAAAACCGGATAGCATGGGGAATCGTAAGTGGCGACTATCGCAAACTTAATGAAAAAACAATTGGCGATAAATATCCTCTGCCGAATATAACGGATATATTAGATGGTTTAGGTAGATGTATGTATTTCACTACACTTGACCTCGCTTCTAGTTTTCATCAGATAGAGATAAGAGAAGAAGACATTCCGAAGACAGCCTTTTCATTTGATAGTGGTCATTTTGAATTCCTTCGCATGCCATTCGGATTAAAAAATGCGCGGTCCACATTTCAAAGAGCCTTGGACAATGTCTTAAAAGGATTGATCGGCAAAAATTGTCTTATTTATATGGACGATATAATCGTTTTCTCGACCTCTCTCCAACAGCACATAGAAAATTTAAGATCCGTTTTTGAAAGACTTAAGTCTGCAAACCTAAAAGTTCGTCAAGAGAAATCCAACTATCTTCAAAAAGAAGTTTCCTTTTTGGGTCATTTGATAACTTCCGATGGTGTTAGGCCCAACCCCGAAAAAATTAGGGCTATTACAAACTTCCCCATTCCCAAAACTCCAAAACAAATCAAGTCATTCTTAGGGCTTTTGGGATATTATAGAAAATTTATCCGTGACTTTGCCCACCTCACTAAACCTCTGACTGAGTGCTTACGTAAACAAAATAGCATCAAAATAGATTCGAGATACATAAATTGCTTTGAAACTTGCAAAGCTCTTCTATGTAACGATCCTTTTTTACAGTATCCTGACTTTAGTAAGCCGTTCGTCCTTACAACGGACGCTAGCAATGTGGCACTGGGAGCAGTGCTGTCGCAAGGTTCTATAGGTTCAGATAAACCGATTTGTTTCGCAAGTCGGACCTTATCTAAAAGCGAGGAAAGTTACAGCACTATAGAAAAGGAACTTCTTGCCATAGTATGGGCTACAAAGTACTTTCGACCATATTTATACGGCAGAAAATTTGTAATTGTAACCGACCACAAGCCTCTTACTTGGCTCTTTGGAGGTTACTACTTGAAGAGTTCGACTTTACTATAGCTTATAAAAAGGGTAAACAAAACTCCAACGCGGATGCTCTGTCAAGAATAGAAATACATTTCGGTGAGACTAATGACACAGACAATCTCGAACTAATTTCTCTTCAAAACAATGTAGATGAGCGAGACGCTGTGTCTGCTGTGCATTCTGCGCATGAAAATATGAACGATGGAATACCAATATCTGAACGACCACTTAATGAATTTTCAAACCAAATTATATTCAGACAAAACAAAAATATAAAAAATTTTAGCCCAAAAATGATTATTTTATTTAAACGAAAAAAAGAATAATAATTGAATACGATAATATTAATGACGAGTCCGTTATAGTCCAAATTTTTAAAGATTTTCTTTGTACAAAAAGAGTGTCAGCCATACTTGCCGATGACGAAACATTTAAAAACATTCAATCAGTCTTCTCACAATATTTCAGCAATTATAAATATATAAAACTAGCCGACCCTGCGAACTTCGTCTCGCCACCCTTCAGAGCAACTCATAAATAATTGTTACTAACACAGGTATTTTAAAAATGCAATTTACTTGAATCCAATTAACATAGAAAATTACATATCTGAGTTTTTCCAAGCTTTAAAACTAACTTTCTACTCTCATTTAAGCATGCAGAAATATCAAATTTCGTTGAAAAATTTAACAAATTCTCGTTTTTCTGGTGTGTTTTGACTATAACACAAAAATCAACACTAAATGCAGTTTTCGATTGCCCCCCTTATTTAGTGATTTCCAGTAAGTTTGTCCCAAAAATTTGTTTTTACCAAGCATACAAACACACCAACGCACTTTAAATTCTATGCAAATGCTTGATATTAGGTGTTGAAGTTCTTTGTGCTCTCGCAGAGTTTTCCGACTAACCTATCCAAGATTTTCCAGTTTTCCATTTAAAACCAATGGACCTGCAATTACATGTAATTTTCCCTTTCAATACCAATGAAGTTTCTAAGATTTGCATCAATAACTTTCTATTTTCCATTCGAAATCCCATTTTGAAATTTTCCAGTTTTCCATTTGAAATCAAATGCACCTACAATTACGTGAAATTTTCAGTTTGAAAACCAATGAGTTTTCCGAGTTTTTCATCAATAAACTTTCTGCTTTCCATTCGAAAACCCATTTTGAAATTTTCCCATTTGAAAACCAATGCACCTACAATAACGTGGAAAACCAATGAGTTTTCCGAGTTTTTCATCAACAACTTTCTGCTTTCCATTCGAAAACCCATTTTGAAATTTTCCAGTTTTTCATTTGAAAACCAAAGCACCTATAATTACGTGGAATTTTCGGTTTGAAAACCAATGAGTTTTCCGAGTTTTTCATCAACAACTTTCTGCTTTCCATTCGAAAACCCATTTTGAAATTTTCCAGTTTTTCATTTGAAAACCAATGCTTCTATAATTACATTTGGAAACCAATGAGTTTTCCGAGTTTTTCATCAAGAACTTTGTATTTTCCATTCGAAAACCCGTTTTGAAATTTTTCAGTTGTCCATTTGAAAACCAATGCACCTTCAATTACGTGCAATTTTCTTAAAATGAGTTTTCCGAGTTTTTCATCAAGAATTTTCTGTTTTCCATTCGAAAACCCATTTTGAAATTTTCCAGTTTTTCATTTGAAAACTAATGCACCTACAGTTACATGCAATTTTCCCTTTGCAAACCAATAAGTTTTCGAGTTTTTGATCAAGAACGGTCTATTTGCCATCCGAAAAGTTTTCCAGTTTTCATTTGAAAACCAATGCGCCTACAATTAGATACGTGGAATTTTCGGTTTGAAAACCAATGAGTTTTCCGAGTTTTTCATCATCATCAAGAACTTTCTATTTTCCATTCGAAAACTCATTTTGAAATTTTACAGTTTTTCATTTGAAAACCAATGCACGTACGGTTACATGCAATTTTCCCTTTGGAAACCAATAAGTTTTCCAAGCTTTTCATAAGGAACCTTCTATTTCCCATTTGAAAACCCATTTTCAAATTTTCCAATTTTCTATTTCATAACCAATGCACTTACAGTTACATGCAATTTTCCCTTTGGAAACCTGTGAATTTTCCGAGTTTTTCATCAAGAACTTTCTATTTTCCATTCGAAAACCGACCCTGCGAACTTCGTCTCGCCACCCTTCAGAGCAACTCATAAATAATTGTTACTAAATACCTGTGTTAGTTAAAAATGCAATTTACTTGAATCCAATTAACATAGAAAATTACATATCTGAGTTTTTCCAAGCTTTAAAACTAACTTTCTACTCTCATTTAAGTAAGTAACGAAATACATTAAATGCCAATAACACTTCTATTGTATGCATCTTAAGGAATGTAGATTTGTTTGTTCCCTTAACCGGACATCTTCCATAACCGGACAAATTTTTCGGTACCGTCAATGTCCGGTTATGAGAGAGTTCACTGTACTTACCTATGTATAAATCCCCGTTAGCATTGCAAAGCGAACCTGTCATGTACAATTGAATGACAAAAAAATGTCAAGTATAAATTTTTTGTTTGTACAAATGAATAACAAAAATGTCAATCATAATTTTTTTTTCGATAAAAAAAAATATTTGACGAAAATATTTGAAACAATTTTCATAAAAAATTGAGTGTTCGTATATTGATATATTTTACTGAAGTGAGAAAAGCATTATTTCTTAATATTTGAACCATTTGTGATTTGAACAACATAGTTTTTTTTTGTTATTAACCTTCTTAAGTTATTTCTCTTTAGTTTAAACCAAAAATTTAGAAAATCGGTCAACCGGTTGTCAATTTGAAAAGATAACATAAATTTAACGAATTAGTCTTTTATATATATAGATTAGTGCGATGCAATGTTCTTTTGGAAGATGTGTCAGAAAGAGACCTACAAGAAAAAATTATAAGGGACTACCATTCATATTCAAACCATAGAGATGTAGTTGAAACATTTAATCATTTGAGAAGGTCATATTTCATTCCAAATATGAAAAATTTAATAACGTCTATTATAAATTGTTGCGAGATTTGTCAAATACAAAAATATGATCGACAAAGGAAACCTCTTAAGTTCGAAATAACACAAACACCTTCAATGCCATTAGAAATAGTGCACATTGATATTTATTCGGTCTGTAAGGAACATTTTTTCACAATTATAGACAAATTCAGCAAATTCGCTTCGGTTTATTTACTACCTTCTCGTAATAGCATTAGCGTCATTAGATCCCTCAAACATTTTTTTTTCTCACCACGGCATTCCTAAGATTCTAGTTTCGGACAATGGCAGTGAATTCATTTCTTTAACTTTTAAAGAGTTTCTTGAAATACATAATATTGACCATCATAAAATATGTGCCAAAAGCTCTAATGGTAACTCACCTATAGAGAGATTTCACTTAACATTGACCGAAATAATAAGAATAATAAAATCACAGGATGCAAACAAAACTATAAGTGAAGTTATAGACGAAGCAGTGATTACTTATAACAATAGCATACATTCAACCACCAAATTATCTCCATTTGAATTATTAAATGGACACTATAGTAAAACAAATCCTTTGTTTATTAGAGAGAATACAAAAACAGAGCAAGAATATTTACTTCGACATATACAGAATTACAAGAAATTATTAGAAATAGTTCAAAAACGCAGCTTAAATGTCAAACAAAAAATTATTGAAAAACGAAATAAAAATAGATTCGATCCACCTAATTATACACAAAATGAGACAATATACGAGTTAGATGACAGGCGGAACAAGTTGGCACCGAGATTTATAAAGCATAAAGTTGTTTGCTTTAGATCTGGCCTATATACCTCAGCGATGGAGAGAGGTAAAAGTAGTATTCATTCCCAAGGCGGGCAAATGCTCGCATGTCAACCCTAAAGATCTAAGACCTATTAGTCTATCATCTTTCATTCTCAAAACGCTGGAACGATTGATTGATATCCATATACGTAATAGCATTGATAGGGGACTATCGATGTCTCAGCATGCTTACTGCAAAGGGAAATCGGTGGAAACAGCCTTGCATACTCTGGTAAGAACTATCGAATACTCCCTAGAGCAAAAGGAGTATACTATGGTTGCCTTCCTGGATATTGAAGGTGCTTTCAACAACGTTGACACATCTGCTATCACTTCTGCTATGACGACCCTAAACGTCGAATACTCACTCTGTGAGCTGATCAATCTAATGCTTAATAGCAGGATCATCAACTCTGAGATGGGGGATTTTTGTACGAAAAGGTCTGTCAGTAGAGGCACTCCGCAAGGTGGTGTTCTGTCCCCTCTCCTGTGGAACATAGTAGTTAACGAATTGCTAATATCCCTCGAGAGGGAAGGCTACAGAGTGATTGCGTATGCCGATGATGTTGCTATCGCCGTCACAGGAAAACATCCAAATACACTGAGAGACCTCCTCCAAAACGCACTTAATATGCTCACTAGATGGGCTGATCGTTGTGGACTTAGTATTAATCCTCAAAAAACGGACCTTGTCCTTTTTACACGGAAATACAAGATCCCAGTAATTGTACCCCTTCAATAAAAGGTGTACCACTAATTTTCACCAATGAAGCCAAATATCTTGGTCTGATATTAGACAAAAAATTAAGTTGGAAACCTAATATTCAGGAAAGAGTTAAGAAAGCCACAGTAGCTCTTTTCTCTTGCAAGAAAGCCATAGGAAGCAAATGGGGTTTTCAACCTCGCATAACCTATTGGCTATACACATCGGTCATTCGACCAATTCTCATGTACGGGGTTGCAGTATGGTGGACTGCACTGGAGAAAGTCACTTACTGCGACAAACTCAGCAGAGTCCAACGCACTGCTTGTCTCTGCATAACCGGGGCCTTGAGAACCACACCCTCAGCAGCGTTAGACACTCTCCTCCATCTGGCACCCCTCGACATTTTTAGCAAACAAGTGGCAGCGAGTACAGCTATAAGACTCAACGCCTCATCTCAATGGACCAACAATAATGTGGGACACTCCATCATTTTGAACTCTTTCGGTTCTATACCAAAGTACATAGACTACACCATTCCAAAACCACAATTTGGTAAAAACTTCCAGATATCTATTCCATCCAGAGAAGAATGGGAAGACAAAAAACTTCTGGATGACAAAGGCATTCATTTTTATACAGATGGATCCAAGACAAGTGATGGAGTTGGTAGTGGTGTGTAGGTACTCAGAAAAGCTTAATCTAAGCATCTCATTCCGCCTTCCCGATCATTGTAGCGTCTTCCAAGCGGAAATTTTAGCGATCAAAGAGGTTCTCTCCTGGCTAAGAGAAAACGTGATATCAACTTCTGATATCCGCATCTTCTCTGACAGTCAGGCTGCTATTAAATCTCTCGAAGGTGTCTCAACCAAATCTCAAACGGCCCTCGATTGCCGATCGTCTCTGATGGAGATGGCGCAGCAATTTAACATTCACCTCTGTTGGGTGCCGGGTCACAGAGACATCGAAGGAAATTGTAGAGCTGATGAACTCGCTAAAAATGGAACCGTCATACCTATTTCACCTGAAAGGGAGAAGATAGGTATACCGATAGCTACATGTAAACTTTTGCTAAAAGAAGCAGCTTTAACGAGAACAAACTACAGGTGGCACAATTTACCAACGTGCGCAGCTACGAAACTCATATGGCCTTCACTGGACTTAAAGCGCTCTAAAGACTTGTTATCTCAAAGCAGACTTCATATTAGCTCCCTGATAGGTGTCCTTACGGGACACTGTCTTATAGGCAGACACGCAATACGACTTGGTGTAGCCTCAAATGACTTCTGCAGGAGCTCTATGGATGAGGAAGAAGAGGAAACAATCTCTCACCTTCTCTGCACTTGCCCTGCTCTTTCACTAAGACGCAAACTTCATCTGGGAGAATACTTTTATGATAACCCCAGTGAACTAGCTAATAAGGATATCAAATATCTTCTTCGCTTTATAAAAAGCTCAAAATGGTTCGACTAGTAAGAAGTAATTTTCTAGATTCATGGTATCACAATGGGCCTTTCCTTTTGGCCTAAGTGTGTGGATTCTGAATCCGCAGCCACTGTAACCTAACCTAACCTAAGAACCACAAAATAACAATAGATTCAAATAAACGCAAAGTTCATAAACAAAAAATTAGAAGTAGACGAAAAAAAAAATTTAAATTAATATAATAAATAATGCCCCAATTAGTTTTTGTTTCATATGATCAATAAATGTAGCCTATACATATATTGCTTCAAATGTATACCTGTACGAACACAATTAATTTAATAATTCCTTCACCTATTTTGTATTTGGTCACCATGGCGTATACTTACTATTTTTTTTATCTCCAGTTTTCACTCTAATTTTAAAATGTATATATGAAAAGCGATACTTCGATTAAAGAATCTTGAGTGTGAATATTTAAGTTGAGTTACTCTTACTTTAACTTACACCAATGAACTCATTCATTTTTACGAGCTCTACTAATCCGCTGCAACATCAGAGGTGCAACAATTTGTTCAAATAGTTATGACTGGACTACTAATTATTCTGAACTTAACTCACTCATTCATTAAGTTCATATTCAGAGGGGAGGAGTTACATGGCAACACCTTCAGACAACGTACCAAGCAACATGAGTCAAGTTACACAGCAACACCTTCAAGAGTGGCATAGAGAAATTATTGATGAGCGACAACATACCCAGCAACATGAGTCAATGAATTGAACCTCTCTTATCACAATCGAAACAAGCGTCGTTTTGTTGCTAAGCAGCGTTTGCAATGAAAGGCAATTTCTCATCTAATTTTTTCCACTTTTTTGTTTCATTCTTTCTTGGACCAGCAACGAGTTCTCATATTATAATATAACATAAAATATCATCTTTTAAATACGATTGTGTTCTTATAAAGTAAAGAAAATAAAGAAAATTAAATTATATAAAATAGATGAAAAAACAATTCTATTAAATTGATTTGGGAAGCTATAACTTTCGCAGCTTCCTCCTACAAAGATTTTGATTTTTTCTGGAACTGGATTCCGCCAACGAAGTATTTCAATTCGTGAGAAGCTGGTCTCCTTACTCTTGGCCGGTGCTTTCGTTGATGGCCTGAAGAGCTTTTGATCCTGAAGAGTAGCGTGATTCACTCCTCGGACTTGATCGTGGTGTTACAGCTAGATTATCAAATACTCGTACTGATTCCTAATTCAAGAAAACTTATTTCAACCCTGCCTAGGGACTTGCATTCACACATCTCTTACCTATATGTACATCTGTAGTTGGTTTCTCAAGATCGCGACCCACTGATTCCCTTTTTTGTGCCTTACCGAGCATGGATTTGGTCGACGCAACGTGGTCGAGTTATCGGTCATTGACTGGGGCGTTTTATGTAGCACCACTTTCTTTTCCTAACCAAACAAAATTTTTGTTAGGCGTGACTAATTGGATTTTTTGTTTTTCTATGTTCTTACCTATGAAATAATTTCCTAGAAGAATGAAAATTTTGGTGGGCGATTTGGGAATGGACCGACCCGACCCCTTCTAATCAGGATGTTGGGAATTCCAATGGTTTTTGTGTAGCTGCACTACGGATTCCTAATTTGAGTAAAATTTATTTCGTGAGAGAACTGATTGGACGAGGTACTTTTGAAAATGTGTTCTTACCAATGGATTTTCTTTTTCTCTCGTACATAGATAAACCAAGAACAGTATTCTTTTCTTCAATTTTTGGAAATACCGAATGTAGGTTTGCACAATGTTGCCGATATCCCTATCCCTACAGAAATGGTCCGATCTGTTCAAACCGTGTGATTTGGTGGCTTTCACTTACTCTCTTTTTATTTTTTTAAGGACCACTTTGCTGAGCTGAGAACTTTCTTGGTCGACCGATTAAAAGGAAAAGATGGAGAGTTAAAAACTGCGCCACGAGGATACCAACTTAACTTTTTGTGAAACGCATGGAATGAAGAGAATATGTAAAATACGGCTCGAAACATTGTGGTCCCGATCGTACCTCTCGAGACTCGCTAACACATTTTAAGGTGAATGTGCAAGTGTTTGGTTTAAGCTTCATGCACAAGGGTGCATGTTCGATTGCATTGCTTCTGCCAAAGATAATTTAATTTTTCTCATTTCTATAATTATCTAAATATACATATGGAAAAATGTAATAATCGTCGTTTGAGAATATTCGCATGTTATGTCTCAAAGAACAAGTTTTTTTTTCTTTTATGCGAATAAAAACTAACTTTTTAATAAACTATTTCGATATTTTGTTTTATATCGATAAGTTGAAGATGGTGGTGGATGATGGTAAACTCACGCTTCGATGAATGTTGTTAGTTAATACCTTGGGTCGTTCCCTACACTTCTTCAGTGATGATCATGACCGGCACGTTACTGTGAATGGGGATCGTTACCGTTCAATGATAACCGAATCTTTTTGGCCCCATTTGGATGATATGGACTTGGAGTTCTCCAAGTTCCAAAAGGACGGCGCCACAAGCCACACAGCGAATGTCACACTCAATTTATTGGAAACCAAGTTTGGAGAACGTGTCATCTCACGAAATGGTCCAGTCGCTTAGCCACCTCGGTCGTGCGATTTGACGCCGTTAGACTACATCAAGTCTATGGTCTATGGTATGCCAACAAGCCAGCGACGATTGATAAACTTCGTATGAATATCGAACGTGAAATTGGAACAGTATCGGCCTATTTATGCTTGAAAACCGTCGCAAAATTGGGTTCAGCGTCTGGACTTCCGCAAGCGTGCTCGTGGTGACAATGCAAAAGAAAACGGGTTCCATACATAATGGCATCGAACGTACTTTCACAGGAATGAAGAATTTCATTGACATCCAAAACCTTTTTTGTTTTTGTAATGTATTCATAAACACACCACACATTGAATTGTATGTCATAATATAGTGAACGCACCCAACCTCATGTAGTTAACAAAGAAATGTCATTTAGTAGTAAGTAAGAGAGAACAATAAAGAATTATCATTATTATACTGGCAATCAAACAGCACACATCTCTTTCAATACACTTCAATTGGCGACGAGGTTTGGTAATTTTTTTTTTCTTTCGCGCAAAGTAAAATTAAAGTAAAAGTCTTATAAGAATGCCAAACGGTGATACATCAAATACCGAACAAAAGATGACTATTTTTCAAGCGTCTCAAATGACGGAATTTTTGCCAGAAACAGACAGTTTTACTGAATGGAAAGAGCGCCTAGAAATCCATTTCACCGACATTGATGTGACATTGGAGCCATCGAAAAAAGCAACGTTGTGAAAAGTATCGGTACACATGCGTATTCACTGTTACGAGCACTTTGTGACCCAAAAAGGCCAAGCGATAAAAAATACGACGAACTGTGCACGCTGTTGGAAGAGCATTTTATGCCACCGGTAATGATTTATCGAGAACGATTGAATTTTTACACTGCATCGAAAAATTCAGATGAATCAGTCAATTCATGGTACGCACGTGTTAAAACATTAGCGCTGAAATGCAAATTTGCCAATTTGGACCAAGCTGTACGTGATCGATTTATCATGGGAATGGCCAACAACGAGAAATTGTTTGAGAAATTTTGCGAAGAGGACGAGAAGCTGACGATAGCCACGGCATTGAAGAAGGCGCTCATACACGAGGTGAAACTCAAGGGTAACTCAATGTCAACTGAGGTTAAATTTGTCCGAGGCAACAACAGTAACGAGACTCAACGCAACAGGCGATCTAACGGAAATCACCAGAAAAGGGATGCATGCAAACATTGTGGCTGGAGGACACACAAATCACAAACTTGCAAATTTAGAGACGCTACGTGTGATAAATGCAGAAAAAGGGGCATTTAATCCGATTTGCCGTTCAAAAGAGAAGAATTTATCGACAAATTTTGTTAATTTAAATCACACTATTTCTCATGTTCAAGAAGCTAATGCTAATATTTCGACTTTCGTTAGCACAGGTACTTAAGTTGGACCGACATGTGGTGATGGAACGGATTGGTACTCCATTTTTAATATTTCCGGGAACCGTAGGTCAGATACTTTCGATTTAACTGTGTACATCAACGGTATCCAATGTGACACTGGATCTCCGATTTCGTTGATGCCCTTAACTCAATACAGGAAGCATTTTGACACGCGTTGTTTAAAGCAAAACACACCTAAATACGATGACTACGGTGGTCATGGAATACAAATCATCGGTGAGTTTTTACCAAACATAAAATATCGAGATCAAACTGAGGAAGTAGAAATGGTAGTCACGAATGTTAATCGACCAATTTTATTGGGGAGAAATTTTCTTCGGGTTTTCAACTTTGAATTAAGACAAGTTAACGCGATTTCAAGTTCGAGCTCAACCGTTTTAAATCAAAAGAATTCAGTCAATCCTGTTCCAATTCAAAATTTCGCATCTAATTTAGATAATACAATTGTTTATAATACAATTGTTGAAAGTTAAAAACGACTTTTAGTGAAGTTTTTGATGAAGGTTTAGGTAGATTTACCACTGCGAAAGTACATTTAGAGGTCATGCCGGGCACGAAACCAATTTTTGGAAACCGGGTGCGTTGCCGTTAGCATGGAAACCAATTGTTGAACAAAAATTAAATGAATTTTGTGATTCTGGTATGATGGAACCAGTCGATAACGCCGATTGGGGAACACCGGTTGTGCCAGTGATGAAGCCAAACGGTGACTTACGCATTTGTGGTGATTTTAGCGTCACTCTAAATGTTTTGGCTGAAAAGCCTTAATAGATATTTTATTGATTAAACAAAATTAAACTTAAAAAATCTTCGAAAATAAACTTGGAAAAAAGAAAAACACTTGTTGACGTTTGATTCACATATGAAAAAAGTGACGTTTATTCATCAATCTGAAGCTAGTTACGTTTCAATAAATTTGTACAAGTGCCAAGTGTTGGCGTTCAGGATGTTAAGTATGCCAAACTTCAGGTTGGAGCCAACATTCTCCCCGGGCAAGAAAATGATACTATCGACGAAGATTGTAGTGTCGTTCTCTCGAAGTTTTCGTGATCCTTTCTTGATGTTTTCATCGTAATTTAACATGAAACGATACAAAGTCATTAATATATTGTATTCATGAATGATTTAAAATTACTACAGCAAATATAATAAACGACAAGCTCTATACACTCGATGGAGATAACATCCCTGTCCAGGATGGTCAAACTTGGTATGGATTTTTCATTAAGTGTTTCATTGAGTTGGCAAAAAACAACAACAAATCGACTAGGTGTCATATGCGAAATTAATTAGAGATGCGTAGGCGTAACGAAAGTTGATGTTATCGATCGTGTCATCGATATTGTTATCGATAGAATTCATGATGATTTCTTGTTATTTCGTTTGTCTTCGATAATAATGATGATGGTTGATGAAAAATTATTTAAATTCATTTGATTTTTCAAATCTTAAGTGATTTAAGTTTAAATGAGTTCCGATTCAATGTGTTTATTATTATTTGTGTTTTTGGTTTTGAAATGACGAGTTAATTCTTTGATATTTGTTTGCGTGTTTCGATGAAAATGAGCAAATCCAATTAAGATTAAATTATATTTTGCATTTAATAAAGTGCCTTCGGTTAAGTTTGCGTGTTTTCGGAGAAAATGAGCAAAGTGCATTATATTCGGAGGTTTAAGTGACCGATGCATTTTATTTTCGATAAAATTTATGTGAATGAAATCGATAACTCGTATGATAGTGTTGATCAATTGTGATAATTGCTTATGTTTGTATGAATGTATGACTGATGTGTGTGTGTGTGTGTGTGTGTGTGTGTGTGTGTGTGTGTGTGTGTGTGTGTGTGTGTGTGTGTGTGTGTGTGTGTGTGTGTGTGTGTGTGTGTGTGTGTGTGTGTGTGTGTGTGTGTGTGTGTGTGTGTGTGTGTGTGTGTGTGTATGTGTGTGTGTGTGTGTGTGTGTGTGTGTGTGTGTGTGTGTGTGGTATGAATGATTCGAAGTTATTTGTGTGAGTGTGTGTATGAATGATTCGAAGTTATTTGTGTGCGTGTGTATGAATGATTCGAAGTTATTTGTGTGCGTGTGTGGATGTTATACTGCTTGATTTGATGTATGTTGATGGCTGTTGATTGGTAGTGGGCAAAGTTTTGTTATTGGTCTCTTGAAATCCCCTTGTTGGGTTTTCAATTCCACCACTCGGGTTAGATTGTCTTGACCGGGATATGTTTGGAGAATCCGACCCAGGTTCATTTGTGCTGGAGGGAGACGCTCGTCCTTTATAAGCACCAAGTCTCCGATTCTGGGCTCAGGTTGTGGCTTGAGCCATTTTGGTCGCTGTTGAAGACGGGATAAGTACTCGCTCTGCCAGTGCTGCCAAAATATTTGTAAGTTCAATTGCAGATTTCTCCATCGATCTGAATAACTAATCTTGTCTATTGTCAGATCGGGTTCTGGAACGGTGTGCATTTCGGCACCAATCAAGAAATTGGCTGGAGTCAGCGCTTGAAAATCATCAGGATTTTCTGTTAAAGGACACAGAGGCCTTGAATTTAAGCACGCTTCGATTTGAGTCAGCAGCGTGGAGAGTTCCTCGAACGTGAGTGTCCCATTGCCGACGATTCTTTTGAAGTGGTGTTTCACACTCTTTACTCCGGCCTCCCACAATCCTCCGAAGTGAGGAGAAGCAGGTGGAATAAAATTCCACTTAGTTCCGTGGGATACTAAGGTCTCTGCTATTTCCTTCCAATCGTGACTGGCAGCCTTTAGTAGGCGATACAATTCGTTTTCGGCACCTTTAAAGTTCGTACCACAATCGCTGTAGATCTGACTACAGATTCCTCGACGCGATGTAAAACGGCGAAATGCTGCGAGGAATGCTTGGGTCGTAAGTTCGCTTGCCTTGGTGGCAAGACATACAAAAAAGGATTTCGCACCGCGTCCTTTCCAAGCTCGGATACCAATTGGACCGGCATAGTCAACTCCGGTATGCGTAAATGGTCTGGACATCATGACTCTAGCTGCTGGTAATTCGCCCATAAGTTGATGCATTGGTTTAGTCCGAAACCGAAAGCAAATAGTGCACTTATGGATACAGTGCTTAACCGATCGCTTAGCTTGAAAAATCCAATACCGTTTCCTGAGAAATCCCATCATCAGCTGGATGCCTCCATGCAAAGTCCTTTCATGTGCATCTCGAATGATCAATTTGCTCAGATGGTGGTTTGATTCCAGAATGATTGGATGAAGTTGATCATATTGCAGATTGGCATTTTCCAGACGCCCACCAACGCGAATGACACCGTTAGTATCAACGAAGGGATTTAAAGATGCCATTCCTCGAGATTTCCCAACACCTTCTGGAAACATTTCGGACTGGGCAAGACGAATTAGTTTTAAATTGGATTCGTAGATCTCTGCTGGAGTAATTGGCCCGGATCTGCGATTGGAGGAATCCATCAGGTCAGATTTGCGCTGAGCTACAGAACTTCGTAGATTGTGAATAAATCGTAACAAGTACGCAGCTATTCTTATGAGTTTGTTTACTTCAGATGACCGATTTAACAAATCGTTGATTGGAGTTACTCTGCATTCGCTGTGAAGATTAATCTAATATGCTGTTTCTTCAACATGGAGAACTTGACAATTGGACGTGGGCTGAGACGGGAATGAAAATTCCCACGACTTTCGTAAAAAGTCCGGACCACTCCACCAAAGAGAATTGTTGAGTAAAGCCGATGGTAAGACACCTCTGGACACCAAATCTGCGGGATTATGCTGAGTAGGAATATGATTCCATATTTTAATCGACGTAAGACGTTGAATCTCCCCAACACGGTTTCGGACAAAGGTTTCCCACCTAGTCGGTGCTCCTTGAATCCAAGAGAGGGTAATCATCGAATTAGTCCAAGCATATATCTTGACCACTTTGTGATTTAAAGTTCTGACGACGTAATCGAGAAGTTTGGCCAACATAACAGCTGCACATAGTTCCAAACGAGGAAGACTCACTGATTGTACTGGAGCAACCTTGGATTTTGCGATAAGTAGATTCATGTGTACTTCATTTTCTCTGTTTGTCACTCGCAAATAGACTGCAGCTCCGTATGCCTTCTCCGACGCATCGCTGAACCCATGAAGTTCTGCTTCAACCAAATTATCATCTGTTTGAACCCACCTTGGAAATAGGATCTTATTGATGAATTTCAAGTCTTCGTAGAAAACCGTCCAGTGTTCCAGACACGATGGATCAATAATTTCATCCCAAGTCATCTTTTTCGTCCACAGTTGCTGCATAAACATCTTCGCCAGGGCAATGCATGGAGCAATCCATCCCATGGGATCAAACAAGCGTGCTATCGTAGATAGAATGAATCGTTTGGTCGGATTCGGATTATCTAGCGAACTGTAACGAAAAGAGAATTTATCGGCAGAAGGAAGCCAGTGGACACCAAGCGTCTTAACTCGCTCTACATCATCGGATGGCACAGAGAATGTACACTCCTGCTCTCCTGGCGGAATGCCTTCTAATAAAGTATCGCAATTCGATGTCCATTTACGCAAGTGAAATCCAGCTCCTTTTAATGTTGATCTAATTTGCTCTATTTTCACTTTTGCTTCCGCAATTGTATTGCCTCCTGAGATTAGATCATCAACGTACATTTCATTACGAATCATCGAAGACGCTAACAAATTTGCAGAGTTATCGTCAGCCAACTTGTGCAGAGTCCGAATTGCTAAGTATGGAGCGGCTGCTGTTCCGAAGGTAATTGTATTTAGCTTATAAACCTTTAGCGGATCCTCAGGTTTTGTTCTCCACAGAATGAGCTGATAGTTTCGATCACGTTCTGCTATCCAGATCTGACGATACATTTTCTCGATGTCAGCTGTGAAGGTTTACCGATATAATCGCCATCTGAAAATCACATCACAAATGTTTTGTTGAAGCGTGGGACAATCATCATTACATCATTCAATGATACTCCGCTAGAGCTTTTGAACGACGCGTCGAATACCACTGTCACCTTTGTTGTTGAGCTGCTTTCCTTTATGACCGCGTGATGTGGCAAGAAGTAATGTTTTTTCTCTGGCAGACTATTTTTATCGACTTCAGTCATATGTCCCAAATGAAGATATTCCTCAATACACGATGTATACTGCACACGAAGATCGTGATTGGCCAAAAGACGCCGTTCTACGCTTTGAAATCTCCGTAAAGCACCTTGAAAAGTGTCACCGAAAACCGGAGCTACATTCCCTTTGAATGGCAGAGCAACTTGATAACGTCCATCGGATTCACGTTCAACATTCAATCGGAAATGCTCTTCGCATGCGACGTCTTCGGGCTTGTGGAATGACTTGAACGGTGTCTCTTCTAACTCCCAAAACTTCCGAAGCTGGCTATCTACATCGACAGTCTGCATGAAACTTCTGATTGATGGATTTGATTGGCGTAGAATCGGGGCTTTCCCGAAGATAATCCATCCTAACGCTGTCTTCTGCATGACTGGCATTGACTTGTCTTCAGGTTGAACCAAGTCCGGTAATAGGAGTTCGGCCAAAACATCACTACCAAATAGAAGATCAATTTTCGACGATTTGTAAAATTCGGGATCAGCCAATTCATATTTCTCGAGATGTGTCCAGTTCTCAACATGAAGGGTCCGGGCCGGCAAATGCCCAGACAGTGACTTAAAAATGAAAGCTTGCGTTGTTG
Organism: Sphaerophoria taeniata; assembly: GCA_943590905.1. NCBI lineage: Eukaryota > Metazoa > Arthropoda > Insecta > Diptera > Syrphidae > Sphaerophoria > Sphaerophoria taeniata. The sequence continues at coordinate 242,675,155 of OX016540.1, forward strand.
TCGCAAAGTCGGAAAGCTGCGAAGCAAATGTGATGTCCACCGCTCTAAGACAAGTGCCACTGCTGACCAAACCCAACCCGGACACCTCCGTTCGCGTTGGTTTCGATTTAAGTTGCAGCAATTGAACAGCATACTCTGTGATAAATGACGCTTCTGAACCAGAATCCAATAACGCGCGCAGCGTCAACCAATCTCCCAAAGACGACTGTATCTTGACGAGGGCTGTAGCCAGTAACACTTGAGTGTTCTTTGTCGATGAGCCTTGATGAGTATGGTGAGATGCAATTATATTGGATGTAGAAGGCTGGTTGCTGGAGGCTTGAAATGATGGTGCTTGTGCATTTAGAATTGCGCCTTGAGATGTCGGGTAAGTCTGTTGAACATTATTATTCTGTGTTTGTTGAGATCGTGATGGTTGTTGGCTTGGCTGAAAAGGGATATTATTTAAATGTAATAAAGTGTGGTGTGGTTGTTGGCAGTGATAACACCTACGACTACTTAAACAATTTTCAATCCGATGATTGTACCCTAGACAGTTTGGGCACAAACCCATTTTATTGATGACCTGACAACGATCATTAACACTCATTTTTAAAAATTTATTACATTTTCTAACCCCGTGGTTGGATTTTTGACAAATTTTGCAGACAACTTTCGGAGCATCATGTTGAGCATGAGCAATGAACGCCTGCTTATTCGATACAATTCGAGACGTACGGGACGAACTCTGATGCTGTTGGTCGATTCCTTCAAGAGTACGAAATCTCATCTCCAAAAACGTCTTAAACTCTGCGAATGTCGGAAGTTCCTTTGGTTTCTCCCTTGCGTTGAGTTTCTCCTCCCACATCTGCTGCGTCCGTCCAGGTAATTTGCGCACAAGAATAAAAATTAAAACAGGATCTAAATGCGTTACTTCTATTTTTAGATTGATCAGGCTGTGTATGACTTGCGTTGATGTATACAAGAGGTCTTTGATCGACTCCGCGCGTTGCTGCGTTACCGACGGCAGGTTGAACAATGTGTTTAATTGAATGTTCACTAACATGCGCGGGTGATCATACCGTTCCGTCAACATAGACCAAGCTGTGGCATAGTTTTGTCCTTCAACCTTCAAAGACAAAATAAGTTTTTCAGCATCACCGGTTAGACTCGTCTTCAGATAATGCATCTTCTGTATGTTCGACAGCGACGACTTACTGCCAACCAATGTTATGAAAATGTCATGGAAACTGGACCACTTTTCGTAGCTGCCGTCGAATGTCGGGATCTTGATTGCGGGTAAATGGAGTTCCTCACTTCTGACTGCTGCTCCACTTCCTGAGGCTTCGGTAGACTGCTGCTTACTGCTGCTATCGAAACTGGCCAGCGAATCAAGAAGCCTGGCCTGGAATACCCAATATTCTTCCCGTATTTCATCATACAAGGCTGCTAACGCCTGTTGCTCCTTTTCTTCTTGCTTCTCATCCTCTATTGATTCTTCATAGACTTGGGACACCGAAGACCACAACTCCTCCAGCAACTTTATCCTTGTTTGCACGTAGGAAAGGGATATTGCCTTACCCTTTTTCGAAGTTATCGATATCCTTCTTTATTTGTTTATATTTTGACGATAACACTTTTTGTGACATAATATTAAGCAAATAAGAGTATTATACTCACTTTGAAAATGGAGAAAAAATGGCGTCGAAATCTTGAAATCCCACGTTGGCACACTGTTGTTGACACACTACTCGTAGGCACACAAAACTAATCTTTAAATATTTGTTTAATCTTTTGGATAATTGTTCTTTTATTATAAATACTCGAAGGACCAATGTTTTGGCTGAAAAGCCTTAATAGATATTTTATTGATTAAACAAAATTAAACTTTAAAAATCTTCGAAAATAAACTTGGAAAAAAGAAAAACACTTGTTGACGTTTGATTCACATATGAAAAAAGTGACGTTTATTCATCAATCTGAAGTTAGTTACGTTTCAATAAATTTGTACAAGTGCCAAGTGTTGGCGTTCAGGATGTGCCAAACTTCAGGTTGGAGCCAACACTAAATAAATTTTTGGTAGATTTCAAATATCCATTGCCCCGTATCGAGAAGATTTTCGCTTCGCTACAGGGTGGACAGTTGTTCAGTAAATTGGATCTATCGAATGCGTACAATCAGTTAGAACTAGACCACGAATCCCAAAACCTTTGTACTCTTAGTACACATTTAGGCTTATTTAGAGTAAAGCGGTTAGCTTTTGGCATAAAAACAGCGGGAGCTATCTTCCAAAAAACCATTGAAACGTTGTTACGTGGTATACCTAACTGCATAAATTTTATGGACGATATTGTCGTCACCGGGCCTGACACTCGTAGTCAAAGCCAAACATTAAAGATCGTCTTAGGTAAATTACAATCTGTTGGATTGAGACTGAACCCTAAGAAATGCATATTGTTTATGGAAGAAATTTCGTACTTAGGTTTTACCATTGACAAAAATGGCCTAAGGAAAAACGACAGCAATATTAGAAGCGTGCTTCACGCACCAAAACCAAAAAATTTGTCTGAAGTTAAGGCATTCATCGGAATGGTAAATTTTTACTCAAAATTTGTTGCAAATTTTGCAAAAAAATGGAGCCATTTTATGAGTTATCGAGAAAAGACACTAAATTTCATTGGGATGAAGCCACGAATTCTGCATATGAATTATAAAAAAACGGAGATAACCGGAGACCAAGTGTTAGTTCATTTTGATAGAGAAAAGCCAGTTATTTTACCAACAGACGCTTGTAATACAGCAGTGGCATGGTATTTTATCACATGAGTTTGAAAATGGTGAGCTCAAACCAGTAGCATACGTTTCACGTTCATTATCTCCAGCAGAACGAAATTATAGTACAATCCAAAAAGAAGCCCTTGCCATCGTTTTTAGCGTAACTAAATTATATCAATATTTGATAGGCATTAATTTCATTTTGCAAACTGACCATAAACCATTAATTTCAATCTTCGGAGAGCACAAAGGCATTCCTTTGATGGCGGCAGCAAGAATGCAACGGTGGGCATTCATTTTGTCTGGTTTTAACTTTAAGATACGTCATGTAAAGGGTTCATTGAATCACGCTGATACTTTATCACGCATACCACAGCTCACATTTGAAAATGATCACAAGCGAAAGTAAATTTATCAATTTTATTGATGATGAACAGGCAAATTAATAATAATAATAATAATAATAATAATAATAATAATAATAATAATAATAATAATATATTTTATTTTTCAAAAATTATATATTATATATTAATATTGTTGTCTGTCAGATTGGCAAATGCTATAAAATTATTTTTTTTTGTTTATTACAATGTTTACTTCATTTTGTTTTTATTTATGTTTATATTTAATATGAAATTTTATTTACATACAAACATATATATGCTCGCAACCCGTCATTAAAATAAAACTCGTTTTTCGGATATTCAAGGCGACAATATTCATCATGAAACTGTGACATTCGTGCCATTTCTACATTTTTTTCCCAAGACTTACTTATTAAAGTTTCAATTACGTTTTTATGCAAATTCCAATCAGTATTTTGAGAATAAAAGTTCAATTCTATTCCAGCATCCTCAAAAATTTTAGCCCAATCATTAACCCAGAATGTTGAATTTTGTATTGTTTCCTCTGCTAACATTTTTGGGAGTCGGTTTCTTGGAGAGCTGAAAACTTTCCGTATATACTCAAAATGTAAGCTGAGAGTAAATATAAACATTTTATTGATCCCAGTTTCGAGGTGCAACATATAGTTGGGTGTGTTTTTTGGAAGAGATAACATCTTTTTAAGGAAAAAACGCAAAAGTTTTTCAACCTCTTCATGTTCACACTGTCCCCAAACAGGTGCCGCATAACACATGATAGATCTCGAAGCTGCCTCAAAAATTTTCAACTTATTACTTTGGCAAATATTCTAATTACCTACTAATAGAAGAAGACCATGTAGAATTGATAGCATTTTTTGAGCTTGTTAATTTTTGTTCCAGATGTTTCTTGTATTTGAGATTGTAAGTAATAACACCCCGAGGTATAGGTATTCATTGACTACATCAATCTCGGACCCATTAAGGTACCATTTTTGTTCAAGTGGACGCCGCGCACCTTTTCGAAAAACCAAACATTTCAATTTGGTTAGATTAATAATTAACTTCAAACGTTCGCAGTACTCTGCAAGTTTATTAATCATGCTTTGAAATTCATTAGGGGATTCTGCCAATAGAACCAAATCATCAGCATAAAGTAACACCTTTATTTTAATGCCACATATTTCAACTCCCCCAGGCAATTCGCTATTTAAGTCGTTTAAATAGATTGCGAACAAAGTTGGGCTTAGCTTACAGCCTTGCTTTACACCTTGGCTGACATTAAAAAAGTTAGAACATGAGGTACCATCCCATACTGCTGACTCAGTATCACTATAAAGCATTTTCAAAAGCCTTACAATTTTGTTTGACATTCCAATGGATAGCAATTTAAATAAAAGAGCATTTCTTGGAATCGTGTCAAATGCCGACTTAAAATCAACAAAAAAAGTGAAAACCTTCTTGTTTTGTTTAAATTTTAAGTGAACAATGCTGTTCAGGTTTAAAACATTGTCAACGGTCGAGTAACCTTTACGAAAACCGGCTTGATACTCATTTAACACATGATTTTCTTCCAGCCATCCATTGATGCGATTTAGAAGTAAGCTAGTAAAAAGCTTATAAAGAGTATCCGACAGAGATAAACCACGATAGTTTACAACTTCATTTAGGTCGCCTTTTTTAAAAATTGGAACAATTACCGACTGACGAAACGAAGTTGGAATCTGTTCAGTTTCAAAGATATTATTAAAAAGTACCAAAATCTCATTAATGAAACTAAGGGGTGCGTTTTTATAAAACTCGAAAGGAATTCGGTCTAAACCTGGAGATTTTTTGTCTTTTAAATCGGATAACACAAAACACAATTCTGTTAATGAAAACTTTGAATCAAGAGCTGCATTTATCACGCTCGGAAGTTGTTGAATTTGCAAATCTGAATTGTTTTCCGATGACAAAAGACTACAAAAATAATCTTTGAAACAGTCTACGGATAAGTTAGAGCCAACAATTATTTTTTTTCTTTTTAAGAGAATTAGCTAAGGCCCACCAATCCTTAGAGTTTCTTATATAACTAAGCTTATTAAGCAGAGCGTTTTTAAAAGTTCAAGTTCAAGTTTTCTTTCCCTACAAATTCTCTTAAAATGGTTGGCACTTTCATTATATCTTACCCTCAACGATTCGATTTTGTATTTCTGATACACTCTTAAGCAACTAAACATTTTCCGCCTAGCGTTTGAGCACTGAGCGTCAAACCAATCATTTTTGGGATCATTTTGGTAAGATACATTTATAAAATTACTAGAACTCAAAATTTTATGTTTTAAATTGTCGGTTTAAATATTAATGTTTGTAAGACTGTTATATTCATTCAAATTAACAAGCTGGTCCAGTTTAATTTGGTACTCATGAAACATACTTGGATGTCAGATAAGCTTTTTTGGGCAAAACAGAGAACTTTTTTATACAATTTAGAAAATCCACCGAACAACAACAATAATCATTAACTGACTTACCCATAGAACCCAAAAGGGTTAATTCACCATTGTAGCAGGGAATTTAAATGTTATTTGGAACAATAAAGAAAATAACCAAACACGTTTATTTTATTTAAAGATTTTTATTAAGCCGTTTTCACAACACGTCCACTTCGTTCGGATGATGCGTATAGAATGAATCTCTTTCTTTCTTATTTTCGTTCTTAAAACTAGTTACACACTAATACATACAAAATGTCAAGAGATACAAAGCGGAATAAAAGAAACTGACGCATGTGTAGATGGCTATCGGTTGTTTTAAATATAAAGGTATTCGGTTTGGGTTTGACTCAACATGTGTATAACAATATCTTACGGGAAGAGTAACAATAACTAATACATGTGTAGATGACTATCGGTTGTTTGAATATAAAAGCGTTCAATTAGGTTTGACTCAATATGTGTACAATAATGTCTTAAGGGGAAAAGTAACGATAATCATTATAGCAATACGGTAGCGTGCAATACCTTAACATAAATATGTGCTTACTACTACAATTCGGCCATCCTGACCTTTGAGATCACCTGATCTCTACTTTGTTTTACATTTTTCACCTAACCAAGGTTTCATATTGCCGACCGCCCACACCCCTTGATATGGTAATCGTGACTGTTGAAAATTGTCTACATCTTCGAGCAGATATCTGTCATTTCGTAGGACTTTAGCAACCCGATACGGTCCTCTAAATTTCGGGATCAATTTCTTGGATGCGCCGGGATGTGAGTCAAAATTTTTTATCATCACGTAGTCTCCTGTTTCGTAGGATGTAGGATTACACCTTTTCTTGTCCACATAATTTTTGTTGTACGTCTGAGACTTTTCTTGTTCTATCACCGCTTTCTGTCTTATCTCAGTTAAATCCCGTTTTCCTATCCCGTCTTTAACTTCGCTTAAACTTTCAACGATTCTGTCTATTGGCTTACCTTTCTGACTTACCCCAAACAACATCACGCTCGGATGTTCTTTTATCGTTCGATTTACTGTATTATTTAGTGAATACTCTACCTTTTCCAATATGTGATCCCAGTGTATACCCTCTTCTGGTTTGACAAGTTTTGCTATCATTGGCCCTAAACTCCTATTGACTCTCTCTACCTGTCCGTTTGCTTGAGGCGATCCTGTTGCAATTTTCACATGCTGAATATCCCTTTCAGATAGAAACTCTTTAAATTCATTTGCTGTGAAGCAACTTCCTCTGTCTGACACTACGCATTTTGGCTTACTATATGCCCTAAAGTAATCAACCAATGCTTGCATTACTTCTTTAGTGTTTGTTGTCTTAGTAGGGTACAGTCTCACGAACTTTGTAAAAGCATCTATCACTACCAGTATATATTTCTTTACCTGTCTCGAATTATCCACCGGTCCATAGTGATCTATGTGTATTACTTCGAACGGAACTTTTCCTTTCGGTATAATATGGAGAAAGCCTTCTTCTCGACCTTGTTTAGCGGAAAAAGAAATACACTTAAGACAGTTTTGTATATGCGTACCTATCTTTTCTCTCATTTTAGGGAACCAATAACTTTTTGATATTAACTCAATTACTTTGTCTGTTCCTACATGACCGACTTCATCATGGTATCTATACATCACGTGATCTTCCATTTGTTCTGGCACTAGAAATACTACATTACCATCATTTTTCTTTTTATATATCACTCCGTTTCTCATTTCATATAACCCATGTTCTGCATTTTCTAACATTTTTTTCAACTTAACTATTTTTTCATCTTTCCCTTGGCATATAATTAAATTTTCTTCAAAAGTATTAGTTTCCAACGTTAAAATATTCGTCGTCCTACTTAATGCATCAACATGTTGCATGCGAGTGCCCGCCCGGTGCTCTAACGTATAATCGTAATTTTGTAATTCCAATGCCCAACGAGCAATTCTTGGGTTGAGTTCTTTCTTGTTTAAAGTAAGGGTTAGAGAATTGCAATCTGTAACTATCTTAAATTTTTTGCCTTGAAGATAAATTCTAAACCTACTTAGGGCATTTATAATTGCGAGCGTCTCCAACTCGAAGCTATGAAATTTTGATTCAGCATCTGTCGTTCTTTTGGAATAATAGAAGACTGGATGCAACTTTTTGTCTTCTTTTCTCTGTAATAGAATTGCTCCAAACCCTAGGGCACTGGCGTCGCAATGCAACTCTGTCTCATCTTTTGGGTTATAAATTGCCAGTACTGGCATTTCTATCAATTTAGTTTTTAGTAACTCAAAAGCTTCCAATTGCTCTGGACCGAAATTAAATTTTCTATCTTTTCTAATCAAATCGTATAAAGGTTTTGCAATAGTCGAGAAATCCTTAACGAACCTACGGAAGTATGAGCATAAGCCCAAGAAACTCTGTACTGTGTGAGCACTTTGTGGAACCGGAAAGTTTTGTATCGCTTCGATACCCCTATCATCAGCCTGAATACCTTCACCAGTAATTGTAAAACCCAAATATTTAATTTTACTTTGAAGAAACTTACATTTGTCTATTCTAAGCTCCAGTTTATTTTCTACCATTCTCTTAAAAACTTCCTCAAGAATCAAAAAATGTTCGTCATAGGAATTCGTAGCTATCATTAAATCATCCAAATAGACTATCACCTTATCGTTTCTTATCATGTCTGCAAATATTTTGTTTATATGTCTTTGAAACGTTGATGGCGCGTTTTTGAGTCCAAAAGGCATTCTTAAAAATTCGTATTGGCCTAACGGTGTAATAAACGAAGTAAACTTAACCGAATCTTCGTGCATATATACGTGGAAGAACCCATTCTTCAAATCCAACTTTGAAAAAATAGTTTTACCCGCCATTCTGTCTAACAAATCGTCAATTATCGGTATGGGGTAGCTATCTTTTGACGTTACCTTATTTAAAGTTCTAAAATCTACACACATTCTGAGCTCTCCAGTTTTCTTCTTTACTAAGACTATAGGTGAAACGTACTCGGACTCGCTTTCCCTAATATAGCCTTTGTCTAAATATTCATCTAGCAACGAACTGAGTTCTCCTTTCTCAGCATAAGATAACCTTCTTGGACGACAATGAAAAGGTTTCACATCATTTAATGATAATTTCATTTTAGTTTTTACCAAAGGTTCGGCGGGGCGTTCGGCATACATATAACTATTCAAATATAACTCGTTTAATTGTTTTTTATACCGACAATCATTTAGCTCATCCACTTCTAAATTTAAATTTTCGCTATCAGTTTCTTCAATATTAATAGACATTAATTCTCTTTCAAAATTCGATCGGTTGTCAATTAACATACTTTCATTTTTGCAATTTTCTAATTCAGAAAAAAATTTGAACCTTCCATTATTTAAAAAATCTCGTCCCAAGATTACCTCATATCCAGTCGTGCCGTCATCTACCACTAGCAAATCTACATTTATCTCAATATCTTTAAAAAAAACTACACCAGACAACATTCCATAAATTTTCAGTTTACTTTTATTTATCCCAAAATAATTTTGTTTTTTTACACTGTTAAGTTCGATCAGTTTAATATGTTGTGGTGTCATTGACTTTTTAATAAGGCTGACAGGACTACCGGAATCTATGAGGCAATCTAGAGAAAATTTTTCACTATTTTTTGAAAAAACAAAACATAACTTTCTTACATAATCATCATCTTCGGTCTTGTCTGTGAGCTGATGGACAAGTGATTTCCGTTCTGGGCAGGTTGCTACTATGTGCCCCATCTTTCCGCAAGCATAACACGCTCCATACTCTCGCTTCGGTTTCTTACACTCGTTTGCCATGTGTCCAATCGAATTGCAGTTATAGCATCTCATCGTTGTCTTACTCGATCCTGTTGTTACCCTCGACGTCCTTCTTGCCGATCCTGTTGTCGCTTCAGTTGCCGATCCTGTCTCGTCCCGTTTCGGTCGTTGTAGTACTTTATTGTAGGCTTTGTACAAGGCCGCTTTGGTAGTAAATGCGCCGACGTATGCGTATAGCCTCATGTCTTCATCGGTGAAACCATCAATAATGTACTCTACCAGCTCTTCTTCTTCCATCTCCAGACCCGCAGCCAATCTCAACTTGTCGCTATAGTACTCTCCAAACGTCTCCGACAACGCCCACTTTCTTGCTTCAAACCGTTTTCTTGTCGCCATTCTATTTTCTCTCACTCCGAAAATTTCCCTCAACGATTGGGAAAGGGTTTCGACACTCTCGCACAAGAAATTCGGCTGTGCGTGCAACCACTCCTCCGCTTTCCCTTTTAACTTCGACACGAAAAGTGTGCGCAGCATGTCTTCGCCTACATTGTACATTTGTTGCACATTTTTTAACTGTGTCAACCAAACGTCAATATTAGCACCACCGTTGTAGTCTGGGACGAGGTCTTTGTATGCAGTGTACGGTTGAATGTTGCTTGTTGTCGTTTCTGTCGTTGTTTCTGTTGTCACTCCTGTTATCGGTCCCGTTTCCATCGCTGCTGTCGATCCTGTTGCTGTTGCTGTTGTCGCTCCTGTTGTCAGTTCTATAGCACCATCCGTTGTCTCTCCCGTTTCCACTCTAGCTGTAGTCATCTCCGTTGCCACTCCCGTTGTCAAGCTCATCATCTTTCTTAACAGCTCGTTTTCCCTTCTTGCTACATCTCTTTCTCTTTTCCTAATAGCCACCTCTCGTTGTAGTAACTCGTGGTCAATCTGTTTTTGACGATCCGTTAATGTATGCTCAGTTTCTTCATGTGTTTCGTTTTCATTAGGAACACGTTCCTCCTCGTCGCCGTCGTCGTCGTCGTCGTCATCATGTGATTCTTTCTCGGGAGCATTTTTCTTCGGCGCTTCTCCACGTTGTTGCAATGGGATTTCGCTGAGACGAACAGCCAACGTCGCCTTCTTTCCACTGCTCTGTTTTCCTAACCGTTGTAGCCACTCGCGCAGCTGGGCAGCTGTGTAGTCTGATACATGGACTATATCTTCCATTTTACCGAAAAGCGAAAAGTGTGCAAACAGAAAACAACCACCGAAAAAAAAAAATTCACAGCAAGGGAAAAGAGAGAAAAAAAAATATACGACGCGTTACTTGACAAGAAAATGTGCGACGCGTTATTAGGCGAGAATGGATTCTAGAACTTTTCACAGCAGAGGCAGAGATAGAGAAAAAAAATTTAACAATCTATTTTTTGAGTTTCGTTTTTTTTTTAACTTTATTGGATCTTGGATCCCACTTCTGATATTTGTAGCAGGGAATTTAAATGTTATTTGGAACAATAAAGAAAATAACCAAACACGTTTATTTTATTTAAAGATTTTTATTAAGCCGTTTTCACAACACGTCCACTTCGTTCGGATGATGCGTATAGAATGAATCTCTTTCTTTCTTATTTTCGTTCTTAAAACTAGTTACACACTAATACATACAAAATGGCAAGAGATACAAAGCGGAATAAAAGAAACTGACGCATGTGTAGATGGCTATCGGTTGTTTTAAATATAAAGGTATTCGGTTTGGGTTTGACTCAACATGTGTATAACAATATCTTACGGGAAGAGTAACAATAACTAATACATGTGTAGATGACTATCGGTTGTTTGAATATAAAAGCGTTCAATTAGGTTTGACTCAATATGTGTACAATAATGTCTTAAGGGGAAAAGTAACGATAATCATTATAGCAATACGGTAGCGTGCAATACCTTAACATAAATATGTGCTTACTACTACACCATTTTCATCTCCCACCGTTCTACCGTTTAAAATCACTCCACCGCAGTCATCAAGCAATTCGAGAAGTTTTTTCCCATTTCCATCCACACATTTATCACAAGAATTACGCGTCGTCGCAATATTAGGTCAATTCCTCAAAATCTCTTTATCCAAAACTTGCAATTCCCCAGTTCAAATCACCCAAAATACAAAAGTCAACATTCTTTGTATTAACATCAACCATAACATTCCTTAATTCATTAAAGTCAGATAACCAACTCGTGCAGTTTAGATACCTTGGAATAAAAAATACACTTTTACTATCAAATAAACCTTTAAGTATAATATTTTCATTTAAATTAACAAAATTCAACTGGAATTTACTTCCAACCTTACTTGTAACCAAAAATACATCCAACCTTAGCTCGGCCAAAGTTAGAAGTTTTGATTGCATCTATCCATCTTACAACATAATCTTTAAAATAAATGCCAAAACTACTACGTTTATCATGCAACAAATGAGTTTCAAATAAAAATATAATATCGAATTTATTAATAAAATTATAAAAATTACCATAAACTCCTTTGTTCCTTAAATTAGCTATGTTATAAGAAATAATCTGACAGACATCTTTTTGTTATTGTTGGAATGAGTTTCTTTGATGTTGATGCTGACGCTGATGCTGCTACTGGTCTTGCGGAGATTTTTTTACAAGCACAGTGTAGCTGTTGTTGGTTTTCCGGAATAGGTTATCGAGTTGTTGTTTGCCTTCTTCAGTGCTTGCAATGATTGCAGAATCAGTCCATTTTAAGAAGGTGTTATCGACATATAATGTAGTGTCTTTGAACATACATTTGACTTGTGCATTGTCTTTTTTAATTATTTTTTTTTATTTGTTGCAGATTGAATCGTTGATTCCTTTCGATTTCAGTGTAGTCACGTTGAAAATTATATTCCTGTGCCTTTCAGTTTAGCGCTGCTGTACAATAGGCTGTTTACTTGGCTTGCAGAGTCGAGCTCGAATAAATATTCTAAGCCAGGTTTAATTTCGATGACTCATGAAAATGTGTCACCACCCATTGCTAAGGTATTATTTGGTTTCCCTTGCCCAGATAGCGATAAAATGTATTTCTTTTGCTCTTGTTGTGTGGTCTGCTCCGGAGAAGTTTCTTGGTGTACTCGTTTATAGTTTACTTTACTTTCCATAAATGAAAAAGTAGAGAGTTGAGGTTATGTTACAACCGCGAAGAACAACCAATATAATTTTATGAATTTTAATTCAAATTGATGAAATATATAACTGAATGTGTTACAAGTTGTTTCAAAAAGTAACTTTTATTAATTTACAATCAATTAATTTAATTTTTAGTTGAAAAAAACAATTACTAAAAGGAGGCGATAAAATTTTGACGTCTGTTGCCTACGAGCCAGTGATGCCAATTACAGGCAAATTATATTAACTTTATTAATTCGAATAATCAACTTCAATTAAGTTTCAAAAATGTTCAAATTGAAACACGAAGAGATAAAGTTTTGTCCAAATTGATAGACACTGTTCAAAGCGGTACAGTGTCGACCTTAACAGGTGATGAATTTATTCCGTATAAAAATAAGGGTAATGAATTATCGGTCGAGTCAAATTGTTTATTATGGGGTTACCGACTTACCGTAGCATTATCCCTAATAAATTAAGAAAACAAATTTTGTTGGATCTACATAAATCCCATTAAGGTATAGTCAAAACCAAGGCATTAGCCCGTTCATTCATTTGGTGGCCCAAAATCGATAGAGACATTGAAGATTTAATTAAATCATGTCATGCATGCAGATTACACCAGCCCAGTCCAGAAAAAAGTGTATTGATTCCATGGAATCCAGCGGATCATGCGTGGTCAAGAATTCACATTGATTATGCAGGTCCAATTCACGGATATTACTTGCTAATAATTGTTGATTCTTTTTCAAAATGGATTGAGGTGTTTAAAACAAAAACGATAACATCGGCCCCCCATAACTTTTGAACCCATAGAGTTAGAAGCTTCAAATTTGAATTACGTATTAACTTCATGGACACAAAGGCCCTGTGGAAAACATAATTTTGTAGAACCACTACTTCCTGAGATATTGAACAGTAAAAAATTCAAAAACCGTAATTGACTGACTGACTGACTGACTGACTGACTGACTGACTGACTGATCATCAAAATTATGAAGCACTTCTAACAATAGCAGAATCTTGAAATTTGGTACAATGGTAGGTTTTCGGGTGTATACAAAGGAAAAAATCGAAAATTTCAATTTGCTCATTCAGGGGGCGTGGTATCCGCCCACTTTCTAAAACTGGTCGTAGGATCTTGAAATTTGGAATTCTTTCAAGGTTTTGGTTGAATAACATGAACAAAATGAGAAAAAAAATTATTTCCTTTTAGGGGCGTGGTATCCGCCCACTTTCTTAAAATGGTCGACAACGTTTCAATTCGAAATTCTGATAGGGTTTCGGTTGAGTATAAGAGAAAATATAAGTATAAAAATGCAGTTTCATTAAAGGGGCGTGGCTGCCGCCCACTTTCTTAAAATGGTCATAGGATGTTGAAATTTAGAATTCTGGTTTGTTTGACTTCATAAAACTCCATGAGTAACTTTCTTTAGTGGTTTCGCAATGGACAGTTGGGGTCTTAATGTGACATCTAGACAGCCTCTTAAACCTAACCTACCTATTATTTATTTATAAATTGGCAGAGCAATTAGAGTGTTAAAGTTTGCAAATTGCTAACTTATTAAGTTATTTCCAGGTTCATGCTTCCATAAAAAAAAAACTTTGCAAAAAGATGTGATATCAGAACAAAAACATAAAATGTAAAAAAAGAGCCAAGTTCTCTTATGTGCAAACAACACTGTGGAAAAAGTCAGCCACCAAAAGTAATGAGATCTAAAAGAACGCCAAGTTCTTACATGTAATAAAAGTGTTATATTGAATATTTTAAATCGTAAAAGATAATACAACAAAATTAAAAGAAAATAGAAAATAGTTTGGATGAAAATTTACAAGTTCACTTGGCAAGTTTTCGTTTGAAGCGTGATTAGTAACATTTTAAAACTTGAACAGTGAACTTGTAAATTTTCATCCAAATTTTTTTCTATTTTCTTTTAATTTTGTTGTATTATCTTTTACGATTTAAAATATTCAATATAACACTTTTATTACATGTAAGAACTTGGCGTTCTTTTAGATCTCATTACTTTTGGTGGCTGACTTTTTCCACAGTGTTGTTTGCACATAAGAGAACTTGGCTCTTTTTTTACATTTTATGTTTTTGTTCTGATACGGTTTACCCGATATAATTGTCAGTGACAACGGAAGGCAATTCACGTCAAATGAATTCTCGGAATTTATTAAAAATAATCATATCAAACATATTCTTACTGCATCTGGCCATCCCGCTACAAATGGTCAAGCAGAAAATTCCGTAAAAACAGTTAAAAAGTCACTCATAGCCAACTTGGTAGACAAAAAACCAATCGATTTCGATTTTTTTTTTGAATATATTTCTATTCGATTACCGCATTAGTGTGCATTGCACCACAGGAGTTTCTCCATCACAAGTAATGTTAAACCGAACTTTGAAATCACGTTTTACATTGTTGAAACCACCTTTGGTAAGGGAAAGCATTGTTGAAGCCCAAAAGAAGAATATATCGAATTTTCGAGGTAAAAGAGAAGTAGCGTTTGAGATTGGTGATAAAGTGACTATACCAATCCCAACAAGCCAAGCTGGACACCAGCGAAAATTAAAGAAAAATTTGGTCCTCGAAATTATGGTTGCGTAATTACTCAAAACGGGAGAGAAATAAAAAGACATTTGAATCAAATTCGTGAAATAAGCACAAGTCAAGCTGTTACACCTGAATTGAGTACAGCGGCCATGAAACAGGAGACTCAGCAAACACGAGAACATACGAATTCAAGGAGAAGTACTCCCGATACAATAGATGTTCATGCAGTGCCATCGAAAGGGGAAGAGGTAGTTATACCAGTCAACGATGCACTTGATTCGAACGACGATTCAAACGAAAACGTTATTGAAACGCGCAATGTTCCATCATCAAGTCGACCAATTCGAGAGACTGCAAGCATTGCAAAAGCGAGCATTGCTGATCAATATCGAAATAATTTAGTCTAAAATTTGTATGGCATAATTTTGTTAGTTTGAAACTATGTATATAACAAACTTTAGTAAGGAGTTGTAATGTATTCATAAACACACCACACATTGAATTGTATGTCATAATCATAATATAGTGAACGCACACAACCTC
Source organism: Sphaerophoria taeniata (assembly GCA_943590905.1). NCBI lineage: Eukaryota > Metazoa > Arthropoda > Insecta > Diptera > Syrphidae > Sphaerophoria > Sphaerophoria taeniata. Next base: position 242,690,789 of record OX016540.1, read on the forward strand.
ATGTAGTTAACAAAGAAATGTCATTAAGTATATAAGACGAAAAAAAAAATATGAAAACACCAGTTCTTTTTTTTTATTCTTTTTTTCATTTTGCTCTTTTATTTACAAATTAATTAACTTAAAAATTCATTCTGGGTAACCGGCAACTTACAATGGCACACTCCTCGGCTGGCAAAGACAACTGAAAATAAATAAATAAATCCCTATGAATTCACAAGCAGAGAATAATACACTAGAAATAATATTATCTTCTTATTTGAACTACTGCTACGGCAATAACAAAAGTGAATGTTGACGATTCTCCAGGAGACTACCTCACATACCATTGAGTCTCTCACTCGCAGGGGAACCGGTGGATGTTACACCAATGAGATACACATCAAACAATACAGAGCCAAGCGACCATCCTACATTTTAAATGATGGATTTACACCAACGCTCAAAGAGTAGCCAGGAGACCTTACACACACACGATCATTTTTCTCTTACGAACGTCATGCGAAGGATATTACACCAATGCTTGTAAATAAAATAAATAAAATTAAGTATTGTCGACGATTCTCCAGGAGACCACCTCACACACCATTGAGTCTCTCACTCGCAGGGGAACCGGTGGATGTTACACCAACGAGATATACATCAACCAATACAGAGCCAAGCGACCATCCTACATTTAAACCGATGGATTTACACCAATGCTCTTAAATAAAATATAAGAAAAGGACAAACCAGGAGGCCAACACGCACACAATCGTGAATCTTTCACGAACGTTACGTGTTGGATCTTACACCATTGTTTACGTAAAATCTTAGATATAATTTCTACTCTAATCTACTAAATAAATCCAGCGAGTAAAACTCACCCCCTTTATTAATTGTTAATTGTTTTCTTTTTCTGTATTCCTTCTTTTATTTTATTTTTTTTTTACTGAAACACTTTTTAATAAAGATACTCACTCACTGTTCTGTTTGGCACTTTACAACTGAATAAAAAATGAAGTGACATCAAAAGCAGGGAGTGAGATCGACAAATACAAATACAAATTTTAGGGGTGGAAAATGGAATAAATGACTACAACTACAAAGCATCATATCTACTGTTCTATTTACCTTACAGTCGTCCATCCTGAACTGGACTCGCCTCGAGTACCCTTTCCTTGATGTAATTCGTTTATTTATCGTTATCAAATTGTACAGAATTTAATATTGTTCAGAATCTTAAAACATTAGGCCTAATCACGAACTAAATTTAAAATAAAAATGAAATTTGTATTGGGAAAAGATGTCTAAAATGAAATTCAATATTGAAAAGCTTCGGGAAAGCGAAAACTTTGAAGACTAGAAATTTCTCTGTTGAAGCTTATTTCCAAATGAAAGAACTTTGCAAGGCTGTTTCTGATGGCAGTGAGACGGAGGAGGATGCAACGAGGCTCTTAAACGCGAAATCATAGGTTATATTGCTTGTTGAAAGATATATTTATCATCATATAAGGCATTGCAAAAGCACTTAGGTGATTTGGGATTCTCTTCAGAAAATTTTTCAAGATTCTGGTCTTCCCGAAGAAGACAAGCCAATGATAGTGGGAATCCAAAACTCTTGGATTCTTATTTCAGGGGATAGTATTAAAACTAAACCTCTTCCTTCAGGACGTTAATTTTGATGTTTTTGTTGGCAAGAGTAAAAAAAAAGAAGAATAGGATGTTTTTCATTCACTGCTCTCGAAAAAAAAGAATGGTATTTCGATTCGGGAGCATCAGTTCACATGTGCTCAAATAGTGCATGCTTTTCAAATAAGATGGAAAATTTTAATTCTTAGGTAATTGTTTCAAATAATTCGAAAATGCAAGTCCAAGGTATAGTAAAGTCGATATGAAGGTATCTATTGGAAAATTTCAAGGAATGTGAGATTGAATGTTTAGAAGTTCTTCACGTTCTGACTTATGCATTAATCTTTTATCTGTCTTGAAAATTGTTCGGAAGGATTTTTCAATGATTTTTTTTTGTTTTCAAGAATCGATGTCTAGTGAAAGACCAAAGGGGTAATGTTGTTGCAACTGCAAGCTTGTTGAACAATATGTTCCGACTCAACAGGCTACCCAACCAAAGCGCATACGTTACGAAAAATGTGACTACAAACTTTGAACTTTGGCACAAGCGTGCTGGACATCCAAGTATCGAAATCACAAAAGACATAATTCCGAGAGCGATGCAGAATATTGATTGCGATAACTCAAAAATCAATTGCATCACATGTATCAAAGGTAAAATGGCACGCCAGTCGTTTAACTCAATTGGTACTAGGGTAGAATCAATATTGGAACTGGTACATACAGATCTTTGTGATCCGATTAAACAAAAATCAATTGGAGGTTCAGAGTTCATGCTTCTGTTCATTGAGGATTTTTTAAGAAAAGTCTTTGCGTTTTTCATTAAAAGCACAAGACTTAGGTAGCGAAAAAGTTCTTTGAGTTCAAAAATTTTGTAGATAATCAGACTGGTAACAAAATAAAGGCCATTAGAAGCGACAATGGAAAAGAATATTGCAATCTCAAGATGTAGAAGATTCTAGCAGATGCAGGCATTCAACATTAAATAACGGTTCCACATTCTCCATAACAACGGGCTAGCAGAAAGAATGAAAAGAACCGCAATCGAAAAAAAATACGTTGTCTTCTCATCGATTCCGGCTTACACAAACGTTCCTGGGCTGAAGCCGAAAGTACGGCAGAATATGTAACAAGCGGAACATTTTGCAAAAGTACAAATGAAAAAAAAAACACCTGAAAAAGTCTGCAGAGGAAGAAAAGTGAATCTGCAGCATCTTAAAGTTTTCGAATGTCAAGCAGTTATTCACATTCCAAAAGAAAAGCGGAAGAAACTCGATGCCAAAGGAAAAGAAGTAATTTTTGTCGGATACTGCACATGCTCAAAATCATATAATCATATTTCCAAAGGATGGTGAGACAAACAATACATTTTGCTGTGATATTTTTACAGGATATGATTCAGTGGAGAATGAAGACGACATTTTATCAGTAGATTCAAACAATGAAATACCAATCGGAGTAAGTGACGAAACGGCAAGTTAAAACATTTTTCTTGAGTGCCCAAGATGATTTCATTGTTGAAGAATCTTCAGAAAGAATCATATCTGACAGGTCAAATAAAACGATCTACCAGAATAAGAAATAAGATGAAACATAAAAAAAAAATTGGACTCACTCAATCAAAAACCGACCCGTTAATTTATTACGAGACAAAAAGCACAGATAAAACTTTTGTCGCAATTTACGTAGACGACATACCGATTTTTTACAAATAACATGAAAAAGAATAAGATGAATAAGATGAAAAAGAATTATCAAAGAAAATTTGGCTAAATCATTCAAGATGAAAGATTTTGGAGAAGCTAAATTTGTGCTTGTTATGCACTCGCGATCGAGAAAAGGAAATGTTATTGATAGATCAACGAAAAAAAACCAAAAAAAAATATTCTCAAGCGATTCAACATGGTGGATTGTAATCCGGTATCCACACCCTTAGACATTAACCAAAACTAATAAAAGAAATTTGTCAACAAAACAAAGACGAAACTGATTATACGAAAACCGTTTATATATGCAGCACAAGTAAGTCGCCCAGATTTATCCTTTGCAGTGGGGGCTTTATGATGTAATGATAATCCTTCAAAATCGCACTGGATAGCGGTTAAACGAATTTTTCGTTATATTAACGGAACAATAAACTATAAGCTAGAATACCCTCGAGACATTGAAGGATGTTTACAGGGATTTTCGGATACTGACTGGGCTAGTGACTCAGATGACAGAAAATCAACTACAGGTCATCTCTTCAACACTAGGGTAACCTTCTTTATAAATCCAAGCAAAAATGAGGACAACAAAAGAAAATAAATAAAATGAAAGCGTTTAAATAAGTACATGATATACGACTAGTATATACTAGAAGGTAAGAACAAACTTAAAAGCAAGTAGAGTACCAAATACTAACACCATAATTAAAGAGTTGCCATTGCCATCGAAGAATTTACCACCTGCCGTCCTTATCCCACTTCTGAATTATAAGACGAAAAAAAAATATGAAAACACCAGTTCTTTTTTTTAATTCTTTTTTTCATTTTGCTCTTTTATTTACAAATTAATTAACTTAAAAATTCATTCTGGGTAACCGGCAACTTACAATGGCACACTCCTCGGCTGGCAAAGACAACTGAAAATAAATAAATAAATCCCTATGAATTCACAAGCAGAGAATAATACACTAGAAATAATATTATCTTCTTATTTGAACTACCGCTACGGCAATAACAAAAGTGAATGCATTGTTGACGATTCTCCAGGAGACCACCTCACACACCATTGAGTCTCTCACTCGCAGGGGAACCGGTGGATGTTACACCAATGAGATACACATCAAACAATACAGAGCCAAGCGACCATCCTACATTTTAAATGATATGGATTTAAACCAACGCTCAAAGAGTAGCCAGGAGACCTTACACACACACGATCATTTTTCTCTTACGAACGTCATGCGAAGGATATTACACCAATGCTTGTAAATAAAATAAATAAAATTAAGTATTGTCGACGATTCTCCAGGAGACCACCTCACACACCATTGAGTCTCTCACTCGCAGGGGAACCGGTGGATGTTACACCAACGACATATACATCAACCAATACAGAGCCAAGCGACCATCCTACATTTAAACCGATGGATTTACACCAATGCTCTTAAATAAAATATAAGAAAAGGACAAACCAGGAGGCCAACACGCACACAATCGTGAATCTTTCACGAACGTTACGTGTTGGATCTTACACCATTGTTTACGTAAAATCTTAGATATAATTTCTACTCTAATCTACTAAATAAATCCAGCGAGTAAAACTCACCCCCTTTATTAATTGTTAATTGTTTTCTTTTTCTGTATTCCTTCTTTTATTTTATTTTTTTTTTTACTGAAACACTTTTTAATAAAGATACTCACTCACTGTTCTGTTTGGCACTTTACAACTGAATAAAAAATGAAGTGACATCAAAAGCAGGGAGTGAGATCGACAAATACAAATACAAATTTTAGGGGTGGAAAATGGAATAAATGACTACAACTACAAAGCATCATATCTACTGTTCTATTTACCTTACAGTCGTCCATCCTGAACTGGACTCGCCTCGAGTACCCTTCCCTTGATGTAATTCGTTTATTTATCGTTATCAAATTGTACAGAATTTAATATTGTTCAGAATCTTAAAACATTAGGCCTAATCACGAACTAAATTTAAAATAAAAATGAAATTTGTATTGGGAAAAGATGTCTAAAATGAAATTCAATATTGAAAAGCTTCGGGAAAGCGAAAACTTTGAAGACTAGAAATTTCTCTGTTGAAGCTTATTTCCAAATGAAAGAACTTTGCAAGGCTGTTTCTGATGGCAGTGAGACGGAGGAGGATGCAACGAGGCTCTTAAACGCGAAATCATAGGTTATATTGCTTGTTGAAAGATATATTTATCATCATATAAGGCATTGCAAAAGCACTTAGGTGATTTGGGATTCTCTTCAGAAAATTTTTCAAGATTCTGGTCTTCCCGAAGAAGACAAGCCAATGATAGTGGGAATCCAAAACTCTTGGATTCTTATTTCAGGGGATAGTATTAAAACTAAACCTCTTCCTTCAGGACGTTAATTTTGATGTTTTTGTTGGCAAGAGTAAAAAAAAAGAAGAATAGGATGTTTTTCATTCACTGCTCTCGAAAAAAAAGAATGGTATTTCGATTCGGGAGCATCAGTTCACATGTGCTCAAATAGTGCATGCTTTTCAAATAAGATGGAAAATTTTAATTCTTAGGTAATTGTTTCAAATAATTCGAAAATGCAAGTCCAAGGTATAGTAAAGTCGATATGAAGGTATCTATTGGAAAATTTCAAGGAATGTGAGATTGAATGTTTAGAAGTTCTTCACGTTCTGACTTATGCATTAATCTTTTATCTGTCTTGAAAATTGTTCGGAAGGATTTTTCAATGATTTTTTTTTGTTTTCAAGAATCGATGTCTAGTGAAAGACCAAAGGGGTAATGTTGTTGCAACTGCAAGCTTGTTGAACAATATGTTCCGACTCAACAGGCTACCCAACCAAAGCGCATACGTTACGAAAAATGTGACTACAAACTTTGAACTTTGGCACAAGCGTGCTGGACATCCAAGTATCGAAATCACAAAAGACATAATTCCGAGAGCGATGCAGAATATTGATTGCGATAACTCAAAAATCAATTGCATCACATGTATCAAAGGTAAAATGGCACGCCAGTCGTTTAACTCAATTGGTACTAGGGTAGAATCAATATTGGAACTGGTACATACAGATCTTTGTGATCCGATTAAACAAAAATCAATTGGAGGTTCAGAGTTCATGCTTCTGTTCATTGAGGATTTTTTAAGAAAAGTCTTTGCGTTTTTCATTAAAAGCACAAGACTTAGGTAGCGAAAAAGTTCTTTGAGTTCAAAAATTTTGTAGATAATCAGACTGGTAACAAAATAAAGGCCATTAGAAGCGACAATGGAAAAGAATATTGCAATCTCAAGATGTAGAAGATTCTAGCAGATGCAGGCATTCAACATTAAATAACGGTTCCACATTCTCCATAACAACGGGCTAGCAGAAAGAATGAAAAGAACCGCAATCGAAAAAAAATACGTTGTCTTCTCATCGATTCCGGCTTACACAAACGTTCCTGGGCTGAAGCCGAAAGTACGGCAGAATATGTAACAAGCGGAACATTTTGCAAAAGTACAAATGAAAAAAAAAACACCTGAAAAAGTCTGCAGAGGAAGAAAAGTGAATCTGCAGCATCTTAAAGTTTTCGAATGTCAAGCAGTTATTCACATTCCAAAAGAAAAGCGGAAGAAACTCGATGCCAAAGGAAAAGAAGTAATTTTTGTCGGATACTGCACATGCTCAAAATCATATAATCATATTTCCAAAGGATGGTGAGACAAACAATACATTTTGCTGTGATATTTTTACAGGATATGATTCAGTGGAGAATGAAGACGACATTTTATCAGTAGATTCAAACAATGAAATACCAATCGGAGTAAGTGACGAAACGGCAAGTTAAAACATTTTTCTTGAGTGCCCAAGATGATTTCATTGTTGAAGAATCTTCAGAAAGAATCATATCTGACAGGTCAAATAAAACGATCTACCAGAATAAGAAATAAGATGAAACATAAAAAAAAAATTGGACTCACTCAATCAAAAACCGACCCGTTAATTTATTACGAGACAAAAAGCACAGATAAAACTTTTGTCGCAATTTACGTAGACGACATACCGATTTTTTACAAATAACATGAAAAAGAATAAGATGAATAAGATGAAAAAGAATTATCAAAGAAAATTTGGCTAAATCATTCAAGATGAAAGATTTTGGAGAAGCTAAATTTGTGCTTGTTATGCACTCGCGATCGAGAAAAGGAAATGTTATTGATAGATCAACGAAAAAAAACCAAAAAAAATATTCTCAAGCGATTCAACATGGTGGATTGTAATCCGGTATCCACACCCTTAGACATTAACCAAAACTAATAAAAGAAATTTGTCAACAAAACAAAGACGAAACTGATTATACGAAAACCGTTTATATATGCAGCACAAGTAAGTCGCCCAGATTTATCCTTTGCAGTGGGGGCTTTATGATGTAATGATAATCCTTCAAAATCGCACTGGATAGCGGTTAAACGAATTTTTCGTTATATTAACGGAACAATAAACTATAAGCTAGAATACCCTCGAGACATTGAAGGATGTTTACAGGGATTTTCGGATACTGACTGGGCTAGTGACTCAGATGACAGAAAATCAACTACAGGTCATCTCTTCAACACTAGGGTAACCTTCTTTATAAATCCAAGCAAAAATGAGGACAACAAAAGAAAATAAATAAAATGAAAGCGTTTAAATAAGTACATGATATACGACTAGTATATACTAGAAGGTAAGAACAAACTTAAAAGCAAGTAGAGTACCAAATACTAACACCATAATTAAAGAGTTGCCATTGCCATCGAAGAATTTACCACCTGCCGTCCTTATCCCACTTCTGAATTATAAGACGAAAAAAAATATGAAAACACCAGTTCTTTTTTTTAATTCTTTTTTTCATTTTGCTCTTTTATTTACAAATTAATTAACTTAAAAATTCATTCTGGGTAACCGGCAACTTACAATGGCACACTCCTCGGCTGGCAAAGACAACTGAAAATAAATAAATAAATCCCTATGAATTCACAAGCAGAGAATAATACACTAGAAATAATATTATCTTCTTATTTGAACTACCGCTACGGCAATAACAAAAGTGAATGCATTGTTGACGATTCTCCAGGAGACCACCTCACACACCATTGAGTCTCTCACTCGCAGGGGAACCGGTGGATGTTACACCAATGAGATACACATCAAACAATACAGAGCCAAGCGACCATCCTACATTTTAAATGATATGGATTTAAACCAACGCTCAAAGAGTAGCCAGGAGACCTTACACACACACGATCATTTTTCTCTTACGAACGTCATGCGAAGGATATTACACCAATGCTTGTAAATAAAATAAATAAAATTAAGTATTGTCGACGATTCTCCAGGAGACCACCTCACACACCATTGAGTCTCTCACTCGCAGGGGAACCGGTGGATGTTACACCAACGAGATATACATCAACCAATACAGAGCCAAGCGACCATCCTACATTTAAACCGATGGATTTACACCAATGCTCTTAAATAAAATATAAGAAAAGGACAAACCAGGAGGCCAACACGCACACAATCGTGAATCTTTCACGAACGTTACGTGTTGGATCTTACACCATTGTTTACGTAAAATCTTAGATATAATTTCTACTCTAATCTACTAAATAAATCCAGCGAGTAAAACTCACCCCCTTTATTAATTGTTAATTGTTTTCTTTTTCTGTATTCCTTCTTTTATTTTTTTTTTTTTTTTACTGAAACACTTTTTAATAAAGATACTCACTCACTGTTCTGTTTGGCACTTTACAACTGAATAAAAAATGAAGTGACATCAAAAGCAGGGAGTGAGATCGACAAATACAAATACAAATTTTAGGGGTGGAAAATGGAATAAATGACTACAACTACAAAGCATCATATCTACTGTTCTATTTACCTTACAGTCGTCCATCCTGAACTGGACTCGCCTCGAGTACCCTTCCCTTGATGTAATTCGTTTATTTATCGTTATCAAATTGTACAGAATTTAATATTGTTCAGAATCTTAAAACATTAGGCCTAATCACGAACTAAATTTAAAATAAAAATGAAATTTGTATTGGGAAAAGATGTCTAAAATGAAATTCAATATTGAAAAGCTTCGGGAAAGCGAAAACTTTGAAGACTAGAAATTTCTCTGTTGAAGCTTATTTCCAAATGAAAGAACTTTGCAAGGCTGTTTCTGATGGCAGTGAGACGGAGGAGGATGCAACGAGGCTCTTAAACGCGAAATCATAGGTTATATTGCTTGTTGAAAGATATATTTATCATCATATAAGGCATTGCAAAAGCACTTAGGTGATTTGGGATTCTCTTCAGAAAATTTTTCAAGATTCTGGTCTTCCCGAAGAAGACAAGCCAATGATAGTGGGAATCCAAAACTCTTGGATTCTTATTTCAGGGGATAGTATTAAAACTAAACCTCTTCCTTCAGGACGTTAATTTTGATGTTTTTGTTGGCAAGAGTAAAAAAAAAGAAGAATAGGATGTTTTTCATTCACTGCTCTCGAAAAAAAAGAATGGTATTTCGATTCGGGAGCATCAGTTCACATGTGCTCAAATAGTGCATGCTTTTCAAATAAGATGGAAAATTTTAATTCTTAGGTAATTGTTTCAAATAATTCGAAAATGCAAGTCCAAGGTATAGTAAAGTCGATATGAAGGTATCTATTGGAAAATTTCAAGGAATGTGAGATTGAATGTTTAGAAGTTCTTCACGTTCTGACTTATGCATTAATCTTTTATCTGTCTTGAAAATTGTTCGGAAGGATTTTTCAATGATTTTTTTTTGTTTTCAAGAATCGATGTCTAGTGAAAGACCAAAGGGGTAATGTTGTTGCAACTGCAAGCTTGTTGAACAATATGTTCCGACTCAACAGGCTACCCAACCAAAGCGCATACGTTACGAAAAATGTGACTACAAACTTTGAACTTTGGCACAAGCGTGCTGGACATCCAAGTATCGAAATCACAAAAGACATAATTCCGAGAGCGATGCAGAATATTGATTGCGATAACTCAAAAATCAATTGCATCACATGTATCAAAGGTAAAATGGCACGCCAGTCGTTTAACTCAATTGGTACTAGGGTAGAATCAATATTGGAACTGGTACATACAGATCTTTGTGATCCGATTAAACAAAAATCAATTGGAGGTTCAGAGTTCATGCTTCTGTTCATTGAGGATTTTTTAAGAAAAGTCTTTGCGTTTTTCATTAAAAGCACAAGACTTAGGTAGCGAAAAAGTTCTTTGAGTTCAAAAATTTTGTAGATAATCAGACTGGTAACAAAATAAAGGCCATTAGAAGCGACAATGGAAAAGAATATTGCAATCTCAAGATGTAGAAGATTCTAGCAGATGCAGGCATTCAACATTAAATAACGGTTCCACATTCTCCATAACAACGGGCTAGCAGAAAGAATGAAAAGAACCGCAATCGAAAAAAAATACGTTGTCTTCTCATCGATTCCGGCTTACACAAACGTTCCTGGGCTGAAGCCGAAAGTACGGCAGAATATGTAACAAGCGGAACATTTTGCAAAAGTACAAATGAAAAAAAAAACACCTGAAAAAGTCTGCAGAGGAAGAAAAGTGAATCTGCAGCATCTTAAAGTTTTCGAATGTCAAGCAGTTATTCACATTCCAAAAGAAAAGCGGAAGAAACTCGATGCCAAAGGAAAAGAAGTAATTTTTGTCGGATACTGCACATGCTCAAAATCATATAATCATATTTCCAAAGGATGGTGAGACAAACAATACATTTTGCTGTGATATTTTTACAGGATATGATTCAGTGGAGAATGAAGACGACATTTTATCAGTAGATTCAAACAATGAAATACCAATCGGAGTAAGTGACGAAACGGCAAGTTAAAACATTTTTCTTGAGTGCCCAAGATGATTTCATTGTTGAAGAATCTTCAGAAAGAATCATATCTGACAGGTCAAATAAAACGATCTACCAGAATAAGAAATAAGATGAAACATAAAAAAAAAATTGGACTCACTCAATCAAAAACCGACCCGTTAATTTATTACGAGACAAAAAGCACAGATAAAACTTTTGTCGCAATTTACGTAGACGACATACCGATTTTTTACAAATAACATGAAAAAGAATAAGATGAATAAGATGAAAAAGAATTATCAAAGAAAATTTGGCTAAATCATTCAAGATGAAAGATTTTGGAGAAGCTAAATTTGTGCTTGTTATGCACTCGCGATCGAGAAAAGGAAATGTTATTGATAGATCAACGAAAAAAAACCAAAAAAAATATTCTCAAGCGATTCAACATGGTGGATTGTAATCCGGTATCCACACCCTTAGACATTAACCAAAACTAATAAAAGAAATTTGTCAACAAAACAAAGACGAAACTGATTATACGAAAACCGTTTATATATGCAGCACAAGTAAGTCGCCCAGATTTATCCTTTGCAGTGGGGGCTTTATGATGTAATGATAATCCTTCAAAATCGCACTGGATAGCGGTTAAACGAATTTTTCGTTATATTAACGGAACAATAAACTATAAGCTAGAATACCCTCGAGACATTGAAGGATGTTTACAGGGATTTTCGGATACTGACTGGGCTAGTGACTCAGATGACAGAAAATCAACTACAGGTCATCTCTTCAACACTAGGGTAACCTTCTTTATAAATCCAAGCAAAAATGAGGACAACAAAAGAAAATAAATAAAATGAAAGCGTTTAAATAAGTACATGATATACGACTAGTATATACTAGAAGGTAAGAACAAACTTAAAAGCAAGTAGAGTACCAAATACTAACACCATAATTAAAGAGTTGCCATTGCCATCGAAGAATTTACCACCTGCCGTCCTTATCCCACTTCTGAATTATAAGACGAAAAAAAAATATGAAAACACCAGTTCTTTTTTTTTAATTCTTTTTTTCATTTTGCTCTTTTATTTACAAATTAATTAACTTAAAAATTCATTCTGGGTAACCGGCAACTTACAATGGCACACTCCTCGGCTGGCAAAGACAACTGAAAATAAATAAATAAATCCCTATGAATTCACAAGCAGAGAATAATACACTAGAAATAATATTATCTTCTTATTTGAACTACCGCTACGGCAATAACAAAAGTGAATGCATTGTTGACGATTCTCCAGGAGACCACCTCACACACCATTGAGTCTCTCACTCGCAGGGGAACCGGTGGATGTTACACCAATGAGATACACATCAAACAATACAGAGCCAAGCGACCATCCTACATTTTAAATGATATGGATTTAAACCAACGCTCAAAGAGTAGCCAGGAGACCTTACACACACACGATCATTTTTCTCTTACGAACGTCATGCGAAGGATATTACACCAATGCTTGTAAATAAAATAAATAAAATTAAGTATTGTCGACGATTCTCCAGGAGACCACCTCACACACCATTGAGTCTCTCACTCGCAGGGGAACCGGTGGATGTTACACCAACGAGATATACATCAACCAATACAGAGCCAAGCGACCATCCTACATTTAAACCGATGGATTTACACCAATGCTCTTAAATAAAATATAAGAAAAGGACAAACCAGGAGGCCAACACGCACACAATCGTGAATCTTTCACGAACGTTACGTGTTGGATCTTACACCATTGTTTACGTAAAATCTTAGATATAATTTCTACTCTAATCTACTAAATAAATCCAGCGAGTAAAACTCACCCCCTTTATTAATTGTTAATTGTTTTCTTTTTCTGTATTCCTTCTTTTATTTTATCTTTTTTTACTGAAACACTTTTTAATAAAGATACTCACTCACTGTTCTGTTTGGCACTTCACAACTGAATAAAAAATGAAGTGACATCAAAAGCAGGGAGTGAGATCGACAAATACAAATACAAATTTTAGCGGTGGAAAATGGAATAAATGACTACAACTACAAAGCATCATATCTACTGATCTATTTACCTTACAAGTAGTAAGTAAGAGAGAACAATAAAGAATTATCATTTTTATACCGGCAATCAAACAGCACACATCTCTTTCAATACACTTCAGTTTTATTTAAAAAAAACTTTTGTAGCGCTCTTATTGTAAAACCCTTTATAACTAGCCGACACCCCGCGAACCTGATCTCGCCTCCCTTCAGATCAACTACAGAATAGTAATGTAACTCAAATTTTATCAAAATGCAATAATATTTATTTGAATCCAATTGATGATTATGATGATGATGATACACTGTGGCGTATGAGTACTTTCTTTTTATTTGTTTGTTTATCATGGGTAGTATTGTGGGTTTTAAAATATCATATACTATATTCGCCTTGGATAAATTGTTAATTAATTCAATGATTTTCAATTTCATATCACACATTCATTTTGTATAAGTTGTCCTCAACTTCTGGGCTAGGGCCCTTCCTTAATAAAGGCTTTACTTTGATTGTAAAAATGGCTCGGTGTCGATCGATATAAACAATATCTCTTTGGTCCTTGCCGGGCTATTAGTGTTGTATTTCGAAGTTTATAGCGTCAACATCGATATTTTTTGCAGCATTATTATTATGATAAAACAACGTTAAACGGGTAAGATTGTAGGATAAAAAGTATCCTATAGCCATCTTCTGGTTCCAAGCTACTAACCCATCAAACAGAGCCAAATTGGTTTGTCTTAGATATTACGTATATGGCACAACAACATTTACTGGGTCAGCTAGTAGGACAAAAAGCTTCTTATAGCCGTCCCCTTATTCTAAACTACATCCCTATCAATTTTGAGCCAAATCGTTTCAGCCATTCGTAAAATTTTTTTATATGGCAAAACAACGTTTATCGGGACAACTTATATGGCTGAACGCATACGAAAAAAATCATTTAAATCGGTTCAGCCGTTAAGGAGGAGTTCAGTGACATACAGCCGTACAGTAGAATTTTATATATAATGATATGACTGCAGGTTTATTAAACGAACAGAATGAATGAGGAAAGTTCATGTGAATGTGAATTAACTATTTCCATTAAACTTTGTACTCGTGTATTAATCTATTTTCAGCGAGGTCCTGTTCAACTTGATGAAACTTCTAGTCAACCCCGCAAACCTTGTCTCGCCCGCAATTTTAAGACTTTGCATAAGTTTCAGTACATGGCACACAGAATTCCATATAACAAATCATAGAAATTTTCGATTTTTACTCGATTTTTCCAGTTTTGCGATTGTACCATAATGTTTTTCCAAATTTTATTTTAACAGGAACCCTATTTGAATATAACTGTATGTACCACGAAAACTTCATAAATATCTATTTGGTCGTTGAGGCGTCTTTACCGAACAAACTGGCGGACTAAGCCCATCAGCGGCCAGAAACCAAGTTAATTTGTCGCACTTGTATGTATAAGTGCATTTTCATTTTTGGATAACGAAAACAAAATATGAATCGATCGAAAAAAAAACACTTTAATTTTCATAAAAAGTGTTTTCGTGCCTTCAATTTACTGAATAATTCAATAAATTAAATGAAACCACATGAACATTGATCGAAGAAACTTCTGTCGCTCATTGGCTGGCACGAATATAGCGGATTTTTTTTCGTCCTGACAGTTCTTGTACAGATCGGTCTATGCATTCAAACATAGACCGACGTTTTTCCTTTTGGATAGTCAGTCAATCCAGCATCATCAATGCCAAATCAAGATGTCTATTACGCTAGCAGAAATATTTCATAAGCCGGCCCCGAAAAGTATTCAGTATTTTGTTGCTAATTTGTGCCGCAAGAATTAATTTTGTTGCTCAAATAGTTTTCGGAAAAAAGCGCTGTTACGTTTCTTCTTCTCTCTTCTAAAAAATAATAAGTATACGCCCGAGTGAACGTACTCATAGGTCGTTAATTCCAATATATTTATAAAATCCCATAAAGATTTATTCAAAGCATCCATCCTTTTTTATCTTCACCTATCGACCTAGAAGAAGTGAAAACGGCAATATCACGGCTGAAATCCAACAACGCCGCTGGAGCCGATGGTCTAGCTGCCGAGCTGTTCAAAGCAGCAGGCGACGATCTAGATAGGAGCATGCACCAAATCATCTTTAAGACATGGTCGGAAGAATATATGCCCGATGAATGGAAATAGAGCATTGTTTGCCCGATCCTAAGGAAGGGAGATCCTCTTATCCTGAGCCAACTACAGAGGAATCAGTCTACTTAACATCGCCTACAAGATCCACTCTGCCGTAATAAGTGAACGTCTGAAGCCTTTCGTCAACAATCTGATTAGTCCTTATCAATGTGGCTTCAGGCCAGGAAAGTCAACCATCGAACAAATTTTCACGTTGCCGCAGATCCTGGAAAAAAACCTGTGAACTCCAAATCGATACCCACCACCTCTCCATCGATTTTAAGGCCGCTTATGTTAGCATCTACAGAGATGAACTGTATAAAGCTACGTCTAGTTTTGACATCCCTGTCAAAATCGTTCGCTTGTGCAAAATGACGATGGAGAACTCACACTGCTCCATCAAGGTTGGCAACGAGCTTACGGAATCTTTCGACGTCAAACAAGGATTCAGACAAGGCGACGCACTGTCATGCGATTTCTTTAACATCGTTCTTGGGAAGATAGTGCAAAACTCCACCGTCAACACCAGAGGCACTATCTTCCAAAAGTCTGTTCAACTTCTCGCGTGCGCCGATATTGATATAATGGGAAGAACAGACCGTAATGTCAATGGCGCCTTTGTGAGAATTGAGACAGAAGCGGCGAAAATTGGTAAATGAAGGCGAAATGAAGTAGGTATAATTATGCTGTCTTCGAGGAAGGACACCCAACACCAACGGCTCGGACAGAACGTCACAATAGACGCATATAACTTCGAGGTAGTATAGGGGAGTTTGGCTACCTGGGTCGTACTATTAACACGGGCAATAACACAAGCTGCCCGTGGCTTAGTGGTTAGGTGCGTTGGCTGGTGATTTCGAGTCCTAATCGTGCCCATAAAAGTTTTTATTTCATCTTTCACGGGTACTGCCTCTTGCGAAGAACTGACAAAACTTTCAAGAGTATCAAGTGCTCCTTCACTTTGCCGTTCGGAATCGGCGTTAAATTGTAGGTCCCCTCAATTCTTCACACGCACTCAAAGAATTGCTGATGAGTGTAAGCCTCTGCGGCTTTGGCTCTTCAAGAGCTTTTGCGCAACTCTATTTTTTATTTAATAACACTAGCGCCGAGATTAGAGGAAGAATAACTCTTGCTAATCTTTGTTTCTTTGGGCTAAAGAGCAATTGAGTGGAAAAGCCCTCTCTCAATCATCATCCCAGTCCTGCTGTGGTGTAGAAGTATGGACCTTGACAAAATCGGATAAATGTGCCTTCGACTGTTTCGAGGGGAAAGTCCTTCAGGTCATCTTCGGCCCCGTGTGCATTGATGGGGAATGGAAGTTTAAATAGCGCACTTTACGGGTTGTACAACGGCACGGACAAAGCAGAAGGGTCAAGGTCCAGAGACTCAGATGGCTCGGTTATTTAGAGCGGATGGACACCAATGCTCCGGGCTGGAAAGCCTTCGACACCATTCCCGATGGAGGAAGAAGTACAGGGAGACCACGACTCAGGTGGCGCACAGAAGTTGAAGAGGACCTCAATCAACTTGGAGTGCAAAACTGGAGACAGCTAGCTAGGGATCGAATTGGATGGTGAAGACTGTTGGTTGAGGCCCAAGTCCACAACGGACTGTAGCGCGATCTTAAGTTAGTAAGTAAGTTAGAAAGGGCTCTCGAAGGATCAAATGATCAAACTGGACGGTTTTGAGCATAAGTATATTTGTTCACAAATGAAATCCGATAGACTAGCTAAACCCATTCAATCAAAAATATATTTGTGAAGACTAAACAAAGCTTTTAAAATCAAATTAAAAGTGTGTGAATTGTAACTCAATCAGTCAATATTTTAAAAATTCGTAAAATTTATTGTTTTCAAGCACAACAAATTACAAAATGAGTTGCAGAAATTTTATGTTCGATTTAATAATACTAGAGATTTGGTTCGATGATTTCGATTACGCAAATAATACACTATCAACTAAGGTCGAGTTCAACAAAGTTGAATTCGTAATTGAATCAAATCCGGAAAAAACAGGCGAATTAAAAGAAGGACGAACTTGTGAATTTTGTAGTAATTACAGTGACTTGGTACTTGAATTATTGGATAATCCATTGAAACTCAAAGTTATATCCAATGGCATTGAACCAAAAGGTCGACTTTATATAATAAAAGTTAAGATTAACATTAATACGACTTAAGCATACTTTAAACAGGAGAAGCTCAAATTATTTGGCCAAGGGATTTGCTGGACAAACTGGACAGGGGCGGTTTCACTTGTTACAGTAATTTGGAAGAGGCCGATCTTGTGTTGCATAAGAAAGTGGTGGGAAAAATTTGCGTTCAATATCGCTTGCGGGCTAAATGCTCTGCTTGTGATTCTGACTCTGGAGGATCTGGAGGTGACGACTGTCCTAAAAAAGATTGCGATATTCAAAAGGAACTCGATAAAATCGTCGATCCAAATGAATTGTTCTTTTTGATAAAAGACGATTCAGATATAGTTTGTGGCACAATGAATGACAAGAAAAAAGACGAACGTCCGACAGCTTTGGACCTTTCGAGATTTAAGAACTTGCATGGTAAGGTCGTTAATGATCGGAATCTAGTTGAACGCATTTACGCACCGGATTGTTGTCACAGCAAGGTAATTTAAAATTCAAATAAAATTTAATAAGTTATTTGTTGCGCCGTCGGATAGTTGAATAGATTTTTCTCTGACCTTGCTGTAATTGCAGCATGGTTTGTACTGCGTTACGCTTAGGACGGACGACGGACGGTAGAACTTTCACCCGAATTTCTTTCGAATTCAATAAGTTTAATTATTTCTTGTTTTTTCCTGAGCCTCTTACATTTTTCTAAGCAAGCTTACAATCATGATCAGGACTAGTGTCTTACGGTGGAGTGCACAGAACCTATTTACTTAGGTACTTACTTAAGGTGGCGCTACTTTCAGGGGTGGACTGTACTGGGCTTCAAGCAACAAACCAACCAGCTTGTTCCCTTAGCTAACTGTCCCATTTGCATACGCTGAGTTGGCTGAGGTCTTCTTCCACTTGCACGCCCCACCTGAGCATTGGTCTCCCTCTACTGGATACGCGTACTTTATACTTCTATATTTCGCCTCGATGCAAAATCTTGCAGGCTGTATTTTCCGATTGTTCCACCAAAAATGTCCTCTCTCCCTAGCTTGGCGTATATCATTTTAACGTTGAAGTTAGGAAGTTGCTCAAATGTCTTGTCGCTTATGTTTCAGAATTTTAGCCTTGATGCCGTAAGGTACTCGTTGAAACCTCTGAAGCTTCAAGGCGAGCCGCTCCTTGACGGCCTGAGCTCTAAATCTGTCGAAGTAGCCTGTACCTATAAGCTGTTCACTGAGCAGTTCAACCCACAGTTTATCTAATAATGAGTAGGGAAAGTCTTTTGAAAATGTAGTAGTAACCACAAATTTTCGAAAAAAAAAATGCCATAAGTGAAAATAGTCAAATCAATTCCTTGCTTCTTTCCCTTTTTCCCTAATAGATTTTCAAAGGCGGCCTGACTTGATTGTCATAAATTAAGAAAAAAAAATGTTCGATAAAAACGCTTATGTTGTTTCTCTCTCTTTCCTGAAAGTTTCTCATTGGCATCTTTTTCCAATATCTGTGTGAAAATATGTGCGAATCAACAGGTGAATTTTTCTGAGTTTCCCTACTTATAAAGCGTTTTTTTTTGGTCGTCCGGAACTGTTCCGAACGATTCAGGATTCGTTCACTTGGCACAAGATGACATTCTTGTTCTGAATAGAACAGAAAAACGATTCCGAATTTGAAGTCGGAATCAAAAACAGAATCACGCATACATGCACACACTTGCACATACGTACTCAACGTCATGTTTACAAATAAAGAAAATAAAAACAAGGTCCGTTCGTTTACTCCCTTAAACTGCCCAAAACTGCCATATTCTCCCACTTTTTCGTTCTTTTACTGCCACTTATTGTAAAATCTGTCACTTTTGAAGGAGAAAAATATTTCCCCTATCTGCCGATTTTAGCCACAAAAATTTCTTGTGGCAGTTTGTGTAAGTTCTGTCAAACCATAAGAAGTACATTGAATTTTGTTGACGTTTGACATAATTTTGTGCATTTGGGAGTGGGGATGATTTTTGACAGTTTTAACACAAACTGCCCAAAAAGTAAAAGAACGGACCTACAATGTCATGTCCACTGATCAGTTATAACAAGATTGGAAACCTACCTACGTTTTACCCTTCAAATACCTCAAAGTTATTTTTTTCATACACACATACTCTTGCAACTAACTTGCTTTTTATTATGTAGGCAATTGTATAATTTGGCGTTTTTCTTTTTTACCTCTGAGCAGATTAGATCAGATCACGGATGTGTCAAAGCGAAGCTCTGAGCAGATTATATTCAATGTCCTCCGATTTAATAAAGAAACAAACCTGGGTGTCAATTCCCGATCTGTGAAAATGTGAAATGATAAAAAATTTATCATTTTAGTTTTCACAGAGACTTTTCATTTTTTCTTTTCATAAACTCGCTTTATGCGATTCTCTAACTTGTTTGTACTAAAAAGTACTAAATGATAAATTCTGTATGAAAAAAATCAAAACAAACTTCAAAACTTTTCATTTGATAAATTTCTTTTCACAGGTCCGTTCGCGTACCCTCCAAAAACAGTAAAGTTTTACGAAAAATTACGAAATTTAACCGAATTCTGTTCGCGTACTCAAACATTTTGTAGTTTTTCGTAAAAGAGAGCGCTCACGAGAGAGTTAAATATTTCCCCAACCTACGAAGTTTAGCCCAAGAAATTTCTTTGGGCTGATTTGTGAAAAGTGTCAAATTTGATTGAAAATAGCAAATAAATAAATAAATTCAAATTCAAAGTTTCAATTTTTCATACAAAAAAAACTTGACACTTAAAATGTGGGCAAAATTTTTTGTTTTTCCGTTCGCTTACTTTTTTGTAGTTTTGTTTTTCTGTGAGAGAATTTTACCCCCACTCTTTAAACTGTCTCTTTTTACGAATTTTAGTGCAGAAAGTATGCGAACAGACCTTTTATTTTGTGAAAAGAAATTTATCAAATGAAAAGTTTTGAAGTTTGTTTTGATTTTTTCACAGATCCAGGGGTGGAATCGTGTAAGGTGATTTGTGATCGGTGATAATCACAAATCACAAATTTTGTCTACGTAAGGTGATAGTCACAAGTGATAATCACCAATTTGCTACTTTTCCTTGTGACAGCTATTTTGCTATCACATTGATATAAAATTTTTCATTTATTGATACTTGAACAGTCAAATAGAATAAATATATTCGAACTTCAAATTTCAATTTCAATTTCAAAAAAGAAACTTTTTCGATTCCTAATTCTCTGTTTTCCTAATTCTCTGCCCCGCCGTTTCTTTTTCAATACCAACTCATGTAATAAAATGCTTGCAAATAGTGGCGCTACAATCGGTTGTCATAATATGTCATTTGTTTTTTTGGGAAATGATGCCAATTTTCGATTTATTTTTGGTGATCACCTTACACAGAAGGAAAATAAAATGTGATCACATTTTATAGTCACAAAGGTGATAATCACAATCACCTTACGCGATTCCACCCCAGAATCGATTTTTTTGTGAAAGTGTGATAGAACTTATCATTTCAGAGTTTCACAGATCGGGAATTGACCCCCTGAGCACTGAAATGTAATTTTTTACTTATTATTATTTTAACAATTTTTTTTTTCACCTACAATAGACGCGCGAAATTTTTGGGAATCCATTTTTAATTTTATGTTTGTTTTTGTCTGTAAAATCCGAAAAACAAGTGAAGTTGTCTTCGCTTAGCTATCTGCTCTATTTGCTCGGTCGATTTATTCTGAGCAAATAGATTTAGCTCAAACATGAAAATTCTTAGCTCCGATATATCGGAGGTAAAAAACAAACACAGATTTTTTTTTGACACATCCGTGATCTGATTCTAATCTGCTCGGAGGGAAAAAAGAAAAACGCCAATTATTACAATAACACGCATACCTACTCTTGCAGCTAACCTGCTTTTTAGTTCGTTGGCAAATGTCATTTTGACAGCAAGCTTTCCCATCTTGTTATAACTGATCAGTGGTCATGTCATCTGCAATTTTGAATATGAGGTTTGACAAATACAGAGAAGCAAAAAAATAGGTCCGTTCGCGTACTTTCTGCACTAAAATTCGTAAAAAGACACATTTTAAGGAGTGGGGGTAAAATTCTCTCATAGAAAAACAAAACTACAAAAAAGTAAGCGAACGGGAAAACAAAAAAAATTTACCCACATTTTAATTGTCAAGTTATTTTGTATGAAAAATTGAAACTTTGAAATTGAATTTATTTATTTATTTCCTATTTTCAATCAAATTTGACACTTTTCACAAGTCAGCCCAAAGAAATTTCTTGGGCTAAAATTCGTAGGTTGGGGAAAAATTTTATTCTCTTGTGAGCGCTCTATTTTAGGAAAAATTACGAAATGTTTGAGTACGCGAACAGGATTTGGTAAAATTTCGTAATTTTTCGTAAAATTTGACTGTTTTAGGAGGGTACGCGAACGGACCTAATGTGTTTGCATGTTCGTTTGGTATCTGGAATCGGACAATTCTGTGTACCAATTCCGGATTACCAAAAAAAAAAAACGCTAATAACTCTGGTTCAACCTTACTGGAACTGTAGACGTCATCGTTGACTCAATCTAAGGAATCCCTCCGCTGTTTTCTAGAAAAATAGTTCCTCGGTGGAAAGCACTCTCTCCGCCATCTCTCGTTAGCTGTCACCAACAACCTTTCCGTGGTTCAGTTTCTCAGTCTACCAAAGTTGGCCACATTCCTAAATTGTGAACACATATTGCTTCTTAAGAAGTATTTAAAGTTTCACGCACATACATAAGACGTGAAGGTCATTGATAACCTCCCATAGTCGTTGTCACCTTATCTCGAGCTGAGGTATTTGACTTGTTGCGGATTGGAAAACCTGATAATGTCCACATGATGACATCTGTGACCGCTGTATTATTTTGTATTATTATTATTGGTGGACCTGAGGTTTTCCAGCCAGATCGGTCCCTAGCTAGCTGTCTCCAGTTTTGCAGGCCAAGTTGGTTGAGGTCCTCTGCCGCCTGTGTGCCCCAGGTGAGTCGTTGTCTTCCTCTTCTGCGATGTCCTTTCGCTCTAGCTTTTCTGGCTACGTCAGTGCTGTTGAACAGCTTGTACTGTTATTGGTTAAAACTTCGTCTCCATTCTACATTTATGCACGTGGGACCAAAAATCACTCGAAAAAGGGTTCATCCGATGTTGTCGACGTCCATGTCTCTTCACCACACATGAGGACAGGGATGATGACGCTTTTGTTCAATGACACTTAAGTTGCTCGAGAGGACTTTACTACTCAATTGCCTCCTAAGTCCTAAGAGTGATTTTTTGCTGTCTGAGTTTATAGCGGATACTAGGTAGACAAAGCCCATAACTAACTCGAAGTCTGTCTATACTGATGTTGGATTCATGACGACGATAAGTTGGTCTTGCCTTCGTTAACCGCTAAACCCATCTTCTTGGCCTGCCGTTCCATCCTGTGTCCTTCCAATTATGTCAACGTCGTCTGCGTAACCTAGTAGATGGACAGACTTTTGATACATTGTGCCTCTTGTGTTGACGTTGGAGGTTTGCACAACCAAGGTCACACAGTACGACAGACAAGATCTTGGCGACGATTAGGAGACTTATGCCTCTGTGGTTGGTGCATTCAGGGGATCTCCTTTCTTGAGGATCGGGCTAACGATGCTGAGCTTCCATTCGTCAAGCATGCTTTCCTCCGACCGAATCTGGCATAGTTTCTGATCTATCGTTTTTACCTCAAGGTGTACCGCAGGGATCAATCCTTGGCCCATTGTTTTTCAGTTTCTATACAAATGACCTTCCCAGAGTTATCTCTCATTCCGATATCAGCCTATATGCAGATGATACACAGCTTCTCATATCTTCTCGTAAAGATGATATTAAAGCTTGCGTCGATAAAATTAATCACGATCTAAATGAGGTTCACTTATGGGCACAACAAAATTTTCTTTTAATAAATCCTCAAAAGACTCAATGCATTCTTTTTCATAATGGTAATATTAACTTAGATCTTGTACCTCGCGTATCCCTTGATAGCTCTATTCTGTCACACTCAAACAAAGTTACAAATCTAGGGATTGTTTTGAACACTAAAATGAAATGCTGTGATCACATAAAAGAAATGCTTCGTAAAATCTATGGAACTCTGAGAACTTTGAGGCTTTCAGCCTACCTTATGACAACTGAATTGAGACTCCGTTTACTTAAATCGTTGATTCTTCCTCATTTTATACAAGGCAGAACAGTTTTCCCCAAACTTGACAGTGTTTGTGAACGTCGCGTTCAAGTGGCTTTTAATGATTGCACGCGTTTTGTTTTTGGTTTGAGAAAGTACGATCATGTGTCAGGTTTCACAAGTCGCATTCTCGGCTGTTCTCTAAATAATTATCTGAAATTGCGTATAATTGTTTTTGTTTTTAAACTTCTCCAATTTCATCATTCCTCCTACCTTCTAACATTTTTCGTCTCATCTAGATCCAATAGAAATATTAATTTCACTATTCCAATACACTTTAAGACTGTTATGGAAAGATCTTTCGTTGTCTAAGCAATACGATTATGGAACACTATACCCGTCAGTATTAAGCATGTCCATTCAATACAGTTATTTAAGAAACTTTTATTTATTTTCTTGAACTCTTTATAATTTAGGTTTACTTTTTAAGTCAATGTTAAATATAATTAAAATTAATTAGTTATCAATTTGTATATACAACTAAAATATAAAATTTGTAATTTATTGTACGATTTAAGATGTAATAATCTTGTGTACTTCTAAAGATCAATAAATGAATATGAATATGAATATATGAATCTTGCAGATGAGCTGGTGCATACTCCTTACCAAGTCATCTCCAGCTGCTTTTTACAGTTCGGCGGCTAGGCCGTCTGCTCCAGTGGCTTTCTTCGGCTTAAGTTTAGAATTTGTGGTCTGCTCCATCCAAATTGAATGGTTCTGTATAGCTGGCGGAATTTTGCTCGTCATCGCCATTATAAGGCTTGGGAAAGTGGTCTTTCCATATCCTCAGCACTCACTGTGATCTTCCCATGATGGTCTCTACAGGCTTCGGTTCAGGGTGTAAGACCCCTGGTGATTTGTTTTACTTTTTTGTAAAACTTTCGACCTTGTTCCTGTTTTCACATCCCTCAATCTCCTCCACTGCGCGCTTCTCATGCTCCTTTTTTTCTTTCTGAGAAGTTTGTGCTCCTCCCTATTTTTCAGCTCGTAGAACTCACGAGCGGCCCCGCTTTGTATGCCTCTTGTTTAGCCAGCACTCATCAAACCACTCATCGTTGTGGTGGCCGTGTAAATCTTAGCATTTCAGAGGCGGCATCTCTGATGGCGGCTGGGCAGTATTACTGGTTTTCCAACAATTTTCGCTGGCAGTAAAGGACTTCTAAGGAAGTTATCGGAGACGCGATCGGAAAAGGACGTAGCAATTGCTTGTGATTGTATCCGTTTGACGTCGAATTTCCTCTAAGCATTTTTGTTTGTTGGTCTCGATAGGGATATCCGCATTCAAACCTATGTTCGCACCTCGGAATGTGCGAACACCTTGCATGTTGCATGCTAGAAAAGTGTTGATTGATCAGGTTAGGTTAGGTTAGGTTAAAGTGGCTGTCATGGATGTTAAGAGACACACTTAGGCCAATCAAAAGGCCCGTTGTGATACCACATGAATCTAAGAAAGCTATTCTTCGAAGCTCATTGAAACCAATTAGAGTTCCTTACGAAACGTAGAAGATTATTTAAATTAATGTGTTCGAGATCATTTAGATCATTGTAGAAGTATTCCCCTAAGTGGATTCTACGTTTATGAGCAAGAGCGGGACAGGTGCAGAGGAGGTGAAGAACTGTCTCCTCCTCCTCCTCATCCATACAGCTTCTGCAGAAGTCATTAGAAAATACGCCCAGTCGCGCAGCGTGTCTTCCAATTAGACATTGTCCGGTAATGACACCAATTAAGGAGCTTATATGCAATCTGCTTAGAGATATCAGGCATCTGGACCTCTTTAAGTCCAAATTTGGCCAAACGTTTTTCGTTGGCTGACAGGTGGTTATGTTATTCCACCTGATGTTAGTTCTCTTAATAGCATCTTGTTGTAGCAAAAGTTTACATGTAGCGATTGGTATACCAACATTAGCCATTTGTGGCTTAATGGGTAATGTTGTACCATGTTTGGCGAGTTCGTCGGCTTTGCAGTTTCCTGGAATGTCTCTATGGCCCGGCACCCAGTGAAGGTGAATGTTAAACTGTTGTGCCATCTCCATAAGAGACGATCGACAGTTTTGGACCGTAATCGAGTTTGTAGAGACAGAGTCCAGGGATGTTATAGCTGCCTGACTGTCTGAGAAGATCCGGATATCAGATGTGGATACCACGTTTTCTCTGAGCCAGGACAGGACCTCCTTAATCGCCAAAAGTTCTGCCTGGAACACGCTACAATGATTTGGAAGGCTGAATGAGAGACTTAGTTTTAGTCGTTCGGAGTACACACCTCCACCAACCCCATCATTAGTTTTCGATCCATCTGTATAGAAGTGGATTGCCTCGTCTTCCAGGAATGCTTTATTTTCCCAGAAGGAACGGGGAGGGATAGAAGTTTGCAAGTTTCTATCGAACTGTAGTTGAGGAATGGTGTAGTCTGTGTGCTTAGGAATTGATTCTAAATAGTTAAGAATAACAGAGTGGCCAATGTTGTTGTTAGTCCACTGTGAAGAGGCATTCAGGCGAATAGCAGAACTAGCAGCTATTTGTTTGCCGATTATGTCCAGAGGTGTTAGATAGAGTAGGGTGTCTAGTGCCGCGGATGGGGTTGTACGAAGTGATCCGCTTATACTTAGGCATGCTGAGCGTTGCACTTTACTAAGCTTATCGCAGTTCGTTTTTACGTCCAAGGCAGTCCACCATACTGACACACCATAAAGAAGAATCGGTCTGATTACCGATGTGTATAGCCAGTGAGTGATTCTGGGTTGTAAACCCCATTTGCTACCAATGGCTTTCTTGCAGGTGAAAAGAGCTACCGTAGATTTTCTTATTCTTTCAAGTATGTTGCTCTTCCAATTCAGTTTTCTATCTAATATAAGACCCAGATATTTAGTTTCATCTGAAAACTTTAATTGGACACCGTTTATAGAAGGAGGGTCGATATGCGGAATTTTATATTTCCTGGTGAATAGGACCAAATCGGTTTTGTGTGGATTAACGCCTAAACCACACCGATTCGCCCAAAGTGATAGCTTATTTAGAGCGTTTTGTAAGAGTTCTTTTAAGGTATTTAGATGCTTTCCTGAAACAGCTATAGCAACGTCATCAGCATAGGCTATCACTCTGAATCCCTCTCTATCCAGACAGGTAAGAATTTCGTTAACTACCAGATTCCAGAGTAGAGGGGAAAGAACACCGCCTTGCGGCGTACCTCTGCTGACAGTGACAGATCTTCTTGCGGAAAAGCCGCCGAGTTCTGAGTTAATTATTCTGCTATTAAGCATTAAATGAATTAACTCCCCAAGCGAACTCTCCACATTCAGAGATGACAGTACAGATGTGATTGCAGATGTGTCCACGTTGTTAAAAGCGCCTTCAATATCAAGGAATGCAACCATAGTATACTCTTTATGATGGAGGGAGTATTCGATAGTGCGTACTAATGTGTGTAGCGCTGTTTCAACCGATTTTCCCTTACAGTAGGCATGTTGAGAATTAGACATGAGTCTAGTATCAATGTTTGCCCTGAAGTGTATATCTATCAGTCTTTCTAATGTCTTAAGAAGGAACGATGATAGACTTATGGGTCTGAGATCTTTCGGGTTAACTTGCGAACATTTTCCCGCCTTGGGTATGAAAACAACTTTCACTTTTCTCCATATTGAGGGGATATGGGCCAGATGCAAGCAGCTATTGAACAATGCCTCAAGGATTGGTGTTATTATGTCTGAGGCTTCTTGGAGTTCAGCTGGAATAATGCCGTCTGGTCCTGCCGATTTGTACGGTTCGAAGGTGTTGATAGCCCATCGCAGTTTATCCCTTGTGATTAGACCTTGTGGAAGTAATGTAGTAGTAATTGAGTGCAACTGATTGTTACACGTTACATTTTGAGAGCTACCTGGAAAGTGAGTGTCTAGTAGCAAGTTAAGAGATTCTTCACTTGAGGCTGTCCAGGAGCCATCTGCTCTTTTTAGACAGCTGGACATCACTGGATTTGTTGAAAGAATTTTTCGTAGCCTAGAGGCATCGGAGGTTTCTTCTATTCTATTACAAAAGGATCGCCAGGAAGATCGTTTAGATCTTCTTAGTTCCGTTTTGTATTTGTTCAGGGAACTTTTGTATGAGTCCCAGTCGGAAACCTGTCTTGTATATTTGGCTCTGTTAAAGAGTTTTCTACACTCTTTCCTGAGCGAATCGAGGTCCGAGGTCCACCAATGTGGTTTCTTTTTCCCCTTACACATACGGGTGGACAGGCGATCTCTAACGATTTGTTCATAGCTAAGGTTAAGTCCTTGACTTTGTTGTCAAGTTCACTAGCATTAAGAGAGGGACTTAGGAGTCCTGGTTTAATTAAACTTTGAAGTGTAGTTTTATAAGTGGTCCAATGGGTTTTTCGGTAATTGCGAAAATTAGTTGGACTAGATTTTTCATTATCTGTGGTCAGAGAATGAGTGTTCTCTGGATACCATCCAGTCCAAAATCATGTGATGAATTGAGTCGGAGACTAGAGTTATATCGAGAACTTCTTGTCTTGTTTTAGTGACAAAAGTGGGTTCGCTTCCAACATTACTTACTACGAGGTTAGTACCTAGGATGTAATCGAAAAGTGACTCACCTCTTTCGTTTATGTTAGTGCTCCCCCACACTGTATGATGAGCTTTAACATCGCTTCCAATTATGAGGCTGATTTTCTGCCGTTTCGCTTCAGTGATGATCTTCTCCAGTGTCTGACCAGGGAGAGGGCCAAGGTGGTCATGGCCAAGATATGCCGACACTAGCCAGAAAGCTCCGTTGGCTGTTTCCAGTCTAGCTACGGTGGTATCTCTATCACTGAAATTATGGAGTAAAAATACATTTATGCTACGTTTGACTAATATGCAAGATCTGGGTTCACCTTTATCACTCGCATACAGTATGTAGTATTCTGGAGTCCTGAGTTCACGAATAATGGATTTGACTATCCATGGTTCCTGGATCAGGACGATGTCTTCTCCACTTCTGGCCAGTCGAAGTAGGAGGGAGGCCGAAGCCTTGATGGAGTGTTGGAGATTAATCTGCACTAACTGCATCATTTTGGATACAATTAGGCAGATAAACCTCCACCACAGATTTATTTGTATCTTCCGAATCAGAAGATGAGGCCAAAAGTTCATCCTCGTTCAGAAGAGCTACGCAGTCCTCAGTCTCCATTAAGGTTTGACTGTTGTCGACTTCAGTAGAAGGTTGAACCGCCGCCGGAGAAGACAAGGGTACAACGTCAACTACCGGTGGTAGGCAACGATGTACCAGGCTTCTCGGCCACAGGTTCACCTTCAAGTTGGGGTGGAGGCTCGCTATTTGCAGGTACCTCATCTTTTTTGTAGACCTTTACTGTGACGGTCTCAAAGCCGTATCTTATGATGCCTTTAGTAGTCGCAAGCGGAGCCAGGGATTCCTTATTGATCACCACAATGGCGCTCCTATAAGGACCCTTAACTTCTTCCAACTTTGCTGATCTGCATTATCTGGAGGATGTCCTCCATGCAGGAAGGTTCCGCTGGAATCCATTTGCGGGCTCTAGGTCTGCTAGGGATGTCCTCCTTAGCAACAACTTCGAGTTTCGCACCTGGCCAGATTTCGCCTAACCTGCTGACAGCAAGCTTATATAGATCGCAAGACCTCTGGTCGTCACAAACGATGAGTTTGACATGCCCTTGATGCCAACCTCCATCGCTTATGGAGGGAGGTGAACCCGGAAATTCTCTCATGAGGCTTAGAAAGCCAGCTGAGAGTTTCAGCTTCACCACCTGCCACCGATCAGAAGAAATCGTGCCATCTATCGATAACGGCAACAACCATCTTACCTTTTGCCACATCGCTATATGGCATCCTAATAGTGGGAGCAGGATTGAGGGGAGTGCTGGTGTTTTGCACACAAGGCCGTTTTGGTGTCGAAGTGGCCCCCTCCAAAGACCGTTCACGTTTTGACGTTAAGTCACTCGTCCTAGGTGTTGATAGGACGTTTTGGGCCCACCTAAGTCGGGCATCAAGCTTCGAGGACCCTGCAGCACCCAGTGATGCACCAGATGTTTTCAGGATTCTCGCAGCCTTGCGCCTATTGTTGTTGGTGACCTTAGACGGTCTTAGCTGCTTGTCTATCTGCGATTCGGGAGGTTTACTCCCTGAAGCAGTGGGGTCGTTATTCACAACCGCGCCACTGCTCGAATTAGGTATTACTACCTGCCTACTCTCGCTGCAACTTGCAACAGAAGAGGGATCATGTGTGATCAGAATCACCTCTTTTGTGCCCGCCGCAGAAGGAACGGCAGACAGCCCCTGGGCCGTACTGCTGCCCGGTT
Source organism: Sphaerophoria taeniata (assembly GCA_943590905.1). Lineage (NCBI taxonomy): Eukaryota > Metazoa > Arthropoda > Insecta > Diptera > Syrphidae > Sphaerophoria > Sphaerophoria taeniata. Next base: position 242,720,884 of record OX016540.1, read on the forward strand.
TTGAAAGAGTACCGGTCTCAGTTTTGTTTTGTTTTTGTTTTTTGTTCTCCATCTATAAATCCCACGAGTTGCGAAGAAAGGGAGGTCCGTCTGCACAGAGATTCGCATGTACAGATAAGGCTGGTTAATCCGGAGGTCGGTCGCCAGGTATCCGGATACTCCGTTAGAGACTGAGCTATTTTTAAATTGGGCCCTCAGCCAGGCTGATCATCGGCACGGGTCGTGTAACACCTTAGATCCAGCCCAAATTAGGAAGTGATGATTTGGAAGGAAGAGGTGGGGGTGAGGAGTCAGACAATGTTTACATCGTACTGACAGGAAGGAATAGGATAAGGAACCGTAGACAGCGTTAGCCGTGCTACAGAGAGATGGGAGGGAAACGACAGACAGTCTTGAGACCGTACTGAAGTATAAGGATTGGGAAAGTTGAACAGCTTTTTCGCCGTGCCAACGTGGGAAAGGTGGGAGCGGAGTAGGTGACATAGGCTAGCGTTTTCGCCATACCTTTGTTGGAGTGGAAAAGGATTAGGGAGGGGTAGAGGGATATGGGTCGCCCTTTGGTTTCAGGACTCATCTGGAGAAAAAATTCTCGAGAATCTTTGACCTTACTCAGCTTCTTCAACTCGGCAAGTTCGGCGCCCGGGAAGAAGTGATTGATCAGGAGATTTCCATGTCCTCTTGTGGATATCGAGATGTGGGAAACGCATACTTGCTACCATTACGTCTCGCCCCGCAGTGAAGTCGATTAGCCTGACTCCGTTATTGGAGGTGGTGTCAGTAGGCTATGTCGTCCGATTATTCAACCAAAGATTTCTTGTCTGTCCCCGCTCGGTATTAAAATCTCTAGGGCATTGTTTATAGGTCTTGCCGAGGAGCTCGTAGAACCTGTCTGTGGGATCATCAGTGGGGGTGTGAAGCTTATGTTAGTGAATTTAGCCTTGAAGCGGATTGTCGTGCTGCGCTCATTCACTGAGTTGAAACTCAAGGCCTTCCTTAGTCAAGTCCCAACTACGAATCCACATCCATGTAGACGCTGATTTTGTTCCCGGTAGCAGTCGCTGAAGTAGATATCACAGTTCTTCATTTTTCGTAGGACCGGACCATCCCATCGCTTTTCTTGGATGGCGGTTGTATCTGCTTTATAGCAGTCAAGGGTTTCATCTAATTGTTCGGCTGCACGTGGCCTATTAAGGGACCTAACGTTCCAAGTGCAAAAGCGAAATTCGTTGTCCTTAAATCGTTTGAGTGGGTCGTCATCATTGATTCTGTCCGTATCCGAGGCTTGTTGGTGGTTCGGAACTATCTATTTTTTGTGTAACCGGGCAGTCACCTCGACCGACGCCACGCACGCTCGACCTCAAACCTGGAGGGCCAGGTTCTAAGTTTAGCAGGTTTTTGTAAATTTGTATTTAATTCCTTCACTTAAGCACCCTCAACGGCTGAAAGTATTTATTTTTTCAAATAACTTAAGGTACTTAATACTCTTATCTCATAACCTTCTAGAAATATCCTCCTTGTAACAAGAACACATGTCCAAAACTTGGAGGTGGTGAAGCAGCTAAGAAAAAAAAAGGAGAAAAGGAGAAAGAAAGTAGTAGTAAGACCTTTTAAATTATTTACTCAATAACTGAAATAAAATGACAATTTTCTTAACCCGACTGGGCTTGCAAAGCGAAAAAGCACAACGCTGATTGTCCCCACAGCAACAAGTTTTCCGAAGAAACGGAAGGTAACTTTATTTCAAACAAACAAACCCTCCGTTTGTAAAAAAAATTGAATTTTTAGATTCATGTTCATTTGATTCTTCCATAATCAGTCCTGATACTGATTCAGAAAGTTCTTGCACGTGTGGTCAAAACCAAGGATATCTGCTTACTCCTCCTAGCCCCAAGCAAAAAGTTTACACACGTCCCAGGTGAAAATTATAATGACTGAAACACAAACACGCTTTAGTTTCGTCTTCGTTTACGTTACGATGCACCCGCTTCGAATTTGCTTTGAATGACATTTCTCCCTCCATCATCATCACTCCACCAAAATCAAATGAATTTTGTTTGTTGACTTTTTTACAGCAGCTGTTGAGCTGTCAGACAAAGTACCTAAATATTCCTTATATTTGAACTAGTGTTTCCGTTTGGAGTCACGTTTCGTAACATTACGAACGAAAAGTAAGGTCAAAGCTTCATTCCGCTTCGAATTTTATATGTTGACTTTTGACAGCTGTATGTTGAGCTGTCAGACAAAGTAAATATTCCTTATATTTGAACTAGAGTTTCCGTTTGAAGTCACGTTACGTAACATTACGTACGAAACATGAAACGTCATAAACGTCAGGCGAATCGAAAGCTAAATCGTGTTTGTGTTTGTCTTTCAAACAATAAATCATGCAATTTAATAAATTTTGAAGGTTCTGTCCAATTTGTAAAAATGACGTATCATGGCTTCCCAAATTTGCTGCTTGTACGAAATGTGGTCATAAGCCAACTCCTTATTGTGTCGAAAAACCGTACGATGAAAACATAACAGCTGATCAGATTTTACAATCTTGGGCTATCGATAGTCCAAAGAATGATGCCGGTGACCAGCCAGCTCCGAAACGGCTCAATCGATGCGCCTGCAAGAATGGTAAGATTTGCGCTTATTGTAGGATTCGTAAGATTTGCAAGGATATTCTGAGACCGACAAAATGTCGAAATAAGAAATGCTCAGAGGAGAACACACAGGGTGGTAAAAATAAAACGACAAAAGACATTTGCAATTCCGGCAGCGAAGATGATTGTCGAACGCATTTGGCAAAAGTATTTTCGGAACTCAAAGATCTCTACAATCTAAAACCGGTTCCCAATAAGCCTGAATTTGAATATAATGAGGGATGTGAAAAAGCTTTTCTAGAAACAAAACGGAAGAAACGAAAATATGCTCGAAATCAAGATATGGAAAATAAGGAAAAGAAAGATGACATGGAGAAAAATTCAATAGTCCAAGCAAAGAAAAAACTCTGCACCAAGAAATTGTAGGTCTAGTGTCTCAATGGCTTACGTTTTTGTTTATGTTTTTTTAATCCTTAGGTATAATTACAAAACTGTGAGGAAATATCCTGGAATAAATGTTGGGCACAAGCAGTGCGTCTCGTCTGGCAAAATAGTGCCAGCAAATATGGGTTGGTTGTGGACGGCCAATACTGTTGCAATTCGCAATGGTTGGAGACCCGGGGCTATTCGGAAGCCAATCAAAAAAATCATGAAATATTTTCTCAAAGACTACCCTGTTGATACTTTGAATGTTTCAAAATATGGCAAACACAAACTCGCGAAGAAAGAGTCCGAAGAATTAATACAAAAGCCAACACTTCATATTTCTAAAAAGAAAGGCACCTACTTGATAACCATGCGTCCCATCAAGGATGCAACATTATTGAAGGATTGTGCAGACCCTTATGTTAACATGAAGCCCATTCAATTCAGAATAGTTAAGAGTCCTGTCGAAGCTGCCAAGCATGAGATCAAATGTTGCCTCAAGGAGAAATTCGACAAGTGTACTTGTAGAAAACCAGTTTCTGAATGTTTTTGCAGACCGTTTTTGGATAAAAAACGTCTTGAATTCGAATTGAATAAGACTTGTAAGCAAAAAGGTATTCCGAATCTTAAGAACTCCCTGGTTCTATCTGATACTTCTGATTCGGAGATGGAATTCGATTTTGGTGTAACGCCCCCTGCTGGAGTCATAAAGCCACAATTGAAGAAGAGACCGGATTTGACGTGTCGTGAGACGCAGTACAATGAAAAGGATTGGATATTGACACCAACATTCCCTAAACCGTTAAATAAGTATATGAAACCATTTGATGCAACAGGTGGACGAACTCTTCCCCCTTCAAAGCCTTGTCCGGTTATTTGTCCGCCAATTCCTCCGAAAAAGATTCGAAGGCTGCCGGTTTGTGGTATTGTTGGTGGTTATGGAGGAATTGGTGGGAATAAAGGTGCCGGAAGACAGATTGGAGGTTGCCCAACAAACACACCTAAACCCTTGTTCTGTAACCTCGCTCGGAGAGCCAAAGCGACTGGTTGTTGCTATGCACCTGCATGCATGCCCTGTTGAAGGTTCTAGATTTCATTTTCAAATTATATGTGTATTGTGTAATGAGCCATTTTCCCTTGAATAAACATGTAAGTAAAATTAGAAGCAAGTATACTCTTATTTCTCTTAAAGTATTGACTATCACAAATTCCATTGCAATAGATAATTTTCTGCTAACCAAGACAAATCCATTACATAATCCGTTCGATGCAGATTCGTAGTGGAAAAATGGTGGAAAATTTTCTAAGAAATTCGAAGTTTCGGGAATTTGGCTTTTGGCATTTGGTTTGACGAAAAAAAGGGACTTTTTGGTAACAATCTTCAAATATCGTTTCGATAAATATGAAATGGAATCTGATCTGATGAACTGAGGGCCAGTTGTACAATCTAGGGCACCGCGGATCGAATGAACAATTCTAAAGTAACAAAGTCAAAGATATCTTCAGTTTCATAGTAGCACTGTTTAATGAAGTAAATGAAAATTGTCAAATCAAGTTAGAATAGGGAACATCAGCTCCCTGTATTATCTTTTTGACAGTTTTCAGTTTGCTGTCAAATAATCATTGCAAGTCAATTAAATTGAATAAAATTTGTAGTCTTAAATGTATTTTACTGAATGGTCAATGTATGCGGATTTTATTTCAATTTGATGGCTTTCCATTTTTTTAATTTTTGTTTTGTTATATATTTTTTACGAGTTTATTCAAAAAATTGTTTGATTGAAAAATAAAATAAATAAATTGACATATCTTGGCATTTGATTTTTTTTTTTCACAAAGCTTCTTCACCAAAAAAGTCTTTTTTGTTTTTTCTTTTATTTGGCTCACAATCCATGAATGATCTCAGCCTGAACTACTGCTGCCTTCCATCGGGAACGGGCCCTCGCATGCACTCACCAGTCGCCAAAACCAAGCGCACTGGCATTCGCAGTCACTTGGTCCTTGTACCGTAGGTTCGGACTTCCTTGTCGTCTCGATGTGGCCTAGCCAATTCAGTCGTCTTTTCTTGGCTTTCTGGACTACGTCCACATCTCGGTACAGCTCGTACAGTTCATGCTTGAACCATCTTCTCCATTCGCCATCGTGGCATACGGGACCGAAAATCCGTCGAAGAATTTTTCTTTCGAAAGTGCCCAGTATCAATTCCCCTTTTTTACTTATCGTCCAGCACTCGGCGCACCTTAGAGGCCTTAGGCTATGTTTATGACCGAGCGTAAACGCGTCGCGCGATGCGACGAGAATCGCTTCTAGCGACTAAATTCATTGGTGCTTATGAAAGTGTTTATGACAAAGCGATTTAGCGAAAAGCGAATTGAGCGATTACAAGCGAAAAAAGCGACGAAAATTTACAATCAAAATATTTTGACATTTTGAGCGATACGAGCGATTGTTGAACGTCTCTTACGCTAGCAGAACCATATCATAAGCTGGCAATGAAAAGTATTCAGTATTTTGTTGCTAGTTTGTTGCTTATTTGTGCCGCAAGAATTGGTTTTGTTGCTCCACTAGTTCTTAGAAAAATCGATGTTCTGCCAGCGAATATTACGCTAGCAGAACCAAACTAGAACCAATGCAGCTAGCGACATGAAACTAACGGCATATTTTGTTGCTAATTTGTTGCTAATTTGTGCCGCAAGAATTAATTTTGTACCTCAAATAGTTCTCGGAAAGAAGTGCGATAACGTTTCTTCTTTTCTCTTCTTAAAAATAATAAGTATACGCCCGAGTGAACTTTGCCATAAAACGTTAATTTCAATATCTGGAAAGGTATTTTCAAAGAGAAAACAACATTTACCGGGTTAGCTAATAGAATAAAAAATTAAGTATGTACCTATATATACAGTTGTTTACTTCTCAAACACATATTTTAATAAGGTTCGTTTATGTACATGATAAGTCTTGGTACAATTTTCTTTTTTTCACTGACGAAAGTTGATTTTTCTTTAAGATCATCAAACTCCATCCATGTTTGATTACCTCTTCTATATATAACAGCCGTATAATGTCCAATTACGGCAGCATGATTCTTTATTCCATGCAACATCATTTTTGTTCCTTTTTTTTGGGATTGATTATAAAGCGTTTTCCAATAAGAGTTGTTATTTTGATATTCAAAGAAAAATGGCATTTTTTGAGATAAATGATCGGATGTTCATTATAAAGAAGGAGGTATGCCACTTTGCGATTTGGTTATGGAAAATTTCATGAAAAGGATATGGTCCTGTAAGCTCATACGATAGTATTCATTAAATTTTTCAGGAAATTTTAGCAGTCGTGAATGAAGATGATGAAATTCACCGTAAGTTCTTCTTTCTGTTATAATTGGATGCACTTGAAACCTCTTATATATGCTTTTATTAGTTAAATATTTTTTACGCAATAAATAGCTGGTTTCTAATAATAAAACTTTCCTAGTCAATGCACGCATTTTGCTTTCTTCACTGACAAAACTTAAATAAAGTTTTAATATTTCAAACATTCAATCGCTTGAAGTTTCGCTCTACTATAAACACTCAATAGCTAGCGATAACGCAGCGAAAATGTAACAAGCGATGGAGCGATTCTCGCTTTTTCGAGAAAAACGCATTTAAAGGTTCGCGTGCTTAGTACTCCGAAACTGTGCGATAGGATTTTTTTTTTATTTTTTTAAATTGAAGTTAGTTTTATAAAAACTTCACCTACCAATTTTCAAAGTGTTTTGCCTTACCGTTAACAAGATACCTTTATCAGCACAAAAGTCTACTTTTTTGGCTTGTGTCCCACCTCATACATTTTGAAAATGATTTGTTTTTCCATACACGTGGGACACACAAAAATGGATATGGCACAAACCAATTCTCATCAATGCATAATGTGAAAGGCAAGAATGCATGTAGCTGGATGCTAAAATTTTAAAAGAAAATCGATTATATCTTTTTTTTTTAAACATTTTTCTTAAAAAAAAAAATTAAAGCAGTTCTACTGCGCTATCACAAAGTTTAGGCGTATAAATCGTACTTTTAACAAGCCGATTGCATTTTCAACTACCATTCTTGTAGCTGAATGCAGTTTGTTAAATGCTAGATGTTGGTCCGTAAGTTGGCCGTAGTCCTTGTAAGGTGGAACTATTTTGAAGCAAGGTAGGCTGAATCACCCAACAGAAATGTATTGTTGGACAACAATTGGGCAAAGTAAGAGTGAGCTCTTCTATACAAAGCCGATCTTCGCAAAACACGACTATCGTGTAAAGATCCTGGCTCGCCAACACAAATGTCAATGAATTTTTTTTTCAGCATCGACGCCCCCTTGCAAAACAATGATAAAGTTTTGCTTACGATTGTAATAGCACTCTTTGTTTAATTTTGGTGCAGCAATCGTAATATGCGTGCAATCAATGGCACCGATTACACCTCGTAGTTTCTTTTTTGCTTTGAACTGACGGCAGTTTTCAGAGATACGTTCTCCTTGTGGCCAATTTATATACACATCTGCTTTGGAAACAAGCCAGCTGCTTACTCGACCCACAACACCCCAGGCTGAAGATTTTGATACACCGAATAGATTCCCCAATTGCCTTAAAGTGATAGTGTTGTTTATGTACCATACATAGATTAGTACCTCTATTTTTTGCGCCAATACTAGGTTTTCCAGCATAAAACGAAGTTTATGGATTTGAGATGAATTCCGACTGTGAATATTCAACTAAAAAAAACGCAGTTAAATAAAAATAGTAGGTACAGCAATTCTTAAGGAAGTAATGTACTTGTTAATTGATTTATAGTCAAGCGGTTCAGCCGCAGATGCGACTTGAAATCTTCTTCACCGTATGCATCTATAGTTTCAATGAAGTTTTCACTTTGATTGACCATCTTGCAAAATAAGGGCAGAGTCATTTGAACTTAAAATTCTTCGAAAAAAGTGTTCAAAATTGAATTCATTACCATCTTCATCGCTTGAAGAGTCAAGTAGTTGCCAAGCCAAGCCAGGACTAAATGATTTCATACAATAATCTCAGGATATCTACACAATTGTAATGGATATGGCACAAACCAATACTAAAATTTTGTTTGCGATGATTGTCCCATAAACATAGCATTTCTTTAACACAAGTGCACGTAGGAAAAACCAATTCTCAACATTCTTAGGCTTTTTTCTATCCCTTGTCACCGTAATATGCACGTGGAACAAAACAATTCTGACAAAAAACTTGACAAATTGTATATGGAAAAAATGTCCCAAACGCCCAAAAATTGTTTATGGCACAAAACAATTCTAGAAAATGTTGATTTTGGTGGATATGGAACAAAATTGATGTTGGATATCTCGGGATTGAAAAGACGTAGCACAAATCTGATCACAGATTTAGAAAGAGCATACAAAATTCCCATAGAATCCATTCCTAACTCGAAAACGACAAAAGTGGCGTATGGAACAAACCAATTCTCGGGCGACGATATGTATGAGAAATCAATAAGGTCTCATCTTTGTTTGAGAGCCCTATCAATGGCATCATGTGTGAAATATGTACTGCACAGTTTAAATGAGTGGCGCGTATTCGCAACATCAAATTTTCGATGGCTTTGGAGCATAAATCAGGCTGATTGGTAGATTGCATCTATTGTGTTGTTTTTTAGGTCCAAGGAATTGACTGCTTCAGATTCTGCTGCAGACTTTCACGAACAGTGTTGATATTTTTTGGGCAGATTTTGCGTTTCGTTGACGTACGGCTGTTGGCTGGTTGTTCATTGAGCCGATGGACTTGAATTTGACCACTAAACGTTGAACAGTGTACCTACTTGGAAGGACGACCATGTACCTACCTCATAAAAAGGGCGCAGCGTGAGAATCGTTGCTTTAAGAGAACACCCATTTTGATAATAAAGTTTTATCATTTGCATGTATTGCTAGACGCTGTTACTTGACATCATGATTTGTAGTCCTGAGTGACTGAATAAAAGATAATATTTTAACAGATAGCAAAAGAAACAATATGGCCGCCACGAGCCATCAAAATCAACCCGTCTCTATTGGATAACCCTACATAAATATGGAAAGTGTCGCGATTTGGTTAGACTTGCATATAGACAAAAAACCGGAACAAGTGCAACAAATTGAGCAAAGGCGGATTAGAGATAAATATAATGGATGTTATTGAGAAAAGGTTTTATTTTGCAGTATTTACTTAAGACATTTTTAATTCAATAAAATAACTTAATTGCAACTTTGTTCAAAACTACCGCCTTTCAAAAGATGCCTTTATGTATCTTTTGAATAATATTTCATCGAAACTATTATTATGACAAACAAACTTCTTAAGCCGATCTGCTCGCAAACACATTTGATGTACCTAGAGTGATTATTTTCGATTTTGCCTTGTCTTGAATTCTACTTTCGAGTTACGTAGTTCCTCGTAAGTTCGAAAGTTCATAAGAATATAGTTGGCACAACTAGAACAATTCGATTCTCGTTGGTTCGAAAGTAGTTAAAAAGATACATAGTTCCAATTTTTCGAATTCGAGCAATTTCATTGTAGAATCGAGTTACATAGTAGGGCCCCTGGTAAAATCAAAGTTTTGTATAGAAGACACTTTCACCCTTATTGCGAAGATCAACTATCAATTAATAATTGACATTTATCAATCAATTTTGTTAAATGGTATTGTGACTGTCAACTGTCAATTTTGTTGATCCATTGTGATATTTTTTTTGATAGTCTATTGTGAATAAAAAAATCGGTATCATGAACAACAATTTTCATCAATTTTGTTGTCAGCTGTCAATTTTGCTTTCATTCGTAAATTTGCAGTTGATGAGTTCGGTCTGGGTATTAAAAAAGGTAAAAGATGTGAGTTTAAAATTAAATAAGTGATCATTTTTTTTTATTTCCAAAGGTCTCAAAAAGTAGTTAGCAACAAAAAAACAATTAAACAGATGGGTCCAGTTGATGGAAGAGAACGTAGAACTTGCCAAGGGAATTTGTTCCAAAGCTGTGGCTAATGCAGAGTGGGAAATAATTGGTGTAGAGATAAATATCCTAGGTCCTCCAGGACGCATAGATTAATTAATTTATATCTGAAAATCGAAATCACTATATAAATACATCTGGCTTTCCAATTCTAAGGGATTGGATGCATCCCTCAAATTACTTCACATTTTTGCGATTTCAACCAAAGCAGGATCATCCCTCATAATCATCAAACAAAAGTTCAGTTGAAGTCATTTTTACCTATTTGTTATTTTAATTATTTCTTTTGTATTGGTTCCTAATGTTATTGAATCTGATAACTTTATGTTGCACGTAACTAAAAAAAACGTCTGTCAGATGCACATTCCCATTCACAATAATAGAAATATTTGTAAGGCATTCACAATAGCATAATATTTTATCAATTCATTTTCACAATACCGATTTTTAATTCAATTGATAAATTCTATCAATCGTTGATAGTTGAGCTTTGCAATAAGGGTGTTTGTCTTTCGAGTGAGGAGTTTTGAACCCAGTTGTTTGGCCAAACCGAAGCAGCAGCGGTTCGCTAAGGTAAATCTTCTTCGGATCTCCACTAAGGTGTCGTTTGTGGGATTGATGCTTGTTCCAAGGAAGGTGAACTCCTTAACTACCTCGAAATTGCTGCTAACAACAATGACGTTTTATCCTAGACGGTGGACAGACTAGTGGTTTAAAAATAGTCGAAGGTCATCGTACTCTATTCTTATCAAAACTCGACCCTTCAACTAATGCTCTTGACATTAAAAATTATATTCAAAAAAAGTTTGGTTTCTCGACAACCATGAAAGTAGAGAAATTGATCAACCGCAACTATTCGAAATATGCATCTTTCAAACTAAGAATGTCCGACTCTATCTTTGGACTTCTCAACTCCGTTTCTATGTGGCCTAGTGGCATAATAGTCCACGAATTTGAAAATAAGCAAATCAGAACAAGAATATCATCTTTTAACCATTTTCGTAATATCCAGACAACCACATCATCAAAGAAGCAGCTTCAAAAAATTCGAATCTATTATCAAAATGTCAACGGACTAAGGACAAAGATCAATAAGGTCTACAAAAATATAACCATTCTACCACACGACATAATCATTTTGACTGAAACTTGGTTAAACAATACATTCTTGGATACGGAACTCTTCGATTCGAATTATCAAGTATACAGACGTGATAGACACTGCTTAAATAACATCAGCACTGTAGGAGGTGGACTTTTGCTTGCCGTAAAAAATTGCTTGATATGCACTTTAGTTGACGACTTTCATCAATCTAATGTGGAAATGATTTGCATAAAAGTTAAAACAGAGACAGGACTGCTATATATTATCGCCACATATATACCTCCAAGCTCTCCTAACAACGTTTATGAAAACTTAATTAATTGCATAGACAAAATAAACGATCAAATTGAGCCACAAGACGAGTTACTAGTCTTAGGAGATTTCAATCTTCCAAACTTGATCTGGACTAAACAAACGGATGAGAACTATCTATCTCCTATTAACATGTCCCCTACCAACGAATTCTTGACAATTGACGGTCTTTCCTCATGTGGACTAAGCCAATTTAATGGGATTGCCAATAACTTCAACAAAATATTGAACCTTATATTCTTCTCGGACACACTCAATGCTGATATTGCTGTAAATTCAGCCAATACCCTACTTGTCGAAGAAGACCGACAACACCCAGCATTAGACCTATCTTTTAATTTAAATGTATGTAATGTTCCTAATTGCTCCAAAAAAAATCTTGAATTTAACTTTAAAAAATGCAGACTTAATGAACTTTTCAACCTGTTATGTAATGTTAACTGAAATCATTTGTTTGAGAACTGTTATGTACATTAATGCTATGTGCTTTAAATTCTACTGTGTTCTCTCTAACTTTTTTTATGAGACCACACCATTGAGAAAACCGCGCAATATTTCTAAATCTTCTCCATGGTTCGACTCTTGCTTTAAAAACTTAAAAAATAAAAGAAACAAGGCCTGGGGTCCTATTCTTGAAACCATGCGAAAATTTTCGTATACGATAATATTATCGCATGCTGAATCTCGTATGCGAAAGCAGATTGGTATTCTTGAACCAAATTGACTCGTATACGACTTTGTGCATGCGATGGATTTCGTATACGAGATGGCAACGCGTTGTCAAAATTGAGAGTCCATTTCTCTCCCTCCCACTTAAGGGCAAAAAACAAAGAAAACGATATGCTTATTTTTGTTGTCAATTCAGTTGACACTTTGAATTTGGCAATCATAGCGTCCGTGTTTAAAAATTCAAATTTTTAAACCGAATCAACGTGCAAAAGCAAAAAACAAATTTTAAATTTTAATCACCCCTATTGCGAAGATCAACTATCAATTAATAATTGACATTTATCAATCAATTTTGTTAAATGGTATTGTGAAAGTCAACTGTCAATTTTGTTGATTTTTGTTTTGATAATCTATTGTGAATGTAAAAATCGGTATTATGAACAACAATTTTCATCAATTTTGTTGTCAGCTATCAATTTTTCTTTCAATCGTAAATTTGCAGTTGATGAGTTCGGTCTGTGTATAAAAATAGCTGAAAGATGTGAGTTTAACCCTCTGCGACTGACGTGACTGTTTTGTTGCAATTCCACTGACGTGGTAGTCCACCAGACACCATTTGGACAGCTTGTATCTCAAAAACTTGTCTCATATTGATATCCTTAATAATTCTATTTTAAAGCTCAGACTATCCATAACTATTTTTAATTACTCATATATGTTAAATACAAATACATATGTAAGGCTTCACAAGTTTTATTGACACAGCATAAATAGCTCTTCAAAAACTAACGATTAGAAAAAATAAATAAAAAATCCACATAAATATTTTCTTCATTAAAATTATTAATTTATCAAAATAAAAAGTTACGGTACTTAAAAATGAAAAAAAGAGATCAATTCATCGGTTTAAAAAAAAATTATATTGAAAAGAAAAATCATAAACTTTTTTGGCAGTCTTCACAGTTTAACCTTGAGCATTGCAGAAAGACTGCTTTCAAGCAAGCACAGCAACAATATACAGTGTTCCTTTTAGTTTTATGAGGACTCTTTGTTGTTATTTGAGTGAGCCATCTAAAAACAAACAACAACCTAACCTCAACCAAACAATTTTACTGACGTGTGGTCTAGGAGACACTATGAACATTGTCTCGGAGAGACTGTGAAAATAAAACAATAACACTGAGGTGGTGGTCTCACAGACACATACCTTAATCCTGACGTGGTGGTCTCGTAGACACTTTCCTTCACAAAACAAATGATGCGCATGCCACGACAGCTCACAATATATACTAACACGTGCTTTACCATACGACAGGAAGGTACTGAGAACGCACAGGTCAAATTTAAAAAAATAACGGCAAAATACCAGATTTTATGTTTGGTGGTGTCTGTCAGACTACCACGTCAGTCGCAGAGGGTTAAAATTAAAAAGTGATCATTTTTTATTTCCAAAGGTATCAAAAAGTAATAAGCAACAAAAAACAGTTGAACAGATTGGTCCAGCTGATGGAAGAGAACATAGAACTCGCCAAGGGAATTTGTTCCAAAGCTGTGGCTACTGCAAAGTGAGAAATAATTGGTGTAGAGCTAAATAAAAATAGTTTGTTTTTGTGTTATTTAACACTGCAGTTAGGCTGCGTCCGTCATTTCCATTTATGTTGTTTGAACAACGATAGCAACTTAGAGGTGCTTCCACCAATGGCTTTTTCCGTCAATTTCTTTGTTTGGCTGGAGTTATAGCTATTTCACGGGTTCCAAGCCGATCATCAGACTCCTTTGTTAGTGGTGCTGCTGAAAAATAACTAGGCAGCACCACTAACAAAGGAGTCTGATGATCGGCTTGGCACCCGTGAAATAGCTATAACTCCAGCCAAACAAAGAAATTGACGGAAAAAGCCATTGGTGGAAGCACCTCTAAGTTGCTATCGTTGTTCAAACAACATAAATAAATAAAAATAGCCTAGGGCCTCCAGCATGCATAGCTTAATTAATTTATATCTGAAAATCGAAATCACTGCTTACATACATACTTACTTTTGGATTTCCAATTCTAAAGAATTGGATGCATCCCTCAAACTTCTCCACATTCTTGCGATTTCAACCAAAGCAGGATCATCCAAATCCTCATAATCATAAAAAAAAGTTCTGTTGAAGTCATTTCGTACCTATTTGTTTTTTAATTATTTCTTTTGTTGGTTTCTAATGTTATTGAATCTGATAATTTTATGTTGTACGTTCCTCAAAAAAGAAAAACATCTGTCTGATGAACATTCCCATTCACAATAATAGAAATATTTGTAAGACATTCACAATAGCATAATATTTTATCAATTCATTTTCACAATACCGATTTTTAATTCAGTTGATGAATTCTATCAATCGTCAATCGGTTGATAGTTGATCTTCGCAATAAGGGTGAATATTTGATTTTCAATGATAAATAAGCCTATTTCATAAATCATAATGCCAATCGCCAAGGAAAGTTCTTCCTCGGAAAGTAAGAGACATTGTTTTTCTTTCATTTTTATATTTACAAAATTATATTTCTTGTTTCAGTTTCTGTTTTAACAAAACTCTGAAATCTATCACCAACTGCAACTTCCTGCCACCGGTAGATACATACATACATTGAAAATTCCCGCGAAAAGAACGATCCTTCTTTCGAATGGAGGGCACTGCGTTTGCTAGCTCGCCAATCGCCGTTTTTCTTCACATCAGTAATCAAAACCGAAGCTGCGAAGGAATCTGAACTTATGAAGGCTGAGCCATTATTCACACAAGACGATAAAAACGCAAACAAGACCAATACAGCCAGCAAAGAGAAGATCGAAGAGCTGGCACCGAAAATCGGAATCAACTGGCAAAAACTTGGCAAGAAACTAGGCTATATGGCCGATAAGATATTGTTCTTCGAAACAGAGAATCAGAATACGAGTCATGCGTGTAAAGCGATGCTGACTATTTGGTTTGAGGATGACGATGATGCAAGTTTGGACAATTTGGTGTACATTTTGGAGGGATTGGAAATGCATGGAGCTGCAGAAGCCGTTAAGACCATTATAAATCCACCGAATGAAATGGATTAAATGATTAAAAGATGATATTTTTTAAAAGTAAAACAAACGTATTTTCATTTGAATATCGAAGTCATAACCCCATGAGCAACCCGCAGCGATATCTCACTGAGATCTGTTGATTTAACAGTTCGGAACCTCTGTATATAGTCCATGTGCTAGAGACGTCCTTCTTTGTCGAAAAGGATCTTCAACCAGTATCCAATCCGTGGGTCTGACCACTCGAGATGAAGCATTCGATAATTTTCGTATACGAGACGTTTGACAGCATTCGAATAGCGTTCAAGCATACTATTTTTGATCTCGTATACGAAAATGTATGCGGCATTTTATTTTTTCAATTCAAGAATAGGGTCCCTGGATTAAAAAATATAATAAAACAAAAGCTGATAATGACTTGGTAATATACAATGAGTTAAGATATATGTTTATTGACTATTCAGACATTCTTTATAATGACTTTATTTTAAATACTGAAACCGACATAAAAAACAACCCTTTTGGAGCTATGTTAATAGTAAGAAAAATACTGACGGGTATCCAAACTGCATGTCTTTCAACAACGAACTTAGCCATGACTCTGAAAAAATTTCAAATATGTTTGCCTGAGTTATCGGCCCTTTCACAAAATTTCCCTCATTTGAATTCAATTAGTCTTTGGATCTCTGAAGACGAAATCGTTCGCAAATCTTCAGAACTTGACGTTTGTTATAGCCCTGGTTCAGATGGCGTACCTTCTTATATTTTGAAAAAATGCGCATCCTATTTAGCCTATCCTCTTCATATTCTTTTTAATGAATCACTAAAATCTTCAATTTTTCCTAAAATTTGGAAGAGTTCGTTCATTACATCGATACATAAAAAGGGTAGTAAAAATGAAATAAAAAATTATCGTCCCATTGCAAAGCTGTCCGTCATCCCTAAGTTATTTGAGTCCATTATTTGTAAAGTCATATCGTTTAATTGTAAGTCTATAATTTGTGACAGTCAACATGGTTTTGTTAAAAATAAGTCAACAGTTACTAACCTCTTTCATTTCAGTTCTTTTTGCTTAGATTCGTTTGAAAAACGGAAATAAGTTAACTGTGTCTTCACAGACTTCAGTAAGGTTTTTGATAAATTATGCCATAAAACATTAACTTCCAAACTTAAATCCCAAGGCTTTAACGATAAATTTGTTAGTTGGGTTTCGTCGTACTTATATAATAGATCATACCTACATACGTCCAAAGCTTGAGTATAACTCCCATGTCTGGGATGGTGTGGTGTTTTTTCATTAATAAACAACTGTTCATTTTCATTATAAAAACTACTGTCTAATTTCAATATAAAAAATAGAAAATTATCATTGTTGCTATGTATTTGTTTTTCAATAATAATTATTAATTTTTCAATCGTTGAATAAAAAGCTTCATTTTGTTAATATTATTTTTATAATAATTCGATTGTTTCATTTTGAAAAGATGCAATAATTTGGCGACGAGTAAAAGAAAATTCAACTTTTATGCAAGATTTCAAATCGATTACGAAAAATATTTACATAGATTCCAATTAAATTTTTCGAGTTACCAAAATGGATGCCAATAAATTACAACAAATCTTACAAGCCTTCCAAAGCCAACAGGAAGCTATTACGCAAGTTGTTACACAATTGCAAATTCCTTCAACAACAACAAACATTAATCCGTTTGAAAATTTCAATGCTGAAAACGAAAAATTCTCAAATTATCTGGAACGATTTGAAAACTATTGCATTATGAAAAATTTAACAGCCGAAAATAAAAAAGCACAATTACTAGGCGTATCCATTGGTTCCATACACTACAACAACCTTGCTGCATTTCTTGGTCCAGAGAAGCCCGTTAAAAACTTGGAACTTTCGGATCTCATTTCAAACCTCAAGAAAATGCTAATTCCAAAAAAGAACGTAGTTGTTTCCCAACATTTTTTTCTTAATGTTATTCAAAAAGACCAGCAGAATATAGCTGAGTTTGTTTCTTCACTTCAAAAGGACATTGAAAATTGCGAATTCAGTGTTAAATGCGAGTGTTCCAAATCTGTGTCAGTGTCTGAGATTTTTCTCCGCGCTCAGTTCATTCGTGGTCTTCGAGACGATTGGCTACGTGAGCAGATCTTACAGTCTGATACAAAAAACTTCAATGACATTCTCAACAAAGCTATTGCCCTCGAAGCTTCAAAAATCGAATGCAAGGAATTACGACCAAACACCAAACCCAACAGCTTCAACCTCAAACATAGATGTCAACAAAATTTCCAATTCAAGATATAAACATTATTCAAGATCAAGACCTTCTTCAAATTCAAGTCACAAGTCATTCAAGCCTCAACACATTAATTTCAAAGCCCTTGGTATAGAAAATTGTTGCCTGAGATGTGGACGAGCTAACCACAAAGTTACTTCTTGCCGAACAGAAAAATCAAAACTTAAATGTACGCTATGTAAGAAACAAGGTCACGTATCAAAGGTATGTCTCTCAACTCTTTTATCTAATAACAAATCATCTGAACATTCAACGAATGCCATCACCGTCGAAGATAATTTGTATGATCAGTTATCTGTAGAATATGGCCCTTACAAATTAGAACCTATCAAATCACAAATTGTAGATTTATTTGAAG
This sequence comes from Sphaerophoria taeniata, assembly GCA_943590905.1. Taxonomy (NCBI): domain Eukaryota; kingdom Metazoa; phylum Arthropoda; class Insecta; order Diptera; family Syrphidae; genus Sphaerophoria; species Sphaerophoria taeniata. The sequence continues at coordinate 242,738,704 of OX016540.1, forward strand.
TAAACAATTGCGACAAATATCTCATAAATGTTACACTCAACGAAAAAATTCAACAATTTGAAGTAGACTCCGGTGCAAAATACTCACTTTTAGCTCAAAACGATTTTGAACGTCTCAATCTTAACTTGCCTTTACAAAATTCGAATATTGCATTTCGATCTTATTCAGGTAACATTATAAAACCAGTAGGAAAATTATGCCTCAATGTAGCTTACAAGGGACAACAAATTCTTGGTGAACTGCATATTGTTCCTAATGGTCATGATGCTCTACTTGGTAGACAATGGATAAGAGGTCTTAATATTGAACTCAATCAATCAATCAAATCTCCAGAAAAAGTACGTGCCATACAAGACATGTCAGCTCCTACAAACGTCGAACAAGTCAAACAATTTTTGGGACTAGTTACCTACTACTCTAAATTCATTCCAGATTTTTCAACAAAAACACATGCAATTCGATGTCTTCTCAAGAAAGATAAAAAAATGGTTCTGGTCTTCAAAATGTCAATCCGCTTTTCTTCAACTTAAGTCCGAATTATGTAGTGATAGAATTCTTATACTATTCGACCCTTCCTGCCCAGTTGAACTTTCTACCGATGCTAGCCCTTACGGTATCGCTGCAGTTTTGAGTAACCCCGTAAATGGAATTGAAAAACCTATGGCTTATGCTTCTCGTTCACTTACGAAGTCCGAACAAAATTACAGTCAACTCGATCGTGAAGCTCTGGCAATCATTTTTGGTGTAACTTATTTTTATAAATATCTTTTCGGCAGACATTTTTTACTGATAACAGATAATCAACCCTTGACAAGAATTTTTCACCCTCACAAAGCATTACCGCAGATGACATCAGCAAGACTACTCAGATATGCATCTTTCTTAACCGGATTCAACTATTTTGTAAAATTCAAACCAGGCAAAGACAATCAAAATGTTGACTGTTTGTCCCGTTCACCAATCCAACCAATTCAAGTTTCATCTGATCAAATTATTGGTGATGAGGTAAACATAATCAACTATGAAACAATTTTCAAAATTTCAAGCACAGAAATAACCGCTCAAACGTCAAACCATCAAACAAGAAACAGAAAAAGACCACAAACTTCGAGAAATCATCAATGACTTACAATTAAAATCAACAGATTCTGAATTCACTCTCACAGATGGAATTCTCTTTCGAAAAGATAGAATTTTAATTCCAGAATCTTTACGTTCTACAATTTTATCCGAACTACACGAAACACACTTAGGTATTACAAAAATGAAACAACTGGCCCGAAGATACGTGTATTGGCACAATATCGACAAAGATATAGAACGTTTAGTGAGAAGTTGTGAAAATTGTGCTATCAATCGATCCAATCCACCAAAAGCACCAGTACATCCGTGGGATTCACCTAAAAATAACTGGGAGCGAATACATATTGACTATGCCGGACCTTTCCAAAATCATTACTTCCTTGTCTGTGTTGATGCTAAATCGAAGTGGGCAGAAATCAAAGTAATTAAAGACGTTCCTACGACTTCAAATACAATCCTGCTTTTAGAAAACATATTCTCACAACATGGATATCCTCAAATAATGGTATCTGACAATGCATCAATTTTTCGCAGCGAAGAATTCAAATCATTTTGTTCAAATCGTGGTATTTTTCAAAAGTTCATTGCCCCTGAACACCCTGCTACTAATGGCCTTGCCGAAAGAAATATCCAAACTCTCAAACATCGTCTTAAAGCACTATCAAATGACAAAACTCCGATTCACATAAAAATTCAGAACATACTTCTTCGATATCGAGCAACACCTCTCGCATGTGGAAAATCACCTGCTGAATTGTATCTGAATAGAAAACTCAGACTTAGATTGGATGCAATTTTTCCATATAATCCGCAACCTTCAAAATTGATAGCAAAACTTTCAAGATTATTACAAGTGGGAGAGAGAGTTCAAGTCAAAATTCTTAATAAATGGGAATTTGGAGAAGTAAAATCCAAACTTGGTCAACGTCATTATCTCATTTCTCTGGATTCTGGTCGTGATATTAAAAGACACATAAATCAACTACAATCAACACTCATCAAAAAGAAATCTATATCATTTGGACCTACACAAAGTTTTGATATTCCAAGACAAACATTTTCAATACAAGAACCAACTGTTCCTGTTAGTAACGAAATCATTTCACCATTTCCAATTCAACCAGAAATACGAAGATCGAATAGAATAAGACGTCCTCCAATACGATTTGGAGATAGTGTAGTTTTTAAATAAGTGGGAGAGACTGTGGTGTTTTTTCATTAATAAACAACTGTTCATTTTCATTATAAAAACTACTGTCTACTTTCAATATAAAAAATAGAAAATTATCATTGTTGCTATGTATTTGTTTTTCAATAATAATTATTAATTTTTCAATCGTTGAATAAAAAGCTTCATTTTGTTAATATTATTTTTATAATAATTTGATTGTTTCATTTTGAAAAGATGCAATAGATGGTGCTCCAGTGACATACTTAAGTGTTCTGGACAGTATCCAAAAAAGGGCATTCAAGATGATTGGTGATCGTACCATCGTTGAGTCATTTACATCTCTCGAACATCGCCGTAATGTCTTATGCCTCACCCTATTTTACCGTTACTTCAACGGTATTTGCTCAAGTGAAATAGCCAGTTGCATTCCTCCCCTAAAGATATTCAACCGTAATACCCGCGCCTCCAGGAATGCCCATCAGTTCACCCTTGAGCCCAACTTCGGTCGTACCCTCAAGTATAGAGAATCGTTCTTTAGCCGTACTACGCGAATGTGGAACTCCCTTCCACCCTCTGTCTTTCCAAATCATTGCAGTGTTCAGGTCTTTAAGACCAATGTACACCGGCACCTCCTCTCCCACCCCTTTCCTCCTTCCTAAAGCACTCACTGTGTCTCTGGCATAATAAGGGCATAAAAAGCCCTTGAGTGTGTCCTAATTATAAAAAAAAATATACAGCGTAGTTTTTAGGAATGTGCGGTCATCATATTTTTATCCCAACTCTGGCGTAGCCACTTAGGACCTTTACTGTTTATTTTGTATGTTAACGACTTACCTTCTATTATAAAACACTCATCTGTTTTAATTTACGCTGATGACATTTAAATCTTCAAACGTATTGACTCACTTGACGACTGTTTACTCCTACAAGATGATCTCAATAGTTTTCGCGAATGGTGTTTTATAAATAAGCTTTTACTAAACATAGACAAATGTAAATCAATGTGTTTTACACGCAAACAAAATGTTTTGACTTTCAATTATCGATTAGACTCTTCTTATTTGACTAAACTCTCTACTTTCTCTGACCTAGGTATTATTTTTGACTCTAAATTAACTTTTACAAATCATTATGACTATATTATTAAAAAAGCAAATAAGACACTCGGATTTATAAAACGGTTTTCACATGACTTTCGCGACCCTTATATCCTTAAACTTCTTTATATATCATTTGTAAGACCAATATTGGAATATGGCTGCATAATATGGGCTCCCTTTTATTCAGTCCATATAAACAGAATAGAAGGAGGCAGAAGCGCATGAATCTTCTTTGTATTCATGCGCTTCTGCCTCCGTTTCTTCCCATGGTCCAATAGGCTAGAACTTCCACCGTACAATCATAGGCTCACGCTCATAAATCTTCCATCGCTTTCTAAACACAGAGATTGCATTCAGGTGTGCTTTATTATAAAATTAATCAATGGGTCAATCATATCACCATCAATTTTGGAACAATAAAACTTTATTTATAGCCGTACAAGTATAAGAAGACAAGTTCCATTACGTCCTATATCAAGCAGATCGAACTATGGCAAAAACAGTCCTCTCAACCAACTGATTTCAGTTTACAACAAGTATTACTTTTTGGTATATTCCGTAAGCAATAATTTTAAAAGTAAAACATTTAAAGCAAATTTTTTCAATACTTCAGTTTAGATTTTATATTCACATTTGAAAATTGCTTAAAGCATTGTAAATCTATAAATTTAAGAATAAATGTAATTTTAGTCTTAAGTTCTAACGTTAGTTTGTTTAACGGATTCAATAAATTAAATTAAATTAAATTAAAGATGTTCTTTTTTGTTTTGAAAGCATGTACTTTGTAATGTCCTCATTCACTTCAAGACCAGCAGCAACACTGGTCTTGTTATTAGCAGTCGTGTTTTTTAAGCTTTCCGTTTAAAATTAATTACTCTTTGAGTTCTTATTTGTTTTAATTCTTGTATTTGACGTTATTAAAGTAGTTGTGTATAAGTTTCTTACTAACTCGCGCGTTTTGTGCTATTGTGCTTTTTAAACAACTTATTTTAATATTAAATACTTTCATTCAGAGTAAGTCTGTTCTTTGTTAGTTTTTTAATCTATTCATACGTTCAAGATCAAGATTCGCTCTCTATAACTCTATCCAACTATTTTTTTATTATTATTATTTTTGTTCTTCTTTCCCCTTCTTTGGATAGTCTCTTAAAAATAAAAGTAGGCCCTAAAATCTTTTAGCCATCTCCTAAAGCTTTTGCTAAGCTTTCACACCACCTCTTGTTAATGACCTTAGTGAGTTCCTTGGTTCTGCGCGTCTGAGCGTCTATCTCTATCATATAGTAAATTTTAGCCCCAAGTTCGAATCCTGAGTTGCGCATCTCCTTTTTTTTCTTCTTTTCGTTTTTGTTCTTGTTTTTTTTCCTTTCTTTCTTTTTTTCTTTCTTTCTTCTTAATATAAAGTTAACGTCATGAGTTGCGCAAATACAAATTGTTTGGACAGAACCGATGCATCCCCTCTTTTCGCGTGCTACGGTCCGTGTGGAAATCTATTCCATGCAAAATGTGTTGATTCAAACAACGCACTTTTAGACAAAATTAATGCATCTCAGATAGCGTTTTGGTATTGTCCCACATGTATTAATATATCCATGGCTCACTTTTCTTTCAAATTGTCTTCATTGAAAGATGAGCTCATAAATATTACAAAGGGATTCGAAGACTTGAACCTTCATTTCACAAAGTTAGCCACTACCGCTAAGTGCATCCCTACCCCAACACTAATGGTTGACAAATCCTCTGAAATGGATGATATTTCACCACCTGAAAATACCCCCCTTCAAGTTGTTTCCAAAAAGAGTAAAAAGAGAGGTAGGGATATGGCTACCTCACCAACCAACAAAGAGGCGGCTCCAAAAAAGTCCTCCCTTAATAGCGGCAATTTACCAGATCCTGCCCCAGCAACTTCTCAAGACAGTCACCCTCCCCTTATTGTACAGGAAAACCTACAAAATATTTCTGACCCCACTGCCAAAGAACCTTCTTTACAACCGATTCCATTAAATACACCCCAAACAAATCTGGCATCAGTTCCAAAACCAAAATATATATTCAGTTCTCGGTTACTACCTGAAACAAAGCCTGAAGACGTATTGGCTCATTTGGTCGATTCAAAGATTATCACCACACCTTCAAGCCTTAAATGTTCTAAAATAAGTAAACCGAATAGTTTTGTAGCTTCATTTAAAATCATTGCCCCTAGTTCTCTTTTTGATCCCATTTGTAATTGTTCCTGGCCTCCTAACATTTTAGTTAAGGAATTCACTGCTCCCCTGAGAAAATCACGTCCCTCAACTTCAAACCTTAATTCAAAAAACTGCAGAGACTCTCCCTCTACTATCAAAACGTAAGAGGACTTCGTAGTAAAACTACTTCTATTTATAAGAATTCTCAGGCATTTCCACATGATGTTTTAGTTCTCTCTGAAACCTGGCTCAACGCCACAATACTGGACACAGAGCTCTTTGATAAAGAGTTCTCAGTTTTTCGGAAAGACCGTCATGAGAATGCTATAAACTTAGTTGGCGGGGGAGTCCTCATCGCTGTGAGAAATAGTCTCTCATCTTCCCTTGTTGTTTTCCCATTTACAGTTAATATTGAACTCATCTGTGTTAAGTTAACTTTACGGCAAAAATCAATGTTTTTATTAAATGTATAATTGTATATATTCCTCCTTAAAGTCCAATGTCAGTGTTCACTGAACTTTCCTTAATCTTAGACTTTATTTTCAGTATTGCTGATCTTGACAGCTGTATTCTTTTGCTAGGTGATTTCAATCATCCTCTTATTGATTGGGTTCCCTCTGAAGACGATTCCTATTTTGAAGCTTCTACAGTTTCTTCTCAACTGGAGCTTCAGTTGTAAGCTGTATCAAAAATAAAATTAATCGAATACTAGACCTAGTATTCTCATCTGACGCAGTAAATACTGCAGTTGTAGAATCTACATCTGCTTTATCAACCATAGATAATTTCCACCCTCCCTTAGATATTTTTCTTGACTTGAGCGGTCATTTAATTGAAAATAGTAATCCCCATGATTGCTCATATGAATTTGACTTCCGAAAAGCTGATTTTTTGTAGCTTTCAAATAGCTTATACTTTATTCCGGTATCCATGAATTACCGTCCTGCAATGATATTGACGCAATTATTGCACATTTCTATTCTTTGCTTATGGGTTGCATTGAACAGGCAGTTCCTAAGAAGAAATCTACCCACTCTAACGCTTTTAGTCATCCCTGGTATACTAAAGAGCTAAAAACACTTCGTAATAAGAGAAATAAGGCCTGGAAAAAATACCTTAAATCCATGACCTTAGAAAACCAATTAGTTTATATCTCATTTTTTGAAGAATTTAAGAAACTGTCTTATGAACTTTAACTTTATAGTGAGTATTTACTTACTATAGGAAGCTCTCTGACGTCTGACCCGAAAAGTTTTTGGAAATACATCAATTCGAAAAAGAAATGTGATGTTTATCCAATGAACTTTACAAGCAATAATGTAGCCCTCAACTCAACTTCTTAAATTTGTGAAGAATTTGCAAATAATTTCAGCAAATCTTTTATCGATTCCCTCGCTGTTGAGGATACAGATTTTTTTCAGTATTTACGTGGCTGTCCACAAGTATTGTTTAACAACATCTCAGTAGAGACTGATGACATTATAAACATTCTTTCTCTTCTGAAAGAAGACTTTTCGAGTGGCCCAGATGGTATTCCACCTGTTGTTTAAAAAAAGTGTAAGTCTGTGTAAGTCTCCCCTCCGTTCTATTTTCGAATTGTCTCTAAAATTAGGAAAATTTCCTTCAATTTGGAAAAACGCTTATATTATACCAGTCTATAAGAAGGGAGATAAGGCCAATATCGCCAATTATAGACCAATATCTAAGCTTTCCTGCATTCCTAAGGTGTTCGAACAAATCATTTGTGAAAGTTTGGCATTTCATTGCAGGAACATCATCTGTCACCAACAGCATGATTTCATGCAGAAACGTTCCACTGTCACAAATCTTCTTGTCTTTATAAATCAATGTGTATGCAGTTTGGAATGTGGTCAGGAAATCGATTGCGTCTATACAGATTTTTCGAAAGCCTTCGACCAACTCTCTCACACCATCATAAAATTCAAACTAAATGCATATGGCTTCCCTCCATTTTTCATCACTTGGATATCCTCATATCTCGAAAATAGGTCTTACCAAGTAAAATTCAGGCATTTTATCTCTAAGTCATTTTTTGCTAATTCGGGAGTTCCTCAGGGTAGCCATCTAGGACCTTTACTTTTTAATTTAGCTATAAACCATGCCCCGATATGTGTACGTAATAGCAAAATTCTCATCTTCGCAGATGATATGAAGATTTACAAAAACATCTGTTCTAGTAATGACCACATTCTTCTACAAGATGACATTAATAGTTTTGCATTGTGGTGTGAGAAAAATTGTTTAAATCTAAATCCAATAAAATGTCAAACAATGACCTTTTCAAGGAAGCGTGCACCGTCTTCATATGACTACGCCATCTCACAGCACATTCTACCCCGTGTAACTTCCGTAAGAGATCTTGGAGTTTTTTTACCCCTAAATTAGATTTTTCGGTGCACGTTAACAACATCGTGAATAAAGCAAACTCAATGCTTGGATTTATAAAGCGTTGGTCAAGGAATTTCGCGATCCAAATATAACCCGCGCTCTATATTATTGCTATGTTCGTCCTCACTTAGAATACGCTTCCCAAGTTTGGTCACCTCATTACAATATTCAGATTGAGAGGCTAGAATCTGTTCAAAGAAATTTTACTCGTTTTGCCCTCAAAGGTATTCTATGGAGTGATCCTTTGAATGTCCCCTCTTATGAAAACCGTTTACTAACTCTCCAAACGGAAACATTGTCAAGTAGACGAAACAACAACGATTTAGTATTCTTCTATTAAGTTATTACTGGTGTAACAGATGCACCGGAACTACTTGGCGCTATATCTTTCAACCATCGGGGTGGTGGTTATAATTTTCGTAGGAAGGACTTGTTAGATTTCTAGCGATGGAATTTACCTAAATTACCAGAGATTAAGTAAAACACACGAGGTCCTTTTGATTACAAGAAAGAGAAGGAAGTGAGTTTATTACATAAACGTCAAGTTAACAAATGTCATTAAGTTTATTAGGCATGTTCAATTAACTTTCCAATACTCTCCCTTAATTGGAATGCTTTTTTTTTAATTCAAAATTCAATATCTTAATAAATATCTATAAATAAAAATTTAATGTACTGCAAACTTCATAATTTTTATCAAATTATTTTAAATTAGATTCTCTTGACTTCATTTTAATTAATTCGTTTAAATGGCAGAAGGCTTTAAATAAATTATTTTCAATTAAAACCAAAGATACTTGAGAAAACTTCTAACTTGCGACCAGAAGTTGGTTTGGTCAAAATATCAGCTGGCATCTTATCAGTTGGCAAATGAGTGAGTTTAATCAAACCCTTTTTGACGTTTTGGTGCACAAACTTTGCTTTGACATCGACGTGCTTTGTTCGTGCAGAGTATGCATTGTTGGTCGCCAGCTTTACTGCACTAATGTTGTCGCAAAACAATTCAATTGACACAGGTGAATTTATAAAAAGTTCCTTTTCGAGCATTTTTAGCCAAATGCATTCTTGTATTGCTGCTGTCATAGACATAAACTCTGCCTCTGTCGTTGAGATTGCGACGGTTTTCTGTTGTTTGGTGCACCACGAAATTGCACCACCTTGCATGGTGAACACAAAACCAGTAGTTGATCGTCGCTCGTCCTCATCACTGGCCCAATCAGCATCGCAATAACCTTTGAGTTCCGTTTGGGAATTGTTGTATGTTATCTTCTTGTCAAGCGTCCCTTTGAGGTAACGTAAGATACGCTTTGCAGCACCCCAGTGTGCTCTGCCAGGATTATTATTATAGCGACTTAAAACGTTGACCGGAAAACAGATGTCAGGTCTTGAGACTTGCACGCAAAATTGGAGAGCGCCAACCAGTTGTCGATAGGGCACATCCTTCATTAGGTTTTTCTCATCATCGTTGCTCGGACACATTTTGGCAGATATTTTCTGATTGATATCCATTGGTGCAACCGTTGGGTTGCAGTCGCTCATGTTAAAACGGGATAAAATCTCTTTTATGTAGTGTGTTTGATCAAGAGAAATCGTACCTGTTTGTCTGTTTCTTGTCAATCGAACTCCCAAGACGGATGATATCTCTCCCATATCTTTCATCTTGAACTTCTTGAAGAGAACTTTGGTTAGCTTCTGTTCCAGTCCGTCATCATTGCTGAATATTAAGATGTCATCCACGTAGATGGGGCTACAATGAACAAACGAGAACCATCGATTAGATAATATACGCATTGATCTGTCGACGAACGCCTTAGCCCAAAATCCAAAAGAACTTGGTTCAGAGTACAGTTCCAAACACGACTCGATTGCTTGAGTCCGTAGATTGACTTCACCAGCTTACAACAACGATTGGTTCCATCGATAAAACCTTCCGGCTGCGACATAAAAATCTCCTCTTCCAGCTTGCCATGGAGAAACGCGGTCACAACATCCAATTGACGGATATTTAAATCAAATTTAGCTGCAATCGCCATCAAATACCGAATTGTTGTAAAGCGAACTACCGGGGAGAATGTTTCATGGTAGTCCACACCTTCGACTTGAGTGAAGCCTTTGGCTACCAACCTCGCTTTGTATCGGACCACTTTGCCTTCGGTATCACGCTTTGATTTATATACCCACTTACATTTAATCGGTGATTTTCCTGGGGGAAGCTCCACTAGCTTCCAGGTTTCATTTTGTTGAAGTGATTCAAATTCATCTCTCATCGCGCTTTTCCACGAGGTGTTCTGACTCGTAATGGCTTGCTTGAACGTTGACGGATCACTCACAAAAAAAAGCGAAAGCAAAATTGGCGTAATCTGGCGTTGGTCTCCCTTGATTTCGAGATGATTTCTGGCGAGGTGCAAAATCTTGGATCAACTCCTCCTCATCACTTGGTTGCCACACGCTACCATTGCTGTCATCAGTAAGTGAAGTCAATGAATCATCAACTGGTTTTTGATCGGAGGAATCAACAGCTTCCAAATCACTCTGGGTTGTTGGTGAACTTGTAATTTGCGGATTATTTCTGGATTGAAGATCATAATGAGAGATATCCTCCTCTAATTCGCAAATCTCATCTTTTTCGCCTTCGGAATAATCTAACAAAAAACGATTAGTTTTATCAGATTCGGAATCAATTACCTCATTAATGCCATTTGACTCCAAGAATGTCACATCTCTGCTTATAATGACTGAGTTAGACTGTGTGTTGTAAAGTCTGTATGCTTTTGCATCTGAAGCATAACCAATGAAAACACATTCTATGGATTTGTTGTCCAACTTTTTTCGCTTCATAGCTGGTACGTGAGCAAAAGCTCGGCATCCAAATACCTTGAGCATCGACAAATTTGGTTTTTGATTCGTCCAGATTTCTTCAGGTGACTTCTCTCCAGTTCCTTTACATGGGATTCGATTTATGAGATAAGCTGCGGTCATTGCAGCTTCTGCCCAAAACGTCTTCGGTAGGCCCGAGTCGATCAGCATGCAGCGCACATAATTGTGCGATTCATTCGCTCACATAACCCATTTTGTTGTGGGCTATAGACAGAAGACAGCTGACTTCTGATGCAAAATTCCATTTCTATCAAAGAATTCTCGGAATTTGGTATTGCAAAATTCGGTGCCATTATCGCTTCTAAAGCACTTTAATTTGTGGCCTGTTTGTTTTTCGGCCATAGTTTTGAATTTAACAAAACACTCAAATACTTCGCTTTTGTTTTTAATAACATAAATGAATACTTTTCGCGAAAAGTCATCGATGAATGACACAAAATGACGAAAACCACTCATAGACTCCACCGACGAGGCTTGACAAACGTCACTATGTACCAATTCCAATAAATTCTTTGCGCGGTTACCTTCATCACTAAAAGGAGAACGGCTTTGTTTCCCTTTCACACATGTATCGCACACACTGTTTCTAGGAATCGAAACATTTTTTAATTCGCTCTTCAAGAAAGACATGTAATTAAGACTAGCATGTCCAAAGCGACGATGCCACAAAATAATATTTTCTTTGGGTTTTGTCGTGACAGTTGGCTCTTTCTGCGCCTCAGCAACAAAAGACTTCACATCATGTGCAACATCTAATTTGAACAAATCGTTTACTAAGCTGGCCGTGGCAATTATATTCCAATTTGTGTCAAATATTTTACACCCATCATTCGTAAACAAAACTGATTTGTTGTTTTTCACAATTTGGCTTACCGATAACAGATTAGCGCAAATATTAGGTACATAGTGAACTTTGTTAATTGTTATCTCATTCTGGTTGCTACCGTTTAACACCATTTGCTTTACGTTGCCGACACAATTAATTGAAATCTTATCGTTGTTTGCCACAACAACTTCTTTTTGCACAGGTTCACTTATATTTTCAATGATCGATTTGTGTTTTGTCATATGCACGGTGCAACCACTATCGATTTACCAATCTGATGGCAATTCACTAGACTGAACTAGCAGAGATGAAAATAGCATGGCTTCACTTTTTTCATTTTTGTGTTGTTGCTTTTTTTTGTTCTTTGCTGTAGGGCAATTCTTGACGAAATGTTGTTTGGAACCACATCCAAAGCAATGCTTTACGTTCCTTTTTAGATTTTTTTTTATTTTTGACTGCCAAAGCCGCCTCGCTTGAATCACACTTTTCGTTCTCAAAGACTAGGCCTTGCATCAGCAGGTTCTTGACATAGTCGAAAGTGATTTTATTAGAAGAGTTTTCTACTGCGAGTATCATAGGTTTATATTCCATAGGTTTTCCTACCAACATCAACGAGCCAGCTACTTCATCGTCTATATTGAAGCCTGCCGCTTTCAATTTGGACCACAGTGAACTCATCTTATTGACGTAGTCTTCCATTGACGCACATTCTTTTTGCTTGAGAGATACCAATTGTTGCAACAGTGCCACTTTGCGACCGGTGCCGGTGTCATCAAAAGCCGCCGCTATACTATCCCATGCTTCTTTGCATGTGCTTGCTCCTTCTATATGATTATAGTTGCACGGCTCGAGCAATAACTTCAACTCACCTATTGCTCTAAGATCTGCTTTCTTCTGAACATCATTTGCTGCGGCGAGTAATTCATTTTGGCAATAGTCCCACAAACCTCTGATTATCATGTGAGCTCTTGCACCGACCTTCCATTCAGAGTAATTCTCCCTGCCTTTAAGACGATTGAATGGAATTTGAGAGGTCATTTCTTCAGTTGAATTTTTCGTGTAATATTTTACAAGAATATTTTCACAATCGTCAGCTTTATCTGAGATGTCTTCACACGAATCGCTTGCTTTAATTGCCTCAACTTTATCAACCATATGACAAAAATATACAAGGCAGTTCGCAATTAGGTTAAGCGAAAAATAAAATTACAACCAAGGAAAATTTCAAGGAAATATTAACCGCGGCAAATAAAGTAAATCAAATATTACTTATTTCTGATAAAATAGGCTGCGGATGGCCAATAACCTGTTAGATTTCTAGCGATGGAATTTACCTAAATTACCAGAGATTAAGTAAAACACACGAGGTCCTTTTGATTACAAGAAAGAGAAAGAAGTGAGTTTATTACATAAACGTCAAGTTAACAAATGTCATTAAGTTTATTAGGCATGTTCAATTAACTTTCCAATAGGACTTGGTACAACAACCAAAACATCGTACCAACTATGGATTCTATGAGCCCTTGACACGTATGAGTAGGCTTTCAAACTGCAACTCAGACTTGTTTGATTTAAATATAAACAAAAATAAATTAAAGTCTTTGCTCAAGACCAAAGTTCTACACTTTTAAATGTTTTTCTGTTTACTTTGTTTGTAATTATTATTATATGTATTAATCTTGTTTTGTTACTGTCTTGTTTTTGTTTCATCCATGTGAGTGTTTATTATGTTATGTTTGCTTACTAACAACTAACACTGCACTAAGTGATGAGCCGGTGGTATAACATAGTCTACTATGTTGGCAAACCATTGGTCGTAAGACTGTGCTTGCTATAAGCTCTCTTCGACCAATTCTGATAGTGTAAAAAAGACCAACGAGTTTCGCCTGTTCTTCAATCGCTGTGAAGGCCTCAAGCATAGCTCTCTTGGATCGACCGATGATGTCTATGTCGTCCGCATAGTCTAGGAGCTGGGTTGATTTGTTGAAGATAGTGTTTTCCGTGCTCACACCTGCCTTGCGCACTATCTGCCCCAGGACTATGTTGGAGAAGTCACATGACAGCGCATCTCCTTGTATAAACCCATGCGCATGTTTGAAACAAGTCGGATGAGTTGTTATTCCCATTTGCACACTGCACTGCGTATCGTTTAGCGTCATGCGGCACAGCTGGATCAGTTTGTTCGGGATCCCGAATTCAGACATCGCCATCATAAGCTCTTGGCGGTGGATGCCTATCATAAGCAGCTTTGAAGTCGATGAAAAGATGGTGCGTTTCTATTTGAAATTCGTTGGTCTTTTCCAGGATCTGCCTCAGTGTGAATTTTTGGTCTATCGTTGTTCTGCCTGGCCTTAAGCCACACTGGTACGTGCCGATTATTGTGTTGCAGAACGGTTTAAGACGCTCACACCGTATGTTGGATATGATTTTGTATGCAACATTAAGCAGGGATATGCCACGGTAGTTTTTGCATGGCATAGGATTGCCTTTTTGTAGAGGGGGCATATGGAGCAGTCAGTGGGCATGCATTCTTCCTTCCGCACTTTGTTGATGATCTGGTGCATGCGGTTCATCAAAACACCTCCTCCATCCGACCCGGCGGACTTGTTATTTTTTAGCTTTTGGATGGCCCTTTCTACCTCTTCTGTGCTGGGGGCTGGGACTGAGTCTTCATTGACTGGTCTTGCTTCTCTTTTGCCATTAGCTTGCTCGACATTTTGCGCATTCAGCCGCTGTTGGAAGTGCTGTTTGAAAACATCTACAATTCCCTGTGCTTCGGGGACTAGATTTCCTTCACTGTTTCGAAGAGCATGTGTCCCGGTTCTGAAACCAAAAGCTAATTGCTTCGACAATTTAAAGAAACATCGAGCCCGAGACTCTTCTAGATCTTTGAGCTGAGAAACTGTGGATATGCTCTTTTCTTCCTTCGCAGGGTATTTTTCTCATTTCTCCTTTTTGTTCGGTAGGCACTCTTCTCTCGCTGCTCTAATTTTCCGTTCCAGCATCTGTAAACATGCATTTTTCATCTTCTTTTTTCAATAACGCGCATTCATTATCATACCACGGGTTTTTATCGGGGGTGGTTGGTAGCCGGCTACATTTGTAATTATTTCGCTATATTGGTTCCACAAGGTGTTGACACACATGGTCGATTTGATTGGTAGTTCGACCATCCGGAGATCGCCAGGTTGCTGTGTAGATCTTTCGTCTTGGAAACCTAGTGCTACTTTTCTCACCGTATTACGAGCTGCAGCAAAGTCGATTAGCCGGAAGCCGTTATCTGCTGTTACTTCCTTTTCAACTAATCCGCCAAAGATTTCCTCCTTCCCGATTTTTGCATTGAAGTCACCGAGTACGATTTTGACGTCGTACTCTGGAAAGAATCCGTAGGCTCTATCCAGGAGGTCGTAAAAATCCTCCTTGCTAGACTTCTCAACGTCATCGGTAGGGGCGTGTGCTGTGCACATATTAGACTGATGTTTTGTAGTGTGGCCTTGATGCGGATTACAGCCAGGCGATCACATTGGCTTGAAATCCATGACTAGGCAGGGGTCTGTTGCATCAAGTTCACGTCGTAGCATCTTCTCTGTCCCAATGAATTTGGTTCCTCGATATCAATAGATTTCATGTGAAGATCCTATTCCTTGTATAAAATCTTGGAAGCATAATAAGAAGTTATCAGAATGTAACGTGTGGGCTACCTCAACATGTACGGCTCTAGTAGTGAGGCAGGTAAATAAAACACCCACCTCTTTTGTTGACGTCGGTCGTCCTACTGCTACCATGAGGGGTCCAATGTAATCTTCTCCAGTAAACATGAACGCCTTACAATTCAATGATAATCTTGCGCGAGGAAGTGGGGACATTTCTGGTGTGCTCAGTTTTGCTTTACTTATCTTACACCATTGGCATACTTTGATAACACACTTTAATTTTTGTCTTAAATTTGGCGTACTGAAACTTTTCGTGAACTCGTTGTACAAGTAGCTCCGTAATCGAATGATCCCTCGGTAATATGATTGGTCTCTTAGTGTTGATGTTGATACATGTGGCCGCATCCAATTTTCCCTTTACTCGAAGTAATTGTTGTTCATCATTTCAGAATAATTTCAGCTTTTTGTAATTCCTCGCTAGATAAAATGCCGGTACTATGTATGTCCGATTGTAATTTAAATTTAATATTTAAATATCGATAGATGTATGGTGTAGTTCTCAAAAGTCTTTGCCAGAAGGAAACGGCTTAAGTCGATCCACGGCTGAAGTACATGATTTATAGTATACATTCAAGGTCTTCACCAGTTGCTTTTGTCGTAGGTTTGTCCTTCGGCCAACCGGCTTCAAAGTCCATCAAAAAACTTGGGCCATGAAACCATCGTTCCGAAGGGTCTAGTGTAGGTGGACTTGTCCACTTAGTGGCGGAATCTGCAACATTGAATTTTGATTGAATATATCGCCAATTTCCACCTTGGTCATTGTCTTTTACTTCGACTACTTGAAACGCCACGAACTTGTTATAGCGATGGGGATTTCCATTTATCCAACTCAGTACCGTCTTCGAATCGCTCCATAAGAATATTTTGTTTACTTTTATTGACATTTCATCAGTCAGCTTTTTCGTAAATCTGTATCCCATCTAACCTTGGAACCGAGCGGATTTTAATCGGCGCAACTTTTGTTTTCGCTCCTAATAGCGAACATTTGATGAGATTTTCTAAACTTATTCTGATTCACGCTACAGTTGCACACGCTTGTTCGCTTGCATCCATGAAAATTTATAATTGCACAGTTGTTTCAAGCCCGTTTGGTAAACTCTTCAATAGACATCTTGGAATGCGACACCCTTCCGCTTGAGGAAGAACCTTCAGCCATATCTTCCATGATTCGAAGTGGTCATCATTCACCGGAACATCCCAATCAACACGATAACGCCATATGTCATGCAAGAAGATCTTGAGGTAAACCAAAAAATTAGCTACCAACCCAAGCGGAGCATATATGGATGGACATGAGGATTCGCAGAATGTCTCTTTTCGTTGGTCGTCGTTCACCGTTCAGTACACAGTGCCTACTTGTTGGTTTTCCTTGTTGAATCGTAAAAAGAATGTATATTTGTCACTTTGCTGAGACCACCACATTGTTAGGACCTTTTCTATCGCAGGATCGACACTCGGGTTTAAATTGGAATATTCATCATTATGCTGCGAATTGAGGGTTTTCACGACAGTTTAGGAATTAGATTTCCAGTTTCAGATTTCAAAACCGGCTTTAGCATGTACAGTTGGGACGTCTCTTGCCAGCTGAATTGCTTCAATTTCGGTGTCGACACTTTCCAATAAATTGTCTACGTAATGGCTTTCTAATATACTTTTAACAGCCTTCGGAAACTCGTCTTTATATTTCAAAGCATTTCAGTTTTTTATATATTGTACCCAGCTGGGAGAGCAAGTCACGCCGAAAGTCATCACTTGCACCATGTACCTAAGTGTCCGGTTCCTCATTAGTGTTACTTCTCCAAAGAAATCGTAGAACTTGTTGGTCTTTTGCAGGAATTTTTATCTGGTGGAACATTTGTCGGCTTCGTATGAGGACACCCAGAAGCGATACGTTCCAGTCAACTCCTTTCTTCAAAAGCGTATGTAGAGAAACTCCTTTCACCTTCGCCTTCACCTTCCTTACTAGTTGAACCTTCTCCGGTTTGTTTTGATTTCGCACCGGGAAAATCAGTAGATACCAGACCGCGTTGTGATGTTGGTTCAGTTTTTCTTGTGACATCTTTCGGATATAACCCTACACCTTGTATTCGTTGATTTGTGGATGCACGTTGTCTTTCAGATCAGAGTTGCCACCGAAACGTCTCTCTATCTCTAGACATTTCATCCTTTGCAATGCCATTGGACGGCTATCTGGCAATCTGAAGTTATCATACTTCCAATGAAGACCAGTTTCATACCGATTTTGATTTTCAACCTTGTTTGTGGTTTGGATCAGTATGCTCTTCGCGTGTAATTGTTCTTGAGTGCCCTCGAAATCTCTTGGTTCTACCACTCCCAAGCCGTCAACAGATGTGAAGTCCTTCACCACGACAAGCAATTTCCTATCAGTCGCTACTTGACACTCGCACGTTTGGAAATTTGATTCTGAATTCTGATTTTCCGGTTTTGGAATTGGACGAAATTTTCGTTTTTTGGTGAAGCCAATGTTTGTTGAATTGTTCTTATAAAAATTAGCCATTCGCGTGGCCTACCAGTGAATATTGGCAACTCCTTAGCGACTACATGTCGCGCGGACACTCCTGTTGGGAAGATATTGTACGGGATGATCCTGTCTCTCTTGCTTTAGAAACAGCCAGCAATTTGATGGGACACTTTTTAACAGGAATATTTGGCTTGCTTGGCGGTTCTCCCTGTACAGAAGCCCATTCAATATCGTCGTCTGGCATTTCGTCCAAAAGAGCCCGTCGTTTTGCTAGCAGTTCGGGCACCTCCTGATTTAAGAGTTGCATTTTTAACTTACTTCTGTTGGATCGTGATTTTGTTGATGAAATGGATGCTGTTCTGGATTTGCATAGAGTGCATTTCCAATCAGCGATGCTCGCCATCTCATCGTCCACCTTGATGTACTCTGACCTTTCAACATCCTTTCTTCCGTGTAAATTTGATCACAAATGGGACATTTTAAGCCCACCACAATTAGGGATTGCAATCCCGGGATCCCGAATCCCGGGATCCCGGTACATTTTTCAATCTTTTAAATCCCGGGATTGTATTATCTAATCCCGGGATTTTCGGGATTGGTAGATTAAATCATTGTATATAAGGTAAGGACACTTAGTATAATCAAGAATGGGTTTTTCGACATTTTGTGCTACATCATAATCAAAAAAAAAATCCCAATACCAAACTTATGTAACAAAACAGCACTGTGTCAGGTCTCAAGATGGCACTACAAACGATTGCCAGGTCGCGGGTACTAGCTAAATAGAAATACAATGGATTAAATATTCACATACAACCAGTGATCACTTCATAACAAGATTGGAAACTTACCTACGTTTTACCCTCCAAATACCGCAAATGTTATTTTTTTCATGCACACATACTCTTGCAGCTAACTTGCTTTTTATTTTGTAGACAACTGTATCTTTATTACAAAAACACGCCTACTCTTACAGCTAACCTGCTCCTTTAGTTTGTATTACACGCATACTGTTTCAGCTAACCTGCTCCCTTAGCTTGTAGGCAAATGTCACTTTGACAGCAAGCTTTCCTATCTTGGTATAAGTGATCACTGCATACAACTTTTTTCCTTATTTCATTTTAAATACCTTCTAACAGCAACCATAGAGAAATTATTATAAAGAAGACAGTCTTGTGGACATAGACAAGAGAAGAGAAACCACATGATCACCGATGAGTTAAAAGGGAGATGGGAAACCAAGCTGTCAAAATGACAATGTCTACAAGCTGCGGTCCAAGTTTACTGCAAGAGTATGCGTGTTTTTACCAATACTATCTCAGTAAACTTAGGCACCCCACCTGGGGAGTAAATTAACTGGTAAATTTTAAAATTTGTAGTTTTAACGTACAAAAGGTGAGTAAAAGTGAGCAGAAGAGGGATATGTTCAAAAAGATAGCAAAAAAGTAAAATTGCGTAAAAGCAGCAAATGGCATCAAATGTATCAAGCAGTAGATTTTCTGACACCAAAAATAGAAATAAAAAAAAAAACGTTGTCAAATTAAGAATGCTGAACATCTGAAAAGCTTTTGTTTGAAATCTTATTTTGTTATATAAGAACCTGGCTTTATCAGTAACGAAATGCAAGCAAATCGGGTTTCAATTTATACTTAATCCATGTTCTATGAAATCGGCAGTTTTAAGAGTTTTTATGCATTAGTTTTTTTAAGAAGTTAATATTTTTTGTTAAATAATCATGGAGTTATTGCTTTTAAGAATTTTTATTGAGTTATTTCTTTTTTTAAGTTGTCAAATAAACAAAATAAAAATTTCCACAAACATCTTTTATTTTTTCTTCAAATCCCGGGATTATCCCGGGATCCCGGGATCCAGATTTTTGAATCCCGAAATCCCGGGATTGAAAAATCATTCCGGGATTGCAATCCCTAACCACAATGCTTGCCGTCGTCGGTCGTCGACATTGTTACGTTGTTAAATTCGTAAAATTTTTTGAGAAACGTTACAATTTCTTGAATCAATGTTAGAACTTTTGAACCAATTTAAATAAACTAATTTTTTTAGTTAAAATGTATTTTATTGCTAAGCCTAGTACGCAGACCGCGCTAAATTTAAGCTCCCGCATTTCTCTCCAAACATCAGCTAAATTCCTGGCTAAATTTTGACATTTTTTTTCGAGGAGCATTGTGGTAGCTATGGCTATCCTTAAGGGATTTCCATTTCGCTTTGCCATCAAGATTGCTGTGCGACTTCTCTTCCAGGCACCATATTGCCGGCTGCTGTTTCAACAGGTCGGCCAACATTTTCTTTTCATCCACGGACGGCACTTTTCTCCTTCAACTTTTATTATATTTTCTAAAAAATAGCGAATAATCTTGCTAGTCAAAGAACAAATGAAGCAAAAGTCAAAATTTAGCTCGAAAATAATGTGCCGGACATTAATTTCACTAGCTAAATTTTGACAGATGATTATGTAGAGTTACGAAAAAAAAAATATTTTTAGCTAAGAGCTGCGTACCTCTTCGCTAAAAAGCTCAGCTAAATTTTAGCTCCGCTAAATTTTGGAAAGAATTTTGTATGGCAGCTAAAATTTTGCTCGATCTGCGTACTAGGCTTTGCTCGAAAAATTTTAATTTCGACCCCTCCGTTCGAGATTTAATTCAAAAGTGCGCGTTATTTTCTTAGTTTCTCATATACAGATATACGTAGACCGTTAGGATTTTAGTCGTCTCTCTTCTTTTAATGTTCCTTCTTGTTATCTGCTTTTCTTTTTTCTTCAAATCCAGTGATGCCACTTTCATTTTTCTTAACAATGTTGATAAATCAAGATTATAGGAAAAAGGAGAAATCAAAACAAAGATTATAGTTCAAAACTTCAGACGAACATGTCCATCTTGATTATAGCATATTCTTCTACATATATAAGTTCCTATATAGATTATAGTTCAGGTCAGCAGATTCACTGCTTTCTCACTTGAACGTACCAAAATAAAAAAATATCAATTTTGCTGAACTGAAGAAAAAAGTCGGAGAAGTGCGAAAAGTAGATAACAAGGGAGTTTACAATAGAAATGGAGGAATCCTTACTGGACGGACTATACCATTAATAATCTGTCATCGGGCATCGTGGCAATTAAAAAGGAGTAGTAGTAGGTCTGTTTGCTTACAGCAACAAACTGCAACGAAGTATAACAGAGTGAAACGTTTTTACGTTTTCCTGTTTGTTTACCTGAATTAGTTGCAAAAAATGGGGAATTCGAGAGAGCTTCATCACCACACTCAAAACGTTTTTCTTTTTATTCTGCGACTCGAATAAGTCATAATATTGGTATTCAATAGCAGAAATGTAAGTTGTACACAATTGTCAAAAGCTTTTGAAAAGTGAAAACAAACTAAAACAAATTATGTACTTCAAAGTGTTTGTTTATTTTGTAACAAGTTTCTCTTTTTCGGAGAGAATTTTACTCTACTCTTTTACAAATTTTACAGATTTCAAACACTGCTATAAAATATTCCCAAACAGACCTAGTATAATGTATTCCCTCACTCTTTTGTATAATTGATGTATATCTCGCCCGCTTTACTTTTCTTGAAATTTGCAGATCAAGATGTTGCAGAATGCAGATGCATGTAAACCCACCATTATGCGTAACTTTTGTTTTGTTCCTGCTCATGCATTATTCTTTAATTGCATATAGGCAATAATTCGATCGCATGTAGAACCTCATTAAAGTTGTTAATCTAGTACATTTTAACCTACTGAAGGAAATCGCCGCATTTTGTCAAATTCAGCTGTCAGTGTCAGGCTGGTTAAATAACCTCGGGTTTGGAGTACAATAAAAATAGTTTAATTTATATTTCTCAAGATTATCAATTAAAAAATGCGTTTCACGAACAAATTATGTGCCCAACATTTAGGATGGATGTTCAAAAAACACTGGCAGGTACAAGGTAAACGTGTCGCCCGTGATACGGGAGCAGCTGCAGAATTAGCTAAGCTAGGAATCGATGTCAAAGATCCAAAAGATGTAATCAAAGAACCACCACCACCGTATGCTCACTTAGTTTTTCTCATAAATTGTGTGAAAAATTGTAAACATTTTACTGTCCACAGGTTTCAGAAGTTTATCTCTGCCGATCCCAACCGTATCGACACGAGTGAAGATGCCTTCAATCCGAACTGGCATGCCAAACCGTGCCATGTCTTTGGCGATGCCAATGTCCTTCTCGAAGGCACTCCACAAGCTCAAGTTTTAACCAAAACAATTGAAATCAATGGACTCCCAAAGAACATCGAAGAATCCATCAATAAAATGCAATTGAACAGCAATGTTGACAAGAATGTGCAAAACTCGATTTTAGCCTCCCATGTCCTCGATGCACAGCAAGTGAAACTGCCGAAGATCAAGATTCCTGAACGTCCTGCTTTCAATCTGCCACGAGAATATGGAATTGCTCATAGTAGAAGACGGCGTCTCTTGATTCACAAATTAATTTTCGAATGCGAGAAGCTGTCCGGGAACTCGGTGACATCACGCAGACAAATCTTTGACAATGCTTTCTTCAATGTGAGCCATACAAAAGAGGGAGACTTGTTGCAATTTGAATTGACTGCTGACACTTTCATGACGGCAACAAAACCAATTGAGGCTGTCAAAGGAAAGTATGACTCTGAACTTCCTGACTTGTTTCCCATAAAGCACACCATCACCATCCCAGGGACCAACATTTACACAACCAAGAATAGCTATCGTGAGTTGCTCGGAAGTTTTAAAATAATGTTTTGTTTTAAGCACATCACTTTTGACAGCTCTTCGAAGTACACTGCCTTGCAGCCATCCGCACACAATATTTGTTCACTTTGACAAGGAAGATGTTAGGAATCTTCATGAAACTGCAGTGACAACAAGCCAGTTCCAGGCGAGAAATCTTCTGAAAGCATTTACAGTGGCATCTGCCAGAGCGAAGCAACTGTATGGTGTAGGTTTAACTTTAGTTATGATCAGAAGTTCTTGTTTCTAATTCATTCACACTCTAGGAATCGGTGGAACAACTGCCAAAGCCCATTGTTGTCCAGAGTATTCAAACCGACGGACAGACTTTCCATTTTGGAGTATTTCAGTTGAACACTTTGCAATTGAACGGAGTTGATGGAACAAAGAACTACTGGTTCCATTTGCCAAATGTTGATTTGTTCTCCGCATGCGAGTACAAAGTAGGTCGACCGGTTCTCGAAGGATACAACAAGGACTGTTTCCGGTACTTAAAAGCCTTTTATAGTAATTCTTAGATGAATGTGTTAAAATAAACTAAAGGGTGTTAAACTTGTGAAATTAGAATTTCTCTGGGTTTTCAAGAGTAACAGCATTCGTCCAGTCTTGGATTCTATTCAATAAAGAGAATTGCACACATATTTGAGTTATTTCGCACCGCTTATGTTCGAACACAAGCGTCAACAGCAACCTCTGTCTATCAACTCCTACCCTCCACTACAGCAAGTGCCTAGTACCTCAACCGAAGATTGGGTTGGGGTTCCACCTCAGTGGAAAGTTTTTGGTGGCAGCAAAGGGAGAGAGAGGAAGGGGGTATGCGTCCACTAAGGCATGCCTCTTTTTCTTCAACAGGGGGCAGCGGAAGAACTTCCAAGATGGAATCAACGATGGCGTCTACAGTTCCAGTCAGGATGAATTACTTATTGAACACCTGGGCTACTGCGACATACTCGCTGCCCAGGCCTATAAGTAGCGATTTGACCGGCTCCCTGTCTTTGGAGTTGAATTAAAGATCTAGCCCTCCAGGTTGGGGGTCGAGCGTCGGGATGACTGCCAGGCCACATAAAGAAGAAAAGAGATATTTCCGAACCACAACCAAGCCTCGGATACAGACGGAATTAGTGATGACGACCCACGCAAACGATTTAAGGACAACGAATTTCGGGTTTGCACTTGGAACGTTAGGTCCCTTAAGAGACCACGTGCAGCCGAACAACTAGCGGAAGCCCTAGATTGCTATAAAGCAGATATAACCGCCATCTAAGAAATGCGGTTGGATGGTCCGGGCCTACGAAAACGAAGAACTTTGGATGTGGATTCGTAGTTGGAAAGAAGGTCTTGGGTTTCAACTCAGTGAATGAGCGCAACACGACAATCCGCATGAAGGCTAAATTCAATAACATAAGCTTCACGCCCCACTGAAGATACCGCAGACAGGTTCTTCAAGCTCCTCGACAAGTCCTATGAGCAATGCCCTAGGGATTTTAATACTTAGCTGGGCAGAGAAGAAATCTTTGATGGAATAATCGGACGACATAGCCTACTGACACCACCTGCGATAACGGAGTCAGGCTAATCGACTTCACTGCGGGGCGAGATTCAAAGGTAGCAATAACACGATTCCCACATTTCGATATTCACAAAGGGACATGGAAATCTACTGATCAATAAACTGTCAACCAGATTGATCACATTGCGATCGACGCACGACACTTCTCTAGCATGCAAGATGTCTGCACATTCCGAGGTGCGAACATCGACTCGGACAACTACCTTGTTGTAGCCAAGGTACGAATGCGGATATCACGATCGAGACCAACAAACGAAAATGCTAAGGGGAAGTTCGACGTCAAACGGATACAATCTCAAGCGATTGCTAGATCCTTTTCCGAACGTGTCTCCGATAACCTCCTTAGAAGTCCTTTGCTGCCAGCACAAAATGTAGCAAAACCAGTGGCAACACTGCCCAGCAGCCATCAGAGATGCCGCATACAAAGCGGCGGCGTTGCTAAGAAGGACTCGAGCCGCTCACGAGCTCTACGAGCAGAAAATGAGAGAGGCGTACAAACTTGTTAGAAAGAAGAAAAGAAGCGCGCGACCGAAGAGGTAGAGGGATGTCACAACAGGAACTAGGTTCGAAAGTCTTACAAAAAAGTAAAACAAACCACCAGGGGTATTACACCCTGAACCGAAGCCTGTAGAGACCATAATGGGAATAGCGTAGTGGAATCACAGTCAGTGCTGAGGATATGGAGAGATCACTTTTCCAAGCTGTATAGTGGCGATGACGAGCAAAATTCCGCCAGAAATACAGAAACATTCAATATGGGTGAAGCAGGCCAACAATTCCACCCACCCGACATTGACAAAGTGAAAATAGTGATATCCAAACTTAAGTCGGGCAAAACCGCTTGAGCAGACGGGCTAGCCGCCGAACTGTACTGTAAATCGATTATGAACTTATAATCCACGTAAGTGAGTCAAAAGTTCGTCCAAATTTCCTACGAAATTCTGACCCAAAGCTTACCGTTTTTTGGAGTCATTCGCTCTGAGAAGCGAATGCTTACGAAAATTGTTATTGGTTGCGACTCTTTCACTTACCTACTAGCTGGTCTTTTTTTTACAACCTTCAATAATAAGTACACACTTTTAAATCTTACATAGGCAAATAGTAATCAAGAGCATGATGGTTTTAGTATGCTCAATGAAAACAAATCTGCGTTTGATAGCTTTGGAAATTTTAACGAACTTTTGACTCACTTACGTGGGTTACAAGTTCATAATCGATTTATGAAGTTTTGACCCACCTAAGTGGATCAAAAGTCCTTTACGGACTTATGACCTACGGACTTATTACACTGTCTTCAAATCCAACACGGAAGAACGTCGCAGAAGAGGGAGACCGCGAGTCAGCTGGAGCACACAGGTGTTAGAGGACCTGAACCAACTTGGTGTGCAAAACTGGAGACCGCTTGCTTGGGACCGAGCTAGCTGGAGACGCTTATTGGATGAGGCACTGGTCCGACCTGGGCTGTATAGCCACCTTAAGTAAATGATGAGAAGAAATGACGGCTTAACCATTACAAGATGTAGATGACAATATTGTCCTGCAGCCTCCAAGCATTGAGTAAAACAAAATGAATTTATACTTACTTATTCTTATATATATATGTATATGGGTCCGAGAACACATTCCATACTCTACGTCGCGTTCAATAGAAAACTCCTAGGGAGAAAAGTTGGACCCGTTTGTGAGGAAAGACGATTCCAACTGGACACCTAGACAAAACTCAAATGAGCGAAAAAGAACTGGCCCGGAAAGTCCTTTGTGGACGCCCGAAGCCCAAAAGAATAAGTGAAAAAACTTGCTGAAGGAGGCCTAGATCTCGTAATGAAGTAATAAAACTCTTACTTTAATCTTAAAATCTGCATAATTTCGCTGCGTTCGTTGTCGTGTTCAACAAGTTGAAATTTCTCACGACGGAAATTCAATTTTAAATGCGATAATCAAAGCGTTAAAGTAACTCTTATGTTACACCTTTGTGGAAATGCTTCACTGACTTTAGTAGCTTAGAATCGTGTCTGAAAATTACGAAAAAAATGAATGACTTCAATCATAAAGTGCGAAGGTCATGTTATATGATGTCAGTAAATCGCTTCACAAAATTTCTTCATCAAGAAGAATAAAAGCTTGCAAGTAACTGCTCCAAATTGTTAAACAAAGAAAAACGTTTAAATTAAGCAATTACATATGCAAACTTACAAAATGTCATTTCTTTTGAAAGAAAAGTCTTCACTTATGATTTCTTGTCGAAAAATGACTTTTCATTAGCAATTTGCCAAAATCACTGTTGCGAGAATTTCGCAAATGAAAGGTTTGAAGAGCCTTTATTGTTTTTCTCATCAAGATCTCATCATCATGATTCCTGTAATCCAATTGTTGTCAAATAAAAGCTTAAAATCATAGAAACAATTCAAGTCAAATGCTTGAGATCCCCGAACAACAGTCTGTGCTACAAAACAAGCACAAAGATCAATGCTCTCAAGTACCTACTTGCTTGACTAACTGCGGAATACTTAAGTCACTAAACCTTTGAAAATGGGACGACTATTATGAAGCAAAGCAGTATAGGTGCTTCTAGTACTTGTGCGGACGTTGGTTCTAAGTACTGATGGGCATAATCGAATGATTTCAATTATTGAGAAAAAAGTCTTCGAATGATTTGAATAATCGAACAGTCATTCGAATTACATCGTATGAAAAATCGAGCTCTCGTTATCGTCATTCGAGTTTTTTTTTCACTCGAATTCTTGTCATCGTCATTCCAGTTCTCCTTATGTTTTTTTCATTGGAATTCTCGTCATCTTCGTTCGAGTTCTCGTCATCGTTGTTTGAGTTCTCGTTATCGTCATTCGACTTTTTTTCATTCCAATTCTCGTCATCGTCTTTCGAGTTCTCGTTCGACTTTTTTCAATCGTATTCTCGTCATCGTCTTTTGATTTCTCGTAATCGTCAATTGAGTTTATTTCAAGCGAATTCTCGTCATCGTCGTTCGAGTTCTTGTTATTGTCATTCGATTTTTTTTCATTCGAATTCTCGTCATCGTGCGTCGCTCCAGTTCTCCTTATGGTCGTTCGACTTTTTTTTTCATTTGGATTCTCGTCATCGTCGTTCGAGTTCTCGTTATTGTCGTTTGACTTTTTTTCATTCGAATTCTCGTCATCTTCGTTCGAGCTCTCGTTATCGTCATTCGAGTTTTTTTTCACTCGAATTCTTGTCATCGTCGTTCCAGTTCTCCTTATGGTCCTTCGAGTTTTTTCATTCGAATTCTCGTCATCTTCGTTCGAGCTCTCGTTATCGTCATTCGAGTTTATTTCATGCGACTTTTCGTCATCGTCGTTCGAGTTCTCGTCATCGTTGTTTGAGTTTTCGTTATCGTCATTCGACTTTTTTTCATTCCAATTCTCGTCATCGTCTTTCGAGTTCTCGTTCGACTTTTTTCAATCGAATTCTCTTCATCGTCTTTTGATTTCTCGTAATCGTCAATCGAGTTTATTTCATGCGAATTCTCGTCATCGTCGTTCGAGTTCTTGTTATCGTCATTCGATTTTTTTTCATTCGAATTCTCGTCTTCGTCGTTCCAGTTCTCCATATGGTCGTTCGACTTTTTTTCATTTGGATTCTCGTCATTGTCGTTCGAGTTCTCGTTATCGTCATTCGAGTATTTTTCATTCAAATTCTTCGTCTTCGTCGTTCGAGTTCTCGTCATCTTCGTTCGAGTTTTCGTTATGGTCGTTTGACTTTTTTTCATTCGAATTCTCGTCATCTTCGTTCGAGCTCTCGTTATCGTCATTCGAGTTTTGTTTTCACTCGAATTCTTGTCATCGTCATTCGAGTTTATTTCATGCGAATTTTCGTCATCATCGTTCGAGTTCTCGTCATTGTTGTTTGAGTTCTCGTTATCATCATTCGACTTTTTTTCACTCGAATTCTTTTCATCGTCGTTCGAGTTCTCGTTATGGTCCTTCGAGTTTTTTTCATTCGAATTCTCGGCATCGTCTTTCGAGTTTTCGTTGTCGTCATTCGAGTTTATTTAATGGGAATTTTCGTCATCGTCGTTCGAGTTCTCGTTATCGTTGTTTGAGTTTTCGTTATCGTCATTCGACTTTTTTTCATTCCAATTCTCGTCATCGTCTTTCGAGTTCTCGTTCGACTTTTTTCAATCGAGTTCTCGTCATCGTCTTTCGATTTCTCGTAATCGTCAATCGAGTTTATTTCATGCGAATTCTCGTCATCGTCGTTCGAGTTCTTGTTATCGTCATTCGAAATTTTTTTCATTCGAATTCTAGTCATCGTTGTTCCAGTTCTCCTTATGGTCGTTCGACTGTTTTTTTCATTTGGATTCTCGTCATTGTCGTTTGAGTTCTCGCTATCGTCATTCGACTTTTTTTCACTCGAATTCTTGTCATCGTCGTTATGGTCGTTTGACTTTTTTTCATTCGAATTCTCGTCATCTTCGTTCGAGCTCTCGTTATCGTCATTCGAGTTTTTTTTATTCAAATTCTCGTCTTAGTCCTTCGAATTCTCGTCATCGTCTTTCAAGTTCTCGTAATCGTTATTCGAATTCTCGTCACCGCCATTCGATTTTTCATCATCGGAGTTCTTTTGAAATTTGAAGAGCAGTAGTAGTAGTCATTGAAATCATTATTTCTAACAACTCTGTATCGTATTAAACCGACCATTAAACTCGATACAGATGCTCTAATTAAAAAAAGCTTAGTGTGTTTTACCAAAAGACAAGTGTGACATCTCCAATTTATGGCTTTGCTTAAAGACCTATTCATTTTCCTCATACGCGCACTCGTCGTCGTCAGCCAACTGTGACTATCGTTTTGAGTGAATCTTCAAACACTTGTTATGACTTACGTATGTTTATGAGTTCTTTCCACCAAATCGACAAAATACTCATCCATCAGACCGAATCGTCATTCCTCCAATTAATCTATTCCACCCATCCGCAAAAATGCAGCTTTGTAACAAAAACATTACTCAATAAGACTTTGACTTAAATAATGAACTAATCTTGAAAACGGTTTCAGATATTTCTGCACCGCGAACTAAAGCAGTAGCTATGTTGCTCGAGAGCTGTTATCGGGGTTTTGTTGTTGTTGTACTTGTGCTGATGTGTTGTGATTTTGTGTTTTGTGGTCCTTACGATGTGAATTTGACAGACTACACTGGTTCTAGAGAGAAGGGCTATCGGAAAATTCACCAACGACATCGTAATAGAAAACCTACTAGTAGTCCTACAGAAGCTCCAATGGAGACTCCTTTGGAAGGTGAAAATATGGAACCAAGGTTACCGAAATTGTTTTCTTTTCATGCCTTAGATGAGGATCTGACGGTATGGCTTTGCTTGAATCTTGTGAAAAGATATTTTTAGAGAATTTTCGGTGTTTCGCAGATTGACTTAGAGTTCGCAGTGCCGTTCATACATGTTCCAGTGAAGAAGAGCATACAGAAAACAAATGCAGCAGTTAAAGTGGGTTTTAATTTGTCTTCAAATACATCCTCAATTGATCGTTACCTTTGTCTGCTTTCGTTTTCTTATTGAAACAGAGTTTGGTCAACTTGAATACACCAGCACTTGTCTTGGCGGGGCTCTTAGCTGGTGGAAGTTTAATATTTGGATTGATATTTCACTCGTACGTCGGAAAATCAACCATCCCTGGTTTTAAGAGGACATCAAGGATAGCTGATAACATAAGCAATGTGTTGGATCCTTTTAAGTTAATACAGAGGAGTGCCGATGGTGAAAAAATTGGTAAGTAAATATATATCCATGCATTCATGTAATTTAAAACCCCTGTAGAAGAGAGATCATACAGATATTTTTGAGCCAGCTCGGTCCCAAGCTAACTGCCTCCAGTTTTGCACTTCAAGCTGATTGAAGACGGCTTCAATTTGAGTGTGCAATCTGAGTCGCAGTCTTTCTATGTTTCCATGTCCCTGGGGAATGGTGTCGAAGGCTTTCCGGAGCGGTGTATTGGTGTCCATCCGATTTATATTACCAAACCATTTGAGCCGCTGGACCTTGACTCTTCTGGCTATGGTTCGTGTCGCTGTACAACCTGTAAAGCTCGCTGGTCTTCTTCTCCATTGCCCTATCAAACAGCTTAAGGCACTTCCTCCTACTCCTCTGCTACCTCCAAGTTATATGCGTCTATTGTATTATTCTGTCCGAAGTTGTGTGTTCTTCCGCGAAGACAGCATATACTTTGTTTTGCTTTCATTTACCGCTAAACCGCTTCTGTCTCAATTCTCACAAAGGCGCCATTGACATCAAGCTGTGTTCTTCCCATTATATCAATATCATCGACGTACGCGACAAGTTGAACAGACTTTCGGAAGAAAGTGCCTCTGGTGTTGATCGTGGAGTTTTGCACTGTCTTCTCAAGAACGATGTTAAGGACAGTGCATCGCCTTGTCTGAATCCTTTTTTCACATTGAAGATTCTGTTAGCTCTTTGTAAACCTTGATGGAGCAGCGAGTTCTCCATCGTCATTTAGCACAAGCGAACGAACTTGGCAGGGATGTAAAAATTAGACATAGCTTTATACAGTGTGTCTGTGCAGAAAGGATCTTATAAGCGTTGTTAAGGTGGCTGATTCCTCTATAGTTGGCGCAGGATTAGAGGATCTCCCTTCCTTAGGATCGGGCAAACAATGCTCAATTTCCATTCATCGGGCATATATTCTTCCGACCATATCTTACAGATTATTTGGTGCATGCTCCTCTCGTCGCCTGCTGCTTTGAACAGCTCGGTTCTCGGCAGCTAGACCATCTGCTTCAGCAGCTTTGTAAGATTTCAGCCGTTTTCACTTAGTCTAGGTCAGGTTCACATTTAGAATTGTTGGAAAAATTAATGGCTCTTCCCAGACGGACGGCGGGATTTTGCTCGTCTTCGTCGTTACATAGTCAATCCTCACTGTCTACTGCGATTCTACTATGATGTTTCCTTGCTCATCTCTGCGGCATCGGTTCCTGCTTGACGACCTTGAGGCAGCTGTTTTACCTTGCAGTAAGACTTCCGAACTTTATTATTGCTGCTGGCTATCTGACATTCTCGATCTGACGCTTCTCATGCAGGAGCTCACGAGCAGCTCTTGTGCTTCTATGCAGTGCCGCTATGTATGCCTCCTGCTTGGCTGCTGCACCTGCCTTCGTCTAACCAGGGGTTTCGCTTTGGTGGCAGTTTGAAACCTAGAATATTAGAGGCAGTGGCAATGTTCCCATTGATACTTGATGTTGGCGGAATAGGACTCCTTAAAAGGTTACTTCACACTCGATCAGAGAAGGATCTGGCGATCTTTTGCGATTAAAGGTGTCTGAAGTCGAATTTTCTTGCAGCATTTCCTTGTTTTTCGTTGTTGGGATGTTCGTAGCACTACTGGCTATGACGAGGTAGTGGTCCGAGTCGATGTTGGATCCTCGGAAAATCTGAACACCTCGAATGCTGGACAAGTACCTTCCGTCGATCGTAATGTGATCAAATTGGTTGACAATTGATTGATCGGGAGATCTCCATGTTCCTTTATGGATGGTGAGATTGCTTGCTACCACAATATTGCGCCCCTCAGCGAAATCGATGCGTTGAAGTGGTGTCGACTGTTCAACCAATAAGATGTTCTCTTTTCCCAGTTTTGCGTTAAAATTGGCGAGGACAACTTCATTGTCATAGCTAGGACATTGCTCTT
The DNA here is from genome assembly GCA_943590905.1 of Sphaerophoria taeniata. Classification (NCBI taxonomy): domain Eukaryota; kingdom Metazoa; phylum Arthropoda; class Insecta; order Diptera; family Syrphidae; genus Sphaerophoria; species Sphaerophoria taeniata. The sequence goes on from OX016540.1 coordinate 242,770,575, forward strand.
ACTTTTTTTTTCAAGGAGCTCGTAGAAACTCGTCTTTGGTGTCGTCTTGTTTTTCTTCTGTGGGGGCATTCACATAGCCGCTTTTGTTGCTCTCGGTAGCAATTACCATAGTATGTGACGTAGTTTTTCATCCTCCGGTCCATCCAATCGCATTTTCTAGATAGCGATAGTGTCTGCTTTGTAGCACATGAGGTTCTCCTAACATTCCACGTTTATATCCACAGTTCGTTGTCTTTATTACATTGGGTCGTCATCAGTATCCGTCCGTTTCCCAGGCCTGTTTTTTCTTCGCAACTAAAGCACTATTCACATGAGCACGAACAATGGCCAACGAATGAACGAAAATTCGTCGATTGTGACATTTCTTTCACATTAGAGTTTTGAATTCGTCGCGAATGAACATTGAACAACCATTTATTTTCTCGAATTTATTAACATTTGAGATTAAAAAGTAAATGTATGCATCGTAAATCAAACATAAACTATACTTTTATCGTTTTGTTGAGAATTTGGAAGTATGGCTTCAAACGTAGCTAATATTACTTACTTTTCTTCATTCATTCGTCGTTCGTTGGTCGTGCTCATGTGAATAGTGCTTCTGTGTTTTCTATACGTAGCCGGGAAGTCACCCCGACGTACAACCCCCAACCTGGAGTTGGAGTATCAAGCTTTTGACTAGCGAGAACTGGAAAAAACTATCCTTTTTATCGCATGCGCTCCAAATATGTCAAAGTAGCCCGTAGAAAGATGTTCACCAAGTAGTTCGGCTAACTAGAACTGATGACGCTACCGTTGATTCTAAAAAAAGAATTCTTCTGCTACCATCATATGTTGGAAGTGCCTTGGTGGAAGCACTTCTTCGTTGGGGTGCAATTAGTAGCAACAGCCTAGTCCGCTTCGACCTGTCGACCAGGGCCTCCTTCTGGGGAAATAAGTTTCGCGATCCCATATCTCTTATGTTAATAGCAGTTGTCACTGTAGGCCACTCTGCCATATCAAGGCTTACCCCATGGATTGCATTGCATATCTTTAATTGAAAATTTACAACTTTAAATCTCTTCCAAAAATGATTCAGCAGGAAATTGTATTTATTTTAAAAATAATCTAGATTCGATTGTTTTAAAAAAAAATGTGTAGTAATGAATTTGTATATTTTCTTAGAAACCGCATTTGGCAGCATTATCCAAACAGTAGAAGACAATTTCAACAAACACAACGTCGACATTACGTCATGTATACAAAAATCAATATGTGCGTATGTCAAAAGGTCTGCGGAGCACGTTCGCAGTGGCAGTGCGACATCAACCAATAAAATAATTGACGGTTTAGTGAGGTATGTAAATAATCATCAAATTACTTTTAAAAATTGAAATGTTATTAACTCGGGTGTTCTTATAGTTCTGAATGGCTTCTTCAATATTTGGAAGGATCAGCTGTCAGAGACGCAATAGACTCGGGCATTGTTGGAAACTCAAACTGTGATTATAAATATCCAACTTGTCAGTGGTCGCATCCGGAGAAACATCTTGTGAACATGATGTTTGGGTTTGTTAAAAATATTCCTGCCGTCAAGAATATTTGGACTTGAGTGTTGTTTTTGTTTGATTTAAGTTAATATTACTTATTTATTGAATTTGTGTAGTCTAATGTTTTTTTTATACTTTTATACTTTTGTACGGAAAATTAAAATTTTATATGAACGAATGTCTTTTAACCGTGTGTTTCTTTTGATGTGTGTTATAACATCTTTTTACAATAAGACTTTGAAGACACTAGGCTCAATTTTCTTAAGTCAGTTAAACCATGGTTGTCTGGCCTTTGTGGAAATTCCTCCGTAAAACCCAAAGCGGTTATGGTTACATCCTTTGATATCTGAAACTTGTGGTTATCGATGAGTTGGTTAAGTCAGTCTTTGGGAGTACACGGACAAATTGGAAGGATCGATACTCACCATTCAGGAAATGTGTAGAATATAAGTTATGCAGATCTTTCTTTTTGGATGATCGCGCAACTCAAACTAAAAAAATAAAGAGAAAATGTGTGCACTGTGACGTATACATACTATTTTATATTAGGCATAAAAAAAAACATTTTTTTACTAACCCTTGCATCGATAAGACCGTCTCAAGACTACCTTCAGTATTTTTTCGTTTATTGTCTGCACGAATGATTCGTAATACAATAGATACACTTTCAGTGTATTCGATTTATAAGACTTTTTAAAATTAAAATACACAAACACGAATACACTACTTTTTCGAATACACTATTCTATTGTTTTGACAAAAAAAAATATTATTCATTCGATTCGTTTTGGAAGACATGGATGCATGGAATCGTGTATTTGAAAATCAATAAAGTGTTTTGAATGCAATTTCAAACCATTCGTTGTAGATATTTATTTGTCAAAACTTAATAACAGCAACTTGTTTTTACTTTAGGTCTGTTCTTTTTACTTCTGTCACTTTAGAAGGAGACAAATATTTCACCTATCTCCCGATTTTACACGCAAACATTTCTTGCGGGAGATTTTGTGAGTTCTGCCTTACCATAAGGAATACGTTGATTTTTTGGCGTTTGAAATAATTTCAAATGAAATAATCACAAATGATTTAGGCTGTCAAGTGTTCTTTTACTTTTTAGGAGAATCACAAAATTTCTTCCCCACTCCTCGAAATCTGATAGTTATTTTTACAGAACTCCCAAAAAAGTAAAAAATCGAAGCTTTTCTCTTACTAACATTTTGGTACCTTTTTCGTTTTGTTTCGTTCACGTGCTTGTGAGCTGTCATTATTTGAATATCGACATTCATTGATCATTGATCATTGATCTGGTAACAGAAGAGACAAATTGTTGCGCATTGAAGGTAAACATAAACTCTGTCTTCGAAACTTCTGCCGCAGGAATTATTAGGCCAGTTCCACCTAACAACATCTCACTGAGATCTCAACGGCACTTTGACTAAGGCAAAATCATTTGGTGGAACATAATTCTCAGTGCTCATTGAGATAAAATGGTTTCCTTACAAATTGTTGTTGTACATATGTCAGTCACGTCAAAATAGCTGAGTGAGAAATCGAATCCAAAATATTTTCATCTCAGAGATCTCAGAAAAAAATCTCAGTTCTCAGCTGAGATTTTTTGTTCCACCTAAAAAATCTCTGAGATCTCTGAGATCTCAGTGAAATGTTGTTAGGTGGAACTGGCCTATTCCTTCGATATTGGTACAATGACTTATATGTCAATATACCGTTATCTCAATACAGAAAACTACTTGGAAGGAAATGCATTTCTTGCAATTCAAAAGTGTATGCCGGCAAAACGATTTGCTGCCAACAAGAGATTTATTTCGAATTTGATCCCTCGTGAGCAAACAAAACGAACGGTTCGATTCAATACCTAATCAATCAATCAATCAATCATATAGACTCTTTGTTGAAGAAAACATGTGCAGTACAAAGATAAAACACCATCTCTGTCAGTATATGCCAAACAAGCCGCATCAGTGGGATGTCAAACTGTTTGTTTTTTGCATTTCGAACGGATTTACGAGCCACATCAAATGTTGTTGTTCGGTAAGCAGGAACAATGCCTGAGGTTGCTAACCATATAATATACCTTGACAACTTTTATACATCGCTTCCTCTTGTCTATTTACGGGCTTGAGGAATCTTGATCTTAGGAACAGTGAGCGTTTTTGTATTTGTATGTTTGTTTTTTATTTTTATTTTTTTTTTTAGCGAAAAAATAACGCATACCTGCAAGCAGGTTACCAACCGATAGTCAAGTTAACAAGCAAAGAAGAGGATATTCCATAGAATATATGGTTTCAGTTGACGGAGTTGATCACACTACGGTTCTTTGTAAAGGTAACATGTGTGTATTGGCATTGAACCCTTTCAAAGTCAGTGGGGATCAAAACACTGCTAAAGCTTGTCGATACAACAGAAAGACCAAAACATTAATACCCTAGAATATAACGCGCACATGAGTGGAGTTGAACTAATGAATGGGCTTATGGGTCGGTATCATATCTGTTGAGCCGATAGCTGGAATTTGTTCAAGCAACTCTTGGACAGGGTTCGGACTTGAGAGATTGCAAATCGCAGTAAAATGAACTCAAAATCGCAGTAGATTCAATATTTTCGCAGTAGAATTCACTTTTAATCGAAAAAGACGTTTTGTTTTAGTTTTAATTTTTTTTTTATTAACATAACAAAACTAAAATAAATAAAGTCTATATTCTTTGGTTTAATATCGAAACAATATTAAAAAAAAAACAAGTATTATCATTTATGTGATAATAATTACACGATTGAAAATGATTAGTTTCAGCCTGTAACGAAGCGTTACATGCTCTCATACAACTACATCAATTTTTTTTCAACTTAAGCCTAAATGCACGGCAAATTTTGCATTTCGAATTTATACAATTCACTCTCGCTTCAGAAATCCCATATGCAGGCAAAACTAATTCGTGCATATATTGCATACATTTAATTTGGCCTTGAATTCATACCAGTCAATGCATAAACAAAGCATCTCGTATGACTCATTAACACATGGCATGTTTACGTTTACCATCGGCAACATTCTTGATGCACGACAGCAAGTTACATCGAAACACATGAAAGTTTGACGTTCATGATCATACAATTCACATTTGGTTTTAGTAAAAAAGTTCATATGAGGAAGAGTACTTTCGTACTAAATTCACCACTACCACTACTTTTCATCACTACCTTTAGTTGTCATTCATTTCAACTTTTGAGTTTTGGACTGAGTGTTTTTGGTCATTTCCGCCGCCGACCGCAATTTCGTTGTTAAAGCTTCCCCCCACCAGTGGTAAGGGGTTTTAATATCGAAGGAAACTGTCCTTATTGCCTGCCGTGTAGTGCCACCAGGGGCCTTAAACATACCTGCTGATCTACCAGAGCTATTGCCTGCCGTGTAGTGCCACCAGGGGCCTTAAACGTACCTGCTGATCTACCAGAGCTATTGCCTGCCGTGTAGTGCCACCAGGGGCCTTAAACGTACCTGCTGATCTACCAGAGCTATTGCTTGCCGTGTAGTGCCACCAGGGGCCTTAAACGTACCTGCTGATCTACCAGAGCTATTGCCTGCCGTGCAGTGCCACCAGGGGCCTTAAACGTACCTGCTGATCTACCAGAGCTATTGCCTGCCGTGTAGTGCCACCAGGGGCCTTAAACGTACCTGCTGATCTACCAGAGCTATTGCCTGCCGTGTAGTGCCACCAGGGGCCTTAAACATACCTGCTGATCTACCAGAGCTATTGCCTGCCGTGTAGTGCCACCAGGGGCCTTAAACGTACCTGCTGATCTACCAGAGCTACTGCCTGCCGTGTAGTGCCACCAGGGGCCTTAAACATACCTGCTGATCTACCAGAGCTATTGCCTGCCGTGTAGTGCCACCAGGGGCCTTAAACGTACCTGCTGATCTACCAGAGCTATTGCCTGCCGTGTAGTGCCACCAGGGGCCTTAAACGTACCTGCTGATCTACCAGAGCTATTGCCTGCCGTGTAGTGCCACCAGGGGCCTTAAACATACCTGCTGATCTACCAGAGCTATTGCCTGCCGTGTAGTGCCACCAGGGGCCTTAAACATACCTGCTGATCTACCAGAGCTATTGCCTGCCGTGTAGTGCCACCAGGGGCCTTAAATGTACCTGCTGATCTACCAGAGCTATTGCCTGCCGTGTAGTGCCACCAGGGGCCTTAAACGTACCTGCTGATCTACCAGAGCTATTGCCTGCCGTGTAGTGCCACCAGGGGCCTTAAACATACCTGCTGATCTACCAGAGCTATTGCCTGCCGTGTAGTGCCACCAGGGGCCTTAAATATACCTGCTGATTCCCCAGAAATAAACCAGTCGCGTAATAATTGCCAGACGCTCAAGCGGAAACAGGAACAGGAAGCCCAGTAGTGAAAGCCCTACCAAGACAGCAAGGAAGTCGGACACCCTACAGGAGGAAACTACATCCAGGTCCGATTACATACCGGAAGTGACGTATTAAATTAAAGAAGAACCAAGTCAAACCTATTGAATTTATTTCGATCTCAATAATTGTAGTTATTAAGTGTTTCTAATAAAGAATTTGTCATTAGGTTCGAAAGACCTATTATTGAAGTTTCGTGTTTTCTTCATTAGACCTTGGCACCGACGAGCGAAACCTCGGCTGGGAAACAAAAAGCACATCACAAATTGGCGCCCGAGCAGGGACCTACAGGTCCATACCGCAAAGAAAAATTCAAGAAACACTTAACCGGAAGTACAACCGAACACACCGCCATGTCTGAAACGGAAGAAGGATTTGACTACATCGCTAGCCTAGGAGCCATGTACCTTCTCCGGAAACAAGAACTAATAGAGAAAATGGACCGTCTGGGATTAGACACCAGTGGTACTTTAGACGCTTTAAGGGCACGTTTCAGCACCCACGTTAAAGAAGCCAGACAGAGGAAGTCTACGCAAAATTTATGCGAAGAAATCGCAAAGACCGCGAGTGAGAGGGAATATAAGGAAGAAACCCGAGGCATGGGTGAGGAAAAACAAACTCCGCAATCTCAGAATGAGAAGGAAGTAAACCTCCATGTTCCTACCCGAGTCGCTATTGCTACCCAGACATCCGACCTGCAGCCCCCAGACAAATCCGTCAATAACCGAAATCGCATTTTTACACAAGAGCCGTCCATGTTGGAAGGGTCTCCCAGTAATGTTCACCGTCATGACGCAGAGATCATGAACACGGTCAGAAAATGGAACTTGAAATTTGACTCCTCCGGAAACGCTTTAGAGTTCCTGGAAAGAATAGAAGAGTTAGCTACATGCTACGACATATGCTTCGACGACCTTTTAAAAACTTTACCAGAAGTCATGAGGGGTACGGCCCTGGAATGGTACCGAATCAACCGGGATAGATTGAAGGATTGGTCCGATTTCCGTAATCTATTTATGAGCCATTTCCTGCCACCCCGTTTCGTCCATAAACTGGAAGATGAAATCATGAGAAAGAGACAAGGACCCAGAGAAAAAGCCCGGGACTACATCCAAGCTACGCAATATTTGATACATCGTCACCCTACCATGAAGGTGGCAGAAAGCGTAGACCGGATCTATGACAGTCTCAGGCCGGAATACCATCTGTACATAAAACGAAGAGACTTCGTGAGTCTTGATGAACTTTTGCAATTGGCAGAAGAATATGAATATATTCAAAGCCAAGACCGCAGTTTGAAGCATGCTACACCATCGCCGCCGTCACCAGCTCGATCTCCTGTCGCTAGTAACAGAATGACGTCAAATTCACAAAGAGTATCTTTTGCGCATAACGCCAACCGATCAATTTTGCCACCTACCCAGTATGACAGGTCCACGCATTGCTGGAACTGTAAGCAGTGTGGACACTCGAAGAAGAATTGCCGCCGTCCGTTCCGTATGTTCTGCTCGTACTGTGGCCAAGATGGTCGTCTCACAAGTGATTGTGATTGTCACAGAGTTCACGCCTCATCGTTAAAGACTACCTGCCGCCCTCCGCAATGTTCCTGCCGCCCTAAGGAGCCTACACAGTCGTCTACCGCCGCAGGTCCATTACAAGCCGAATACCAACCGGAGAAAACATCGTTTAAACCCGTATATCCCGAACCAGCAACTTCAATAGTAGAAGAAAATCCCGAATTCCTAACCGATCCACGATGTTTTCTACCAGTAACAATCGGAGGCAAGTCCGTAAAGGCATTACTTGACACCGGAGCCACAAGATCATATATTAATTTCTCGACACGTCGATACCTCCTCGACAAACATACACCGTTCCGACTACAGAGGCATTTTACCCATTTGGCAAACGGGGCACTAGTCGAAAGCGAAGAACACTATTCCGTTACCGTACACGTCGCTGGACATTATGTCCAAGGGGAGGTTACCCATATGCCACAACTCAGCGAAGAAATGGTGTTGGGCGTAGATATCCTACTAAACATCGATTTCAAAATTACAATAAAGGGGAGTGAGCTCTCATTGTCAAGTAATATTGACGTACAAAAACCGGACCATGATGAATTTTGTTTACCGTGTGGAAAGCACCTGTCTTGCCATCAGGAAGAACGATTAACCGACCTGCTTAATTCAGAATTGCCAAAATTTGAGCACCTTCCTAAGACCACTAATGCAGCCGCTAATTGCATAAAGTTAAAATCCGACCAGCCCTATACTCAAAGGTGTTACCCTAACCTTCAAGGTGCTGCACAAGGACAAGTACAGGGGTATAACTTACGACGAAGACCATGGAGATCTAGTAAAAGAGAACATGTAGAAGCAAACAAAAACGAAAAGAGAAGTACCGTAATGTCACATGTCAAAAATCTCAAAGGTTTCGAAAATACGTGCCATAATAAAGGGGAAAACTCTCAACTAGTCGTCATTTCAAGTTCAACCGCCGCCGAAGTCAGACAGATGACCGACCAACGAGGAGCAGCACCCCAGCCATGGGAAAGGCAGCCGACACGACCATCAACAAAACCAGAGATTAGATCCGTGGTGTTTTTACCGAACTTACCGCCATCTGCGGCTTCATCCACTGCAGGGAGCCGACGAGTGAGAACCAAAGCCGCGAAGGAAACGACGCCCAGAGCCACACCGCCGCCGAACAAAGAAACCGAAATTCAGCCGAAAACCAGCCGAAGGCAAGACGTCACCAGAAGCCTGCTCCTAAGGAAAAGGGAAGCACCCGTAGACAAGACAACCGTATCCACCGCCGCCGCCGCTTCAACTTCAAAACAACTTCCGACTTCCACCAAAGCACACGCCACCCCATCTGGACTCGAGAGCCGCCGACCGCCACAACCACCAAGAGTCTTCAGAAAGCAACATGCCAACCGACCATCTACAACTTCAACTTCAATTAACCACCCAACCGCCGCCGCCGCCGCCGCCGCCGCCGTCCTAGTGGATGGCTTCAACCATATCGCCGCTAGCTCCTCGACCGCTGTCATTAATACGACTAGGATGGCTACCAACCAAATTATGATTCCGGCCAGGTTAACAATAGCCGCCCCTCACATAACTAAGAACGAAAAACAGCCTGTTGATCCTTTTCAAGGGATAAACATCACCGGGCATCCACGCTATAACAAGAAGTTTCGGCGTCAAAGGCTGAAGTTTACGAGGAGGCACGGCAATGTTATTGCCATAGTGATCAAGCCTGGGGAGGCCATTTTAGAATGCCGAGGCCTCAGGAAGAAGGTCATGTATGAGCCGTAGAAAAGGATGGAGATATTTTGAAAAGAGTTTTTTTTTTCATGAAGTTTTTTTTCCGTTATTAAGAATTTTTTTTTTATTATTTTCATTTATTTATGTTTTTCTTTGTTAACAGAATATTTTTTTTTTTTGAAAGAAATAAATTTTAATTTTTTTTAGACGAGAAGGTTCTCGTCTCCGAAAGGAGGGGGGTATGTAACGAAGCGTTATATGCTCTCATACAACTACATCAATTTTTTTTCAACTTAAGCCTAAATGCACGGCAAATTTTGCATTTCGAATTTATACAATTCACTCTCGCTTCAGAAATCCCATATGCAGGCAAAACTAATTCGTGCATATATTGCATACATTTAATTTGGCCTTGAATTCATACCAGTCAATGCATAAACAAAGCATCTCGTATGACTCATTAACACATGGCATGTTTACGTTTACCATCGGCAACATTCTTGATGCACGACAGCAAGTTACATCGAAACACATGAAAGTTTGACGTTCATGATCATACAATTCACATTTGGTTTTAGTAAAAAAGTTCATATGAGGAAGAGTACTTTCGTACTAAATTCACCACTACCACTACTTTTCATCACTACCTTTAGTTGTCATTCATTTCAACTTTTGAGTTTTGGACTGAGTGTTTTTGGTCATTTCCGCCGCCGACCGCAATTTCGTTGTTAAAGCTTCCCCCCACCAGTGGTAAGGGGTTTTAATATCGAAGGAAACTGTCCTTATTGCCTGCCGTGTAGTGCCACCAGGGGCCTTAAACATACCTGCTGATCTACCAGAGCTATTGCCTGCCGTGTAGTGCCACCAGGGGCCTTAAACGTACCTGCTGATCTACCAGAGCTATTGCCTGCCGTGTAGTGCCACCAGGGGCCTTAAACGTACCTGCTGATCTACCAGAGCTATTGCCTGCCGTGTAGTGCCACCAGGGGCCTTAAACGTACCTGCTGATCTACCAGAGCTATTGCCTGCCGTGTAGTGCCACCAGGGGCCTTAAACGTACCTGCTGATCTACCAGAGCTATTGCCTGCCGTGTAGTGCCACCAGGGGCCTTAAACGTTCCTGCTGATCTACCAGAGCTATTGCCTGCCGTGTAGTGCCATCAGGGGCCTTAAACGTACCTGCTGATCTACCAGAGCTATTGCCTGCCGTGTAGTGCCACCAGGGGCCTTAAACGTACCTGCTGATCTACCAGAGCTATTGCCTGCCGTGTAGTGCCACCAGGGGCCTTAAACGTACCTGCTGATCTACCAGAGCTATTGCCTGCCGTGTAGTGCCACCAGGGGCCTTAAACGTACCTGCTGATCTACCAGAGCTATTGCCTGCCGTGTAGTGCCACCAGGGGCCTTAAACGTACCTGCTGATCTACCAGAGCTATTGCCTGCCGTGTAGTGCCACCAGGGGCCTTAAACGTACCTGCTGATCTACCAGAGCTATTGCCTGCCGTGTAGTGCCACCAGGGGCCTTAAACGTACCTGCTGATCTACCAGAGCTATTGCCTGCCGTGTAGTGCCAGCAGGGGCCTTAAACGTACCTGCTGATCTACCAGAGCTATTGCCTGCCGTGTAGTGCCACCAGGGGCCTTAAACGTACCTGCTGATCTACCAGAGCTATTGCCTGCCGTGTAGTGCCACCAGGGGCCTTAAACATACCTGCTGATCTACCAGAGCTATTGCCTGCTGTGTAGTGCCACCAGGGGCCTTAAACGTACCTGCTGAACTACCAGAGCTATTGCCTGCCGTGTAGTGCCACCAGGGGCCTTAAACGTACCTGCTGATCTACCAGAGCTATTGCCTGCCGTGTAGTGCCACCAGGGGCCTTAAACATACCTGCTGATCTACCAGAGCTATTGCCTGCCGTGTAGTGCCACCAGGGGCCTTAAATATACCTGCTGATTCCCCAGAAATAAACCAGTCGCGTAATAATTGCCAGACGCTCAAGCGGAAACAGGAACAGGAAGCCCAGTAGTGAAAGCCCTACCAAGACAGCAAGGAAGTCGGACACCCTACAGGAGGAAACTACATCCAGGTCCGATTACATACCGGAAGTGACGTATTAAATTAAAGAAGAACCAAGTCAAACCTATTGAATTTATTTCGATCTCAATAATTGTAGTTATTAAGTGTTTCTAATAAAGAATTTGTCATTAGGTTCGAAAGACCTATTATTGAAGTTTCGTGTTTTCTTCATTAGACCTTGGCACCGACGAGCGAAACCTCGGCTGGGAAACAAAAAGCACATCACAAGCCTAAGTGGCGTACTCTCATCAACAATTCTCTGAGTGCGTGTGAAGAATTGAGGGGACCTACAATTTAACGCCGATTCCGAACGGCAGAGTTGAGAAGCACTTTTTCATGACAGATTGATACTCTTGGAAGTCTTGTCAGGTCTTCGCAAGAGGCAGTGCCCGTGAAAGATGAAATAAAAACTTGGCTCGAGTAGGACTCGAACCAGCGACGTTCTGCTTAGCAGCCAACGCACTTACCAACTAAGTTACGGGCAACTGCGTGCGGCTGATAATGCGATCTTCAAAAACAGGGCGCAACGCAAAACATCGAGTGTAGCTTCGGCTGTGTGGAACGTAGCGCCGGCCGTTCTGTTGAAACAAAATGTTGCCATTTTTCATTTTCGAAGAAAAATGGCCCAATTATGCCTCTAGACCAAAATCCGCACCAAACAGTGACTCGTTTTGGGTGTATCGGGTTTTCAATGTATGTGTGCGGGTTTTCTGTGCCCCAAGTAAGACAATTTTGTTTGTTTACATACCCGCCAAGGTCAAAATGAGCTTCATCTGAAAAGATGATTTTTTGGCAAAATCGGCATCTTCTCTAAGTCGATTTTACCATGATTTTCAAAGTCGCAATATTTCCCAGTGTTGTTCAAGCGTATAGACAACCATATTCGTTCAGCGGAAGGATAAAACTAATATTATCTGTTAAATAAGACATGAGCTAAGTGCTTCCATTCACGAAGTAAGTACTAGTTAAAAAAAAAAAAAGGTTGCCCTTTACAAGGAAAAACAAGCTGTTGGACGACCACCGCATCTTCTCAAAGCGTGGAACGTTCAGCATCACCGATTCCAAGCATGTTGGAAAAACAGCAATTCATCTCGTTGTTAATGTTCGGTTTAATGAAGAAAATTATTTTCTAATTTGGACATGTGGGGTCCCGGAAGCGATAAGACAAAATATGTACACTGTGGCGTATACGTACTATTTTATTTTACAAAAAAAAACATATTTTTCTGTTGATTCCTATAATACAAACAGTGATATTTTGTCAAGCGTCTTCCAAGGGGGACTTCCGATTAACTTTGGCAGTTAATAGCGGACATCTTGTTGAAGGTTCATTCGTCAAATTGGCTGCCATTTTTTAAACTGCTTTGTCAAAACTGTCAAAAACTGTCGAGTCCTTCGCCTCTTTTATTTACTTTTCATTTATACGGCTCAGTTATCCAATAAACTCATAAAATAACAATTGCATAACACAAAAAATATTGAGAGGAGGAATTGCTTGTGACAAGCTTGGATAACTCAGTTACTAGGGGTTTTCAACAATCCATTTTTTTTTACAAAAATAAAAAATCCTTACATTCAAATCTTGGTTTTATTTAATTATTAGAATCCCAACATTAAATTAACACAAAAATGTCACAAAATGATCAAATATTCTTTTAATGACACATCACCACATAATTAAACGAAACACCTCAATTCAAGCTAAACAAAAATGTCATAAAATGTTTACTTTGTTTTTTTTTCATTTTCAATTATTTCTTTGGTGTTTTTGGCAATAGCGTCGTAACAACATTCATAGCTGTTTTACTGTCCACCGGGCATGATGAGTAAATCGCCTCGCATTCCTTCCCATTCAGCTTTTTACCATTTTCAAGGGCTTCCTTAATAGCAGTGCCATCCAATAAGTAATCCACCAAAGAGTTTCTACAAATAGATATCGAAGACGTGTTAATGTTTAAAAATAATTCAAAAACAAACAAAAACTATCAAAGAGAGAATTTTCACAAATTGGGAAAAACACTAGTCCGTAAGGGAAAACCTCTACGGCGCACTCCACTCTCGTTGTGGAGCAAAGAAAAGTTGAAAATAGCCAAAAATAGGAGAATGATCAATTTATCTGAAATGTGCCATTAATACAAACTAGAGCTTTGGTATTTTGATTGCTATCTGAACTCGCTCAGGTAAACAATGAGAGGTGAATCCTCTGAGTGTTCAGCTATTTTTGGCCACTTCGAATGCAGGAAATGACCGATCATTAATTCGATTTGCCAACAAGTGTTCTAGTGATTAATAGAAACAAAAAAAGACTCACTCTGTCAATGTGTGGATTATATGATCGATTTGGTCGTCAGAGCCAGCTTTCATACTATTTTCGGTTGATCGGACGTAGGAGCATACAGCGCGCTGCATACAACTTGTCGAGTCAATGTTGTTCTGGCCGAGGATGTCATCAATCTTGTTCATCATGTTAGCAAGGCCAGAGAGATCACCCTCAGCGTCACCTAGAAGAACATATATAATTAAACAACACTCTTATGATTGAGATTGATGGATTTGAGATCTTACTTCTTGCGTAGCTTCCGTAGCCACCATGGAAGGCTGATATTATTTTGGGAATTATAAGAATAGCTCCAATGCCAACAAGAGTACCGAGGACAACTCCGCCAAGATCAAGTTTAATTGGGTTGTAGGCAGAGAGTCCGGTTCCAGAATAGCCCTATGAATATTAAATATGAATGAATATTAAACATCAAGTGGGCAAATTCCATGCCGTTCTTACATTAAGGTGACCATATCCGGTTGTGTAACCAAGTCTTTCGAGTCTTTCGTTGTTCGCTGTGTTTTCGGCTGCTGAATCGTTTTTCTTCTCAGCAAAATATTGTCGTCGCCATTGAGTATTGTCATTGTAAGAGCTGTTCACAAAATTTTATAAATTTATTGAAGAAAATGATGAGAAAATTAAAACCTAAAATATTAAGGTGGGTTTACAGAGAAAACTGTACAATTAAAAAACGAATCTTGTCACTTTGTTAATTTATTTGTTGCAATGGTTTCCAAGTTTTTAGAAGCTTTCTTAATTTTTTTCGAATATAAAATAAAATAGCAGAATGTATTGCGTGCAAAAGAATGTCTTTTAGTCTTAAAAATATTTAAGAACAGAATTTGAGGAATTGCTATATATTATCAAAATAAATGGATTTTGAAATTACCTCAATTTTTTTCTTCAAAAATAAAAGAAAGACATTGATTTATTAGGAGAAAAGATGAAATTGTTTTAAATTTCTGTTGGATTGAATAATGGGATTACTTAAATTATCAAAAACTACATATTTAACACCAAATTAAAACAAATAGTTTTAAGCGCAGACGGTAATTTCATGACTTAAAAAAAAAAATCAAAAAAGCTTGTTAAAATGCACAGAAATTCTATTAAGTTATGAGAAGTATAAATCTGTTCAATTTGAATATGACAAGGAAGATTTGATTGTTGTATTCATAGTATTTTTAACCTCCCAGAGGAAGTTATTGTAATGGGTCCGATTTTGTGATTATCCAGTTTTTTCAGATCTCCATGTTTGAGGTCACTAGAATCCGAATCAATCCTTTTTATCATGATGTCTGTGTGTGTGTATGTACGACTGTTCGTATGTGCGTATGTGCATTACGTTTTTTTGCTCGAGTATCTCGCTAACCACTCATCGTATTGCCATGAAATCGGTCTCATTGGACTTGGCATTGCTTTGTTAAGAACTGATAAGGTTTTGAGCGAAATCGGCTTAGCGGTTTTTGAATGGGAGTCAAAAAAATAAGATAAATGAAAATTATGATAATTTCAGCAAAAATTGCAACAATAGTTCAAAAAATCGTTTTTTTTTCCAATCAAAAAATTACGTTTTATTGTAAAAAGAAGTTTAGGTTAAAAAGTTTACGTTGCCTTCTTGGGCTCAGCTTGCGTTGCGGTAGCGCCTTCGCACAACCTTGAGGAAACGCCCGCGACCAGTTCCAATAGTCTTCCTCCTCATAGCCTTAACTGATCAGTTGTATGAACGCAACTTGGCTGGGTATCCA
The DNA here is from genome assembly GCA_943590905.1 of Sphaerophoria taeniata. Lineage (NCBI taxonomy): Eukaryota > Metazoa > Arthropoda > Insecta > Diptera > Syrphidae > Sphaerophoria > Sphaerophoria taeniata. The sequence goes on from OX016540.1 coordinate 242,785,946, forward strand.
CATTGAGAGCATTTGGACTTTTGAATGTGGTAGGAGCTGCATCAGCATCGAGGGCACAAGGTGTGCGTCTTATTGTGGCTTTCATCAAAAGAGGCGCAATGTTCATTTAATATAATCGTTCAGTTGTTGCAACCAAGCGTGTGTATCGTCAAAAGTATCGCGGTCGTTCTGAGCCTAAAAGTGACACTATTCATCGCTTAGCTTCAAATTTCGAGGCGGTCTGTAGCAGACCGTTCACATTAAAATCGAGCAAATCATCAAATTTCCGAGACGCGTGGTATTTAAATGAGGGCCACCAAGATCGCCCGATTAAATGGTAGCGGGCTTTTTTCTTGTGATTTTATTTTACTTATTTTTCTTCTCTGGGAAGTTAATCGTGTGGATCACAGGGGTTGCACTCATATTTTTTTGTTTTTAGTATAAAAATTTACATCAAAAATTTTGAGGCAGATAAAATACGACTTGATCGCACTAATTGGCTCCTTAACTTGAAAAACAATGGAAATTTTTGTATGGGAGCTGGCCTTTTTTGTGCAGATCAATTGCGGCTATGGCGGAAACTCTCAATTTGCAGTGAGAAAAAAGTTATTGGCGAAAGAGGAGAACAAAATGTGGTTTAAATTATTAAACTGATAAAAAGCATACATTTTTTTCTTTTCCAAAGTTTTTGGTGTACTGTACTGAATCCGAATCCGAACTGAAAAAAATTCGAAATTTGAATGAATTTTTGATTTTTGTGTATGCATTCATTCATTCATTTCAATCGTTTTGTGTATGTGTACTTTTAATTCACTTGTTGACCCGGTAAACATTGTTTCGCCATATAAATAATTTCTAAGAACGGCTGAATCGATTTGGCTCAAAATGATGGGAAGTCAGCTTAGAAACAGAGGACGGTTATAGAAACGGCTGAATCGATTTGTCTCAAAATGATGGGAAGTCAGTTTTTCTTAAATCCTACTAGCTTATCCGGTAAGCGTTGCTTATAGCCATAAATGTAATTTCTAGGGCACAAAGTAATAAAAGTTGGAGGAAAGGTAGTTATACCACTGCATAAGCCGTGTTTAATTGGGAATTTTATACTCAACTTAGTAAAATTTTGCACGGAAGACAACAACAAACGAATACTGAGTAATAATAAGTTAGCAATGGAACCCAGTTCTTTGCTAAGGATAAAGTTTCGGCAATACGGCACGGGAGTGTTTCGTTGTGTTTTTTGTATATAGACTTGGCTAGTATTATCAAATACAGTGGGTGCCATCTTGAGACCTATCAGAAAGCAATTTTTTTACATACGTTTCTATGGTGAAAAAGTGCTTTCTTCTAGGTAACAAGACGATGCTCTTTTTTCTTTGAAAGGCTTTGTTATTTGATACCAGTGTAAGAAACTCAGTTTAAAACTGAGCATAGCGTTTCATTGGAACTCCATTTACTGAGCTAAGCTAAGTTCTCAATAAAACACAGCTAAAATGTTTTAAAGAAATCTTAGGAGCTATTTTTGAGAAAATTGGAATCAATGACTTACCTATAGATAAAATATTTTCATGGTATACTCTTGGTTCTTACACTAACAATAACAAACATTTCTCTAAACGTTGCATAAGGTCTTAGATTCAAAGACAGACAGATGGACAAAACTGGCGTACCAACTTTTCTGCGTCCTCTATAATAATGTTATCCCTTAACTGTCGATCATCTCTCATGGAGGTGGCACAACAGATAAACATTTACCTCTCCTGGGTGCCGGGCCACTGAGACATTCATGGAAATTGCAAAGCTGATGAACTTGCTAATCTTACCTCAATAGAAAAAGGTCGGTACGTGTAAACTCAAGCTTAAGAATGATGCCATCAGTCCCACTTGTATGGTCACCAAACATATCTGGCCCAGTATTAATGCTTAAAGAACAAAGGAAATTACTGCATATGAACTCCGTAGTAGGTGTCATCACTGACACTGCCTTATGATTTTTGCAGAAGCTGCATGGACGAAACTGGGAAGCGTATTCAAGGTGAGGAAGAACAAAACAATAATTATATGAAGAACGAGTGATATCCGGAGCGCAGAATTCCCTTTACCAACGCTTCATAAATCCCAACATTGAATTGGGTTTATTGACGGTGCTGTTAATATGCTCAGAAAAGTAAATACAAAAAACTCCAAAATTTTATACAGTGAAAGAACATGTCAAAATGTGATGTGAGATAGTACAGTCATTAAAAGTCGGTAGTCGCTTCTTTGAAAAAGAAAAAGTTTGAAATTTTATGGGATTTAAATTTAAGCTTTTTTTCTTCTCACCAAAATGAAAAAACTGTTTATGTCGTCCTGCATAAGTATGCTATTATTCGTTGAAGAAATATTTTTAAACATTTTCATATCAATTGCAAAGATGAGAATTTCGCTGTTTTGAACACATAGCGAGGCATCATTAATAGCCAATATAAAAATAATAAAAAGAAGAAGAATAAATGACAACTTTGAGGTACATGGGATTAGCAATGAATGAGCCAGAGACATGATGTCTGAATTTCACCTAATAAGACCTGACTTCAAGATAAGTGGATAGCCAATTTATGAAAAAAGGCGAAGTCATATGCATTCAATTTAAACATTATAATCGTGTTGGGTAACAGTATGTAAGCTTTCGAAGAGTCAGTATAGGCACAGAAGTTGTACAAACTTGGTCTCAATTAAAACATCGAAGAGTTAGAGTTGGCTATTGATCTTGCTTGCACTTTCGTGAAAATCTCCCTCTGTTTTCGATAAATAGATAAACATATAATAAAACAGAGGTGTTGTTTTTCATGTAAATTACCGAACAGTTAATATGAAGTTGAAAGAATAACATACACATACACGTCTTTCATAAATAAGAAGCCAGAATTTTCAATATGCAAATCACCTCCCCCTCCACCTCCAAACTCATAAGGCTCGATTATTCAAAATTAAAATCCAGTCATATTTTTTCAGGTAGAGGTGGACTTTCTTTCATGATGTTTTTGAAGCGATTACCACAGCATTACAATCAACGGCATTAATTGAAACTTTATTTCGTAATTTCCAGAAAACTGAGTCCCTCAAAGAATAATTATTATTGATCCCAAGATCCATTGTTAAAGGAGGTTATAAACAGGTTTTTTTTTAAGGATAAGCCGACACCAAACTCACTTTTAGTATTTTGAATAGGCCTGGCTTTTGCTTTACAATTTTTATTTTTGATTACGGGACCTTATGAAGTAAATAAAAGTGAACTGACAACGGAACTTGGTGGAACACCAAAGATCAAGATCAGTAGAACGAAATCTGACTACGAATTATTCAAAATTTAAAGTTGTAGCTCAGAATAAATTTATGTATAATTTTGTTTGCAGTTTGAATTTCGAAAGAGAAAGTAAAAAACAGAGCTCAGAAATAATTGGTAACCATTTTACTTCATTTGGTTTCTCACTGAGAGATATCACATTGTCGACCAACATTTTGGTCTTGGTCTGAGATTTATTTTTATAAAATTTTTATTAAGGTCTTTGGTTGTGATTTATTATTTATTTTGAAAAATATCTCTCCTTGATTGACTTTTTTCCACTTAAAGTAAATGGAACTGGTTGACCTTTAACCTTTATAATAAAAAATAAATCACAAGTGGTTAAAAAAAAAAACGCATAAAAAATGAAGGGAGGGGCTGGAAAGTAAGAGTAGGTGATCATTGGTCTTGAATTCCTGAACATTGAAATGATTAGGAAATACGGGAGTGTGAAAGGGAGTTCCATATTCGCACAGTTCGGCTAAAGAACGATTCTCTATACTTGACGTTATGTCCGAAGTACCAAAGTATGCTCGAGTGTAAACTGATGACGTATTATTCCGCGGGTAATACGGTTGAATTGCTTAAGGGCAGGAATGCAACTAGCTATTGCACAAGAACAATTACTGTAGAAGTTACAACAGCGTTCCAAAGAAGTGATTTAGTCAGTAATGTCTCTATCACCAATCATTCTTAGAGCACTTTTTTGTATACCATTCAAGAGACAGATACTGAACTGGAGCATTAGCCCAGAGATGGGTACTCAAGCTTTGGACGGATTTAAGTCTTATAGATAATAGCCAGATAAGACGGGAAGAAAAATTGTTTGCACCGTCTTAAGAAACCCAAACATCTTTCGGCACTTTTGGTAACATCGCATATGTGCTCGTTCCACAGGAGGTCGTCAATGATGCACAATTTTTAATTAAAATAAAACATAATGACGAATACGCCCTCTCCACTATTGCTTATATACCCAAAATAACCAAAGCTACTTCAAAAACATTTAAAAGAAGAAATGTGATTTATTTTTTTCTCACAAAAATAAATCTCATTGATTAACCAAAAACATAAAAAAATCAAAAATAAATGTATATCTCAGAGAGAAAACAAAAAAATATAAAAGTAATCGAAACTGGTTATTGAGCGAGCATTTAAATAAATCACAACAAATAAGAGTTATTTGAGGACCAGTGAAAGTGGTAACCATAAACTTCCGAGCTCTGGTAAAAAACAACAAACATTGCTTAAAATATCAGATTTTCAGCAGAAAAACCGTTGGAGTCGTTTTAAAAACAATAATTGGTTCAACATTCAAATTAATTTCACAATTCTACTCAAAAATTTATGGGTGCACTAGATTGCGTCACATATCAAAAAAATCAGTCGAATCGGACTTTCGACTTTAATAAATAATACTTCCACTTTTGACCAAACAAAATCAATAGTTCTTACTTTAAAAAATATTTTGTTCATTAAAGAAGTTAATTTTTCTGTTTTGATTGCTACACTGTACATTTTGCCTTTGAAAACTCACTTCGGACTCTCATATTTAGCTCCAGCCAGGCTTAATCCACATATTGACATTAAAACAACAACAACACAAGTAATCCTTTTTGTATCCATTTTTCTTGACTGGGGAGTATCCTTTATTTAATTTTAAAATTTCACACTGAGCTCTATTGAGTTAGCTTTTACTTTCAAACGGATTATGTTACAACTTTCGACTGACGCTTGTTAATGACAAATTGTTAGTTTTATAGTCTCAAGTCGAGTCTGCATTTGTCAGGTCACTGTACCGTGGTTTAATTTGTCTTCCATAAACCGATTATTTAAGTAAATTACGGGTAAATAAAAAAAATACTAAACTACACGCAATTACTTAACATCTTATTCTACTTCATCGTTCAGGATTTCTGGCGTCGCGTCATAGTCGTCGCTTCGTTATTGCAAAAGGCTTACACTTATGATTTTGTCGAAGATATGGAAGTAAGCAAGAGATGGCACTAAAAAACTGCGCTTAACCGAATCAAGCATGTGTAACCCCCTTAACAGAAATGTAACGACACAAAAAACCTGGTGTGGAAATGGAAAATTTGTAAGTGCTTTCAAAAATCAAAGCGATCACTCTGACGGATGACAAAAATTCTAATTTACTTACATTTGGCGCGTTATGGGTCTTGTCTTTGACGTTGACGAAGAAAAATACACGACAGCGAAGTCATCGTCTAATCTGACGAAAATCACCCATCCGAGTAATTCACTCGGTTGCGTCTTATGGTTTAGTTTGTAAGAAACAATTTAGTTTACGCATTTTCATACTTCTTGTTGGTTTTTTGCGGGTGCTGTCGAAATTAAAAGTGACAAATTTACTTTCAATTTTGTTGTAGCACTTCTTTATTTTCATTTTCGTCAGAGGCGAAAAATAATTGGGAACATCATGATTAGGAACAATTTTGATCAATTTTGTTGTGTGGGGGTTGTTGCCTTGGTTTTAGGCACGAATTATGCAATTTACAGCATGGTAATAGTTTTTGAAGTGAAACATTTATAATGCCGAGGAAAATGATGGAATTATGTGTTTAATTCGAATTAAATAGTTGCTTTAATTACAGATTAGAAATAAGAATAATGCCCATTTTCTTGACTCTCCATTAAACTTTTGGTTAACTAATCTGCCATTAAATTTAATCGACTCATTTAAAGCTGCAATTAAAATTTGATTTTCTTCACGTTTAATCACTCAACTTAACAAGGTATTAATACTTAATCTCCAATTAAGAAATGCTTCCAGTACTCCAAATAAATTTCCAATATTTCCATTCTAATGTCAATAAATTATATTGATTTCAATTTCGGAGTTCTTTTCAAAAAGGAAAAAAATGGAGGAACTAAAACGTCTGCCACTAGCACCTATTCGATCAATGAACGAAAGTACCTCACTGGAGCTTGCTAAAAAGATTCCTCTCTTCAAACTTGATGCAAGATCTCTGGGATACAAGACAAGCTATCGCCATGGCACAAATATTCCCGGTTTGTTATGTTCCCTTTCGAAAGATTCATACGACTAATCCAAACATTTTCCTTCTGGGTTACTGGCCAGGAAGTTCGAGTAGTTTCGGCCTAATTTAATTCCAACCTCGGGATTACCTTATCGAACGAAACCCAAAGTATGGTCCCGAAGATTTCAAAGAAGCCCTTCATGCCCAGGCCATTCAGTCTAGCTTCGGCTGGCTTCTGGCCCAAGCCAATTATAATGGATTCAACACCTACAACGAACTCACTTATCCAATGACAACTCAAACAATCATAACAAACGGAAAACAATGGTCATTCTATCGCTACCAGTTAAACACAACACTCATCCACTCGGATCACGTGCACGACAATCCAAAAATGAACTTCTGTTGGGGTAGCCCGGAAATGAGTCTGTTCCAAGAAATCGATTCCAATGGTAAATGCCTCGGATTCAATGAAGACGTCGCGTCGCTAGGAACTTAATCGAGTTGTATCTCAACGCTCTCGTTGAACAAAAACTGGACTAAAGGCCTAACCTCGCCGCAAAACAACAAAAGGTTGCGGACATCGATGATTATGAATGATGATAAACGACAATTCTTGGAAAATATTTTCAAACATTTGTCAGCTAATCTTGCTCGTCATTTGGAAATTCAAGAAGTCTATTTGTCGATCTACACGTGCGTCGATTCTTCGAAGTTGGTATTAATCCATGGCGAAGAACTCTCGACCAGCATGATCCAGAGTATATTCCTAAAGCTGTGCGTCCAGGAGGACCGAAAAGCAAGCCCAGGTTCAAGAAGACCTACTATCCATAAGTTGTTTTGTTTTACAATTAGAAGAAAAAATAAATAAAAATAAATATAAAAAGAAACAAATCTCCAATATTTCCATTCTAATACCATTTTTGCTGCTACAACTTGTGTCTTCAAAAAGACCATTAACAATAAGCTGATGCGCCAACAGTCAGTTTATAAAGTGTGAAGGGAGACCATTCAAATTTACTCGTTTTTATTAGCATAAAACTTACTTCTGCAATAGGACTTGCTTGTGAAAGCTATACGGCATGCCAATGAGATTTCAAAGTTCATATATAACTTTCTTATGCAAGATATCCTTGTGCAGGTATAGCAAACATCCTCGATTGCATTGATTTTACCTGTTGTATTAAGATAAACAGATGGAATCAACGGTCCTACTAAGGACCATCCCTCCAGGTTGGGGGTCGTGAGTCGGGGTGACTGCCCGGCAACATAAAGAAGAGATTGTTTTGATATACGAAATCGATAAATAAAATCTTCATCATCCCATTTATTTAAATCAATGCGCTCCTGCATTTTATATTTACGCCTTTCATCATCGGAATCAGAAGACCAATTATCCCAAATATGATCCATCATAACATAAGAGCCGTATTGTTGTTTGATAGTAATAAAAAAAAAAAAAAAACAGAAATTTCAGGGGCTCTACAAACAACAGCAAAATGTCAGAAAAAAAACTAAAGTTCTGTGAAGAAATTGGATTCCAATGCTAATACTGACATTGAAAGCGTTAATGGGACCCTTGAGGTCAATTAACTAATGATTCAGTTAACGTTAATTGACAGGTCTTAAAAAGTAACATTAAAGCTAACTTGGAGTGAAGAAAACGAAATCTGGAAAAATTATGGAATTAATCAGCCATTAAACTTAATGGCGAGTCAAGAAAATGGGCATAAGAAAGAAAAGAAAAAAATTAGTTGAGCCTCGTTTTCGAAGATGATGATTTTTTTGTTAAAACGTAGTCATCATATGTAATAAATTTTTAAGAAACATTTCGTAAACTGCACATCTTAAACAACAGCATCAAGTAATAATCAAGCTTCTATGAATCTAGTTTTAGGTAGCTCTTTCAAGCTCTCTGATCACAGCGTCTTCAAAGCCGAGATCTTTGCAGAAATCAGCGCTGAAAACAGGTTTCAATGATGATTGAAGTCGCCAAAACGTGATATTTCTCGACCAGAAAACTTCTCACGCGGTGAATCGTCCGCCGCGGTAATCGTCCGCCGCTGGACAAATAACACTTTTCAACCATAGAGCACAACATTTAATCTTGGACAAGTATCAAATGTTAGCGCTACTTACTGGAAATCACGAAACGAATGACCCGTTACCGTTTACTACACTTCTACTGTGAGCCTTGGTAAGGATTTTTAAGTTATCTTTCCCTCCCGATGACTTAGTGACGAGATGCTTTTATTACTGAGTGTTCAAAGATGGACTGTGGGGTGGGTGAAGGAATTTTCTCCGAGTCCTTAATTGTATCCCTGTCTTTTTGGCTTGCTGACTTTGCTAGTGTCTTTCAAGAACTACTCGCGATAAGGGAAGCTATCTTTTCCGACATTCAGGTGGCTTTTCAACCGTTTGACTCGTCCACATCATCATCTAGCTCGCGAGTATAGATATTGGATTCAGGGTCACTCTTATCTGGGTTACAGGTCACAGTGGGTTTGAGGGTAATGAAGGGGCCAGGGGGGTTGCTCACTCGCGGAAAGAGTCAGCTATACTTTCTAGTGAGAAAGTCTACAGACGCCATTACATCTAGGAAGATATGGCCACACTGACCTGTTGGGGAACACGCAGCTAGTCATTCGCCACAGTACTTTCTGTCGTAGTTGTGGGTACCAGCGAGGAAAGGAAACTGTCCTTCACTTCCTGTTTAAGTGTCCAGCGAACTGAAAGAAACAGCACAGAACTTTATATGATCCATTTTAACTACCAGGTCAAACGAGTTTTTATGGTATCAAAACGGCGCGCGCAATCCAGGTTCATCGAGCTAGACCGCTCTTGGCCGCCATTTTTACTACTATAAGAAGAGAATATAACACTATTTTTTTTTTATTTCAAATTAATCACGGGCAACGCAAAATGGCACATTCTTCCCCGAGCAAGGTCAACTGAAAATAAATAAATAAATCCCTATGAATTTTCAAGCAAATAAAACATACACCAAATATTGTATGCTATTCTTATTGGAACTACTGCTACGGCAATAATAAAAATGTGCACGACTCGGTCATACGAACTTGCTCCTGTATTCCAAATACTCATACAAAAAATTTAATTCGTAAATAAAAATTTAAATTGAAATATCTACCTCAAAAAAAGATTCAATCTGAAAAAAAACTATGTCATATGATTTCTTAAGAAATTGTTGATTTTTCAATTTTTTTTTTAAATCGTCGGAGCGGTTTTTTTTTTAATTAATTTTTTATAGGTATATAAAATTTTTCGAAAATGTCTAAAAATTAATTTGGGTATGCAGTATTCAAGAATGTGAAACTATACGTTTTATAAGTAAATTTCAATTTTAAATATTCATCCGTTTTTGAGATACAGAATTAAAAAAAAAATTTAAGAATATTTTTAAAAAATCAAAAAAAAATTTTGACATTTTTTTGAATACAAAATATTATTTGAGCAATATAAACGTATTTTTAGAAAAAAAATTACCCTGATCAGACTTTTATTTTTCGAGAAAATCTGATAACAAAAAAACGGTTCTATGGGCGGTACCGTTTTGGAGCAATACAATTTTTTTTTTTTACATAAAATACATTAAAGTTTTAAACGAAAATTTTCGAGGAAGTTTAAAAAAAATGGTAGGAGCCGTTTTTGAGAAAATTGAAACTTTTGGTTTTTGGCCAAAAAAATCGTATGGTGGCTACCCTAAATTATGATCTTAAAAAAAAATCAAAAAAACCACCCACGCGAATTCGCTCAAACCCTTAATTTTCAAGTTTCAAGTCAATCGGACCAGAGGTTAAGGCTGTAGATGCGTTTACAGACAGACAGACAGACAGACAGACAGACAGACAGACAGACAGACAGACAGACAGACGGACGGAATCGCCGGACCCACTTTTTTCGACTTCTCTATCATCGTAATGTCATATCTCATCATTACCTCAATTTTTTTTTTTACGAATTCAATACTTGCCATTTATTCTATATGTCGCAAGTAAAAATAAATGTATTATTGACGATTCTCCTGGCGACCACTTCACACACCATTGAGTCTCTCACTCGCAGGGGAACCGGTGGATGTTAAACCAATGAGATGCACATCAACCAATACAGAGACAAGCGACCATCATACATTTAAACTGATGGATTTACACCAATGCTCAAAGTGAAGCCAGGAGACCTACACACACACGATCTTGTTTCTCTTAAGATCGTCATGTGAAGGATCTTATACCAATGCTTGCAAAATAAATAAGCCAGGAGACCTACACACACGATCTTCTCTATCGATCGTCATGTGAAGGATGTTACACCAACGCTTGTAAATAAATAAGCCAGGAGACCTACACACACGATCTTCTCTATCGATCGTCATGTGAAGGATGTTACACCAATGCTTGCAAAATAAATAAGCCAGGAGACCTACACACACACGATCTTCTCTATCGATCGTCATGTGAAGGATGTTACACCAATGCTTGTAAATAAAATTAAGTATTGTTGACGATTCTCCAGGCGACCACCTCAAACACCATTGAGCCACCAATGAGATACACATCAACCAGTACAGAGCCAAGTGACCATCCTACATTTAAACTGATGGATTTACACCAATGCTCGCAAATAAAATAATAAAAAAAAACCAGGAGACCAACACGCACACGATCGTGAATCTTTCACGAACGTTGCGTGTTGGATCTTACACCATTGTTTATGTTAAATCTATATCTATACATGTTATACAAATCTAGTGCCGTTCGTTTGCGGCATATAGGCATGTTATCCGGTTGGCCGATTTTCTTAATTTTTGTCTTAAACTAAAGAGGATTAAGGGTAGATGGTTTAAGACAAACAAAATATATACTTTTCAAATCACAAACGGTGCAAATGTTAAAATAATGCTTTTCTCACTATACAAAAAAAAATTGAATAATCTGATCATTATGTATGTAGATATACTCAAATTCGTATGAAAATATTTCAAATATGTCAAATATTTTTGTTTCCAAGAGCTGGAAAGACACGCTCGAAAACTTCCAAATAAGACCGTATTTATCAGAGCTCATTTATTGATCGAGCCGGTCTCAAGAACAAGGGAGGTATTTCTCCATTCCAGGTCAATGTGTGGTTGACATAATAATAATTATATAGAAATTTCTTTTTTTTAATCTTCGATGGAGAACTGGTGCAAGAGCTGGCATGCAGATACCAGCTGATGCTGATGGTATTGTCAGCAAAATGAAAAAGAAAATAAGGAAAATAAGAAGAGGAAATCGGAGGAAGTTGATGAAGCTGACAAAAATGGCAATGGAGTGACCTATGAGGCTAACACACACTTGCCGTAAATTTATAAACGGCGAGCACTGATGCCGAGAACGAAGAGGCCAAGAAGATAAAGAAAACGTATAAGAATAAGAACAAAAGCGGTTATGCGAAAACACCTTAGCTAGGATTTAAATCTTATGCATTTTATGCATTTTTTTTATTGTTTTCGTATATTTGATAAGAATTCAATTTTCTTTAGTTTTTAAATACTAAAGTAACAACAAACTTTTTGGCCTATGATATTGTAATGTAGATAGCATATTTGTGTTGGCAAGATTCCTTACTGGCCGCGAATTCTTTACTTCTTTACAAATAAAAATTAAAAACAATAAGTAAAATTAGTTTTAAGAGCCGTTATCTTTTCTACATATGCACGAATGCATTTCGGATTCATTCATTCACCATCATCAGCAAAATACACAAATAAAATAAAAGAAAGGGAAGTAAAAACAAAACAAAATGAAAAAGGTTGTTGTTACAACATAATTGTTAATTTACTGAAAAAAAAGAGTGAGAATATGTGACAATAAAAGATTAATAAATTAAAGAACAAAAAATTAAACCAAATATTGTTCATTAATTTAAATAATTGAAATGCATGCAGATTTGTTAGCATCAAGTTGGGAAGGTTTTTGCACTGTAGTTTTCTTCTAATGGTTTCATAAAATGTTGTGCATCATGGACATAGTTCAATGGAAATTATGTGTTGCTATTGCTACTCCCTCGCTTACTTCTTCATCTCGATATAACGACACGGTTTTCTTCAGTACGGTATTAAATTGATGCTTACGATCTGAAAATAAAATAGCATTGCCTCTGGCTTCTTCTTGAATTGCAGCAACGTTACAGCGAACAGCGCATTCTGCTCTTATATTACCATTGATTATGCAGGTTAAAGAAATACCTGCATGAAATATTTCAAAAATGTCGGCAATGCCCAAAGTGTAACAATGAGATTATTGCTTAGGATGAGAGCAGAATGGCACACAAAAAGTCACTTGAAGCGTTAAATCGCACCTTGAAAGATTTTCGGAAAGTCAAAAAGTATTTGGTGCGCAATGATTCCTTTGGCTGGTGACTTTCGACAAACTTTGCCACTGCCGCAAATGAAAAAAAAATTCTTTGCGGCTTGAAAATGCCGAAAAATATGAAAAAAAAAATCAAGAATGGCTGAGTCGATTTGGCTGAAAATTGGTTTGGAACCAGAATAAAGAGCATATAGCAAGCAACATCTAACGACCAATAGTCTTAAACACAGACTGTGTTTTCAGACCAGGTCATCTCTTAGTGCAGTGTAAGTTATTAGAAGGCAATCTTAAATGAACACTTACACATAAAATGCCAAAATTTTACAAATGAGATCTGTATTGCAATTCAAAAGCCAACTCATCCATGGCAAGGATTAATGCATTCCATAATTAGGTACATACATTGACAAGATCAATGCTTCGGAGGTGATATGATTGATAATTCCGATAGTTAAAAAGAGAATGAGAATGTCTGGTGCACAATATCATTGTTGATCCTTTTTGGAGACAACCAACGTTTGTGTTTGAAGGAGTGACACTCGATCCTCATGAGGCGGAATAGTTTGAGTATCGTGCCATTTAATACCTTTTAATGCGGAACGAGTAAAATTACCTTGCACATATTCTAACAAAGTGACGGAAAAACTGCAAACTCAGCCCTGAAGTTATCGCTGTCATCAAATTTTGACAAAATGTTCGAGTATTAGTGTAGAGTAGGGTTTGTTTTAGAAAATTGTACAAAATCGGCCAAGCCGTTCATGATATATAGCAAAAAATGTGGAAACACAATTTTAACTATAGAACGTTAACTATGTATTTGACCATATCCTTAACAAAGTCATTGTGCGTGAGACAAAGAAGGTTTATGAGTTGTCACGACCTTACAAGCTGACCCAGTAAACGTTGTTTTCTTAGATATATAAAAATCTCATACAAATTCGTTGAGGACTCACTGCTTTTATACCAGTAGAGTGTTTAGCACCAAATGTTGAGGGAATGTTCGGTTAGTGGCGTAGATGGGTTCTTAGTATTTTGTACAAAATCGACAAAGCCGTTCATGAGATATGGCCAGGGTAGTGGTTGATGGGGTAGCGGGGTAGTGGGAAGCGGGTAGAGTGTAGCGCGTTGAAATAGTGGGTAGCCTTTAGTGTGTAGTGGGGTAACGGGTAGTGGGGTAACTGGGTAACAGACTTGTGGGGTAGCAGTTTAGCGGGTTGTGTAGTGGGCTGCAAAAGCTTAGATCTTTTATTTATCGATTTAGGCAGTGCGAAGTCTGCCGGGTCAGCTAGTCCTAGATACAATTTCTACTCTAATCTACTAAATAAATCCAGCGAGTAAAACTCACCTCCTTTATTATTTTCCTTTAATTGTTCTTATTGCTTCAATAGAATAGAACACGACACACAACTGCACTGCCTACTTGATAATTCACAACTGAATAAAGTGAACCACCAAAACAGTGAGTGTGATCGACAAAACAAATTTTAGGGGTGGAAAATAGAAATGGTTCAATGGCTACAATTACAAAGGATCGGATCTACTTTTCCATTTGCCTTACACTACTACTATATTACAATATAGCGAGTTATTGTTTGTATGTACTAGCTGACCCGACCGACTTCGCACTGCCCCAATCGATATAAAGACCTACACATCACATGGTCAAATGCATAATTAACAATGCTATAGGGAAAATGAGGTGTCCACACTCTTGGCCATATTTTGTACAAACTTCTTAAAAAACTCTTTGCACTTCTACCTGAACATTCCGTCGAAATTTGGTGCCAAACGCTGCAATCACTCTCGAGTAATGCGCTTAGCAACACATTCACATAAGATATGTTGAAAAGGTTTCAGTTTTATGCAAGCAAAGCTATGATGGTATGCTCTTGGATAAGTGTGCAAACTGCATGGGAAGTCCCTATAAAACTTGTTGAAAAGAACTATTTGACTTAAAAATTTTAACTGCAACGTAGTAGGTACATATAAGATTAAGTTTTTTTTATAAGGAAAATTAAAGTTTCTTCTTTGGTTACTTCCTGCATGCAAAGTGTCAAGGCATTAAATTGTCCACAGTCTACAAACACAATTTATTTTTTATTTTTATTAAAAATAAATATGACTGTTATAATATGTACCTGTGTTCTCAAAAATCTAAATGTATAGACAGAATAATTTCATTTATAAATACATAAAACCGAAAATACTAATGGAGGTGTTTCGTAAGGCCGTTGATATCACTTGGCTTAATTCCAATAGGTGCGAAACTGGCAACAACAATACAAAACACATGTTGAATTTTAATCAAAACAAAAGCAAAACAAACAAAAAAATCACTTTATTAGAAAATTTAAGATTTTACAAGCAAACATCCAAGCTGAAAGTTATTAAAATTTATTTTGAAATTAATGCAAAAATCAAATCAAAATGTTTGCGTAATAAAATTTATTTTCAAAGGAATTTATTGCCAGTGATTCATTTTTATTTTGTTGGCTTATTGGAGGAATCTTATATTTTGATTGTTAATTTAAGTAGTTTTTCAATAATTTATCACTCGATAGCTTTGGTTAATTTCTCACGCAAGGTTCACTTGGGCGTATGTGGAATTTTTTTCTCAAGGGAATTCAATGTGTCTGCGATCGCAAGTCCAAGTTCAATATTAACATAAATTCCATCTAATGGAAATTTTGCTCGAAAATTAAGAAGAAAATATTCCACAACCTTATGGATCTATCAAAAGTTCGCACAGCAGGGTCACTTATTATTAGTTCTTCAATGTGTATTTTTTAAAGATATTTTCTCAACGTCAATAAAAAAATGTCAATGCCAGGGTTAATAAAACAATTTCATTCTCCTAAATCACCAGAATATTGCTTGCAATTGGCCGTGAACATCATTTTCATTTTATTTATTTAAATAAATTTTATTCCAAGCACAAATTTGATATATCTTATTTGTGTACGTTGGTGCTGCGCTAAAATCCGAATTCGAAAAAGTAAATAACCTTCACACCAAGTGGGTGTCATTAATCTTCAAGGATTGTGTTTTGATTAACCGACAGTTGACGAAAAATTTCAGCATTTATGTGTTGAAAGCTCCAAATTCAGTTTCAGTATGGCCTAGCCACAAATACGTTCAGGGAAAATGAACAGCCTTGAAACAGACTGACACACTCACATTCACACTGACATTCGATCCAATAACATAATTATTCATTTCGGACATTGAAATTTTGCTTGGGGAGAAAAGAAATTAAATAAAACATGTCGTGTTAAACGCTTGGCCTACAACATTTTGTTCGTTTGGCTGGTTGTTGACTTCGTCATTTTTTTCTTCGCCCACGAACGCCCCCCAAGCAAGAATAACGAAAAAAACAATGTTGTAAAACAGAATTATTTGAATTTGAATTTGATACACAAAATAGATTTTTTGAAAAAGACTCGACCAAGCAAGTTAGTCAGTTTATTCGATTCATGCCCCAAAAAAGAATATTCAAAAACACACAGGAAGTACAGACTATAGGTGGTTGGAAAGATTTTTATTTGAAATTGTTTACATGAAAGTATTATTAACGTCATTCATTGCAACAATTTTTTTTCGAGTAGAATTAAACTTACTTTGTCTTCAAATTGCGTTGATTTTTGACTCGCACCAATTACTTTCTCAAATTTCCTGTACTTACAAAATTATGATTGCCGTTATTTCTTATTTGGGAACGTAGGTTCCTTATAATGGGTATACCGTTTTGAGTATATTCTGTACTTAAAATTATGCGGTTCTTATTGGAATCCTTCTTTCTTTCCTTTCTTAAATTTATTAGCGAGAAATAATCCTTTGAGGAGTTATTGATAGTTTGAACCTCGGTCTGTGTCTGACTTGTGTCACACATTGGGGTTGATTTTCTGACAGACATTGGGTCTGATTTTTTCCCCAGAGGAGGTTTGTATTGCATTTTCTTGGAATGGAGAAGTGAAGAAAAATTTCGTCGGCTAGTATTCAAATTCGTATTCAAGTCTGAAATGAAGTTAAAGAACATATAACATCATCATTGAGTAAGTCAAACAAATTTTGAATGAATAAAACTGAAATGGAATGAATATAACTTAAAGGGTTCTTAAAAATAAAGTGTGTGGAACTACAACATATTATGCATTCTTTTCACATTAAAAGCTGCCATGACCTGATCAAATTTTAGATTTAGGCTAGGCGCATATTGATCCGCGTTCGACACGAGTGACGCTACACAGCACAGCACTTGTTTTTGTAAACAATATAAATAAACAAGACAACGCATATTGATAGAACGACACGACATGACTTGACGTGCGTTTTCCGGAAATCGCGTGACACAGTGATCGAAACACAGTTTTCCTTGCGCGACTGCCACGAGTTTGTTTTTTTATGTCGAAAATAAAATAATAAATTGTCGTTGGGTTTGAAAATTAAAAACAGTTTCCTTTTTTTTGTAATTAATTGTTTGTTTTCAAAGTTTATTTCAATATTATTAACATGGCAGAAGAAAAAGTAATTGAGCTTGTGAGAATCCAAAGAGTCCTCTACGACACAAGTCATGCAGACTACATGAAATCAAAGTTAAAGACCAGGATTTGGAGCGATATACATCCATCTGAGTAAATAGATTCTTTAATAATCTCATGGATTTCCTTAAACTGCTCTCGAGTCATTCTATAGAAGTTGATGAATGTCTCATCTGGTAACTCCAATGTCATTTTGAACTGTCCGTGGCCTTTCCTTTTTGAAAGCTATTTTGCATTCTGGGATTTGAATTTTTTGGTCTTCAAGGAAATTAGCAAAAGTTTTTCCTCCTCGTATTCTTCCTCAGACTCAGAACTCAAAAAATTCAAAAAATAGTTAACTTTTGACAAATTCATTGCGATGTTCTTGTCCTGCTTTATAATTTGTGATTTAATTAATATAGATATGTATTTTGACACGAGACACGCGAATCAATTTGCGGAGAACGGCATGACATGTTTCTATAATCATGTCGTGCGACAGTTGTCAGGTCATGTCACACACCTTAGACGCGTCCCAATATGCGCCTAGCCTTAATTGCGTCTAGAGCTCAAGCATGAGCTAGCCGCAAAAAGTGAAATTACCCAACCACAAACTTGACACATAATTAAGCCATAATTGGTTATGTATTGAGGCTATTGTTTGAGGCACGTATTGTCCAGGTTATGATCTTTAACCGGTGTTACGAATATCTGCCACTTCCTTAAATAAAAAGTCTATTTATCCAATCCCACAGGTAGACGCAGAAGAATAAAAGCGTAAAGTTCACGGTGGCGTATACTTACTTATTTTACTCAGAACATTTTGTAAACTAACGCCATCGATTCTGTGTTCATTTCAAGGTGCAAAACCAAAAAATAAAATTAACAGTTTTTATCTCGTACATCATAATAATTGTTACAAAGAAATGACACATTGATTAGAAATTTTCTTACATCCAAGCTACGTTCAAAACTGCACACTTTCCAAAAAGGTTAGTTTGGAACAGGGACGCATAGTAAGTACGCGTTCTGTCAAGGTGTTCGCGAAATCAGATTAAGAGGGTTATAGGCAACCATTACAACCAATCGATAAGCTTCAAACCATGCAATATTCCACTATATAAAGGGTTAGCCAATAAGGAATTGACAACGCCCCGTGATGCCTTTCCCGATGCGGTTGCTGATATCTTGTTGGGTTCCACCTCATGTAAAGAGATAGTTGAGGTATGCAGAATCCTTAAAAATAAATTTAAACCACCAAAAAGCACGTTTATGATCAGTAATTGAGTCAGAAATTATCAAAGCACTGGTTAGGCAGATAGAATTATCCACCTTGGTGGAAGAAGGTGCACTTCAGTCAACCATATAGTCCTCTGAGCGATGGCCTCCTGGTCATTTGGACTACATTCTAAAGTTTTTGCTTTCCCCTGACAAACAGAGGGCAGAGTAATGGGTTTCCTGATTTTCAGTTTATTTTTGTCTGAAAATTTCGTGAAATTTGCACAAAATTATATGCCAATTACTGATTCAGGCTAAGAGATTAAGGACATGAGAAAGAGTCACATATTTCCCAATATTTTTTCAACAAATTCTGAAAAGTAAAACTCACCATTCATTGTGCATGCGCCTTGCAATTTTGTTGTATCACTAATATTCGGAATAATCAATTCAGAATCGTCTTCTAAGATTTCGTTCAAAATTTTACGGCAAATGTTTTTTAACATACAATACGAGAACTGATTTACGTGTGGTTTTCGTTGAAATGGACACACATGAATACCACCACTACAAGTTGATAGATCAGATGACTGAGTCTTGATGTCGGTTTTTCTAAAAAAAAAAAATAGAATGTATGTATCTCAAAATAAAAAATTAACAAATAATAATTAAATATATATCTACATATGTACATACGTTGTCAACTGACTAGATACTCCATAGGATCCAGGCATATCGTTATTCAAAACTTACCTACATACATATTTTATACAAATTACCTATCATAAATATAGTTTTTTATTAAAACTTTAAAAAATCTCATCAATCATTTTGACAAACATGTTTCTTCTCTGTTGCTTGTTTTTTTAATGGTTAGGCAGCTACAGCTGATTGTTGTTGATCAAAACAAAATGTAACCACCCAAACACCCAGTCAAGGCTCAGTTAAGGCTGTTTCAATTAACATGTCTCTCATTTTTGTTATCATAAAAGAAGTCTGGTCTAAGATGGTTGCCTTTAGGGACACCATTAGGATATGAATGTAAAACAACAAGAAAACGTGATGTTTGAAAAATCAAAGCAAATATTTGGTAGAAATCGGAACGATACAAAAAAAAGTTATTGGAATTTTTTTGATGGCGTATGGTTTTTTCACGAACTAGTCTTAAAGCACCGTATATAGCAGGTCATATGCAAAAGTGAGTAACTCGACTGCAGAGGAATAGACAAACTTTTTTCAACGAAGAATTGGCCTTAGAGGTCCAGACGGGCTTCAGAGTGTAAAGAGGCAGAAACATAAACGGTTACTTCATTAGACTATAACGAAATCAGTCGGTTGCCAAAAAAGGTCCAACACAGTTTGGGAAGGCATCAGATGATTGTGTTACTAACTAACGGGTCATTCATTTCGTGGCTTCAGGTTAGTAGCACTGGCATTTGATACGTGTCAAACTTAACTCTCATATGGAGTGTCATAGTAAACTTACTACAAAAGTGGTAGTTCAAACGTAGCAACTTTTCGCGCATTACGTGGCTTCAGGTCTTAATGTTGTTAATAATTAAACTGATCAGCTATTTTTTGATGGAGTTTCAGACCATGATCTTATTTTTTACAAATACGATATTGACTTCTCGCATTCTCAGGATCCGGTAACTTTTACATATAGAAACTTTAAGTCTCTCAATTTTGAATCCCTTTGCACTGATGCACATGTAGATAATAAACTTAACAATATGAATAATTTCATACAGCACTTATTTGGAAAACATATTCCATTAAAAACAGTTCGAATTCAAAACAAAAAGTGTCTTTTTTTTATAATTAGCACAAACTCAAGAGGTTTTTTATACCCTTACTGTGCCAGAGACACAGTGAGGGCTTTAGGAAGGAGGAAAGGGGTTGGAAAGGAGGTGCCGGTGTACATTGGTCTAAAATTCCTGAACATTGAAATGATTTGGAAAGACAGAGTGTGGAAGGGAGTTCCACATTCGCGTAGTACGGCGAATGAACGATTCTTTATACTTGAGAGTACGTCCGAAGTTGGACTCGAGGGTAAACTGATGGACATTCCAAGAAGCGCTAGTATTACGAGCGAATTGTTTAAGGGGGGGAATCAGGCCCGTAGCCAGAGTTGAATTCAACGTAGGGCAACAGTCATATCAGGTAGGGCATTGGTAAATTTTCTTTTTGATCTTATGTCCGTTAGGTTCAGAATGGTAAAATGAAAAAAAAACATAAACGTATGTATTTCATTATTATTCCTACAAATATATAGACAGGGCGCTGGATGGAGTTGAGTGTGCAAAATATGAGGACCGCATTCTGTGAATGATTTTGAATTAAGAAAAGCTTGCAGGTTTTGATCCAGGATGTTGGCAGAAGATTTGTTGGTCCAGTTTTTTTTTTATATATATCAAGTAGATAGACTGAACAGATTATTTCAATTTTTTATTAAGTTGCAATATCTGATGTTTTCTTATAATTTAAAACACTAATAGTTAATTGAAAAATGTACAAACTCGTTAAAAATAAGAACAAGAATTGTTAACAAAGAAAAATTATTTAAAATTATGTATTGTAATGAAAAAAGCAAGTTTGAACATAAATCATAAAATAAAATAAAAAATTACTTGCATACTTAAGGTGGCGCTACAGTCCGTTGTGGACTGGGGCCTCAACCAACAGTTTTGCACTCCAAGTTGTTTGAGGTCTTCTTCCAATTGGGTGCGCCACCTGAGTCACAGTCTTGCTCTACTTCTACGCCCCTCTGGAATAGTGTTGAAGGCTTTCCGTGCCGGAGCATTGGTGTCCATCCACGCTCTACATGAGCTTCTGGCTAGGTCCGTGTCGTTGTACAACCCGTAAAGTTCGCTGTTGAATCTTCTTCTCACACAAAGCCTTAGGCATATTCATCCGATTTTGTCAAGATCCATGCTTCTGCACCATACAGCAGGACTGGGATACTGAGGGTGTTATATAGTATTACCTAATGATGGTGGAGAGAGGGTATTTCTACTCAATTACTTTCCTAGGCCAAAGAAGCAGCGATTAGCAAGAGTTATTTTTTGTCTGATCTTGGCGCTGGTGTTATTGCTCGTGTTAATAGCGGAGCCTAGATAGACAAACTCCTCTACTGCCTCGAAGTTGTATGCGTATATCGTGACGTTATGTCCGAGCCGTCGCGTCGTCGGTGTAGACAGCATATACTTTGTTTTGCCCTCATTTAATGCTAAACCCATTTTTCCGCTTGTACCTCAATTCTCACAAAGGTGCCATTTACATCACGCCGTGTTCTTTCTATTATATCAATATCATCGGCGTACGCAAGAAGTTGAACAGACTTTTGGAAGATAGTGCCTCTGGTGTTGACGGTAGAATTTTGCATTCTCTCACTCTCAATCACGATGTTTAAGAAATGATAGTTCATCGCTTTGGCTGAATCCTTGTTTGACATCAAATGATTCCGAAAGCTCGTTGCCAAATTTTATGGAATAGCGTGAATTCTCCACAGTCATTATGGACAAGAAAACGACCTTAGCAGGGATGCCTAACTAGACATAGCTTTATACAGTTCGTTTCTATATGTGAAATTAAAAATGCTTTAAGAACATCAATGTTGGAGTTTGTACAAAAAGCTCTAAGAAATTTAGGAAATTCGCACCTAAGCGTTGAACAGCTAATATAATTAGAAACCGCTATCGTTTTCTGTTCTCAAAGAAAATATTAATAAAACTTGTTTTTTTTTTCTTTACATATAACAATCTTAAACAAAATGATGTTTTTAATGATTTTGTAGGTATATTTTATATGAAATATATAGCTATTAGTGTTAAATTATAAGAAAGCATCAGATATTGCAACTAAATAAATCACCAACAAATCTTTCAGCAACAATCAAAATCTGCAAGCTTCCGAGTTCAAAACCATTCACAGAGTGCGGTCCTCATATTTTGCACACTCAACTCCCCATAGCGCCTGCACTCATAAATTATATGTTCAAACTAAAAACAAGTTCATACGAAATGTTTATTTTATTAAACACTCGAAGGACTTCTCTGAGATCAATTGATTAAGTTCTTTTTTTTCAAACACTAGAAATACAAGGTTAGCCATTCTCTCATGTCCCACTGACTGCCTATTGATGGCAGTTAGAGTTGAAAATTTGGATTCACATACTGCTCTGCTACATCCTAAAGTCGCTACAGACGCAAACAGTTTGTAAGTATCCTTAAACGCCTTTTGGTGCTTGTACCAGATCTACATTTGGTTTTCGGATTTATCTTCGAATTTACTGAAACGTTAGTTGATATTTTGCATTTTTTCGATATGAACGAACTAAAATTCCTGTACTGAAGCGAAACTAAAAGAATAATGTGTTTATGTTAAGTTAAGTTTATAAGACGAAAAATTGGATCGTATAAGTTGAATGAGTTGCATTTTCAAAATGTAGGTACATTATCGGTTTAGATTTTTTTTGAAATACTATAGAATACTATCAATCTTAAAGTATATCATTCGCTTTTAATGAAATATAAACGTCAAATTTCGTCTTAAAAATCTCATAGTTAAATCGAAAAGTTTGAAGAGAAGCAATTAAATACTCTCTAGTAACCTTATCGATAGTATTTTTAAGACTCAATGAAATTTATAGGACCATTTCTTAAAAAGGATAAGCACGACACGAATAATATCTTGAAATTTAAATTCCTTAAATTTTCAAAAAGTTCACTTTTATAGAACCTCATTCCTAAACACACATGATATTTTTGAAGGTAGGGAATTTACAAGGCAAGCTGGAAAAATGTTGGAATTGGAAGGTAGGACATTTTCATAAGAAGTGAATTTTTAAGGGTAGGGCATTTTTCGGCAGGGTATATAAAGCTGGACAATTTTTGAATGTACATGGCTGTTTTGTGAGCAGGACATTTTTGTAAGTAGAGAATTTTTGAAGGTAGGGCTGTTCTCAATTTCTGAAGGTAGGGCATTTTAAATTTAAGGTAGGGCATTGCCCTACTTTGCCCCCCCCCCCCCTGGCTACGGCCATGGGGGGAATGCAACTGGCTATTTCACTAGAGGACTTACCGTAAAAGTAACGATAGAACACAGAGAGACACGAAACGTTACGACAGTGGTCTAACGAGGTGGACGAGCTGGTTCTGTCTCTGTCACCAATCATTCTTAGGGCTCTTTTTTGTATACCGTCCAAGAGGCTTTAGTATGCAGCTGGAGCGCCAGCCCAGAGATGGGAATTGTACTCAAGCTTTCTAAGGATATATTTTCTTGTAGATAATAGCTAGATCAGAAGGGGAGAAAAATTTCTTGCACCGCCTTAAGAAACCTAAACATCTTGCGGCATTTTTGGCGATATCGCATATGTGCTCGTTCCACAAGAGGTGGTCAGTGATGCACATATCGATCTCATTGATGCAAGTGCCACTCATGGACAATCGCAAAGGGGGTATATCTCGCTTCAAAGATACAAGACAGCATTGGGTTTTCGAAACATTAATCTCTACGCGGTTTTTTATTCCCCATTGTACAATGCTGTTCAAATCAGAGCTTAATGAGCTTTTTAATATTTTGCCTTTGCAGCTCCACATCCGAAGAGGAGGGATGTTAGTCTGGGAAGGAATATGAAAAGCTAGGGGTACTATCGTGAGCGAGACAATTTAATGGATTAGAAGGGCATACCAGCATTTATATCATGGGTTTCAGACTTGAATCCGTCCAATACAACTTGTATTGAATCTTTCGAAAAAAAGTTTCTAATCCAACGAAGGAGGGAGTCATCGATACCGAAAGCACATTTTTGATAAAAGAGCAAGATGGCACACTTTATCAAATGCCTTCGAAATATAAAGTGCAACAATTTTACTTTCTACAATGCAAAGATTTGTTCTACTGTTCGGTGATCAGATTACCAGTGGACCTGTTGCTGCGAAGTTTTCGGTCTTCGAGATATTTCTTGAGCTGATAGTTTATCAGCGCTTCCATGACTATCGGACGATAATTGGATGGAGAAGAAGATTTGCTTATGCAAAGGTTTTAGAATAATAGCGGGGATACCATCCAGACCAGCGGATTTATGTATGTTGAGAAGAAGATTTGTCCCATGGAATCATTGACGCACTCAAGAACTGGGGGAGTCATGACATTCTCTGACAGCGAAGAGTTGGAGGCGAACTGCCTAGCAATAAGGTTAGCTTTCGCAACAGAACTTTCAACTGGAGTATCATTGTCAACGTGCGTAGGGACTGAAGAAGAGGAAGAATACTTTATATCTTCATATCGAGCATAATGACCAGTTAAAGATCCGGAAGAAGTTATTGAGACAGTCCCAGTTGACTTTCTTGTATTGCTTGCATGTCAGATTGGGATTTTTCTTATTGTAAATGCAAATATCTGGAGCTCATTCTGGATGTCAATCCGGTAACCCTGAGCAAATGGATTCTGCATACCTTACACTATATTTCTTTTAATACTTTAATTAAAAGAAGACATGACCAAAAGCGTGTGTAGTGCCCGTGGCTTAGTGGTTAGATGCGTTGGTTTCTAAGCGGAATGTCGTAGGTTCCAGTCCTGCTCGTGCCCTTAGTTTCTATTTCATCGTTCACGGGCACTGCCTCTTGCAAAGAACTGACAAAACAAGAGTATCAATCTCTCATAAAAAAGTGCTTCTCAACGTCGCCGTTCGGAATCGGCGTTAAATTGGAGGTCCCCTCAATTCTTCACACGTACCCGGGAATTGTTGATTAGGGTAAACCACTAAGGCCTTGGCTCTTCAAGAGCTGTCGCGCAACTCTCTTTTTTTATTTGACCAAAAGCGTGTCCTATCTATTTCTTTAATTTGCCAATCCTCATTTTTTTGTTTTAAATGGTACGTAGATCTTATAAAAACAGATGCTGTCTTATGATGTTATTATTCTTAGTCAAATAAATACTTTTTTCTTAACAGGTTTGTTGAACTTTTTAAAAGTAAAAATGAGAACAGAATTCTGGAACGATTTTTCAAAAAACGGTCATCAATAATTTTTGAAACACTCAATGTACCATTTAATTTACCAAAAGCACAAACACTTTTCTTAAATTAGATTCATCACAGTTCACAAGCAATTTATCATTTTGTCTATAAGATAAAAATTATAAGTAAAGGTACCTACTTATGCTTGTAAATATATCTCAAACACTTTTTACTGCACCCCTTTCACCTTTTTTTTGGGCAAAAAAATATACATATATCAATGAAACCGCTCACATATTAGCAAATTCACAAAAAAAACTCAAAAAATAAAAATAATAATAACAAAAATACATTTTGTCTCATGGCAATTCAAACTTCGCCTATGCTTCTTCAAAAATATATTTTGCTTTGCGCACGCGAAAAAAAATTTACTTTCTCTTCAAATGTATGAGTGTGTTGTATTCCAAAAATAATTCAGCAATATAAGAAAAAAAATTCAAAATCATCCGAAAATCTTGACCAGAACTCAGAAGATCTCGAACGGGCGTTAAGTGAAGACACGACGACACGAGTAGAATAAAATCTCAACCAATTTTCAAAAAAATTGTATTTAAGTGAAATTTTTCATTTTCTTAATTTTAAAAATTAAATAAAAAAAAAAACTCTCGAACGAAAATGGTTTATGAAACTGATTTCTATACCACTCGTAGGCCCTACACTTCAAGGCCCGTGGTTTCGTCGTATTCCGTATCGGTAAGCGAAATTGAATGAAAATTTCATAAAAAAAGTTTAAAAAAACAAAAATAGCAGTAGTGTAGTGTGGTTTCCCAAAATTTTGTGATTAAAAAAGTATTTGCAATAAAAATGTGAAAAAGGACTCTCAGGATTATTAATCAATGAAGAAAGTGATTTTTAAAATAAAATTTTTTAAAGAAAGTGAAAATTGCAAATATTTTTTATGTCATCAGTAGATTTTTGGATTTTTCATTAAATTTATTTTTTATTGCTTGTGTCCACCTTGCTGTGTTAAAATGAAAAAATTTATTGGAATACAATTTTAAGGATATTTCGAAAAACAAGAAATATTTAACTTCGAAAATCGATCAAATTGAATGGAATTGAAACACGTTTGAAACATTGAGTCTGTTATTATTTGTTGTTGTTGTTGTAGTCGTCTGAAATCATTAGTCTTGAATCCTAGTGGTCCTTTGACAATGTCGTCCTCCATGAATATCGCATTTTATTACACTTTGGAGTATCAACAAATATAAAAATTATTATTTGGATAAAACATATTCATGTTGAAAAAAATTATGAATTTTTGTGAAAAATTAAAGTTTTATGTACTTTTGAAATTTTTAAAAGATTACGTCGCCATTTTTTGTGTTGTTAAAATTATTATTTCCAAAGGAAAATAGAAAATATTTGTACGAAAATTAGAAATAAGAATATTTTAAGGAGGTAAAAGAAGAATCATCATGCATGTTGCTATTAATGTCATAGAGTTGGTTTTTTTTCTGCTTTGAGTTTTCAATTTCCAAATGCACACTCATGCAAGAGTGAGTAAATTGTGGTCATATATTTAAATTTCTTAAATTAAAATTAAAATTAGAAACATAATTTTTGTATAGAGGTAATAAAAGTCTTTGCATCATTAATATTTTTGTCTGAATGCCAAACGTTTTCAAGGCAAACCCAAACGTTCAAACCTAGTGAGAATAATTTTTAAATATATTCTATTTTCAATTTTGCACTCACAAACATTAATACAATATATTGAAAGAAATATTATTTTCCTCATAGAAACACAAACATGTTACTTGTTGAAAGATTTTAATTTTTAGAAAGCGAAATTGTTAATTTTAGATGTGCGAAAATGTTATGAAATATTTTGTGGC
This sequence comes from Sphaerophoria taeniata, assembly GCA_943590905.1. NCBI lineage: Eukaryota > Metazoa > Arthropoda > Insecta > Diptera > Syrphidae > Sphaerophoria > Sphaerophoria taeniata. Next base: position 242,813,217 of record OX016540.1, read on the forward strand.
ACCTTTTGACAACAGTTGGCAGTGAAGCTTATTATTTTTTTGGGGTCAGTTGGGAAAGTCTTATATTATCTTTGACGATCTGTTAAATTTTTAAAAATTATAAAATCATTCGAGCACTAAGAAAAAATTGAGATGTGTTAAAAGAATAGTAAATAAACAGAAACGATTTTTATGACATATTTTATTAAGGAAGATTTTTACCATTTATATTAAAAACTATTCAACTAGCTCAACTCTATTCAAATGGGCTTTCAAGCCAAAGAAAAAGGTCTAATGTACTTCCAGTCTAAAGTGTCATATGGATTGCTACTCGTGAAACAATACCCTTTCAAGTACAATCTACACAGAGGTCTTCCGTAGGTTCTAATCAGTACTTTGGTCTGGTAATGGGTTTGTTTAAGGTTCCTAGGTTAAAACACAAATTAATGCAAAATAATGTAAATTTCTGATCGGGTAGAAGTACTAGTAGAACAACTATTTACTCAAGAAGTTAATTTTTCGTCCACATATTTGAGGAAAGTCTTTAAGCCCTGCTTATAACGGCATGATTCTCAATGTGAAACACCACAGTATGTAGTTTAGCTTTTGCGATCTTTTCGGAAAATCTCCAGCTGTTTAAAGCAGAGATATTTTGAATTTTAGTGGGGGTTTAACCCCCATTTGTCCGCTTAACTCATACTATAAGCTTATCTTCAAACTCAAGTAGGATGTATGGTTTGTTGGTACATAGAGTCAAGGGTTCCTCAGGTTACGGGTATTAGTGTTGAAAGAAATCGAGTTATAAAGAGGGAAACAGACAACTGAGCCAGTGAGAAGCCGATGTATAAAAACAATGTCAGCAATTTCTCAACTTCCTGTAACGAATTGAGGTTAAGCAGTTAGAAGCAGTCACGAAAAAGGAGTAAGGTTATAGGATTCTCCCATGGAATGTATTGAAGTGCAAAACGAAGGAATCTTCGTTGGATGCTTTCTATCATTGATATAATATTTATATCTTGATATGGCGACCAAACCTAAGCCGCATATTCAAGTAGGAGTTGGAGTCGGACAACCGTCGTCATGTATAAAGAAATCGGGTCGCGTAGGGGTTAGAAAATTCTTTAGACCATCGTTTAACAAAACCTAGTGCAGAGTTGTTGTCGGATGTTTTTGTAACATGCGATTCTTTTGAGGTAATTTTTAACCACTTTTTCCCACATATCGGGCGGTATCTCAGCTAGCCACTTTTCGCGCATTATGCGATGATTATGGTCGTCATAATCGACCGATTACGCAAACAATCGCTAAAATCGTGAGGAACTTTGAAGAGAGTAGAATCGTAACTGATGTCGCAAGGCATCTGCATCATCGTAATGCACGTTCAGCCAAAAATAGTGCTGCTGCAAGTACAAGTAGGTATTAATGATGATTCCAATTTATCAATTTACGTATTTATTGTAAATGGCAGATATTCAACTTATGTTATGAGTTATGACAGATAATTGCAAAGTTGGACACGTATCAAATGCCAGCGCTACCAGCTTGAAATCACGAAATAAATGACCCTTTTGTTGCAGAGTTTCAATGAAGGTGACAGTTTTACGATACTGTTAATTTTCCGTCAGTGCATACGGTAGATTTCATTCCTTTAGTTGGCGTTTTTCTTTTTTGCCTCTGAGCAGATCACAGAGCATTAGAACTGTCAAGGCTATGCTCTGAGCAGACCATATCCAAAGTCCTCTGATTTAATAAATCAAACTGGAGCGAGGAATTGTAATTTTTATTACTTATTTTTGTGATAATTAAATATGTTTACCTGAAGACGCATTTCTATCTTGGGATACCATTTTTAATTTCGTGTATTTTTGTAACTGTCAACTCATGAAAAAACAAATGACGTTGTCTTCGCTCAGCTTTTCGCTCGATTTGCTCGATCAAATTTTATTCTTCGCACATAAACATTTTTTGCTCTGATCATCTGAGCTAAAAAATAAAAACAGATTTTTATGTTTGACATTTCATTTATCTGCTCAAGGGTAAGAAATAAAACACGCCAAATATTTGGCATAGCTTAAGCAGAAAATTATTGTCAAAAGACATCATGCCAAAAAAGTTTAGACGTGTTCAAGTAGGTACCTGTCGGAAATTCTACTACATTGAATAAACATGGGCTACCAGTCGTGCAAAAATCCCATACAACACTTGAAAGTAAATGGTTGCTAGCCCGCGGAATTGCAAGCGGAGAGTAGAATCTGTACCAACAGAAACTTAGTTTATTTTTTTCTCGTCGACCCCAATTTTTGATTGGCAAGTTCATATTGTTAGAACATTAAGCTTGTGATTGTTTTCGTATGTGTTGTATATTGTGTAGTCTGAAGCAACAATTACGACAGAAAAGCTTCATTCATAAATGCTGCTGAGGTTGTTTTAGGAGCAGATAATGGCAAAAATATTATTTGGCTGCCTATGCAAGTCGCTAAGTTTAATCTAAAATTGAACAAAACCCATGAGAATGCAAACGAGAGAACAAAATAGAACATATACTTTAAAAAGTTAGTTCAGCTACTCCAAGCTTCCAATGACCTGATCGGTACAAGAGGAATCATCATGAATTTCGCTATTGACAATCCATGCTGCATGGTATTTCGTAGAATTATTTGGTATAGCACGACACAATTTCTATATCGTGTTTATATATTGTCAGTCAGTTAGACTTGAAATCTGCAGCATCTTACCTTAAAAATCAGAATCATTATGAAATGCATTAATGACAATTACTCAAGGCAGGTATCTCCTTTAATTTGACTTTTCCACCTCTATTTTTCTGCCCTCAATATATACATTTTTGTTTTTTAATCACGGATCAAGCTTTTTAAAAAAGTGTTAAGCTTCTTCTCCGCACCAGAACAATTATCCCTTCTTCTTTTTTGGTTCTTTAAAGAAACTATAGTCAACTCAGCTCTCGAAGTTCTTCATTTAAGAGGGCTCACATTCAACAACATGTTTGGATAGTTTAAGCCCACATTAATTCTTAATGACATTTCTTGCCAACACATCCAGCACAGAATAGCTGTTGGACACCACTAAGACTTGACATTTGTTTTAAAAACCTTACTTTTATTCTTATTTTAATTTATTGCTTGCAACAATTTCGGTACAAATCGGTACAAAGCACGTCTGCACAAAAGCTGTTTTCGTTTGTAATTTATGCCACTTCAGTTTTTGTAGGCTGCGTACAGTGTACCACAAAAAAACTGTTTGCCATTATATTAAACAAATAAACACATTGATTATTTGCTTAAGATCAAACCATCTCATTCGAATGTCGAACCATTGAAGATGGGTATGAAACGTTCTTGAAACAATTTTCGATTTGTGAAGACAATTTTGACCTAACATTTCCAAATTATTGAATTCTTACAGTTGTAAACAACAATATTTCGTCATTTCTATATTTTATTTCCCTGCTGACGCATTCATACGTTTCGAAAATATATACAAATCAAATATTTTCAAAATCAGAGAAAAACCGCAATAAACAGTTTACCTCCTTTTTTCATTTCTCAATTTCACTAGCCAGAGTGTAATTAATTAGAAGACCACCACCTCGTTTTTCTTTTTTTTCAATATTCTAAAATTAAATTCTTAAATAAGAAACCCCAGCAATATTTTACGAAAAATGTGAGTTTGTGTATTTAATTTGGACATTCCACAGCGAGCGCAAAATTGTTCAAACAAACCCGAACAGACATACCAAAATATTGCTATTAGGTTAGTCTCAAGCATTGAGGGATTTTGGTAATTCTAGATGCGCGCGCATTTAAGAACCAAAAATATCTCAAAAATGTATTTTTCTGTTTTTGCTAATTCTTCCATGAGCTCGTGGGATTGAAGGAAAAAAGAAACAAATTAATGATGCAAAGTATTTTTACTTCCCTGAGAGAAAAAAAATAAACAATAAATTTGAATTTTAATATAAATTATCTGTGGTCGTGGGTTTGAAATTATATAAAACTCAAAAAATGAGAAAAAAAATGTTTGAAAATTGAAGATTTTCCTAACGTTAAATTAAAATATTAAACTTCTAACAATGTTTTTCGTAACAAATTTGAATACCATTTATACCTACAACCACACTGCAACGTTGTTTTCATAATCCTAACCCAACACTATCTCACACTCTTCCCATAAATTCGATTGAAATAATTGCACGCTTGTAAATATGCAAGCAATTTATCATCGCTCTGTAAATAGCGTCAAGCCGTTGAAGTCCTGCAAATAAATTCAGAAGAAAAAGCTCGTCCTATGTAAATATTAAAAGACCCCTTGCACACGCGAAATCGGCCCGCACTCGCATTTGGTTGGCAAAAATAAAAAGATCTGTAAATATTTCAACCCTCATTCAAATTACTTAACCGAAATACTGACACACAAAAACTCTCTCGGAAAAATTTTTGGAATTTGCAGAAGAAGGATATTCCCTGGGATAAGGTACCTTTCGTACCACGCCCAACACTTATCTCCGAACCGGTGACAGCATTTGGCAATAGACGTGAAATCAAAACCACAAATCATCCATCGATTCTCGATCCCATCAATAGGGCTGCCATCAAGCCCAGCGTTAGAGTCTTGAACGAACCAATCAAACCCTACGTGTCGGCTAGGGAACAAACCAGGGAGAAAGTATTGAAAGAGGTGCGCCAATATATTGACACCGTCCTAGCTGGTGGCAATCAAGCTGGACGCACTTCAAGGGATAGCATGGATTTGCTATTGCCCCATTTGCATGGAGTTTCAAGGCAACAGAAGTCAAAATATCGCAACACTTACAACTATGGCGATGGCTTTTCGAAATATAACTATTAAAAGTATATTCCCCGAATTTGAATTCGAATCCGACTCCGAAACCTAACCACAGTCACATTTCATACATTTTAAATATGGTCATCATCGTACTCATTCAATTTGTTATTGTAATTTTTTTTTCAAATTGTTTACTCATTTTTGATGTAACGTATGTTTATGTTTAACTGTAATCATCCTTGTTCAAACATGTTTCAATTTCCTGGCATTAAAATTAAATTTCAAAATGCAAACAAAGTTTTAAACACTTTTTGTTTCGTAATCAATATAAAGACTCTTGAGAACTTAGGTCTATATATGCAACAGCAAGATGGCTTCATTCTAAAAATTAAAAAAAAAATTATCCTAACAAAACCAAACCAATTTTTGTTTTTATTAAAAAAAAAAACACACAGACCCCACGTTATGACTTAGTCACCGAAAGGCCCGGCTCCCATCGCTCCCACAACTCATCCGACTACTCATACAACTACAAGTCGGAGACATCAAGGAGCTCCTCGAACGATCCCTACCATTACAGGCCAGAGAGGCAATCATACTCATCGAATGTTGAGAGGTCATCTCGCAGCGGTCCAGGTGGCTACAACTACACCTCTGAAAGCCGCAGCACAGCTGGTGCTGGACCCGGTGGATACAGCTATTCGTCAACAGCATCGGGACGTTTGCCAGGTGGCACCACTTACCGTCATTTCTCATACCGGGTTTAATTTTTAAACATTTAACTCCGAGTCTTGCTACAAATAAATCGAACGAAATAAATAAATTATTCAATTATCATTCAACTAACAAATCGACAGATACTAATTTAAAAAAAAAAAATCGAAAATATATACAAAATATATATCCATTGTATTAAGATGTCTTCTTAGAAAACCCGTGTACAAAAAATAAACCTTGAGAAGATATTAAAAAAAAACAAATATTTTTCTATTTTTATTTAAATAACATTCACAGTTTTTTTTATGTAGAAATGTAGATTGTAAATGCTTTGAAAAAGTTTAAACAAATAACCATAACATTTTTGTGATACAAAATGCGAGCCAATAAAATTTAAATTTTGTTTGGTGTAGTTGATTAAATGTTTTATTTCAGTTGGTTAAATTGGTGATAAAATGCGATATTCATGGAAGAGTTGTTTGGTTGGGGTTTTGGGATAAAAAAAGGCGGAAGTATGGGCAGACAGGTTTTCAAATCCTGTTCCTTAATTTTGTTTTTAATTTGATTTAATGGCAAGGTTTAGATAATCACAAAGGCAAGATCATCAATTTCACAAATATGAACTAAGAGTTTCCAGAACAAACAAAAAAATAAACTTTAGGATTATTTTTATCATCACCTCTAGCATTAAACCTTATCATTAATTTTAATTTCGCAAATACCCATCCACAAGGGTTCAAAAACGATGGCAAAACTGTTTTTTTACTTTTGCACAGTTTCGCGGCTTGGTCACAGTTCGTAACCATTCAAGAAAACTCAACAAACCCGAAAAAAATTGTAAACCCTAACGATGATCTACGTTGCTAACACGAATGCGATCCAATAAGCAAAAGAAATACAAATGTTTTTTAAAAGTGAGGATATTTATTTCAATATATGTATGAAGTCTACTTTAAACTTGTTTAACCCGTCTGGAAAATACGAACATTTTGCCCGTCGATGACTTTTCAAGTTTGGATACAAAACCAAGTCGCGCAGGGTCAAATATGGAGAATACGGTGGATAAGTTAGCTGCTCATGTCCAAAATTTCAGGATATGACCCACACGATCTTTTGAAATACCTACTGTCTCAGCTTCACCTTCAATATGCGCGGCGTATAATACGAGATCTTGGATCAGGTGCGACCAATTTAAACCAAAATTTGAGGGTCACTATTGAAGGAGAAGAAACGCCACCGTACACAGGATATTAACGCTCTTTCATACTGTCCAGGAAACCAGAAAAGTGTACAACTCCATTTTAACAAATTTTACAGGAGAACAAAAAAAATACAAAAGGAAGAAGAATCATGTGTTCTTATGGGAGGTTCGGGAACGGACTTCTTCCCCGTTTCAGTTCAGCTATTTTCTTTCTCATTTCGAGAGGTAGATGCCTTCGAATTCCAGCCCGATCTTTCTCCTTTTTATTTCTTCTCTCTTAAGTTTTCTTTCTTTAATCTAGGCTAAAAGTTCAAGCACGTAGTATCCCAAACGTCAAACGAGACAAATTTCTTTCCAAAGAGAAGTCACTACCCTATGATAGATGCACCTCAGAGAAATTATAGAATCATACATTTTAAAGTTAATTACCTATTCTAGCTATGATTGACTGATAAGGCTGGATGTTTTCTCTCCGAAATTTACCCACGCCTGCATGGAATGTAACCTTTAACTTGGGCTGCGGAACGTTAGTTTGTATTAGATTTAAAACAAAAAACAATTGCTTGGAACTAACATAGTTGCAAGGCTTGGTGTCCTAGTTTGAAAAGACCTATTGTAGATTTTGACGCTTAGCAAAAAACGAAAATATTTAGGTTGAACATTGCTGCCAACTTCCAGAATTACATGTTCGATTTTTTCTTTTTGAATTGGCTTAACGATAGATCACTTTGAATTCCGCACCGATACCGTGGGTTCGCGAGGATTCATTCAACTAATTATTTTTCTGCTTATTTATTTGTTTCCTATTTCAAGAAAAAGGAAGAAATTTATTAGATTCATGAATTGTATAATTTTGGTTATGCATACGCCCCAGTGACCATTTTCTTCTGTTCACGTTTCAATCAGGTTGCGTTAAAAAACAAAACTCTTTTCATTTTTTTACGACACGATGTCAATATTAACGTTTTGGGACTAGAAACTACAACTAGAAACCAAAGGCTAATATGAATAAATTGGGGATTCCCGTTTTGAGGAATTATAGTATTCGCCTCAAACACATGGCATCAAGATTTTATTTTCAGAAAATTTGGACTACATACTTTCTTGGTTTCACCAACGCAGGCACGATTTAATACGCGATTTTCTAAGAAACTAGTATCGAGTCACTCACCGATGGTGTTCTTTTTCATTTATCTAAAATCCACGGACACTCCCGCTTACAAATGAGATAAAAACAAAACCACAGATAATATTCTGAATATAAGAATATCAGCGCAAAGGTTAACTTCTTTTGGCAGCAATTCAGATTTGTTCATAGGTTCACTGTTAATTTATATACATGTTTGGTTTTTGCATATTGGAAAACGAAATTCATCATCCTCAGGCCTAAGAAATTGAAAACATGAATTGGGAACCAGGAATCTGCGAAATTAAAAACAAAAAATCACGAATCTGAAACAGGTAACCGGAAACTGGGAACTTGAAATAAGAATATAGACCTCATTCATTTTTTTTAAATAATGCAGACAGAAACCGAAACTTCAATTCAACACAACATCGATCGGGTTTTCTTTAATTTAAGAGTTGTAATAAATCATTACCCTAAACTAACTGAAAATCTACAATAAATAGCATGTCAGCGAACCACAAATGACTTGAATAAGAAAACTTAAGTACTTTTCTTATTCAAGTCATTTGTGGTTTCATTTGCCTGTTTTGTTGTTAAGCCAATATCTTAGAAGACCTAATACTGTAACGTGTGATTCCTTAGGCTACCTAGGTAATTACTGCAAAGTCAGAATCTCAATGACTTAACATCGTTAAGATTCCTAAACAATCTTATTGCGGCATTGAAATGTGAACCAAAGCAACTGTTACATCCTTTATAAACAAAAACTTTGCTAAGAACAAAATACCGAATATTCCCATTTTCTTCGTCATATTGTTTCATTCAGCTATTTAAGAGTGACAGACAGGTAAGCTGGACATAAGTAAGACATATCCTTCCTGTTATGCAGAAATAAATATGTACATAGATTAACATAACTTAAAACAAACATGGCTTTAGAACTATAATTGCTGGCATGTTGTCTAAAAAATTGAGGAATCAGTCAGTCAGTTTAAATTAAACAAGAACTTAGACTAGAAATCATACTCTGAAACGTAGCTATGTAAGTGCCCGTAAACACATGCCGTTAACGGACTTGTTCAGAAAACGAGCAGTTTCAATATACAGCGAACACTCAAAGAATTTTTGAAGTATGTAAGCAAGATGAGGCTTTGACCCATTTAAAAATGGAAAACCTGGTGCCGGATGTCCGCAACGAAAAAGAAGACGCTGAAAGAAAAGTCAAAATGACAGTTTGACAGCGAAGGAAGAAAGAAAGATAAAAGGGAAAGAAGACGGAAGGATGGATAGAATCGAGAACAGCGATGACAACCGGAATGTCATAGAGCAAAAGAAAGAAAGAATGAAACTGGAGAGACGAAGACAGGACGACCGACACTACACCCGAAATCTTGTTCTGCTCACCTCAGCTCGTCGGAACATGGGGGGGATCTTGCTCCCGCAGCTGGATCACCTCTCACTTCAAAACATAAAACATGCCTAAAACATAACGAAAACCACCACCATAATATCGTCACCACTCCTCGAGTGCTGCTGTTGGAGACGCAGCTTGGCCTCATGTTCCCTCCCCACCATGGAATCCGGTAGGCCGACAAATGATTACTTGTTTTGGCACTTATCACCTTATCAGTTGATAATTTGCTTGAGCTTGGGTTGGAATCGTGTAAGCTTATTTCTTAGAGTTGAACGTCAAATTCAAGAAAATTCGTCAGTGTAGGTGATAGTCAAAATAACCCGTCATATTTTTACTTGCGACATATAGAATATATGGCAAGTATTGAATTCGTAAAAAAAAACTTGAGGTAATGATGAGATATGACATTACGATGATAGAGAAGTCGAAAAAAGTGGGTCCGGCGATTCCGTCCGTCTGTCTGTTTGTCTGTCTGTAAACGCATCTACAGCCTTAACCTCTGGTCCGATTGACTTGAAACTTGAAAATTAAGGGTTTGAGCGAATTCGCGTGGGTCGTTTTTTTGATTTTTTTTTTAAGATCATAATTTAGGGTAGCCACCATACGATTTTTTTGGCCAAAAACCAAAAGTTTCAGTTTTCTCAAAAACGGCTCCTACGATTTTTTTTAAACTTCCTCGAAAATTTTTGTTTAAAACTTTAATGTATTTTATGTAAAAAAAAAATGTGTATTGCTCCAAAACGGTACCGCCCATAGAACCGTTTTTTTGTTATCAGATTTTCTCGAAAAATAAAAGTCTGATCAGGGTAATTTTTTTTCTAAAATACGTTTATATTGCTCAAATAATATTTTGTATTCAAAAAAATGTCAAAATTTTTTTTGGATTTTTTAAAAATATTCTTAAATTTTTTTTTTAATTCTGTATCTCAAAAACGGATGAATATTTAAAATTGAAATTTACTTATAAAACATATAGTTTCACATTCTTGAATAGTGCATACCCAAATTAATTTTTAGATATTTTCGAAAAATTTTATATATAAAAAATTAATTTAAAAAAACCGCTCCGACGATTTAAAAAAAAAAAAATTTGAAAAATCAACAATTTCTTAAGAAATCATATGACATAGTTTTTTTTCAGATTGAATCTTTTTTTGAGATAGATATTTCAATTTAAATTTTTATTTACGAATTAAATTTTTTGTATGAGTATTTGGAATACAGGAGCAAGTATGACCGAGTCGTGCACATTTTTTTTTTTACTATTTCAGACACCTATTTAAGTGTCAATTTGATACAATTTGACATACATACATCAGTAGTATATTTTTGTCTTGGTTTTCTTGGTGTTCTTAATCTTTTGGGGAAAATAATATTTTTGTGTCGGTGCAAATGTTTTCGCTATTGGAAAACAACGAAAATCAAAACCGAAATGAAACTAAATGCATACATTCCTAAAATGTGACAAGAAACAGAATTTTTTTTCAAGAAACAAATATCGTATCAACACATTATATACCCTCTTCAATAGATTACTTCATATGCCACACTCATTCTTTAGCCTCTTCAATATTTCCCTAATAGAAAGACACAAACAAGGACATGCAATATTTCTGTCTTTATTTTTGTTCGTTTGTGTCTCTGTTAATTTGAAAACATGTGAATATGGGCATATGAATCGGATTTTAATATGTACTTAACATTTTTAGGGTTCCGTTCACAGAGTGTAAACGGAACCCCTATCACATCACTTCGTTTTCTGTTCATTCGTCTTTCACAAGCAATTTCTTAGAATCTGCGAAGCTGATTGCAATAAAATTTGGTACACATTTTCTATAGTACAAGTGATCCGAAAATGTTGCTTGGTTGCTTCCATATTTTTAAGATAAACAGTTTCGAAGTTATTGAAGGAAATAGGCAGAAAGAATATTCAAAATATTGACCAAGAATATGTTTGGTTTCATACCTTCATCCGTATATAAAATTTCCCTCAAAACTACAAAAAATAGGGTCGGATAAACTAGTACGAAACCCTCCTCGAGCGAGTTTATCTCGCAGTTGTCCAGTTTCTTTTTTTTTTTTCTTCTAAAATGTGATTTCTCGCGAAAAGGGTAACGAGAGGCAGTTTTCCAGTTAAAATAAAGCAATTGAAGACATGCAGTCATAATTGGAATGTCGCATACTCCTTTCACTGCAAGCCACGTAACTTGAATACATTTTCAGTCAATTACTTCTGAATTATTTTCTAGGGTGTCTCAATAAGAGTGATTTTTTAATTTGCAAATAAAACCAAGTATTTTATGACAGAGGTGTGATATTTTTATTGTATTGTAAAGAAGACATGTTCCGATTAAGTGCGGAATAAAATATTCGGCAAATTACCCCCCCCCCCCCCGGCTCCGAGAACAGGCCATTACTCTTTTCATGAAATTTTCTATGACTTTTGCACAGAGATGTGGCTGTATCTCACCGACAACACGCTGGGTTTCCGATTTGAGCTCAGGAATTGTTTCTTGTTTATTCGCATAAACTCGAGATTTCACAAAACCCCAAAGAAAAAATCGCTCGGCGTTAAATCGCACGATCTCGGTGGCCAGTTCCCATCAGAACTTCGTGAAATAATGTGTTCTGAAAATCGTTGCTGCAATAAGTCGATTGTTTCATGCGCAGTATGGCAAGTTGCACCGTCCCACAGTGTGGCCAAGTATATGAAAAGTTGGCAAAAATTACACTGGTCAACAAAATTTCATTTTTTGATTGCCACAAGGATGAGACACATCATTTCTAGTAGATTTTTTGATGCTGAAACTGAATCCGGACACAGAATTGTTCTAGCACGTCAGGTTTTCGAGATATGCTTATCTCAAAGTGCAAAAAACACGGTTTTTGGCGATGTTTGAAGTAATTTTTTGAGGACAGAAAATTTTTATAGACATTTGTAACTACAGCATTCATTAGAACTAATCTTTATCTTTCAAATCCATTTTAGTTTGTTTCGTTACGATTTTTTTGTCTCAAGATATAGCATTTTATTTTCATTACGCAGTTGGCTAGTACAAAATTGCAAAATATAACATAGGTAATATCGAAGTACCGTAGCTAAAATTTAATTTCTTGAGAAAAGAGACTAGTAGCGAAACAAACTAAGATGGGTTTGAAAGATAAAGAGTATTTCTAAAGAATGCTGTAGTTACAAATGTCTACACAAATTTTCTGTCCTCAAAAAATTACTTTAAACATCGCCAAAAACCGTGTTTTTTGCACTTTGAGATAAGCATATCTCGAAAACCTGACGTGCTAGAACAATTCTGTGTCCGGATTCAGTTTCAGCATCAAAAAATCTACTAGAAATGATGTGTCTCATCCTTGTGACAAAAATGCTGTTGACCAGTGTTATTTTTCCTCGTTTTCATTTATTTTTGTTCAAGAAAAATGGATGTTGAATAGTTCAAATTACAATTATTAAAATATTGAGAATAAATATTTATAAATCCTAGTGATATTAAAAATGTTAAAGTTTGGATGAATGGATTTGTGAAGGTAGAGATGTTTGTTGCTCAATCACGCCAGAGCAGTTGAACGGATCTAGGTAAAATTTGGCTCAGAGATAGATTTTAGTTTGGAATAGCAGATAGGATACTTTTTATGTCGGTAAGGGGGGGGGGGGGCATTGGGTGATCCAAACACCCCAAATCAATTTCAGTCTACATCAGTATTTTTGCAGTTTTTATTGAAAAATAAGATTTTAGGATACCTACGTGAATATGTATGTAGTTATGTAACTCACAATTAAAACTGCGTTTTTTGTGATAACTATTTATTTGTGATTACAGATCATAAAAAGAAATTAATTCATGAAAATATGTAACAAAAAACCAGAAAACACCAAATTATATTACGAAATTAAAGAAAAAATAAAACTAGTTCTGATTTGAGTCCGAGTCCGAGTAATTTGAAGTGTCAATGATATATGGAGCTTCTAATATCTCTATAACTATGAGTCTAAATTGAATTTTCGGCTTATTGGTTTATGCATACTAGTTACAAATATGAAGATGAAATAAGGAGTCCACGAAGAACATCTTCATTGGTCTTTTCTCTTGAGTATTTGCGTGAAAAGTTCTCTCTATATATATTTATTTAAATTGTTGATTGCCTCTTGTGTCTCAAATGTCCTATAGGAACAAGCGCTTTTTTTATAACAATACTACCATAAATTAACATTTTGTTCATGGTAGGAGACAAATGGTACCACGGATACTTTTCGAACTCAACCACCTTTTTTAAAGCTGGATATAAAATAAAACACTTTTAAACGCAGATCTTGCATTTTTGGTTTTGAACAATTTGTCCGATTTACCAAGTATGTATTGGGTCAAAAATACAGTTTTATTTCGAATTGAACGTTCACCTGATTGTATAAGGTTTTCAAATAAAAATTTGTGTGATAGGCTAATGTTGGAACCTAAAAAAAAAATTGTAAACCCTTGATATTATCCAATATTTTACGAAATTTTGCTCACACAAAAATACAATTTTCTTTAAGAGGGGCAAATATGGGCAAAATATTTTAACTTCACACGAAAGCCTACTCTATGGACCATAACAGGACACAAACAGTTTTACGCCATCTCACGTCTATATATACTTTCTGTTAACGATTTCAAAGGACTTTTTCTAAAATAATGCTTTTAAATAACGTAAAATTCGAACATATTTCTTAACACAATATTAAAACAAAACATATATAAATGTGATATCAATTAAAAGCTTACTACATGCTTGTGGATCCGTTTTTTATTTCAAGTTGATAGCTTTTTGTTTAAAGAAATGCGACTTAAAATGGTAAACACCCTCTTGCACTGCATGAATATCAAGAACAAATAACCTGTCAAATAGTCGAACTTTAAATTACTATAACTTTGCTTCCTCTGCACTTATCATAAAAACCGGTTTTGTGTAGCTCAAGAGTACCTCTATTTTACCATATCAATAATTTTCTAATGAGTTGAAGAGAGAAAAAAGGTATTTTTGCCAACTTTTTCTACTTTTGGCCACACTGTGCGTCCGTCCTGCTGAAACCACATGTTGTCCAGATTCATGCCGTCCAGTTGAGGCCACAAGAAGTCCGCTATCATGTTCCTGTAACGAATGCCGTTCACAGTCACTGTCGAATTGATGTTTTCGGGTTTTAGACAACACTCTCGTTTTCAGCAGCAATGTTTTCAAGAAACCGACCAGTACGTTGACGCAAATGATTCTTACCATCCATAATTGACCCAGTTTCTTCAAATTTTTCGACCACTCTTCGAATGGTTGACATATTAGGTACACTCTCTCGACTGAAAATTTGGTGTTGAGTTTTTACCATTATAACGTGTTGTTCTTTCAAAAAGCGCTCCATTTTTAGTAGTCGGAACAAACAGAGGTGACATCTGTCAAATTTCAGAGTTGACACTTGCATGACAAAAAAAATATTCCAATTTTAAAAAATGCGCTCTTATTGAGACACCCTATATTTTATTTTACGTACCCTGAACAAATATCAAACTTTCATGAATTCAATGTTTCTGTTTGCTATTAATTGTTTTCTTTTTTATTACGTACAATGTAAAGTATTCGGTATGCGATATACGATACCGCTTAGTTCGACCAAGCCAAATATTTAGTTCTTATTTCAGACAAAAAAAATTAAACCGGAAGGCGAATATTGACGAAAGAGTAAAGGAAGCTAGCGTAGTACTTTTAACTTACAAAAGAGCAAAAGGTTCACAAAATAACCTACAACTGGGTCGCACTAGGACAAGTTGGTAAATTTAAATAAACTCACCAAAATCCAGCGTTCAAATGTGCGCTTGTTTACAAGTACTTCTGATTCTAAAGCTTTTCGGGAACTTCTCAATAACAGTGCCAAGCCAACCCATGTGTATGTACGGCTTAGAGCCACTTCTCAATTTTTTATTTTTTTATTTTAGACAGTTTCAGATCTAACCAAAATTGGGTTGATTATACCAGGGATGTGGTATTTGATCATTTGCGATAAAAAAAGGAGTATTTCGAGATAATAATTTTGTTTAAACCTTGAAATTTAGTATGGTGGATGTCAAACACCCTTAAAAGCAAAATATCAATAAATATGCCACGGTCAATTTGAACTGGGAAAATTATACTGTTTGGAATGGCCAGAAATAGAAAATAAACATTTCTTATTCAACGTTGTAATCTATGAATTCCAAAAAAGTTTTAAAGCTTAACTTTAATCAGCAAAGGTGGATAAAAGCGTATACATATAAGTTTGAATAAAATGTTAGTCAAAGTTATTACAACATTTTAATTTCAATTTTTCAGTACCCTGTTTCACGGACCGTAACTGGCTCATCAAGAGTAAGTACCTGGACATTATCACCTCATTAACAGAATCAGCCATTCCTCATAACTCACCTCATCACTTCCACATGTCTATCCAAAAGTTTGTTTAATATTCTTTTGCATATCTTCATTTCTCTTCGCTTTGCCATTGTAGCATTCTACGCAATTAATGTTTTTCCTTTCGAAATACCATTCTCGTCGGAGCTCTCTTCTCTTCATCACCATCAAACATCACTTCACGATCATACTCACAATCAGAACCACATTAAGAAACAACAGCAACAAATAAAACATAAATTTCTTAAATTCTATAAACAAAATTCCAACATACAGGTATACAGCACCAGCTACCCGATTTACTCGTACACGCCCGTTATAACAACAAAGCGAGTAATTACTCGCAGTTCACCCGTCCGTACAATCTATTCGACCCCCGTTGTGCGTACTCGTATTGTAACGTCACCAATTCGTACCACCACCACCCGAGTGTATTCATCACCTGTACGTACTGTGTACTCGTCACCTTTGAGTGTTCATTCGGATTACTACTCACCGTACACATCATCGTCTTATTCTTCGTCGTACTCATCGTCGGTGTTGCCGTACAGTGCGTCATTGTCATTGTACTCGCCATCGATTCGTACACGAGTGATTGAGAGTCCTGTTCGTGTAATTAGGTCGTCGCGTATGATTCGCTCGTCTTTGAGTCCGGAACGCTATATTAGCTCACCCATCCGCACTCTCCCATCCGTCCTTAACAGGGAACTCGACCGTATTGCCACTAGATCCAGAGTTGGACATGGCTATCGCCAACTTACCAATTACCTCAATTCCGAGCCTTTTATTGTGAGTTACTAAAACTTCTTGACTTCTGTTTGAACAATTTATTTTGAATCTTTGAAAAGTTATCGATGGTAAACACTTAGAGAAAGAATGAGTAGCCCAGAGAAATATGAAAGGAAAGAAGTCTGAGAAACGAGACTTTTTGATAAAGTTAAAATAAGGTTTCAAGATCTCCAAATAAAGATCAATGGCAAGGATTAGTTTTAATAATAGCTAGCTGGACTCAAGTGCGGTGCTGCTTTCAGTAGGTACCTCATTAAAAAAAAACTTGATTCCGTTATGTCAAATATTAGAAAAAAATCCGTTTAGTAAGAAAACAAATTTGATGAAAATAAATCAAGCTAATGAGTTTCAAGATTTATAAACCACAAATATGTTAAATTTTTTATAAGATTCCTTCAAACTTGCTTATAATATTTCACAGCTAAATTAATCAACACAGAATAGCGAAGGATTAACCCTTATTCTCTGGACTAAGAGGAAAATTCTATAAATAAAATAAGACTTCTCTTAACCGACGTTTACCAACTTATTCCACCGTAGAAAGTGGTTTAGCGAAGGAAAAATATATAAAAAATACTACTTCTCTGTCAGTTCATTAGATGGCGCCACAATCGATTTCCATATATACATATAACAAAACTAAGAAGAAATCGGTAGTTAAGTACCATCAATCAAAAATTAATGTCAGTGTAATTGTCAGTGTCAGTGTTCCCGGAATAGTAAGAAATATTAGTTTTTGGAGAAATTTTAACCCACACTCATTCATTCTATGGAATAGAAGTAGAACAGGCGTTTTTTTTATTTAAAGGGCTGTCAATTGCGGACTTTTGAAATTTGGTACAAATGCAGGTTTTCGGGTGTGTACAAAGGAAAAAATCGAAAATTTAAATTTTTTCATTCAGAAGGCGTGGCATCCGCCCACTTTCTTAAAATGGTCTAAATATATAGTTTCATTATGGGGCGTGGTCTTAGACCACTATCTTTAAACGGTTGTAGGCTGTTCAAATTTTAAATTCCGGTAGGGTTAAGACAACGAAATGAAAACATCCGGAATTCCAGTAAGGGACGTATCAACCTACTTTTAAGAACTTGAATACCTAGTTTTTTTTAATTTTATATGAATTCTCCAATTGTTATAATTGCTCTAGTGGGAGTCGCTTGAGGTTGGTATTCCAACTTAATTAATTAAAAAATGCCAAAGACGTAGGTAAGTAGATTATAGAATTGCTGTTCTGGTCAACCTCTGCCCAGCAACACAATCAGCGCTTTATTATTACGCGCGCCGTAGAGATTTGGAGTGTTTAAATTCAATTGGTTTTGTTAAGATAGAGAATCAAGTTTTTAATCTTAATATTTGAGAGTTCGCTAGGCTCGCGTAGGAAGGGAGCACCCAAAACCATTGTTCTGGCATATAGAAGGGCAGGGCACTCACAGAAAAAGTGCTGGAGTGTTTCCCTCTGAGCCGTATCTCTACAGCTACGACAAAATTCATTGTGGGGAATACCAAGCTTCAAGGCATGTTGTCCGACCGGCCAGTGGCCTGTGCAAATTACAACTATTCTGCCAATGTCTGACCTAGGTTTATTCAGAAGTTCCTTTGTACATTTCTGGTCGTAAGTGAGCCATATCTGTCTCGAGATAGTGCAGTTGGTGAGATTTTTCCATCTTACGTTGGATTTTTTTAGAAAAAATGTTTTGTATAGCTATCCGTTTTCAACTTCCTCAGCTAGGGATATTTGAAGGTTTGATCCCGTCCTTGAATGTCAATGTGCCCTGGCACCAAGACTAGATTAATTTTTATATTGCCGCTGAAACTTGCGAGCTCCTGTTTGCAATCTCTAACGTTTCTGGAAGCAGTTGCCCGTAGCTTAGTTGTTAGGTGCGTTGGCTGCTAAGCAGAACGTCCGTCGTGGGTTCGAGTCCTACTCGTGCCCATAGTTTTTATTTCATCTTTCACGGGTACTGCCTCTTGCGAAGAATTGACAAAACTTCCAACAGTATCAATCTGTCATGAAAAAGTGCTTCTCAACTTTGCCGTTCGGAATCGGCGTTGAATTGTAGGTCCCCTCAATTCCTCACACGCACTCAGAGAATTGTTGATGAGAGTAAGCCACTTAGGCCTTGGCTCTTCAAGAGCTGTCGCGCCACTCTAATTTTTTTTTTACGTTTCTGGAATTAGTCAGTAGTCAGGTTGTTGTTTATAGCCTTGATAGCTGCTTGGCTATCAATAAAGATTGCTACCTTTTTTGTAATATTGTCAGATTTTACTGCTTGTTTTAGAATCCTACATGCTTGACTAATCGCTAGAACTTCAGCTTGAAATACGCTACATCCATCGAGCAGTCTAAAGGAATCTTTAGTATCCAGTTCTTCGGAGAAGACACCAGCCCAGGAGCTAAAAAGTGTGTTTGCATGTTCGTTTGGTATCCGGAATTGGAGAGTTCTGTGTACCAATTCCGTCTTGCCAAGAAAACGATATAAGAATCAACTGGTGTTTACATTACACAAATGCGCCAACACTACAGATGTGATAAACATGTTGTTGAATGTGAAGAATCAACGCAAAATATTAGGCGTTAAATGCTGTTAAATGCTCGGATAGTAAAGTGTCAAACACTGGTACCTTACCGTACTGATTTGTTCCTTTTTGAGTGCAACGAATGGTTTAGTTTTAGTGTTCCTTTTACCTACAATTACCTACAGTGAGGCTCATAAGCAAATTTATTTTCTAGATTTTATACGAAACCGTTAGACCTCCAATCATTATATCTTCAAATCAAAATGTTTAGAGGAAACTTGTAGATGCTGGAGCATTAGATCGCCGTACTGACGCAGCCAGCCCTTAGTCGATAGGTATCCAAATTAAGTACAAAAAAGGAGTCATACTCCATACAGCACATTAGCTGTGTGGAAAACTAGTTAGTGCCTGAAGGGTAATAACAATAAAAAATTTATTGCATTTATTAGCATTTATTTAGCATTTATTGGAAATTTGACAAGTTTTTGCTAAAAGTATTCACTTTGTTGAGGCATGAATTTTTTTTAGAGTTTGCTCGACAGAAAGGGTGTTTTAATGGGTTTTTGTCTTTAATGGCGCCTTTAAAAGTGTATCGATAACTTTGCAAAGATTCAATGCCAGTAGTTTGCCTACCCCTTAAGAACTTAGTTCTAAAACCAACAAAAAAAAAATCCTTCTTCCGCAAACTATAGAACTTCGAAACGGAAACCAAGAAGATTCGTAACTCAACAAATTCTCTAATGCGTGAGCTCCATACACCAGTTCGTCGTGCTCGCAGTGTCACTCCGTTCCCATCGTAAGTTTCCAGCGAAATTTGATTATTTTTCATCAAAATGTATGTCTTTCTAAAACAAAAACTTTCTTAAAGGTACTCATATGAGCCTGCTTCGAAGACAGCTCTTGATGCCTACGTTGCTAGAGTAACAAACCCAACACGTCATTTGGCCAAGGAAGTCCACAACATCGTGCAATACCCCGAAACTCCCCGCAAATATATTGGTACGTATTATGTCCAGAAATATTGGACTTGACCTTAAGTCAAGTCTGATTAAAATAAAAAAGCAAAAAAAAGCAATCGGTTCAAGAAGTTCAAGGGAAATCAAAAATATTGAATTAACAGTACAAATTTGTTAAACATTAAGTTGCAAGATTTTTACTGATTTCCTTTTGAAACTCCATCAACCCTTTGAAAAAACATAAAAAAATATTTAAGGCAAAAGTCATCTAGCATCGGTAAGGATTCTAGGCAATAGGGCGTATAATACCAGGAGTACACTGTACAGAGCGGATAAGATCAAAAATGATATTAATTTGTTGTCACGTTATATAAACAAACGTGGACAAAGCGAAGTTACCGACCGAGTTGTCGTTAGCAATGGAGGTAAGTAGTTTGTTTTGATTTGATGATTGTCTTTCTATCTTTTCTATTCTTTCATTTTCTTTTTTTTACCCTATTGACCTTTCCGATAAAATGCTGATTTAATTTTCGTTTAATCATTATTATGAGGTAAACTCTCCAAAAAGTACAAGTAAAAAGTAATCTAAAAAACTTTTTTTTGCGATAGCTTTGTGTGTACATGCATGTCCTGTATGTATTTCATATTCCACTTTCACGGTAAACCGATATTTATGAAATTGCGGTGTGTGCTCGAAAGCCATGCGAAAGCATATTCAAAGGCGACCCTTGTTTTTAGATTTCATACCCTTCGATGCTTCCGTATTCGGATGTCCCTATATAGAGAAATAAATAAAGATAGGAAAAAACCAATAATGGTACAAATCAAATAAACCAAGATAGAGAATGTTTTAATAGCTGACCCTATTATCATCAACCTGTTAAAAAATTTAAGCTACTGTACAAGTAGTATTGTTCACACACTTTTCCTTTGAAAAATCACATTTCCTCAGAATCTCATCGAACAGTAATGAGTTATTTGTGCCATTTTATAATCGGAGAAGCTCATGTACGAGTAGATATTCTTCAGGACAAATCCATCGGAGAAAATAAAATACTCGAATAGCAAGA
The DNA here is from genome assembly GCA_943590905.1 of Sphaerophoria taeniata. NCBI lineage: Eukaryota > Metazoa > Arthropoda > Insecta > Diptera > Syrphidae > Sphaerophoria > Sphaerophoria taeniata. The sequence continues at coordinate 242,834,219 of OX016540.1, forward strand.
TAGAGAATACCATAGGAAAGTTATTGAAATTCTTGTCGATATCTTTGATATCTGAAATAATCATCACCCATTTTACAAATAAAAAATAAATTAATATGGAAAGAAAAATGTATATTCCGAAAGGAACAAGTATGAAATCAAATATAAGTGTTTTTTTTTTCTTTTTATTAATGCAGTAATCTCAATAACCTGTTTTATAAGAACAAAAAAAAGTATAGTCATTCTTCATACATATCCGATTTATTCGATTAGCAACCACTGTAAATGAATGAGCGAAAACACCATTGGCGTCACAACTCAGGCGAAAATCTAAACGAGAAAGAACAGCCTAGTTGTTTTGATATCTTAAGCCGAACCCTTTGTATATATATTTGGGGGGTAGTTTCAAGATGGAAAACGATGGTGGTGCCATCCTTTTATTTTCACAGAAGCAGTTTTTTTTACACAAGTTTGTATTGTGTTTCTCTGCTTGCTACTGTCAAAGAACTGTCAAACAAAGCAGAAAACCAATCTTGATAGTAGGTACCTGGTAGTTCCATATACAAAGGCCGAACCATAATTGCAGTGGAATGAGATGGATTGGTATGCTGCAATGCCCGTTTGATCTCAAAAATTTGTTTGTATTTTCTTTTGGCGAGTGTTCCGAACATCGACAATGTACAAAATTAATATAATTAAGTTGGTGTGAAGGTTTTAAAGTGGTCAGAATAAAATTTTTAAATGTAAGGGCCAAAAAACTAAATAAAAAGCGAAGTACAAGTACAGTCATACTTAAAGGACGATCACCCTTGTGCAAGCACTTATAATTTTTTTAGCGTTATATCAAAAAGAGGTAATTGTAGAATAACGAGCACGACCAATGGTGCATTTCGGAAGAGAATTATATTTTTCTTCTTTTGAGACCCAAGAGGGAAAGTTATTCGCTCAATACATTCCATCAAAGGAATTTCAATTCGGGCTCCACTTCTCTTTAAATTTTATAAATCGAATTACAGCATTTTTTTAAAATATATTTCCCACGCCTCTTTCCCCCCTGCGGTCCATTCATCACCGAGTACTATTACAGTTACGGTTGCTAGTCGTATCGGCACTTAATTAGAAATTATTTGGAATAAATAAAATAAAGAAAAGTGATGGCGATACGAATATTAGGAAGATAAGAGTTTGGGACTGCTTAATGCAAGCAGGTATAAAGGAAAAACAAAATAAATTAAAATTTTAAATTAAAATATTACAAAATCTAAAAAAAAAAAAAAAAATGCAAAATTTAAAAATCAAAAAACCGTCCTGTTTCTAATAACAAAATCCCACCCTTCCAACGAGCTAGGGTGAGGGTGGAGCAACAGGCCTTTAAGTTATAAACAAATTGTACACCCCTACCAAACTCTGTCTTGACAGGTCATTACTAATAAGGTCATTCAGGGGATATTAAAGTTCGTGGGGATAAAGACGCTAGTTTAGCAGAAAGAAAGAAATAAAAGACATCTTGTGAGTTGTCTAGCTTCTTGTTTCTTAAAATTCACCTGTTTTTACTTGACTGCAAATTTTAGCGTACACGCATCTTATCTATTTGCACAAAATTCATAAATAATTATGTAATTCGTTTAAAACACTTATAGACAAGGTTTGGCGTTGACTATTTACGATAAATTTGCCGTGGGGCTACAAAATTGTTCAATTTGTCTTAACTTCTCGCGAATTTGACGCTCTGTCTAACTCCATTCAAAGAATTGTATCCTTATATACTCACACTGAAATCGTTATTACGGGCGATTTCAATGTACACAATTCTTTGTGGCTTCTCCTTTCGGACCCGACAACATCCGAAGGAATGTGTGCTAAAATCTTTGCTAAGTTTAACCACCTTACTCAGCTTGAAACTGAGCCCACTCGAATATCGGGTATTGATGGCCAAGCGGAAAATACTCTTGACTTGTTCCTTACGTCTGACCCTGATAAATACCATATAAATGTATTAACGCCTCTAGTCAGATCAGACCATAGTATTATATCTGCGAATTTCTCGTGTCAAACTAATCCAGTTAAAAAAAGGGCTCCGTATGGCAATACGAGAAAGCCAACTGGGACGGTCTCAACAACTTTTTCCGGATCTTCAATTGGTCACTATGCTTCCTCGATAGTGACGTAGACTCCAGCGCTGATTACTGATTACTGATTACTAATATGATTATTTTGGGAATGAAGACTTTTTTCCCGAATAGGGTTAAAAGCATCAAACCCAAGGAAAAGTCATGGTTTGATTCAAGCTGTAAAGAGGTTATCAGGGAAAAAGAAGTAAAGTTCCGGTGTTTCAGAGCCAACCAAACAGAGGAAAACCGGAACAAGTTTAAGCAAGCCAGGAAGGCTTGCAATACCCATATTAGTCGGACCAAATTTTTACATGACCAAAAATTAAGGCAAAAAATACTGCAATGTCCCAAAGGCAGTAAGAATTTTTGGTCATTTGTAAGAAATATGAAGAATTCTTCTTCTTCCTCGGTCATTACGCGCGTTGACAATGCTACTCCAGTTGTAAGCACTCTCGCGAAAGCTAAATTTTTTGCTAGGCGTTCGCCTCCAACTCTTCGCTGCCAGAGAGTGTCATGACTCCTGCAGTTCTTGAGCGCGTCAATGATTCCATGGGATAAAACTACTTCAGTATTCGTGCTGTGGCGAGAGTCCTTAGAGATCTCAACATACATAAATCCGCTGGTCCGGATGGTATCCCCACTATTATTCTGAAGAGGTGTTCTTCCATGCTGGCAAAACCCTTGCGTAAGCTTTTCCATCTATCCTATTCTTCAAGGCTCGTTCCGAGCAGTTTGAAAACAGCATTTGTCCAGCCAATTCCAAATCGGCGAATCTTCTTCTCCCTCCAATTATCGTCCGATTGCACTTACATCCCTTCTTTCTAAGTCATGGAACTGCTGATAAACTATCAGCTCAAGAAATATCTCGGAGACCGAAAGCTTCTTAATGACCGGCAGTACGGCTTTCGCAGCAAGAGGTTCACTGGTGATCTCATGGTATATCTCACCGAACAGTGGAACAAATCATTACATCGTTTTGGAGAAAGTAAGATAGTTGCGCTTGATATTTCAAAGGCATTTGATACAGTTTGGGATTTTGCTCTTTTATCGAAAATGCGTGCTATCCTTTCCTCCTTCAATGGATTAGAAACTTTCTTTCGAACCGTTCAATACAAGTTGTATTAGACGGGTTAAAAGTCTGAAACCCACTATATAAATGCTGGTTTGCCCCAGGGCTCCGTTTTGTCTCCGACCCTCTTTCTAATTTTCATAAATGATCTTTTGTCTGTAGCTTCTAATCCAATTAATTGTTTCGTTCGCTGACGAAAGTACCCTTTACCCTTAGCTTTTCATATTCGTTTCGAGGCTCACATCCATCCTCTTCGAATGTGGAACTGGAACGGCAAAATATGATAAGCTCATTAAACTCTGACTTAAACAGCATTGTACAATGGGGAATAAAAAACCGCGTAGAGTTTAATGCTTCGAAAACTTGAAAGGTTGAAGCGAGATATACAACCCTTGCCACTATCCATGAGTGGCATTTGCATCAATGACACCGAACATCTCGAGATTCTCGGTATGTGCATCACTGACCACCTTTTGTGGAACGAGCATATATGCGATGTCGCCAAAAATGCTGCAAGGGCGATGCAAGAAATTTTTCTCCCCGTCTGATCTGGCTATTATCTGTAAGAATTATAATAGTCCAAAGCTTAAGCTACTTACTTAAGCCTCTTGGATGATATACAAAAAAGAGCTGTAACTGTAAGAATGATTGGTGATAGAGACATCACTAACTCATTCACTTCAATGGAACACCGTCGTCGCGTCGTAACATTTCGTGTCTCTCTGGCATAATAAGGGTATAAAAATCCCCTTTAGTGTGTGCGAATTATTATTATTATTATTGGAGTAAATTTTGTTTTGATTTTGATGAAGATCAATGATCATGGGACTTTCTTCTACAATTTACCCCTTTCCTCGTATTTTCATGACCTTCTTCACTAAAAATAACACAGAAAGACCTAGCTCAATCAATTTTTCGCGTAAATAACAAGACTTATTGACATAAATAAATGAATCAAACTATTATCCGTTAAACAGTTGTTTTAAAACCTATGGGAGCTGACAAGTGTACCATGAGTTATGTGGAAGAGAATTCATGTATCCAACGTATTCCTGTTTTCTCTTAAATTTATTTATGGCAAAAATGTTTCTTTTTTTGTTATTAAAATAAGGAATAATTGTAAATCTGATAAATTAAGTTGGAAAAATTTGAAACCTTGCATTATTGGGGAATATTGTATGCTGTACCATGACTTTTGTGGAACACTGTATATGAAGATAGTTCATGCGAACCAAGTGCGCAGTTATTTAAAAGATGTATACAGTTTTTCCAAAATTTTGTAAAATAAAAACAGGTACGCAGTATTTAAGAAATTATATATGTGCGCCTGGTACATTACTTTTGGCAAAAATTTATTTTCAAATTTGATTTTAAACGAACTGTTTACCTCATAATATAAATTGCTTTCCCTGAATGTCTCTCAATCATTCATTCCAACACAAATGGAAACATTAGAAAAAAAACCAACACAATTCAAATTGTAACTAATTCCATATTAATCACATTGAAAACAAACAACAAAACTCCTCCAATTTTTAATTACTAACTTGTTTTTTATGTTTCGATTGATTTACTCTTTACAGTTGATGAAGCCTAAGAACAGCCAGTTATGGATTTAGAATAATAATAATTCATTTTGTCATAAAATAAAATTTTACACACGTTCTCAATTAAATCAAAATCAAAAAAACAACGGAATTCAAAGACTTTCTCTCAATAATAACAGCAACAACAAAATTTTTGTTCTTAACAAGATCCCCCTCACACGAAAACATTTTCTCATTCATATTGTTTTCGTTTTGATTAAAAATAATTCTAGTTTAAATTTGTTGTTTTGATATTATTTTTATTAATTTGTTGTCAACGATACAAATCTTTTCTTTTAAAGTTTAATTTTTTCTATTTTCTTTTCTTATCTAGGAAGAAAAAATTATAATTCCTGTCGCGATAAAGATATTAACAAATATTTACTCAAATCTAACATTGTAACTTATTTTTTTCTTTCATACGAATCACCTTTTTAAATAAATGTCAGGCAGTACATATATATGCAAAATGACGTAAATGTTGTAAAGTTTTATTTTTTGTTATCAGTCAGTTTTTTTTTTAATTTTTGTTGTTTATGTAAAATCATATAATTTTTTGTATAATATATGTAAATGTATATAAGATTTTAAGTATCATTATACAAATTGCGTTTTAATTTTTTCCCCTGCAAAGTTGTTTTTGTGATTTTTTTGGAATCAAAATTGTTTTTGCTGTGTTCATAGATTCAATTTGATTTCGCTCGTCACTCTTCACTCAGTTTCCTCCTACATGATCAAAAACAAGCAGAATACGTAACAGACTACTTGCAGATTTTATAACACATGAAAGTCAGAATAAAGACTTTAGGCTGCTTATCGACAAGCGAATTTGTAATGGCCTTGACCTACTTTCTCGAATTAGCAAAAGCCAAATACGTCGGTAATCCTAATTTATTGCCACCCAATGTCTGAATTAAGTTATTCGCTAATTAAATTGTATTTTTTTGCATTTGAGAATTATTTTGATGAAGGATCGCTTTGAATATTTCGCAAATAAATTATATTAACACTCCCCAAAAAATGTCGTCGTACATGACGATCCTCAATTTTATGTCGAAGCTCTACGTCCCAAAAAAAAAAACTGTCTAGAACGAAATTAATTGCACTCATTAATCGGTCATTTGAAAGAAAAGACAGATCGTAAAACATTTACTTTTGCAAAAATCTACGTACGTACATACATACATACATAAAATTTATTTGAGACAAATAATAAACAGGATTTATAATGTTCTGCCTTCAAAATTAAACATTTTACTTAAATACCCGAGACGATGTGTTTTTTTTGTGTTTGTTGTGTATTAACAAAATAATAAAATTAAGACATCTGCTGTTTATTCATCAAGATTCTGTGACCATGACAGAAACAAAAATACTAAGCTAACTAAATTGTCATGTCAGTGGATTAATGAAAATAAAAAAAATATAATAATTTCCTTAATATTTTTATGTACGACCTGTCATATTGCCTATTTTTGTTCTGATTTATAAATTAGCCAGTTCAAATTTCAAGATCAAGATCACTCAAGATTTCCATCCTCCACAGAAAAATTAAATTTGCTGAAAACAATAAAAAAATTATTCATGAAATAAGATTTACCACCGAACATTTTCTACAGAAAATATTACTAGTTAGGTTCCGATTATGTATTTCGATCTGAATTCCTTTGATAAAATTAATTTGCTCATCAGCATGCAAGGCACACAAAAAGCCTGAAGCCATTTTCGTCACACGAAAAAAAAGATCATTTTGAAATATGTAAAGGTTGTCAATAATATAGCAAAAACACACAGAGCTAAGGTCGTAATTGCTGATCTTCGTTATAACACTCGCTTAGTTCAATAAATGGTTTCAATTAAAGTCACCCCTTTAACAGAGCGACCTGATTAAGATAGATAACATGTCACTGCCAGTTTCTCAGGCGTATTTTTAATTTTAAAAGACGAAGTTTGCAAAAAAGTTTATATAGAGATTATAGTTTGTATTTTTAAGACCAAAAGTAATTAAGACGAAAGACCAACATTTGAAAACCACTTTCAAAAAATTTAAATGTTTGTATTTTTTCAGCTTAAGTAAGGTACACACCATAATTTTTTTTGCCACGTCCTCATATGATATTCTATTATGAAAGGATTCTAAAACGAGGAGTCGGTTGGACTTTCTTACTGACTTAAGGTGGCGCTACAGTCCGGTGTGGACTTGGGCCTCAATCAACAGTCTCCGCCAGCCAGCTCGGTCCCTAGCTAGCTGTCTCCAGTTTTGCACTCCAAGTTGGATTGAGGTCCTCTTCCACTTGTGTGCGCCACCTGAGTCGCGGCCTTCCTCTCCTTCGTCCCTCGGGAATAGTGTCGAAGGCTTTCCGGGCCGGAGCATTGGTGTTCATGCGCTCTAAATGACCGAGCCATCTGAGTCTCTGGACCTTGACCCTTCTGGCTAGGTCCACGTCGTTGTACAACCCGTAAAGTTCGCTGTTGTACTTTCCTCTCGAAACAGCCTAAGGCACATTCATCCGATTTTGTCAAGGTCCATACTTCTGCACCATACAGCAGGACAGGGATGATGAGGGTGTTGTACAGTTTTACCTTAGTTGCTTGAGAGAGGGCTTTTCCACTCAATTGCTTTCTTAGCCCAAAAAACAGCGATTAGCAAGAGTAATTCTTCATTTTATCTCGGCGCTGGTGTTATTGCCCGTGTTAATAGTGGAGCCTAGGTAGACAAACTTCTCTACTACCTCGAAGTTGTATGCGTCTATATGTGACGTTCTGTCCCAGCCGTTGGTGTTGGGTGTCTTTTCTCGAATACAGCATATAATTAGTTTTTCCCTCAGTTGGACAGTTCTTGATTAATTAATCGACTCATCATCGACATTATTGCACGAAAGTTGGTTCGAGTTATAAACTATGAAATTGACCTGACGCTTTTTTGAAGACTTTATGCCCAAATATTGTCAATATGTATTGACAAACATTTTCATTTTGTTGGTTGGACACAAACCATAACTCTACTGTAGATGTTCTTAAACATAACAAGACAGCAATTGATACAAAAATAAGGTTCACAAACAAAAAGTAAAAAGAGCGTACAAAATAATAAAAAATATAAAAAACACGTATACGCCCCAGTGTACATTTTCATTGCATATGTAGTAAAATACGAAATCCCTATGTACGTATATAAAAATGGATGTATGTTTGTTTTAATGTTCGGTATATGAAAATTTATGTGAAAAGAAAAAAAAATTGGAAAACCATTTGGAAGAGTCGAAAAACTGGAAAAATCAAACATACATAGATCTAAAACAATTTGTCCAATTGTAGACTCTCCCATTCTGGACTATATTTACAGTGAGTCTCAAATAATCCATGTCTAATCCAACATCAGACTTTCATGTTCTTGTTTTAAATCTGGACAGAGAAACCTGCCATTAAATTTGACAGTTTTTGTTTTTTTTTTTTTTAATTTTCGACTTAAAAATTACATTTTTTTTCATAATTTTTTGTCTTGCACAGCAATCGGATCTCGGATCAGAACTTTTCAACCTTTCAGTTTTTTTGTTAAATATATAGAAAAGGCTGACATTGTTTTCGGTTAGAGATTTTATTTAAACCAAACGAAAATAATATTTAATTATTTACTTTTAAATTTTGATATTTCATTTTATTTGATCAACAATAATTAATTGATATGCAAGAAAAAATTGATGTATCAACATTTTGTTTACTTTCTGTTGCTCTTATTTCGTCCGAGAAAACCACGCTTGAAGATTCTGTCACAAATTAAAAATCATGCCATAATTTGCCCAGTCACGTTGTCCGAGAAGTTTGCCATGGCGATGCTGTCGAAAAAACATCACATGGCCCATGTTAAGTGGAGACTCCGTTTTAATATTGGTGAAGTTGCTTCCCGTGGCAAGAAAGTTTAGCGTTACCGCAATTCTTTCGTTTGGCCTGATCTTAGCTCTAAGATGATTGCATTTTTTACTTGCGGCATATAGAATATAATGGCAAGTAATTAAATTGAGATTTTAATCACTACGATGATAGAGATAGAGAAGTCGAAAAAAGTGGGTCCAGCGATTCCGTCCATCTGTCTGTCTGTCTTCCTGTCTGTCTGTTTACGCACCTACAGCCTTAACCACTGGTCGGATTGATTTCAAACTTGGAAATTAGAGGTTTGTGCAAATTCGCGTGGGTGTTTTTTTTTTGGCCAAAAATCAAAAGTTCAAATTTTCTTAAGAACGACTCCTACGTGTTTTTTTTTAAAACATCCTCGATTTTTTTTCGAAACACTGGTTTTTTAATGCAAAAAAATTATTTTTATATTGCTCCAAAAAGGTAGAACCATTTACTTGTTATTAGATTTTCTCGAAAAATAGTAGTTCGATCAGCGTACTTATACTTTTTGGGAAGTACATTTTTATTGCCCAAATTATATTTTGTTTTCAAAAAAAAAATTTAAATACTTTTAAACTTTTTTTTTCAAATTCTATATCTCGAAAACGAATCAATATTAAAAATAGAACTTCCGATATAAAATGTATTTATTTACATATTCTTGAATACTATATACCCAAATTAATTTTAAGACATTTTTGAAAAAATTTTACTACTAAATTTTTATTTTTATACAAAAAATTAATTAAGAAAAAAAAGATCCAGGGAAAAAAAAGACATTTTTTTCAGAAATCTAATGACATCAATTTCAGATTGAATCTATTTCAATTTCAATTTTTAGTTATGAATTTTAATTACATGTTTTTATTTTTTAATGTTTTTTGTGACTTATAATAATTTGGAATACAGAAGCAAGCTCTTACGATCCAGTCGTACACATTATTTTTTTTTATTTTTTACAATTTTTTCAGGTTGTTTTGTATGAATTTTTGTCTTGTTATTTTTAACAACCTCTAGAGAGTTTTTGATTGTGTCCAATCAAAAATATATATCAGTCAATATTGTCAATATTTGGGCATTAGGCCTCTTCAACATCTTCTAGTTAATTTCTAGCATCACAACTCAACCCGACTTTGTGCAATAATGTCTACAATGAGTAGTCGAGTTAATGACTCAAAGAATTATCTTACTAACTCCTTGGTGGTCGTGTTGGAACTGTTTCATTCTAGAAGGCAAGGAGGAATAGATATAAATCCAAAGCTAAACAGCAATCGGCTGTTGGATGACAAAAATATCTAACTAAAGTTCCATGAGCATAACTCATTCGACCAAGAAGTATCAGTTGTAAATGGTACACCACTTTTTCTGATAATGATAATAGTTACATTTTCAAAAAATTCAAAATTCAACGTACCTATGGGATTTAATGTTCCTATTCTTCAAATAATGATTTTTCACTTATTTTGAAAACCTACCCTAAGGTCTCCACAAACATGTATTCAGACTGGATTTCAACTTTTTTTTAATTACAGTAGAGTTTCAGCTTTTAGCAAATAGTTTGCAAACGAATACCGACAAAGAACATTTTTAAAGAATTAATTCTTCGATTGTTTCATTTCTTTCTCTCGACCAACGCTCGTAATTCATGCAAATAATATTTATTTCAGGCAAAAAAAATCACACACAAAGGAATCCATGATTTACTTAAAACTAATGCCTTCCGGCCTATGAGTTCCTTTTTTTCATTCATTTATTTTATTTATTTTATTAATTTTTGTTTTGTTTTAAAAACATAGAAAATCGAACTCGATTACCAATTTCCACTTTAACGTATCCCAATTACTAAATCATTCGGTAAAATTAAAAATTTGTGAAATAAATTTTTAAAAACTCTTGTTTTTCTGTGTTTTTGTAATTTTTAACTCAAAAATTAATTTCGTTCGAAAATCAATTTCTGTACAATTTCACCCAGAATTTTTAACCAGCTTTAGATTGTTCCCATTTGCTTAGCAATAAATTTGCCACCTTTACAGGGGCAAAATCCTTAATGTTATAAAAAAAATCAAAGGTCTCGCTCTTTTCCTTAATATTCTGAGACTAGCAGTTGCCCGCGACTTCGTCCGCCTCTCCCTCGTCCACCGGCCAGAGTATCGTCTCGACTTGTGCATCATGCGCGTGTGGGAATTTTATTCGAAAGTTATTGTAAAATTGCATTGCAGTCAACTCTCCCTAGGTCGTAATTCTCTTGAACTTGAAAAATTTAAGCATTTTTTATGATTCCCTTCAGTTGTTCATACTTAAAGCATTCCCTTGGGTGAACCCTCCCTAAATCTAATATCTCTCTTACTTCTGCATCGTTTTTTTATTCGTTAAGTAAATTTTTTTTTTCTTTAAACTGAGCATATTTTTTAGGTAAGAAGTACACAAAATGATATGGTTTAAACACAATAATCTGCACAATCAATCACATTCACAAATCAATTGAACTCTCAAAATTCTAATTTGAGCAGTTATTAGGCCAGTTCCTCCTAACAACATCTCACTGAGATTGAGATCTCAATGTCACCTTGACTGAGGCAAAATCATTTGGTGGAACATAATTCTCAGTTATCATTGAGATTTAATGGTTACCTTACTAATTGTTGCTGCACATATGTCAGCCACGTCAAATAGCTGAGTGAGAAATCGAATCCAAAATAATTTCATCTCAGAGATCTCAGAAAAAAATCTCAGTTCTCACATTTCCACAGATTCTTCGCTGCTATTGGTCGCAGCTTAATTTTAAGTAGAATAAAGCCTTCCTCGATTAATGGACTATCCAACACAAAAAGAATTTTACAATTCGAAATAGTAGTTCCTGAGATTACCGCGTTCAAACTAACTTTATATTGTATTGTATTGTATTGTTTGCCGTTTTTTCCACATTTTACACAAATTCTTCGCTCCTATTGGTCGCAGCTAAATTTTATATAGCTTCAAGCCTTCCTTGATAAATGGACCATTCAACATTAAAAAAATTGTTCAATTTCATAAAGAAGTTCCTGGGATAAGCGCGTTAAAACGCAGAAAAATGTATATTTTTTTTGCCGTTTTTTCCACATTTTCCACAGATTCTTCGCTGCTATTGGTCACAGCTCAATGTTAAGTAGCCTAATGTCTAAGTCGATTAAGGCACCATCCAATACAAAAAGAATTATACCATTCGAACCAGTAGTTCCTGAGATTACCGCGTTCAAACAAACAAACTCTTCAGCTTTATATATTAGTGTAGATGTAGATTTCCAGAAAGAATTTTCTGTTTTTTCATTTACTAAGCCAATCCTGGAACAATTGCACCGACTTTCAGATCTGAATTTCAGACTTTCGTGTGTACCAAAAAAAAATCTTACCGATTTAAGTCTGGACAAACTTGTTGCGCAGACAAAAGTCAGAGTCAAAGTTGGTGTAAATTCCATGAAAAAAAATGATTTGCGGTACTAAAAATTCGTCCCGCGTCTCCAGAGTTTTTCGAGTTTCCCATAAAGAACTTTAATTTTTCCATTCGGTCAGGCATTCTGTTATGTTCATGCTTTTACTTATGGTGGCGCTACAGTCCAAGTCGGACCAGGGCCTCATCCAACAAACGTCTCAGCTCCAGCACGGTCCCTATAGCTAGCTGTCTCCAGTTTCGCACGTCAAGTTGGTTCAGGTCCTCTACCACCTGTGTGCTCCACCTGAGTCCTGAGTGTTCATGCTATTATTGGTTATAATCTTAATATCGCTGTTAGACTTTTCGGGGATTACTCAAGTCCATTGAAAAGATGGCCATAGCTCCTGGAAGTGTAAATGGTTGTGTAAAAATAAAATTTTGTTAAACAATATTATTTATTCTTGCAAATCATTCGTTCACAATGTCTGATCATATATCTATCGTCAACACATTATACCCTGTTGTGTGGGGCGTGGGTAAGTCACGTGTCGCCTTTCAATTATATCTGGAGCCTAATGGGCCTCACGAAAACTTTTGAAAAACCATTCCATGGTAAACTTTTGTTCAAGGAAATCACCACTATTATCTGAAGGGAAATTGAAAAGAAAAACAAAATTTTGCTTTAAGTTATCTTGATTTGAATTTAGGCAATCATTGCTTGTCTGAAATAAAAAGGTACAAACTACCTTAGCAAAAAGTCATCCTGCCCTCTATCCAAATTTGTAGGTCGGACTAATTCTTAGGAATTGCAAAAACACAAAAGCGATCTTTCATCAGAATTCATTCTTAAACTGAAGTAAACGCTCTATTCATATAATGAATTGGAAACCTTACAATCAATATCGGTTCCCATAACTTAACTATGGAGTAGGCAGCTAGGTCAAACTAGGTACATAAAATACATACAAAATACCATCAGTATCATAATTAAGAAAACATTAAACAATTACCTTGACGTGTACTAAAACTTGAATTTAAACATTTTGAATGTTAATAACACTTAAAGTTGTTAAAAAAAACTCGTAAATAAACTTAAAGGATCTTAATATTCGTTGTAAATACTCACAATGGATACATTTTTCAGACAAATTGTCAGTCATTTGCATGGACAACCTGGCATTTCCCAACATTACCTTCATAATTCTCATTTTAAAAGATGAATGTATATTAAAACAAAAGCTCTTGATAAGTCAGAGTGTTGTAAATAACACATTCATTTTATAGACGTTAAACATTTGTGTTATAATATTTTTGTAAATAAAATTTAATTCTTTTTTGATTTTTGAATAGAATTTTCGTAAATTTCTTTTCAAATTTTTGTTAATTTATCCTGTCTTGATAACAAAACTGCATAATGTAGATAAGTTTTGAAAGTATTAAACCCAATTTCAATAAAACAAAAAAAGAATTTAAAAATGTCCTAAAATACCTCTGACACCAACATTCAGAAGGCCGCATTCAAATGTCATCACCACTGGGATTGAATCACCTAATGTAAGTAAATAACACAAAAGTAAATGAGCTCGTCTCGTTGAAACACCTTAAAATAATATAATTTCGCATTTGACTTATCATATAAGCATTTTGTCATAGCACCAAGCACCCACACTCGTACTAAATTAATAAATCTAAAACCTACACAACATTACCGTCATGTCATTACAGTTCCTGAACTAGATCCATTTAGGCCATCGCGTAAATTCTCGGCTCCTAAGCCACTTGAGGACCCTGTCGACGATGAGACCAAAGAGAAACAACGTCTTAGGAAGGAACGTCTTCTAACAACTGTGAACGAAGAAGCTTCGATTGACAATGTTGCTGCCGAAAAGAAGAAGGCTCAACGAGCTGATGAAATGAAGCGTTTGGAATCTAAGTAAGTATTGTTTCAAGCTACTCTTGGATTGAATTAATAATTTGTTTCAAATTAAAGAGCCTTAGAAGAAGATAAGAAGCGAAAAGCCGAGGCTGAGCGATTGGCAAAGCTGGAAGCTGACAAACTTGCTGAAGAGATGAAGAAAGCAGATGAAGAGGCTAGAAAGGCCCGTGAAGCTCGTCTCGCTGAGCAAGCCCGTCTTGTCGAAGAAGCTGAAAAAGCCCGTTTAGCTGAAGAAGCCAAAAAAGCTGAGGAGGAAGCTCGTCTCGCTGAAGAAGCTAAGAAAGCCGAAGCTGCCAAACTTGCTGAAGAAGCTCGTCTAGCTGAAGAAGCCAAAAAAGCTGAAGCCGCCGAAGCAGCCCGTTTAGCTGAAGAAGCTCGCCTTGCCGAAGAAGCTAAACTCGCCGAAGAAGCTAAATTAGCTGCCGAAGAAGCTCGCAAGGCCGAAGAGAAACGCTTGGAGGAAGAACAAAAGATTCGCGAAGAAGAACTGGCCCGTTTGGCCGAATTAGAAAAGATTGCCGGAGAAGAACGTGAAGCTGAATTGGCCCGCCAAGCTGCTGAACTATCCGAAATGGCACGTCAAGAAGCCGAAATTGCTGCCCAAGAGTTGCAAGCCATGCAACAAAGTTCCACTGCCGAAGCTCCTGCAGCTGAAGAAGAACCAACTGCCGAAGCTGAACCTGTTGCTGCTGAAGAAGAAGAAGCAAAACCCGTCATTGAGGAACCCCAGTCTCCAGTTGAAGAAAAACCAGAAGAAAGTGCTGAACCTGAACCTGCCAGCATTGACGAAGTCAAGTCTGATGTCGAAGAATAAACTTCGTGTTGATGGTGGTTGCTTCTCTTTAGACTCTTTAAGACTTTGCTTAAACATCGATAAGCGTTTTAGGTTTTTTTTTTGTAATTTTCGATTAACGTATATTATAACAAAGACAAGAAATATTAAGAAACTATTTTTAAGAAATTAAATTTATTTATTTATCAATTGGCATTGTCTGAAGTGGGATCAAGGTCCTTATATATTTATTGTTGAAACTGCTTGAAGTTAATTTTGTTTAATGTTAGCTTAGCTATGGCGTATATAAGGAAAACTGTGGCCTTATTTTCAGTGAAGCATTTTGTCTGTCTTGTTTAAAAAAATGCATTTGATGAATTTATGTTTAGTTTGATTTTGTTATGTTTATTAATCGCTTGCAGAGCCCTGTTTTTTTTTTATTATTATTTTGTTCTTTTTAAACAAAAAACTTATAAGGAATAGTAAATATTTTTAAATTAACTCAAACTCATGTATTATTAGGCGTGTTTTTTTGCACGCGTATATACGCTTAAAAAAATACTTACATGCAAAATGCAACAACAACACATTTCTATATCCGCTTAGTAAGCGGCGATAATTATCCACGCTAATGAAATAAGCGGATATAAAAACAGTGCTTCCATATATCTTTTTCACTCTCTGCGATGAATTTTCAAAACTTCATTTCGAAATTCATTCCATTTTACATACAGATCCGAGCAAGCTAGGATTTTGTTGTTTTTTATTTGTTGTTTTTCTTACTACACAAAAGACAAACAAAGTAATGATCTGTGTATTTAACACACAGAACAAAATCACGTTGATCTTTTGTATGTGCCATCTTCCATTCTCTTGGTTTGCTTCTTTGAGCATTAGATTTTTTTGTTCTCTCTTCACAAGCGCATTACAACAGGGCTGGTCTGCAGTTGAATGGTTAATCTCAGGGGCGCCAGGCGAAAAATGATTGAATCAAGATTATATTGATTGTGCATCAATTTTATTTTTCAATTTCAATTCTTTTTTTGGTTTTTTAACGTTCAAGGTGTACACTCACGATATTTATTTTTTTATTATTTATTTTTCCTTGCATTTTCTTCATTTTTCATCCTTAATTCATCATATGTATTGTCCTTTTTCGGGTCGTAGTCGAAAGCGCATTCTATGAACAACTTGATCAAGTGTTAAAAAGTACAAGAAATTGTGTAGCGCATAGCGATCACCAACAAAAACAAATGCGGCCCTGAACTCGAGTTTTTGTTACAAAACAACATTTGACCAATTACAGCTCAGCATTTGACAAGTGATGCCAAAATTACTAAAACAATAAAATTGTCGTTTTTTTGTACACTGTTCATTTTAAGCGTATATACGCGTGCAAAAAAACACACCTATTATTAGACACGAGAAAAAATAACTGATTTAGATGAATTCTTAATAAAGAACAAAAACAACGAAACCAGTTCTTCAGATTTTTTAATGCTTTTCTTAGCTTCCAGATTGACAATAAAAAATGACACAAATACATTCAGTAGAATGGTATAAGCACACTGCAACTTTCTATACAAACTTGCCAGCACTCTATTTTTGGATCCAAAAGATCTGTCAAAGCACATTAAGGCAACCGTTATTTTTTCAACCTTTTTAGTCACCTTGCAAAATTATTCGTGTTTGTTCGCAAAAGTGAAATTCAAAGGCGGAAATTCGTATAAAAACAGTAGGTACAATCAAAAGCGTTTATTTCATAAATTAGAATGTGTTTGAACTTTTTTTATTATGGTAGCTAATCTAATCAGTTTCTGTGGCTTTAAAATTGACTTAGCAGATTTCTTTTTACAGAATCTCATAATGCCACGTGGAATAATCTTAAAACTGCGGAAGAAAGGTGAAAAATCACTGCATACAGAGATTGTGGCCTTTTCAAACGCGAATTGCCAGAAAAATTGAAACATCCAATCCAGTGATTCATAACTTTTTCAGGTTTGGTGATATTTATGGAAAAATTGCCAACCACGCGAATAATAAAAAGCTCACAACACGTCAAGTTCAAATGGTATGGGGAACAAGCCGTGCGCTTCACAAATCAAGGCCGAATTGACTTGTGTCAAGGCATTTCCCTGAAATTCACGCTGGACCGAAAAGAATAGTTATGTTAAGTGATGAAAAACAGATTTAATTTGGATGGTGAGGATAAATTTCAGTCAAATTGGATTGACAAACGCCTTCAAACAAAAAAATATATGCATCCTCCACTGTATTTATAGCGTTTTTTTTTTGTCGTCCGGAATCGTTCACTTGATACAAGATGAAAAAAACAAAAATTGGATTCCTGACTTGAAATCAGAATCAAAATCAAAAACACGCATACATATGTATTTGCAACAAAAAATTGCATGTGACATCTGCATTTTTGTCTTTTATAAATAACGTTTTTTTCAACAAGTGCTTATTTCGTGCATGGTAACAAAAATTGTCACATTTGGGGCAAAGAAAACCCGCACGCATACTTGGAAAAGCCGATACACCCGAAACGAGTCACTGTTTGGTGCGGATTTTGGTCCAGAGGCATAATTGGACCATTTTTCTTCGAAAATGAGCAAAGAGTGGCCGTTACAGTCAATGGCGATCGTTATCGGGCCATGTTGAACGAATTTTTGTTCACAAACATTGAAGAGGAGGATATTGGCAACATTCGGGTTTCAACAGGACGGCGGCGCTACGTGCCATACAGTCGAAGCTACACTCGATGTTTTGCGCCCTGTTTTTGAAGATCGCATTATGAACCGTAGTCCGTAGAGCTGATGTGGTTTGGCCACCTCGGAGCTGCGATTTGACACCGTTGGACTATTATTTGTGGGGTGCCGTAAAAGATAAGTGTTACGCCGACAAGCCAGAGACAATTGATGCTTTGAAGGATAATATTCGTGAAGCCATTGGTGAAATACAGCTAGCTACACACAATCGATAATGTGCTTAAAAATTGGACCGATCGTGTAGGCTACTGCATGGTCAGCCGAGGCAGCCATTTGAATGAAATTATTTTCCCTTATTAACCGGAAGAATTGTACTTTCAATTCAAATAAAAAAAGAAATTTGAGAGAAAATATTCAGTAGTTTTTTTTTATATCATTTTCAAAAAAAAAGTTATTTGGCGGACCCTTTATAATATATGTATATATATTTATAATATAAGTTAAATCTACCGGGGGAATCAAGTGGTACAACCTGGAGAAGGAAAAAGGCGATGTATTCATCTCTGTTATGAGAAATTATCTGTGCGAAACCACCAGCAGACTTCAAAACGAAGAGTGCAGAGTACAAAATATGTGGGACTCTCTTCAACGAGCTTGCTTGATGAAGGCGAGGTCACTGCTAGGAACATCCAAATGAAACTACCAACGCGAAAAGGAGACATGGTGGTGGAGCGATGAAGTCAAAGCAGTGATATCAAGGAAAAAGACCGCTTTCCAAGCTTGGTTCAAATGTCCCCCTCATAATAGAGATGAAAAAGCACGACTTGAAGTGGACTACAAACGCTACAAGAAGGAAGCAAAGAAGAAATGCGCCCTGCATAAAGCAGAGAGTACGAAAAGTATGTATCGCGAGCTTGGTGAAATATCTGATCCAGCTGCTGATGCAAACCAGGCTCTCCAGGAACTGCGACATGCCAAGATGAACAAGGGTGCAGCTATCTTCAAAATTGCCGCTCAAAGGAGAAGGAATGCTCAGGAAATACGTTCACCAAAGTTCATTAACGATGCTCAAGGCCTACTGCTTGTGAATGACGACAAAATTCTTCACAGGTGGCGACAGTATTGTGATGAACTCCTAAATGAGCAATTTCCCAGGATATACTTTCCAACAGCCGAACCTAATTTAGAAGAAGTATCCGACCTTACAGTCGAAGAAGTTAGCGTGGCGGTGAAAAACTCCAAGAAAGGAAAAGCGATTGGTCCAGACGAAATACCCTCTGAGTTCTGGAAGAAGATGGGAGACATTGGGTGTAAATGGCTCAGGATTCTCATCTCCAAACTCATTAGCGGTGACCAAATGCCAAATCAGTGGAGAGAAAGTTAACTTCTCCCAATCTACAAAGGAAAGGGGGACACACGAAACTGCGACAACTACCGATCGATTAAGCTGATGTCACATACCATGAAGATCGTTGAACGGATTTCGGATGGCCGATGCGAAAAATAATAAGGCTGTCTGATGACCAGTGCGGGTTTGTCTCGGGTAAATCAACCACAGATGCCATACAGAGTTTAAGAATCCGAATGGAAAAACACCGTGATTCCTTAAGGGATTTGCATATTGTGCTGGTTGATTTTGAAAAGGCATTCGATAGACAACCACGGGATCTAATATGGGTGTCCCTGAGACAGCGAGGGGTTCCGGAAATCTACGTGCGGATGATCAAGGACATGTACGAGGAAGTAAAAACGAAGGTAAAATGCCCCGCAGGAGTCACCGAAGAGTTCCCAATCAAAAACGGTGTGCACCAGGGAAGCGTCCTGAGTCCTTTGCTCTTTATCACAGTCCTTGACTTTCTGCTTGAAGGAAAAGTGACCGATCCGAAAGTGAATCAGTTATTCTTTGCTGATGATGGAGCCATCATAAGTGAAGATCCAACATCCTTGCAACGAGTACTTGATGTATGGGTGGATGTTCTGGAGGGAAGTGGGTACCGGATAAGCGCGAAAAAGACAGAATATCTCTGCTGTCCATTTTCTGACCCAGACGGCCCTATTCCGGACATTAACCTGAATGGAACAATACTTCCCAAGTGTGAAAAGTTCAAATATTCAAATACCTTGGATCTATGATCAACAACCAAGCTTCTTGTGATGACGATATCAACCACCGAATAAGTGTAGGGTGGATGAAGTGGCACGAAAACTCTGCCATCTTCTGTGACCGAAAAATGCCCCCTAAACTGAAACGAAAGCTGTATACTGCAGTTGTTCGCCCAGCACTTACATACGGTTCACAATGTACAAAACGTATGAGAGTAAACTGACAGCAGCTGGCTGAGATGAAGATGCTTCGTATGACAGCAGGAGTAACAAAGCTTGATCGAATCAGAAGCAAGAAAATCCGAGGAAGTCTTCACGTCAAAAACACCGTCTTGGATAAAATACAGCATGACCGTTTAAGCTGGTACTGTCATGAACAAAGAAGAAACCCTGAGAATCCAGTTCAAAACCAACGCAATCGCGAAAAAGAGGCAGGCCTAAGAACTCATGGAGAAGACAAATGCAACGACAACTGCATTCAGTTGGCCTTAGACAGTCCCACACTTTCTATGCCATTGTCCGGCCTTGTCCAGGAAAAGAGCACTCCACTTGGGTAGAGAATTCTTCAACGGTATTGAGGAACTCTCAGAATTCAAGATCAAAGATTTGATCTCATACCTAAATAGCACAAAGTGGCTTTAACCCCCTCCCCCCCTTATTTCTCCCTCACTAAATAGTACTATGAGATAATAGGCCGTAGGGTAGGAGAATAAAACAACATTTTATATTTTATATAGGACTGTACGTGCGGAACATACACCATCCATAACCCATTTTCAAATCCATTTAGAATCTCACGAGGTATGGTATCAAAACGGCGCGCGCACTCAGCGCTAATTGTGTCCTGCGCGAAGCAGGACAGCCATTTCTACCTACCTACCTGGCCTTAGATATGGAACAATTCAAAATCGAGAAGCATGCCGACGTTTCCTGAGGTCAACTCGGCGAACCCCACATGCGGAGCCGTAGTGTGAAGCAGTAGAGTAGTGTGACCCCATCCGAGATCATGACTATCGTCAATAACAGGCCGACTCCACTAGAGATAATTTCTCTCAGAATACTCATCCTGACATGAAAAGTCTAATGGAGTCGTGTTGTTTGTTGTTGTTTCAACGCGACTCCATTGACTTTTCATGTCAGGATGAGTATTCTGAGAGGCCGACTCCACTAGAGATAATTTCTCTCAGAATACTCATCCTGACATGAAAAGTCAATGGAGTCGCGTTGAAACAACAACAAACAACGCGACTCCATTAGACTTTTCATGTCAGGATGAGTATTCTGAGAGAAATTATCTCTAGTGGAGTCGGCCTGTAATGGAGAAGAAGAAGAATATAAGTAAAATCTGTGGTCACAATTCATAAAACATACCTACATTATTAGAGATCACCGTCACCATCATAACCCAAGTGAATTTTAACTCATAATACTTCCTTATGTTCACACTCAGAAGGGAGAAGCTACGGTAAGATACTCTTTGTAGAACTTGACTTCCAATTCCAAGTCATATCTAATTTCTGAACGCCACTGCGTTACCAAAGAGCGCACAGCACCAGCACACTGCACAGTAGTTGATAATCAAGTTTTCTGAGCACTATGATTCAAATTTCTCATTCTGATTCATTCTTAAATATCTAAACGTCAAACTGGTGCACTGGTGAATTTGTTTATTGATTAAAGGATGTTTTTATTACTGTTTTATAAATTTATCGATTCTCAATATTTCTGTTTTTGGTTGCCCATACATAGTGCAGGTAACTGAAACCTATACTCTATTAGTGTTAATAAGAAAGTATAAGAAATGAAGACAGGTAAGAAATTATGCACTTCCATTTTCGAATTCCCTTTTATTATTTTAAAAGCTGATTCTTGCTCTCTTAAATTTTATTCTGAAAAAGGTAAGTCAAACAATGCAGCCTTCCATCGGAACGGTCTCTTGAATGCACTGTCCAGTCGCCGAAACCAAGCGCACTGGCGGCATCCGCAGTCACTTGGTCCTTATACCGTAGGTTCGGTCTTCCTTGCCTCGAACCTGGGGGATGTGGCCGAGCCAATGTAGTCGTCTTTTCTTGGCCTTCTGGACTACATCCACATCTTGGTACAGTGCGCGGTTGAACCTTCTTCTCCATTCGCCATCGTCGCATACGGGACCGAAAATCCGTCGAGGAATTTTTCTGAAAGTGCCCAGTATCAATTCCCCTTTTTTACTTATCGTCCAACACCAAATTACATACATAGGTAGGTACAGTTAATAAAACAAAGGTAAAAGCCTAAAACCCACTATGTACGTTGACTGATAAAAAAATTAAATAACTTAAATTCTTAATCAGTGCACTTAAAAACAGTGTTGTCGGTCTATATCGCAGCCCAGACAAGCGAAGGCTAAAAGTCAAACAATGATGTCTATTTATATCTGAATGATTTTGTTTTTGTGTATTAAAGAAATTGCAGCAGTTATTTTGAGATTGCGTAATCTCTAAACAGCACACAAGAAATGGCATAAATCGCCCGGTGACTAACTCCATTCTACGTGCCTCGCCGTGCGTTTCTATCTTCTGGAAAATAACAAGTCCATCAAGTTGTTTTTTACTTAACGATTCTCTGAAATCATATATTTTTACGTATACTTAAACATTTTTAAACATGAGAAGGTATTTTGTTACTTAGTCAATTGTTTCTGGGATTGAGACCCATTAAATTGTTTCCAAACCAACAACAAAGCAACGAGCACACCTCAAGATTTTAACACATGATGGAACGAAATATTTTCAACAATAATAAAAAATGTTTCCTCTCAACTTTTGTCTTATAGAAATCTAAATTAACTTTTGCTAAGCTACGAGAACGATGATAAATAATCTGAAATTCCGGATTCCAATGATGACTCCAAATGGCAAGTCGATGAGCTTATTGCTTGGCATTGACGATTTGAACAAATTCGGGCTTGAGGGAAGCACCTCCAACCAAGAATCCGTCGATGTCGGGTTGTGAGGCGAGTTCCTTGGCGTTGGCAGCGGTCACTGAGCCACCGTATTGGATGCGGAGGGAATCAGAGACGGCTTGAGAGACATTGTCGACCAACCATTTGCGGAGGACGGAGTGAACAGCTTGGGCCTTCGAAATTAAATGAAATTCAATTGCTTGTCACCGAAAGGGAAAGACCGAATTTACCTGTTCTGGAGTGGCAGTCTTGCCAGTGCCAATAGCCCACACTGGTTCGTAGGCGACGACAACGTTGGTCCAGTCCTTGACGTACTTGCTGAGTACGCTCATCTGTCTGAAGACCACCTCCTCGGTCTTGTTGGCTTCACGTTCCTGCAGAGTTTCACCGATGCAAGCAATAACCTTCAATCCTTCGGCGAGGGCATGAGCGACCTTCTCGCCAATGAGATCGTCAGTTTCGCCGAAGATTTGACGACGTTCCGAATGGCCCAAAATGACCCAATCGGCACCGACATCCTTCAACATAGCTGGGGCCAATTCACCAGTAAATGCGCCCTTTGCAACTTTGTACGAGTTCTGGCCAGCGACTCCAATGGTTGCGGGCAAGAGGCCACGCACGTATGAGATGTACACGGCTGGGCAACCGACGACCACCTCGGTGTTGGGATCCAAGGGACCGGCAACGAGTGTCTTGACAATTTCGGCGATCTCGGCTTTGTTGCCGTTCATCTTCCAGTTACCACCGACACAGAATTTACGACCCATTTTTAGTTAGTGGAGATGAGTTTTTGCCTGGAAAAATTTCACATTTTTAACTGAGTTTTCACTTGGTTTGGAAGAAGAGAAATAATTTTTGGAATGGCAGTTATGTGAACTGAACACTTGAGTGGATTTTCAACTGCACAAAGTATTTCATTTTGGAATTTTAAGAGGAAAGAAAAACCACACACCTTACTTTGATGAAATGCTGAAACAGAATAACCTTTCTTTGACCTTGTTGCCGTCCTATAGATTTTGACAGCTCGAATTTTGTGAGAAAAAAATCTTATCAATTCAACCTAATGCATTTATTGAATGATAGGTGGCGGTGAAAAGTGGTTTGTGTCTGGAATATTTTCTTCGCGGATGTAGGTAGCCATTTTTAGTTGTTGGTTTTCTGTTTGACAGTTGATTTTAAATTTTGAAATTCGGGTTATTCTTCATGGAAATAAAATGCTGCAACAAATTCTCCAGGGAATCGCTCTTTTGGGAAGAAAAGTAGAGGTTTTTAATTTAATCTCATTATGAAAGTTTGAAGAAGTACGCAAGTACAAAAACTGTTAAACAGTACCTTAAACTAAACAAAATGTTTGAGTACTTGGTTTTAAAATATTATTTTTGTTTGCTTTCCTTCTTTACTCTGAAAAGAATAAACCTTAAGTTGTACAGATAAATATTATTTACGTCCACCTGGGCTTGCACATGGAATCCTCAACGCAGTTGTCGGGCACTCATACAATACGCTAGTCTACGTTCCCCAATGCTAGTCTACCTTGCCTAATGCAAGCTATTTTGCTTTCTCTTTAATGAACAAGCTTCAACAACTCTTCCGAACAAGATTGTTATTACTTCTTCCCCCTGTTATAATATAATTTAAGACTGCTTTTAATAATAAATCAAAAAGAGGTCCTATGCTAGCAAAATTTGAAGGTTCAGTTTGGAGGAAGCCTTGGAATAGCAGTTATTCCTTACAAATTTCAGAAATTTGAACAGTTTACAAGATAAATTGATACTTGGAGTTGGCTCCTATTTCATGCATTTTCCTTATACTCAAAATGAGTTTTAATTAAAAAATTAAACAAACTCTCTTCTATACGTGAGAAATTTTTGTTTCTTGGGCTTTAATGACCATTAAGTTGGATGCGATTAATAAAAAAATAAAATTAATCCATCTTGGTTTTACCCTACGTTTCTTCTATACGGTTAACGCTTCGGGTGAGTTGATTGTTGGGTTGGGTCCCTTCCATTCATACGTTGAATGAAGATGCAGCTGAATAATTTAATTTTATTTTTGCCATAAAAATGGTTAATTGTAGTTTTTCTTAGTTGGAGTATTTTTTTCGGGCCTGTTGTTTAATATTCAAGATAATTAACATAGCTCAATCAGTTCAGAAAATCTATTAGCTCGGTTGTCAAATACCCCGTTGCTTTGGAAATGTAATCGGAAGGAAATTATTAATTCCATTGGGAATGAGAAGTTTTATTCTGAACAGGGTTAAAAGCAACAGATCCAAAGATAACGCATGGTTCGATATTACCTGCAAAGAAGTAATCAGGTTTGAGGAGGTAAGTTTCCATTATAACAACTGAGAAGAACCGGAATAAGTTTGCAATGTCCATATCTGAGGGACCAAATTTTCACAGGACCAAAAAATTAAGGCAGAAATACATACCCCAAGGCGGTAAGAAGTTTTTTTTAACATGAAGAATTCTTCCTCGCTCCCTAAGCGCCTAAGCTCCTTGATGATGATAAATCATTTGTTAGCTAACCCCCTTTGCTTGGTAGTTCGCCTTCAATTCTACGCTTCCAGAGCTTCCTCTGCCACAACTCCCCCAGTTCTTTAGCGCAGTAATCGAATACGGAAACAAGATAAAATCTGACATATTCAGCCCTATCGTCGTATCCGTTCGGAGAAACTTACGATCGTAGAAAAGTTTCGATCGTAACATTTATTTTGTTCATGGTATCCGTTTCGTAAAGGAAATATTGACGTGTAATAACGCAAGCCGTTCCGCAAATGTTTCGACACAATTTAGCTGTCGGAACAATCAGAGACGCATAAAACAAAATAATCGCTATGCATCCATAGCGTTTGTTGAATTATTGCTATGCGACTAGCATGAAATCGTGATGCGTTACTCTGAGTTTTACATTTCAAATTTCAACGCAAATTTTAATTTTTTTTCTGAGGTATGTACGAACTTACAATTGGAGCCCTTAGGACGATACCAAATTCGTATATGATGGAAAAAATAAACAAAACAAGAAATTTTTTGTTGTTGTTTAATTGAACTTTTTACAATATAAAAGTTAGGGCTGATTGAAATAGTCAACAAGAGGTGATTTTGCTCGCACCGATTGTCAAGCTTTAACAGTTTTTCAAAAAGAAGAACAGTAATTTTAACAAGAAATCTTCCGGTTAAATTTAAGGTCATCTACGAAAAGAAGACAGATTGTCGAATATATCCGGTATATCAATGACAAATAACAAAAATATTAACGGACTAAGACAGCTTTCTAGCGGAAAACGAAATTGAAATAAATTTCGAGAGTTAAGTTCCAACTTTAACTATTGGAACTCTATTGGCTAGTTATGATTCTATACATTTTGATAGAGAAGTGTAGATACCTAGAGAAGTAAGTTTATTCAATAACATATCGCGATGGAAACGTAAATTACGAGTCAGGGAGGTTTAAATTACATACCGGACAATGAAAAAGTCAGTGATCGAAAATTGTATGCAAATTCAGCAGCTAGCTGATAGCTTGGCAGCTGAAGGTGAAGAAATGAAGTACTCCTTAGAGAATTTCGGGTATATTGCCACCGAAACTATATCACTTTGGAACAGCCTGGGACAATGTCAGTGGATCAGAAAAATGTCTGGGCAACTTATTTGATCGGCTAAGACTAGAAGAGAATAGTCAGTCAGCACAAAAGTCTACATCTCAAAATGCTTTTATATCGAAATACAAAAACAAGTCAGATACAACCTCTGGAAGTCAGAAGAGCAAGCCTCTGGAATGTTCAAATGTGGAAAGACTGGCTATATGAAGTTACAATACCATGGAAAACCGTCTGCAAAATATCTTGAATACTGTAAAAATACATATGGCATATGGCTGTAACAAATGCAAAGGACATTTCGCGAAAGATTATCCGAATGCAGAATCTAGTCATCAAGAAGACATACGTAACAAGAATGGCAGTAACAGACGTGCACTAATAACTGTTGGTTTATCTTCGATAGACATCTTCTACTAAAATTCTGAAGACTGTTGGTATAAAAATTGTGCAGCAACTCAACACATGAGCTCACATCACATAGAGAATGGTTCAAGAACTACATAAGGTGTAGGTGACATTGAACTTGAAGCTTTTGACGGTCAGATCTGGGAGAAAATAATGTTACAAGACGTATTACATACTCCAAAAATGCCTTTTAAACTCTTCTCAGTCAGTTCAGTGTTGGATAAGGGTCACAAACAGTCAGCAAATGCAACTCAATCGATATTCATAAACTCAAAAGGAAATGTAGGAGCTTTGGCAGAAAGAGGAGGGAAGTTATACAAAATTAAGTTTCGTCGAGAGTTTGAAAAATGTCTTCTTAACATCTCCTTAAGAGAATGTCACGACAAGCTTGCTCATCATCATGTCACACATATGCGAGATGTACTGACTAGAAATGGAATCAAGTTTAAAGATTGGAAAGAATATATTTATTATTTGTCCACGGTGCATTTATGGAAAGCAACATAGAAAAATATGATTATGAAATAACTGAATTAACTTCCATACGGCCAACTTCCAAGATTAGAAAAATAAAATATATCCGCTAAGGACTATTTTTCCTTGAAACCACGTATATGTATAACGTATATACCCGCTTAAACGCATTTTCAATTTTTTATAACAAATTTTTGACAGACAATATTTTCGAACAATGATAAATAAGGTTATAACACCTGCAACTACTAGACTTGTGGTTCCGACACTGTACGGTAACGGTAAGAACTCACTATATGTAAGTCATCGCACCTTTGTACTCATGCAACCTTTGTTCGGTACTTTTCTTGCTTAAGTGCATCAGTCCAAATCTCACTTCCATACAAAAGAATAGAATGCATTGTCGCCATTAGAAGTTCCTGTTTGCTCGCAACCGGTCCACCAAAAGGCACCAACATTCGACATCAGCCCCTAGGAAGGCAATAACTAGTGAAATTGTTAAACCTGAAACTTGTGTCGGCCAGTCGCATTTGAGTTCTCTACACCACTAGTTCCCTATTCCCTTCAAGGAAAATCTAACTTGAATTCTAGCGATAAGTGGTCGCTTTCAAAAGCAATTGGTGCATTGCATAGAATTCTATTAAAAATGTTTCCGCGGGTCTTATGACCTTGCCTATTCTTGGTGTCGCAATAAAGAAAAATAAGTCTTACCTATAACCATTTGCAATCTAAAAATTACATCCAAGCACAAATTCCAAAAATTAAATCGAAAACCCCAAACGAAGTTCCAATTAAAATTTAATATCACAATTCTCATAAATTGAAAGCTGTTTTCGATTCCCAACTGCACATGATAAACTGTAGCATTTTTATTCTCCACAAAAATTACTGTCATTAATTCATGTGTTGAAAACAAAACACACATCGACTTTATCCGCTCCATCGTTCAAGGATTAATCCTTCAGCAGCTTTTGGGCGAAATCAAGAAGCGACCCTTAGAAGCATGTATTAGTTTCACAAACACGCAGTCATGGATACAATAATAATTGCATTGTGACATTTCATCTAATTTATTTTCCTTTTGTCTCAAATGTTATCCCTTTTTTCGAAAAGAAACAAAATCCTTCGACGAAAAACACAGAAAAAAAAACAATTTTCCGTCGAAGGAAGAGCAAAACTTTTGTTCTTAAAATAGAAATCGGAGTCCTTGGAACCTTCCGCCGTCTTTGCTTTTTTGCCGTCAACCAGACTTGATAGTGTATCAGACATATTTCCCCCCATAAAAAAGGCATCCCACCCGTTCTCCTTTTTTTCTCGTCCTGTCGGTCGATAGCGATGGCGATGGCGACAGGGGCGGATCCAGAGACTCTTGTTAGGGGGGAGGGGCGGTGCCCCTGAAAATGTTGATCTACTGGACAAAGAAAATAAGGGGTTCAAAAGGATTTTAAAGTACTTTGTACTTTTTTATCTCAAATTTTAAGGATAAAAGAAGTTATAAATAACAGCTTACTCAATAATATAATCACATTCATGACAAATTATTCGAACAGAGGTATAACAGTACAATTTTACAATGCGAAATCTGATCGATGTTTGCTTTGGGCAAATCTATCTATGATATTGCCTGTATTCAAGTCCAAATCTGAATCTACTCTACTCTAATCCAACTCTAATCTAACTAGTCGATCTTCTGCTATGCTTGACCGCAGCAAAATTTGAGTTCTCCCGAAAGTATATAAAGTTCTCTCTGCACTTGCTGCACTGAACACTAAGGAAACAAAAATGTGAAGAGCACGCGCAACGTAGGAAAGGAAAAATGTTATGATCAATAGCTGTTAAGCATCCCAAGCTTTGTATATTATATTCTTGGGTAGTGTTAAGATTGATTTTCTGCTAGCAGGTACAATACCAAACTTATGTAAAAAAAAAAAAACAGCTTCTATGGCAGGTCTCAAAGTGGTGCTACAATCGATTTCCATCTTGGAGGAAGTACCCAAGAATATATATACAAAGATCCAAAGAACAGTCATACTTTTCCAAATCCCATTTAATTTTCCACGTTTTTAATTTCTCTAGGACATTTTTGAAGATAGGAAACCAAGCTATTAATCAATTACAATGCCTAGGCCTACTACGTTAATTCATTGAATTGAAGTTGATTTTATTATACGTACAATGTACATATTATGTAAGCAAAATTTTGGTATTTTTAACTTCCCAGAGGAAGTTATTGTAAAGGATCCGATTTTGTGAATCTCCCATTTTTGCATCAAACCATTTTTTCATGATTTCTATGTGTGTGTATGTGCGTATGTGCGTTATAAAACAAAGTCGTGTTTGTTACAACACATAACTCGAGATCTGCTGGACCAATTTTCATGGTTTTTGTTTCGTTGGATTTGTCTCCGCCCCGAATAGCAGAATACATCCTTTTTAAATCACTAATGGTGCCAATGTTAAAAAATAATACTTTTCTCACTGCACCAAAAAATAAGCTTAACTGATCAATATTCAAGTACTCAATTTTGCTTGAAAATAACATCAAAATGAAAATAATTTTAGATGAACATGTACTATTTTCTATACAAGAAAGAAGGCATCACAGACGAGGGTGAAGAAGGCAAGAAATCATGATTTCGTATTGAGCTGTTCAACGTCACTTTTTGTTCGCCCCAGCGCATTATCACCGTGTCATATGTGTATTGAGTGCTCGCACCGGGAGTGCCCTGAGCTAGCTGACTGCCGAAGTGCCGAGGCCGACCCAATTTTTTGTTCGGGGCGAGAATTTCGGTTCTGTTTGAATCAGCTGATTCTATACAACGAAGAGAAAAAAAAAACATTACTAAAGCGATAAATTAGGTTTGTTCGATGTGCGCTCTGGGTCGCTCTGTTGCGCTATGATTGCGCATTGAACTATTCGGTGTCGCTTTTTTTCCGCCCCATTGTATTTTTACAATGTTCGATGTGAATTTAGTGCTCGCAACGCCCTGAACTACACCAAGTTTTTTCGGGCGATAATTTCGGAGCTATTCGAATCAGCTTTTGCTACATATGTATATAACAAAGATAAGAAACAACGAGAGCACTACTAATGCGTTCGATGTAAAACCAATAATTTTTCAGTTTTTTGACAGCTCCGTTCAGGGCAGTGACAAACACCGGAGCGCCCCAGAACTGGTTACTTCGAACGAACCTTTTGTGTAACAAAACCCAGGTCAGCGACAAGCAGCGGAGCGCGCCAGGTCTGGAAACATAGAGTAAACCTATCGCTTTTAAATAAAATTGGATTAACCTAACTGGATCCCCCTCACGGTTTTCGCCTTGTTGTGGCGAGGGGGCTTACGTCAAACTCTTCAGCAATCCAGCTGCGGAGAACGACAAACTAAGAAAACCACCAAAAGCAGAGATGTCTATCTAAAAACCATGATGAGTGAAAGTTTACATAAAGATAAAAATCGAACGGGGATATACGTTCAAGAGTCGGCAGAAGTCACGGCTGCCGGCGAGGGCTTGGCTTCGCAAGAAGCTAAGTCGCCAGTGACAACAGTAAACGAGAAAGACAAAAGAGAACTCAAAAGACAACCGGCCATTCTCTCGGTAGATCTCCTTCCCGCACTAGATGGGTTAACCATCAAAGGTACGGAGACCTCGGACGGACCTCCTTCCATAGGTAGTCAAACCGAGGACGAGCTACTAAGAGACCCGATTCAAGAAGAGACTATGTTGAAGTCTGCTGCACCCCTCAAAGCTTCGAGGCTACGCAGCAACTACAAATCCTCCAAAAGATTCGTGGAAATGACCGAGTTGAAAGACCCCGCGACGCTCAGTTCGAGAGACAAGGCTCTCCTTAAAAAGCATAAGAAGCATATTAGGAACTTCGAGCGGCAGCAGGCAGAGACTGCCACTGCAACCAAGGGTACAACTGAGGAAATGAATACCAAGAAGTCGGAGAGCAAAGGAGTAGATGCTGCCAAATCTAGGTCTGTCCCTAAAAAGGCAAACCGTGAACAGGCTGGCAATAACTCGACCGCTCGGAACGACAAAGAAAAAGTTCAGGCGACTTCCAGCAAGAAACGGCAAGCCAACGCTAAGCAAGCACCGGCGAGCACCTCTTCTGGAATGAAACCAAACAATGACAAAGGAAAAGTTCAGGCGACTTCCAGCAAGAAACGGCAAGCTAACGCTAAGCAAGCACCGGCGAGCACCTCTTCTGGAATGAAACCAGGAACATCCATGAGACAAAGATCGGAGGAGACAGTCGAAGAAGACGGTGCCAAAAAACAGAAAACCAGCAGCTTCTACACCACCCCGATTGATCTACAAATCGCCATAATAAGCCGTGACGACCCAGATGGGAAAATCTCGGCAAAAAACTGGCTTCTTGTGGAAAGCGAGATCCTCAAAGCCATGATGGCGGCATCAGAGAACGATAGTTCTGAGGACTACATCTTTGATGGTGCAGGGTGGCGGCGAGGAGTCAAAGTGATATGCTGCGGCGACCAGAAATCTCGGGAATTCCTGACCAGCACAATCGCCAATATTGGCGAACTCTGGAAAGGCTCCTCCCTTGAAGTTCTACCCGTCGCAGCTTTACCACTCCGCCAGCAGTTTAGCATTTGGATCCCCCCTCCTGCAGAACATGAGGACGCAGCCATTATTAAACTGTTGGCAAAGCAGAACAAAGAGCTTCCCATTTTAGAATGGAAGCTCCAACATTCAAGGAAGACCATCGGTGGCGAAGGGAAGGACCTCTTGTTCGTGGCAGACAAGAAATCTGACCTTCTGCTCAAAGAGAAAAAAGACGTGTTGAGGTATGGTCTCGGAACCGTAAAGGTTAAGAGGCATGAAGACAAAAGGGAGTCAAAAGCTGCTAGTGGTGCAAATAAACCTGCATCACGCTAAAGCAGCAACGTACGACCTTACGCTCTACATGTCTCACGAGAACGTGGATGTGGCCTTGATCCAGGAACCATGGTTAGGCAAAAACCGAATCCGAGGGTTGAGGTCAAAATACTACAACCTTTTCCATTCCACGTCAGATGAAGGTGATATTAGAAGTTGTATCCTAGTGAAAAAATCAATTAACGCTTTCTTCCTATCTAGGTACAGCGACAAGGACAACACGGCAATCAGCGTCGAATCAAATGAAGGTAACTTTATTTTAGCGTCGACGTACATGCCGTACGAGGAGGAGAACCCGCCATCAAAAACAGTCCGCGATCTTGTGGCCCATGCCACAGCAAGCGGTACACCTTTGGTGGTTGGTTGTGATGCCAACGCTCACCATACACAATGGGGCTCAAAGGACATCAATAAAAGAGGTGAGTCAATTTTTGAATATATTCTCTGTTCTAATATATCGTTATGTAATAGGGGTAATCACCCTACCTTTCGTAACAAAAACAGGGAGGAAATCATAGATTTGACTCTTATTAGTAATAATAGTAAAATTTCAGTCGAAGACTGGAGAGTCTCACCTAAAGAATCTTTTTCAGATCACTTTAGGATACTCTTCTCCATAGACAGGAACTCTACTCAAAAGAAACCTTACAGGAACCCAACTAGAACGAATTGGACAGAGTACGAAAGATGGCTGAAAAACTGTATTGATCCTCCAGGGGACAATACAAGTCTAAACATTTCAACCATCGACACTGTTGTCCAAAACTTGTCTAGTAAAATGAGAACGTCTTTTGAAAAGCACTGCCCTTTATCTCGTTCCAAAAACTCCACTAACCCACCCTGGTGGAATGGTGTACTAAAGAAACGTAGAACAGAGGTTAGGAAACTTTTCAATAAAGCTAAACTGAGTAAATTAGAAGAGGACTTAAAGTCTTATAGAGCCGCACTTAACACTTACACTAAAGAGTTAAGAAAGGCCAAAAAAGATTCGTGGGCTAAACATTGTGAATCCATTGAAAAAACAAGCGAGGCGGCGAGGCTCCGCAGAACCCTGGCCCTTAATCCCACGGTCCCGGGGTATATAAAACACCCTGATGGTTCATGGTCGAACTCAAGCCTAGAAACGCTTGAACTCTTCATGGAAACCCATTTCCCCGGTTGTAAAAACCCAGAAAGTTCTGATTACTTGCAATCGAACACGCTGGATTTTACTCATACAGAATCAAATTTAGAACTAAAACAGGTTATTACTGAGCAGAAAATTATCTGGGCAATAAACTCGTTCAAACCCTACAAATCAGCGGGACCAGACGAGATCTTCCCAGCTCTTCTTCAAAATGCTCTCAAAGTAATAACTCCGTGGCTTAGGGTAATCTTCATAAGTTGTATCAAACTTGGATACGTCCCTAATAGCTGGAGAAAGGTCAAGGTAGTCTTCATCCCAAAAGCAGGGAAACCGACTCACTCGACCGCCCAGGATTATAGACCAATAAGTCTCTCCTCGTTTCTTCTTAAGACACTAGAGAGGATAATTGATCTACATGTTAGAGAACTTCTCAACGAAAACAATTTGTGCAACTACCAACACGCTTACCTTAAAGGTAAATCAGTGGAGACTGCTCTGCACGAAGTGGTTTCACATATCGAGAAAAGTCTTGAACATAAAGAATATACACTGGCAGCATTTCTTGATATCGAGGGTGCGTTCAACAACGTTAAAACGGAATCAATCAAAACTGCCTTAGTTGAAGTTGGAGTTGAATCTGTCATTGTCGATTGGATCTTCACCATGTTGAATGGCAGAATTATCAACTCTCAAATAGGAGTTAGCACTATTGAGAAAACAGTTACTAGAGGCACACCACAGGGTGGAGTCATCTCACCCCTGCTATGGATCCTCGTAGTCAACAAAATTCTCACAAAGTTCAAAAATCAGGGCATTAAAATCGTGGCATATGCAGATGACATAGTGGTTTTGGTATCAGGCAAGTTTCTTACCATCATCGAAAACATTATGGAAAACACATTAAAGGATTTATCTTCTTGGGCAACTAAGAACGGTCTCGGGGTCAACCCCACCAAGACGGAGCTAGTTTTGTTCACGAAGAAACGGAAACTGGAGGGCTTCAACCCTCTCAAACTAAATGGTATTCCTCTAAAACTTTCTAAGGAAGCTAAATTTCTAGGAGTAATCCTTGACTCCAAGCTTACATGGAAGCGTAATACTGAGGAAAGAATGAAAAAAGCACTATGCGCATTCTACACATGCAAAAGAACCTTCGGTTCACGTTGGGGCATGCGACCGCAAGTCATCCAATGGATGTACACAGCGATTGTCAGACCCATTCTTACCTATGGCTCTATTGTATGGTGGAAAGCGGTGGAAAAATCAAGCTATCTCAAGAACCTGAATAAGGTACAGAGACTAGCCTGTATAGGAATAACAGGGGCTCAAAGATCCACACCACAAGCTGGGTTGGAAATGATATTGGACCTTCCGGCCCTGGATGAGTTCATAAGGTGCACGGCAGCCAAAACAGCAATTCGTTTAAAAGAACTGAGTTTTTGGAAGCACAGTACTTATGGGCACGGGTCAATCCTAAAGAGATATGACACAATTCCAGGACTGTTGGAGACAACCGATTACATACCCCCTTTATTAGATTTTGATAAGAAATTTTCTATTTTCATACCGGAAAGACAGGGCTGGGACCCTAATTCACTTATAAGTAAACAGGGTATCCCTTTCTACACTGACGGTTCAAAAATGGAATCAGGAACAGGTGCTGGAGTGTTTTGCCAATCTCTCAACATCAGAGCATCGTATAAACTCCCAGCTGACTGTAGTGTCTTTCAGGCCGAGATCTTTGCCATTGAAAAAGCAGCTGAATTGGCACATCACGAAAAGCTAAGCTCTGCGGAGATAACTTTTTTCGTGGACAGCCAGGCCGCTATCAAAGCTTTAGCCAGTGAGACCATAAGATCAAAAGCAGTTTTAAACTGTAAGAAGGAATTAAATAAAATCTGCCACACTAACCAGGTAAAGCTCTGCTGGGTTCCGGGACATAGCAATATAGAAGGGAACGAAATAGTAGATGAACTAACCAGGAAAGGGTCAGAAGCAGACGCAAGTAGTAGTGACCACTCAGTTAGGTGACCACTTGTCCCAATTGGGGTACTCAAGAGGAAGATAGACCTTAAATCAAAAGAGAAAACCAATAACTCTTGGAAATCCAGGGACGATTGCGTAATCTCGCGAAGTTTATGGCCTAGCACGAATGAAAAGGAAACTCGGTATATTCTATCGCTGAGTAAAAAGAACATTAAGATCTTGATAGGTGTACTAACGGGTCACTGTGCCATTGGCACAATGGCCAACAAGATAGGGGCATTTGCACCCGATTTTTGTAGGAGCTGTCAGGATGAGGAGGAAATAGAAACCATTAAACACCTGCTCTGTGACTGTCTGAACCTCCAAACCAGCCGACTCCGTTATTTCGGAAACAGGTTTGTTGGAGAACTGGATGATCTAGCACAGGTCTCAATCAGGGGCGATTCCTCATAGTAACCAAGTATATCGGCGGTAAACCAAGAATTTCAAAAAATAAATGTATTTTCAGATATTTAATATTCTTCCGCAAATCAACAGTTCAAAAATTTATAGTTTCAAACATTTTAATAAATGCCTGAACACAAAAAAAAAGTTTAGCGCAAAAAAAAGCGATTCCCTTTGAACCAGAACTTGGCATACACAAGAAATAACTTGTGCAGAAAATCTATTTGATACACCGCTTTGCTACCGTAAACAATTGCGGTTACTATTTTCATACAATCTTCAAAAATAGTAGACACAAACATTCCAATAAACGCATGTAAAAATAAAGAGAAGGTTAAGCGCAAAAAAAACGATTCCCTTCCCTTTGATGAGAATTTGGCATACACAAAAAATCTCTGATACCGTAAAAATTTGCGGTCACTATTTGCATACAATCTTCAGAGAGAGATAGACGCATACATTGCACTAAACGCCTGTAAAAATAAAGAGAAGGTTGAGCGCAAAAAAAAGCGATTCCCTTCGACTGAGAAGGCACACAGATACACATTTTTAACTCTTAAGCAACTTTCGTGGTCGTAGTTGTAGTGTTTCTAATGTTTCTATATCAATTAGCACGACGACGTACGATGACGCACGTGTTCGCCAACACGAAACGATTATGCTTATAGTCGCTGTTTTGATTTAGGTAAATCAATTTCTTCATTTTGAGTATTTAGTACATAATTCCTCTTATTTATGTACCTATACTCAAATCTTAAATAATATATTGAAGCGGATTGTTTACGGCTTTATTTAGATGACAAATTTTCAGTTTTTGACGTTTTTTATGTTTAAGATTTTTAAGACCTTGAAATATGTATTTTAAGTATACTTAAGAATAGTCATAAAATGAAAACTTACCGTCAAAACAAAGCGGTAAACAAACCAAATATTAAAGATAACTTTAAGATTTGATAATAAATAAGGCGGATTATGTACATTCTAATTAGATATTCTTATTCGGGTCGCACGTACTTGCCCATGTCTTCAACAGCGGGGTATTAATATAAAATATTAAGAAACTCAAAAAAGGTTTTGTTCTTAAACTGAAAATTTCAATTGAAAAAGAGTTTTCTAGTATAAAATTTAAATTTATGAAAAATTTTTGTTTTGAAAATCGTTAGAGCGATTTTTTTTTTTTTTTTTTTTAATAATTTTGTATTAATCAAATTTTTTGAAAATTCTTGAAAAATAAATTTGGCATGTCAGTTTTTAGGTTTTATAAAGATACATGTGAAATCTGGAATTTTGAAAAAAAGGAAACAAAATTTTTTAATATTGTGAAATTAAAAAAAAAAAAATTTTCGTTGATCAATCAAGAAGAACATAGAGAACAAAAAAACAAACATTGTCGATTTTTGCTCAACAAAATTGAATGGCTACTAAGGTTAATTTTGACTTAAAAAAAAATAATAAAAAAAACATCCGTCATGAATTCGCTAAAAACACTAACTTCTTCTTTTAAGAATTTTTTAAACATTTTATTTAGAAGAAGAAAAAAATTCTTTACGAAAAAATAGCTCTAAGGATTTTACAAATCTTTTTCTTTTTATAACTTCAATTTAATATTTAAAACTGAATATATATTGTAATTTCAATAATTGTGAAAGCAGTTTTTACTTTACCTATATTTAAATTTTCACTAAAAATATTTTTCGAGTTTCTTAATTATTTTGATTTTTGTATTTTAATATTTGTTTTAAATCATAACTGTCGGACATTATGTGTTATTTTA
Organism: Sphaerophoria taeniata; assembly: GCA_943590905.1. NCBI lineage: Eukaryota > Metazoa > Arthropoda > Insecta > Diptera > Syrphidae > Sphaerophoria > Sphaerophoria taeniata. The sequence continues at coordinate 242,871,448 of OX016540.1, forward strand.
TTTTATTTTTTTTTTGAAATATATATAAAATTAACATTTTTCCTTACTAAAAATTTTATCATAAATAAAAAAAAAACTTTTGAACAACAACAGTTTTGAGTTTTTTTTTTATTATTGTCTTAACTTTTCCGAGGGTCGTAGGTAAACCAAGGATGAGGACCAGGAATCGCCACTGGTCTCAATGGCAAACATGAAGAAATTTATAGATAGCACAGGCTGGTTCGTTAACGAGCCAGTCTACGTTAATCGACCTTGAGAAGCATCGATGCTAACTTTTATTCTTATAGGGGATCACAATGGACCAATAGGCCCCCGTGTACGCAACAGCTCACGCTGTGCACACCCCTCATAACCTAACCTAACCTAACCTAACTGGATTTTATTTACATAACCTTTAAAAATATAGAAGAAAGAATTCTTTATCTCTTCCGTGAGTATGGGTTTAAAGTTTTTTTGATCCCAAAATCATTATTTTGTCCCTTATAGGATCGTAAACTATGCATTCGTTTATTTTTTTATGTTTTGCAAAGTCATTTCATATGAGCCCACGATAGTTTTCGAAAAATGGGCAACAATAAGAACCCAAACAAAAATAATTGAAGGCCAGATCAGAAATATATAGGTGTGTACATTGTACTTTAGGCTACTAAATATTCCATATTATCATTTCTAAGTCCTGCGAACAAACAAAACTGGAATGCGGGTACAACGTCCCGCGGGTCAGCTAGTCGCTTTATTAAAAACTGATTAAGTTTTCAGCGATAACGGTCTAGCGATTTTTTACTCAGAATTAAACATTTGAAAATAGTAAAAACACGTCATTTATGCATGAAAATTATGATTATCTCGCGAACCGCTCATGGTGTTGATACCAAATTAGTCTCGTTCGGCGCAAAATTACTTGATTGAGAAATGAAAAAGTTTTCAGCGAAAACTTGGTTTCTTGGAAAAGAGGTCTATATGAGTGAAACGCATTAGTTAAATTGACAACAGTTTCATTTTCTACAAACAATTGCATTTTGTTTTTTTTATTTTTTTTTTATTTTTTTATTTTTCTTCTCTGGGAAGTAAATCGTGTAGACCACAGGAGTCGCACTCATATTTAATTATTTTATTTTCACCTGAATATAATGTTATGTACCTCTTGCCACAATCGCGATGAGATGATTTATGTTTAACATTATTTTAAAATGATATTTTGCTTGTCAAATCACAAGATTTTAGGCGGCTCAGGGGGGCGATCGCCCCTATCGCCCCCCCTCTGAATCCGCCCTTGGATGGCGATGACGATGGTATCATCGTTTTGATCTCTATTTTCTTTCATTCAAGGGAAAATTAATTGGTTTTAAGGAGAACGGACGAACGAGAATAAAATAAAAAAACAGTTAACAACCAGGGTCTCTAAGTAATGTTGGGTCCTTTTTCGATTCTATTGTTCCACTTCTATCCATATCCTTTCGCCATATATATTTTATTGGTAAAAAACAAAATTATAAAGGGACAAGGACAACGACGACTATCAACTCAACAATCTACCGGGATTAGAAGATACGAATAACTATGCCAAAAGGTCTCACAAATCCCGGAAAAGACACCGACAAAAAGCAAGAGAGTGTCCTGACCTTAAAGTTTTGTCCATAACTTAAGACTATGTAATCGCTGCTGTAACTGTAAGTCATTCTGTCTTCTGTGAGTTTGTTTGTTTGTTTTTCTTGCTTTGGGAATGCGAATGGAAAATATATAATAAAAAAGTTTTTCTTGTTTTCAAAATTCGAACACAAGGATTGGAATGGAAAAACAAGCATCCCCCAAGAAACATACGCAACGAGCAGCCCGCCCGACAGAGAAAGTTACGATCTCCCTTTTTAACTGACAAGCCACCCAAAAGTCCTGCTTCAAGTTCGAACAAAAGGGACAAGTTTGGGATAAGTTGTTTTATTCTTTCGGCTTTGTGCTGCTTGTAATATTCTTTGGCATATCAACGGGTAGTGTTTTGCTTTATCCTCCTCTGGACATTAGAATTGGGGATTGGGGGCCCTTTGACGCGCCAAACACACATATTCAAAGTTGCAAATTGATGAAGCGAATACAGTGTAATTACAAAGTTTACAGCCAGGTCAACGTGTAATCCCTTAAAGTCAAATGTGAATGACACGGAAGATTTATTTTCCAGTTACAAGTTATATGATAAGTTCAGGGGGTTTGTTTGGGTTAAGTGATTTTCACCGCACTTACTTAATATGTTTGTGAAATAGATCAAGTGTGGCACAAAGCTTGGAATTGGGTCAAGACGCAAGAATTATACGCCTATGTCTGGGGTCATGATGTTCGAAGGGTAGGCATGTGCATTCAAGAGGACACAAGCGTCCACAGCAACCTCTGTCTATCAACTCCTACTCTCCACCTCCCCGCGGTGAACATCGGGTGCCTAGTACCTTCAACCGAAGATTGGGTTCCAACCCCAGTGGAAGTTGTTGGCGGCAGCAAAGAGAGAGAGGGGGGAGGTATGCGTCCACTAAAGCATGCCTCCTTTTTCAACAGACGGCAGATGGAATCAACGGTGGCGTCTACAGTTCCAGTCAGTATGAACTACTTAGTGAACACCTTATAGGGCTACTACGACATATTCGCAGCCCAGGCCTATAGCGAGCGGTTTTTCCGGCTCTTCGTCTTAGAATTAAACTAAAGACCTGGGCTTCCAGGTCGGGGTGACTGTCCGGGCACATAAAGAAGACATGGATCCGAAACACCAACAAGCTTTGGATACGGACGGAATTAATGATGACGACCCACGCAAACGATTTAAGGACAACGAATTTCGGTTTTACACTTGGAATGTTAGGTCTCTTAACAGACCACGTGCAGCCGAGCAACTAGCGGAAGCCCTTGACTGCTATAAAGCAGATATAACTGCCATCCAAAAAATGCGATGGGATGAACAACTGATGATATATACTACAGCGACTGCTACCGGGAACAAAATCAGAGTCTATTTGGATGTGGATTAGTTGTTGGGACTCGACTCAGGAGGAAGGTCTTGAGTTTCAACTCAGTGAATGAGCGCATCTCGACAATCCGCATCAAGGCTAAATTCACCAACATCAGCCTCATCTGCGCTCACGCCCCCACTGAGGAAAAGAATGAAAACACCAAAGACAGGTTCTACGAGCTCCTCGACAAGACCTATGAGCAAGCCCTAGCTATAACATTAAAATTGTCCTTGGAGATTTAAATGCTTAGCTGGGTAGCAAGTACGCGTTTCCCACATCTCGATATCCACAAGGGGACATGGAAATCTCCTGATCAATCAACCGTAAACCAGATTGATCACATTGCGATCGACGCACGAGCAGGACACTTCTCTAGCATGCAAATGTCCACACATTCCGAGGTGGCAACATCGACTCGGACCACTACCTTGTTTTGTTGTAGCCAAGATACGAATGCGGATAGCCCGATCAAGGCCAACACGCGAAAATGCTAGGAGGAAATTCAACGTCAAACGGCTACAATTGCAAGAGATTGCTAGATCTAAATGGTCGCCGAAACTTCGCTGGGTGTCATGCATTCGAAAGGTCCAGTTTTCGATAAGTATGGCATAAATCACGGTGAGCTTGACCGATGTCATTGATTATATTGTCTTCTAGGTCCCCGTTGGTTTTCGAAGATCGATTAGGCCTCCAGTCCAAAATGGACATTAAACATTAAGTTATGGGATCAACTGCCAACTGCTCCAAAACCCAATTAGCAAACACACGATTGTTGTTTCGCTTTAGCTCCTGGTCCAAATCTGGGTTGCAACTAGAGAACACCCAGTTCCCAGTAAAGTTTTATAAATCGCACGTTTAGCCCGACGCTATTACTTGCAACAGGACAATATTTCTTCAGTGACTAATTAAAAGAAGTTATTTTGACATGAAGTAAAATACTCACCTCCACAAACTGTCAAAATTGACCCGTCGCCATTGTGACGAAGTCACCTCTTATCCCTCCTCTACCTCATTTAAAATATACCAGCCGTCACATTATACACAATGCTGACCATCATATGCGCAATGCGCAAATACATTACAAAATGACTTTTGGTGGTTGTAGTTCACTGTCTGTTTTTGCTATATTTTTAATAAGGGAAAGTGAATTTTCATATCGAATTAGGGAATTTCTGTGGTTACATTGTACTTAGTCGCAACGTTAATCCTCCCTGGGAAATCAAGGGTTAGTGTACCCTGATTCCTGATATATTCAAGCTGATAGCTGATACTCGTAAAAGCAAAGGAAAATACGACCGTCTTGTCCGTTTTCCGTACCGTATACCTATTCCAATTCGAATTCCAACAACAATTCTTGTCGAGGTCTATCTCGTCCCTATTTATTGCCGGGCATTGGATCCGTTGATACAGCCGGACTTTGGTTCCGTCGAATAGCCGTACATTGATTACGTTAATTTAGTTATAAGTTAAGATTTAAGTTCAAAGACAGTCTGAAGTGCGTTTTTGCGCTGACGATAGTTGACTACAGTTGTTATGTAAAAAAAAAATGGTTGATGTGTCATAGTAGCAAATAGTTGAAATCATCCAAAAACGCTTTTTAGTTAGGTTTGGTTGATCCTGTCAAACAGGAAAAAAAAATCTTTTGAGGTTACATTTTTCTTTTCTTTTGAACATAATAATTGAAATGGATAAAGAGACAACAATTTTTGTTGCTCAAATTTATTACAAAAATTCAAGAATGATCTTGATATGGTATGTTCTCAAAACAATTGAAATAAGAACATATTTATTAATTTTTGAACAACCCACAGCAAGAAAGAGAATATGGAAGCAAGAAGAGGAAATAAAATATTCGAACTGAAGACCACCCTCCAAAGAGAACTCTTCAAGCTGTTCCAAGGAAGCCAGCTCCTGATATTCTCCTAATTGCTGTTCCAGATTCGCTGAAAAATTATCAATTCAATCGGCCTTATTACCGTACCCGATCGGAGAAAAATTTTCTCCGATTCGTACAATTTCTACGAATTTTCTACCACCGTATGCTTTCGGACAGGTTAATCGTAGACATCTACGAAAAAATTTTAAATCTGCGTCGGAATTTCAAATTGAGAGCGACGTTTCGCGATTTCATGCGATGCATCGCGATTTGTTACTTACTGTTTTCGTCCGATTGTCTCCGAAACAAAAAAGTGTCGGAACAAAAAATATTTTTTAACTCACAAAACAACAAAGAAGTGCGTCGGTACGCATCACTTATTTATGTACGAATCGGGTACGGTGAAGGAAATAAAACTTCCGATCGGACATTTTCTCCGATCGGAGAATTCTCCGATCGGGTACGGTAATAAGGCTGAATATCTAGTTCGTGCTTTTATATACATAAATAAACGGAGAAAGTCTTTATTTTCTGAAACTAATTAAACAAAAAAGCAATAGATACCTATTAATAAAAAGAACTTCGAATTTTTCTGTGTCTCAAACAACTTACTTGTCTGTTCGATCAGCTGGTTCTGCTGTGCTATCATCTTCATTTGGATTTGCTCCAGACTCAATCTCAGATCATCGGATTCGCCGATCAAATTTTTGATACGTCCTTCGGCCCACAACCTAGCGGTACAAGGGGCCTCGCGCTTCAAAAATTTGTATGCATTGCTTCTGTGAGAATAAAATAAAATAAGAAATTAATTAATTTTGTTGTGAAATATTTTTTTTAGTTTGGCAACATTTGTTACGTTGCGTAACCATCGCGAGTAAATCCTTGCCGCATCGACCAGTGCGGGGAATCTCTTGTTTTATTTTTTTTACTTTCTTTACTAGGAAGCCAACCAATCAGATTAAAGTACTACACGCACGCAAGACGCAACGCAGTCGCTAGCAAAGATTAACTAAATAATAAGATGTGAAACTGTCTTACGTGTAACGGATTTATTTGCGTTTAATTAAATTGCAAAGTAACTGATGCACGCTTAATAAGACTTCACCAAAAAAAAACTAAGTAGAAGAACGTATGTTCATTCAGCTCCAAAGGGGCACTCTCGAATAATTTTAAAGTTTTCTTCTTTAAGCTTAGTTAAAAGCGTGATTTAAACCCTTCCTGCTTCACCCCCTTCAGTGATCGAAAGGTTACAGGTCTTTCTAATCGACCAAGCAGGAGCATGAAAGGGTTGCCTTACTTCCGTTTAACGTTAGGCCTGCAAGCATATGCACGTCCTAGCTCGTCGGACGGGTGGGATCTTGTCAAAAGAAATAAGGCGACGTTACGTTTTTTAATTCAGGCCTGTGATCAACGATGGATTTTTGATGTTCAAATATAGAGAAAAATGTAAGAACCCGAAATGAAGTTACTTTTGAGTAGATGGTCACACTGTTTGAGAACATAGATGTTGGTGTTCTCTGAGCTATTGCCCTCCCCCGGTGCCTCTATTAGAATTACCTTCTAAAGCACGCCTTGGTTACGCGTTCGCTCTTAATTTGTTAGTTAACCCCTTAAACAAAGCAAGAGTTTTCATTTCTCTTTATACCATTTGACAATAATCCATAAAAAAGCTTTCAGTTCATCTGTTCTTCTTTCTCCTCAGTCCTCACATCCTAAACTAAAAGCTTTCAGAGAGCCATAATTTTCTCTTCATTTAGCTTGACGTATTCTATAACTAAAAAAATTCATTTGAAGATCAAATGAACCTTTGATCAAAACAAACTGATTCAAGGCCACTGCAGCTCAAATAAGAAAAAAGAAAAACAATCTTAAATGCTGATTGCTGATCCTTTACTTCAGGTATCAAAACACTTGTTCATAACAAAAAAAATAAAACCAGAGGCGGACTAAGCAAAAGCAATTGGGGCACTATGGGTTTCTTAAAAAATATGACTAAAATTTTCAATGTAAATTTTTTTTTAAGTTGTTTTTAATTCGTCTTAATTTCTATAACAATTACTCCAATTTCTTAAGATAAATGGGTTCTTTTAATTTCAAAATCTTAAAATGTAAGGCTAACAGTAGTTAACAATTAATATGGTTTCTTTTCTTTTTGAGGTAGGGTTCGTAAGGAAATTAATGAAGGTACGTGTTTTTTTTTGTTTTTTTTTTTTTTTAATTAAATCATTCTCTCATCTATAAATGAGGAACGGTACGCTCAAGGTGAAAATAAAATACATATGTGACTTACTCAGTGATTTTTTATCCGTGTTTTACGATTTAATTTTCGGGGATCCTGGCGAAAGTGTGCACAATTTTGCTGGATCGTCGAACTGGAGGCTTTGAAGTTGTTTTTCTCGAATAGTGTTCTGTGGAGGTCTAATATTATTAATTTTTAACTTAAACGTTACCGACGTCGGTCGTCTCACAAATGAATGCAAAATGTATGTTTTGTTTCTTCATTAAACTCTTACGGTTTTCCTTTTTTGTATTTCCCCCTTTTTTTATTTCTTATGGGGCCTTGGTATTATAATCTGGGAATCGATCCCAACGGGATTTTCTTATTGCTGGGTTTGGGAGTCGGTGACCGCATGCGTCGGCGTGTCATGTCCTGCTCGGACTTCGCTTCACTGGCAGATAAGGCAGTCGTTTTGATTTGTTTAAAGCATGGAATAGGTATAGGTATGGGAGTTAGGTTTCCTAACAATCCTATGAACAAAAAAAAAACGTTTGACCTAGAACCTTCGTCTTCTTCACTTAGTTCTTATTATTCCAGCTTGGCTTACCCTTTTTTTAATTGACGAACACACCGGCGTGTGCGTCGGTGACGGCGTTGGTGTCTTAGGTTTAATTCCTAGTCTCAGCTACAAAAACCTAATTAATTTCTCTATATTATTCTTTCTTTTTACTAAATTAATTTACCTCTTCCTTTTTTTTCACGTTCTTATCAAATAAAAAAAAATTGATATATTTTTCTTTCTTCACCAAAAAGGTACTTTTATTAAAATCTTAGTTTTTTTTTTTTGTTTAAGCTGCTTTAATTTTGCGACACAACTATTTGAATATTGAAAATATTGTCAGTCTGGATGGCTTGACTTTGGATCACCGACTAACTAAATGAAGAAACCTTCAAGCTTTCTTTTTCTTAAAATTTGTGCCTACCAACAACTAATTACCAAAAAAAAGCAATTAAAACAGTCCACCTGCACTGCGGTATTTCGATTTCAATTGTACCACTGCAGTATTTTTTGTTAGAATTTATGCAATGAAGGAGAGAACACGACAACGTCTTTACAAGGCAAAGTTTATTAAAGGAATGAATAATGAAAATGATACAAATGATAAACGGAACATAATGATACAAGATGAGAAAAAATATTACAGATCTCTAATATATATAGTGTTGCCACTTTGCTAGAATATTAACACTCCGCCTCAATACTATATACATAAATTAATATAAGACTAAACAAATGATTTTTAGTATAACATACGACAATATCAAAATAATGCCATAGCTTGGGTAAACTTATAATGCTTTACTTTTGACAAATTTTTCGTTAGAATATCTGATATCATGTCATTTGTATTTACATAATTCAATTTAATCTCTTTATTTTTATATAAAGAACGAATATGATGATACTTAATGTCAATATGCTTGCTGCGAGCATGATAAATTGGATTCTTTATCAAATGCTGAGCACTAAGATTGTCGCTGTTTAAAACCATTGGGTCCTTTGTTTCAAGACCAATTTCAGACATCAGTTTCGGAAAACGGCTTCTTTGGCTGCAGTTGAAAGGGCCACATACTCCGCCTCAGTACTAGAAAGCGCCACCAAATTCTGTTTCTTCGACTCCCATGAGAACACGCTTCCAGCTGCAACAAATGCGTATCCAGAAAATGACTTCCTGTCTGTAGCATCACCTCCCCAGTCTGCGTCGACGAAACATTCGATGCGCTTACCTGTTTTGAAATAATGCAATTTATAATTAACTGTTTTTCGGAGATACCTTAATATATGCCAAGCTCCAGCTTCATGTTCAGTGTGAGGGTCCATATTTCTCTGTGATAGTTTGCAAACCGAGTGCAAAATATCCGGTCTTGTAGAAATTGCCAGATACATGAGTGCACCAATAAGGGATTGATACTTCGAACAGTCAACCTGTTTACAGTCCTTGATAGAACAAGTAATTTGGTAGCCGGGGTCGAGAGGAGTTGAAACTGGACGGCAATCTTCCATACCATATTGACTCAAAAGGTTATTGATGTATTGACGCTGACAAACAGTAAGAGAACCAGTTTCACCTTCACGTTTGATTTCCATACCCAGAAAATACTGAATCTGGCCTCCATCTACAACTTCGAAAGCTTCTGCGATTTTGGCTTTGATCCATCTCATATCGTCTAACTTGGTACTCGCGAAGATGATATCGTCAACATATACAGCTATAATATTGAAATTACCTTGATGATTCTTTGTATAGACACACGGCTCGCTTACGCATGGAGAAAATCCTATATTTTTCAGAACAGAATCTAACTTTGTGTTCCATTCGCGCCCACTCTGTTTGAGACCATAAAGAGCCTTTTTTAACTTGAGGACTTTATTTGGGTACAATTTATGGACAAACGACTCAGGTTGTTTCATAAACACGACATCATGAAGATCGCTGTTTAAATAAGCTGATGAAACATCCATTTGATGCAGATGAAGGTCATACTCGCACGCAAAAGCAAGAATCATACGTATGGTTGCATACCTCACTACCGGTGAAAAAGTGTCTTTAAAATCAATTCCATAGCGTTGCTCACATCCTTTGGCTACCAAGCGAGACTTGAACTTCTGAACACTACCATCTGCGTTCCTCTTTATGGTAAAGACCCATTTACTACCGATTGACTTTTCTCCAGGTGGAAGGTCTACTAAAGACCAAGTTTCATTATTCAATAAAGAGTCGTATTCTCTTTTCATCGAAGCTTTCCACTCTCTAGAATATTTACCATTGAGAGCCTCTTGCACGGTCTGTGGCGCAGGTTCATTGTCATCAAATAAATGAATAGAATGTTGAAATTCTTTTCGCGGGCGACCAGGTTGCCCTGTACGAATCAATCTAGGTCTTCCTCTAGTACGTCTTACCTCGTTTTGGGAATCATCACTCATTCCGTCATCGTCTGATTCACGTTGTCTTTTCAATGGACGAACAAACTCCGTTTCATTCACAACAGGACTTGAAATACCTTGTGCAGGTCCAACAACATCGCTGTCTTCAACAACATCATCATCATTAACAGTTCCTACAGCAATAACATCGTCGTCATCGTCATTCGTATCTCTAGCAGCAACACAATCGTCACCAATAGCACCAGCACCAACATCATCAACAGCTTCGCTTAATTCATTAATCTGACCGGGGTTACAAAAAGCTCTAGCACCAATATCATCATTTGCAATTGGATTCGCCGCACAAACTTGAAAAAACTCATTTGTAACATTCAAAAAAAAATCGTTCGTTACCTCATTTTTGGTTTTATGATTGACATACAATTTTCGCATAAACAACACATCTCTACAAATGACAACTTTTCTTGCTTCAGGGTCATATAAGCGATAAGCCTTTGAAATATCGGAATAACCGACCATTATCATTTCACGACCTTTGGGGGAAAACGTTTTCCTTTTCGTCTTATCATTCGCAATAGCAAGACACCCAAAAACTTGGAGATGTGACACCACCGGCTTTTTGTTGTTCCATACCTCATATGGAGTTGTGTTAACGAGAGATTTTGTGACAGATCTGTTTCGTAAGTAAACAGCAGCTGCGACTGGCTCAGCCCAAAATCTTGCACCTAACTCACTGTGTACAATCATGCTTCTAGCCTTCTCCACTAAAGTACGGTTCGCACGTTCTGCAACACCGTTTTGCTGGGGTGTATGCGGAACAGTGAGCTGACGTTGTATTCCCTCTCTGTCGAGAAAGAGTCCAAACTCTTTTGAAAGGTACTCTCCACCATTGTCACTACGCAGAGTTTTTATTTGTCTACCAGTTTGTTTCTCTACTAATGATTTATATGATTTAAAAGCGCTAAAGACATCTGCTTTGGTCTTCAAAAAATAAACGAATGTGAAGCGAGACATGTCCTCGATAAATGTCACAAAATATCGAGATCCTCCTATCGAATTTTCATTCATGGGGCCACAAACATCACTGTGGATAACCTCTAAAAGATCTTGCGAACGGCTAAATGTTGCATGGGGAAAAGGCTTCGAACATATCTTACTTTTCGCACATGTGACACACTCATTATTTTCTGAAATATCTTTCAACTTGAGTCCATATACTAATTTTTTGCTAAACATTTCTCTGAGGCTATCGAAGTTCAAATTACCGAATTTATTGTGCCATTCCATCACATCATACATTTCGTTTTTCACAATCATTAGTTTATTGCAATCTGCATAACATTTTCCACGCTTTTCTCTCTTACTACTTGATAATTCACTGGAATTACTGGGAACTTCACTGCAGTTCTTGGACTTTGAATAATTTTTGGCACGTGCAACAAATGTATGCTGATTATCACTTACAGTTTCCATCTTATTATTTCGTTCAAGCCTTCTAGCACCTTCTTCAAGGAGCTTAATTTTAAGCACACTTAAATCTGGAAGTTTGTCGCGTGTCTCTATTGCCACCACGAAGTTGTCGAACGAATCTGGAAGGCTAGAGAGGAGTATGATAGCTTTTAATTCTTCATCGATCGTAATAAGAACTTCAGCTAATTTGTCGATTGTCTCACAGAAAACGCTTAAATGCTCCGACATACGAGCCTCGTCAGACAATTTGAGTTGCAGCAATTTCTTAAACAATGTCACCTTACGTGCTGGACCACTAGGCTGGTAAATATCTTTAAGAGTATCCCAAGCACTCTTAGATGTCAGGCAATGACGCACGTGGTTCAGCTGCGAAGGTTTAATGCACAACATTATACTAGCCAGCGCCTTCTCATCTTTGGCATCAAACAACGAAGCTTCTTCTGGAGTTATACCTTCTCGTTTAACTGTCCTTCCACTGGTTATTCCCCAACAATCCGAATGAACCAAAACGCTTTTCATGTGGACGGACCACGAAGCATAATTCGAATCGTCAAGTTTGTCAATTGAGTATAGACCTGAACTCATTTTTAGTGTTAAACACAAGAACTTTCAATTTACTATATCAAATAATACAAATCAATCAAAGGTTAGGTCTGGGCCCATAACCTGTTAGAATTTATGCAATGAAGGAGAGAACACGACAACGTCTTTACAAGGCAAAGTTTATTAAAGGAATGAATAATGAAAATGATACAAATGATAAACGAAACATAATGATACAAGATGAGAAAAAATATTACAGATCTCTAATATATATAGTGTTGCCACTTTGCTAGAATATTAACATTTTTGATTCCCTTTTGCTACGGATTTTGTTAGTGCCATTGAAATCAAGTGTTAAGAAATCAATCTCTCTCTGACTATCGCTAGTGTTAGCAGATGGGAATTCTTTGGGGGCATTGATGATATTTTTTTTTCTAAAACAGGAGGCATTTCCTACATACGTTTTACTCCCTAGATCTAAGTCTAGGCCGATGAGCCGATGACATACTTAGGTCTTATAGTATGGTAAGTTGGAAGGCAGGAACGCACTCAAATATTTAAAAATATTGGCGCAAAATTATAGTCCGCTAATGAACAATTTTAGTTTCAATCATGACTCAACCGTCATTTTAAGCTAGTATCACACTAGAATTGTTGATTAGCGCCATTGAATTTAGAAGTTATCAGGTAAGTTTCATTGTCAATTTGATTCTTGCTCTCAAAAAATAGAAAAAAATATGAAAAAAAGCAAACAGGGTTGCTGTTTTCGTTTTAACCTGGACAAAACGTGAAAATATTCGTCATCTTTATTTGCATTACATAACCAACTTCTTGTCTCTAAAAGTGGGAAAAATTAAGATAAATAATATGTAGATTTGTTTAGTTTCAAAACTAATATGAATGAACCGAAAAATTTTTCGGTGTTTTTATAATTCATTTTTCCTTAGAACGTGGTCATAAGTGGCCGCGAGATCGTTTCCAAAACCGAATAAAATTCAGTTTTTCATTGTTTTTGCAGAGAGCATTCCCTGTGTAAATAATACTAAGCTTCATACATAAGAGTTTAAAAAAAAAAGTTTAAAATCTTCCATCTTCATGCCTCAGTGCTGGAAATTAAAAATACTAATGCCCGATTTCATGAACAACTTTTAAACACTAAACAGGCTTTTAAACCGTAAAATAAGAATTTTTGGTTTCACCAAGCGTTTAGACACTTCTTAAAACTAAATGGCAATTTTTGACTCATTAAATTTTAAAAGTGTCATTGAATATTTTAAAAAGTGAATAATAGGTCCGTTCGCGTACTTTCCGCACTAAATTTCGTAAAAAGAGACATTTTAAAGAGTGGGGGTAAAATTCTCCCACAGGAAAATAAAACTACAAAAAAGTAATACACCGGGAGCCCTCAATCCTGAAAGTGCACTTACACGGATTTCAAAATGTTTTATATTAAGAGATAGTTTATAGAAATACCAACAAATTAAGCCCGGTATGACGAGGCCTATCCTGGCACCAGTATTTTTTGCAATTTTTTGCATTATTAATAATTATTGATAATTTGCACTTATCGCGGATTTTAATTTTAACTAGCGCATATTATTGGAAATTTAATGTGCTTTCAGGAAAAAATGGTATGACAGCTGCCATCCTGGCACCAATGTCTGTCATACCTATTTTAAAAACATATGAGTGACAAAATTTTAAAATAGGTATGACAGACATTGGTGCCAGGATGGCAGCTGTCATACCATTTTTTCCTGAAAGCACATTAAATTTCCAATAATATGCGCTAGTTAAAATTAAAATCCGCGATAAGTGCAAATTATCAATAATTATTAATAATGCAAAAAAGTGCACTTTCGGGATTGAGGGCTCCCCGCCTATAAGCGAACGGAAAACAACAAATTTTACCCACAATTGAATTGTCAAGTTTTTTTGTATGAAAAATTGAAACTTTGAATTTGAATTTATTTATTTATTTGTTATTTTCAATCAAATATGACACTTTTCACAAATCAGCCCAAAGAAATTTCTTGGGCTAAAATTCGTAGGTTGGGGAAATATTTTATCTCTTTTACGAAAAACTACGAAATTTTTGAGTACGTGAACAGGATTTGGTTAAATTTCGTAATTTTTCGTAAAATTGGACTGTTTTAAGAGGGAACGCGAATGGACCTAATAACGCTTTCTCATTTTTTCTCACATAATTTTCATGAGGATGTCAATTTTGACAAAAATTTCCCTGAAATTTCCCATTTCAAGTTGGTGAAACTCAAAAGTTTTAAGGGTCTGATAAAATTTAAAAAGATTTTTGCTAAAAGTACTTTTAGTGTTTGTTTATGAAATTGGGTATAAAACATTTAATTATTATTGATCGTTTGAATGAAAACAAAAAATTTAAATTTCTTAGTTTTCGAGAAAATACAGAAATTTATTGTTTCAATTTAACGTGTTTTCTTACTTTAATCACTCTTAATTTTAAATTGATAAGGATGTGCAAATTTCTGAAAGCCAAAATATGAATTTTCATGAGCAAATTCTACGCCTTTTCATTTTATTTCTTACCCAAAGTTACCCTATTTGAGAACAATTCCGGTGAGTACAGCCACTGCTGAAAGGAGTTTTCAAAATTAAAATTAATAAAAAATTATTTAAGAAACACAATGAGCCAGGAAAGACTTTCAGCTTTGGCTGTTTTATCAATTATAGTACATATATTTGTTAATCGACTTTAATATTTTCTAATATTTAAATAAAACACCGAGAGCTGAGCTGATGACCGCACCGTTTCGCATCCAATTTGAAACTGTCTTTATTTTCATATTTTAAACAAGAAGGAGAAGATAAAAGGAAAAGAGAATAGCGTTTGTACAATGGAAGTAGGGGTAAAGTCTATAAATAGCATAAGCAGAAATAACGATCTGTTGTACATATGTATATTTTGAAATGACAATCGGTTTATGTTATTGTATCAGTAAGAGTAATTGTGTTAGGAACTAAAATACAGAAAGATATTATACAACGACAATAGGATAGCATGCAGTATCTCACACAGTAGTAACTACTACAATTCGGCCATCCTGACCTTTGAGATCACCTGATCTTTATCTATTTTTTACAATTTTTCTTTCTTTTATCAATTTTTCTAAGCCACGGTTTCATATTGCCGACCGCCCACACTCCTTGGTAGGGTAACCTTGTTTGTTGGAAATTTTCAACATCTCTAAGTACGTATCTATCGTTTCGCAATACTTTCGTAACCTCGTAAGGTCCCCGGAACTTTGGTATCAGTTTCTTAGACGCGCCAGGATGTGAATCGAAATTTTTAACCATGACAAAATCGCCAGCTTTATAAACGTTTGGTTTGCATCTTTTTCTATCTACATATTGTTTGTTATATGCCTGAGTGTTTTTTTGTTCTTCTATTGCTTTTTGTCTCACCTTCTTAAGATCCCGTTTCTCTCCTAATCTTTCTATTTCTATCAATTTATCCTTGAGTTCGTCTGAACACTTTCCTTTTTGGTCTACTCCAAACAGCATTACACTAGGGTGTTGCTTAATCGTTCGATTCACCGTATTATTAAAAGTATGTTCTACCTTGTCTAAGACATGATCCCAAAACAATCCCTCTTCCGGTTTCACTAACTTAGCCAACATAGGCCCTAAACTCCTATTTACTCTTTCAACCTGACCGTTCGCTTGAGGCGATCCCGTTGCAACTTTGACATGTCTAACATTCCTAGCTATCAAAAATTCTTTAAACTCAGTTGAAGTGAAACAGCTCCCTCTATCTGACACTATACATTTCGGTACGCTATATGCTCTAAAGTAGTCTTCTAGTGCTCTAACAACCTCTTTGGTATTCGTCGTCTTTGTTGAATACAACCTTACGAACTTAGTAAAAGCATCAACAACCACTAACACATGTTTTTTGACAGACCTAGAATTGTCTACCGGTCCATAATGATCTATGTGTATGACTTCAAACGGTATCTTCCCTTTTGGGATGTTGTGAAGGAAACCCTCCTCTTTACCTTGTTTGGCTGAATAAACTATACACTTTAAGCAATTTTTTATATGCGATCCTATTTTCTCTCTCATATTGGGGAACCAATAACTTTTCGAAATTAACTCACAGGTTTTGTCTGTACCTACATGACCCATTTCATCATGGTATTTGTATAAAACATGATCAATCATGTCTTCGGGTACTAAAAACACGATGGTACCATCATTCTTCTTTTTATACACCACTCCGTTTCTCATCTCATACGATTTACTTTCAGTCTCCTCTAACATTTGCTTAATCTTAACAATTTTACTATCTTTGTTTTGACATATTATCAAGTTTTCTTCGAACGTATTTGTTTCTATTGTCAACACATTCGTTGACCTACTTAACGCGTCTACATGTTGCATTCGACTTCCTGCTCGATGTTCTAACACCATTTCATAATTTTGTAACTCTAACGCCCACCTGGAGATTCTTGGATTGAGTTCTTTCCTCTTCAACGTCATCGTCAAAGAATTGCAGTCGGTCACCACCTTGAACCGTCTCCCTTGCAAATAAATCCTAAATCTCTCTAGGGCATACACTATCGCTAACGTTTCTAACTCGAAGCTGTGGTATTTGGCCTCCGCATCCGTAGTCCTTCTAGAGTAGTAAAAAATCGGATGAAATTTCCCATCCTGTTTCTTTTGAAGCAGTATGGCACCAAAACCTATGGCACTTGCGTCGCAATGTAATTCTGTTTCGTCTTTAGGATCATAAAGTGCCAGTACCGGAGTTTCTACTAGCTTTTTCTTTAGCGTCTCGAACGCATGCAATTGTTCTGGTCCAAAGTTAAACTCTCTGTCTTTTCTGACCAAGTCGTACAAAGGCTTGGCTATTATCGAGAAATCTTTGACGAATCTACGAAAATATGAGCATAAGCCTAGAAAACTTTGTACCGTGTGAACTTTTTGTGGTATAGGGAAATCCTGTATCGCTTTAATTCCTCTATCGTCTGCCTGTATCCCTTGTCCCGTGATCGTAAAACCTAGATACTTAATCTTCTGCTGTAGGAACATACACTTATCCTCTCTTAACTCCAACTGATTTTCTGTCATTCTTTTAAAAACTTCTCCAAGAATTCTAAAGTGTTCTTCATAACTTTTTGTTGCGATCATTATATCATCTAAGTAGACTATAACTTCATCATTTCTAATCATGTCTGAGAAGATCCTATTGATGTGTCTTTGAAAAGTCGACGGAGCATTTTTTAACCCAAACGGCATTCTAAGAAATTCGTATTGACCCAGCGGCGTAATGAAAGATGTGTACTTTATAGAATCTTCATGCATGTAAACATGGAAAAACCCATTCTTCAGATCCAGTTTTGAAAAAATCGTTTTGTTGGCTAGCCTATCTAACAAATCGTCTATAATAGGGATTGGATAACTATCCTTTGCTGTTATCTTATTTAACGTCCGAAAATCAATACACATTCTGATGTCTCCCGTCTTTTTCCTCACTAACACTATCGGCGAAACGTATTCCGACTCACTTTCCCTAATATAACCTTTTCTTAGATATTCATCTAACAACGAACTGAGTTCACCCTTTTCTGCATAAGAAAGTCTACGTGGACGACAATGAAAAGGTTTAACATCGTTGAGGACAAGGCTCATCTTTGTTTTGACTGTAGGTTCCGTGGGGCGATCGGCGTACAAATAATTTTTTTTATATAATTCGATCAGTTTTGTTTTTGTTTCAAAATTAACATCATTATCTATTTCTAACTTGACATCCATCTCGTCTTTATACTCAATTGACATAAGCTGTCTTTCAAATTCGCTCTGACTATCTGTTGTTATATTTTCTTTTGACTTAATTTCAATTTTTTTCTTTATGTCGGTAATTAATTTAAACTTCTCTTTTCTTAAAAAATCCCTTCCCAAGATTGCCTCATATCCAGTTGCCTCATCATCTACAATAATCAAATTAACTTCAATTCCAATTTCTTTCTCGAAAAAAATTACACCAGACACTACTCCAAGAACTTTTAATTTTCTTTTATTTATTCCGTAGTAATTTTTTGTTTTTATTACACAACTACAACAATTTTTTTTAATGACATCCGGAATTCGTGACGTCTTTACCATGCTTATAGGGCTTCCGGTATCTATGAGGCAATCTAGAGAGATTTTCACATCATTATGTGAATCAAAACTAAATAAAAAATTTCTTACAAAATCGTTTGACTCCTCCTCTTCGTTCAGTTGATGAACCCTTTGTGCTAATTTCCGTTGGGGACAAGCAGCTACTATGTGTCCCTTTTCCCCGCACGCGTAGCAAACACCATACTCTCTCTTTGGCTTACGGCAAACACTCGCAACATGTCCCATTGAATTACAGTTGTAACACCTTACCGTGTCGTATGGCCTTCTCGATACTGTTGTCGTTGCACTCGTAGTCGATCCCGTTGCTGTTGGTCTTCCCTCCATCTCCTTTGCGCATTGTTGTATTCTGTGGAACGATCTGTATAATCCTGCTTTTGTCGTGAAGTTGCTAACCAGAGCGTGTAGTCTCAGATTTTCATCCGAAAAACCTTCGATTATGTACTCAACTAGTTCTTCCTCATCCAAGTCCAGTCCAGTCGCCAATCGGTTTTTGTCCAAATAGTACTCGTCGAAACTTTCCGTTGTCTTCCACTGTCTTGCCTCGAACCGTTTCCTGACTACCATCCTGTTTTCTTTCTTCGTGAAATCGTCTCTTAGACTTCCACACAACGACTCGACATTCAGGCACAAAAAATTTGGTTGTGCATTCAGCCACTCCTCTGCCTTGCCTTTTAACTTGGTGACAAACAGCGTGCGCAACATTTCATCGGAAACGTCGTACATTTGTTTTACGTTCATTAGCTGTGTCAACCAGACTTCAACGTTTGCTCCACCATCGTATTCAGGCACTAATTCTTTATACATAGTATACTGTTGCACTGCCAGGCTGCCGGTCGTCACTCTAGTTGTCATTTGTGCTGTTGTTGCCGTCATCGAACTCGTTTTCACTCCAGTTGCCACGGTTGAATTTGTCGTTGCTTCAGTTGCCTCCTCAGTTGTCGCTCCCGTCGTCGTCACCGCTGTCGCACTTTTTTCTGCTCCCGTTGTCTCTTCAATTGTCGTTCCCGTTGTCGTCACCACCGTTGAACTTGTTTTAATTCCAGCTGCCTCTTCGGTTGTCGTTCCCGTTGTCGTTCCCGTTGTCTTTTCCGTCTCTTGTCTTTTCTGTTTGCTCAGCTCTGCCATCATCTTCAATAGTTCGTTCTCCCTCGCTATTATTTCTCTTCGTAACAACTCGTTTTCCTTTTGTCTTTGTTGCCTCTCTGTTGCTGTTTCCTCTTCCTCAACCTCTTGCTGTTCATCATTGGACTCGTTTTCTTCTTCACCGTCGTCGGCTTCTTCGTCGTTGTCGTCAAGCAAGTTTTTTTCTTCATTTGCCGTTCGTTTTGGTGGAGGCAAACCGCGTTGTTCTACTGGTATCTCGTTCAAACGCACAGCTAAAGTTGGTTTCGTACCAGCGCTTGATTTGCCTAAGCGCTGTAACCACTCGCGCAGCTGGGCAGCTGTGTATTCAGACACATCGATCATTTGTTCCATTTTCTTTTTCTTTTTTTTTGAATTTATTTGCACACCGCGCACGACAAAGGTATAGCAAATATCAAGATGAGAGAAAAAAAAACAAGAATTTAGAAAGGAGGGAAAAAAATTTATGGCTTTGCTTGTGTGTCACACAACAAAATAAAACATCAAATTGACTCGAGTTTGTTTTTTTTCGCGAGGAGGACAGCGTCACTTTAATTAAAACTGGGATGAACTATTTTATTAGAAACTTTACTTGGATTTACTAATCCCACTTCTGAATAATTTATAGTACATATATTTGTTAATCGACTTTAATATTTTCTAATATTTAAATAAAACACCGAGAGCTGAGCTGATGACCGCACCGTTTCGCATCCAATTTGAAACTGTCTTTATTTTCATATTTTAAACAAGAAGGAGAAGATAAAAGGAAAAGAGAATAGCGTTTGTACAATGGAAGTAGGGGTAAAGTCTATAAATAGCATAAGCAGAAATAACGATCTGTTGTACATATGTATATTTTGAAATGACAATCGGTTTATGTTATTGTATCAGTAAGAGTAATTGTGTTAGGAACTAAAATACAGAAAGATATTATACAACGACAATAGGATAGCATGCAGTATCTCACACAGTAGTAACTACTACACAATTGAATCAGACATGGCATCCAGGCTGAATTACGAAACAATAATTAAAGAATTTAGTAAAGTGAAAAGCAGGAAATTTCTGTTCCTTTAATAAAGAAATATAAATATTTTAAATATACACTTTAAGAAATGTATACAAGGTGGAGATGAAAATTTGTATTTTTATGAATAAAAACTTTGCAGTGTTAATGGTTTTTTTTTTATTAGTTCTTAAAATCCGTCTTCAGGTCGCCACAGAATAGGGCCTCGCAAAATCTGTCTTGCCCACATAAAATTTTGGTCTTGCGCCGCCACTGGTTTTGTTCCTATACAACCCCATTTATTTACTGCAACCGACGAGGAAAAAAAAAAACGTTTAGTCGTGTAGGTTTAGATGTGTGTTGCCTCATAAGAGCGATGTAATTGTGTCCGGGGAAAACAACAAAACGTTTTGGATTTGGTGTGTTTTCAGCCTTATCGATCTCGCGTTCTTCGTTCAACTGAAAAAGAAATCTCTCAATGTCTATTCTTTTTTGAGTCGTCTATTCGCTTGGGCCGGTGTGCATTGAGTCGTTGCAGCATTTCGGTTATAAGAAATCCTTCATAGAGGCTGAACAATAATAAGCTTAAGCTTATGTCAAAAACCGGACGAAAATTTCCTTAAGTAATCAAAAAAAGTAGACTTGGATTTTTCTTCTTCAAACTGACAAATTCACTAAAGCAATGAGCGAATTAAACCGCACTAGTAAAATTTTGACGAAAAGTTAACGAACGTTGCTTAAGTACTTTATGGTTTGCTCATAGGGTTCGCGTGTATTCGCTGGTTCACTCACGCTTAAGTGAACCAGCGAAACACACAAGTGCGCAAAATTTTACTATAGTTCAGCCTTTAAATAACTCTCATGTAAAACTCTGTTGTAATTGTAAACGAAGGAAAAAAAAGCACACTCGAGAATGTTAAAAAAGCAAGGCCCACAAAAAAAAAATTCCAGGTAACTACTTATGCATCAGTCACACTTCCATCAGAAAATAAATTTCAAAAATTACAAAACAACATTATTGACCAATTGTCAATGAAGCATATTTAAATTTTATTTTTCTTGCCATCAATTGATCACCGAGATGAAAAGAAAAATAGAAAAAAAAGAAAAGAACACAACCTTTCGTCCTTTTTTCGAAAGGATTTCCCATTTCCATCATTATTATTACCTTAGGTACACACACAGAAAGTCCTATCATTTCCCCCTTGTTGATGTTTTTCTAAGATGAAAAATTTATTTTTACATCCGACAACATTGACAACCCCAACTCTCGGAGACAGTTTTATCGATTTTCGGATCCGTAATAAGTCATCTATTCATAATGAAATCGAAACAGTTTGGATGGTTGGGGACATCATTCGTTGTTGTCGTTGTTGTCGCGTCGGTCGTAGTTGTTGTTATTTAGTCGACAACGTTAGAAATTGCTTTGAGTCTTTCCGCAGACTTGGTTTCTGTTTTTTTTATTCGAAGGGTTCCAACATATGCAGAAAGTTTATTTCAACATTTCTGGCAGAGAAAAAAAAATAAAGTCGGCGCGGGCCATAAGCCCTCACCGGCGCCGATATTGCCGCCAAACTTATCGAATGTTACATCCGTTTATATGGGAAGCTGGACAGGTACAATTGAGCATAAATATATCCTCTTTCGAGAGAGTACAGTCAAACATACGAACATTGAACTGTATTGAAAGTCGATTCCAAGTGAAGCGAAGCGGTGACCAACAAATACACAATTCATCGATACGAATGTGGTGATTGTAACTAGAATTTGACGTTGACTAGACATTCTGTCTTCAATTATGGCGCGGCTTAGGCCATCACATCGCACATCAGTGCCGACAACTAGACTAGAGCAGCTTTTAAGGGTTCTATACAAAAAAAAGAAAGAGAAATACGAATGTACAATGATGAACAGGACAATGAAATATTGGAGTGTTGAGGTAAAAACCCCAATCCACCTTTCATCACTTCCGCCCATGTGAAGAATATGTACAGCATTCAGGTGTGTTGGTTCGTCGTTGTGACAGACGAAACCCCATGATGGTTGTTTTTTCTGGAAAATAAAATTGAAGCCTGCTGTTTGCAGCGCTATCGTCACATTTCGAAATGAATAAATTTCAATTGTCACTACTTTTATATACACATAGAACGTTTATACAAATAGAATATTGCTTTAGAGCTGCACTCATAAAGCGAATGTGTAGCAACTAGTGTGGTCAGCATGGTTGCATGGTTTTCTTAAAACCCATTGACTTACACAAAACAATTAAATGAATAAGAACAAGTATACGCCGTAGTGATTGGGAATTAAATACAAAATAGAAGAAACCGCGCACAAAAGAAGACATGACTGCTGTAAAACGAATCAATCTATCTGCCATTGTTCACCAGAAATTGGATATGTATTCATTCACTCTTGGAAGATTGTGAGAAAAGATTTTTTTTACGTATAGGTACTTTGAATCCAACTTTTGAAGGAATTGAAGATACAGGATTAATAATAATTGGACCTCCAGGTTAGGTAAATTCCGAGCCAGTCGAGGTGGTCAAATCGTAGCGAAGTCATATGCTTTTCAAATAAATAATAATATCCCCAGTTTGTCCGTTTTCATTGCCATCAGTAGCTTTGGTACCTGCTGATCCACGCTTAGTGCTATGGCCGGCGGCGTCCGTATTGATTGCCTCCAGGAGCATTATACCTGCCGATCCCTGCCACCAGGGGCATTGTTTCTGCTAATCAGTGCCACCAGGGTCATTGTACCTGCCGATGCTTGCCACCAGGAGCAATATACCGGTTGATATCCGGGCCACCAGGGGCATTATTCCTGCTGATCCGTGCCACCGGGGGTATTATACCTGCTGATCCGTGCCACCAGGGGCTCTATACCTACCGATCCGCAGCCATTAAGCGTATCGTTCCGATCACCGCGCCGTATCTATTTTGACAAAGGACCTGTCAAAACATACCGGAACAGCAACCAACGAACGTGCTCTAGACTTAGCTCAGACACACAACACATAAAATCAGGCAGTATGGTCTCACTTAATGTGAGGGTTAATCCTTCGTTGCGACACCGAGTGAATTTTATGGCAGGCTGGTATTGGGAGTGTGGCTGGTATGAAAGGGTGGTGTTCCACTCACGTATACCGAAAGCTATTCTCATATGGATTGTCACCTGTGCGAGAAGTATATCAAAAGAGGATTTTGTCGCCTCAGTTCGCAGAATTTACATAGCGTGAAGTTTGTGTAGCATGTCCTTCCTTTTTTGGTCCTGTTTTTTTTTTTACTTTTATTTTGGTATTGTCAATTGAACCTTCACACAATTTTGGAAGGCAAAATTATTCATCATGGAGCCATGTCGATATGGTTGGTGTGGTTACCGCACGAAGCCTTTTAGAATTTCGCTGCAAGGGAAATGTTTTCCATAGTCCGAGATACCTTCCCAAAGGTGTGGGTTAAATAAACACTTATCACAATGGACAACGTTTAAAGGCACGGATGCAATACGCCAGTGAAAAAGTGAACCGAACGGACTTCAGTCTTTTTTGAAATCATTTTTTAACGGATATTAAAAGAGGTGCTCTTTTGCACAGCATAGCACTGCTAACGAGGTATTTTTTTAATTTGTGCGAAGCATTACAACACAAGATTTTTGCTCTTCGGGCAAAAATTTATTGCTTTATTGAGGTTGCAAAGTATGAAAAGAATGTTTTGTATCTGAATAAAACGGTCGTGTAGGTATGTTTTTCTTGCAGTCCTTGCTGGATGATATAAAACAATGACTTTTTCTCGTTTTGTTGAAACAAATGGCATTTGCCTATGGAAACTATTAAAAAGTTAAAGCTCGAAGCCAGCCATGGGTCACATTGAATTTTGTTGATTGTGAGTTGCGGATGAAATGCATTTTGTTTATATTTGATTTTAAACGTTATTCTTATGAATGCGGTTGCGTTTAACCGCTTTTGTATTTTGTATAAAGTCGTCTTTTAATGGATGTTTAATTTTGCTACTGGGTCATATAAAAAACTTTAGTGAGCAATTATGGTCTGATTGGTTCATTAAGTGAACAATGAATGCCGCTGGCCGCCACTGTGACACTTATGGAGCTTGGTTTAATGTTTGAAAGTGATTAATAACCTTGCAAAATGATGCAATTAAATAAATAAATTTTGTCACTACAAAAAAGGGAAAATGTACAAATTTGTCCAGAACATAATTGCTCATAGTCTGTGTATTTTAAATGTTCGAGTGTTATGTGAATAAATTTAGGTTCAAGTACCTACTAAGAGGAGCGCAAATGAAGACAAAAATGACTAGGAACGATCCTCAATATCTGCCCAAGGTATCACGTTAAAATTATCCGTGATTTCAATGGAAAAATATGTGGGGAGTCAGTATTCAAGCAAAAAGTATATTAAATTCTATTTTGTATGAGAACACTTATACGGCAATGGGCAGCGAGTCATATAAATAGCAGCATCGAAGGACATGCTTTTTCCAGGTTTTTGCTAAAAACTATCTACAATTTGTGGACATTGTCTGATTAAATTGAAACTATTGTAACGGGAGAGAGAAGAGAGCGTAAGGTAAGTCTGCTCTCCATGAACCTCCAGCCAACGAGGGAGTGTTGATATTGGCATTGGTAATCAAGCAGCCGAACGAAGCACACGTCCCATATCTTCAGTATATTCAATTGTGTTGTATTACTGAATTACGTGTTATTTTCCAAAAACTATTACAGAATATTGTATTGTGTTCACTGAATGAAAGTATTATTTTCTAAAAGAACTGTTAAACCAAGAAGAAGACGTCGGTCGGTCATTTGCCACTTTTGGAGACACAATGCATCTAGTACTCGGACTTGTATCAACACTGTTGATTTTTAAACCAGCAACCCCTGTAATCATATGCTTAAACTCGTCCTCGAAGAGCGTTTTTAATGCTTAAGATTAAGACCAGTGTAACTGAAATGGAAAAGAATAGGAAACGCGTCAAAATTAACGTAAGCACAGTCAATTTCCCGAATCCAGCGCTCGAAGCTTGTATCGAAGATATGACGGCTTCAATATTCTTATGATGCAGTTACTGAGTTGACTCAATCACCCGTATGGGAACAGGAACTTATAGTCACAAAGCCATGAGAGAATTCGGATTCCCAAAAAAACTAAAAATGTTTCAATGGATTCCTATAAGGGGATGGACTGGCATTCCTTCGCTTCAACCTGGGCAATCTGGTATTAGAGGAAGCAATCCGACGCTATGGAACTTCTACAAGAAGGACCATCGTCATCAAGTCCACGCATTATTGGTAGGTGACATCGAAATCTTTGGAAGGAACCCCCAAGGCTGTACAAACATCATTTATTCCAGATCCCGTTGCTGGGGGCGAAAAACCTGGGTCTGCATATTAATGAAGAAAAAATCAAAGCCGTTTGTAAATAATTTGAAGAATTTATTCCTCTTCCACGATCCCTAGGCTAATTTATAATGAAGTTCGATTAGTTAGCTCTCTCGCGCAATCTTACCTTTTTGCTAGGAATTTCACCCACCCAGTTCTTGAACTCGTCAATGATTCAGTTGGAAAAATTTTAGTTTGCACTTGTGGACATTGGAGAGGGGCAAGAGTCTTCAAAAACTCACATACATAAATCCGCTGATAATGATGGCATCCACGCTATTATAATGAAGAAATGTTCTTCCACGCTGATAACACAATTGCGTAAGCTTTTCCATTTATCCTCTTCTTCTGGGTTCGTTCTGAGTAGTTGGAAAACAGTGTTTGCCCAGCCAATTTCAAAAGAGGAGAATCTTGTTCTCCCTCCAATTTATCGTCCGATTGCACTTACGTCACTTCTTTGTAAGGGCATGGAATCGCTGATATATGTTCAGATTAAAATTATCTCGAAGACCGAAAGCTACTTAATAACCAGCAGTACTGCTCTCGCAGCAACAATGATGATTTATCTCATCGAACAATTTAAAAGATCTTTAAATCGTTTTGGAGAAAGTAAGATTATTGTAATTGATATTTTAAAAGCATTTGATAGAGTTTGGCGCCAGGTTCTCTTATCGAATATGCGTTCTTATCGAAGAATTCCTCTTTCGTTGGATTAAAAACTTTCTTTCGAACCGTTTTTTCCAAGTTGTATTGGATGGATTCAAATCTGAAATCCATAATATAAAAGCTGATGTGCCCCAGGGCTCCGTTTTTTCTCCTACAATCTTTCTCATTTTCATAAAATCTCTTGTCTACAACTTCTGGTCCAAGAAATTGTTTCAGACTCTGTTCATGAGTGGCACTTGCATCAATTAGACCGAACATCAGCTGTGTTTTATTGGGAACTTAGCTTAGCTTAGCAATAGGAATTCCAATAAAACGCTATAGTCAGCTTTGAATTAAGTTTCGTTCACCAGAATGTCAAAAATCGAAATATTCCAAACGCCATCTTTACACCTATCTGAAACAATTTTTTTTACATTGAGTTGCTATGGTGAAAAACTATTTTCAAATATCGAAAGCTTTCAAACGCCATCTTGAGACCTATCTGAAACAATTTTTTTTACATTGAGTTGCTATGGTGGAAAACTATTTTCTTCAAAAGGTTTTGACATTTGATAAACGAAAAACAACGAAAAACTCAAGTGTCGAATTGCTGAAACCTTATCTTCAGGAAATTGCTAACTAAAATTGCTAACTTATTTTTACTTAGCTTTCGGTTGTTGTTGTTTGACATGTAATTCCTATTGCTAAGCTGAGCTAAGTTCCCAATAAAACACGGCTATCGAGAGATTCTCGGTTTGGGCATCACTGACCACTTCTTGTGGATCGAGTCCCTTTGTAATGTCGGCAAAAACGCCGCAAGATGTTTGGGTTTCTTAACACGGCTCAAGAAACTCTCCTCCACAGCTGATCTGGCGACTTCCGTCCAAAGCTTGAGCACAACTCCCATCTCTGATGGGCTAGTGCTTCACATTCATACTTACTTAAGCCTCTTGGATGGTTTCAAAAATGAGCTCCAAGAATGATTGGTGGTAAAGACATTACCGACTCATTGACATTGTTAGATCACTGGCGTAACATTTTTTTAACCCAGTTGCATTCCTCCCCTTAAAGAATTCCTCCGTAATTTTAATGCTTCCAGGAATAATCATCGGTTTTCCCTCGAGCCAATCTTCGGACGTACTCTCAAGCATGGAGAATCATCGTTTAACCGTACTCCGCGAATGTGGAATGGCAACATTGCACATGCAAACATGTTGAGATGTTTAGTTCTGCTGTTGCAGCACTAAGTAGATACGCTTGAACAAAAGTTGAAAAGTTTAACGAGCAATGTCATTTTCTAATCAATTTGACTCATACAATTTTAACCCCGGATAACCCCCGACTGAATGTACTTCTTCTGGTCGTTCTGTCTCCCATTTAAAGTCTTACTTCGTCGTCCAGTACCAAATAATTGAATTATTTTTGTATGAGATTTTATAATTCGTTTACGATTCACATAGAGTTCCCCTTAAAAGTTAATTTTCCACAAAGGTTCCCGTCAATAATTCAGATGTATTATCCTTGGAAAGAGGATTGGTGTTTCCAGGTTGTTCGACCACCAGATCTAGTCACTGGTTTTTCTATTCAACTCCTAAGTATCGTTGGTCACAAGCTCTGTCATTCCTTTTTTCGGAAGTTGTATCCATCGAACCTCAGTTCTGTTGCTTTCTTGCTATCAGAAAAGCCATGTCGTATTGTCTCTTCAGCGTTCGTAGTATTGAAACTGAATAATCTCTACTGTTGAATTCCAAATGCGCTGCGGACTTCTAACTTCTACTCCCACCGAATATTTGGGTGTTATTAAATGTTTTCCTAGATGATATAGTTCACAGGACCTCGACTGTTAACTCCGCCATCAATGCGGCCTACTTAGGTTAATATCGAGTCCATCATGCATCGCTTGCCACACGGCCACTACCACTGCTGCCACCGCAATTCCTTTCCAATATTCAGACAATCAATGATCCATTCAAATTTGTGCAAATACCCTCAACGTGTACAACACTGTAAGCTTATTTTCATGATAATTCAAACTTGTAACACCCAGAGTAGCGTCAAAGGTATTTTCGATTATTTTACAAATTCAATAGAATTTTCAGCAATCGGATTACGAATCGAGGAGCCAGTGCCAGTGCTTTTGTTTATTGAACATTTAAAAATATGTAATTAAATTACATTTCGAATACTCTTCAACTTATCGCAATCATCAAAAAGCACTCATTGAATATAAAATCCAGCAACAACAACAATAGTAGTTGAACAAAAGGAACTCAAGTGAGTTCAGAAGAGAACCAGAAACTAAAGCTTGTAGATTTCCATAAGAATGAAGTTGTTGAGAAGAGTTCTTGCAGAGATGTTCTTGGTGAGATTTTAATTGTCTGCAAAAGAAAGTAGTTGCAGGCATCATCAATAGCATACTTCAACGCCCAAGGAATTTCGTGCAACATGAGTATTATTTTGAACATGTTATGATACACTAAAGGAACTTTTTGAAGTCGTTGCTTCATCAGAGATGCTAGGACAGAAGCAGTGGGGGTATCCATTTCTTTCAATCAGAAAGATGGTGATCCTTGGGAAAAGGCATTTGTCTCAAAGGATTAGGGAAGACTCTGCATCCAATCAAACTTGACTTTTGAGAATCTGGCAACACGAAAGTTCGTTTTCTTTAAACTCTTTTGACCAGCTTGCATCACAGATGTTTGTTGATGGAGATTGGGGGAATTGAGGTTGGATTTATTTTGTTTTCTTAAGTCAAACCATGATGGTGCTGGTCAGAAGCAACAAAGATGAATTTCAACATTTTCTTTGTTCGATTTAAGGTTAATGAAACTCATCATGAAAGTAAGAACAGTAACGGATGTTGCGAGCTGGTACTACTTAAATTGAGTCGAAATTCCTTCTTATAAACTGGTTAATTATTAAGGCTCCCCTACTTTCACCTTCATGAGGTGGACACCGGATGCCTAGTACCTCAGTTGGCCATAGAGTGAAAACCCCTGGGAAAGACTGTTGGTGTGAGAAGAGGGGGGGAGTGTCTTCCACTGGGGCTCTTCTTTTAATACAGACGACGGCTGCGGGTCAATTTTCTACGGAATCAACGGTGGCGTCTACAGTTCGAGTTCCAGTCAGGTTTGAACTACCCAGTGGCCACCTTTCTACGGGCTACCTACTCCGGCATATTCTAAGCTTAGGCCGTAAAGAGGAGCGTTTTATGAGTCTCGCACTTGGATACACATCAAGTACTACAGGTTGGGGTTGTACGTCGGAATGACTTCTCGGCTACTTGGAAAATACTTAGTTGCGAAGCAATGACACGCAACGGAAACCAACGGATATACTGATAACGACCCCTATAAACTTACTAAGGACAACGTACCTCGGATATGCACGTGGAATATTAAGCCCCTTCTTAGGCTAAGTGCTGCCGAACAATAAGCTCAAACTCTCAACTGCTAAAATGCAGACAATACCCCTATCACGGAAATGCGTTGGGATGGACCGGAAAAAATGAGGTTGAAAAACTGTGACTATGGTAATTGCTACCGAGAGCAACAAAAGTGGTTTTTTGGATGCGGATTCGTCATTGGAAGCAGATTTAGGCAAAAATTCTTGAGCTTCAAATGTGTAAGTGAACGCATTATGACAGACAAAACAAAAATAAATATGCATCAGACAAAATTACAAGGACGAGTCATTAAAGTTATCCTCGACGATTTGAACGCAAAACTTTGAAAAGAGGACATCTTTGGTGGAACAGGCGGAAAGCATAGCCTACGCGACACAACTTTCAACAACGGATTCAGGCTGATCGATTTTGCTGCGGGGCAAAATGTTGTGGTAGAAAGGACGTGGTTCCCTCGTCTCAACATCCATAAAGGAACATTGAGATCTCCTGATCAATCAACCTTCAAGCAGATTGATCACATTGCGATCGACGGAAGGCACTTGTCCAGCATTATAAATGTTCGAACTTTCCGAGGAGCCAACATCGACTCGGAACACTTCAAGGTAGTGCTACGAGTATCCCGACAGCGGACAAAACAAGGTGATTGTTCATGAAATTTCGACTTCGGACGGCTACAATTCCAAGAGATAGCCAAATACTTCCCTGATCGAGTGTTAAGGAGTCTCTTAAGGAGTCCTATGCCGCCAAGCCAACACCAAGTACCGAGGATCAGTGGCGGTTAGAGATACCGCCTCTGCGTCTTTAGTCTCCGACGACGCCAGCAACTCCGGACTCATTTCTATAGAATTTCCCATTTGGTAAAATTCTACTGAATTGAAAATTTACCCTCCGCTAAAAGAAAACCAGTCCTACACCCTTTTGAGTTATCTAATAATAAATTCTAGGTGAATATTCCAGCAATTCAGGCAAACCTCGATATGAGTAAACATAAAGACAACTTTTCGACTCTATCCGTACGAGACAAGAAGAACCAGCACCGAATTGAGCTGTTGATGATGGGCCAAGAATTATATTGATGGGTCGAGATGAAGTCCTTGGGGCTTTATTTTTGATCCTATGAGCAAGCGTAAGTATAAATCTAACATCAAAATGACCACCTTACAACGTCATCCATTTCTTGTTTAGTTTTTGTCTGTTCAAAAGTTTCGAGGAGATGCACTCGTCCCCTTTATTGATTGCACAGAACAGACAAGAAATCTCCATCCCCACGTTGTTGTACATATATTGATGTAACTTAGAAGAAGAGAAAGAAGAAAATTGTTTCTTAAAGGATCTCAAGTATCCAAAGGATTTTCACGATGTCTGCAAGGAAA
Organism: Sphaerophoria taeniata; assembly: GCA_943590905.1. Classification (NCBI taxonomy): domain Eukaryota; kingdom Metazoa; phylum Arthropoda; class Insecta; order Diptera; family Syrphidae; genus Sphaerophoria; species Sphaerophoria taeniata. The sequence continues at coordinate 242,902,607 of OX016540.1, forward strand.
TTGATATAAAAAGATTTTACTTTCGCTTCACTTCAGTTTTCTGTTCCTACAGCAAATGGTGTGAGCGACCCCAAATGGATGTAAGCTTTCTCCTAAGGTTGCTTCATCGTCGTGCTTTGTTCTTGTCCTCGCCCAACTCAACCATAACCCAAAACATCACCCGCTGGTTTTCCAAAGATATGAAGATTTACTCCGAGGCAAAGGCGAACCACACACAAACACACACCTGGCCTATCTAAGCTCATAGCACAAAGATATCGTTCAAATGCAAAGAAGGATGGGGTCGCTTTTGGGATGTTTAAGTAATTGGATGCTTTAACTGCTGCTGTTTGGATCCTTTTCACGGTGTTTGCTCCTTTGAGTTAATTATTGACTTTGAAGAGATGTTCAAGTTGTTAATTTATGCGTCGACGCGGGACATGTACGTTGGCATATAATTATGTATTGAGTGTGTTTTTGATGATGTTAATGGGGTTGAGTTGGGGGATTCTACATGGAAAGCCTTGATCTTCGTCTTGGATACGAGAGAGAATTTTCCGAGTTTTGATGGCATGCACTTCAGGCGGTTGATGGCGGTATAACACAAGCAAATACAGCACACCAGGTGAATATTGTGTTTGTACGCTTTTAGGAAGTGTCAATTAAATTAATGGAAAATTCATGCTTTTATTTGTTTCTTTTTCATAAGCGCACTCTTCCACATAAGATGATGTTATGAGACGGGAAACAAGTAAATTAATATACATGGATTAAGTGAGAGGAGAGGGTGTCTTTAAATTTTTAATTATGTCTTGAATTGTTTAAGTTCAAAGCAAATAAATATCTAAATTCAATACGGTCTTGGGTTTTATTTGCTTGCTATTCTATTAATTGATTGTCATAAATTGTCATTTGTTTGCATAAAATAGTACTAATACGCCATAGTGCACTTATTGTTTCTGTTACAATTAAGTTTGAAGAGCCTTTGTGAGTTGCTTTATATGTAAACAATGGTTCCCTAATTTAAGTTGATAAATAACAAAATGGCCAGGATGTAGAGAGAGACCACGTTTTCAAATTGCGTATAACCTGGAAAGACGGAGTCAAGTAAACTCTCCCAGATTCGTGTTTTACGGCTAAACGACGACAGTATATCCGAAATTGGGCTCTAGGGTATTACGGGTGACGGGTGAATTGTTAAAGGTGAGGAATGAATCTAGCTACTTAACTAGAGAACTTACCGCAGAAGTAACGATTGAACATAGAAAGACGAGAAACGTTACGACACGGTGATGTATCGAAGTGAATGAGTCAGTGATGACTCTCTTACAGATCATTCTTAGGGCTTTTTTTGTATACAATCCAAGAAAGTTAAGGATGTTGCTGGAGTACCAGCCGAAAGATGGGAGTTATAATCAAGCCTTAGACGGATGCATGGCCGGATTTTAGGGAGGGCAAACGGGGCTACTGCCCTGGGCCTCCACAAAAGAGAGGCCCCCACAATGAGACTACTACAAACAAATATAGCTATTGCTCAATAACTATGTACAAACACAGTTTCGCCCTTGTGATTCAAATAGAATACACATTACAGTATTGTTGCAGAAATAACCCATATCTTAGGTTAGGTTAGGTTAGGTTATGAGGGGTGTGCACAGCGTGAGCTGTTGCGTACACGGGGGCCTATTGGTCCATTGTGATCCCCTATAAAATAAAAGTTAGCATCGATGTTCCTCAAACTCGATTAACGTAGACTGGCTCGTTAACGAACCAGCCTGTGCTATCTATAAATTTCTTCATGTTTGCCATTGAGACCTGTGCTAGATCATCCAGTTCTCCAACAAACCTGTTTCCGAAATGACGGAGGCGGCTTGTTTGGAGGTTCGGACAGTCACAGAGCAGGTGTTTAATGATTTCTATTTCTTCCTCATCCTGACAGCTCCTACAAAAATCGGGTGCAAATGCCCCTATCTTGTTGGCCATTGTGCCAATTGCGCAATGACCTGTTAGTACACCTATCAAGATTTTAATGTTCTTTTTACTCAGCGATAGAATATACCGAGTTTGTTTTTCATTTGTGTTAGGCCATAAACTTCTAGAGATTACGCAATCGTCCCTGGATTTCCAGGAGTTATTGATTTTCTCTTTTAATTTAAGTTCTAACTTCCTCTTGAGTACCCCAATTGGGACGAGTGGTCCCCTAACTGAATGGTCGCTACTACTTGTGTCTGCTTCTGACCCTTTCCTGGCTAGTTCATCTACTATTTCGTTCCCTTCTATATTGCTATGTCCAGGAACCCAGCAGAGCTTTACCTGGTTAGTGTGGCAGATTTTATTTAATTCCTTCCTACAGTTTAAAACTGCTTTTGATCTTATGGTCTCGCTGGCTAAGGCTTTGATAGCAGCCTGGCTGTCCACGAAAAAAGTAATCTCCGAAGAGCTTAGCTTTTCGTGATGTGCCAGTTCAGCTGCTTTTTCAATGGCAAAGATCTCGGCCTGAAAGACACTACAGTCAGCTGGGAGTTTATACGATGCTCTGATGTTGAGAGATTGGCAAAACACTCCAGCGCCTGTTCCTGATTCCATTTTTGAACCGTCAGTGTAGAAAGGGATACCCTGTTTACTTATAAGTGAATTAGGATCCCAACCCTGTCTTTCTGGTATAAAAATAGAAAATTTCCTATCGAAATCTAATAAAGGGGGAATATAATCGGTGGTCTCCATCAGTCCTGGAATCGTGTCATATCTTTGTAAGATTGACCCGTGTCCATAAGTGCTGTGCCTCCAAAAACTCAGTTCTTTTAAACGAATTGCAGTTTTGGCTGCCGTGCATCTTATGAACTCATCCAGAGCCGGGAGGTCCAAGATCATTTCCAACCCAGCCTGTGGTGTGGATCTTTGAGCCCCTGTTATTCCTATACAGGCTAGTCTCTGTACCTTATTCAGGTTCTTGAGATAGCTTGATTTTTCCACCGCCTTCCACCATACAATAGAGCCATAGGTAAGAATGGGTCTGACAATCGCTGTGTACATCCATTGGATGACTTGCGGTCGCATGCCCCAACGTTTACCGAAGGTCTTTTTGCATGTGTAGAATGCACATAGTGCTTTTTTCATTCTTTCCTCAGTATTACGCTTCCATGTAAGCTTGGAGTCAAGGATTACTCCTAGAAATTTAGCTTCCTTAGAAAGTTTTAGAGGAGTACCATTAAGTTTGGGAGGGTTGAAGCCCTCCAGTTTCCTTTTCTTCGTGAACAAAACTAGCTCTGTCTTGGTGGGGTTGACCCCGAGACCGTTCTTAGTTGCCCAAGAAGATAAATCCTTTAATGCATTTTCCATAATGTTTCCGATGATGGTAAGAAACTTGCCTGATACCAAAACCACTGTGTCATCTGCATATGCTACGATTTTAATGCCCTGATCTTTGAACTTTGTGAGAATTTTGTTGACTACGAGGATCCAGAGCAGGGGTGAGATGACTCCTCCCTGTGGTGTGCCTCTAGTAACTGTTTTCTCGATAGTGCTAGCTCCTATTTGAGAGTTGATAATTCTGCCATTTAACATGGTGAAGATCCAATCGACAATGACAGATTCAACTCCGACTTCAACTAAGGCAGTTTTTATCGATTCCGTTTTAACATTATTAAACGCACCCTCGATATCAAGAAATGCTGCCAGGGTATATTCTTTATGTTCAAGACTTTTCTCAATATGTGAAACTACTTCGTGCAGAGCAGTCTCCACTGATTTACCTTTGAGGTAAGCGTGTTGGTAGCTGCACAAATTGTTTTCGTTGAGAAGTTCTCTAACATGTAGATCAATTATCCTCTCTAGTGTCTTAAGAAGAAACGAAGAGAGGCTTATTGGTCTATAATCCTGAGCGGTCGAGTGAGTCGGTTTCCCAGCTTTTGGGATAAAGACTACCTTGACCTTTTTCCAGCTATTAGGGACGTATCTAAGTTTGATACAACTTATGAAGATTACCCTAAGCCACGGAGTTATTACTTTGAGAGCATTTTGAAGAAGAGCTGGAAAAATCTCGTCTGGTCCCGCTGATTTGTAGGGTTTGAACGAGTTTATTGCCCAGATAATCTTCTGCTCAGTAATAACTTGTTTTAGTTCTAAATTTGATTCCGTGTGAGTAAAATCCAGCGTGTTCGATTGCAAATCGGAACTTTCTGGGTTCTTACAACCGGGGAAATGAGTTTCCATGAAGAGTTCAAGCGTTTCTAGGCTCGAGTTCGACCATGATCCATCAGGGTGTTTTATGTACCCCGGGACCGTGGGATTAAGGGCCAGGGTTCTGCGTAGCCTCGCCGCCTCGCTTGTTTTTTCAATGGATTCACAATGTTTAGCCCACGAATCCTTTTTGGCCTTCCTTAACTCTTTGGTGTAAGTGTTAAGTGCAGCTCTATAAGACTTTAAGTCCTCCTCTAATTTACTCAGTTTAGCTTTATTGAAAAGTTTTCTAACCTCTGTTCTACGTTTCTTTAGTACACCATTCCACCAGGGTGGGTTAGTGGAGTTATTGGAACGAGATAAAGGGCAGTGTTTTTCAAAAGACTTTCTCATTTTGCTAGACAAGTTTTGGACAACAGTGTCAATGGTTGAAATACTTAGACTTGTATTGTCCTCTGGTGGATCAATACAGTTTTTCAGCCATTTTTCGTACTCTGTCCAATTCGTTCTAGTTGGGTTCCTGTAAGGTTTCATTTGAGTAGAGTTCCTGTCTATAGAGAAGAGTATCCTAAAGTGATCTGAAAAAGATTCTTTAGGTGAGACTCTCCAGTCTTCGACTGAAATTTTACTGTTATTGCTAATAAGAGTCAAATCTATGATTTCCTCCCTGTTTTTGTTTCGAAAGGTAGGGTGATTACCCCTATTACATAACGATAAATTAGAACAGAGAATATATTCAAAAATTGACTCACCCCTTTTATTGATGTCCTTAGAGCCCCATTGAGTATGGTGAGCGTTGGCATCGCATCCCACCACCAAAGGTGTACCGCTTGCTGTGGCATGAGCCACAAGATCGCGGACTGTTTCTGATGGTGGGCTCTCCTCTTCATACGGCATGTACGTCGACGCTAGAATGAAGTTTCCTTCATTCGATTCGACGCTGACTGCCGTGTTATCCTTGTTGCTGTACCTAGATAGGAAGAAAGCGTTAATTGATTTTTTCACTAGGATACAACTTCTAAAATCACCTTCATCTGACGTGGAATGGAAAAGGTTGTAGTGTTTTGACCTCAACCCACGGATTCGGTTTTTGCCTAACCATGGTTCCTGGATCAAGGCCACATCCACGTTCTCGTGAGACATGTAGAGCGTAAGGTCGTACGTTGCTGCTTTAGCGTGGTGCAGGTTTATTTGCACCACTTGCAGCTTTTGACTCCCCTTTGCCTTCATGCCTCCTAACCTTTACGGTTCCGAGACCATACCTCAACACGTCTTTTCTTTCTCTGAGCAGAAGGTCAGATTTCTTGTCTGCCACAAACAAGAGGTCCTTTCCTTCGCCGCCATGGCTCTTTCTTGAATGTTGGAGCTTCCATTCTAAAATGGGAAGCTCTTTGTTCTGCTTCGCCAACAGCTTAACAATGGCTGCGTCCTCATGTTCTGCAGGAGGGGGGATCCAGATGCTAAACTGCTGGCGGAGTGGAAGAGCTGCGGCGGGTAGAACATCAAGGGAGGAGCCTTCCCATAGTTCGCCAATGTTGGCGATTGTACGGTTCAGGAACTCCCGTGATTTCTGGTCACCGCAGCAGACCACTTTAACTCCTCGCCGCCATCCGGCACCATCAAAGGTATAGTCCTCAGAACTATCGTTCTCTGCTGTCGCCATCATAGCTTTAAGGATCTCATTTTCCACAAGGAGCCAGTTTTTTGCCGAGATTTTCCCATCTGGGTCGTCACGGCTTATTATGGCGATTTGTAGGTCAATCGGGGTGGTGTCGAAGCTGCTGGTTTTCTGTTTCTTAGCACCATCTTGCTTGACCGTCTCCTCCGATCTTGGTCTCTTGGACGTTCCTGGTTTCATTCCAGAAGAGGTGCTCGCCGGTGCTTGGTCTTTCCTAGCGTTGGCTTGCTGTTTCTTGCTGGAAGTCGCCTGAACTTTTCCTTTGTCGTTCCGAGCGGTCGAGTTATTGCCAGCCTGTTCACGGTTTGTCTTTTTAGGGACAGACCTAGATTTGGCAGCATCTACTCCTTTGCTCTCTGACTTTTCCACATGTTCTGTTGTGCCCTTGGGTGCAGTGGCAGTCTCTGCCAGCTGCCGCTCGAAGTTCTTAACTCGCTTTCTATGCTTTTTTAGGAGAGCCTTATCTCTCGAACTGAGCGTTGCAGGGTCTTTCAACTCGGTTGTTTCCACGAATCTTTTGGAGGATCTGTAGCTGCTGCGTTGCCTCGAATTGAGCGGTGCAGCAGACTTCAGCATAGTCTCTTCTTGACTCGGTTCCATCAGTAGCTCGTCCTCGGTTTGACTACCTATAGAAGGAGGTCGGTCCGAGGTCTCCGTACCTTTGATAGTTAGACCATCTAGGGCGGGAAGGAGATCCACTGAGAGAATGACCGGTTGTCTCTTTAACTCTCGTTTTTCTTTCTCGTAGTTTACGTTTGTTGTCACTGGCGACTTAGCTTCTTGCGAAGCCAAGCCCTCGCCGGCAGCCGTGACTTCTGCCGACTTTTGAACGTATATCCCCGCTCGATTTTTATTCTCTAGTAAACTTTTATCCATTTTGTTTTTTCGATTAACATCTCTGCTTTTGTTGGTTTTCTTAGTTGTCCTTCTCCGCAGCTGGATTGCTGAAGAGTTAGACGTAAGCCCCCTCGCCACAACAAGGCGAAAACCGTGAGGGGGAACCCATATCTTACCTTTTGCTATCTTTCAATTTTTCACTTGTTCATGCTTCACTTGTTTTAAATCTAGTTTCCTAGTTTTTGTTTTTCTCTATATTCTTAAAAACATAAATTATAATTTGTCATTCTGTATTCTGTAATAATCGCCTGAAACTTTCACTAGTATAAAGACAAATAAGTATGTTGGAAAATCTGATTTTTCTGAAACAAGTACAATCTTCGGATTTAAGCAGTTAGCCGAGTATGAACTAATTCTGTCATCCATTTGTATTTGGCACTTATGTATGTTTGCAGCGTTGTCGTACGATTGACCGCGGCAATTCTTTATGTCTAGTTGATAGTCACCTAAACATTTGAGGAGAGCTATTGTTTTGGCTTCGCCACTATGACTAGAGGTTTGGTAAAAACATAAGAAATCTTTCTTTTGGCGTTGGAATTCTGATCGGAAAATTGTCGAAGAAAAAAAGAACACAATTTTACGTCTTGAAAGAGCTTAGTGATACTCGTGCGTCGGTCTTGTCAAGCTGAAGCAACGAAAGGCATAGTCGACGAATATTCGGAAATCGTTGAAGCTCTAACCAGCATTATCTTCCGACAAAGAGCAAAAAGACATCACGAGAAAAGAAGCAGCGCACCTTCTTTAGAAGACGAGTGGTCTCGAAATCACTTTATTCGCAAGCTTTTGGAACTATATCTTGTAGCGTTTCAACGCTACAAGCATTCATTGAAATCATTCGTGAAAGCGAAAAGAAATGATGTCTATAAATACGAGCAAACGTAAGACCCAAATCTGTTACTGAAAGTATCTGTTACAAAGTATCCGTCTTTATTCCTGCAGTGATCGACCAACTATGCGTTTTTCTTACAGAAAGATTGCGTAGGCTTATAAAGCTGTACGTTCGAGGTTTGGATTTCTCAATCACATTGAGAAGATGGGTTCTAAAAATTTACAAGCTGCAACAGAGGTATTGTTGAAAGTTTATGAAGATGATTTAGAACCTAGTCTTAGTAATGAGTTGTTTCAATTTGTGTCTTCGATCGATTCATATACATACAAGAATGGGACAAATCAATCTCCGGAACTATTTTATTACCAAATCTTGAATTGCGAATGTATTTAGTTTTGATGGTATAAAATTGCACTGGAGAGCGCTCATTTTCAAAAATGAAAATTATAAAAAATAGACTTCGAACCACAATGGGACAAATCCGTCTAATCTTTCTCTCCTGAGTACCTATAGAAGTGATCTATTTCGCGAACTGGATTTCAGCGAAATAATCAACTATTTCTCGAAGGAAAAAGCTCGGACGGTTCGTTAGCACTAAAATTAAATCATCCTTGTTTCCAATTATATTTCTCATATATGTTTGTTACATAATAAAATAAAATATTCTTTGTTTCACAATAAATAAGTAGGTATAATCTCAACTGTAAAAATCTGTCCATTTTACATTCTTGGAAAATAATAATTTGGGGCCTCCACACCTTTGCCGCCCCGGGCCTCTAGACTTCTTAATCCGGCTCTGGACGGATGTGTTATAGAGAGTAGCCAGATCAGACGGGGATGAAAATTTCATGCACCGTCTTGTGAAACCCACACATGTTATCGTTCGACAAGAGGTGATCAGTGATGCAAATACCGCGAATTTGGAAGTGTTCAGTCTCATCGATGCAAGTGTCACTCATGGACAGTGGCAACGGGGAATGTCTCGCTTTAAAGATACAAGACAGCATTGGGTTTTCGAAGGTTTAAACTCTAGCGGTTTTTATACATTGTACAATGCTGTTTAAGTTGCCTATCATATTTTGCCTTTGCAGTTCCATATGCGAAGAGGAGGGATGTGAGTCTCGAAACGAATATGCAAAGCGAAACAATTATTTGGACTAGAAATTGCAGACTAGAGTTCATTAATAAAAATGGGAAAAAGTGTCGGAGACAAAACGGAGCCATGCGGTACATCAGCGTTTATATTGTGGGTGTCAGTCAGACTTGAATCCGTCCAACACAACTAATTTTGAACGGTTTGAAAGTAAGTTTCTAATCCCTAGGAGTGGGGATTTGTCCATACTAAAAGCTCAAATTTTTGATAAAAGAGCAAAATGCCAGATTTTATCAAATGCCATCAAGTGCAACAATCTTACTTTCTCCAAAACGATGTAAAGAATTTTTCCATTGTTCGTGGGATAAACCATCTGATCACCAGAGGACCCCTATTGCTGTGAAAAAACTCAAAACCAGTCATTAAGAAGCTTTCGGTCTTTGAAATATTTCTTGAGCTGATAGTTTATCAACGTTTAACTCGGAACAAGGCAAGAAAAAGATGATATATTGAGAAGCGTTCATAGTGGTTTTGCCAGCTGTGAGAACACTTCTTCAAGTGATCTGAGCACTGGGCCAGTGGATTGTGTACACACACTGGTCTACTTACTCTCGCTACAAGAGAATTATTAAACATATGATCAAATATACTATTTCAGAGCGTATACTTATGAAGAAAGATCTAGGAGTAATCGAGGATGCGAAACTCTGATTTTTAACTCATTATGATTTCAATAAAAATAAAGCTATTCAAGTGCTTGAGTACATTTTCATACAAAAATTAAACTCTTGGAAACTTGGAATCCACACTTTTTATATAACTGGCCAACGCACATAACCATAACGCTACGGTTGCTATCATTATCTTATTTTCTCCAAAATGATGAAAATATTTTTTCCATTGTTCAGTAGGATAAGCCATTGAAAGCCGTAGGTAATGATGTTTTCGTCCTTCAAGATATTTTTCAAGCAGATATGTACTTGTGTTTTTCCTACAGAACAAGTACGAAATTAAATTTGCCCCACAGAAAGATTGACGTGCGTCTGCAGCACCCACTTTGTTTGTCAATGAACTTTGGCATAACAGTTAGGTACAAACTAATTCTCAGAAGGGAGAGTTAAATTCCTTAAGCTTTCTCAACTCCACTTAAAATATGTTTGTCTAAGGTTCATTTCATTTAAAAACTTCTCTCGGGATCGAGATAAGGAACTGGTCAGAGGGCTCACTATAGGAAGAACATCATCAAGCCATTAACATACAAGTTTACTTAAGTCGCAAATAGTCGTCGATAGTGAAAACTTTACTTCCGTCCGAATAAATCTTAACTAAGATTAGTAACTAACGAAGCAAAAGAAAACAAACAAAACGGAACTCATCAAAAAATTAGACCCGGCTGTTAAATGCAAAAGCAAACCAGACAGATAGACAAAATTCTTTCCATTGTTATTGCCTCTCACCTTCGTTCTAAAATGAACAGACAACAGATTCATCCGACAGCAACATGGGAACTCATACTTTTCAGATTAACTTTCGATTCAAAAATCAATATTATTCTAGCTTTGCCTGAAGCTCTAAAATCTCTTGAGTATAACACCAACCTCACACACCAGTTTGCAACGACAACGCACATTAATGCAAAGAGAGATGCTTTCAACACATAAAAACATTAAAAAAAAGTCCACGAACGTTTGAAATTCTCTTATAATTAGATTCCTTGTGCTAGGAAAAGTTCAAAGAACAAACTATTCCTTGCATCCTTCCAGCCTGGTTTGTTATCCAAACCGATATCAACAATGAGACCACATAAACTGGTGTAACTAAATTGTACTGCGATGGAGCTTGAGTGTGGGCGTGGGGCGGCACTTCATTTTGCAGTACGGACGCGGCGCGCGTTTTGCCTTACGACTTTTTGAAACATGTTAACTTTACGGACTCGCATGTAACTAATTGTTTTCAACTATTCTAACCAGAGTCATTAATTTCGGAGAAGTAGTTTTGGGGCCAAAGTATTTAGAGTTTTATATACCGGCCTCGCCCCCATCCCTACAGCCATACACAACGTTTGGTGTTGTGTTGACCTTGTGGGGATGCTGTCGGATAGATCCCAATCCGAATTCAAACCCATCCCGGACGATTTATTTGAATAAAGTGGAGCTAGAAATTTATTGCGGTGTGCGTACTTATAGGCCGCATATCCGTGGTCCGCTACTACCAAGGGCTCTAAGTGCCCACCTTCTGCCTTCGCATCGTAAACTATAATTCATCCTTTGCCATGGCCTTTGCCAAAAGATCTGTTCCGAATGCAAAGAGCCCCTTGGAAAGACCTTCATTTGTGGTAAGCTATCTTCTTCTGTCTAGGTGGGGAAATCCCACTTGAAATTGTTTTTTTTTTCGTCCCTGAGTGTGTTTTGTTTCATTTCGGGAATTTATCATTTTAATATACGTATTCAGCATATTAACGGTTGCTGTTGTGCATACAGGATATCCTTGTTTGTGGACTAAGGCCAAATTGTTTCATAATTCAATTTTGGGCCATTAGAAGTCGACCCCGCACCAGGAGTGAAGAGTCTAGTTCGAGGTGGCATAAAAATTGCTAAATAAATTGGCTAGCTTTGTGTGTAGGTACTCGAAGTATGAAACAATGTAGACATAAATTCTCCAAATATGGGTGTTCCTGTCATCTCGCTGCCTACTCACCCATTGGCCTTGGATTTATTAAAGCCCAGCCAGACTGCCTTTTCACTGCAAAATATTTAGATTTTGTGGTTTTTGGCCAAAGTGATAATACGACTCTACAAATATACTCGATGAGCACTTCCACCAAAAATTTCTATCCTTATTTGAATGGTAATGTATGCCAGTGCTGTGTATATGCCGCTTTCGTCCGTCCTTAATTTATGTATGCTTTTAGGATTGAGGAGAGTTGGGAGTTTGTTGTTTTTGTGGCAATTGGGAATAATATGGGGAAAATGCCCACATAATTTCATGTGAACCACAATGACCACAATCATTATTGTGATATCGGTCACATAAACATTTATTGAGGGTATGCCAGAGTTTTTGAATATATTGTTTTTATGTGTGTCTAATGTTTGCATTTTGCTTGGTTTGAAAACGAGTTTGTGGTTTTGGGGCCACAGGAAAAGGTTCATAAATGTGTATTTCTGGTCGAGCAAGAGTTTTAGAGAGTTTAAAAATTTATCGTTTTGAACTAGAGGTTGATCGCATTTTATCGAGTGGAGATTTGAAAACTAAAACATAAGTTTAGAATTTAGCTAAAACTACATTTGTGTGTAGTCACCCGTGGCTTAGTGGTTAGGTGCGTTGCCTGCTAGACAGAACGTTGTGGGTTCGAGTCCTACTTGTGCCCATAGTTTTTATTTCATCTTTCACGGGCACTACCTCTTGCGAAGAACTGACAAAACTTCCAAGAGTATCAATCTGTCATGAAAAAAGTGTTTCTCAACTTTGCCGTTCCGAATCGGCGTTAGATTGTAGGTCCCCTCAATTCTTCATACGCACTCAGATAATTGTTGATGAGAGTAAGCCACTTAGGCCTTGGCTCTTCAAGAGAGCTGTCGCGCCACTCTATTTTATTTTTACATTTGTGTTTAGGTAGAAATGTTTCTGGTCGATTTAAGGATTTCTTGAAGACAAAATCGTAAATTTCTAAAAATAGCTCGGTCGTTAACGGAGAATCCGGATACCAGGCGAACACCGAATAAATTAGCCTTATCTGTGCATGTGAATCTCTGTGCAGATGGACCTCCCCATTACCAAAAATCAAAACAAACAAATTAGGATCAGTATTCCATCAAGACCGGGCCCCAGTTTGGCGGCAATGTCGACTGTCGTTTACCCTGTGCCAATCACTGGACAAGTAATTATGGCTACCTGTGGCCCCTTCTGTAGTGAGGTAGAGGCGGCGGTAGCGCCTTCTCAGGTCAGTTCCACTTCTTACGAGAGTAAACCTCTCTAAGCCCTAGAGGAAGTCTTCTTGGTGTTAGTATGGTTGTGAATAATAACCCTGTTTCCTGCTATCACTTCGAAGACTACCAACCATTCATAGGAACTTGTATAAACAGCGTCGTTATGCACTAAGAACACTAAAATCCTTTGGTGCAACATCGGGGGAATGGAAGTTATCCTAACCATTACAGTATAATTGAGTCGGTGACATCCATACCATCCAAAACGAAGATCAGCTAACACTCCACGTCAAACCGGCAAAGGTCTCTAGAGGAGTCCACTCCCGTTCCCAAGGAATTTAAGAGCACAACACCAGCAATCCCAATGTTTCAAGGGTACCACTCACTTAACCATTATGTGATGTACTTAAGGACCAAAAGAAGACCGTGGTTGCAGTTATTGATAGGAGTAATATAGATGGCACGATTTCCTCTGACCGTTGGCAGATGGTGACACTGAAGCTCTCGGCTGGCTTTCTCAAAGTCATGCGAAAGCATCCAGACCCACCACCTGTAACAAGTGATAGGAGTTAGCATCAAGGACAAGTCAAACTCATTGTTGGTAACGATCAGAGGTTGTCAGCCTGCTCAGCAAATTTTTGTCAGGCGCAAGACTCGCAGTTGTTGATAAGGAGAATATTCCTTACAGGTCCCGAGCTCGTGCATGGATCCCAATGGACATGCATAGAAGACATCCATGAGATGATCAGGTTTAGCAACCTGGACGTTTCTTGTCACGAATGGAAATTTGAGAAACGCTTCGTGCGAGCCAAGACCCCAATCAGAAGCTGCGTCGCAAGCCTTACTGGGGTACCAGTGCTCCTATCACTTTCCCATCCATAGATGTGATGATGATATACCTGGGTATTTTTCTGTAACGTCAGAAATTAAACCGACTGATGATTACGTCCACAAAGTTCTTCTCAATGAGAAGGAATATGAACTCTTGTGTTTTTCGTCTGGGTGAACTGGATAAACTAGTGGTGGAGGTTGATCCGCCTAGTTGTAGCGACGAAGCCGCAAATATTACAGATTAACCTTCAAATTTTTGTAAAGTCTTCGGCACACCTTCTTATCGGCCTGTCCAAAACTAGGGAAGACAATAGTTCTGATCCAAGAACCTTGGATTTTGAAATCGTTTGTTTGAGGGTTTAAAACTCCTGGTTACTACGTTTCAAACGTATCAGGAACAGGTAACCCTAGAAACTGCATACTTGTGTTTGTAATGTATTCTTACTCCCCGGTTTCAGTGATAAGGACGTTACCACAGCCAGAATGGAGTTAGCCAAAAACGCTACGAGCAAAGCTCTGTCTGCCTTATCTTCAAAAACCCATAGTCTATATGACGGCTTACCGCCAAAGTTCTCTGAAAATGTTTCTGTAAGGCTAATGGATGTAGTTTCAAAACCTGATGAAAAAAAAATTCAGCGGACGCTTCCCTCACTAGTATGACTAAACGTTTTAAAAATAAGTAATTTGTATTAATTTGCCTTCTACCATTTGGTGTAATGAAAATCGTTTATCCTTAAGTTAAGGCCCCAACAAAATGGACAACTTAATGCTTATAATTTTATACCTTGTTAGGATAGCGCTGCATGTACCTATATCGGCCAACTCGTGAAATATTGCATGCCGAATAAAGCCGCACCGGTATGCCAAGTATGTCCAATTTTTGTCTGTGTTTTATTATGAACCGTTGAATGATGGATCCTTTAACACTGGACATGAAAACCGGCTATATGAAATTCATTTTTTTGAACTTCTTTTCTTCGTAACATTGCATTGGCAGAATCTTGTTATTAGTCTAGCCTTCCAGTCGAGAATGAAACGTAAATGCATTGCAAGTAGAACATTCAACGTGTTGAAATCAACTTTATATAGATAGCACATGGCATCAGAAAAGGTTTTCGATCTCAGATTCGAAGAATTGAAAAAAGCACGTATACGCCACAGTGTTCAAACATAACCAATATAATAACATTTTAGACTGCAGGTGGCCATGGTTCAGAGGATAGAGTAGTGGATTGCTCAGCCGAACGCTACGGGTTCAAACACCAGCTTCGGCAGCATTCTTTTTCTACAAAAATCGCCAGCTTATCTGAGGCCACCTGTGCGATAACATGAGACAGTACAAATCTAAGTCTCCTCCTCTGAGCCACGTAGGTTTCTGTTATGTGTGCTTTCTTTCTATGTGTCTATCTGTCTCTCTCTCCGTTGTATTAATGTCTTGTTCTGTCCCAGCCGATGGTCTTAGTCGCCAGTGTGCTGCTATGTGTCTGTAGTTCGTTACATTTATGTGCGAAGTACTGTGAAATGTAATGTAATGTAACATTTTAGACTCACAATTTTAATCCTTAAACATAACAAAGTACATAATATTTTCTTAAATTCGTCCAACTGCTAAACGAGCCCATTGCCTCAATTCGCGATCATACATCAGAAGCTGACATAATAAAATTGCTTAGATGTATGTTTCCATTCTTCGTTAATAAAATTAGTGGCTCTTATTCGCAAAGATAATTTCTTAATGGTTCCACATGACTTGTTACTTATTTTAATACCCCAGTCCATTATTGTGATACGAGCACAACAAAAACCTCGAGGGTCGACCTCTGCCTCCTATAACTGTCACCCCATTATGGCATGTAACAACATTAATATGACAAGAGAATTCCCATTCAAAATATTCGTGGCCAAGATTTATTCATATTCAAGTGGGTGCGTCGTCGCCCGTAATAACCACTCATAATGGGGATCTTTTACGACCTTTCCATGAGTTATATCGGTCCATAAAAATAATATTTTGCTTTCTGCGCGACCGTGAATACATCACAGTGTATGAGATGTGTCACAATATTTGACTGGGAAGTTATTTGTTTTAACTGCGGCAATTTGTATTGATTTCGGAACGAGACAAACGAAAACATTAACACTTTATGATTGTTTTGAGGGTTCAGAACAATCTGAAAAATATTTTTAAGTTTAATGGAAGACGCGACTTTGTTAATGATGTGCATTGTAATTGACTTGAATAACAAAAAAAGGAAAGTCTGTAAACTTTTGTTCTTTTTTTTCGAAACTGTTTAAGGAAGTTAGAAAACAGACGGTGAATTATTATTAACGTTCCGACTTTTGCAGTTTAGCGTAGAACGATAAGTAAAAAAGATATTGATACTGCGAACTCCCGAAAGAAAAGGAGTTTGAAGGAAATTGGTCTCGTGTTATGAAGTAAATGGAAAAGACAATTCGACGGGAAACTTCAAAAGCTGTAGCAGGAAGATATTGAGGTTTTATTGTGAAAATTAACGGAAAAGTGCTGTAGCCAAGAAAATTGTCGTTTCCCAGCTTCGAAATTCGACAAGGCCACGAAGACCGCTGCAAAACAACTAGAGATGACAGTGATCTTAGTTTAGGCGAATCGATTGTGGCCGATTGAAGACTACTTTCAGGGTGAGATCCTCCATTTCTAGGGATCCAGATAGAACATTTAACAATATAGGGGCACATTTCATAAAATAGTTTTTAATCGCTTGCAGTCGCTAATATTGTGTCTCTTTTTTTTCCTACGTAATAGTAAGTAAGTACATAAGATCTATGACGAAATGCATCAATTGATGATGCATCAATTTTCATATGGAGTTATTGATTGATGTCTTTCACAGTACACAGAATACAAGGTATTATATTCCCGATTTTCTTCTTCTCAGGTTCGCGCATATGTCAAATTTCAGATCCAAAATGTCATAATAAAAGAAAAGAACAAAACAAAAATGAATAAACTTTGTTGATTTATCTGTCACTTTAGATTTCTGTCTTTTGTTGTTTGTTGTGTGACTCGAGCAAAATTTATTTTTGTTGTGAAAATTTTAAAATTTACACCAACAAAACTATAGTTAAAAATTAGTAATTCTGATTACTTTCGTCTTGTTGACTCATAAACGTCAATTTACTAAAAATATCAGCCATTTTTTCCCTTGACGAATTTGACATGGGATCAGAAATTTTTGGCATTTTCTTTTGTGCCTTTTCTCACTTCTGTCATTTTGGTTTCTGACAGATGCGCAATATAATACCTTTTATTCTGTGTAATGTGGATGTCTTTAGCTCTAATCTGTTTGCCTCCAATTTCAGGAATATCTTGAAATTAACATTGGAACCATATTCTCTATTTTCAAGGACATAATTACTTTTGTTAAGCAGAAATAAAAATCATACAAAAACCTTTCTAGTGATACCTGAAAACAAATATTTTGCCGAAATGAATGCAATATTTTCGATGTTTTAAAATAGACGAACACCTTTTGCATCGATTGTAACGCTAGTTAAAACTTTTGGGTAAAATAAGGAAGACAAAACTTTACTTAGAGCGTTCGGTTGGGGCCAAAAAGCTAACTATAAAATTTTACATCATAAACTGGTTTTGAATTCTTATGTTAGTAGTAAAAAGTTGAATTCAATTAAAAAAATCTACCAACTAATCTAATGAAAAAATAATTCATATAATTGGAAGAATTCAGCCTGATGTCAGAGGTGCGTTTATGAGCGTCATTGTCGAGACGATAGACGAGAAAGGGCAAAACGTAACCACATGATGTAGTATAAGGCTTTGTCACTTCAAACGCAGACAACTAACTAAATAAGCGCATATAGTTTCATTCAATAATGCTTGAGAATGCTTCGAGATGAAAATTCTTTGGTCTCGTATGTGTGGGTATGACTGAAATGATGGAATTAAATAACACCGTGTATAAAGCATATCGGTGTGTGTCATTTTTTGTTATTTATTTATTTATTTATTTATTCATCAAGCAGAGACACAGCTCTTAAAAACTACTTAGAACAATAGTAAATTAATATAAATAATAAAAAATAAAACAAAAATAAAGTGTACAAATATCACTATCCACCAAAGTTTATTATAAATAACAATTTTTGTTTAAAACATTCTCTATTTAAATATAAATTAAAATCAATAGCATTACAAACAGAATTAGCTTGTTTTAAACAACGAGTCAAGGGTTCATTGATTCCATAATTAACCCTATGAAAGGGAACACAAAATAAACGATTACTACGTAATTCACGACTAGGAACATGAAAGCCAATCAACGAAAGCAAGTGAGGACAATTGATTTTATAATTTATTAAATCTCTGACAAACATTACATCAAAATAAATACGTCGTGATTCCAAAGATTGAATGTCCAACAACAAACACCTGGTATTATATGACGGCATATCCGTAGTGTTCCAACGTAATATCCGAATTGCAATTCTAGTGAAGCGCTCCTGAATTCTTTCAATTCTCTCCGAATAAATAGTGTACATATATTGGATTCCAAATAGATGAGCAGTATTCTAAAATTGAGCGAACATAAGAAAAATATAAGGCTCATAGAGCATATGGATCAGAGATGTCCTTAGCGTTCCTAGAAATAAATCCAAGCATGGAACTGGCCTTAGAAACAATATAGTCGATGTGACTAGCAAATTGGAATTTTAAGTCAAAGATTACACCCAAATCTTTTTTCTAAGAGACTTTTGTTAAGGTCGACCCAAGTAAACTGTAAGAGAACATAATTGGAGAGGTACCGCGACAGAATAACATACTATGACATTTAGAAACATTTAATTGTAGATCGTTGTTAGAACACCAAACGGACAGATTATCAAGATCAGTCTCAGTCTGCAACTTTATATATATATATATATCATATATATATATATATATATATATATATATATATATATATATATCAGAAATAGATTTAATACGTAGGAATAATTTAAGGTCGTCAGCATACATCAAACATGAACAATTTTTTAGACAACTGGGAATATCTACACTAATATATAAAGCTGAAGAGTTTGTTCGTTTGAACGCGGTAATCTCAGGAACTACTGGTTCGAATGGTATAATTCTTTTTGTGTTGGATGGTGCCTTAATTGACTTAGACATTAGGCTACTTAACATTAAGCTGTGACCAATAGCAGCGAAGAATCTGTGGAAAATGTGGGAAAAACGGCAAAAAATATACATTTTTCTGCGTTTTAACGCACTTATCTCAGGAACTACTGTTTCGAATGGTATAATTCTTTTTGTGTTGGATGGTCCATTAATTGAGGAAGACTTGAAGCTATTTAACATTAAGCTGTGACCAATAGCAGCGAAGAATCTGTGGAAAATATGGAAAAAAACGGCAAAAATATACATTTTTCTGCGTTTTAACGCGCTTATCTCAGGAACTGTTTTATCATTCTCTTGAGAGAGCTCGTTGAGTGCAGTCGTGTTCTTGATCTGGTCTATTCCTTATAATTAATGGCTAATATTAATATGAAAAAGTGTTTCTCTTGTAATAACCCAATAATTGATAATGGTGTTAGTTGTGGCTTTTTCTGTGGAAACTCTTTTCATAAACTGTGTGCTAAATTGCCTGAAAACATTCAGAGTCATGTTTCTGATGAAAAATCTAACATTGTTTTTCGCTGCTCTCAATGTGCAAAATTCAAATTTTCTTTGAGTAATTTATTCGATAAAGTGAGCGAGCTAGTCTCAGTAGTCAATACTCTTGCTGAAAAAAATGAGTTGTCTTGATGTTTTGCATACTGATGTACGAAAATTGCATGCTGGGGTGGGATCGTGTAAGGTGATAGTTGACTATCAAATTTTTGACTATCGAATGTGATAATCAACAACTTTCCATCTGTGTAAGGTGATCATTCTGAAATCAAATTTTTTTCTTGGATTCTTGGCATCACTCTGGTTAGTTCATATTTAAACCCGATTGTTGTTGTTGTTTTACATGCTTTCAAATTTTTAGAGACACAAACAAGGAAATAAAAAAAGGGACGAGAATATGAATATTGTATGTATGTGTCCTTTTTTGATTCTCATCCAGTCAGCTGACTGTTGTGTGTCAAAAGAAGTTTGTTTTGTACAATCAATTTTTTTTTTTCATTAACTGGGAGCCATGAAAGTTTTGTTTGAGTTAATAACACAAAATAAGAACTATATTTATGTCTTTTGGTGCAATATTGGAGAGGCCAATGAATGAGTGAAGTGTTTTTCAGAGCATTAATAAAGTGTTGGAACATTACTTGTAACTTGAAAAATAATTTCTCTTTCTTGTGACCAAAATAAAGTATTTCATCTTGGTTTTTATTTTCATTGTTTTGCAATTGCAAAACCATTTGCAAAAGCCGAAAAATATTCATTTTTCCCAAAAAATAGAAAAAACACCAAGAAAAAATATACCAGATATGTTCAGTTGTATCAAATTGACACCTAAATAGGTGTCAGCTGAAAAAGTCAAAAAAAGATGACTGTCACTTTTGACTATCATCTTATACAAAAATCAGCTTACACGATTCCACCCCTGCTTTCGGTGGTGAACTCCCGCTTGAAAAGGTGAAGGGGGGCTTGACATCGGCAAGTACAGTTGAAGATGCTGCTTCATGTTCAATTTCCAATGTGTCTCAATCGCGAATTGTGAAATCAAATAAAACACTGCAAGCTGTTGGGCGTGGACATAAAACTGCGGAGGTAGAAGCGGAGAGAGAAAGTAATACAAAATCAAATGTTTCGATTCCTCCTGTAAATGATCCTCTATCAGATGACGGCGAATGGTCTGCAGCAATAATGCGTAAGAAAAATAAAAACAAAAAAATGCGTATATACGGCCAAGATGTTGCTGATGGGCTTGATGTTGTTGTTACTCATAAGTGGGTGCATGTTTCTAAGTTTGAGGCATCTACATCAGCTGAAAATGTTTCTAATTATGTTGCTAAGAAAATGTGTTTAGATGTTGCTGATGTGAAATGCTTTAAACTGTCTAAAAAAGATGCTACAGATTTAAAATTCGTAAATTTTAAAGTTGGCATTCCAGCAAACAGCTTTAAATTAGCGTTTATTGAATCCAATTGGCCTAGAAATACAATTGTTCGTTATTTTATACAAAAAGAAATTCCAAAAAACTCCAATTATGCCAAAATTCCAACGTCAACGGAATCAATCACAACACAAGAAGCAACTCAATAAATAACAACAATACTAGCATATCCATGTATTACCAAAACATGGGTGGAATGAAAAGCAAACTTAATAGCTTTTCTGATGTAGTGGACGCTTCTGAATACGATATATATGCTTTTGTTGAAACCTGGAGATTCATTCCGTATCTCGATATCGTCGAAACGATATCGTTTCGACGATCGACTCGCTTCACGTTACTCTGAAAATCACTATCGTCCAGACGATATCGTTTTTTCAGATCGACATTTGCTTTCCGTATCTCGACTATCGTCAAGACGATATCGTCAAAACGATGGAATTTGAACGATAGCTAATTAGGTATCGTCTAGAACAAAAAATCTAAGGCAATTTATTTTTTGATTCAAAACACGGTTGAAACCTATGAGACATTTTATGTTATATCATTTATTTTATTAAAACAAAATGTTCTCGGCTTTTAACAGACTTTGGAGTTTACATTTTTGTCAAGAAATGGACTTTATGAATTTTCTTTGAAGTGAAAAATAAAAATAGGAATAACTCATTTCAACTGTTGTTAATGAAATTACATATATTTTTTGTTTTTGAAAAAATCTCCGAGGTAAACAAAAATTAAATGTGTAAAACGCCTAGTTCAAATTGTCATCTTTGATGGTAGTATTTTTATTAAGGAGTACTGCAATCAGATGAAAAGAGAGAAGCGACATTTACATTACAAAGTTTTCTCTATATTTTTCTTGCAAATTCTTGATAGGGATAAAGTACACAAACACAAAACTTGATGTGATAGTAATACACGTGCACTACGATGACATTTCGTACACAGTTTGAGAGTCTCTGTAGCTCTCAAAATGTATAGACAAAAAAACGATGAACGAGACGATGACGATCAACTTACGTGAAGCAAATTTGAAACGATATCGTCGACGACAATCGTTTGGACGATAGTCGTTTTGAAAGTTACGGAATGACCCTCCTGGCTATTTAATGATATTACAAATGAGGAAATTTTAAGAACGGATGACTTTCATATATTTCGACGTGATCGTCATAATGTTGGATTTAAACGGGGTGGTGGACTTCTTGTCGCAGTTCGTAAACCCTTGCTTGCTTACTCCATACAACTTCTGGATATAACTGAAGATGAGTGCGGTATTGAACAGCTGTGTGTTTGCATTGAAAATATCAATGAAAGTAGTTTTTTGATTTTTGTAAGTTATATTCCTCCCGATTCTTCTTTATCTGATTATAAATTTCATGTTAAAAATATTGAATATGTTTTACTAAATGTTAATGATAATCTTAACTCTTTTTGTGTTATTGGAGATTTTAATTTGGGTAACATTCGGTTAATGGAAAATGAAGGCAAGGTAATTCCATCAGTTCTTTCTTCTGAAAATGAGTTTGAGCTAATTGATTCTCTTTTCGCTTTAAACTTGATCCAAGTGAGCTTTGTTCACAATACTTTACACAGAATTCTTGATTTAGTTTTTTCAAGCGATGAAACTGAAACGAAGGTTTCTGAATGCATTCCTTTGTTTTCAAATTCCATTCACCATGTTGCCCTCTCTGTTGTTTTTAAAACAATTTGTTTCAAAAATTTCAAAGTTTTTAATGCACTTAATAAACTAAAATTTAATTTTAATTCGAAAAATTTGAGTATATTGAATGATAAATTTTGTAATCTTAATTGGCAAATGAATATTAACTATAGCTTAAAAGTGAATTTCAATATATTTTTGGAAACTTTTAGAAATGTACTGGTTTCTTCTGTTCCTCGATCTTTTTCAAAATTAAATCAGCATCCTCCGTGGTCGAATGCTAGACTACAAAAATTAAAAAATTCGAAAAATAAAGCATTTAAGCAATATCAACGCTCGAAATGTCACTTAGATTTCTCCTTGTATTCTCGTCTTCGTAAAGAGTATGTATTTTTATCTAAATTCTGCTTTAGTACTTATGTTCAGACCATTGAAAGTAATCTTAAGAAAAACCCTAAAAGATTTTGGAATTTTATAAATGCTAAGAAGAAATCAGCTGGTTTTCCGAGTAAAATGAGTTTCAAAAATTCTTCCTCAAGTGATCCAAAAACAATCGTCGATTGGTTTGCTGATAGTTTTCAAAGCATTTATAACTCTTCAAATTTGTCGTTGGGAAACAACTATGTAGCTAGTAATATATCGCCGATAACGGATTGTTGCTTTATGCATGTTGTAGAATTTGAGGTGTTAACAGCTCTTCGCGAATTAGAACCATCTACTTGTCCTGATTGTCACGGAATTTTTCCAATTATTTTACGAAACTGTTGCGAAAGTTTGACTTCTCCGTTAAAATTCTTATTTAACCAATCTTTAGAGAGCGGGGAATTTTTAGATGATTGGAAAATTTCAGTTGTCAATCCTATCTATAAGTCAGGTGCTAAAAATGATATATTAAATTACAGACCAATAACGAAGTTAGCTATTGTTCCTAAAATCCTTGATAAAATTGTTAAAAATCAGTTGTATAATATAATAAAAAATCACATCTCAAAATATCAACATGAATTTTTCAGTGGCAGATCTACAACTACAAATCTTGTTTGTTTTTCTAAAAAATGTTTCGACACTTTAGAAAAGCATTCTCAGATGGATGTAGTCTACACAGATTTTGTGAAGGCGTTCAGTAGGGTTAATCACCTTGTTTTAATCAAAAAATTAAAAGCATATGGTTTTGATGGTGCCCTACTCTCTTGGTTTTCATCTTATCTAAGTAGTAGAACGCAGATTGTAAAAATAGGCGATTTCGAGTCCTTTCCAATAATAGTTCATTCTGGTGTTCCGGAAGGAAGTCACCTTGGCCCTCCACTTTTCGATTTGTTCATAAATGATTTTCCATCAATATTGTATACTTCCAATTGTTTAATGTTTTGCAGATGATGTTAAACTGTTTAAAACTATTCATAACTTGAAAGACTGTATTGATTTCCAAAGCGAACTAAATTCATTTGAATGTTGGTGTGCTGAAAACGATTTATTTCTAAATCTTTCTAAATGCTGCATATTAACTTTTTCCAGGAAACTAAACCCAATTATACACGATTATGTCCTTAACGGGGAAAGATTATCTAGAGTAAATGAAACTAAAGACTTAGGTATAACTTTCGATTGTAAAATGACATTCGAATCTCATGTTTCTCATGTTGTATCTAAAGCGAATTCCATGCTTGGATTTCTTAAAAGAAATTCTACAGACTTTAACGATCCTTATACCATTAAAGCTTTGTTTTGTTCAATTGTCCGTCCGTTAGTTGAATATGGTTGCGTAATTTGGAATCCAACTTCAAAAAAACTGTCTGATAGAATAGAAAGTATACAGAAATTTTTTTTAAGATTTGCATTGAAAAAATTTCAATCTAATGGTAATGTTGATCTAAATTATAAAAGCAGATGTCTTCTACTGGGAATGCATACTCTTGAATCGAGGCGTATTATGTATGGCGTAATGTTTATTCGTGATATTTTGTGTAGTGATATTGTTTGTGAAGATTTGCTATCTTACATTAATATTTATGCTCCTAGTCGGCAAATAAGGATGAGGCAATTCATTTTTGAATTGTAGAGTGAGGACTCTACTAATTATGGACAGAGGGAACCAATTTCTCATTGTTGCAAATTGTTTAACTTATATTATGATGATTTAGATACTTTTTTGCCTAGAGATAACTTTAAATATACTGTTTTGAATTTGCTTCAACTTTCTTCATAATATGTACATATTTTTTTCTCATTCTTGAACTCATTATCCTAGTTTTTAAGCATAAATCTGTGGATTAATTATCGTAGATTTGAATAAATAAATAAATAAATAAATAAATAAATTGAACAATTTTTTAATGTTGAATGATCTCTTTATCAAGGAAGGCTTGAAGCTATATAAAAATTAGCTGCGACCAATAGGAGCGAAGAATTTGTGTAAAATGTGGAAAAAACGGCAAACAGTACAATACAATACAATATAAAGTTCGTTTGAACGCGGTAATCTCAGGAACTAGTATTTCACTATTTGTGCAGATTATTGTGTTTAAACAATATCATTTTATGTACTTCTTAACTAAAAAATATGCTCAGTTTAAAGAAAAATAAAATTTACTTAACGAAAAAAACGATGCAGAAGTAAGAGATATATTAGAATTAGGGAGAGTTCACCCAAGGGAATGCTATGAACAACTGAAGGGAATCATAAAAATTGCTCAAATTTTTCAAGTTCAAGAGAATAACGACCTAGGGAGAGTTGACTGCAATGCAATTTTACAATAACTTCCGAACAAAATTCCCACGCGCGCATGGTGCACAAGTCGAGACGATACTCTGGCCGGTGGACGAGGGAGAGGCGGACGAAGTCGCGGGCAACTGCTAGTCATTGATAAACAGGAGAAAGAGAAGAGGACCCAAATGATTTCCCTGTGGGACACCGGAAGTAACGAGAACAGGGTTGGAAGTAACATTGTTAATACGAACAAATTGAATTCTGTCAGTAAGGTAGGATTTAAACCATGTCAATATATTGGAATGAAAACCGATGTTATGCTGTTTGGATATCAAAATTGAGTGATCAACTCTATCGAACGCTTTCGCGAAATCGGTGTACACCACGTCACATTGGGAACCCTGTTCGAGAGCTTCGAGTACATAATTACTAAAAATTGTAAGTTTCGTTGTAGTTGATCTTCCACTGATGAAACCATGCCGCAAAGGTGTGATTATTTTTCACAGAAAAAAGTATTTTTTTATAAATTATTTTTTCGAATAACTTAGCTCTGGCTCTTATTCGCAAATATAATTTCTTAATGGTTCCACATGACTTGTTACTTATTTTAATACCCCAGTCCATTATTGTGATACGAGCACAACAAAAACCTCGATGGTCGACCTCTGCCTCCTATAACTGTCACCCCATTATGGCATGTAACAACATTAATATGACAAGAGAATTCCCATTCAAAATATTCGTGGCCAAGATTTATTCATATTCAAGTGGGTGCGTCGTCGCCCGTAATAACCACTCATAATGGGGATCTTTTACGACCTTTCCATGAGTTATATCGGTCCATAAAAATAATATTTTGCTTTCTGCGCGACCGTGAATACATCACAGTGTATGAGATGTGTCACAATATTTGACTGGGAAGTTATTTGTTTTAACTGCGGCAATTTGTATTGATTTCGGAACGAGACAAACGAAAACATTAACACTTTATGATTGTTTTGAAGGTTCAGAACAATCTGAAAAATATTTTTAAGTTTAATGGAAGACGCGACTTTGTTAATGATGTGCATTGTAATTGACTTGAATAACAAAAAAAGGAAAGTCTGTAAACTTTTGTTCTTTTTTTTCGAAACTGTTTAAGGAAGTTAGAAAACAGACGGTGAATTATTATTAACGTTCCGACTTTTGCAGTTTAGCGTAGAACGATAAGTAAAAAAGATATTGATACTGCGAACTCCCGAAAGAAAAGGAGTTTGAAGGAAATTGGTCTCGTGTTATGAAGTAAATGGAAAAGACAATTCGACGGGAAACTTCAAAAGCTGTAGCAGGAAGATATTGAGGTTTTATTGTGAAAATTAACGGAAAAGTGCTGTAGCCAAGAAAATTGTCGTTTCCCAGCTTCGAAATTCGACAAAGCCACGAAGACCGCTGCAAAACAACTAGAGATGACAGTGATCTTAGTTTAGGCGAATCGATTGTGGCCGATTGAAGACTACTTTCAGGGTGAGATCCTCCATTTCTAGGGATCCAGATAGAACATTTAACAATATAGGGGCACATTTCATAAAATAGTTTTTAATCGCTTGCAGTCGCTAATATTGTGTCTCTTTTTTTTCCCTACGTAATAGTAAGTAAGTACATAAGATCTATGACGAAATGCATCAATTGATGATGCATCAATTTTCATATGGAGTTATTGATTGATGTCTTTCACAGTACACAGAATACAAGGTATTATATTCCCGATTTTCTTCTTCTCAGGTTCGCGCATATGTCAAATTTCAGATCCAAAATGTCATAATAAAAGAAAAGAACAAAACAAAAATGAATAAACTTTGTTGATTTATCTGTCACTTTAGATTTCTGTCTTTTGTTGTTTGTTGTGTGACTCGAGCAAAATTTATTTTTGTTGTGAAAATTTTAAAATTTACACCAACAAAACTATAGTTAAAAATTAGTAATTCTGATTACTTTCGTCTTGTTGACTCATAAACGTCAATTTACTAAAAATATCAGCCATTTTTTCCCCTTGACGAATTTGACATGGGATCAGAAATTTTTGGCATTTTCTTTTGTGCCTTTTCTCACTTCTGTCATTTTGGTTTCTGACAGATGCGCAATATAATACCTTTTATTCTGTGTAATGTGGATGTCTTTAGCTCTAATCTGTTTGCCTCCAATTTCAGGAATATCTTGAAATTAACATTGGAACCATATTCTCTATTTTCAAGGACATAATTACTTTTGTTAAGCAGAAATAAAAATCATACAAAAACCTTTCTAGTGATACCTGAAAACAAATATTTTGCCGAAATGAATGCAATATTTTCGATGTTTTAAAATAGACGAACACCTTTTGCATCGATTGTAACGCTAGTTAAAACTTTTGGGTAAAATAAGGAAGACAAAACTTTACTTAGAGCGTTCGGTTGGGGCCAAAAAGCTAACTATAAAATTTTACATCATAAACTGGTTTTGAATTCTTATGTTAGTAGTAAAAAGTTGAATTCAATTAAAAAAATCTACCAACTAATCTAATGAAAAAATAATTCATATAATTGGAAGAACACAGCCTGATGTCAGAGGTGCGTTTATGAGCGTCATTGTCGAGACGATAGACGAGAAAGGGCAAAACGTAACCACATGATGTAGTATAAGGCTTTGTCACTTCAAACGCAGACAACTAACTAAATAAGCGCATATAGTTTCATTCAATAATGCTTGAGAATGCTTCGAGATGAAAATTCTTTGGTCTCGTATGTGTGGGTATGACTGAAATGATGGAATTAAATAACACCGTGTATAAAGCATATCGGTGTGTGTCATTTTTTGTTATTTATTTATTTATTTATTTATTCATCAAGCAGAGACACAGCTCTTAAAAACTACTTAGAACAATAGTAAATTAATATAAATAATAACAAATAAAACAAAAATAAAGTGTACAAATATCACTATCCACCAAAGTTTATTATAAATAACAATTTTTGTTTAAAACATTCTCTATTTAAATATAAATTAAAATCAATAGCATTACAAACAGAATTAGCTTGTTTTAAACAACGAGTCAAGGGTTCATTGATTCCATAATTAACCCTATGAAAGGGAACACAAAATAAACGATTACTACGTAATTCACGACTAGGAACATGAAAGCCAATCAACGAAAGCAAGTGAGGACAATTGATTTTATAATTTATTAAATCTCTGACAAACATTACATCAAAATAAATACGTCGTGATTCCAAAGATTGAATGTCCAACAACAAACACCTGGTATTATATGACGGCATATCCGTAGTGTTCCAACGTAATATCCGAATTGCAATTCTAGTGAAGCGCTCCTGAATTCTTTCAATTCTCTCCGAATAAATAGTGTACATATATTGGATTCCAAATAGATGAGCAGTATTCTAAAATTGAGCGAACATAAGAAAAATATAAGGCTCATAGAGCATATGGATCAGAGATGTCCTTAGCGTTCCTAGAAATAAATCCAAGCATGGAACTGGCCTTAGAAACAATATAGTCGATGTGACTAGCAAATTGGAATTTTAAGTCAAAGATTACACCCAAATCTTTTTTCTAAGAGACTTTTGTTAAGGTCGACCCAAGTAAACTGTAAGAGAACATAATTGGAGAGGTACCGCGACAGAATAACATACTATGACATTTAGAAACATTTAATTGTAGATCGTTGTTAGAACACCAAACGGACAGATTATCAAGATCAGTCTCAGTCTGCAACTTTATATATATATATATCATATATATATATATATATATATATATATATATATATATATATATATATATATATATATATATATATATATATATATATATCAGAAATAGATTTAATACGTAGGAATAATTTAAGGTCGTCAGCATACATCAAACATGAACAATTTTTTAGACAACTGGGAATATCTACACTAATATATAAAGCTGAAGAGTTTGTTCGTTTGAACGCGGTAATCTCAGGAACTACTGGTTCGAATGGTATAATTCTTTTTGTGTTGGATGGTGCCTTAATTGACTTAGACATTAGGCTACTTAACATTAAGCTGTGACCAATAGCAGCGAAGAATCTGTGGAAAATGTGGGAAAAACGGCAAAAAATATACATTTTTCTGCGTTTTAACGCACTTATCTCAGGAACTACTGTTTCGAATGGTATAATTCTTTTTGTGTTGGATGGTCCATTAATTGAGGAAGACTTGAAGCTATTTAACATTAAGCTGTGACCAATAGCAGCGAAGAATCTGTGGAAAATATGGAAAAAAACGGCAAAAAATATACATTTTTCTGCGTTTTAACGCGCTTATCTCAGGAACTGTTTTATCATTCTCTTGAGAGAGCTCGTTGAGTGCAGTCGTGTTCTTGATCTGGTCTATTCCTTATAATTAATGGCTAATATTAATATGAAAAAGTGTTTCTCTTGTAATAACCCAATAATTGATAATGGTGTTAGTTGTGGCTTTTTCTGTGGAAACTCTTTTCATAAACTGTGTGCTAAATTGCCTGAAAACATTCAGAGTCATGTTTCTGATGAAAAATCTAACATTGTTTTTCGCTGCTCTCAATGTGCAAAATTCAAATTTTCTATGAGTAATTTATTCGATAAAGTGAGCGAGCTAGTCTCAGTAGTCAATACTCTTGCTGAAAAAATGAGTTGTCTTGATGTTTTGCATACTGATGTACGAAAATTGCATGCTGGGGTGGGATCGTGTAAGGTGATAGTTGACTATCAAATTTTTGACTATCGAATGTGATAATCAACAACTTTCCATCTGTGTAAGGTGATCATTCTGAAATCAAATTTTTTTCTTGGATTCTTGGCATCACTCTGGTTAGTTCATATTTAAACCCGATTGTTGTTGTTGTTTTACATGCTTTCAAATTTTTAGAGACACAAACAAGGAAATAAAAAAAGGGACGAGAATATGAATATTGTATGTATGTGTCCTTTTTTGATTCTCATCCAGTCAGCTGACTGTTGTGTGTCAAAAGAAGTTTGTTTTGTACAATCAATTTTTTTTTTTCATTAACTGGGAGCCATGAAAGTTTTGTTTGAGTTAATAACACAAAATAAGAACTATATTTATGTCTTTTGGTGCAATATTGGAGAGGCCAATGAATGAGTGAAGTGTTTTTCAGAGCATTAATAAAGTGTTGGAACATTACTTGTAACTTGAAAAATAATTTCTCTTTCTTGTGACCAAAATAAAGTATTTCATCTTGGTTTTTATTTTCATTGTTTTGCAATTGCAAAACCATTTGCAGAAGCCGAAAAATATTCATTTTTCCCAAAAAATAGAAAAAACACCAAGAAAAAATATACCAGATATGTTCAGTTGTATCAAATTGACACCTAAATAGGTGTCAGCTGAAAAAGTCAAAAAAAGATGACTGTCACTTTTGACTATCATCTTATACAAAAATCAGCTTACACGATTCCACCCCTGCTTTCGGTGGTGAACTCCCGCTTGAAAAGGTGAAGGGGGGCTTGACATCGGCAAGTACAGTTGAAGATGCTGCTTCATGTTCAATTTCCAATGTGTCTCAATCGCGAATTGTGAAATCAAATAAAACACTGCAAGCTGTTGGGCGTGGACATAAAACTGCGGAGGTAGAAGCGGAGAGAGAAAGTAATACAAAATCAAATGTTTCGATTCCTCCTGTAAATGATCCTCTATCAGATGACGGCGAATGGTCTGCAGCAATAATGCGTAAGAAAAATAAAAACAAAAAAATGCGTATATACGGCCAAGATGTTGCTGATGGGCTTGATGTTGTTGTTACTCATAAGTGGGTGCATGTTTCTAAGTTTGAGGCATCTACATCAGCTGAAAATGTTTCTAATTATGTTGCTAAGAAAATGTGTTTAGATGTTGCTGATGTGAAATGCTTTAAACTGTCTAAAAAAGATGCTACAGATTTAAAATTCGTAAATTTTAAAGTTGGCATTCCAGCAAACAGCTTTAAATTAGCGTTTATTGAATCCAATTGGCCTAGAAATACAATTGTTCGTTATTTTATACAAAAAGAAATTCCAAAAAACTCCAATTATGCCAAAATTCCAACGTCAACGGAATCAATCACAACACAAGAAGCAACTCAATAAATAACAACAATACTAGCATATCCATGTATTACCAAAACATGGGTGGAATGAAAAGCAAACTTAATAGCTTTTCTGATGTAGTGGACGCTTCTGAATACGATATATATGCTTTTGTTGAAACCTGGAGATTCATTCCGTATCTCGATATCGTCGAAACGATATCGTTTCGACGATCGACTCGCTTCACGTTACTCTGAAAATCACTATCGTCCAGACGATATCGTTTTTTCAGATCGACATTTGCTTTCCGTATCTCGACTATCGTCAAGACGATATCGTCAAAACGATGGAATTTGAACGATAGCTAATTAGGTATCGTCTAGAACAAAAAATCTAAGGCAATTCATTTTTTGATTCAAAACACGGTTGAAACCTATGAGACATTTTATGTTATATCATTTATTTTATTAAAACAAAATGTTCTCGGCTTTTAACAGACTTTGGAGTTTACATTTTTGTCAAGAAATGGACTTTATGAATTTTCTTTGAAGTGAAAAATAAAAATAGGAATAACTCATTTCAACTGTTGTTAATGAAATTACATATATTTTTTGTTTTTGAAAAAATCTCCGAGGTAAACAAAAATTAAATGTGTAAAACGCCTAGTTCAAATTGTCATCTTTGATGGTAGTATTTTTATTAAGGAGTACTGCAATCAGATGAAAAGAGAGAAGCGACATTTACATTACAAAGTTTTCTCTATATTTTTCTTGCAAATTCTTGATAGGGATAAAGTACACAAACACAAAACTTGATGTGATAGTAATACACGTGCACTACGATGACATTTCGTACACAGTTTGAGAGTCTCTGTAGCTCTCAAAATGTATAGACAAAAAAACGATGAACGAGACGATGACGATCAACTTACGTGAAGCAAATTTGAAACGATATCGTCGACGACAATCGTTTGGACGATAGTCGTTTTGAAAGTTACGGAATGACCCTCCTGGCTATTTAATGATATTACAAATGAGGAAATTTTAAGAACGGATGACTTTCATATATTTCGACGTGATCGTCATAATGTTGGATTTAAACGGGGTGGTGGACTTCTTGTCGCAGTTCGTAAACCCTTGCTTGCTTACTCCATACAACTTCTGGATATAACTGAAGATGAGTGCGGTATTGAACAGCTGTGTGTTTGCATTGAAAATATCAATGAAAGTAGTTTTTTGATTTTTGTAAGTTATATTCCTCCCGATTCTTCTTTATCTGATTATAAATTTCATGTTAAAAATATTGAATATGTTTTACTAAATGTTAATGATAATCTTAACTCTTTTTGTGTTATTGGAGATTTTAATTTGGGTAACATTCGGTTAATGGAAAATGAAGGCAAGGTAATTCCATCAGTTCTTTCTTCTGAAAATGAGTTTGAGCTAATTGATTCTCTTTTCGCTTTAAACTTGATCCAAGTGAGCTTTGTTCACAATACTTTACACAGAATTCTTGATTTAGTTTTTTCAAGCGATGAAATTGAAACGAAGGTTTCTGAATGCATTCCTTTGTTTTCAAATTCCATTCACCATGTTGCCCTCTCTGTTGTTTTTAAAACAATTTGTTTCAAAAATTTCAAAGTTTTTAATGCACTTAATAAACTAAAATTTAATTTTAATTCGAAAAATTTGAGTATATTGAATGATAAATTTTGTAATCTTAATTGGCAAATGAATATTAACTATAGCTTAAAAGTGAATTTCAATATATTTTTGGAAACTTTTAGAAATGTACTGGTTTCTTCTGTTCCTCGATCTTTTTCAAAATTAAATCAGCATCCTCCGTGGTCGAATGCTAGACTACAAAAATTAAAAAATTCGAAAAATAAAGCATTTAAGCAATATCAACGCTCGAAATGTCACTTAGATTTCTCCTTGTATTCTCGTCTTCGTAAAGAGTATGTATTTTTATCTAAATTCTGCTTTAGTACTTATGTTCAGACCATTGAAAGTAATCTTAAGAAAAACCCTAAAAGATTTTGGAATTTTATAAATGCTAAGAAGAAATCAGCTGGTTTTCCGAGTAAAATGAGTTTCAAAAATTCTTCCTCAAGTGATCCAAAAACAATCGTCGATTGGTTTGCTGATAGTTTTCAAAGCATTTATAACTCTTCAAATTTGTCGTTGGGAAACAACTATGTAGCTAGTAATATATCGCCGATAACGGATTGTTGCTTTATGCATGTTGTAGAATTTGAGGTGTTAACAGCTCTTCGCGAATTAGAACCATCTACTTGTCCTGATTGTCACGGAATTTTTCCAATTATTTTACGAAACTGTTGCGAAAGTTTGACTTCTCCGTTAAAATTCTTATTTAACCAATCTTTAGAGAGCGGGGAATTTTTAGATGATTGGAAAATTTCAGTTGTCAATCCTATCTATAAGTCAGGTGCTAAAAATGATATATTAAATTACAGACCAATAACGAAGTTAGCTATTGTTCCTAAAATCCTTGATAAAATTGTTAAAAATCAGTTGTATAATATAATAAAAAATCACATCTCAAAATATCAACATGAATTTTTCAGTGGCAGATCTACAACTACAAATCTTGTTTGTTTTTCTAAAAAATGTTTCGACACTTTAGAAAAGCATTCTCAGATGGATGTAGTCTAGACAGATTTTGTGAAGGCGTTCAGTAGGGTTAATCACCTTGTTTTAATCAAAAAATTAAAAGCATATGGTTTTGATGGTGCCCTACTCTCTTGGTTTTCATCTTATCTAAGTAGTAGAACGCAGATTGTAAAAATAGGCGATTTCGAGTCCTTTCCAATAATAGTTCATTCTGGTGTTCCGGAAGGAAGTCACCTTGGCCCTCCACTTTTCGATTTGTTCATAAATGATTTTCCATCAATATTGTATACTTCCAATTGTTTAATGTTTTGCAGATGATGTTAAACTGTTTAAAACTATTCATAACTTGAAAGACTGTATTGATTTCCAAAGCGAACTAAATTCATTTGAATGTTGGTGTGCTGAAAACGATTTATTTCTAAATCTTTCTAAATGCTGCATATTAACTTTTTCCAGGAAACTAAACCCAATTATACACGATTATGTCCTTAACGGGGAAAGATTATCTAGAGTAAATGAAACTAAAGACTTAGGTATAACTTTCGATTGTAAAATGACATTCGAATCTCATGTTTCTCATGTTGTATCTAAAGCGAATTCCATGCTTGGATTTCTTAAAAGAAATTCTACAGACTTTAACGATCCTTATACCATTAAAGCTTTGTTTTGTTCAATTGTCCGTCCGTTAGTTGAATATGGTTGCGTAATTTGGAATCCAACTTCAAAAAAACTGTCTGATAGAATAGAAAGTATACAGAAATTTTTTTTAAGATTTGCATTGAAAAAATTTCAATCTAATGGTAATGTTGATCTAAATTATAAAAGCAGATGTCTTCTACTGGGAATGCATACTCTTGAATCGAGGCGTATTATGTATGGCGTAATGTTTATTCGTGATATTTTGTGTAGTGATATTGTTTGTGAAGATTTGCTATCTTACATTAATATTTATGCTCCTAGTCGGCAAATAAGGATGAGGCAATTCATTTTTGAAATACCTCACTCTACTAATTATGGACAGAGGGAACCAATTTCTCATTGTTGCAAATTGTTTAACTTATATTATGATGATTTAGATACTTTTTTGCCTAGAGATAACTTTAAATATACTGTTTTGAATTTGCTTCAACTTTCTTCATAATATGTACATATTTTTTTCTCATTCTTGAACTCATTATCCTAGTTTTTAAGCATAAATCTGTGGATTAATTATCGTAGATTTGAATAAATAAATAAATAAATAACTAAATTGAACAATTTTTTTAATGTTGAATGATCTCTTTATCAAGGAAGGCTTGAAGCTATATAAAAATTAGCTGCGACCAATAGGAGCGAAGAATTTGTGTAAAATGTGGAAAAAACGGCAAACAGTACAATACAATACAATATAAAGTTCGTTTGAACGCGGTAATCTCAGGAACTAGTATTTCACTATTTGTGCAGATTATTGTGTTTAAACAATATCATTTTATGTACTTCTTAACTAAAAAATATGCTCAGTTTAAAGAAAAATAAAATTTACTTAACGAAAAAAACGATGCAGAAGTAAGAGATATATTAGAATTAGGGAGAGTTCACCCAAGGGAATGCTATGAACAACTGAAGGGAATCATAAAAATTGCTCAAATTTTTCAAGTTCAAGAGAATAACGACCTAGGGAGAGTTGACTGCAATGCAATTTTACAATAACTTCCGAACAAAATTCCCACGCGCGCATGGTGCACAAGTCGAGACGATACTCTGGCCGGTGGACGAGGGAGAGGCGGACGAAGTCGCGGGCAACTGCTAGTCATTGATAAACAGGAGAAAGAGAAGAGGACCCAAATGATTTCCCTGTGGGACACCGGAAGTAACGAGAACAGGGTTGGAAGTAACATTGTTAATACGAACAAATTGAATTCTGTCAGTAAGGTAGGATTTAAACCATGTCAATATATTGGAATGAAAACCGATGTTATGCTGTTTGGATATCAAAATTGAGTGATCAACTCTATCGAACGCTTTCGCGAAATCGGTGTACACCACGTCACATTGGGAACCCTGTTCGAGAGCTTCGAGTACATAATTACTAAAAATTGTAAGTTTCGTTGTAGTTGATCTTCCACTGATGAAACCATGCCGCAAAGGTGTGATTATTTTTCACAGAAAAAAGTATTTTTTTATAAATTATTTTTTCGAATAACTTAGGGATCACAGATATTTTACAAATCGGACGATAGTTGGTTACATCATTTTTGGATCCAGATTTAAAAACAGGATAAATAAAAGACTGCTTCCACTGACTTAAAAAGTAGCCATCACGAAGAGAACGATTGAAAATGATTTCAAGGGGGATTGCCATGGAAAGAAAGCATTTTTTTTAAATAAAAGGCGCAATTCCATCATACCCAGACTGTTTATCTTCATGTAACTTTAAAAGTTCACAGATAATTTCTTCTTTATCTACTGATAAGTGGTTTATATTGACCAACTGAGATGAAGAGGAAGACATCAACGAGAGCCTCGTTTGATTATAAGAAGGCTTAAAGATTGACCTAAAAAAGTCAGCAAAAAAGCCCATTATAACGCATAGAATTCGGAATTCCGGTGGAACTTTTTTTATCATTTATAAACTTAAAGAAACATTTACTATTCCGTTTTACTTTAGACTCAATACTCAAAATATATTGGTTGTACAAGAATTTATTGAGAAAAATGAATTCACGATTACATCGAAGGTAGTTCATGTATAGACCATAATTATCCCTAGAATCACGATAAATTTTGAAAGTTTTATTTTTTCGATTATTCAAATTAATAAGCTTTTTATTGAACCAGCAGGGCTTAGAGTGAGATTTCTTCAAATATTTGGGAGTATATAAATCAATTGCCTCACCAAGAAGATGCGTAAAAAGAGTAAACGATTCCTCAATATCAACATTTTCAAACATAGAGAACCAATCAACCCTATTTAAAAAATTAGAGACATTAAGAAAGTTACATTTATCATAATTAAGAAAAGTACTAGACTCAGAGGTTTGCTTTATATAATCTAAAAATTCAAATGAAATGCAAAGTACAAGATGATTATCGGAGTTAGGTAAAGGAGGAGGAGTAGGGCTATCAATACTCACACCGAACTCATTATCAGTGAAAACTAAATCAAGACATCGATTAAGTTTATTATGAAAACAATTGATTTGCTTGAGCCTCTCGCAATCACTCGTAACATTAAATTGTATTAAATATTTATCATCCTGATCAAAGACCCAATTTATAGAAGGCAAATTAAATTCGCCTAAAATTATAATATGCTGATTATCTTTTAAATTCTTTAAAATAGATAAACAATTATCAATATGCGTTTTATATACTTCAAAAGAACTCTTCGGTGGTATATAACTAATAATAAGAAAAACATCATGAATATTATCAACACTAAAACGAATAATTAATTGATCAATGTTCAAAGTAGAATTTGAAGAAGACGGCAACTCCAACTGCATACTATTTATAGACGAACGCACTGCAACCAACACTCCACCCCCTCGAGTCAGTCCAGTTGTGAGCAAACAGCGATCACTGCGATAAACATTAAACAGCTGGTTGTCAAACATTTTCGAATTGAAATGGTTCTCAGAGCGCCACGTTTCAGTTAGAGCAATTACATCAATTTGTTGAGAAGATGAGAAAAGAAGAATATCATTCATTTTCGTACGTAATCCACCAACATTGTGATAGAATATTAAAAATTGAGAGCTTTTTGATGGACGAAGAGAAACAGGTAGATCTGTATGTTGGACATGGGCAGAGTTAAATTGAGTGTTTGTAACGTTATTGTTATTGTTTTCAACTGATATTGATTTTAAGTTGTTGTTTTTTCTTTCATGCGAGTTTGGTTTTTTTGGAGAAGGAACAAATAACTTTACACAAACAAACGCAGGCCAAATTGAGGGCATCAGAATTTCTTTCAATTTATTTTCAGGAACACTTAATTTAAAGTTAACAAACGGTAGATCAGTCAATATAACATCTTTTTTAATTAGTTTGAAGCATTTGAATAAATGAGCTGGAATATTAGTGGCATTGGATACATTATTCAATTATTGAATCTGGTCAGTGTCATTCGAAAAACTTGATAAATGCACCTACTTATTACTAGGTATAACATTAAGTTTGCACTCAGAGTTTGTCATTGTACCATAGATGGGGAGGAGGGCATTAGAAACGGGGCCGCGAAGGAGAGTTTTTTTGTTTTTCGTTTTATCAAACTTTGCGAGTGGAGAAGGAGATATATCTGAATTCATATTAGGTGATGGATGAGCCAATGACTTTGTTATATTATGATTCACTTCTATTGTTTCAAGATGAGCAGTTGAGACATTTTCAGTGACAACAGCTACACTTTCATTATTTAAATTGGAAATTGATGGATTAGGATTAACAAGATATGAGATTAATGAATTATTAGTGATATCAGTTTATGATGATTGTTTTTTTTTTATAATCGGTTTAACATGAACACTTTGGAGGCATTTCAAATAATCATGCAAGGAGCCAATTTCACTCTTTAGTTCTTGAACACACTGCGAAAGCTTTGCAAATCGAGTGAAAAAGTTTGAGAAATTTATGCAAGCACAAGTGTCACATTGCCAATTAAAATTTGATTTTAATAAAATGTATTGCTTGTCATGCTTGCTTTTGATTGCATTTCCCTGAAATAAATATTTGCATGAATTATGAGCCTTGGTTGAGAGAAACAAATCAAACAATGCAAAAACCAAGTTTTTAGGAAATGTTCTTTATTTTTATGCTTACGGTATTTGTTTGCATAATATTTGTGTTAAAAGCTTAAATGAGAACTCTACTGTAAAGAGGTTCCACTAAACTCTTACTTATTCAAACAATAAGACCCTAGTATTCCACGTAGACGTAGCCGTGTTCACATATAACAGCTCAATACAATCCACAAGAAAACCGACATCCTTCGAATTAATCACTGGTCATA
The DNA here is from genome assembly GCA_943590905.1 of Sphaerophoria taeniata. Lineage (NCBI taxonomy): Eukaryota > Metazoa > Arthropoda > Insecta > Diptera > Syrphidae > Sphaerophoria > Sphaerophoria taeniata. The sequence goes on from OX016540.1 coordinate 242,941,176, forward strand.
TTAACACAAGCAGTTTACCTTAGCCAAATTTCCCAACAAGCCAAGACTATTTGTGAAATCATTCATTCGGATATTCAAAGTTGGCAGATTTAGTTTAAGATAGATTTTCAACCAATATAAAACAATCGTTTGAAAAGTTCAGTAAATCTCGTAAGGCTCTGCCTCATTTTGTCCCTGGAGAAGTCTTGTTTGAGGCACATGATCGAAGAAATAAGCAACGTCCAAAATGTATTAATATATTGTTTAAAATAACAAGATACCAATTGATTAAACAAAAACGTAAGGTTCACCAACTAAAAGTAAATAAAAGCGTATATTTTAAGAAAAATCTATAAAAAACACGTATACGCCCGAGTGTACAGGTTCATCTCATATACTACACGACGATTCGAAAAGAAATTTTATAGTACAAACAAAAAGAAGTGAAACTACAGTGTTAAGCTTTAAATGAAATGTTCAGAAATTACAGTTTTGTAGCTTTCTTAGGCAGATGTCACAGAACCAATAAACAAATAAGTCCAAGACACTAATTTCAAATAAACTTTTGTTATTTTCTTACGACTTAAGTACCCAGCGTGTTTTTATTAAAAACGGTGCCCTTACACGAGAACTTTAACATGGTCTCAGGTTTTGAATAGATTTATCAACTGTTCGAAGAATGATTTATTTAGGTATGTCTGGTAGCCTGCCTCAAACAAGCCGATGAAACTTAATTTGTTAAATAATTTGGAGGCTTGCATATTTTCAACATATTCAGGCCAAGGTACTGAATCATTGTGTGATTCTTCTGAACTTGCTGATACGAATGTACACAATGACCGAACATTTTATTTAAAGTTTCACGGACTCAAATCCTTTTGGATATGGCACTCCAGTTGTGTTTTCATCAAAATATTTGCTGTCCACTTCCCCTCTCCATAAAATTATTTCACAAAATTGTTTACTACTTCCATAAAAAAAGGCACTTTCTTTTTTTTTTGTATAAAAGTATTTTATTTTCGATTAAAATTCTAGCCAAAAATTCGTTTATTTACACATTTATTTTGATTTTACAATATTTCTTCGTTTCGATTTAAAGTGCGAAAAAATTAAATAAAACACAAATAAATTAAATAACATTTCTCCTATTAACTTTTATGAACAATTATTAGTTTCCACACATAACTTATTAAAAATTTAATTTTCAAACATCTATGAAATTCTTAAGAACATATAAGTTGCAACTTATATGAGAAAGAAAGGAAGTTTAATATTTAGTTGTCTTAATCTTAGCACATACACTTAATAAATATTCGATTATTATAGTTATTTATTTTTAGTTTCAACTTAAATGCCCACCATTGGTTATACGTTGTAAAATTAACTTACTATTACGTTTCCTTATAACATTTAAAAGTTACGACATAAATTGTTAATGGAACTTACATTAAGTTATTCAAATGCAAACACCTTAAATTTTATTGAATTGTAAATTAATTGAAGTATTTTATTTAATACCACACAACTTCTTTAGCTTACAAAATTCGTCATCTATATTCTAAAAGAAATATTCACACAAGAAATAACAAAATAAAAGAATGAAGGAAGGATATTGCATGTGAATGTGAATTAACATCAAAAACACTTAGTTGCACTCCTGGGAAACAGGAATAATAATAATAGCCGTTATTCAACACATAGCGAGGGCAATAACCTTTATTACCTTGATATCCTTTATTACCTCAACACGACAGAGCATAATAGTTCTATTAGTAATTTCCTAATATCTTATTCTATAGGTAACAATGTCTGGTTTCTTTTATTATTAGCTTCTGCTGTCTGCTCTTTTGGATGTTTTTGGGAGAGGCATTCTGCATGTCGGTCGGTTGAAGGAAAGAAAATTCAATAAAATTTCATTGGAATTGCATATAGTGCTGAATACAATAAGGTAGTTATCTTTTCAATGATTAAAATAAATAGAAGGATATTTACAAATTGTTTTATTTATGTCTGTTTTCTTTGTTTCCTTTTCAATATTTTTTTTTTATTTTGATTAAGAATTAATTTCGAGACATACTTATAAATATTTTCATTTTTGGAACACATTTATGTTTAGTCGAAAGTAGGAGAAATATTCTGTTTAACTTGAGCTACTTACATTTTATAAATAGATTAAGTCCGTTTTGATTTCCAGTAAGGCAATTTTTATTTTTTTATATTAAATTTAAACTTATGTAAAATCGTCTTAATTTTAATGTTAATATTATATTTTATTTTATTTTGTTCGAAGTAATTTTTTTAAATACTCTAACACCTGCAAGTTTTCGAGCACCCTTTTACAAAAATTTATAATTGTTTTTGCTTATACATAAGTTGAAGAAAATGTATAACTCTTTTTGGCAGTTTTATTTAATTATTCAATATTGAAACACTACAGTGATGATAGTGTTAATTATTGATCGTTAGGCTAACTTCATAAGCCTTCAAAACGTATAGCAAACTTTACAACGCGAACTCTCTTCAAATCTAATTAAAAGCAATAATTCACCAAACCAGGCTATTTGCCTATACTATACGCATGTAGAAGTATAAGATAGGTGTGTTAAGCGATTCAAGCAAGACTACTAAGGAATTGACATTCTTACAGCTGAAAGAATTCTGAATATCGAATAAAAAAAAGACTTTCAAAACTGACCAAACCCTTGAATCCTATCAGGATTGAAAAAAGACTCGATGGTTCAACGGAAGGTGTCGTTCAGTCTTCCGACGAAGATCTTGAGCAGCAAACTAGATGTTGTCGACCAACAATCAAGATAGGTTGAACACTGGAGGAGAAATGCATATTCAAAGTTTGGTCACATGAGATATTCAAAAACTGTGATACTGTCTAGGAATGCAGCTCTTTCTTGAGTGTTGCATACAGCATTCATAATTAGGTGTACATGTAAAACCTTTTCGCAACATGAATCAATATGGCCTCAGGTCAGGCAGATCAACAATTGAGACTCATCCAGGAAAAGACAAACGATTCTCTAAAGTAAAAACTCATCATTGTTTTGTCAACGTCTAAGTCACATACATACTCGTATAACCACACTCATCGTCAAGATTTCTTGATGACGAGTCCCGGCTCGGAATTCAAAAAACTTCGCTAGAATCAGCTCATCTGTAAGATATGGTCGGCAAAAAAATGCGCGGCGAATGGAAATTGAAGAAAAAAGGTCCTCCGAACTGTACCAAATACATAGGTATAAGCCTGAGGTATAAGCCTTAGGTATAATCCTCCTTAACATGGCCTAGATCTTCTCTGCAGTGCAGTTTGAAGCCTTTCGTCAACAATCTGATAGGTCCTTATCATTGTGGTTTCAGACAAGAAAAGTCCATCACCGATCAAATACTCACTCAACGGCAGATCTTGGAGAAGGTCCAAATCGATACCTACAACTTTTTTATCGATTTCAAGGCCGCGTATGACAGCGTCTAAAGAGACGAACTATATTCAGTAATGTCTAGTTTTGGCATCCCAGTTAAACTCGCCCATCAGTGTATGATGACAATGGAAAACTCACGCTGTTCCATTATGGTTGGAAAAAAACTCACGAATGCCTTTAATGCGATTTTCTTAACACCAGTCTTGAAAAGACTGTACAAATCTCCAACGTCCAACCAGAGGCGTAATATTTCAAAAGTTTTTTGCAGCTCTTAGTATACACATATAACATTGACATAATTGAAAGAATACAGTACGATGCCAGTGTATAGCGTTTGGGAGCCTCGAGAGTCGAGAAAGAAAGCAAGAAGATGTGTCTAGCAGTTAACGAGGGCAAGATCAAGTTAATGCTGTCAACAACAAAGGATACCCAATATCGACGTCTTAAGCCAACGTTTGTATAGACAGATTCAACTCCGAATTAGTAAAGGACTTGGTCTACCTAGGATCCGCTAAAAACTCAGATAACAACACGCTGAAATTAAACGAAGAATCACTCTTGCCAATCACTACTTATTTGGACTTACAAGGCAATTGAGTAGTAAAGTCCTCTCTAGAGCAACAAACTCCTTATCATCCCGGTCCTCATGTATGGAGCAGAGCCATGAAACTTTACAACATCAGATGAAAAAGCTTTTGGCTTTTACGAGGGAACACTTCTTCAAGTGAAATGGAGAAATGCAGAAATGGAGAATGGAGACGAAGATTCAACCAAGAACTGTACGCGCTGTTCAGCGACACTGACCTAGCCAGGAAAATAAGAGTGCAATGGCTCAGAAGGTTGCGTCATGAAGAGCGAAAGGAAAATAATGATCAGACCCGTAAAGTCTTCCAATCCAACCCGGAAGGACTCTGCAGAAGAGGAAGACCGCGACTCAGGTTGAGCACACTGGTGGTAGAAGACCTCAACCTCATGGCGTGCGAAACTGGAAACAGCTAGCTAGGAACCAAGCTGGCTGGAAGTATTTTCTTGATGTGGCGCTAGTTCGACATGAAATAGAATCTGCTTTCAAATCGTGACAACTATATTATTATGTTGGCCATATTTTCAAGAAGACTAAGAATGCTGAATCTCTTCTGCCAGGGCCCAGTAACTGCAGACGTCAGACCTTTGGGTGAAGGGTCCACATAATTTATACATATATACTTTCCATTCCGAAAAGACCTCCTTGAGAACACACTCAACGCCGAACCAGCAGAAATCCGCACTAGATATCTCCGTCACATCAACACCTCGCGGATCGTCATCGAATAGTGCTTTGTAATTCGATCACTACTTCATCTGCTGTTCATCGATTTCGAAAAGGCGTTTTGACAACGATAGACATGAGGGACATCCTAGATCAATTGATTGCCATTATGAAGGCTATATATTATGAATTATTATGGATCCCAATGTCACGTCTTGCATAAACAAAGTTTGTTAGAGTTGAAATACAAAGTGGGGTTAAGGGGCTGTTTATGTTAACAAATGTTAACGAACTCAACAAAAAAGCAGCAAGCGAATCATATAGTTACTTCTTTCATTCACCAAACTAAGCTATCGCCAATACTGTTTTTGTTGGTGTTAACTGATAATTGCCGTACTGCACGAAGCTTGGTCAAATGGAAATGGAGGAATTCAAAGGAGTCTGCAATCTCACCTCAGTAAAATCTGGACTACACGGCCAACGCACGTTACTTACTCCTTCATAGGATAATGGATCTATACCAAGAGTGGAGAGCGAGAGGGAGAACTAGGCAAAAACTAAAAAGATCAGCCTTGAAACTTTCTCATCAACCCAAGTAAATATTTTTGGACAACCGGTTGAGATGGTAGAGCATTTCCAATATCTTGGGAGTATTGTCTCTGCAGGTGGCTGAACTGAAGTGGACGTAAACAGCTGAATCAGAAGCAAAAGTCTACTTTCGGAATGCTATCGATGGGTGCAATGCAATGGAACCCACTCAGACAAGAAGGCAGACAAGTGGGCGGTGGGCCGGCCTAGAAGTAGTTACTTGTTTTGTCTTTCCTGTCAGTTTGGTTTTGTTGAAAAATAACACAAATAAAATTAAATTGAATTCAATTGATTCTGTGTTTAAGTCAAAAAGTTTTCATATGATGTAATTTTTTTATTACTTTAACGTTCAAATATTTAACTTTCACAAAATTTTTATTATTTAAAGTTCGTACTATAAGAAAGTCTCAATAGTTTTGCATTATGTTAAATAAATTGAATTTTTTTTTCTTGCATTCACAAAAGGACGTTCATTTTGTTGGACTATTGGCTTTCCCATTCTTGGGAACAAAAATTTTAATTTTAAGTTTTCCCATCAAATTTACAAACCGATTCAATTTGAACTTCCTGATGTTTTATTTGTTGTGTTTGCATCATTAAAAGTTTATTAATTTTGAAGAAATTGAAATTTTTATTTAAGCTTCTGGACATCAGTTTCTGCTTGCCTTCCTTCACATCGATGAATGCAGAGGATTATCCTGATGATATTTCTGTGTTTATCTACAATTCCGTACTCATCTCTCCAACTATTGCACTCTGTGAAAATAGAATTAAGAAGAAAAAGCAAAGGAAGAGAGAAAAAATAAAAAAATAATTAAATTTTGAATAAAAATAGATTAGAAATGCAGCATATCCTTGCTGCAATGATGATGATGGCAAGGATATGAAATGTTGTAATAAATGCATCAACAAGTTGTGTATAAAAAAAAACAGTGTGAATGTGAATGTGTGAGTGTTAGGTTCGTGGTCAGGATAAGGCAAAGCAACTAAATTACTCAGATAGTGTTTACAATTTGTGTTATCCTTGCCTCATCCCAAGTGCACGACTATGCTACGTACTACAGCTAATTTAAATGAAAATTAATTAATTAAAAGCGGCAACTAAAACCTTAATGTGATTCTGTGTTATTCAAAGGAAATCTCTGAGCTTCACAATCTGGAAAATTGGATACACGAGCAGAAAGGATTCATGAATAATTTTTGGGAAATATGAAACCATGTCGCGTCGTTGTCGACGTGCGTCGTCACCATCCTTGTTATATCATGCTCTTCGAAAGGAGTTTTCTGAGATAAACTAAAATGATAACTGTTTGTGTATTCAAATAGTTTTTAATGCATTTAAATCATTAGGTTTTGGTGTGACGAAATTTTGAGGGTGCGACAAACTGAAATAATCATTCGAGTGAAGAAATTTACGAGCTGGATATATTCCGTCTTGTTGTTTTTTTGTTTAAAGGATTTTTAAATGGCAATTCTGCTGCTGAATTGAAAGTGGCAGGCGGGGCGGTTTTTTATTGAGTAAATCCGTTGGCGTCGTTCGAGGACACTCGACACTCTTGTTTTATGTGGATGTAAAACTCTTTCGTTTATTTGACTTTTATTGAAGAGGGATAATATTTTTTGTTTGTTTGTTTTGTTTCCATTTTAGCATATGGTGTATGATGCTTTTGTTGCTTTTTCGTTTTGTTTTATGATTTTTGGTTTTTTTTGGCTTTTGTTTTGTTTCCGGATGAATGAAAGTTGTGTGAATAAAAAGTTAAATTTGAAATAAAATTTTATTACAAATGTAATAATATTGCGAAGAGTATTTGTGCCAAAGTGGCTGAATGTGAAGGCTTTTTAAGCTTTTATTTTACAACATGTAATAGCTCTTGTGAAGACTGAGTCATTGATGATGTAAGTATGTTCGAGGAATAAAAGGGGTATGTGTTCCACTGGATAACTCAAAATTATAATATTTTGTTGGCGTGAATTAAAAAAATGTTAATACATATATGTAGATACATAAAAGGCCAGAAACAAATTTGAAATAAAAATAAGTTTTAAAGGAGTTCAAGACTCTTTCTAAGGGATTTTTAGGAGAACGATCGAACTTGTTTTTTTTTTTTTTTTTCTTCAAGAAGGATTGTTGCAGCGGGCAGGCGATATAATATAGTGAAGTGAACATCCGCCAAATAACTTTTTTTTTTGAAAATGCTATAAAAAAGAAATTACTGAATATTTTCTCAAATTTCTTTTTTTATTTGAAAGTACAATCCTTCCGGTTAATAATGGAAAATAATTTTATTCAAATGGCTGCCTCGGCTGGCCATACAGTAGCCTACATGATCGGTCCAAATTTTAAACACATTATCGATTGTGTGCAGTTGTTTATCACCAATGGCTTCACGAATATTGTCCTTTAAAGCGTCAATTGTCTCTGGCTTGTCGGCGTTACACTTTTCTTTTACGACACCCCACAAATAATAGTCCAACGGTGTCAACTCGCAGCTCCGAGGTGGCCAAATGACATCAGCTCTGCGGCTGATAATGATCGAGTGTAGCTTCGGCTGCATGTCACGTAGCGCCGCCGTCCTGTTGAAACCCAAATGTTGCCAATATCCTCCTGTTAAATTTTTGTGAACAAAAATTCGTTCAACATGGCCCGATAACGATCGCCATTGACTGTAACGGCCACTCCTTGCTCATTTTTGAAGAAAAATGCCCTAATTATGCCTCTGCTCTGGATCAAAATCCGCACCAAACATAGTGACTCGTTTTGGGTGTATTGGCTTTTCAATGTATGCGTGCGGGTTTTCTGTGCCCCAAATGTGACAATCTTGCTTGTTTACATACCCGCCAAGATCAAAATGAGCTTCATCTTAAAAGATGATTTTTTTGGCAACATCGGCATCGTCTCTAAGATCTAAGTCGATCGCAGGCCTACATAGCGAAGCAAGAACGCATTGGATGGTCAGTTGGCTTCTACTCCTGAACCAATTGGACTTTGTATGGCGTCATACCAAGGTCTTTATGCAAAATTCATCTCAATGATATGTCTCCGAAATGTTCAATTGTTGAGAACGACGGTGAATTGATGTTGATGGCGCTTCACGCACACTTTCTGCCACAGCAGCAATATTCTCGGGTGTACGCACTGTTTTTGACTTTTCACGCTTTGGTTTATCGAAAAAACAAAAAAACGAACATATGGAGCTGAAGGTGCTTCTCTTCTTCCAAAATCCGTACGCAATTTTCGCACATATTCTGCAACATTACCATGATTTTCAAAGTAGGTAATATCGCAATATTTCCCAGCGTTGTTCAAGCGTATACACAACCATATTCGTTCAGCGGAAGGATAAAACTAATTATCTGTCAAATCAGACATAAGCTAAGTGTTACCATTCACGAAATAAGCACTACTTGAAAAAAAAACCGTTAGATGGCGGTCCCTTTATATCCAATTTAAAATATGATCGGAAGAATGCATGCCCGATGATTGGAACCTCAACACTGTTTGCCCGATCATGAAAAAGGTTGATCCTTCAAACAACGCCAACTACAAAGGAATCAGCCTTCTTAACATCATTAATAAGATCCTTTCAGCCGTAATATGTGAACGTCTGAAACTTTCGTCAACAATCTTATCAATATGGCTTCAGACTAAGAAAGTCAATCATCGACCAAACTTTTAGTTTGCGACAGACCCTGGAAAAAACGTATGAACTGCTAATCGTCATATACCATCTTTTCCTCGAATTTAAGGCCTCGTATGACAGCATCCATAGAGAAGAACTGTATAATGTCGATGGATAACTCGAGTTTCATCAAGGTAAGCTCGTTACGGAATCATTCGATTTCAAACAAGGATTTAGAAAAGGCGATGCACTGTAGTGTGACTTCTTTAATGAGAAGAACCAGCGAAACCAGCGAACCAGGCTGTTGGCGTAGACCTTATCTTTCACGTGGCCCCAAAGGAAGAAGTCGCAAGGTGTTAAATCACAAGATCTCGGTGGCCAATTGTGATCACCTCTTCGAGAGATAACACGGTCCGGAAACTTTTCCCGTAAAAGATCGATGGTTTCATTGCTTGTGTGGCACGTAGCACGTAATAATTTCAATGCGTTGTTGAAGCGTGTATCGTTCCATTTTTATTAATGGCGTAGTTTCTACTTGTCAAATGTCAAAAAATGACAGCTTCAAAAGTGACAGCTACCGAAATAGCGGGCTATTCAAAATAACACTCTTATTGGAAAACCCTTAATTATGCTGTCTTTGAATAAGGGCAAAAAACACCGACAGCTCGACATAACGGCACTATAGACGCATATAATTTCGAGGTAGTAGAGGGATTTTTCTACCTTGGCAAAATGATGACTTCTTTCTTTCTATACGCAAGATTTTCAATCCTTTACTTTTATGTACACATTTTCTCTTAGAAAACAGAAACATCACTTGACTTAAAATTAGTTAACAAAGAAAGTTTCACTTTTTAAGAATCTTTTCAATTTTCCTCAAATCTTTTGTGCCAACAATCCGTGTTTAAAAAGGCAAAAGTAATCGTACCTGGACAAAAATGCTCCCTAGTCCCTAGTGGAAGCAAAAACCTCTCATTTTATTTAGATGTTAAATGTAACTCCTTGACATAGTTCCCTTCGACTGAATTTTATTTCAAAAGTACCACCATTAGATGTTAACGGTCAGAAAACCGTCACTAAGTAACCGCTAATTAGTAAACTTTTAGATTAAAACTCAGAGAAAAAAAACTTTAAACAAAGTCGCAGTGCAACTAACTTGCAAACCAGAAGACAGGAAAATAGGGAAATTAAATTGAGTTTCCCTAAAAAGCGCTTATGTTTTTGTTTATTTACTTTTGGTTAGCAGTTAGTTAAAGGAGATAAGAGAGGGGTCTTGTGAAGAAGTATGCTAAAACCTGCTTTCTTTTAGTTTTTGTGAGCCCTCTACATGGAAGGACAACAACCCTTTGGTAAATACTTTCCTCTTTCAACATCCAATTGAATCTTATTAAATTAAAATTACATGAACTTGTCACAGATTTGTGTTGCATTTCTTTTCAACAAATTACCTTCATGACACAAAATTAAATTGGCTTGCATAATCTTCAAAATGCAAAAATGTAAGAAAAGAAAAATCAAACAACTTTTGGGAATTGAGGTATTCTCGAAAGACAAGGATATATTTAAGGTCCTGCTTATACCAAAATGTAGATACGTTAATTCTTGAAAGAAGTTATGAAGAGGAGGAAAGTTTTTCAATTAATACTAATTCCATGATGATGACATTCAAAGGAAGAATAACTGTGTTTTCCTTGCAGTTACAGTCACAACTCTGTAAACTGGAATTCTAAGGTTATCAAAAAAAATATCAGCGTTACCGAAATTTTTCAGGTAGCCATTAGGCATGAAACGTACCGCAGTTACTCGTTACTAAAGTACTTCAGTAACTAGTACCGTAGGGTTACCGTCATACTAATGTTGTTACTCTTATCCCTCACAAGTTGGTGCTTTGAAGACCCTCCGGAACAAACACGACGTTGTTCTCAAATACACCCATTGCATTCGAGAGAGAGCATCGACTGTGAATGCAAAGTAACAGGAATCCGAAAGCACTGTAAACTAAACACACACGCACCCACATTTCAAAGAATCAAAGGCAACAACCCCATTCCCAGAACTCGGCAATCCTTTTTCTAATTATCTTAAATGGGAGGATTTTATTAGTACCGGCGTCGTTGCCACCCCTCCAAATCGCCCCTCACAGCATCCAAAGCCCCCAAGGAGGATGAAAAATTAAATGGACTCAAGCAAAAAAGCGTGTTAATGCCCAATTGCTGCAATTAAAATTAATTTTTAAATTCGCACGTGAATTTCCGTCGGGTAGACGTGGAAGCCGAGGGCGACACAGACGGGCGGGTCGTGTTGAATCAAGAAAGGTTTATTGAGGTTTCGCCTTGAACCTGCTCTAAAAATGGAAATTATAACTCGATTCTTTCTTTTTTTTCCAAATCTGCAAAAGTGAGGAATTATGAACACGGCACACAAATTGAATTTGGAGTCATTATGCTTGTCTGCAAATATGCCAGAGGGAGGGTTGGGAACGTGCATTAAATTTTCCTGTCTTTAAGGCCGTCCTGCCTTTCATGGCTGGGGCGGCTCTTCGACCCCAAAGTGAACCCCAGCCAGGACTCTGAAGGATGTTTTGAACACACAAAATATATTCCACGTGCTTTTTGTTCCGTGCTAGGAGCGAGGAGCATCATAATTTCATGTTGAAATCATTAAATGAGGCTGAAAACACAATGTCCTTGTTGTGTATTTTTTTCTTGTGCTGTTTTAATGTTGCGAGTGGAATTTGGTCTTTAATTTTGTTAGGAGGTGGAAAAAGTGGGCTTTGCTTGTCGCGTGAAAAAAGAAAACAAGCGAGAAGCGCGCGGTGACTCTGCGTTCTGCAAGTGAAAAGTGAGTTCCTTGTTTACATTACCATATTATTGGGAAATATCGTCCTTCGAGGACAACAAAAAACAAAAATAAATAAACAGAAAGAACGATGGCAGAATGGGCCGACAAATTTATTCCTCGATGCTTGCTTTCTTCATGTTTATTCCTGCGGCTATGGGTCGTCCTTTTTCGTTAAATTGAAATAATTTCGTTCGTGAATCTTTTCCTCCATTCATTTCATATATTGTATCTATTCGTTAAGATAAATAGATACCTTCCTTTGGTTTTTCATAACACTGCTGCTGCTGCTTTCATTCCCATCAAGAATGTCTATTAGGCCTGGGGGATCTTTGCCGTATCACGCGTGAGAGAGCAAAATGGAAATATGGGTTTGACAAGGCAAGGATTTACCATTAACCGCCCCGTCTGCATTTTACTCCACCACAGTAATCGACCGGTTAAAACACATCCATCCGTAGGAAATAATTCTCTGCTAAACACTTAAAATTTATTTGTATCTCATTCAATTGGTTTTGTTATGGATAGATTTTCGTTCTCTTTTGTTTTCTCTGTTTTCATTCTTTTTTGTTTTTGTGGCTTACTGTAATTTTCGGAAAAGGAAAATGTTCAGCAATTTAGAAAAAGAAACGAGAGTTTCTATTTTGTGTATTGGTCGCTGTCGGATTGTGGTGAACTGAACGGTATTATACGAACAGGATACGTGATATTCTTTCGAATAAAGATGGAGAGGAAGCTGTTTTATTCTTATCAGGAAAAAGGCATAACGAAAGCCATAAGAAATCGGATGGAGATTTATGCTTATGGTAATGTCACTGATGTAAGGTAAAATTGTTTTCTTCTTTTGTGTTTATTTGCTTCTTTTCATTCGCTGCTTAAAATATTCGAGGATCGAAAAACAACAGAAGAAGTTAAAATAAATTGAAAGTGAAAGAGAAATTTTGGTTGGGTTGAGAAATAAATTGAAATACTATGTGATTAGATTATTGTTTAAAATACAGCGACTTTAATGTATTTGTGTTTGCACTAAAAGAAGCTTTGTGGTTTTATATTCACATCACGTGAGAAAGGAACGAAAACCAATTTTTCAAATCGAGGTAATAAAGGATGAGTTCTTGTGATTATATTTTACTGGTTTCGAGTTGAACTGTTTTAATAATCTTCAGTAATTGATTTTTGCATGAAAAAGCTTTATCCAAGTTAAAAAGTGAAATCAAATAGACATGAAAATAAAAGAACGAACACGCAATATGGTATTGGAAATTATGAGAATCATGGAGAACGAAGGTTAAGAAATAAATTCGTTATTCAAGTATGAACATATTAAACTGAAGTTTTATTTTATTTTCTTTCTTGGTGGAAGATTTTTCTTGAAATCAATGGACAAACAGCCGCATTATAGCTGAATTATGCCTATAGTTCGTAGTTCTGTCATATGTTCTACAGGGTACAGCATAATAACGTCTGTGATAACTCACTAAGAAACAAGCAACACAAGTATGTACCAACAGCCCGAACATTTTAGCCGACATACATTAGGACACTCCACGAGTACTGCACTTAATGGACAATAAAGGTCAATTACTTACTAGAATAAGTCCAGTTTTCAAAAGCAGTCAATGTCAATCAAAAACCTGTTGAAACATGGTTAAAGGGATGTTTTATAAATTATAATCTTTCTTAAAAAACATATCAATGATTGGGAAAGGCAGAGTGTCGCGTAGTGCGGCTGACCGAGAATCTCGAGATGTTCGGTTTCATTGATGCAAGTCCCACTCATGCACAGCGGCAAAGGAAATATAGGTACATATCTTGCTTTAACGAAACAAGACAGCATTGGCTTTTCGAAGCATTAAGCTCTACGTGGTTTCTTATTCCCGATTGAATGCTGCTGTTTAAGTCAGAGTTTTATGAACTTGGCATATTTTGCCGTTGCAGTTCCACATCCGAAGAGGAAGGATGTGAGTCTAAGAACGAATATGAAAAACTAAGTGTTCTATCGTCAGCGAAACAATTTATTGGATAAGAAGTTACAGACTCATTTGTGCAAATGAGGAAGAGGGTCGAGGACAAAAGAGAGCCCTGTGGTACACCAGCATTTATATTGTCAGTTTTTGACAGCGTGGAAGAAAAATTTTCAGAATAATAGCGGGGATACCATCCGCACTAGCGGATTTGTGTATGTTGAAATCTTTAAGGACTCTCACCACAGCACGAGTGTAGAAGAAGATTTGTCCCATGGAATCATTGACGAGCTCAGATCTGGAGGAGTCATGACACTCTCTGAGAACATGGAAAAAAAAACAGCGCTTCTTCCATCAGCCAGTATCGCAATTAATAAAATTTGTTTTAGTCTTTAAAATCATGTCATGGAGTACAGGCGTCCGCTAATATGATAGTTTACTTCATTGTTCAATAAAGTCAAATAATGTTAATAATTAATATTTTACGATTATAATTCGCGAATTCACGAGTGGGTTTTGCGCCATTTCCTACATTTATTTCAATGTAAAGAGGATGTTATCCCATTAAGAATGGAAAACAAAGTGATTGCAAAATAACCATAGATAACCGTGGTTAAATACTCCGAATAAAATAATAAGACTGCGGTGAGTACTACTGAGGCGAAAATAACAGCTGGATTCAGGATGGAGCTCTGTAGGTTCCTTTACGAATTGATATGAGGAGGCGGACACCTTTTTTGACATGAATGATGTATCACTGTTGGAAATCGCTGCTTTTCTGGTAATCAGATCTCAAGGATCTTCACGTCAATTTGTATTTTCATTAAACCAGAAGAGTCAAGCCCATAGAAATAGCTAGAGGGTATAGACGTGGAGAGGGAATGGATAACATTGCTCTGCTTAATAAGTTTCAACTCCAATTCTTGAAATGGAGGCTAGTTGAACATTTCAAACAACTTGGAGAGTGGCATTGAAAACAACATACTA